>VVIT01000003.1:1422059-2844118 GCA_009806525.1 Sanghuangporus sanghuang
TTCCTTATATAAGCGAGGTAGTGTACGAGGTAATGTACGTAAAAAGAAAGTTACGTATTCACGTGGGAGATCGACAGAACTACCTACCACAATTTGGGTCCCAACATCCATGTCTACTCGCTGGCTAAAAGCTTGGGAGGATGCGGAACCACAACTCGAAGAATGGAGAAGAGCTTGGTCTTCTTCGTGCTCTAAGCCTCGAGTCCTTCGCGTAAACCAACTAGATGCAGAATTACTCGATGAAGAACTCGTTCAGCTGCTTCAGGAGCCTCTAGCGAAGGCATTAAGCCTCGTTAATGTAGGTAGGCGGTCCACTTCAGAGACCTTGCCGCTATGTGCTCACATAATTTAGCCTTTAGATCTAAGCTTGAGCCAGAGCTGTCCTTGTTCATCAGGCTTGTTTTGTATAAATTCTCTCTGTGGGATGCAGGCGCCACGTACGGTGCGAAGCTGCAGGATCTGCGATACCGCTGTAAATGGTCTACAACAGAGGCTCTTGCACGTTCGTCTAGCTCCTCGCGTCTTTTCTTGCCCCATATTGACATAGAGGATCATCTAGCATCAGGTCTGCCGAAGAGTGCCTTAGTACTGCACGCCTCCTTAACAATGCTGGTTCCATACTTTCATGCTCGCATAAGAAGCCATGCTTTATCAAATGCATGGCCTGATACACCTTCTTCTGATAAAAGACGGAAGGCATGGAACATCTTGGGCAACTTGGAGTCCGCTCATTCTGCGAGTGCTCTTCTGAGCTTCGTGGTCTTCCTTTGGAATGGAAGGTGACTGCTGTTTTGTTGCTTGCCTAGACATGCTTGATGAGCATACCAATTTGTAGATATCGCACCTTGGCTGATAGATTTCTCGGGATGCGGCTAGTCCCTTCGCGGAAGCTAACAAACCGCCAAGTGAGCTATGAGTTCATGAATCGCCAGATGGTATGGCATGCTTTCACAGTGAGTCGCTCCGTTCGATCAGGTTGCCATTCAAACCAATACTCTCTTAGGAATTCCTCTTGCTCTTCCTTCCTGTATTTAGCTCTCGTGCCTTCCGAAGGACTTACAACCACGTAACTTCCCGGATGCGAAATCTCAATTGGAGCTCGATTCTTCACTCTAGTTCCGTGTCAGGTTCCCGGGGCTCCTCTCAAGGTTCCTTACAAACGGGCAAATTCTTCGGCCTTCCGGAGAACCAATGTGCTATATGCGCAGATAACGCTTCTTTTGGACTTAGTTCGCTACCTGGTGCCAGCGTTTCTTCCGAATCCAATACGTTCGCTGCATATTTACAATCGGCCGCTACTGTACCATTGACGAGCTCTGCGCAACCGGGCGCTGAAGGGATGGAAGATGTTCCACCGACATATCCTATCACGACTCCGTACCGAGCATCATGCGGGCACATTTATTGCTATGTCTGCTTATCCGAGAAACTGTTACGAGCCGTTGACGATGGAGACGACGGCTGGACTTGTCTTCGCTGCTTGGAGACCGTACACAGTTGTGAGCGCGTGGATGCCATTTGCGAAGACGACACTGCGAGGACGAGTGACGGGTGGGCAAGCGAAATAGACGAGCGTGCGTCCTTTGAGAGCGATATGGATATGTCATTAGACAGCAAACATAGTGATCTTTGATTTCTCCTACGGTACAGAAACTGTACGTACAAACGAGGTCACGTAAGTAAATCAAGACCTGGCAAGATTAGCATAGCATTATTGGCTAGCTAGGAGTGATATATAGCAAGAAACAAAGCAAGACATTTTGTGTCAACGACTAAGCAACGACTGAAACTAGTTGATACAGAGTAGGAAATACGCAAAAATCACTTGATTTCTGATAATTTTAAGATTGGAATTCTTTCCTCAATTGCTTCAGGACTTCTGGGTCCGTCTTGCTCAAGTAATCTGTTTCGAAGTTTGGCCCGTTCGTTGCCTGAGCTTGCTGAAGCTTTTGTGCGACGAACGTCGTAAGCTTCTGTGTCTCGACGGGATCGTGAAGATAAATCTGATTGATTCGTACAATCGTCTGTTTGTCATGCTGCGGCATGAATGCTACATGATCAAGCGTACCTGTTGCCAGCGCTCATACTCGGGTGTCCCCCTCAAATCGTCAAGGGTGTCAGGCAGAATTCTTCCACTCGACCTCCAAAATGCATGTAGTGACCAGACCATGGACGACTCGACCCTGAGCGATTTTTAGACGAAGCCCATAGAAAAACAACTGCGACTTACTCGTCCTCAGGCACCTCTGCTATATTTTCCAAGGCTTCCTTCATCTCGCCGAAGACATCTAGCCAGAGGTTGAAAATTTCCCCATCCAATCTATCCAAGACTTCCGGTTTACACCCAGAGACGAGACACGCTATTCCCATTGCAGCAAGTTTGCGAGGCCTCGGTTCAGACATATTATCAAACTGGTAACGAAAATGAATATCAGTGGTCCGGTAAGGAGCATGTAAACATGTAAGAACGCACCCTTCGCCACCATTGATCTAGAAGCGCCTCCCACAATTCCTTTTCCGACTTGTTCATTTTTACTGCAGTGGCTGAAACGAGCTGGTAAAGCACATGCGTGTCGTTGAGCGCGATGCGGGCGAATAAGCAAATTTCCTCCGTTAAAAGCGTCGTCAATGCCCTATCCTCTATGAGGTCCTTCATCAGCTTTGAAAAGATGCTGGATGAGTATGCTGGTTCGGCCCAAAGTTGCGCAGGTACTAATTGTGCTATCAGCTGTAAAAGTTTCATTATATCTTTCTGGTTCGTCTGGAGGGCTTGATCAAGTGCCTTTGCAAAGGCATTAAAGAGCGGGACGGAGTAAGCCTGGAATCAAGCAATGATCAATCTCTCAGTCAACAAGTGCTTTAACAGGATCGAAAGAATCACCTGAAGTATGCCGGGAGCATCAAGGATCAGATACGACCTGATGACCGAAGTAATAGATCCTAGTAAGTCGAGGTTTTCAGATAACAGGTCGATAGCAATGGGAACGAGTTGAAGCAAGGACGATCCGCCACTTATATCGCTAAGTGAAACAGCGTTTGTCAGACATGATTTCCAAAAATTCAGTGCGTCCTCGTCTAATTGTACGCGGAGCTACGCGCGCATACGAATCCATTAATTTGCAGAGCACAATACAACAAGAAGACTTACATTATCAGAAAGAGCTTCCTGTAACAAAGGAACAGTTATAGGATTCAGGGAAGCAGAGTTATGTTTCAATGCCTGAGAGGAACAATCAATGGCGCTCTTCCACGAATAATGAATAGAAAGAACCCACGTCAACAAGTTTAGTACAGGTTTCCAAAAGAATGGCCCTGTATAAAGCGTCGTCCTCAGCGGACGTCCCTATAAAGTTATGCATCAGCCTCGGATATATTCAATTAAAGCTCCAGTGTATAAGTACAGAGATGAGGAATAGCTATAGAGATCATGTCCATGTACGGCACGATCTATAAAGAGTAAGCGAAGAATGAGCGTACAGAACAAGCAACTCTTACCCGTTCTCCGACACTCTCGATGACAATATTAAGACTACCCGTAACACGACGCTTGGCTTCCAGAGTATCGGCCTCGGAAATCAAGTCAAGAAGTCCCCGAACTGCGTTGGCCAGAAACGGTGCAAACTCATCTGCATCGAACTTGAGACTCTGAAACCAAATGATGAAAAGGGATCACAGCAGGCCTTGAGCGCTGAAAGGATACTTACATCAATGCATTCTTTCAATGAGTCCGCGGCAGCAAACCTCACGACTTGATCAGATCCGGGCACTTGGTCACCGAGAAGGTAAACCAATATGATCCAGATATCAGTGCTCGGGTTCACACATTCATCACTGACTAGTTTGCCAAGAACCCACGCTATACGCCTCTTAAGTATCGGATAGCTAAAAACAGATGAACTGTTGCGGAAGTCGACAAGGTCAAACAGACATACTTTGGATTTGGATCTCTCGCTTCCGCTGCTAAGCTTTGAGAAATCCAGTCTTGGAACGGTATTTCCTTGATAAGCCACCGTGCGCACCGACCAATCGCACAATACAGCGCTTCCTTTTGCAGAATGATGTTGAGGTCCGAGGTCGACAAAGCTAGAATGCCGGTTAAGAGAAAATGTTCATGGAACTCCGTTATTACGCACTTACAGACTATTTGATCGAATGTTGCCTTTAGTAGCGGCGAAACGAAGTCTCGGTACTGATTGGCAAGAACCATCAAGACCCTCTCTCCACAAGGCTGATTTAATGTTAGCACCTCGGACTATAATGGTGCTGTCTATGCTACGTACACGGAGCTCGTATTCCCACTGGTCACTCTCTTTATCTTCGAGATTAGCCCATTCCTCCGGATCCGCGAGCCAAGCATCCAAATCTTTGGGATTTAAAGGGATAAATTGCGTCACGAGTAGCTTCACTGCTTCTTCGACAAATTCCTTGGAAAACGCTAAATGAGGAGATATGATTATCGGGACATTCGGAAAATGAATCACTATATTACTGACTCGAGGTTCCCTTCTTGGTCAAGCTCCATTGTCCTAGACTCTCTTTGAAAAGTACCATCGCCTGGACTATGAATCGGACTGGGAAGACGGCGTACTGCGAATCTTGGTGTTTCAAGTAACTTTAGGCTCGAATGTTTTGGAGGCAACCCAGGCTCACCTGCAATGTACTCAGGCGGTCCGTTTGTTGCCTGTACCACTTTGCTCCAATAATACAACACAAGTTCGGGAGAAGCATTCAGGGCCACAAACTTTGGGCAATTCAGTTGTTGCATCCGTCGAAACAATTTTCCATAGCGGCGAATGTGCCGCGTGAGGAAGTCTATGGAGTAAGCTGTATATTGATCTGCTGGACGTTCTGCGGGAGAGATGTTCAAAGAAGAGACTAGGCCGACTCGTAGGTCTTCAAGGACCTTCAGCTGAGATGCGGAGGCTTCATAGAAACTCTCTACCTGAATACAATGTAAGATATTATAATGGAGACAGTGCACATTGTTGCGAACCCATGGTTGAAGATTGTTGGTACTGGAAGGCCCTCTCCGCTGCCAACCCCAGACGGCCATTCTTGACAAGCACTTATAAGCTATATGCGCATTGATTATTGCATCCGTGGTCGTACGATTGCTTATTGAAGAGGAGTTGATAACCGAAGGAAAATTAGACGAAAGCGTATAGTAATATTCCTGTACTTTGAGATGTAGTACCTCAACAAGCTGAGGGTGACGGAATAGATATTAGGAACCAACGTTTAGACGGGAGAAAATGAGCATACTTGTCCCATAGTCTGAATACCTCCCGGCATTTTGATCGAAGCGAATTCCTTGAGAATACAATTGAGAATATCCAACGAACGCCCAAGCACCAGAGCTGCTTTCGTGTCGCTACCTCCAGAGCTGATAAAATTATGAAGGGCGCTTTCGACTGAAACGACAATCTCTGGTACTAAAGTTGGCCTGATCAGAAAAGACATCAGAAGAATAAAGGTTCAGCGATCAAGAAACACGAACCATGCACTTGGGTAATCAACACGCGCCATCTTCGAGATATTGAATTTGTTGCAATCCGCGATCTACAAAGCCAGAGTTTGAGCTGGTGAATAGAATGTCGAGCTTAAGCCACATACAAGATCGTCGCTTTCATCAAGAAGTGTTAAGCAGCGGCCACGTATCTCGACCTTCTGGGAGTTGGACGCAAGTCTGTTAAAACAGTGCATCTGCGAGTCAACACATGTCCTGAAATCCAGGAATAAACCGTGAACCTTCTTGCTCTCCAGTGACCAAGAGCGTTGTTCTTGAATTGGATAATTGCCTGTCGGCGGACATTCAAGGGCAGATCGCGCTGGGCTGCAATAGCACTCAGACAATTGAAGGTACCATGCATGTCAAGCATTTCCTTGAGCCTTGTTGCAGAGGCCGTGACAAGAGCAGGATCCTGGCTTGCGGCGCCTACTACGACAGCGTATAGCTCATCTGGGACAACTTCATCTATCTGTCGGCTCATGATTGTTAGGACGCAACGCGCTAGGGAGAAGTGCGCATGAGAGGACAAAAGTGTGAAGAACTTCTCTAATAAACACGGTAAACGCATTCGCACGTGATCGTCGATCACTACAGGCGTCGTCGGAGGTCAAATTGAATTTAACGCCTAGTATCCACTCCACGTCCGCCTGGCACGGTCATCCTCTGTAACCGTAAAATGGAGAAATATTCCGCTTATAGAGTAAGCACCAGTTCAACATCAGTATCTGTGCAATCACCTATTTCATCTTGGTAAATTTATCTAGGATCCTGGCACTGGAATTCAAGTCAGTTACAACGCTCGTACCGAGACCAACAGTCTGACTCGCAGTAGCCTTTTCTGACGCCAGTGCCTCCTCAAGAATCTGGTTCTCTTGCGATTGTATTGAAGCCACTTCTCTACCTTATTGGCATTATCCGGACAGCTTTCGTTCTTGCACTCGCCATACTCTACAGTTTACTCGTATCTGGTTTCTGCACACTGCTCGTAGGCTCCATACTTTGATCATACCGTTATTTCATCTAACATAAGTAGTCTCCAGTGCCTCCACTTCGTAGAATCTTGACATTTATTCTTTCCGCTGTCATCTTTCGTCTAGCTCTTTTTGCTGTTGGCATATATTGGATTCCTGTCGAAGTCATGCGGAGGAAGAGAGGGTGATCGTTATCTCTATCCTGTTGACAGATTATTTACGTGTCTTCCTCTAGCCGCTTTGCAAAGAATGAGTATTGGTCACCTCGAGCAGGAGATGTGATAATCTCGAATTGGATTTCATGGCTTGAAATAGTGTGGTTGGCTCTGCGGTTGGTCTGTCACTAGTCACCTGCAACCAGGTTCGCTTACAGGTTCTATCCAGATTTAATCCTCTTTTTGTCCTACCTGTTGCCAGTCCAATTGAAAAGGCCGCATCTCCTCTGAGCTCACCTTCCCGTGTCGCTCTCGACCGGAAGACGGGGACCGGTTCCGCGGCCATTTCCCTCCCTCACCGAAACCAGACTCAGGTAAACCGTGCTGAAGTTCTAGGATTTGTCGAAGTCTCTCTGCTCCGCATGGTGTCAATATGTGGTCGTGTCCCACCATATGGGATAAAGGTTCCTGTGTCACTACTTACCATTGACGAAATTCGTCAGCGAGCGAAGGACTCTGGCCGACCTGTGGCGATGTTTCCAGAGTGCACGACTAGCAATGGCAGAGGATTACTCAGGTTCTCCAACGTCCTCAGAGGTATATCGGCCCCTGTCAAGGATTTCAATGTCTTTGTCATGTGTGTCAGGTATGTTAAGTCCAGGCAAGAATTTCCATTGACTGATTTTTTGGGGTTAGGATCGATCCTCCCACTTCCTTGTCTCCGACACTATCCTTGCCTATTCCATCTCCAATATTGAACCCCATACCACATATATTCACGATATCCTCTTCTATTCTACCTTACACGATGTCCATTCGCCTGCTCGCACCGAGCGACTCGCCCAATTCTGCAACGTTAACACCTAATGAGATTCCCTCCGGACTAAGGAAAGACGATGCCCTAATCGAAGTATGCTCAAATTTAATGTCAGACGTCGGGAGAGTGAAGCGTACAGGCATGGGTTGGGAGGAAAAGAGCATGTTTCTCGAATTCTATAAAGGCAAAGGCAGATAGTAGATGAGGCTATTTCCCAAATGCATACGTATTTGTACATGCAGTGGTTCAAGTTGTTGTCATTCAGAAATCACTAGTCGGCGAATGTATGGGCACACCTGAAGAGGGAAATACTAGTCAAAAAATGTCTCGTATTCTCTCATCCATAATATCAGGATTCTGTCAATTTCTCCGGGCTTTCACACTCTCGTCTCGGCGCTAACTGTCCTGAATTACAGAAGATCCATCTTTAGTCTACGTTTATATGTTGGGGATATGAACTGTACCAGACCAAAGCTGCGACTTCATCTTCATGTTGCAAAAGATGGTCATATTTTTCCTTTCTTTCATTTGAATCTGTAATATTTCTACATCCATGAGACAAATGTTAAGAAGTCCTGAGCTTTTTTGGGGAGAATCAATATCTAGATCGTGCATATGATTGTCTGATCTCTAAAGTTTTGTCTTCTCCTGACTAATTCTTTTAAATGCTTGTCTCAGGTCCGCTTTCAGATCCTTCGGGGGAAGATATTCAGGATAACTGTACCCACAGGCGAAATCACCATCGTACCTCTAGTTCTTCAACTCCGACGCTAACGCGTACGAGACGTGGGTCGGACGTTGGATCCGAAGTCATGCGATGCTCAATAAGACTTTCAACTCCTCCCAAACTTGTGGCCGGCTGCGGCAGAATTTCAGTGCACGATGCTGTGAGAAATCAGATTGTACTTACGATGAAGTACTTGACCAGATGTGGTAATATAGCCGCATGTTCCTGCTTTGAAACCTTTCACATAAAATAATTCGTCAAAGTCCCAAATGCAGCAGAGAAATGCCATACTAAGAAAGAGAAAGTCGCATTCCAGCCACCCTCCATTTGTTTCGCGACATCCCAGTCGGCTGTCTCGGCCTGTAGACTTGAGTGCCACACTTTCTCAACAACACCTCCCGGAACACCTTCGAACTCTTCACCCGGTGCAACTTGAGACACGCGGTTCAGCCAACGGGCTAGACCTGTGGCAGTCTGGGACTGTCGAGGAACGCGAAGATGGAATGTGCGTAAAGAGCGCAATAAGAGCCATGCTTCGAGCGAGCCCTTCAGTTTGCATCGTCAGCCGTGGGCCCCGGGAAGACATAGTACATTCGATTCCTTTACCATCATGTTTCCCGTGTAAGTGCGATCTGTCCATAACTGCAAGGTAAAAGAACGAAATGATTCAGCGTCAATTTCCCATATTCTGATATTGAGCGCTTGACCTCCTTCCATTGATCGATGGTCTTGACAGCTAGTATACCGCACAAGAGGTCAGAATGCCCGCCGAAATACTTCGTTCCTGCGCACGGCTTCAAGAGTTAACGGATAAATGAACAGTATGGAAAATCATTACCACTGTGCAGAATCATATCAGCACCCCATTTGAATGGGTACTGCAAAGGAGGAGGTGCAAATGTAGAATCCACCAAAAGATGGCCTTTGGCAGCGTGAACCTTGAATGATAGCGATGAGGAAAGGAAAGTAAAACCCGTTTATCGCTGGCCACTGACCTTATCTGCATAGAATTGGATATTTCTAGTAGACTATTAGTCTACTCGCATGGGCTGCAGACGTGATTTCCGATACCTTGCTTCTCCTTTGGGATTCAGGGGTGTTTCCAACCAGCAAAGTGTTCCTTCTTCGAAATCATCATCGATGTTGATAATCTTGATATCCCTCGCCTTCTTATAAATTTGAATAGTGTGATGACATCCCTGCATATGTGGCACTCAGAAGTATAGTTGGCATTCCGAAAAGATTACTCGCATGATATCCTTCCGTAATCGCAATGCACCTAGGTTTATAATGAACCAAGGCCTAGAAAAAGTTCAATAAAGACAGAGTCCAGTCAGCACATTCAGAGTTTACTCACAGCAAAAGAGGCGGCCAAACCAGACGAATATGTGATGGCATGACCTCCCTGTCGGTAGTATTTTACAAGAGTCTAGACTTTGTACAAAACTCTGGCATACAATCACTGAAGATAGAATTTTCTCCGCCCGAGTACTGTTTTCTTGCGTATATCTCGAATAGACGTGACGAGTCGGATTTGAGGGGTCAAAGCCGTCTGAGATTATTCCAGCATCCCTTGGCGTCTTGAAAGCTGCAAAAGTTAGAAAAGCTGGCGTGAGTAAGTTTGATGGCCAACTTACTTGTAGACACTGTTATCGCAGGTGCCACGTCTTCTGTAACATGGGCGGCATCGCCATGTATCAGTTTCGTACCACTCACAGCTGCTGCGGCTGTTGGCTTGTCGGACATGGCGGTCAGAAAGCAACGTACCCTATTACGCTATAGACGTGCATTTCGGTACTGATGACTCACAAGAATCTCCGATAACGCAATTTCGGACTTACTCTAGAACGCGCTATAAATGTTGATCCCACAACGAAATTGCCATTTTCTAGGACTACGAACAACATTGTACAATACAGATGCAAGAAAAGCATAATGCATAAATACGGCGGTCTCACCTAGAAAAGGGAGTCACCAAAAACGAACTCGAGGTAATCCAAGGCTGGCTCAAGTCCCGAAAACGGGAGATTATGAGGTCAGAGGTCCGGTAAAAAGAGGCGGAAACCTTCCTTTTTGCCAGGTCTATGAGATACCTTGACAGTTTGGTCATTGAAAAGGCAAAGTGTTAAGTTGTTGATGCCAAGAGATTGAGAAGATTCTGCTCATTGTACAGCTTCGGTTACTGCCGCAGCTGATTCACCATTGGGAAGTTTGGGAGACTTGATAAGCGCAGGATCTAGACCAGGAGTTGCATAAATTGTCGACCCTGGTGTATGGGCATCCACAATGCCTGATGCCCGGACAGATGGCAGATTTGATGAAGATTGATCAGTTTTCGGCTGAGCCAAGCTTTGAATGTCAGCCGGCGTGAGAGGAGACCTAGACATAAAATAAAATGAAAGATCTACGGCATCGCAAACAAATTTCGTACTTCTTCTGTTTCTTGTTCGGCTGGTCGATGGTGCCATTGCTCGATTTCCCTTGCATCTGCACAAAGAGTTAGACCTAATGCAGAGTTCAGTATGAAAGTACCTGCAATTCACCTTGTTGCGCTTCAACGTGGGCTTAGGTTGACGTTCACCCTCGTCAAATACATAATCAGGCAGAGAGGAGCTAATGGGGTAAAGGTCCAGCGTAGTCAATAGGCTTCACAGGAATAGTTCCAAGTAAGGTGCGCAAGATACGCACTTCTTTATATGCCGTACTACAATTCCCATGGACGCTTCATCATACTTATCCCACATCTTTACGAGCTTCGTGAACTCTGTCGTCGGGTAAGATATATCTAGCTTTCGAGGACCAGTAGATCCCGCTTGAAGCAAATCAAAGACGTCAGAGAGCCGACAGAAGAAAAACTCAGGCATTTTTTGAGCAACAACGCACGTGGCTTCGGCTCGATCGCGAGCCCGATGAAGAAAGTAGTTGTATAGACTGTACTTGCGCCTTCTTTGCCTTCTGTCTCTTCTCTTTTTCGTCGCAAGACAGTTTCCGGGACCTCACCAGACGCACACAACCGTACCTCCTCGTCATTCAAACAATGCAAAGTCTGGTCGAACCCTTTGATAAACGGATGTGCTAATGTCAGAGCATCGACATACTCCAGCTTCATGACAAGCTGCCGTATTCGAGACTCCACCGTACCCGCCCTAAAAGTCAAGATCAGTTCTGCACAGAATCATGGACATTAAAATAAACATACCATTTGAGTTGCAAATCAGAGTTGCCCGTAGATGCAATGATTTGGAGGTAGTATCGATATTTATGAAAGAAGTCGTGTTTCTCAAATAGGGCCGACCACTGTAGAGAGCCGAACAAAATTTTATCAACAATATCAGCCCCTGTAACGCGAGAATCAGCAAGTCTCCTGACACGGATTGAGGGGTGGATAAGACGCCAATCGTACCTCTTTTAAACTCCTCCGTCATAATCATCTGGGTCGATTCGGTAACGTTATGGGTCGCACACATAGCAGGGTAAGCGGGGGTAATTATAGGCATGCGATGTGACCGATCTCCAGGATACAGCTTTAGAGTATATCAGTTAATTATAATGTCTTTTCAGTAGGTATGAAAGGACCAACTCGAGGATTCCAAACGCGCACTTGAAGAGGACCTTCTTCAATTTGCTTTAAAAGCACGGGCTGAGGCCAAGACCTACAAACACCGATTGGCCTCAAAGCTTGCATCCTATTATTTCTTGGACGCACCACTGATACATGATGATGAAGAATCGGCTCACGATCGCTCCTGCGACAGCATTAGGGTACAATTGACATATTCGAGCCACTAGCATTGCCCATGCAACACCGCCAAGGAAGCCAGAGACATTCGAGTAGATTGCTCTTCCTGAGAAAATAATGAGACACAGTATCACAAGAACAAATATGAGGTGCACTTTGAGCCCAGAGCTTGATACAACGCAATGCATCTCGGAAAACGGAAACGTTGGGAACGAGGCGCAATATTTCATCGGTCACACGAGATCCTGTGGTAGTTGAGACGGCGTACAACGAAAGGCTTAATACGACGTACCATTCAAACTTCGGATACATCGATCGTCTAAATTCTTCAACAAGTTGTCATCCCGTAATGACAAGTCGTCCGGTATTGATGACAAAGCCAACCGAGCCATTAAAAAGTCGATTGGAATGCCCTCAATCTTAAGTTTGATAATTGGTACGTAGGCTTCTGGAACTCCCTGAGGTGCGGATGCTAAATGGGATGAACCATTGATGACACTATTCCAATACTCACTGATACTTCAGTGACGCCCTCAAACTCCCGAAGCATTGGCTCGAATACTTCGAAGAAATCCTCCCGTGACACATGCTTGGGGACGACACAAAGAGTGTCGATATCCGATCCCGGACCATGCACTCCCAGCCGATACGAACCGAAAGTAAATATCTTTCCGCCTGCCGCAGCTGCAGCTGCCTCCGAAAGCCCTCGACTAACGCCAACCTTGTAAACGAATCTCTTCACAAGCGTTGCCACTCGTCCCAGAACCAATTCTCTAGACGATAGTATCCATCAGCACGCAAGAAACAAACGCGCATCACAGAAAGCGTCCTTTCAATCAAAGCAGGTGCTGCAGGGGCAGTGTATGCTCAGAAGGACAATAGGACAGCGAAAGAAGGGTGCCAGAGAGAAATACCAATTCCCAGTCAACAAAGCGGGACTTCCGGAGTGCAAACGGCTTGGATGAGAGACGACGAACCTTGTTCGGGATTCCTCTTCGCTTTCAAAGGTGCCCTGTTTCCGCAACTCCTCCATCATAGCCACAGTCACCTTTTTCTCAGCTTCTGTCGATTCACTGGTCGAAATCGGCTGAGTTACACCCCATTGCTGTTGTTGTCTGTCGAAGGAATATCCAACCGTTAGCCAACATTTGCTGATGTGCAAGATATGCTCCAATTCACCCGTTCTGCGAGGACATGGTGTTTACTCCAGATAATCTCAGAAATCCAGAGACAGCTACACAATTCCAGAGGGAAAAGATTAAAACCACCTAGATGTTCTTGAGCGGTAGAACAATTGGAAAGCCTGCCTCCAAGATGAGTAAAAGGACTGGGAAAGGATCCGGACTCCGCGCCACTCCGTTCACATTACTCTGCTTACCTAATGCATCTATGACAAACAGGGATTCATCTCAACTCGATTGAAAAACGCACACATTTTCCGGTGTCTGCGGTTGCTAATCCGGTCCATTCTGAAGATGAAGAAGTAGCACAAAATAATTCAGATTTGTGAATTGCAATTGGGAGCTGGACTACAAAAATGAATCCCTAATAATATAGACAAGGAATAGTGGTCGTCTGTAAATACATGGGAAAAGAGCCGACGAGTGATATACTGTACAGTAGTTGAATGAATTGCATATCGAGAACGGCAAAACCGCAATGCAAGAATAAAAAGCCGAGAAAAAAGAGAATCTGTTATTCGTCCACAACACTCTCCGTGCATTCCGATCCATCCTCCTCTCCTTCATCTTTTTGAGGTAACGTACCGAGAAGGTTTCCGGTGCAATCCTCTAGCCTGATGCGTTGGTTGGCGCAAGAATCAAACCATCGCTCCCATCTCTCGTAGCACGCTCCTTCCGTAGGTCCATTATTTCTGTTAAGGTCGTTAAGCAGACCCGTCTCAAGCACTCTTACGAGGGTGAGACTCGGAAAGTTGATTTTGTTTATCGATGCAAAGTTCATATCGTTTCGTCTCCGCATTATCACGGCTTCAAACGGATTGACTAGGGCGACTTGTCCAGCATAGCCAACCCCGAATGCGTGTCTGAGCCCATAGAGACCAATAACCTGAATCTTTTTATGAGGTGAATTGACTAGCATGCCCTCGAGTTGCCAGTCAAGATTGAAACAGAACGTCCTCAAGTTGGGGCACATGTTGAGAATTGATCTCACGTCCAAGGTGGGAATGGCGTTGATGTTGAGCGTTTCCAGTTGAAGTGCATGCTCCTCGATAACCTCCAGAATGTCCGGGAAGTCATGCCGGCACGCCTTGAAATCGAGAGTCAAACTCGTGAGCTCGGGCAGCTCCCATAGCGCTACCTGTTCGGCGAAATCTTGGATCGCGCCTTGGAGGCTTAGTTGTTTCAGATGTGGGAACGAAACACCGATGATCTTCCTCATACCCGGTAGAGTGGATGATATCTCTTCCAAAGGATAGCTTAAATCGATCTGGAGGGCGACGAGGTTTCGTAGACCCAATAGGGCAGGCACCAGCTTCGATTGAGCATTGAACGCGAGCCTCCATTGGACTAATCGTAGCGATGACGAGCAGTACGTTCGCAAAGCATCCGCGATGGATAAGAACGATCCAGATTCGATTAACGGATCCACGGCGAATACTTGTAGATTCGGACAATGTCGAATAAGCGAGACGACGCAATCGTCCATGTCCACAACGTTCAGATCTCGTATTCCCAATCGATCATCAGCATAAACGTAGATCGCCTTCGTCCACCATCCCAGTTTCGTATTTTTATCAAACGTTTCAACGAGTATGCGCAGCCGTTTTGGGTCGCCTATGAGGATTGAGCGATACATAAATTCCGCTCCGATCTGAGCGAACTTCATACATGTCTCTGTGAAGGCCTTCAATGGGGATGTTCAATACAGTATTTTATTTCTGTGATGATTTACTCACTCACCTTCTTGAGCGCATAGCCCTGCCGCTGTCTCATCCGGCGGACCTCGTGCGGTTTTCGTAACCACCATTCACCGAAAAGCATTTCATACCATTCGCTCTGTGCCAGAGGCGAGATGAGCGACGCCTCGAGAATAGGATCATCTTGAACAGTATAGTCAAGGATGTCTCGCCAAATTTCTGGTGGGAGTGTAGGCACTGGCATTAATACCAGTGTTCAAAGTCAGGACAATTCCAACTTGAACTCTTGTACAAACACTCACGACACGAGGATCAACAGCAAATAAGCTGCTGACGTCATCGGATCTGCCGATCAACCGTAATAGGCAAGTCCATGATAAGAAAAAGGCAAGCTACTAAGTTACTTGTATATATATATATACACAGGCATAGCAACCAAGCACGTACACATCACAAGCAGGCTACGGGATGCAGAAGTAAGGCAAGAAGAACAGAGGTCTATTATGTCCAACGTGAAGAAAAGAAAAAGGAACGAGATGTCATTTAGGATATACTGGTGTGGTCTCCAAAGTATCAATGCAATAAAAAATCGTTACAATATATATGGGATAGATGAGATACAAAAAGGGGTCGCGGATCGGCTTCCATAGGAAGAACTAGAGATCAGAATTTGCCAC
Source organism: Sanghuangporus sanghuang (assembly GCA_009806525.1). Classification (NCBI taxonomy): domain Eukaryota; kingdom Fungi; phylum Basidiomycota; class Agaricomycetes; order Hymenochaetales; family Hymenochaetaceae; genus Sanghuangporus; species Sanghuangporus sanghuang. The sequence goes on from VVIT01000003.1 coordinate 1,437,533, forward strand.
GAACAAAGCCCTGTCGGCCAAAGCTCGTTCGTTGTGCTCGGCGAGCCAAAGCCCATTTCCTGACGAACCAAGCAAGGACGGCAACGAAGGCAACACCAAAGATGATACCCAATGCAAGCCCGACCTTCGCTCCAGTTGATCTTCCAGACCCCTCCTCTTGACTCGAAGTTTCGGGACTTCCGCCGTAAGGCCAGTAGTCTCCGCCATCGGGCGGTTGAATACATGTAAGACCATCTCCATCCGAGATAGTAGCAAAGTCGGACTGTGCGTTGATGGATTGAGTATTGTTTCTGTCGATCACAAATTGTTGTGTAGTTGGAGTGGAATCGGTCTGCAACATGTGGTTAAATCAATCATTATCCCGTCTTTCACAATGACACGCACAGAGCTGCAATTGGGACCACGTGAACCAATAAAGGACGTGTTTCCTACGAGATTGTTGTTCTGCACAGTGAAGTTCTTTGCGGACGTGATTGCAATTCCATAACCGAAGGCACCAGAGAAATGGTTGCCAATGACAGTACCGTTGTCACTTGTGTTTTTGCCATAACGATCGCCAAACCATGCTCGGGGCCCAATAGCAATACCAATCCTATAAGAAACATAATTATTGCATTCAATTACACGACTACGGAAGTCACTCACTTTATTATAGCATCGTTTTTGTCTTCGCCTTTCGTCTCAGAGGCGCTCTCGTCGTCCGTAGCGAAGCCACCAAAGATGCTATTGTTGCGGACAATTACATTCGTGTAGTTGCCCGACCAGGGCAGGTAATCAACCATATTTATTCCACCCAGGAGCGTTTGCTACAGAAAGGGTGAGCCAAGATGGACGAAATTGAAGATGCCTCAAAAAACTCACATTCTCTATCCAGACTGTGTTATTTTCTACGAGGGTTCCAGGTGATCCGAATATCACAATTCCTCCATCCGTAGGGTCCTTAACCATATTATTACGTACAAGACCATTTTCGCAGGAGTAGCTGATTCCGTCAGCCCATTGCTGGAAGGAGTCAATGCCGCAAGGACCAATGTCGTTGTTTTCTGAGTATACGTCAACGACTGAAACATCTCAGTGAGCTGAAAAAAGAACTCACGGACTGTAACGTTGTTGCACTAGACCAATAGCAATGTATTAACGGACAAGAGACTATCATTCATGAGTGACTTACGTTTAAACTACCTTCTGCGACGTGAAGACAGGACCAACTCCTCGGGTTGAAACTGCGGACGAACTCGATAAGCTGTCCTGAATTGGGACCGCCCATTTCGATATTTGCGCCGTCTTTGATGATTGCATCCTCTCGAGAACCATTAATCTATTTTCGTATAGTGAATAAATGGCTGCGAAGAAACAAAGAGTCAAACAGACCTGGACATTCCTCAACCTGATATTACCGCAAGTTTGGCAATTTCCTTGGATTGCAGTAGCATGTCCCGTTCCGTTGCTGACTGGTCCGCTTACAGTTATCATCGCGCGACTATCATCTGTCGGGTAGCCGCTTGTACTGATCTCTTGGTCCGGGAATGCGAAATTGATAGGCGCAGTGATTTTGTATTCGGTGTCGGGGCAGAGCGATAAGAGAAAACCTTGGCCAGACGAATTGAGAGCGAGATTCATGCGGTCAGTGAGGGTATCCTGAGGTTCTGCATCAAAGCAGTCATCCCTGGCCGCCAGTCTTCACTCATGATGAGGAGCGAACTCAAACGATGGAGCAACGAACTATATTACACACCTTGAAGAGCCACCGCCGATCGGTGTACGAGCTGTAAGCATTTCTGCACTACAAAAAACAAAATGAAGGAGCGGGATTGCTAGGAATATACTGTGCATAGTGGAGGCAGTTGGCCAGCACCTGCGGGGGACGTAAGGATTGCTGGCGGCTGGCGACAGCAGAGGGTATGAGCGTCAAGATAAAAGGGAAGGAGGGAAGGGCATTGGCGGCACGGTCAGCCCGCGTAACTCTCATCATTTCCCGATTAGGGTTGCCAAGTCCGCTCAGGACAATTGGCAGGGCCTTATGGTTGGTGCATGCCACGCCTCTGTTTGGTTTGTCTATTCTATACAGTACATCGAGCAGCGGCGCGATACGTGAGCTGTATTCGAGAAGTGAAGCACATACGACTTCATACAATACGTACGTCTTTATAAGTTTATTCCTTTGAACTCTACGCTCTAAGGTTTCCGTTTCCCATTACCGCGACCCTTGCCGAGCGCGTCGCCAGGATCGACAGATCGGCGGCAAAATGGAGAACGCATGTAGTAATTAAGATTACACCGCGTCTTATCAATTTTGTAAGTAAGTATTAGTTTTCCGTCCGGACATTATATAAGCGGGAAGGGCGTTTTCATTTCTTCTCGATCAGAGACCCTCAATCGCCGTCACACATTCAGTACAGACAAATATGCTATCTATGCCGGCCACGTCGAGTCCATCAGGCATGAAAACACTAGACCATATATCCGTATGTCGGAAGGAATCCAGAACAAGCGCAAGTCCAACTTAGCTCTGTGAGAGAATTTCGCTGAGGTTAGACCGAACACCAAGGGGTCTGTGCCAACTTGCCAAGCTTGACAAATGTCTTCTTCTTGCTTCTAGTATGCAGCCACAGACCGAACATCGGCGGTGGTGATGTCAGACATGCCGACAGGACTGCACAGGTTTCTCCACTGAAAGCCACCCTCTAATTTCCTCTTGGTCCTCATCAATCTCTTTTTTCCCATAGTCACCAGCCCTCAAGCAAGAATCACCGACTGTACTGTGTTCCTGCCCCTTACGCTCAGTGACCCCGTAACGCTCAATTTTGCAATCTCTCACTCAATTCTTGTCCAAAATTCGTGAAATTTTGTACGTAGATAGTGCAGCATTATGCCTATGTTATTACAAAATTTGGGCCAAAAATACTCAGTGCAAGCTGAGTTATAGCACACGCATTCTGAACAGATACTTAATTTTGGTGATTTGAGTGAATCAGAATCGTTCTCACGCTATGTGCACCATCTATAAATTTTTCCTGTGAACCAATCAAGATGAAACTTGGTATAAACATGGTTGAAGATACTTGAAAGCCACGTGCAAAGTTTTAGAAGCCAATGTTATGTGTGAGTAATACTAGAGCATGTTGGAAATTGCTCTGATTTTTATGATGCGATCATGCAGAAAATGAGGAGCAGCAGCCTCTTGAAAATTTTACACAATTATTGGCAAAGCAACCTCCAATCTTTTTGCATATAACAAAATATAAGTACAATTTGGAGTGATTCTCGAAATTTCATGCTGAGAGACTCAAGAAAACAATTAATATTACAATAGAAAGTTTGAGGCAAAAAAACATCAGAGTTGGCCATTCTTCAGATGTTTTTTTATCTCTTTCCATCAGATGTCCAAGTGAAAAGATGGTACAACTTTTCTACCTGATCCAGCATGATAATTGCCTTCTCTATAAGTGGCTCTATGAAGGTCTGTATGCTATCTGAAAGAGACTGAAGACACACTGTAGATTCCCATTTATCATAGTTTGATGGTGCTTGATTGTAGAACGACTCTGAGTATGATGCAAGTCTCATAAACCAATGCAGATTTGGAACTGACACAACATCTCTTTATCCATGAGCCAGAGAGCATGTTCATTGAGTGAAATATTAAAAAAGCTCATTGCTATGCACTAATCCTTGTCTGGAATCTTATTCTTCACCATCTCAAGTCAGACAAATTTGTGAATGTCTTATCATAAAATTGTCCATTGATGCAGTGCCTGAATCACCCTCAAGCAAGATATCACCGACTGTATCGACTTTTGACCGAGTGCGCACAAAGTACGTCTGTTCCTAAATTTCATGACTTCTCTTCAATTGAGGGTCGAAACGCAATCCGTTAAGTAAAGCGGCGAGGACCCGTAGTTTGTATATATATTTACCCTCGACCTTAGGTAACAGACGAGCAATCCTTATCCGAATTTCTGCTTATGCTTCTTGTAGCTCGGAACTGCCGTCGCATAGAAATAGAGCACATTGAAACTGGCTGTATTTTTAACGAGGAAGGTAGTCGGATGATATACGAGACTCCCAGAGCTCGGACAAAGTTAGACATATGGACAACCGCGAGGATACTGAACAATTGCCGTCTTCCTGAGCCAGAGACGATGATACTGTGATGCTGTAATGAATAACATAACAGATACAGAACCTTCATACCACTCTCCTGTGTCCGCAGGATTCTGCGTAGGAAGATGAGGCTGTTCGTCCATCACATTCTTCAGAACCTGATTTGGGCGCCCATAAACGATGAAGTCACTGGTTTCTTCGATGAGTACCCCTTTGAAGGCACTTGACTACACAGAAGTACCTGCAGGAGCGCTAGAAGCTAGTCTCGCCTGTGTGGCGGGGATCTTGAATATCTGTCCGCGCGACTGTTATGATGCCGGAAATTACGATCCTCGTATGTCTGTCCAGTGTGTCCGTGAGTTTGTTTACTGCGGTCATGGCTCGCTTCGTCAGCACGTTCCCGCTCACGAGAAAATTTCCTTGGGCGCCGCTCGCGTCCATTTTGATCCGTCGGCGTCTTGTAATGGTGCGAGGGTTCGCGCAAGTTTCGCGATCTATCATCTCGTGAATGATGATCTGGACTACGAGACCTTAAACGGCGAGGTGACCTGCTCCGGCTCCTGGATTCCCGTTGAGGTCGTTCAACGGCCCAAGTCTGAAGTAGCTCCTCAACACCCCTGGGCCCTTGCGATTTCCTGGACGCCTTTTTAGCCTTCTTTTCTCTTCTTTTCTCCTTTCTTGCCCGTCGTTCCTCAGGTGTCTCATCTTTGTGCTTGTTCTTTGGTTTTGATTTCTTTCCCTTCTTCTTAGCTTTCTCTTCCCTCCGCTTTTCGAGCAAGTAAGCAGCCATGGGATCCTCTGGATCTATCTCAGGTCCTGATGACTCCGAGGATTCGGCTGAAACGTCGTCTGTGATGTGTGGCTCATAAGTAATCGCCGCCAACGTATGCTATGCATGCACAGTACCTGTGATCATCTCTGGCTTTGCATTGAGACTTTGTTCTTCCCGATCATGCAATTCGCCATCTTCGCCTTTTACTTTGGGCTGTTTGTAGTTCTTTACGTGATCAACTCGCAACGTTCGATCAAGGATCTTCGCGCCGTTCAAGTTGTCGACCGCGAGAATCGTGGAACGCTGGTCTTCGTACATAAGAAACCCGAAACCCTTGATCTTCCCGGTCTCTTGATTTCTCGGAAGGTTGACATCCATTATTTCGCCATATCTGACTCTCATTTGTTAGCAATGGTTTGTAACGAGTTAGGGTTCTGACGTACGCACTGCGAAAAAACTGTGATCACATCGCCCTCTGTCATGTCAAAGTTTAGACCTCCAACAAATATGTATGCCGAATCTGATGCACATTCGTAATGATCTTCAACGAAAATCCAGTACGCAACGGAATGCTCACCCTTGTAATCATCATGCCAGGATGCTGTGCCCGTGCCGAGCTCGAGTTCACGCTCATTAATCTTGTTAATCTCTCGCACGACGCTATGCAGTCATCAACATGGTTGAATTAACCAGGAAGGGGATGACAAAACTCACTTCATTATGTACGGAGGAAGTAGTTGAGGTTGAGATTAGAGTATGTTGCTTTGAGAAGCACCACAATTACAAACGCAGTCATTACATACGTTTTCCCACGACTACAAACAAAGTTTTGCTTTGACCTCGTGTGGGACTAAAACTTAACCAGTCAGGACTATTCAGACTTGTCCTCTGCTCCGTAGACATGGCTTCATTTGAGCTTCCTCCTATAAAAGACAATCCGGATGGAGGTTGGGGACCCTCTCCGTCCAATTTTCCACCTGACTTCAAGTTCAAGGACATCCCATATGCGCCGTTCTCAAAAGCGGACAAACTTGGACGATATGCTGATTGGAATGATTTGACTGGCGATAACCGTCAGTCTGCTGCGAATGCTGCTGGAGGTGCACGACCGGCAGGAACAGGAAGGAGAAGGGAAGGCCAGCAGACCTTTGGAAGCGGAATCGCGAATGCATTTGCAGTCTTCCAAGTCGAAGACGAAGCAAGCTTCTCGCTTGTCGATAACAAATCAAGTGCGCCACGACGTGGGGGTGCTGGCGGCTTTGGAAGGACAAGGGGTGGCTCCAGAACTGCTGGGGCTGGCAATCGGGGTGGTCAGCGAGGTGGTCGTTTTGGTTTTCAAACAGGTCGTGGCGGCGGTCAGCGCGGTGGAGGAAGACGTGGTTGGAGAGATTGGGAAAAGGTGAGCATTAAATGGAAAAATGTGAATCTTGAGCGACGAGACTCAAATATTCGTTTAGAACACGAGAACCCGTGAATCGTCAGTTACTATTTCCTCCTCATGGCATATGCTGGAGGAAATCGAATTTCATCGTCTGGGTAAACTTCGATTGGAAGTGGATGAACCCGATGACTTGTGAGTTGTAAATTCAGTATCGTGAACCGAAATGTTCTGAGACCTTTTCGCAGAGAGTCTTGCGGCAAAATATTCCCATACGACAAAACATATGACCGTATCACTACAAAGACGGAGCGTCCCCTGCAACCTCTTGATAGAATTAAGTATAACACGACGACGTCTGATGACCCAGTGATACAACAAGTCCGTTCTCATTTATCACTCCAACGCTGTTAACTCAAATTTGGTACACAGCTGGCTTCCAAGGATATTGCCACTGTCTATACGACAGATGTTATCCTTAGCGTTCTTATGTGTGCCCCGCGCTCCGTGTATCCTTGGGATATTGTGATTGTTCGGGAAGGAAATAAGCTGTTCTTTGACAAGCGTGACGGCGGACCATTTGATACGGTAACAGTCAATGAGAACGCAACCGATCCTCCCCAGGACCCCCCGGTACCCAATCCGAACAATCCAAACGAGAAGGTCGTCCAGCCAGAGACGCCTTCAATCAACACGACCAGCTCCTTGTCATTGGAGGCGACTTACATCAATCAAAACTTCGGATTCCAGGCGGTAATTGAAACACCTCCACCACCGCCTGTTGAATTTAAAAAGCCGAATCCCTTCTATGGACCCGATGAAGCGGAGCCATTGGCATCGTGCGGATATCGCTACCGTGTGTTCGACATGAGCGTGTCTGAAGAGGAGGATGTGAAAATCCTGGTTCGCACCGAGGTAGACGCATACATACCTGGCCAGGGCAGTGCACAGAATGGCCAGGGACTGGCGACGATTCGTACGCTTAACGAGTTCGACTCGCGAGCACAAGGTGCAGGTGGAGCTCCTGATTGGCGATCGAAGCTGGATTCGCAGCGTGGAGCAGTGGTTGCGACGGAGATGAAGAACAACAACTGTAAACTCTCCAAATGGACCGTCCAGAGCGTCCTTGCTGGAGCCGAGGTCCTCAAAATCGGGTATGTAGTCTTCTTCAGATGTCATTTAGATCGAGACTGACTCGGCATTGCCAGATACGTCTCTCGTGCAAATCCTCGCGACAACACCCGCCATGTGATACTGTCAACGGCATCAATGCGGCCAATGGACTTCGCAGGGCAATTGAATATTTCCCTCGCTAATGGCTGGGGAATCGTTCGCACAGTTACGGATCTCTGTATGAAAATGCCGGAGGGTAAATATGTCCTGGTTAAGGACCCCAACAGAGTGAGTCTCGTCTCTATGCACGCCTTTCAAATTACGGATCAAATAGTCCAGTTCCGCTGTCTCTCTTTACTCTCACATCTCCCTTCGTTACGCTACATTGCCTTTCCTCAAGTGGCCCTTACTGACCGCGTTTCTTATCACAGCCCGTAATCCGTCTCTACTCGGTTCCCATGACGGCCTTTACTGGTGAGGATGAGGAAGACGCAGAAGGAGATGAAGAAGTTCATGAGTCTGACAACTGATTGTCCAGTGTATTGTACATTGTTGTATAGCAATGCAATTGAATGTATCATCCTGATCCATTAATCTCAGTCTACTGCGTATGTGAGCTCAGTAGCGTGTCGACCGCAGCTTCAATGTTCGGACTGTAAGAGAAGCTGGGTGTGAATATTACGGTCCCTCGAATATTCAAGAATTCTTCTCACCTTCGCTGGAGCGCACCCACGATATCTTCTCTCCGCAAATCGGGGAACATGCTTATGAGCTGACTGATTTCCGTCTCGCTTGGTACACGCAATCCCGCAGCGGCACGTTCCGTTCGACCAGTCAATTCGTCGACCCACTCGCGTACAACTGAGTGGCCCGTATTGCCGACACCAGGATGCTGGATGTCCTGTTGAGAGTCTGCCTGATCCGGCGATGGAGATGGAGCGGCAGTCGTCACAGTCTCTGTATTTTCCTGCGATGGTCTTAGAACCGTTCGCCGCGGACGTTGTGTGTCGTCTGGCAGCGCACGATTGCTTAGGCGTGGTGGCTTAGTCGAACCAATGAGCGGAAGCAGATATCGCTTAGCCAGTCTACGAATCTTGAATGGCAAGCGGACCGCTTTCAGACCAAGGATATCGGATTGATAGAGCTGGCCAGATATAATCCCGATGAATGCAGCCACTGCCGAACCTGGAGGTTGACTGATTGCCAACTGGATTGCAAGTACGTTAGATCACTATGACCTATCGCTTGTTGCAGAAGAGATCACCTGAAGAGCAAGTATATATGCGAATATCTTGTTTGTTAATGTAACTCCAAATATCCGGAAGGCATATGCCCGAGGAATTAGCCTCGAGAACTGATAAAGAATGCTGAAGACCAGAGTAAGAGGTCCAGAAGGCAAAACATTTAAACCGAAGTGGTTGAACACGAGAAGGCTGCCGAACTCCAATATTGTTGAAGTCAACAATGAGGTTAGGCAAAAGCCCTGGTGGAGGGTAACATAAGAGAACTATTAACCTGATGATAGAGTCGATACGACTCACGACGAATTTTGAGGATCCGAAAATACGTTCGATGGGGATGGATATGTTGTACAAAAGGATTTCAGCCAAAAGCAATTCGCTAGAACTTGAAAACGCGAGATGATGAACGAGGAGTCTCCAATACTGTATACCGCTCCATACGTCAATCGTGTTTGAGCGCAGACAGCAGACTTGCAAACCTGATGGTGTCGAGCGAGATGAGGAGACAGCTTCAAGATACAGAAATGTTATTAGCCACATAGAAGCGAAAGTAAACACAATCGCTTACGCACTTGTAAATGCAGGTAATGCTTCACGTCGAAAATGCTGGCTATGATGGATGAAGCCGCACATCCAATCATGAGACCTATCCCAGTCAAGAACACTCATTCAGCCGTCCGTCGATAACATGATTTGCCTATAGATCAGACCTTTGGTGACTGCTGCATGTTGAAAGGACATGCTAGCGATGTATTTGTCTATTAGAGGTTTATAAAGTCTTGGAGATGGAAGGGAGAAAATGAGGATTGACAAGGACGTGGGTTTGTAAAGTCGGCAAAATCCGAAGTTAATCATATAATATAATAATTCTAAATTACAGACAAATGGCCTTGCTTCCGTTTGTCAAATGTATGTCAAAGTTTTCTGTAAGTCCCTTATCTTTCTTCTCTAGCATGGAATAACATCAGGACGATGATTCAATCCGTTTGTCGGAGTGCTCGGACTTGTCTTGCGAAATTCTAAACTGACTTGAACTCTTGAATACAGGCAAACCAGACACCGAACCTGCACGGGGACAATCCTTAACGTCCTTCGAACCACTATGCACCACAGAGCAATCGTCCGTTCGTATGCACTGTTCAAAGAGCTTTGAAACATCTTCGGTGCATAGGTAAAAAGACATTCTCGTATGCTAAGTTGGAAAATGCCGATATTTACGTGAATTGTTTTGGCGTACCGGTAATGGGCCTTTCTTTAGCAAACAAGGAAGATCATACCAACGGAAGGAACCGTCCAAGTCTACATTGTCGGTAATCATCAAGTGCGGAATGCGCCAGCGCTCTCGGACCCATTCTTCAGAGTCTCCCTGAGTCGTCTGATGGGCGTTTAAGTCACGATCAACATTGTTTATTCATCGAGCGAAGCGAGACAGGCAATCTCATCAACGACAGTAGCGACTCTGAGATCTGGAAGGAGAGGCACGACAATCTGAATCAATCTGTGATGCGATTTGTTGAGATGTGCTTAAGAGACTTTTTGACTTGTCGGTGCGTCCCAATCGATGACGAACGTCGATCAGGTGCGGGGTGCTTGATGACGTCGATCCTCGATCAATAAATACATCGTCAAATCAGACAGCGTGACTTGCCGCTGTCGCTATCACCTAACCTGCTATCTTAATCCGTCGACGTCTCGCGGACTGAGGTAAACCAGTATCATTGACACCACTTCTAGTCAAATTCCAGTGTCCGTGATAGTACAAAGACTTGAGGTTTGTGGATGCCGCTGACACAAAGCACCCACGACATGCACGCTCGACGTCGAGCCAATACAGACGTGTCTGAGACGGAGCAGCTGTTCTACTTCCCCCGCATGGACTCTTTACACCATCAACAACAGCAGCAACAAGGCGCAAGTTTGGGCACGTCATCCCAAGGGCTTGTTAGACACCGCAACAATCTTTCTTCTTTCTCCCTCTCCTCCCATATCTCCTTGCCGAACCGTGTTTCAACACTAGAAGCGTATGAACTCATCTACGGTGATGGTCCAGCACCGGGTGCAATGCCCACGGAGGCGATCGAGAGACTCTACGAAGCTAATGCAGGTACGTGCCACGAGGCTGTTCTTTGATATCGGAACGGTTTTGCTGACCGGATGCAATGTTAATACTGTTCTTGATCATAGTGTAAGTTTGTACCGTCTCGCGCAAAGAGGTATGATTGGTTGGCTGAGGCATTTCTCTTTGTAGCTATGAGAATCCACTGGTCACCGCCTCGTCACGCCACATCATTGGCGAGATCAACGCACTCACTCGTCAACTGCGCGAGTTGGACGTGCCGCGCCCGCTAGCAATGTTCAAGACGCTGTTCCGACCATCAGAGACGTACGAAGAAGCTCGAGAATCATGGTTTCAGGTCCTGCGCGTGTGGAGCGAGATTGACGAAATGTATGACAGCGAAAGTTTCGGTGAGTGCTGACGCGTGACGCGTTAAAAATGGACAGGTACTAGTAGAGTAGTGGACAGCGAAGAGAAGTCGGCCTGTCAGACGTGAAAGGTTCCGTCACGACACGAGCTTCCCTTCGCGTGCTTCGACCTGTGCTAACTCATCCTTCTCGGATCTTTCAGATGGACATCGCTCGAGCATCATCGAGCATACCTTGAATGTCCTCATCTTTCCTGGCCTTCATTCCGATGGGCGAGCTGCGTCGGATGTCGAAGTTTCTTCACTCGTTTCATTGCCCACCATTGGAGGCCACGTGACAAATACGAAACCTGTCCTCGCTATTCCTGGGCTACGCCGCCTCCCGCTTCCCAGTCCCCTGCACCTCAAACTTCACGTCGTCTCCCGGCTTTCCTTCAACGAGCAGGGTCGCATAACGCGCCATCGCGATTTCTATGATGTCCGCGATGTGTTTGCTTTAGTACCCGGGGTGCACGCAGCTCAGTGGATCGGCACACGAGCCGCCGCGCAGGGACTGGCGTTCGCGTCTCGCTTGATTGGCTGGGTCTTCGGAAAGAAGGGCGGAAGCACCGATGCTGTCAATGACAGCGAGGACGATGTGTCGCCGTCAGTCTCGCCAATCTACACCTCATCATTTCGGAGACCAGACGTGAACGCTCTAGGACTTCATTTCAGTGAGGGCCGGTCGACAGGACGACCAAGTCGACCACGCCAAGCTCCCGATGTAGATCGAGACGCGGAATGAAGAGGGGTCAGGACGGGCCGGGATCTGCAATAATTTGGTTATGCCGTCGCATGCCGGAGGCGCTTGGGACTTGACTCCTGGCCGTCATGTTACCGAGGACGGCAAGTTCCCGCGTGGGTGCCGTGTAACTTTATTTTGTGCGCAGGGCGAATTAGGGCGAATTGCGATCTTGCAAAAGGAACAGGCAGAAAAGAAGAGCAGAAAAAATCTCACGGCGAGAACCTTGTTTTCCCAGATAGGCCAGATGTCCGATATCGCGCTATTTAGCCGTCATATGAGACCAGCCTCCATAACTCGCTTTCCTCTTTCTGTCAATACACCGAGGAACGTGCAGATTTTACGTCGTCGGGACCCGTCATTTCGTTGCTGCGTTTTCTAGCAATAAAATTTCCTACGCGAACAAGTCGGCGAGAAGTTCTGTTAGCGTCTTTGCCTCAGCTGAGCTTGAATGACTCCGACGCTTTCGTTACAGAGTTTGCTCTGAAGAAGCGGGTCACTTATGTAATTCCACAAGTTCTTCAGACTCAGACTTGCTTACTACATATGTACTTGGTTCCGAAATTCATTTGGAGATCGGCCAATTTAACCTACCTCATTCCAATACTTTTCAATCAATCGAATGGAAAAAAATGACGAGCACCCTCATTTTTTTTTCTTTTTTCTAAGTAGCGTACTCGTGCCCTTTCGAGAAGAAAAAATCGAATGGACAAAGGACGGTCTTCTATACGCGCGCGGGGCGGATGCAGAGAAGAAAGTGTCCCCCAGAGCAGCGCCCTAACGTATATGAATGTCAATAATTCACATTTATTCTTGCGCTGCCCCTGAAACTCATGACTTGGTTCGGGGTGGAGAGACCTGACTGCGAGCGCAGTACGTTATACAAACAACTGCTAAACTGCGGTGGGTGGTATCTACTTATCTAGAATGACAAAGTTGTTTACGCTTCACGCTTCGTTCGTCACTCGTACGCGCCGCGGATTCAGAAGCGGGAGGACTTACTAAATTCTTCCAGCGACCCGGCGCGTGCCCATCTTATACCCGCAGCCCGTGAGCGTAGCCGCGGTGCATGGCAGCAAATAAAAAAAAACTCAATAACGAACGGCCGACCGTGCGTGCCTGGGTGCAGCGTGGTTCGCGCCTATGTGCCTTTTGGAGCAGTCGACACTAGTACTTCTCTCGCACACGCACGCCCCCGCGGCGCTTGCTTCTTTTGTTGTCGCTTCTCGTCATATACATACATACGCGCAAACCTTAGCGGGATCGTGAAAAAGTGCGATATATATGTATGTATGTGTGCTTTTCACAAAGGAGAAAAAATAAGCTCAGTTGTGGTCGTACTTCCTTCGACCGCCGAAACTTGAAAATCGAAGACAAAACCGATAGAGAGAGACGAGTCGCTTCTTTACGGGTCACGCGATCTACTTATAATTAGTCTTGGCTGCTGCGGTTGAATCATAGAGTGGAAGGGACAGCCCAGAAGAAGAACGAGGGAAGGGACGAAAGACGAATTAATTAGATTAGAACAGGAGAGGACGGAAAGGTCGCTTCGAAAAATAAAATCGCACAAGTTCATCTCGAGGTTACGAAACTCTAGTATAGTGGCTCTCCTCCCGAAGTGTTTCAGATTGCACTGGTCCCCCGGCAACTCCCGTAACGCATGCTCCCTCTCCCCACCCTTTATTCGCGAAGATCTTACCATATTCGTATTCACCCTTATCTCGCTGCGCAAACAAACGACGGTCCTAAATCACATTCGTATTTCACCAGGTTTATTCCTTTCGCTTTTCCCTTTGTGCTCTATCCAGAGGAAAAACAGCACCCCGTAGCTACGTACAAGTACACAATCCCGTTGTATCACATATATAAAAATAGTCAAGAAATAGGAAGAAAATAAAAAAAAGGAGGAAAGTAGAGAAGAAAATCGAAAAGTTCCATGTGCCGAGATAAGTAAATACAGACCATGAATGCCGGGCGAGTGCATCAATAATGTTAAGGAAATCGGGAAGGATATCAGAGACGACAGAGGGTAATGAGGCCAAACAAGCAATAAAGAAAAACAGGAAGTAAAGGAATCGGTTACGAATATTTTAGTTGCAGTGGATGTATGCGTCACAAATTGTTTTGATGATACAGCAAGGTGGGTCAGCCAATGAGTTTGGTCAGCGCACGAGCGCTCGCACACGTCCCATCCGGTGGGGTAAACAGATCGGAATCCATGATGAAACCCGCATCACCCAAGATGCAGGTCGCAGCAGATGATTGATCGATATAGGGGATGGTCAATGCGCCTTTTCGTATGTGGTTCGTGGATATCGGGTGACAGAGTTGGGACGTCTGAGTCGGATATAATTTGACAGAGAGATGACGAATAAGTTAGACCGCGATAACGCAGCGGTGTACGTTTCATGGATCATCCAAGAGACACGAATTTCATATAGAACAGTTGCAAAAAGGTAGACGGCTGGCGTGAATCTAATGCCTACGCTGCCATGGAGGCACGAGACGAGCTCCTGCTGAGCGGCAGCTTCACATCAGCCTCCTCGATTGAGATTGGTTGCCAGCCGGTAACCTCAGGTAGTCCGAGAGTACTGCCATTGGTCAACAGCGGCGAAGAGCGGTGAGAAAGCTCAATGGGCATAGATCCACGTCGGACAGCCATATAATCTGAGCCCTCGATAGATCCAGCAGGAGAAATCGCACGACCGTTAGAACTGAAGTAAGGAGCTGTCGCTGCTTTACGAGGCTGATGAGGTCCCGATGGAAGCAACGCAACATCATTGAGGGAAGCAGTCGGAAGTCTAATGGCACCAAGTTCCGAAGTGAGAGCCTGAGGCGATGATGTAGGCGAAGCGGTCGGGACTGACGAGGAATTTGGGATCGAGAAGGACGCCATGAGAGGTGAGTTATTGTACGAGTCAGCACCAGAAATCGAGCCTGCGGACGCAGACGAGTAGATAGACACTGAATTTCAAAGCAAAATGAGTTCTTCTGTTAAATTCTACATTCAAGATACCAACGAACCAGAGTCATCGAGGTCGCTCGACGCCGAGTGAGTCGACGAGTTCGAGGCTGACCTCCGTCGGGACGGCGCCTCAAGCTCCAAATCGTTCTGCTCTTTCTTCACAATAGCATTTGAACGCTCCTTCGGGCTTGTCGAACCAGACAACACCTTCGAAGAGTGCTTCCGCGACTTATTGCCTGCACGAAGCTCATCAAATCGCTGAGGACGCGGCCGCAAATGCGTTCGCTCGTAGAGACCGCATTTGTTGCAGACAATCTTCCCAGGATTGAGCGTCGAACGTCGCCAGGAAGGTGGCTCCGTCGTGTGACAGTTGAAGCAGCGTCGACGAAGGTATTGAGTCTCCTTTGACGCAGCATCATCCGTATGTTGAATCGGAATTGCAGCATGCGGAGCCATGTAAAGCGGCATAGGAGGCAGATGCCCGGCCTGGGAAGGCGGACGAGGGTAGAAAATGTGCTGGGAAGGCACGATGACCTGCGTGCCGTCTTCAAGTTTGATGCCCTCATCCATATCGCGGTAAGGAGGGTGCGGAGACATGTATGCATCCTCAAGGTGCGGAGGAGTGCCGAATTGCATGTGTCCGTGCAAAGCCGAAGGATCTGCGGAAAGTGTAGGCTGAGGAGAACCGTTGTCGTTCATATGCAGTGGCTCAGAGTAGAAGGTATCCCTAGGTCCGTAAGGATTATAGTGCCCATTCTGCTCCTCCGGCATGAACGGAGGCAAAACACGATGCATACCGTCGTCATGGTCAGAATGCATGGATGAAAAAGACGCCCGTCGGCTCATCGCCTGTGCCTGCATATGCTCTTGGTGTAACTGATGGGGGAGAACCGGGTGTGGAAGCGGAGCAGGAGTGCTCCATTCCGAACTAGAAGTCAATGGCGGAGGCGAATACGCATCGAGCTGTTCCGCGTAGTCCTGTCCGTGCAGCTCCTGGAGAAGCGAACCATTGCTCCCTTGACGTTGGGGCGCGTAAAATGGAGCGGCGTGAGCACCGTTCCACATAGCAGGGTTCTCCATTGAGTGCGTGATTGGCTCAGACTCCGGGTAGTGGTGAGGGTAACCGTCCGCAGCAAAGATGGAGTTGGGTTCGATTCGCTGGTCAAAGTCGACTTGCGGCTTGACGTTTTCGAACGGATGGTCGAGAACTATAGAGTTACGCGGGGAAGGCGTCTGGGGCAAGGAAGAGTCAGAGGAGACGGTGACAGCGTCGAAGTGCGTCGAGGCCATTTAGCAGGGGGTACGTCGTGCGCGTCGTGATCGGCGACTGCTCTAAAAGAAATATATATAAACAGGAAGAGTAGCGACGCGTCGTGGAGAGTGTGAACGACGACGACAACGGCGAGGAGGGAGGGGATGCAGACGATTCGAGCGAGTCGGGCCTCTTTTGTATTTTGCGACGATAAAAGGTATAATTTATTGGCTCGATATGCAGTGTCGTGCCTTCCTCTTTCAGACTAGGTGCAAACACAGGCAAATAGCAAGATCAAGATCGGGAGAAGCATGCCCTCGGGGTCCTCCAGGGTCCAGCCTGGCGTGAGAAAAGAATGTCCGGTCGTTTGGCTCTATCGAGACTGAGCCTCATTTCAAACTAACCAGCACCCCCACAAACAAGCGCTATCCGTCCTGTTGATACGGTTATCCCTCCGTCCTTGCTGCAATGAGCACACGTTCCTTGTCGTCCATGTCCAGTCGTGTATGTTATAGTAACAATGCATGTGTAGCTTGCTATCGGGAAGGCTGTTGGCTCAAGGGCCGTCGGTTGACAACATGGTCTCTCGCATCGCCCCGAGCGCCCATTCCATCCTTCTCACTAAACGGTTCTCCCTTCCTGCACACTGCCGTAGGTACCGGTGCTGTGTGACAGCGGCGCTCTATGCCCCACCCGAGTCATTGCACAAACCGTGTCCTCTCGACTACGGCATCGGTAAATATACATCTGAATGCCATCACACGTACGAGGAAGGAGCAAATTTAGCTGCCTCAGATGAGCTGGCTTTTGCACCCCTGCCCTGCGTGCGGAGCATAGGGTCATATGCATGGCCCGCTTCCAGCACTAAACGAGTACTGGCCTAGGTCCAGAGCCCTCTTGCTCATAATTAGTTCTATGGAAGAAGCTGTATGTTGCTACTGTCCGACTGCAGCTCTGGTTGCGTAAACACACTGGGCTCAAGACGTTCTGTAAGCAACAGTACATCCTCTCCTCTCATTCTCTTATGCGGAAACGAGAAGGAAACGGGAGAAGATACGTAAACACGATCGAGCTTCGGTACTTCTTCAGTCTAATATGACCCTGCACGGTCCTTTTTCCCTTTCGTTTATTCATCCCTAGTCGAGGTACACTCATACAACATAGCAGTCCGCGAGAGTTGACCCAAAATGTAGGAAAGGCCAAATAAGCAGTTCTGTTCGTATATCGGTTGAGCGCAGCACAGTGTAGCTGTAAAGAATTGAAGAGACAAAAGAAAAGTTATTCATTCAGGAAGAAGGCGAACGACTTGTATGAGTCTGGACTGAATATTAGTTCGTATTTGTCATGGTCATGGTCGAGAATGAGCAAAACAAGAGATAGATAAAGAAGAGGAAGCGTTAGTACTAGTATCGGAGGCAGACACGAGTCCCTCGAGTGAAGTCAGTCTATGACAATGACATCGTCTGGATACTGCTGTGTGCACAAATACAGACAAGGTTTTCATTTATCCTCAAAATATCCCCTCTTCGCGGATCGTCGTCTCTTCCGCCAGCGTCGGCCTCGATGTCACCTCCGTGTCTTTTGCATCCGACGCTTCGTCGTCGCGGAAATAAACAGTCAGCGACTCTCAGGTAGACGGCCAGCGCCGGATGCGGTCTTCCAGATGTCTCCTAGCGGCGGCGGCGGCGCTGGCATCGAGAATCCTTCTTTTACCCACCAATCAGGATGGACATTGACAAACAGATAGCGATAGCATTACATGGGCGATGATGATACTACAGCAAATACTGACGCCCCGGTCACCTAGGAAGGACCACGACTGTGACATTCCAGTCAAAAGGCGATGCAGGAGATTCGAACCATATCTATGCAAAACCTTACCGGGACTGGATATCTTAACCGTATGCGTTACTAACTTGGGATCCTCGCATTCATACTTGTATATTGCCAGAGCGCTCGAACTCGGCACAGGAGTAGCAGCGGGTCAAGAATTCCATCCCCTATATTGAAATGGAACGCATTCTGAACTGAAGAAGGGCGAGCCAGGACCCGCCTGAGCGTCTTCTTTTGAAAAAAGTTCGATTTCTCCAACCGGGAAAGAAATACAAAAGGAGCAAACGGACGTTGCCTGTGCCGAGCAAATTGGTACCGTGAGTATTGAGTACAGCGCGCGCGAGGGTATCCTCCTCCGCGGATTTTCTGCTGCGCCGTCCCTTCTTCATCGTCCCAGGTCGTTTGGATATCCCGATGCTCAGGGCACGTTGCGGCAGCATTTGCTTTAAGGCAGTATTCGATCCAGACTTGGACTCGGTGCTACGAAAATAAAAAGGCTGAGTGCAGATGACCAACAGGCTGAGGTACAATAAGGGCAGCGCCGACCGGGAATTCACGACAAATCTAGGCTAGGGCTTCTCGCTTCTTTCAGGCTCTTCTGGTATGTTTTCTGCCGCCTTTCCCTTTCACAGCCACGGCGAATTGGCGAATTGACTGGTTTGCTAGTTGGACTTGCCCATCCGTTTGTGTAAGTCCTATAGGCCTTTCGTCATTCCGGCGGGATCGGGTGTTTTGTAGAGCCTGCAGGCTGCGCCGCGAAGCTTCTCTAATAATAATGAAACTTCGCAGCTGTCGAGGGCCTTTCACAAGAAAGGCGAAACTGTGCGTACGTAGTGAATCCTCTCCATGTAGCACGGCGTCAGAGCCACACGAATACACAGATACGGAAAGGTTAAGATAAATGATGAAACACCTGAGTAATCCTCGTCACGTTGCATTTTGTTACCCGCAGCCCCATCTCGTCCTGTAAATAGAGTCCGTGCGTGTATATTACAGGCACACCCACATGAAATTCTCCTCAAATTGACCCGGAACCGACTCGTGTACGTATAGAAAGCGGAATACTTGTGAAGCGAAAGGAATGACTCTGTCCCGCTCACTCAGATGGATGAAATGGACGCCTCATCGAAGAGCCGAGTTTCTGGGAGGATGGGTACGTGCCACTCGCGGGAACACCACGGTGTCGACTGGCAACGTAGGATATAAACAAATTACTGCAAAGGCGGACTCTTCGTAGCATCGGTTTTCAGAGGTTTTCCTGACGGAAATTGCGGGATTACGGAACCAAATAAGAAATTCAAAACATGCATGTGCGTGTCATTTTACGCACGCACGCATATTTCCCAGAATGCCGTGGCACGGCTGGCAAGAAACTTCCGATCGTATGGTGTCCGCGTTACAGACAGGAGGACACGTATATGCGCCCAGTCCAAAATTACCCATGCTGCGAGACCTGAAGGATCCCAATGAGAGTAAACTGCGCGAATCGGAATATTAAATTACGATCAAGTAGAATGAATGGGCGTCTAGCGGTCCCAGCACGGAGCTTCGGAGCTTGGAGCTAAAGGCTGAACAATAAAAAAACAGCACTACTAATGCACGATTAAAGGGGATATTGGTTGCACAAGTCTTAGCAGGTGAATGGTGACGGGCAGAGGTGAAACCGCCGCGAGTGTTTGCTCTGGTGAAAATTGAGATCATTCATTCAGCCCGGAAGGCTGCGTGAGATATCTCCGACGTCGTAGAAACTCAGCGGCGTTACTTTTTTTTTCTTCGGTATTCCTTCCCTTTTTCCTCTGGCTGGGCTGCAAAGCTTTGAGACTATGGATAGCAATGGCGCTGATTTCCAGATGCCACATTCTCCGGCGTGGCCAGAGATCGACAGGAGCCAAAGGTTTTGATGCAGAAGATGGCGATGATGCAAATGTATCCAGGCCATACTAGCTGCCTGTGCAAGAAAGCACACCACATGTACAGCTCATTGGTTCCACGTAGCGGCAACCCGACGTCCTTTGCAACGAGTTTCAAAATGGAGAAAGGAGACGGTGACAGAGACAACGTTGACCTGCAGCTTGGTTTGCGACTCCACTAGCCATCTCATCTGAGACGAGTGCAATATTAATGGGCGGAGAGTATTGTATTACTCTATCCCTTCAGCCCAAGAGGCGTCGTCGTCGGAGTCCTCGGGGACGATTTTAGCGTCTAATATGGCTTTCCTTTTATAGCACAGAAATCTAATTTGTACGGTTTCGGGGTCCAGACCCTCATACCTTTGACCTAATTTCTTTTTCGTGAATTATCGTCTTCGTGTTCACAAGACAGGAAATCAAATACCGTGAAGACGTGGTTTTATCCGTGGGGCAGAATGTAAAGTAAGTCATAGTCATATGTAAATATTCGTAGTTTATTCAGGAGCCTTATTATCTGGGAATAGACGACTTCCGCCGAGAGTTTCAAGGATCCAGATTAGTATTCCCTTGAGCGCTGCGTCCCTCTCTGCTGAGCTTGAAATTTTGGGTGAAAACCCAATCTCAGATAAGTTTTGTGAGGATGCAACGTTGTTGTCAGCTTTTCCGTATCGCGGGCAAAATCCCGTGAACGAGTCTTTCTCCTTTGAGACAGTAGGTAAGTAGTAAGTAGGAAGGGCAAGTCTTGGCCATGTCTAAAGGAGGAACGGACTAACCCGAATCTTCGTATGTCTCGCCTCTCTTTTCGCGTTTCCCAACTTGAATGCCAGGAGGTCACCTAATTTCTTGAAGGAGCAAGGAGATAACGGGCCTAGGGTAGCTTGTGTAGTCTGGATCAGCATTCCATTCGGATCAGAGCAGCGCTTTGCCATGTCATGCTGGGTCCTTCCTGAGTTTCCAAAAGCAATCAAAGACAGCCGGGATTTTCGTTGAACGCCCTGAGAGAAAGGGCGACTATCTCCGTTCTGGAGAACAGGTAGGGATACGGTTTGATGACGCTCATGATGAGCTGAGGCGTAATCGCTGTCTAACGCCAGCATCGGGAGCAGGAGCAGAATTAGACGCGGAGACGGAAAGGAACTTGTAAGATGGTGAAGAGTGCCGCTCCGAAACGCGATTCTCTTCCATGTTTACAAGTCAACAGTCAGCCACGGGCGAGTCCATGAGAACGTCGGAAGCTAGTGTGAGATCCGAAAATGCCAAAGAAAAGTTACCGCGTTTGTTTGCCTTGAAACAGTTAATCATGGCTGATCGAACCTTGTCAATTACACCAGCTTATCTTCTCGCGATTTGCTTCTCTTCTCCACCATGAAGACTGATGAAGATGCATATAATGGTGGCGTCCAGAAGGCGGTGCAAATGCGAGAAGAATATAGTCCATGAAGTCTTCCAAGTCCGAGCGAACGCGCGCTAGACTCAGAGAGATTGCATATCGAGGCTTATCGGCCAGATCTATGGCCAATGGCTACTACATCATCATCGGGAGGAGGATCATTTGCTCATACTTGGGCGTCAATCTGATGACCCTTGTTTCGACTATTGTCCTGAGCTGTGCACTCTTGATGGCGGAGTGCAGACACGTTGCATGGGTGTTCTTGTTCGGGGGAGAGGGGGAGGAAGGGGGGCAGTATACGTTCTGCAATTCTCCGATCCGTAAAGTGAAAGTCTCCAAGTCCAACGGCGAGAAGCTTTGAGAAGGCGATGCAAGAAGGTTGAGCGCGGGCGCACGCGGAACAAAAGTCGGATTTGGACTGCATCCCAAAAACGTCGAGGAAGCTGGCATATAGGGAAAGGAAGGAAAGGTAGTTTGCATATTATCGAAGATGTTCCCGCAAGTATTACTTATCTGAAACACTTGTCGTCTCCGCCTTTAGTTATGCCGAAGTGGAGTCCACGTAGGTTGTCAGGACCCAGGAACATTCGCTTTGGGACTCAGCGAGTAAAATATTATGACAAGATCATGTGTTTCTCCCGGTCACAATTCCCCTCGGAGAAGTGCGATCGATGTGGCTAAATACTAGCCTTTTGCGTTCACACATATGCCAAGCCAAGAGAGCCGAGCGGCATGCATACAAATGAATATCCAATCTACTGTGGGTGGGGTGGGGCTGCCTACAAGGGCTCCTCCTCCTCAAGCCCATTCCCAATCCACTCAGAGCAGTAAAGTAACAAAAGTTTTGCGCGATTCCGTCGCAGGCCAGGCACAACGGCCGAAGAGCTTATTGGCAAACGAAGGGAGTACTGCTTTGATGAATGGACCCGTCCGGTCATCTGACCTCGAGCCGATGGGAACGCATGGTGAATGAGTAGGCCGAATTTACCTCTATTCGGAAGTTCAAGCTGAGTTTAGAATTCTTCTCTCCACCAAGTTCAAGTAGCATACGTTTGCAAGCTTAATCGTGTCTTGGCTTGGAAAAAGAGAGAAAACAATTTGATAGTATCAGACATCAGACATCACAACTCACGCGGCATTCGGCGTATTCCCCACCTAATCCAGCTCTTCAAGAGTTCACGAAGTTGCACAGCGTTACATACGAGTATATTTCGATAGTAAAGATGCAATGGTGCAATATTAGGGGGGTACAGGCTTGAGCCAATTATTCCCCAAGGACCCGAGTCGGCGAGATGAAACGCCTGGTGCTTTGGAAAAGCTGTACATTGTGCGACCGCTAGGAAAGCTAAAGATACTTTGTCTCGGGGCGGGTGATCAAACCTGCTTCACCATGTCCCCTGCCGAATTCCGATGGTGAGATGGCAAAATCGTTCGGACTTGAAGGAGACCGCGGGATCGAGAGATCAGGAACTGGTCGCTTGCCCTAGGCAAAGTCAACATCATGGTATTCCAAGCCCCTTGGATTGATGAAAGGTGGAAAGCCGTAGATATAGCATTCTCAGACAAGTAGGAGTTCTGAGAGGAGACGAACCGGTGGTGTGTAACAAAGTGAAGGTTGGCAAGAATTACAAGGAAATGAAATGAAAGCAGCTCACGTAAGCACGATTGCCGTGTTTGGGACAACGGTCGGGCGACGCCGTCTGGGGCATCTGGGCACTCTGGCGCGCCACTCGTGCACGGTCGACACTAGTACTCACTCGACAAGAACGTCTTGAGCTTGGACTCTGTCAACTCGTCAGAGTAAACGTTACTTTACTCCTTATGTTACTATGAGGCATAGTCATATCGCCTTGTTCCACACTAGCTGCTTTCCTCTGTCTGTCGTTGCTGTCCTTCTCTTGCTTTCCCGCTTCGTCATAGCCCAACCCGCGACTCTCGCCTTCTCGGAATGCACCGTCGGAAATGCAATCGACCCTTCCCTGAAGATAAATGTCTCCACAGTGTATGGACAAATTGTCACGAATGACAACCTTGGGCGACATATCAACCTGACCGTAATTGGGAACACCGGCCAGACACTCGAGCCCATAAATAATGCCACAAGCCTACTTTGTAAGTACTGACTGTTTCGTGGTGGATCTAGGCTTCCTCCTCTAATGTGCACTGTTTAGCAACTATATTCACCACCAGCTCTATCCTATCCTTCAATGTTTTCGAAAATAGCACGTTCTTTTGCACGAACCTACGTCCACCGTCGCCTTTGCCAAGTCTGGATCCGACCTACTTCTACTGCCCTGTCAGCGCAGGTCCCATAGCTTTCTCAGCTGCAATACCTTTAGGAGACCATGAGTACAATTTAATGACGATTAATACGCGATTACGAATAGTGGATACGTCTTCGCCCGCCATTGAATTGAGCTGCATAGATGTAGCCACGACACCACTGAAAAGCGATCGTGTAGCGGGATTAATGTATGGACCTGCGACAATTATTTTCTGGGTCAGCGTAGCGCTTTGCATAGCGTATTGGTTAGTCGCTGGTTTAGCGAGAGTTGTTGCTGCATGGGGACGAGGTGGATCTGGTACGGGCAGGAATTTGTGGTCTCGTCTGGAAGGAGCGGGTTATATCCTTGCCAGTGCGATTAGCGGGGAACGATTCTCATCTACCCCTGCGCTTCTTCGGTTTAGTGAGCATACGTCTCCGAGTGTTAGTTTGTGATATACTTACATGAGTCTAGGCACGCCGTCTATGCGGGATGTCTTTTTCCATACTCAATGGTGTGCGGCCTTGGGAATGGTAGCCGTTCAATGGCCAACGTTTGCTTGTCAGTTTTCCAAGGAGTACTTTTCCGTTTATCTCAAGCTGACCTTATTTCCGCAGACCCAATGCTCGCTCAGACGACTTGGACAACACTCATATTCAGTAAGTAGAGCAATGATGTTTGTTACACAGCAGAACTAATTTATGCATAGATGTTACACTGGCGCAGAGTGGAAATGCTACTTCCAGGCACTGGTGGCCACTAAGAGTTCAGGATTACAACCCGCCCTCCGACTTCGCCGACCAACTGAGCGATTCTAGCTCGCCTATATTCGTCGACGCGAGTGTACCGAATTCTCTATTGATGCTTCCTGAAAACTCCAAGGCAGGTATTGCCTCACTTGCGGCTGTCGTCGGTCTCAGACCCCAAGATCTGTTTGGAGTGTCTCTGGTGCTTTTCCTTGCCATAGTTGCGGGAGTTATCTTTGTCAGTCTTATCATATGGGGGATTGACCAAGTAGGTGTAGCGCTGTTCGGTGGAACAGAGAAGGACTCGCCTTTCGGCGCGAGGAGTCCTGCCTATTTGCCCCCGACAAGAGAATCTGACAAAAATGGATCTTCTGCCGCCGATGAAGATGGCACTTCTGCCGCTGGATATCGTTTGTTCCGCTCGGCCTCTATACCGCTTTCTAGTGCTCTTGCTAGGCCCTGGTGGCGATTGCGAATTAAACCCAGCTCATTCCATGGGAGTATACTTCACGGCAATCTCGTTCGGATTCTCATCCTATTCCACCTACCAATCACCATATTTTCTTCGTATCAGTTTGCAAATGCCAGGTCGCAGTCCTCTACGGTCTCCGTGGTCTTGGCCGTAATCGCATTCATCGTGTTCTCTATCGGCATCCCGATCTTTCTGATCTTTCGTCTATACACGACCGCGACGAATAAGCTATATGACGAGACGAGAACGCTCATGATGCTGGGTCCGCTCTATAATCATTATGCCCACGGCTCCCAGTTATTTGCGTGCATATTCTTCGCAAATAATCTGATCTATGGGATTGTTATTGGATGCGGGCAAAAGAGCGGGACGGCGCAGGCGATTATCATCCTGGTGATGGAGATCGCGGCATCGTTGTGTACAAGTATTTGGTTGCCGTGGGGACGAGGCGCGACTATGGGTCTGATCAGTTTCTTTTTCTGCGTAGCGCGCATAACTGTGGCTGTTCTGTTGGTGATATTGACACCCACAGTAAGTAGTCCAATCTCCTTACGTGCATTGATAACCTAATAGCCTTTTCAAATTGCCAGGTCGCGATCGGTATTGCCGCGGGAAGCTGGATCGCAGCTGCAATTCTCGTCGTCCTCGGCCTGATGTATCTTGCATTCTTGATCATCTTAGCCGTCAAACTTCTTGAGGCACTGCTCCGTATCATTGGGCGTATTCCCTTTGATCGAAGCAAGCATACTCTTGACACTGGACTGCTGGGAGTGATGGGCTTGTTGGGTTGGTGCACCCCAAGGAAGCGGAGGCGGAGGCGCAATCACCGTCGTGCTGCAAATGATGTTCGTTCGTCCACTGCGGCTTCTCAGCCATTTGTAGTTGGCAACAAGAACTCCTCTCCACCAAGTAGTTCTCATGGACCACCATCTGTTCTCCGCCCGGAACATGCCCTGCTGCCTTACAGGGAGGACAGCGATGATGAGAGCGGCTACATTATGGGTTCCTGGCAGCCGTTTCCCCAGCCAGGGTATGGGCCTGTGGATGATCGGCCGACGTCGCCACCCGCTGAGACACCGGCTAAGTCTGGCTTCGCTCGAGTTGGCGGGGGACGAGCAAGGTACGAGGCGCCTTACGCGATTGCTACGAACGCATCGCCTTCGACAATGGGGAAGCATGAGTTCCCCTCTGTGGAACGAATA
Source organism: Sanghuangporus sanghuang (assembly GCA_009806525.1). Taxonomy (NCBI): domain Eukaryota; kingdom Fungi; phylum Basidiomycota; class Agaricomycetes; order Hymenochaetales; family Hymenochaetaceae; genus Sanghuangporus; species Sanghuangporus sanghuang. Next base: position 1,463,379 of record VVIT01000003.1, read on the forward strand.
CAACAACCTAGTCCAGCCCAAACACCGCGTGGTACTTCACCGACGAATCGGTCTACGGTAACGGTCAACCATCCAAACATAAACCATCCCGTGGGAGGCAGTGGACTGCCACCCGGCGCGATGAACCCTGCACAACCTCAAGTACACGTACGGACGAAATCTCAGGTCGCAATCATTGAAGATGCATCGGCATTGTTCAATCTACAGACTGGTAGTTCTGCTGTTATACAGGATACATCAGAACTCGTTCGTCCGAGCTTTGCAGCAGATACTGACGATTCATCTGCGGATATAGCTCAGCCGAAACGGACACTATGGGACAAATTACGGCGGAATCGTCGCATGAGCGAGGGAAATATGCCGTCCGGGCAGCCCAGTGAAGGAGGTGAACGGTCATTTGTCGTCTTGAGGGATAAGCGACCTTCGCCTGCTGCCGCCGAGTCTTCGAAGCCTGAGCCTGCTTCAGAGGGACCTACCGAGGGCCGACGCTCCTTCGTTGTCTTGCGAGGGAACAGTTCGGAAGATCCTTCGTCCGCATCCAACAGGCCGCAACGTAGATTATCTCAAACCTAACAGTCTAATATGTATTGTGCTTTGTTTTTGCTTTTCCTTCTTTTAACGCTCTTGGGACATTCTCTCATGACATACTCACGGACTTCAGGTTGTAACATCCTTAATTTTTATGCAATAAAATCATCCGATGCTTGTTCTCTCAGGTACTTTCCCAAAACTATGGATTAGTTATCAGATATTAATCAGAGGTGAGTCAAGAGACAGAAAGATGGTGATAAGATGGGTTTAGCACGCAATACAAGTACGTCGTGAAAGTATATATCTATATACATCCAACCAATGGTATGTCCGAGAGTCCAAAATATGCAACAGAACAAAATAAGATGTTAGATGCTAGATGTCCGAGGAACTGCTATAATCGTCCTTTTCCTCGCCGCCGAGCCAAAATACGCGCCAATCCTCGAGTCCCTTCCTACAACTGGCGTAGAAGCCATCTTCGGCGCTCTTTCTCAGGCCGCCGGTGTGGATGGTGCTGGCACCACTGCTGCATGACATGAATGAGGCGGAGCGTGAGAGGAAGCGACCCGGATCGTGCCACTGGCCGCCGCGGAAGAGGAAGGAGACGTCTCCGCCGAGATCCATCGCGGCACGCACGGGCTCCTGCACCCGGCCTTTGCCCTTGCCCTTTGTGAACGCGGAGAGTGAAATTTCTTGTACTTCTACGCCGTACTCGCCGAACCCGATGACTTGGAGGAAGGCGGGGTCGTCTAGTGGTGAACAGACGCGATGCCGGACTTGGGTTGGCGTGTGTTGCCATGTCAGGACGTAGAGCGGCTGACAGGTGCTGAGCGGCGTCGGCATAGGTGCCGGGATGATGTGCGTTTGCTTCCCCCGCGTGAGGACGTACACCGGTCGCATGCATAGGTCGTTTGCATGCGTCAGGGGTAGTTCTTCGTACGACGGGGGTAGCCAGAGTCCCTTGCTTTCTCGGATGAAGGAACGGCCTGGTGAGTGGCCCACGGGTGAGAGCAATGAGTCCCTCGGACTGTCGTCGTTCAGCTCGACTTCACCGACTGAGGCATCCGCAAGGCGGATAAGCCCAGCCTTTTTATCAAATACAACGAAAAGCGACAGTTGCGCGCCATAATCAAGCACAGGAGATAAAGAGAGCGGTCTATCTCGGGTGATGTCCAATGACTGACGGAGAGAGGAGAACCTTTTGTTTATACTATCTGCGTCGGGTGAATATAAAGATGATTTCTGAGATCTTTGGGATGAGTCGGATGGACTTCGAAGGATGACCGTTTCCTGAGCTTTCTGGTGCACGAAACTCATTTTACGCGGTTGTAAAGGAGTATAAAATTCCTGCATGAAAATCAGCTTTGGTGTCTTCTGTAAGCTTATCACACCTAGCTTACCTTGCAGAATCGGAATGCTCGCTCTCCCTTGGGAGTTTCGTACAGTAAGACGCTTTGTTTAGTGGCTATCGCCAGAGAGGTCGGTCCACGAGGATTTTCAGGTTCACCTCTAAACAACTCAAAGAACGTTACGTTGGTGTGCAGCAGACGCGAGCCAGCAGAGGCCAAAGGTACAAAATCCGTCGCCCATCGGAGGGGCAACTCATCAATGACATCCCAAGAAGACTCCACAGAAGAGGCAGACTCATGCCTTCTCATATCCGAAGCAGCAACGCTAGAGCGTTTCGGACTTGGATACTGAGGACTCTGTGGTTCTGGGCCATTTGGACCATCCTGCTTGATGGATTTGAGGATGTTGATACCACTGGGACTGTGTTTATGCTTTTTAGTGGTTGCTGCTTGAGGAACCCAGTGAGGTGGTCGACGAAGATCAATCGGCTTGGCATTCTATTTGCAAGCAATAGCGATATTATCGATGAGCTTTAGAAGCATAGACAGCTTAGTAACCAACCTTCTGTGATGTGGCCCAACGGGCAAGACTCGTGAGACTTGACAAATTGTACATACGAATTGATCGTAAGACGTCGTTCTCCTTCGAATTTGTTGGAGATTCTACTTCCGAGCCGACGAGAGCAAGGACGACGCCGTGAGGCGTGAAATCACCGGTATCTTGGAACTCGAGTAACTCTAGCTGATAGACTCTAAGAAGGGCACCGCATCAACGTGCAGTTGCTATGGATGGTAAATGTTGTCGTGACGCACCCTTCACCTTCCCATATATGCCTGACCTGTGCATCAGCCGGGCTAGAGGTCTCTGGGTCGCCGCTGGGAAACATGTCGAGAACAGAAAGACCATTGTCGTGTCCAATAAGCAAAAGGCGGTCCCCCATAAGTGGGAGCAGTGTATTCATGGGGCATGTCGTGTGAGGGAGGAACCTAGACCCGAACTGATGTGCTTTGAGATGTGATGGTAGTAGAGGCTCGCCTGTGGGCGTGACAGGCGGTTCTGGCTGAGATGGATAGTAAGATGGCGGTTCATTGTTGGGTATTTGACTCCCTGTGTACCCCGACCATCGAGAGTCTTGTGAATATACTGATGCTGGTGCAGAAGGCTGCGAATATGTTTGTTGGTCAGGGCGTGGTGTGCGAACATCCTGCGTGGTTTCTGCGTTTCTTGCGTTATCCTCATTATAGAGCTGCCACACGAGAAGCGCCAGCAATGTGAGTAGCTTGAAGAGCATGATTGAATAGAGTGGATACGCACTGGATTGCCCCAACCGCGTGCACGGCGTCGAGCCCGCTCTTCAGGCGTCAAGTCCACGAAACGCTCCGCGGCACTGGAAATTGGCTTGTTAAGGACAGAGCAGGGACGTGATTGCGGGCGAAGACCAAGGAGGGAAGTGCGTACCGCTTCTCTACCCAGCTCTTCCACCTTCCGAATCTCGAGTTTGGACCCTTTTGGGTTGCGAGGTCATCATAAGTCGGAAGACCGTCGCCGCCTGATTCGTCTTGCTCTGGATAGTCTGGTATTTCATGTTGCATTGTGGTCTTGAGAGAGATTGCTGCGGAGTGAGAGTTACTATAAGAAAAGCAGGAGGCTGTCCATGAGCCAGCTTGGCATTAGACAGAATAGAATAACGTGGATCGCCTCTGTGGTGATGTATTGTTATGTCATCAAACCACAAGATCGACGCGATCGACACATCTGATTGGGTGAACCTCCTCTTGCTTGAGGTGCGTGCAGAAACGGATGGAAAGCTCGGCTCGGAAGTAAATGATTATGATTATGATTATAATATTAATGTTAATGATCTCATACTTAGCATGGAACGGAATATCGTGGGACCAATGAATATTACACGAGGCGTATGTATTCTTACCCGTAGCCGTAGCCGTAGCCGTAGTAGCAGTTGCAGTAGCCGTATTCGTAGCGTAGCCGTCCTTGTGCCGCGTATCGTCCTCCTCCTCTCACTCGCGTCTAACTCTGACGTCCACCAACGTCTCCCCGCCCTCAAGGGCAGCCCTTTCCCTCTCTCCCGCCTCCTTCATCTTATGGCACACCATCCAGCTTCTATCTCACTTCCCTTGCTTTCTATTCTCTTCTCTCTTTCATTATATCCCGAGATATCCGGTGCTCCTGCAACGAATACCCCAGTCCCGCCTCTCCAATGGATTGAAATCACTGACAGCTTATCTGGCTCTTCTCCTCCCGGTCTAAGTTATGCCTCTATCGGTTATGACCCAGACTCATCCACTCTCATAATTTTCGGTGGCGAGTCAAACAACTTTCCTCAACAGCAGACTTACCTGTCAGTACAATCAATCTTGCGATTCTCGGATCTTTTGTTTTGTCATTCACACCCCCTTCCGCAGTCTCCACACAAACTCTCTCTCATGGTCCTCTCCCAACCCTCTCACTCAAACTGATGAAAAACCTCCTCCAAGAAGCATGGCCATCAGTGGTCGCGACTTCGCTGCGAGCAAGTATGTCCAATCATCAAGTCACCCGTCTTTCCTCCTGACATAATCCTTTTCTTTTCTTACTCTTAATCCTAAAGTCGCCACGGTTTCGTAGTCATTGGAGGAAAAGGCCAAAATGACGACCCACTTTCGGATGCCTGGGTAAGTATGGCTTGTTAATTCCTGTACGGTCCCTGTTCTGAACCTTGCTCTTTAGGAATTCGATTACAACAACCAGTTCTGGACAAATATATCAATCTCCCCAGGAGGGCCTTCTCCTCGCTACAATGCTGCTGGGGGAACCGATCTGACAGCCAGCACTGTGCAAGATCCGATTGTAGCTGGACCCAATAATACTTTTTACATCGCAGGCGGTTTTGATGGTCAAAATGCCTTGTCTTTATCGGATGTTTGGCAATTTCATGTGGCCGGTGTCCTATCCTCGAACAACGTCGACAATGTTGTAGGCAGCTGGACTCAGGTCCAGTTTTCCGACAATCTTCCATCCCGGGTACGGCAAGGCGGCACAGTCATGCCTTCGGCGATAGTCGTCGCAGCTGGAGGCTGCTCTTCGGACGACAACAGCGACAGCACGTGTGCTCAGCAGGACTCCCATATTCTCAACGTAAACGCCACAAGAGACATCTCGCCAGACGGTTGCCCGGCTCCACGTGTAGGGCCAGGTATGTTGTTGTCTTACGTTTCATCTTTTCTAAACTGTATGACTTTCTTGTAGTTGTCGTACCAAACTTCAACTCAGCCTCGGGCAGCTTCGCTAAGCAAGCGTTGATGCTCCTAGGGACCTTCAATGATACCTTATGGGATGATGGCAACGGTCTCAATCGTGGCGAAGTGGTCAGGAATATTAACTTCTAGCCTCGAGAAGCTTTAACCTGACGTGGCATCGTAGGATATTCTTGATATCGATACTGGTGTATGGACTCGTGTTATACCGTCAGGTGACCCTTCATCTGGTAGCGTCAAGTATCCTACCCCTCGGGAAGGCGCAGCAACATTTTCTTTCTCGCAGGCCTTGGTCGGTGGTAACTCGGCCGTAGGCTCTGACGTCCTGGTTTTTGGAGGTAAGGACGCAGACGGGAACTACTTATCCGATGTATGGATACTTCGAGCATATCAGGGCCAAATCACTCAGTCAAATGAAACCTGGTCTGGCTTCGGCGATGGGAACTTGGGCTCGGGTGTGAACGCTTCCGGAACCGGTGTTACAATCGAGTACCTAACGTCGTGTGCGCAAGCGCGAACTGCAAGCGCGACGTCTTCCACTTCCAGTCCAGCGTCAACATCTACTTCGACGCCGACGCCAAATCCATCTAGAACTCCAGCAGCAACAATTGTATTCCCTTACGATACGGCTACAAGCCACAAAGTGACCTCTCCTGTATCTGTGGCTCTTTTGTTGGTTGCTCTCGTATTCTATCGGATGTCGACGCCTTCGACTCCCAGAGCTGCATTGACAGGTCCTCACATGGGGTTCGTTTGGCTGGCTGGTCTGACGGGACTTGCCGCGTATGCCGTTGGTATCGTCGGCATCGTCGTAGCTTTCACGACTATATCTTCGACAAGCAATAATGCCTTGCGGAAAAGAGCATCCTCAAATTTGTCCCTGAAGACAAATCATGGAAGGGTCGCTTTGGCGTTCTTCATTATTCTGTATGCTGTAGTCCCGTTTTTGTTTGCTGCATATTTCTTGAGGGACAGGGAAAACAAAAAGAGGGCCATTGTTGTGCCGGAGCCCGTTAAGGAGCGCGAGCGACAGGACTCGAATGAGGCTAGCTTCACGGCCCTTATGACTCCAGCCAAGGAGAAGTTTACACCTGGACATCGCGCAACTGCCTCATCTCCAGACATCACGTCGAGCTCCTTACGGCAGGAATCTCCGACCCGTACTCGCAGACGCTCCTTTTTTGCTGGATATTTCTGGCAGAAGAAAGAGCGAAACTCGACGGAGAGCGAGGAAGCTCAGGAATCAATCAATAGCGGGGGTCCGTCACACAGCTTTGAAGTCCTCAATCGAGGAAACCGATTACGGAGACTGAGCGCGGCCGGATCGAACTCATATCTCGGCGAAAGTAGCCACAATGCTCAGACTGGTATTCCACGCAGCCTCAGCGATCTGGATTGGCTCAACAGACGCCAAAATGTTGCCGCATTTGTGAGTCGTTCGTATTTGATTCCTCGTGCTTCTTGACTTTTCGCTTACTCTAACTTCAGAGCGACCTTGATTACGCACTTACGCGGCTCAACCGTGCTCAAGCTGCTACGCCTTTGGAATGTGCCCGGCCACCCACAAGCGAGTCTCCAGCCTTTCCTCGTCCCATCCTCCCTCCACCTCCACTGTCCATTCTTCATCTCCTTCTACACGCAGCCATCCTCGCTATGTGCGTCGTGACCCTAGTACAACTATGGGAACGCGCTCCCAAAGCCGCATTCGCTGTATTTCTCGCATGGACCGTTGCTTTCTACTGTATTCTTTTCTTCCTCTCGTGGCGAGGTATGCCGCACGCTTCGATTCTTTCCGTCGTCCTATCTAGTCTCCGATACCACCAAGTTCCTCATCCGCCTCCTAATCCTGACTCCGACACGTCCTCGCGCGCAGCGTCAAGGAGTGGGTTATATGCATTCCCTACCGATTCTCGTAATCCTTATACCTTCCATCAACCTCCAGTCCGTCGCGCCGTTTCTACGCAGGAGGATGATCTACTATCTTCAAGTGCGCATGGCTATCCTCGATCTGATGAAGACGATGAGGATGAGGAGACGCAACAGAGACGGATTGAAGAAGAGATGGCGCGTCGCGACGTCTCTATCGTCACCGTCCCAAAGCGCAGACTCTGGATAACCAATCCGTCGTGATTTTAAATTTTAATATCGCCCTTAATTTCATTTGCTGCCCTTTCTTTCTTTCCTGTTTGTCAGCTCTCCATGTTGTTACTTACGTTTTTCCCACCACTTAGCTACGACATATCCTTTCCTTTATTTGCTCGCCATTGCAATTACATATTGTAAAACTTGCTCTCCGCGCATTTCATTCTCACGGTCGCATTCACTTATTTCTCTTGATTTTTCTTCCTTGGCGAAAAAGCTCTTCTGTAGTTACACATCCATTTTTCTTTCTTTTCCACCCTTTTTCGTTGCACGGACTTCGTCATGAGACACTGTAATAAACACAGATGCACATTTGACATACGGACAGGAAATGTGAAAGATGATAGAGATTATTGAAAGAGTGTGGTGTCAAGCTGAAGAAACCGGTGTTGGATGGGATATGATATATATGAAGAGAGTGACGAGTGATGACTTCAGGGACCAAGAAAAGAATACCAATGTGAACTGTCCGAACAAATCGCATAGCCCATGCGGTGGCTAGAACTAAGAGAACTTAGATACATGAGTAGGAAAGAAAGAAAGAAAGAAAGCTAGGTGAACGCGATCGAACAAGAGAAACAGCAGCAGCATGAGACCCGAGAAGAACAAAACGAAATGCAAAAGTCCTAAACTCCTAGAGTCTTTTAGCTCTGTTCAACGGCAACATGATGTCTCCATTTATCAACAGAGCTGAATTTATTGGCGTCCTGTATTGGCGGTTGAGCCTGCGGGAGGATTGGTGGTTGGGCGGCAGCAGGAGGCATCATGAACATCATCGACGGCGGATGAGAGAACATCATTGAATTGGTCATTTGTGCTTGGAGCATTTGTTGCTGCTGCTGCACCTGAGCGAGCATCTGGAATTGGGATTTACGGATTTGTGCGGGGTGCATGCTGAGTGGACGATCGTCGTCATCTTCATTGTTATTCTTCCCTCCTGTGATTGAGAGACCTGAGAGACCGGAAAGACCGGATACCTGTGATGCGCCTGCGGGTATACGAGAAGCTCTGACTCCAAGCGGGACGTTGTCGTCGTCGTCGTCGTCATCGTCAGGGACAAGAGAGCTGGGATTCTTGACATTCTCAGGTAACTTGTTTTCAGGCTCGCCCGAGCTAGGGGAAGAGATTTTAAACGATGCCAAACTTGGCTTGTTCAGAAGAATCATGGATAACGGCCGATCCTCATCTGAATCATCATCTGGTTGAGAATGGGGACTGTTCAGCTTCTGTGCCGCACGTCGAAGAGTCACAGAGAGTGGAACATCCTCATCACTATCGTCATCGAAAGATAAGTTGATACGTGGTTTGTCAAACTCAACGCTAGGCACAGGGGCAGGTCTCTTCTCGTCATCGGAGACCCATTGATCGGCAAGACCTTCCTGTAGAGCTGCATCTTGCTGCCCAGCCGCCTCGCTCGCACTGCTTTCGTTATCCGAATCGAAGTCGTCGGGAGGCGGAGCTATCCGTTTCCTTGAAGTGACTGTCGGGATATCAGGCAATGACAACGATGGCGCTGCTTCCTTCCGGGGAGATACGGACGAAGAAACGACCACTGAACTAGGAGAAGGAGACAATTCAACGCCCAAGTCTTTACCCTTCTTCTTCTTCTTCCCCTTCTTAGATTTCTTCCGTCCCTCTTTCTCCTGCCACTTTTTCTCCTCTTCCTCGATTATTCGGTTTCTCTCTTCCTGCTCTATTTTCTCTTGGGCTTCGATCTCCTTGAGTTTCGCCATCTCTCTCTCCCACAATGTATCCACGCCAAATACGGACTTGGTCTGCGTCATTCTCATCTCACGGGCATCGCTTGTCTCAGCTATCTGTCCGTTATCATCAATAGCTAGGAGAGGCTTGCTGTTGCGAGAACCGCGCCGAGCAAGTGCTGTATCAGGTTGCGAAGAAGGCATGCGAGAGGGTGTCGGTCTAGCATTGAGAGTACTTGGATCGATCAACGTGCTCGATCTGTTAAGGCTACCTCTATCCATCATGGATGGACGTTGATCTCCCTTGAAGACCCTGCATAACCTTTTAATTAACATAATGAAATTGATTCAGATATTCCTCACCTTTGCTTGCCACGCATTTCTTGCTTCCTGGCTTCAAGATCATCGATCAAGCTGCGCCCGAATAGTTTTCCAGGAGGTCGGGATCGTCTGGCCTCTTCTTCAAGAGATGGCCCAGAGGGTTGCACAGGCATTGAAGAGACTTCAGGTTCTTCGGGTATTTCAATCTTGATCTGTTCACCGTCTTCCTGAGCTCGCTCCAGGCCACCGTCAATGTCGTTGTACGAGACGTCTCGCTGACCGTCTACTAGCAGCTGATTACGGAAAAGCAGTTGTGAGGCCGACAAGCTGAGTCGAGGGTTGGGAGTGAACGAATTCGCCGCGACCGGGACAGATGAAGGTACGAGCATGGACATACGTGAGGCGCGAGCACCAGGAGGGAGCGGTCTTCCATCTGTTGAGTCTAAAAACCCATCTTTAGTGCGCGTGGACTTGGGCACGGGTTCAGGAGCTGTGGATTGTGTCTGCAATGGACTGGGCATTACTAGAACTTTTGGACGCATTAAATCTAATCGAGAATAACGCCGCTCGCGAGGAAGAAACTCTTCCCCTCCGTAAGCCGATTGGAAGTCATCATCAAGCATATCGCGTGTCCCAAAAGAAGCGGCAGAGAGCCGCCTATCTCGTGCTATCCTTGAATCCAAGAGCGAAGCTTTCGAAGGAGCACGATGCGAATATCTTGCCTGGTTTTCGTCATTGTAGTCCAACTGGGGTCCTACTGAAAGTCTCGTTGCATTTGACATTGTTCTGGCATGGGCCACTGACTTGGGATCAAACCGGGATGCACGAGACGGGGGCGGCGGAGGGATGGAGAACGGATTTGCCTCGTCTTCCGATAAGAGATTCAGACGCGAAGCGGGTCGAGATTCGCCCAGCGCGTTAACCTCGCTTGGACCTGATGTCGGAAAAGGAACTGTATCTCTTCCCCGCTCATAAGATGATAAGGAATGAAGAGGCGGACGAACAGGCAGGTTCTCAATAATCGGGTGCGACGAGAACCTCTGTCGTTCTCCCGGCTTTCCAACCAAGCCTAATTCTGCTAGGTTGACGGGGTCAGAGATAGTATTGCGGCGCCCACTTAGTTCGGAGTCCAAGAAAGCACCGCCCTCTCCAAACTCCGCCAGAGGCATGCTCATTGTACGTCCGTGAGCGGGTCTATCGGCTCCGGGCCTGCGACCAACGCCTACCGTATTTGCAGGGACATCTGATTTAGCCTTGCCCTTCCCACCTCTCGATTTCTTGCTGGGTTTCTCGTCCGGCATAAGAGAATCCAGTCCCCAAGAAGCAAGATCGACCTCAAGATCTTCTTCCTCCTGCTCTTCCTCTTCATCCTCACCAAACGGGTTGTGCAGAAGGTCGACAGATGACTTGGACCTACGTCTCGTATCCCCGCCCGCTTCGCTAGTAAGCCCTGATTCACTAGGCAGCTTAACACCCAAAAGATTTGGGCTCTGGGGAGGAGGCTGCTTCAGATCGTGGATATTCGTGTTCGCTTTACGCAGAGGCACAAATATAGCGCTATCGTACGCATTTCTTCGGGGCGCATTGGGATTCTCCGTGTCATTGTCGTATTCTTGAAGCGAGTATGTTATGAGTTTCGCGTCTGAGGGCAATCTAAACTATCTTACCTAGGAGAGCCGCCGCAAGTTGCCAGCGAGAGAAGGCAACCATAGCGTTGCAGCAGCTGCGCCCGCAGTGAAGGGTAGAATAATGAATGAGGTGTCTGCTCTGCTCTGCTGTCTCTGATGCCGTGGCGGCGACTTCCCGTCTCCGTCTATGGCATTATTACACGTGACTGGTAGTTTAAGAATTTACTATTTTCGTCCCATTTTGCGACCTGACCCAAAAAAGCCTAGGACCTGAATGAATGGCGATTTTCAATTTTCTACATTACATGCTAACGTTATATCACTCAAAGCTCGTCATGTCTAGACACTGGCTCATCGTCAAGGACTTCCTCCACTTCAATAGACAAATGCTCTTTTAGCTCTTCCGGAATCTCAATCATCGGCTTGCCTTTTCCAAAGGTTGGTTGGGATTCTATCGGCAGTGCCTCGAAATCAGTATCAGTATCAGAGCCATCATCCGAAGGCAACTCCGGATCCACGGGAGGCGCAGGCTTTACAGTGTCATCTGCCCTTGCGGTTTCAGAAACTCCAAGCGACCGGCGCAACACCCGATCGACTCGAGAAAAGAACCTTCATACATATTCAGTTCGGTGTCAGTTCACAAGGAATGGGCATGAGAAGCTTACTCGTTAGAATCAGGAACCTCAAAGCCGGAGCGTACGAGAGCCCCATCAATGAGAATAGTAGCAACCTCTTCTAGCTCAGTCTCAGACTCCAGGTCGCGTTCTTCATCTTCGCTGGGGAGTTGCTCAACACGACGGAGCAGACCTTCAATTAGAGGTGATCTAGGGTTAATCTCCAAAAGCTTTTGTTTCTTTGCAAATTCATGCATGAAGTCAAGGTTTTGCTGCTTCCTGTTGGCAGCATCTGAAAGGATTAGTTCAGCCTAAGGTCCGCAGTGAATTTTAAAAAGACATTTACTCAAAAGCTTCTCGACATTGGCCGTGTATCCATGCTCATCCGCAACAATAGCACAGGGGCTCGTCACAAGTCTGTTCGAGATAACCACTGACGAAATAGTTGATGAGCGATTCTATCTTCATGATATCTGACATTCTTACCATCTCTGACCACTCCTTGTGCGTGTTCCTTTAACCAGGTGATCAAGGGTTTATACTTCTCAGAAAGTTCCTTCTGCTGTTCTTTCTCTTCTTCTTGGTCCAGGTCTTTCCAAATCATTAGTTAAAAATCACAACGGCGACTAGGACGGCCTTGCCTTCATCACCGAATTTCAACCCTGCCTTTGCTACGTCCTGGAACGACATCTTCCTGGGCATCGATCAACAACAACGGCTTTCTTCGATTCAAAGGCATATACATACTTCCACCTCTTCAGATTCTGAAAAAGGATTTGATCGAGAGGCTCGTTCAGAAGGAGGACCTCATAACCCTACCTCAGATTGTCAGTAACATTCGAAACATTCCGGATGAAGGAGCTTACTCGAGCGTGAAGCTTCTCAACGAAGACACTCTTCTTCAGAGAGTCGATCGGCTTGCCGACATCAGCCAGGTAGAAAATTTGCTTCTGACCCTGCTTGCGATTCTCCAAATACTGCGGTAAAACACGGCATGATAATATTAAGTCCTTTACCTTCACCACACGTAACAAATTTTCTTCATACCTCGTCCAATGATACTGAATCACGTTGAGTGGTATGGAATCTTGCAAGAGCTGCCAGCTTCTCCCGGTTGGCTGGGCTCTCAACCGCGCCGAGCTTGATGACCGAACCATACGTCTGCTGGATCTTTTTGAACTTCTCCGGGTCCTCGTCGGCAATCTTTGTCAAGAGCTGAATAAGGCGCTTGACTATAATCTGTTTGATCTGTTTCAGGAACTTCGTCTGTTGCAAGGATTCGCGGGACACATTCAAAGGAAGGTCGTCGGCTGTACTTCTCTAAGCACAGATCTCTGCAAAACTGACAATGATTTACGTACCATCGATAATGACCTTGACCCAACTTGCCCACTTAGGCAAAGGCTCATCACTGCCGAAGTCGTTCGTAATGAATACTCGCTTGACCAGAAGACGGATATCTTTTGTCGGGATGTTCAACGGATCACTCCAGAATTTATCATCTCTTATTCAACCTGTGAGCTCCCATCTCCGAACTGATCACTGCCGAAGAACTCACAGACGAGAAGGAATGAAAAGAACGGCCTTGAACGAAATTCCTGAGCCTGTATCTCCGGCAAAATGTTGCCAAGCTAGAGGAGGAGTGAAGTCACGGAACGTCGCTTGGTATAAGAGGGAATACTCCTCGTCAGTTACGTCTTTAGGATCCCTTTACATTTCTCAGTCAGTGCTCGCACAACATAGAGATAAGTTCGAATCCTACCTTAACCAAACAGGAGGAAGTGGGTTGATATGCATCCATTCATCAACAAGGACCTTCTTCGTCTTCTTTTCTTTCTCCTCAGTATCTTTTTCCTCATCTGAGATCTCTTCAATGACGGCTTCGTCATCATCATCATCAACACTAGAAGTGACTTCTTCAGGATCGCCCTTATCGGAGGCCGGAGATTCTTCATCCTCGATTGGGACTTCGTCTTCATATTGGTGAAAGAGATAAATAGGAAATGTCGTCGAGAATCCGGAATGTTTGTTGCTTTGGTCGATTCTTAAGTTAGTAGTTTGAATTCATAAATTTAGCGGGAGACCCACACAAGCTCCTGAAGCTTCTTAGTTTCCAGGAACTCTGACGCATCCTCTTTCAAGACGAGAGTAATTTCTGTCCCTCTTCCTAGTGTATTACCTCGCGGATCGGGATAAACCTCGAACGCACTTTCGTCCGCAGAAGAACTAAAGACATGCTGAACAGGATTCGGGTTCTGTGCAGTTGTTGGAGGAAGGCTAGCGACATAGACACGATCCGCGACAAGGAAAGAAGAGTAAAATCCAAGACCGAAAGCACCAATCAGGTTGCCAGTGTTTGTGCCGTCGGAGTTTTCTGCCCTCTGCAAAAATTCTGTTGTACCGGATTTTGCAAGAGTTCCCTAGAAGTTGAAGCACATTAAGGATGGGCAGATGCATTCCTAGAAATCAGTGGCTTACGAGATTAGCAGTCAATTCCTCAGGAGACATTCCGATTCCAGTGTCTATCAACCGTATTGAATATAACAAATCATTTCAACTTCAAAATCTCTTACCCGAGATGGTAATACGACCACCAGGTCCGTCCTCGTTTTTCACAGCTTTGATAGAGATGTTCAGCGGTTCAGACCCGTCCCAGACTCGCTTGTCAGTCAAGCTGATCAGTCGTAGCTTCTCCAGTGCATCGTTTGCATTTGAGATGAGTTCCCGAAGAAAAACATCTCTGTGTTCAAGCAAGGCTAGGTATTAGAAGCAATATTTGCCCATCGAGACCGAACGAACCGATGAGAATATAAGCTTTGGGAAGAGTCAGTCTGTCAGCTAATCGCGAATGCCCAATTCGAGGATAACTTACCTGTTGATTACGATCTTCCGAAGACGAGCAACGTCACTCTGAGCTCAAGTACTATGAGTATTCATTTGTCTCGCTGCATGCAGAGGATCCCTACCTGGTATGCATGTTTCTCTTTTAGAACAGAATCGGAGTCAACGTCCTGAGCGAATGCGTAGGTCGAAAGGACTGAGAGAGTTAGAAGGGTTGGACGAAGGATGCGCATTGCCTGGTGGTTGGAGAGGTCAGCACAGAAGCAAAAGAAACAAGCTGCTCGCGAGTGTACCGTAAGCTTGAACTGAAGGACTTTGTATTGCTGGCAACAGTTGACGTGTCACTTTCCCTTGATCAGGCCCTTCCGAGCCGTCGCGTGACCGCGACATTTCAGGACGGAAGAATTTTCTTCAAGTAGAAATTACAATATTAATTCACGCGGAATGGCACGGATATTTATGATATTCCAGAGATAGGACAGAGGCACATTACTGTAACGAAAGGGACCTATCTAATTCAACAAAACCTTCGAAAAAGGACGAGAAAAGCTAGAGGAAATCAATGTAGTATTTAGTAAGAACGTGCTAACCGGGGTTCAAGCATGAAACTCACATCGATCGCGTTTTTTACATCATGACTGCCTGCTGTCTCACGAATGGAATGCATAGATAGCATTGCGTTTCCAACATCGACTGTCCTTACGCCAAGTTTGGAGAGCATTGCTAGAGAAAAGGCTTTATCGGAATTGCGTTTAAAGAAGGTGGGATTTCTTACGTCCAACGGTTGACCCGCAGGCCCTAAAATGGAACAGTCAGTCATGACGTTATCCAGGCCAAGAAGAAAAGACTTACATGTCATTCCGGACTTCGTACACTTGTACTTTTCCGCCTTTTCGTTCAACCAGCTTTCTCACCAAAAACGAACCGATTGCGTCCGTCGTGTATTTTTGTTTAGCGTTTACCTTCAGTACTATCCCTCCGTTCATCACGGGCCTGTGGTTTTCTTCATGCTTGCTTGTGTAATTTGGATGAACGGCATGTCCCATATCTGCCGAGATTAGGAACGACCGAGCGATTGATTGACTCAGAGTCTCTGCAGTTGGCGACAAACGATTGAGAAGGGACGGTATCATTGAAGATTCAGCTCCTGTCGAAGAAACCGATCCGACTTCCTCATGATTAAAGAGCGCTATGGCGTTGACATTGCCTTGTAAAAAAGGAAACAATTTTGATAATGCGCTTTGAGTTAATGCCTCGACCGCGCAGAAACTTTAGCATTGATTAGTACAAGCGGTCTAGAAACCACTGGTGACGAACTCACGAGGATACGAGGTTGTCCATTCGAGCACTGAAGATAAACTCGTTATTTACGCCTCCCAAGGTGGACGGTTGAGTATCATATAAGTGTCTGTAAAGATTTAGTTAACTTCAATAATAATGAAACTCAGAGACAACGCACAGTTCAAAATCGTGAATCTGTCCGGGATTCACGGATAGCTCCTTCGCAAGAAGTGAGAGTAGGGCTGGATGGTGGTCATCATGGATGCTGGACGCCTGCTTCGGCTCTGTCGTTTTCTTTTCTCCACCGGGCTCGTTTAGCTGTGCCGAAACGAGACCGAGCACAGGAATCATTTCCGTCTCTTGGTTAAACTTGAAAGCATCATTCACTCCACGGTCAACTGGTTTATGGTTTTATGTTACTACGGATCTTCAAAGTCAATAACAGGTATACGAACGATGAATTGCCAATGTAGGGATACGAAGTACTGGACGCTCGATCTTTATCAGTTTCGAGGAGAAGCTCCCTTGATTGTCAGAGGTGACAACTCGGCCGGCAATGGACAAATCACGGTCAAACCATGAATGCCAAATCCCGCCTCCATAGCTGAATGTTAGATAAATAAACGCGATTTTCAAGCGAAATGATAGCTAGGACTTACGTTTCCACTCCAACCTGAAGATAGCCTGCCGTTGAGCGCTTGGATATTGGTCTAATCCGAAGATTAGGGCTGTCAACATGAGTAGCAACAATGGAGGCCCCTGTCCCAGGCTTCCAGTTCTCTGGGAGAGTAAACGCCAATAAGGACGCTTGATTTCTGAACAGTCTTTCAGTCTATCGTTTTCGAACTAAGTTTCTGCGAGGTGCGCACCGGGTGAAATAGTATTTTCCACCGCCTTTCAGCTCCCATTTATCTTCTTCCAGTATCTTCAGATGATTAGTCAGTTTATTAGTATCTCTGCTCATGCGGATTGCAAGAATGTAGTGCCTTAACAAATCCAGCCTGCTCGAGTATCTCGGAAGCATTATGAACTGCATGGAAAGGTGTCGGGGAAGCATTCGCAAAGGAGACAAAGTCACTGGCAGCCTGGGGCCCTTCTGGGATGTGCATGACAGTAGTGGATGAAGATAAAAGACGCCGTGAAATTGGATTGAACCAGAGTCGTAAATTGGGTATTCCTGGAAATTGAGTAATAATTTGGATATAACGTCGATCAATGTCGATCACTGTGTAATATTTCTGGCACGAGAAATTCTTTCACTTTCACTGTTGAACAACAAGTGTCCACCATTGGGCCAAAATGGTCCGCAGCTATCTCAGGCATGGCCCTACGGAGGTGAAAACTTAATTAACTTCTATAGAGCCGAAGCTCTAAACTAGGTATTGGTATAGGCATTTGGGTTGGTCTGCAGCTCAAGTTCAAATTCGGTCTGGGATGGAAGACATGCTTTTGTACCAGCACTCGAAGATGTTCTCATCTGGGACGTAAAAAAGGGTCAGATGGTAAGCATTTCAAGACATTGCTTCACTAGTCGGCGTACTGAAGGGTTCTTTCTAGCTTGCTATGTGGCATGAAACCGGCCATCGTGCAGAAGTAACTTGTATTGAACAGTCTCCTCGCAACGATGTCTTTGCTGTCGGTTATGCAGATGGATCTATTCGGTTGTGGAATTCTCAGACGAAAACCGTGATTGCGACGTTTAATGGCCATAAAAAAGCGGTTACAGCTCTACGGTTTGACCAGTCCGGAATCAGGCTTGCATCTGGTTCCCAGGACACGAATATTGTTTTATGGGATGTGGTCGGAGAAGCTGGAATGTTCAGGTATCCAACTTATTGAACGCGACATTTATCTGTCATTGATGCCAATATCTATAGACTACACGGTCATCGCGATCAAATTACCGCAATTCGCTTCTTGACCGCACCTTCGTATTCTGCCTCGTCCTCTTCAGCCGTTCCTTCAATAGACTATCTTGTCACTTCATCGAAGGATACGTTGGTAAAGCTTTGGGATCTCTCAACACAACATTGCGTTCAAACAATTGTCGCACACCCATCTGAAGTATGGACTCTAGATATCAATCCAGAGCAAGACCTGATCTTCACTGGAGGTGGGGAAGGCGAGTTAAAAGCATGGAAAATAGACCACCAGGCTTTAGCTGAAGGCCTTAAGGAAACAGAGAGTGGAGAAGTAATTCCATTATTAGAATTTTTTTTTTCTAGGTCTGAATGCAAAACTTTTTTGCAGGTGTCCAGAATGTTCCACTTCGTATCAACACTTCCATTGTCAACTCGGCATCGGGTTTCACAGATATCCTTTCACCCTTCGCGAGCCTTACTTGCTGTTCAGTCTCATGATAAGTCCATCGATGTCTTTAGAATACGTACTGAAGAGGAAATCCGGAAAAAACAAGCTCGTAGAAGGAGACGCGAAAGAGAAAAGGCTAAGGCAAAAAACGACGGAACGACTGAAAAGGATGTCAAAAAGGAGAAGGTAGAGCTTGATGAACATATGGACAGGGATAATGGGGAGATTTCTCTCGTCGATCTATTTACACCCTATCTTGTCATTCGAGCAAGTGGAAAGATCAGATCATTCGCGTTTTCGGCTGAAAATAATGATCCGAAGGGTGGGACTAATGTATGTGTTGCATTTTTCCGCAAAATGCTACACTGACTCTTCTCCCGTCAAAAGCTCTTACTCGCTTTGAACACCAATTCCATCGAAATACACAATATTCCAGCTCCCACAAGAACCAAGAGTGAACAGCCAGAGGCAACACGACTCTACTCACTCGATTTACCCGGCCACCGTACAGATGTACGAACACTGTGTTTAAGCTCTGATGACCAACTCTTGGCATCAGCTTCAAATGGTGATATCCAAACGTAATATCCTTGAGACACGCATTTATCTTCATTTCTTCAGGTTCTCTCAAGATTTGGAATCTGAAAACCACTGCTTGCGTACGGACTATGGACTGCCCCTATGCCATTTGCAGTTTGTTCTTACCCGGAGATAGGCAGGTACAGTACAGTAACGGCACCGGGAGCGAAATTCTCACTGATGTGAGCTCTTAGATCGCTATCGGGACGAAAGCAGGGGAGATCTTGCTCTTTGACATCGCTTCCTCGTCCTTGATAGAGACGATAAAAGCTCATTCATCAACACTATGGTCCATGCACCTCAGACCCGATGAACAAGTCCTGGTCACAGGTAGCGCGGATAAAGACATCAAGTTCTGGGAAGTCGAGCGCGAAAATTCAGGCTCCTCATACGTGACGGGTAACATCAAGTCTCTGATTCATGCACGCACGTTGAAGATGACGGATGACGTCCTGAGCGTCCGTTTCAGTCCAAATGGAAAGCTCCTTGCCGTTTCCTTGCTCGACTCGACAGTTAAGATTTTTTACCAAGATACTTTGAAATTCTTCCTATCCTTGTACGGTCATAAGGTATGTTGGTCCTCATCGCCGTGAAGGATCATCTGCCTTCGGCTTCGCATTTCTTACATATGATTTGATATAGCTTCCGGTATTATCCATGGATATATCTGACGACTCGAAACTCATCGTCACATGTTCTGCGGATAAGAACGTCAAGATATGGGGCTTAGACTTTGGAGATTGTCACAAGTCCATTTTCGCTCATGACGAGAGTATAATGCAAGTTGCCTTTGAAAAGGGCTCGAACTCTCATTACTTTTGGACTGTCAGCAAAGATAAACTCTTGAAATATTGGGACGCGGACAAGGTACGATGACGCAACGATGGTGTTTTTCTCTGTTTCTTATGATCCAGTAGTTCGAGAACATACAAAAGCTTGATGGTCACCATGGAGAAATCTGGGCGTTAGCCGTCAGCCACTTCGGCAAGTTTGTCGTCACAGGATCGCACGACAAATCGATTCGCGTGTGGGAAAAGCTCGATGAGCCTGTAAGCATGTTTGAGTGTGATTTATAAATTTTTGGGTTGCTGATGACGTCGCTATAGCTCTTCCTGGAGGAGGAACGGGAACGGGAGCTCGAGCAACTATACGAGAGTGAAATTGCCGAAACAATGAATCGATCTGATGAACCGATAGGATCAGGAGCACCTGATGCTGAAGGAATCGAACAGCCGGCAGAAACAACAGCAGTATCAAAACAGACGACTGAGACGCTTATGGCGGGAGAACGTATTATGGAGGCTCTCGAGATCGCCGACGCGGAACGTCAGGCGTTCGCTGCGTATCAGGATACAAGATCCAAGCTTCCGGCTCAAGAGGCGGACAAGCTGCAACCTCCAGCAAGAAATGCGGTGTTGCAAGCGTACGAAATGGACCCGGACCAATACGTACTGATGATTATTGAGAAGATCCATAGTACTGCTCTCACGGATGCTCTGCTTGTTCTTCCATTCAGTAAAGTCCTCAGTCTGATGATCTATTTAAACGAATGGGCCAGGAAGGTGAGCTAAATGCGTTGCAATAACGGACCTTGTTTAATTCTTCCTCAGGGCCAAAATATTGCATTGGTATCTCGCATAATGGTTTTCCTCCTAAAGACGCACCATCGCCAATTTGTTGCACAGCGGACACTGCGCTCTTCTTTTATTCCTCTTCGTAAGCATTTACGAGATGCTCTTCTGAAGCAGAAGGAGATGGTTGGCTATAATCTTGCTGCTTTGCGCTACATGAAAAGACAAGACGAGGCTGCTCGAACTGCATCCTTCCTGGAAGAGACCGTTACGGAGGAAGACAAGATTAGGGAGCTTAGGGATAGTCTTCTGGCAGGCGACCTCAAGAAAAGAAAGAGAGTTGCTATCCAAGCTTAAACATTTTATAGATTATTCGAGATACATTTCGGCTGAGCTTCAATAAGCTTAATAGTAATACATACTGTACTGTGGATTAGTCTACATTCGTTATGTACATGTCCCACTTTACGCTACAAGGTTTGCTGAATACGTCTCACACAATCAACACAGGACCATTCCGTTCGTATACTAATGCTTTGGTCCCCAGAGTTCTTCTAGCCATACATGAGGGTCGGTCGACTGCCTCATCATCACGTTTAACACGCCCTCGTCTGGGTCCGCCAGTTGAGAAAAGGCCCCTTTCGTAAGATCTACGTGCTTGGAGCCTGGGGCACAACCTGCGCACGAATCCACTTTGCGAACAAAAACGCATCTCGATGGTCCATTGCAGACTTGAAAAACAGCACATTGACACATTTTCTGATGTGGAGAAGAGGATACTTACGCTCAAGGAACTTGAAACATTTCGGCTGGGATAGCCAACCATCCAGAGTCAAGGCACAGGCAAAGGAATCATCCTTTGACACAGGTTAGAGCAAGAAAAGATTCGGATCGCAAATATACTTACAGTGGGCGCCCAGTCGGTGTTTGACCAGCAACTAGGATTCAGAAGGTCATGCCCTGTATACCTTGTGCGAGAGATATCAGAATTAGCCCATATTCTCCACAAATCGGCTCACCAAGTGATTTCAACTTTCTCTGCACCCCCGATGGCTTTGAGACCGACTTTCAGGGCGTCCGTGAGACCGAAGAGCGTTCCAGCTGAGTGCTTATTAGACTTCTCGGACTTCGTTTTGTGCTCGCGTTTGACAGGAGTCGCCTGGTCGTATTTATATGAGAGGTCAGTGACGTTAACTGCTTCCCATTCCCTGGGGTCAAAGTGGTAGTCGCTGCCAAGAGCGTGAGAGCGAGTATAGTATTCCCTCAACTCAGTGTCGGGATGATGTTGGATAGAAGTGGCAGAAATTGTGTGTGCGAGAAAGAGGGCAAGGAACAGAGTTGACGCCGACGTTAAGGAGAGACTGAGCATCATCGTATAAATACAGTTACAAATGAGTGTGCTGGCGTCGAACTTGAGTCGTCAAGGTCGTGATATACTATTGGGAGAGGCGAGAGTGTGGCAAACGCGTCGAGCCCTGAACTGGGACGCGTCGACACGTGATAAGATTCTTCTCGGCTGACCCAGTGACCGCGCAGACTCGGATCGCGTCTCTCTTTCTCACCTTCGAGGCTTCATGCTCAGACGATGTACGAGGGTCATTATACGACATAAAGATATACTTGTCCGTTCTTTTGCCTCCAAGTCTGGATCTAGAGTAGATGGTAGATGGCCTGGTTGGGAAGTCGTTATCGGCTTGGAGGTGCATGCCCAGATCAAGTCTCGTGCAAAGCTATTTTCTCGTATGAGCGTACCTATATGTTTATCAGAACAACGCGATAACGTCTTACCAGATGCCTGGACTTCAACCTATGATGAGTTGCCGAATACTCATGTCGACATTTTTGACGCAGCTTTTCCTGGAACCCTTCCTGTAGACCAATTCTTATTTCTCCGGAGTTGTTCGCTTATAACATTTTCTTAGAAATTGAACTCCTCGTGTGTTGAGCTAGCAGTCAGAACCGCGCTTGCTTTAAACTCCACCATTCAGCGACGTTCTGCATTTGATCGCAAACATTATTTCTACTCCGATTTGCCCGCCGGATACCAGATCACTCAGCAATATGGTATGAACGTTCACCTTTCTGTGTTAATCAAAAATCGAATGTACCTGTAGCACCACTTGCGAAAGGCGGTCATCTCAAACTCCGCAAGGATGAGGTATCAGTCAAGATAAAGCAGATTCAGTTGGAACAAGTAAAAAATAACTGTTTCCTATACCACTGTCCGAAGCTCACCTTATTCTAATTAGGATACTGCCAAATCTACCTTCGATCAAAGCAGTCAACAATCGATTATTGACTTGAATAGAGCTGGTACGGCACTGATGGAAATAGTCTCAGAGCCTGACATAAGGTGAGATTTCCGCCACTACAGCCCATGTAACTATTGAGTTTGTACGTAGAAATCCTGAACAAGCTGGTGAATACCTCAGGACATTACAGGCTTTGCTGCGATCTGTCGGTGCAAGCGACGGGAACATGGAAGAAGTAAGCCTTTACTAATTCGACACCGTTCTTTGCTTCTGATCTCTACTACCAAAGGGATCCCTTCGCTGCGACGCAAATGTGTCTGTGCACCGAGCGGGAGATCCAAAAGGAACACGATGTGAGATCAAGAACCTTAATAGCGTGAAGTTCATGACTGTAGCTATCAGTAAGAGATTGTTCAAGGTGTTGTTTGTGCTTGGAGAGCTCATTACGATCCAGGATCAGAAATACTGAGGCATATTGAAGTGCTCGAGGGAGGCGGTACGGTGCGTCAAGAGACGAGAGGGTTCGACGAGCAGACTGCCGAGACCTATTTACTGAGAAGCAAGGAAGATGCGCCAGACTATCGTTACATGCCTGATCCAAACCTGCCGCCTATCATTCTTGACGAAGTAGATCGCAAATTTATCTTCGAAGTCAGATGCTATTGTTAATGTTCAAAACATAGGCTTATATCGAGTCAGTGCGATCGTCAATGCCTGAACTTCCGGAGCAAATTCGCGCTCGTCTCCTCGCAAAGGGACTCAGCGAAAGAGACGTCGACTTTCTCATGTCAATAGATGCAGGACGTGAAGTAGGATTCGACGGCACGCTCGGTGGTGGATTTATCTCGTATTTCGACGAAGTTTCGAATAACCGAAACGCGAAAATAGCCATAAATTGGTTTGTTATCATTGCGGCGTTACTCAATTTCTTGAAGTTTACTCGTCTTTCTAGGATAACGCATGATCTTTACGGCCTTTTAGTCGCAAGGAAGGAGAATTTCAAAGACAACGTTATTTCGGCCGGGCAACTGGGAGAGCTCATCGATCTTGTAGAAAGCAAGAAGCTGACAGGTATACCGCGAAATGAAGCGACATTCGGATACTATCACTGATTTTTAATCAGGGACTTCCGGGAAGCGTTTGCTGAAACATATGATCGAGAAGCAGTCAAAGGCCGCGCCATCAGCCATAGCTCAAGAGCTGTCATTGTTAGCTCTTGAAACTAACGAGCAAACTAAAGAATTCGTCGATAAACTCTGCAAAGAAGCCATTGAAGCACTCCCAGAGGAAGCTGAGGTTGTTCGCAAAGGCAATCTCAGAGTCCTGAACAAGCTGGTCGGTTACGTGATGAAGGCGAGCAAAGGCCGCACAGAGGCGCAATCGATTCACAGTCGCCTCAAAAATATTCTCGCAGATAAGGCGGATTGAACTCTTTTATACACTGCTGCGTTTGTTACATTACTTGTTGCCGCCTATATTTAAACGATGACCTTTGCTTTGAAGAAGTCATTCCAATCCTGCTCAGTCCAAGAGCTCGAGATTTCATTGGCTACGAGACCATCCCAAAGGACAGTAGGAGACACATGTATGCCGTTCTGTCTCCCAAATTTAACTTGAAGAAGATCATGTTAGGAATGGTGGCGCGATATGCAGTAAACATGCGTACTATTGTATTTGAGTTCGTCAGTTACAGCTATTCCACCGTTAGGAGTACTCTTGTAGGTGAGGAAGTTGGTGAGTTCGGCTTTTTTGTCATCGCCAACGATAGGGAGTGCGAGAGCCACCAGCTTCTCGCGAATCTGGGTCACTGTAAGGTTTGCGATGGCCTTGTCGAAAAATTCCGTTTGGTTTTTGAACAACTGAGGGACGAACATATGTATGTTAGATGACGCCATGTGAACTTGGCAGAACTACTCACTGAGACGGAGTACGACCAGAACTTCTCTGGAGCGACCTTAGCGACCTACAAAACGAAAGTCGGTTAGAATAAATATGAATATTCAGAAGAGAATCGCACGTACCGCAAGAGCAGATTCATGGGTCAACGTAGATGCAACATGCCACGGCTGGACTTGCGGGCGCAGGATGGCTTTGACTTTACCATCATACTTGCCACCAGCGTCAAGAAGAGGCTTGACGACCTTGTCGATTGTCAAGGACATCTTTGCACTGCATGAAATGTCGAATCATCTCGTTCGAGCACATACGCGTTTGCTAGGTACCTGAACGGACAGACGTAGTCCACTGCATACATAAGCCACCATGAATAACAGACAACGTCGACCATGAAATTGTACGCAGACTTACGGAAAATGTCGAGGGTATGAGGCGCATCTGGCCTTCCTGCAATGATCAAGGGCTTCAAGGTTGGTTGTAGAGCCATGAGGAACAACAAAGTGAATGAAGTGGAAGCGGAACCGATGAGACGCGTCGTTCCCTTCTTATTACATTATATCAACTACCCCCACGGACTGTCACCAAGATTCACCGCTCCTCTTGCACAATCAACGTTGCGTTGCGTTACTCATTGTTGTCTTTTACTGCAGAGTAACAAGGAATTTCTCTTGATTGCAAAGAATAAATAATTCTGGGTCATGGTTACGTTCTCGGAGTTCTTGAGCATGCTCGCGTCTGCTCTGACAGAACAAGACGGTCTGCATCTCGCCTATCTGCTGAGACCAACAAGCTCTCATGCAAAGGACATGGTGAAGGCATTCAGCAAGCCAACGGTGGGTACATTATTCTTCAGGCTATTGTGGATTTACTAACGCGTCACCGGGCTGACAGCGCCAAACTCTCGCCCCATACGAAGGGTCTCTGGTCTCTCCTTGGGATGATATTGCCATTTCATATGTACTTGTCGTGAATAATATTGCAAATGATCGGCCGGTAGATGCTTTCAAGGAGCATTCCCAACTTGTCTCGTGTGCCGTCTATTGTCACTTATTCAAAAGTCGCAACGTTTCCAGCTAACGCATGGTCACTTTTTTTTTAGATCGTTCTTTAGGTTCTTCACGAACAACACCGGGTGGACATTACCTGCGCTGTTCGCTATATTGAGAGACTTGCGGGATATTGCTTATGATGTGAGTAGGAAGAGACTTTGAGTCAATTATCGCTAACCAAACGCTCAGGCAGACACAGCTGAAAATCAGACTGAATGCATGGAAGAAGCAGCACGAGTCATTACAAAAGCTTTCACGCATTGTGTGATGGACAGGTCTGTCGTCCTTCTACGCGTTTAAGTTGTTGCTTACCAACAAACTACTTGAAAGAACTTCGCCTCCTTCCGAATCACGCAAATGGGGGGTTTACTATGTAGTGGGTTTGGTGATGAAATGCTACTTTCGAGTGAGTCCGACATATCTATAACCTTGTGATGGCTTTTTCTCACAAAGCGCAGATCAAACGAATAGCCCTGTCACGAAACATTCTTCGCGCTCTGGAAGCCAATAGGGACATTCCTCCGTTATCATCCTATCCGAGAGCACATCAGGTATGATTTGAAACAACAGAGAAAGTCGGTAACAACGAATGAGTGCTGTGCATAGGTTACCTACAGGTACTATATGGGTGTCATAGCATTTCTCAATGAAGATTTTGAGAGGGTAACTACTTTTGTAGAATATTTTGTTGACAGCATGCTCAATAATTTGTAGGCGGAAAAGGAGCTCACGCAAGCATTCTACAATTGCCATGTCAAAGCTCAAGCAAATAGGCAGTACGTACACTTTCAAAGGCGTCTAACAGTCGAGAATGACTTATTTCTTCAGACGAATATTGGTGTACTTGATCCCCTTGCGCATACTTCGAGGCCACCTTCCCTCCGACGAACTTCTGGACCGGTTTCCGGTGCTAGCGGAAATTTATTTGCCATTTATATCTTCCATACGAAAGGCAGACATAAAAGCATACGACGACGCAATGTCCAAATTGGAGAAGAGGTTGCTCGAGTTGAATACCTGGCTTATTATTGAGCGAGCCCGTGAGCTCGCTGTGCGGGGCTTGTTCAGGAAAGTGTAAGCATAATTCTGTTCTTCAATGTTTCGAGTCAATAATGAACCGCCACTACACAGCTGGATTCTGCTTGACCGCAACACCCGGATCCCAATAAAGATGTTCCACTGTGCTATCCGAGTAGCTGGCGAAACGGTGGAGGTAGAAGAGGTGGAATGCTTTCTTGCAAATATGATCTATAAAGGCTTCATCAGAGGATATATCTCTCACGAAAAGCAGACGGTAGTATTAGCCGCAAATGCAGCTTTCCCAAGACTAGCTGATCGTAAAAGTCCTTTTATTTCGTGATCTATTTCATTTTATTTGTATCGGAAGTATGAACGAGATGCTCTTCATGTTTGAGATCACGCATGGGCCCGTCGGAGTCGTAACTTACAATTTCGCCGCATGACTCGGTAGTTAAGCCGTACTTGTGCTCCAGGACGAGCATACTGCTCTTGTACCAGTCCCACTATCACTCTTGTATCTATGGGTAATACTCCCTCATCGCCCACGAGTTCTCTGAGGAGAGACACGTCCTTTATATCTGGACCAAGAACGCTCGGGAGCGTTCTCAGTCGATCGCGCTCAAAGCCGCTCGGCCCGGAATATATTATATCGCCATTTACTATAGATTCATCATCATCTAGCCGGACTGAACAACCAAATGCGAGCCAGAATACTATCAACAAGCATCGTCTTACCAGCTCAAATACGACGACGGCGTCGACGAATCGGAGTCTAGGTCATCGGAGATCATTTACCTACGCCGCGTCCCAAAGTAGCTTGCGGTCAAGCGAGAGTGCCGTGGATATACGTAGATCGAGGTCGGCAAATGTTCCAGGACCGAGCAAAGCGGAAAGATCGTCCGAGTTCCTGGTACAACCTCCACCTTATAGTCCGACGGATCCGTCATCGTCGACCCACCACCTGCCTCATATTTACGGTGGATTTTTGGATATTCCGGGAGGCTCGCGCCGGGAGAAAGGTCATCGCAGAGCCGCGTCTGAGGAGACACCAGGGCACAGAAGATATCCAACAAACCAAACGGACGAGAGCGAATACGAGGAACCTGTACCAGAGGAGTACGGATATGGCGTTGGAAGCGGGATTAGGAATGAACTCAGCCATAATAGAATGCGAAGGCTTCCTCCGCTCCCTACAGAATCCTCGTCAGTCACGGGCGAGATAATAACAAGCCCTATCAGTAACAACAGCCGAGAGGACCCGTTGGAACTCTTGAAGCAGTACGACACGATATTCATTATTGATGATTCGGTGTCAATGGTTGGAGAGAGATGGACTGAGGTCAGTTCCGCTTGAATTGCTTCCTATTTTCGTTGGCTTATTCTGTGTGCCAGACAAGAGAGGCTCTAGCTTCACTCGCCGAAGTTGCAGCAAGATACGACACAGAAGGCATTGACGTGTACTTTCTGAATGCTAGGAGATCGGCTCGGAATATGCGCGTAAGCTTTTTACCTTCTCTTTCCTCAATGCTGTCCGTCAATCTTATGCAATGCGGTTGATCTTAGAGTGGAGAGTCTGTGAAACGGCAATTTGATAGCATTGAGCCTCAGGGAATTTCTCTGCTAGCTCGGAGGCTCGAGGAGCTCCTCAACGATTATATATCCGAGCTCGAGCAAGCCCAGCGGGAAATCCTGAGAGGAGATTTAAATGCACTGCGCCGAATCAAGCCAGTGAACTATATCATTATCACTGATGGCGTCCCAAGTAAGCTTTGTGAAAAGACCGTATATGTGCACGCAAATGCTTATACTCAAGTCATCAGCTGATGACCCAGAACCTGTCATTATCCAGGCTGCTAGACGCCTCGATCGGGGCAATCTGCCGGTGTATCAGGTATGTTATTTTCTTTTACCCTACCGTGTTCTGCTATCTTATCCATCCATCGCATCATTATTCCAGGTTGGGATTCAGTTCGTGCAAGTAGGCGATGACCCAAGAGCCACTGAAGCTCTGCGAGAGCTCGATGACGATCTGGCAAAGGAGTACGGCATAAGGGTAAGCATCTCTATTTCCAGTCACTCGTACATTACTTCACATATATATTTTAGGACATGGTCGATACCACTCCGTACAATGGTGGCCCGCTAGATTCTGAATTGCTAATCAAGATTTTATTGGGAGGGATCAACCGTCGGGTAGACAAGAAAGGAGCAAGGAGTATACTATGAAAGTAATACTAATACGGAGGTTAACTTATTCTATGCTGTAAATTTACGTGTGAAATACTGTTTTCTTCTTGTTTCGCGATTTCTCCACTGTACTGTTGCTTTCATGTTGTAGTATTACTGTTGTACTCTACCAGCGGATTTCTACATGTATATATTTTACATACATTACACGTTTCCAACTAATAATCGACTATAAGTCCCAGTCCTGCAGCATAAACGCGAGAACATCGAATTGTGAGCCTACTTTGCTTGATGCAAGCCGTTCAACCTCTCTTCGGATATACCGGACTCGTGAATCAAGATCCTTCGCAAGCTTCTCATTCTGATCAAAGAAATCGTCCACGCTGAAAGATTCATATGCTGATGGTGCCGCGTAAGTGTGCACATTCTCTTCCACGATCTCTTGTACGACCGATTCGTCAAGTTCAGAATCAGAGCTATCAGAGTCTTCATCCCGGAAGGATGAGATCGGCGCGAAGGAGACGACATTAAGTCTCTGGCGATGCTGCCTACGACTTCTGTGACGGTGCCGCCTCCCGGTCGAGGTTTGAGATGTGTTCAGAGTTGTATCTCCTGCGAAAGCAACAAAACAGTCGCTGAAAGAGACACTCATGTCCAATATTGATCGCAACGCGCGTTGGAGAGCCGCGGTCTTCTCCTGTCATTAACACACGAGACTTTCTATCGAAGGCGAATATGCTTACCTCATCGTCAAGCAGACAGAGTTTTTCAAGCGTGCCAAGGCTAAGGAAAAGAGTCATTAGCAGACATTTGAGAGTATCTCATCGACTCACTATTTCTGGTGAAGGTCGATAATATCATCCAATGAGCCGGAGTCACCTAAGGAGGCGTGAAAGCGCTGTGTCTCTACTTGTAAAACCTTTAAATACCGTAAGTCCCATTCCTAATAGGTTCGAAGAGATACGTACATGCGAGCATAAGAAACCGAGGAAAGTGCTATAAGAACGTCTCAACTACATGTTTGACAGGGCAATTAAAGGATAGCTCACTTGACAAACCAAGAGAGTTTACTTCGGATTGCATAGAAGGTTTTTAGTTCAGATTGACTACGCAGTGTCTCCTTCGGCGAGCGCAAGAGGATGTTATCCAAGAATGTCTTTGCACGCCGTATTTTGATCAGCATAACTAAGATAGCATTGTACACCTCCGACGCGCGACTGCCAATGACGAAGACCAACGGAAACGGGGCTGCGTACTCCACAGTGAGTCCATCAAAGCATTTGACAGAGCGTTGTAAAGCATTTCTGCTGTTGGATTTGTACGATAGGCGGACAAGATTTAAATCGATCCAATACGCTCTTCGAGATTCTACAGTCTCACGAAGTGCCGTGTTGAGGAAATGATAATCTGTCCATATTTTCTTCGAATCGATCTGTGGCAATAGATGAGATGGAACTCAATGCATATATATTCACTTACCGCGCTGAACAAGACATCACAGAAGTCGGCAAGGATGTCTCCCTTCCTAGACAGAAACAGATCCTCTATTGCACGAAGATGATGCAGAAAGCCACAATCGCTGTAGAGCAGGTTCATGAAAGCTTTCTCCGCACTGGCGCAAACTGGCAAGACATGATCAGACAGCAATAGTGACAGGTTGTCAGGAGAAATATCGACATCCATCACTTCTGCACTGGGAGAATCGAATAATGGTCCTTGACTCAACATCTTCATCATGAACGTCTCAAACGTTGGCCATATGTTAACCGATAGTTTACCATATTCGATTTCCCCGCTATGTCCGAGAATGCGAAGCAACCCAATCGACTTTCCGGCTCCTAGTATTTTATCTGATAAGGATCGCAAAAAGACAGGAACGCCGGAATATTCATCTGATGTGTCTTCTGTAGTGAAGGATGTCCTAAGGCTATATCCGCAAGTCCAGAAGTCTGGATCTGCAACTTCTAGACCATTAGATTCAATGAAAAACTCTTGAGGTAAATTGTCTTGTCCTGAGACAGTACTCGCGGGTTCAGGCATGAATATTCCGTCACGCAACCACCGCCCAAGCATACTCCAAACAGGTTCGGCAGTCCTCAGAAAGACACGCATCATGATGGATACACTGACGGAATCTCCAAAAGCCTGTTTTCTTTGGATCGCATCAAATAGTGCGTCTAATAGCTGCGATGAAAACGTAGAAGGCGAATGCCTGACTCGAGCCAGCATCTGAACTCTGCTTATCCATATTGTCCCGGGAAAACATCGGCAAATAATTCCGAGTAACTCCTCGAAGCAGTCGGAGAATTCTTCTCGTAAGGCTTTTTCTAGGCTCATCAGGCTGACGACGACGCTCCGCCCGCATTGTTCTTGCGCACGAAGCATGCCTTCCTCTCTTCGAGCCATGCTTGCGTCAAAGCGAATCAGCTGAAGTTCTAGGGCTTCAGCGAATGCTTCAAGAGTTCGGAATTCTCTCCGTCGCGCAGGGTAATCTTCCGTTCCTCGATTGATTGAGATGAGGAAGTCACGCAATCTGTGCAATACAGTTGAAAGATGGGCAAACTTCGCCAGGATGGACTCCTGGGCTAACGGCGTGAGGTGAAGCAATTTTGGAGCACCTTTGAAGGTCTATAATTACTGTTCATTTAAAGTGATCGGGAATGATGAAGTAAAAAACCACGCACAGCTACCATAGGAAGGCCGTTCTTATTTGTTGATTGCTCGAATAAAATACTGCTTCGTCCTTGTAGTGAAATGAGCACTTCTCGGACGGCGTCGTGTTCGTTGATGTATCGCTACAAAATAAGGGCAGAATAAATGGTTGTTCCCGAAGAGAGCTTGAATCCTTGTACCTGGCCATCTCCATCGAAACGGGATTTTCCATTGGCTAAACCGATCACCTTCTCAAACGAAAGTCCTTATTGCTGAGCCTTAGTCAGGTACCCAGGCTTTTCGTTGCCAGACTTACTGAGAGTAGATGGATCACCCAAGTCAAAGACGCAATTCATATCAACGTCCGACTTCCATGTTCTTTTCCAATATTGACGTCTCTGAAGGGCCTCCAGCTCTAGACGTAGTCTAAAAGATTCCACGACGCGCTCTTCAGCTAGAACTCGATCACTTGTTCCAACGGAAGATGGAGGAGAAAGTACTTGTTCAGAGACATCCGTGACGTCTTCAGGTTCGTGGAAACTGAACAATCCACCTCGTTCATCCAATTCAGAATCGCTGATAGAAGATAATGTTGGACTTGAGTTATAACTTTCAACCGGGTCTTCCTGTCCGACCACGCTGCCTGGAGGAAGTCCAACAACACCCTGCCAATGTTGGCCCTCAAAGGGTTCTTCTTTCAGAATGTCAGCCCATGTAAGACCTGATGGACCAGACGGATTTTTGGTTCGGTCGAGAAGTTCTTCGGCAAACTCGAGTGTAGAGTGGGAAGGCGGGGAAGCCAGAAGGAACTAAAAGGATGATTTTGGTAACATGAGTCGAATAGCAATCAAACACGACTTACAAGAAACTGAAGATGTTCTGCAAGTTTTGACGGGCTGATTTCATTATCAAGGTCTCCACGTTTCTCGGTATCTGCACGAAACCTTTTGATGATAATATCAAGGGCCTCCGCGAGATCTTCGTGACATTGTATGCGAGCTTTCTTTGAGAATCTGTACTTCCGGTACTCAGTAAATCTTTTTGAACTGTGGCTGAGAACCCACCTTCTAAGCTGCGCCTGAGCGGACAGTAGGTCCGGAGATGCTGCTTGCTTCGCAGTACTTTCTATACGCCGGATCGCCATGTCATAAGCGACTTCAAAATCACCATCTTCGCCAGGAGATAGTCCGGAAAGCTTGGTTACCAGCGTCTGGCACAGAGCGCGGGATTGACGCGTAGCAGGACGCTGGGAGAGACGGGATATCGGCCTATGGGACATACGCGACGTAGTACGATGAGAGGCCGCTGAGGCCGGACGCGACATACTTGAAGACGGACGAGACGTCCCTATTGCTGAGGTTGGACGTTGCGCCATATCAGGATTTAGCGAATAGACGCGGTGGTTCAAGCGACGCGTTCCGTCACGTTACGCCTTCACTGAGCTACGTTTTTTCCCGCGAGGACCCTGGAGCGGCTGTCTCAATGTCCACCATGGCGTCCAGGCTGTTCGCAAAATCCACTTCTTTGTTGCGAAACCATGCCAAGACAGCTGGTCTTGTCCCTCTGAAATATCGATATTCTCCGATTCAGCTTCGCTATGCCGGCACAGTCGTGCCAGGTCAAGGAAACCCGTCAATAGTCGATTCGCTTCCCGACACTGCAAACGAAGTACAAGTCAGCGAGGAACTCCCCACAGCTGGGGCTCCAAGCGAGCTTGCGAATGGCATAGAGAACAATTATGAGGCCGAGACAACTAGGGACTGGTCGACGAGTTACTACGGTCTCTCTGCGCAGCCGTTCTCCAAAGAGGCAGCCGAGATTTTACAATCTCCGTTAAATCCTACGGATATTGAAATCAAGCCTGGTGAGCTATAAAGTACTACTTACTTTCAGTGTATTAATGACTTTACAGATGGTCTAATATATCTGCCTGAAATAAAATACAGACGGATTCTGAATAAAGCATTTGGACCTGGAGGCTGGGGCCTTGCTCCGAGGAGTGAAACAAACGTCGGACCCAAGATAGTCAGCAGAGAATACGCGCTAGTTTGCCTCGGGAGGTAAGTTGACGTTCTGTTGATAAGACTGTCGTAGTGAAATTCTGTAATAGGCTTGTAGCAGTTTCTCGAGGAGAGCAAGAATATTTCGACCCTGCAGGGATTGCGACTGCAACTGAGGCATGCAAGAGTAATGCCTTGATGAGATGCTGCAAGGACTTGGGCATCGCAAGCGAGCTCTGGTGCGAAGAACAATAATATGTCTTTTCACAGATCTGAAATGCGTATTCAGGGACCCTCGCTTCATACGTGAATTTAAAGCCAAGTACTGTGTCGAAGTGTTCGCGGAGAATGTGACCACCAAAAAGAAGTACGGAAAGCATCCTCACGATGACAAAATTGCCACTTACCTTGCGTTTGACAGGAAGAAGCTCTGGAGACGAAGGGACCAGCCAAAGTTCGACTACCCTTGGAAGGAATAATACATCCAATAATCACAGTAAGAACAGCTTGTCTTCGACAACTTGTTCTCCACGATCATTTGATTCTACACAAGTCCTTGCAAATACAAATACACAAACATATATACAGCGTGGTTACAGAACGACAGCACAAACTTTTTTAGACAAGCAGATTTGTTTGCATGGTAGAGGCTTTGTGGAAAATGTGGATGGCCTGCGTTGGCTAGCAAGTTCCTCTCCGTAAATCTTGGCTGCTGCCTCTTCTAGAGCTGGCTTCGTAAACTCATAGGTGCATAGGCAGGGAAGGTCCTTTGTCCTGTCGTCTGAGGCCAATAGTGAATGATCGTATGGAGCGCAGCTCGCGACCACAATCAACTTAATTGCCTTATTCCTTTCGTCTTGCGATGCAACATGAATGGCATCCGCTACTCGTCGAAGCACGACCATCTGCCATGATGCCTGGTGCGCATTGCGCGTAGTGAATACAACGGCGTGCGCAGACAGGATTGACTTCGTTAATGTTTCTGAAAGTGAATTGCCTTCGACAGCGTCTAAAGGTGAGTAGACAATATGGGTCGAGAAGGAGCGCGGCGCGCAATAGCTGTTGCGAACTGCGATGTAAGAGGGTCCGGCGGTATTGCGTATACTGCCGTTCGCTGTTCGTATCAAATCTTGTGGATCGTCGACTGCAGCGTTAATACTCTCCATTTGCGGTGTCAGAACAAGTACATCCGAATGGGCGGATATGTACAATTCTCTGTCGTCTTTTGGTCTAGAAAGCCATCTGATTGCGAGCGCATAGACCTGTTTGCTGAAAAGCGAATTCTCCTTCTTCAAGTTCAATATTTCTTCGATGCTGGAGGGCTTCTCCAGAACATCTTCCCATCGCCCACAAAAAGCATCTTTCATGGACCGTATGCGCTCTCCACTAATGTGAAGAAAGTCCAGTCCTATCTCGCCTTTCTCGATGGCGGCATAAGTAGCTTCCAGAGCGGCAAGCTGACGCTCCATGAGGTGGCAAATCATAACGACGTCAGCATCTGCGCGGAGCGCCATTACGGCACCTGGGCCGATACCATATCCCTCCGAGATCGCGTTCATCTCTAGGCAGTCTGTCACGACCACACCCTTGAATCCAAGTTTTTCGCGAAGAAGAGTCTTAGTTACGCCCTTCGAAAGAGACGCAGGTATGTTTATGTCGGAATCTGCACCTAGTGTCGTGATGAGAGATGGAAGCGCCATGTGCCCCGTCATAATACTCGGTATCCCGTTGGTAATCGCGCACCGGAAGGGAACGAGCTCAGTCTCCTGAAGCTTTGCGAAGTCCTTCGTTATCACGGGCAATGATAGATGCGAATCGACATGGGTGTCACCATGGCCCGGGAAATGTTTTGCACAAGATGCGATGCCTGCTGAGACAAGACCATCGGATACAGCTTGAACAAACGATGCCACAGATTTAGGGTCTAAAATTTGGCCCATTAATCAGGAAAGGCGAGAGGAAGGATACGGAACAAGCACCTTCGCCGTAAGAACGAACACCTGAACGCGTCAAGAACACGTCAAGAAAACATCAACAATCAAAGAACGAATAGTTTACCTATGACTGGATTACGGGGATCAGAATTCACATCGGCTACTGGGCTGTATGCCCAATTGATTCCTGCAAGACGCATCTCGCGCCCAGTTGAATAAGCGACCTTTTGTGCCACTTCCGGACTCTCAGTGACACCCAACGCCATGGCTCCTGGGCTACAATGACTTAGTGATGGCTTTGAAACTATGAGGGTAAGAAAGCTTTCATTTACAATTGAGTACCAGCATCCGTTCTAGAAGTAGAACTGAATGCTGCACAGAGACCATTCTCCTGATCTATGCCTATTGATAATGGTTGCGAATGTCCAGAATCTTTTGCAAGCTTCTGCAGGCTTCGGATCAAATTGTGGAGCTGTGGAAAACCTTGATTGCAATATGTGAGAGACGATGTGCATGAATATATGCGCGAAATCAAACTTTGTATATTTCTTTTGAAAATTATCACACTCCTATGCAGCTTCTCAGCTTCTTATTTTATATTCCACCTAGATAGATCACGCACCCAACATGATAGTCACGGATTAACTTCACAATGCTTTCGCTCGGTTCATACCCTTGGAAGCCGAAGACAAAATGCTAAAAGTATAATTCAAAGGCGCTTCAGTGACGCTCAAACCTCGCATCGAGTATCCACTTTACCTGACCAATCTGACGTTTGACATCCTCGGAAATCATTGTTGCTAGGGACAGGAATAACCAATTTCCGACGTTCTTAATGTTTCAGGGCTTTGTAAGTAGATGATGGTGAAGAGCAAGTCACATCGCGCCGAGAACACAGTATTAGTGATGCTGAAAGACACGCGACCCTCAGACCATGCGCGAGCAGCCTTCCTGATGCCGGAGTAGAGCTAAATCGGACGTCGGTAAAGAGGGATCCGATCAGAAGGGCAAATGGGAGAAAAGATACGGGAAAATCTCTTTCGGAGCAACAGCTGCAACCCTTGATACGATACTTTCAAGCTTACTTTACTAACACTTACAAATATACACGATACACGGCTTTGCACGTGGACGTTCCGAACGTGAAGATTCAGAAGAAGAACAGCTCACAAATGACTTGTAAACGATAGGCTGGTGTCAGTTCGCTTATATAACGCTCACGTGGGCGGGGATCGACCGATGATCTCTGACGTCGACCTCGTTGCCGTCGCGTCGCTCAATGCAATTCCGTTCTGTTTCACACCGACACATTCTTTCGTTCACGTGTGGTCACCGTTCTTCACGCGCTGTTCACTCTCTGAAACAATGTAACCCTCTGTCTGTACTCCGATTCGGCTTCTCACCTTGTTTGTAATCTTACTGTTCTTCCATAGCATTAACGTCTGAATCAAATCACCTTTGGTCTCGTGCCAGCATTCCCTCGGAGTTCATATATAAATGGCCCAGATGTGAACTCACGTCTTCATTCCCATACTGTTGACGCCTCTTGTGACTTTACTTCAACTTTAATAATGGTCACTCCAACGCCGAAAGAGACTCTCGATGCTCTATTCCCACTGCCGACCGCACCGACGGTGGCCGAGAGCTTCAAGCCTCCGTATCATCCAGGGTTCTCTACTGGATCTGCAAAGGCTCTCGTCAAATTACTCAAAGAGAATCACGAACGTTTCCACATATTCTTCAATGACAGAGGTTTCCATAAGTAAGCTGTTCCTATTTCAAGAGTGAATGGGTCTTATCTTGCATCGCAGCCATGCGACTCATCACTTGTATGCGATATATACATTGGGCGCTCCACCGAATGTGCTAGAGGCGGCCTTTGAGACGCATAGGGTTTATCAAAGGAATGCTATAGAGCCCCCTGGTGAAATCACAGAGTCGAATTGGACGGAGCATTTCGGAGATGAGAGGTAAGTGGAATGGATTTATGCAAGCTAGTTTCAAATCTGACCACAAGTCAGGTATTTCCGAGCATATGTTGCTTTCTTTACCAAGGAGTACACGAAACACGGTCTCGACGGAATACTCGACAAGTATGTCTTCTCGACGAACGCGAACTGGGTCGACGGCATCAAAGATGACGAAGACCAGCCACAAATGGTTAATCGACTCTTTTCCGGCGTTCTACATCCGCTAATTCACGTCGGATATGGTATTGAATTCGATTCCCCTGGTATGCTTGTGGAAGGTTTGTATCAAATGCAATTGTTTCAGAGCTTACTCCATACTTATTCTATTCCCAATAGGTCTTGCCATGGCCAGCGTGCAAACGGGTCCCGACTTCAATGTATTGTTGCCAAAGCAATGGTTTGTGGGGGATTCGCTCACGTCTCGCCTTGCTTCCACATTGACACTATCGTCGAAGCCTTCAGGCACACACTCCTTTTCAATCGTTGCTCAGATGCTGAAGGATCCCGAACTCGGTCCCGGAGTAGCCAGCGCACTGCCCCCCAAAATGCATGCAGAAGGTGAAGATGAAGATGAGGATGAGGGGAGAGCATTTCCCATGATGGAGGTGCTCGACAAGCGTGGAGAACTGATCAGGAAGTATGCGGAGCAGTGGACTGTCAATGCAGACGATGAATCCGAAGTACAGTCAAAGATTGACGAGCTCTCCTTCTTGGCGACACTTCTGTATGGTGTCACTGGATCGCAAAAAGGAAAGAAGAATTTCAAAGCTGATTTCTTTTCGTGAGTCGGTTTCTTTTTTCATCATTCACAGAAGTTGAGCGCCTTTATATAGGATGCACCTTGTCACATCATCTCTCTTCTTGCCGTCATTCATTGAGCATCTAGCGCCGCCTGCGCAGTCCCTCCTACTCCGTTCCTATCTTGTCACGGCTTTGACCGTATGGGTCGCTCGTGGACGTCCTGCAATTCCTATCGCAAGCTTCTATGAGCGGACATCGCCCAGTTTAAAAATTCCGGGTCCAATTCCAACTCCAGGAAAGGAAACGCTGACTCCGTATGCTTTGACTCCAAACCCATGGTTTGCGCTTCTCCAGAGTACGTTGTTGCACCCAAACGAGCATCTTCCGAAGGCACAGCGTGCACTCGCGCAATACGCGCGAGTGTATGGTGACCGCCCCTCTGGAATCTGGAAGGATACAGAGTTGCAGGATGCGGAGCTTCTTGATGGTACGCTCTTCGTCCGAGCAGCGGGGCTCACTATGGACAGGCTCGGATGGTTGAGAGAAGGGCAGGAGAAGCATCAATGGGACTTATCAGGTTTCTGGTACTAAAATTGACAGGACATAAATAATCAACTAATGAATCTACTATTGTAACATAGTCAGAAAAGAAAACTCCACTCAGAATTGTATTCTATTATTTATTACAACAAATCGACTTGTCGATCGTCTATAACTTCGTTCTGTTCGCTTCTAGAGTATTTATCTTATCAGTTTTGAGCACGTGCAGGATCGACCAATCCGCGTGGTCTTATTGTTTCATTCAACTCCGTCTCGTTTCTTGACTTCGACTCGAACAACAACAACAATGAGGCTTCAAGTCCTCTCGATCACTGCGCTTACGCTCGCAGGCGCAGTGTCTGCAGACTATTTCTCGGAGGGATGGAAGCCGGGCCAGCCTGTCGTAAAGGGTCAGTCTGGCTATACCTATCAAGCTCAACCAACAGGAGGTGTAGGCTCTGGCGTTCAAGAAACGTCGGCACCTGGGAAAAGCCTTTCCTCATTCTTTAGCCTGGAGTCGCTATTAGAGTCTGGCCCAATGCAGGCGTTGTTCGGGAGTGCTGGAGTTAATATCACAGAGAAGCTCCAGGCTGCGCGCGCACAAGCAAGTTTATGGGATGAACGCATCCCGTTGATAACCGACGATAATTACGAGGGGATGATTGTCGAGGAGAAGTTCGAGACTCTCGAAGAAGAGAAAGACAGAGTCTGGTTTATCATTATGTATGTTCGATAACTATTTATTTATCTGTTCTTCTCTGAATTCGGCGGTTTCTATGCAGTTCATTATCAGCAGCTCAAAAGGAGGGAGTGCATAGATACGTTGACGAGCAATTCGATACGGCTTTTAACCTCACGCAAGAGGCCGGAGACTTGCCGCATGTTCGATGGGGCCGAATTGACTACATGAACGTCACGAAGATTACTACGAAATGGAATGTTTGGAGGTTAACATTCGTCGCAATTCAATTCACATGTTTGAAGCTCATACCTTCACAGAGCACCTTTCCTAGTTGTTTTGAAAGATAGGGGACAGACACTACGTTTTTACCGACCAGGAACAATACGCGTACAAGCTGAGATACTCCGAGAGTTTTTGAAGAGAGATGCATGGGAGAGGACCGAACCGTGGCGATCTCCGTTCGGGCCTGGAGGCAGCAGGTATATTTTTCCACTTTCAGGAGCATTGTCGAGCAACTCACCTTGTATACAGGGAGTTCGTTATGGACTACTTCGCTGATGCCCTGACGAAGGTTTACGACATGGCTATCAGGATCCCACGTTGGCTCTTACTTTTGATATCAGGCTCGTTGGCATCGTTCCTCGTTAACGTCATGCATAATTCCAAGTGGTTATGGTCGTCAAGCAATCCGACGCCGAAAGCCCCCCCCAAAGCTGCTCAAGCGTCAACGTCAGCGCCCTCTGAAGCTACGTCTGCTCCGACGCAGTCGACAGCTTCCGGGTCGAAGACCACAAAGGGTAGTGCGACGAAGAGGAAAGGAGGCAAGAAATGACACATTCAGGAGTTGGCAACATCGCATTTATTTGTTTTTGTGATATTTGTTGTGCATGGTATACCATCTGTAGTTTGGTTGGATTCGAATACTTATATATGCTATGTTTATGCTGTTCGTATGGAAGCAAAAGATCACCGGTTCATTGATTGCGGGAATAAAGATCGACGACCGTCTGCGCGACGACTTCAAGTTGTCCACGTATCTGAAACCGACTCTATTCGATTTCCCTCGCCATCAAGGCGCACCTGGCCGCAGAAAATTCGCCGCTTCGCGAACTTACCTCACTGTCGTGTGCAGAAGAGGCGACTCGGCCGGGGGTTGCGCGCGCCACGTCTTTCTTTCAGCGCAAAGTGCTTTAAACCGTTTGCACGCAACGGAAACTGCTGGTCCTCTTTCTCTTCTCATCCTTTGTTTCTCTTTGGGACTCCCATGTATGTGGGACGCGCTATGTTTGGTCTGCCTCTCAGCCTCCTTCTCTCTATCTGTGGATTATTGGGTCCATGGCCTTCAGTAAGAGCAGCACCGACAGATAGTTAGTTCTCTTCTATTGCGCGTTTTGTGTATCGTATGCGGGCTCTCACCATCACACGCTCTTTTCAGTCCCTTCCGCTGCATCCTTCTACGTCCGCTCTCTCCCTGACTTACATCAAGACGATGCACACCCATTACATATCTACTCGGGCCACCTGCCGTCCGATCCAGAAGCGGCACACTTACCCTCAACGACCGTGTCTGCGCACCTCTTCTTCGTGCTCATCAAAGCGCGACGAACAGCAGACAAGGAGCGGATACTATTTTGGTTCAATGTATGTATTCTGCATTCTTGTTCTTTTCTTGCTTGTGATGCTGAAGTGGGGCGATGTCGCCGCAGGGAGGACCAGGATGTTCGTCGTTTGATGGGCTCATGATGGAGACAGGCCCGTTTCGACCGGACGGTAACGGAGGATTAAAGACCATTGAGGGAGGATGGGAAGAATACACTAACATGGTTTATGGTGAGTATATTATTCTTCCATCCAGTTTCTCGCTAATACTTGCACTACGTCCAGTCGACCAGCCAGCTGGCACTGGTTATTCGTACACGAGCACAGACCGATACGTGCATGAGTTATCAGATGTGAGCTACAAGAACTTGATGATAATTTCTGTCTTTCTACCTACCGAAGACATCAGGCTGCAGACCAAGTCATCGAGTTTTTACGGAACTTCTATGATGTGTTTCCAGAATATGAAACTATGGATGTGAGTAAAGCATTGTCCTGGACTTACTCTTCACAGACATTTAGTTACGTTCCTTGTAGACCTTTATTAGCGGAGAAAGCTATGCAGGCCAATATCTGCCTTATATTGGTTTGTCGTCTCTGCTGGGGCCAATCCGAAGACTGAGCGCCTTTCTTCCCAGGCGATGCCATCCTATCCTCAAACCTCGGCGTTAGCCTAAAAGGCGTAGCCATTGGAAACGGATGGATAGACGCGCAAAGTCAATACCCAGCATATCTCGACTATGCAGTAAAGCACGGTCTTATAGAGGAAAACTCTGATGTATGTTTCTTGTCAGTTCACCTTCTTCAGAACAAGAAGTTGATACGCATTTTTCTTGTCAGGTTTGGAAAGAAATCAAACAGCAGACGGATGATTGCATGACAGATCTGGAGAAAGTTACAGACACAGTTCCGATCCAACTACCGAAATGTGAGGGTATTGTTACTTCTGTTGCGACAGCCAAGGACATTGTGTAAGATTTTATCTTCCGTCACTCAGCTTTCCACCACAACTAACTCGTTCACAGCATTGATGGCCAAGAGATGTGTATGAACGTATACGATGTGCGTCTAGTGGACAAGGCTGGTGCTTGTGGTATGAACTGGCCGCCGCCCCTGGCTGATGTAACGGCGTACCTTGGTGTGAGTGTTTGTTTAATGCAAAAGGAATAGAGAATCATTTCTGAAGGTTACTTCCTAGCGTAAGGAGGTTGTTGGCGCGTTCCACGCTGATGCAAAGTCGGGTTCATGGATAGAATGCAATGGTCGTGTCGGTCGCGAAATGCGCAATCGACAGTCACCCTCTTCGATCACGATCCTCCCGAAACTCATCGAGAAAGTGCCCGTTATGCTCTTTGCAGGAGACCAAGATTTCATTTGCAATTACATGGGCATCGAATCTCTCATTCAGAATATGGAATGGAACGGCGAGAAAGGCCTTGGGGTATGTTCCTTGAAAATTATATAGCGAGGCGAAGAAATTTACTAGTCATTTGGTCAAATAGACTGTAAAGACAGACAATTGGATCGTCGACGACACTCCTGCGGGAACTTGGGTAGAGTCGCGTGGCCTCACCTATGTGAAGATATTTAACTCCTCCCATATGGTACCATACGACGTGCCCCTCGTTTCTCACGACATGATATTGCGCTTCATGGGAGTGAACTTCTCGGCTATCGCAGATGGATCTGCGCGGATACCAAGCAAAGTCGGGGACGAGGAGAAACCTAGGCCAATTGTACTCGATGGTGAGGAAGGCAGTGACTCAAACGTACCAACTGGAAAGACGCCAGAGCAGGATAAGGCAATGTGGGAGGGTAAGTTTTGCAACCCTTCGGTTTGACATGCCAGCACTGAGATTTAATCTAAAAGCATACTACAACGCTGGATCAGCCGCGCTTGTGTTAGTGCTAATCGCGCTTGCTATCGGCTTATTCCTCTTCTGCCGAAGGCGACGAAGAACAGGACAGCTCGCCATTGGCAACCCCGAAGAGATAATCCCGTTGAGTCAGAGCGAGAACGGGCATTTCATGAACGGACACGGAGATGATAGTGATTACAAAGGAAAAGGGCGAGCGCTCGAGAGCGAGGCGATATTTGATGTAGGTGAAGGGAGTGACAATGAGAGCGACTATCGGGATCGTGACGAGGGACGTCGACAATAGACATACGTACATAAATTTTGTTTGGTATAATTCTTATTTCAAGACATTGGATGGACACTGTACAGGAAAGAATCTGGAAGGGAAAGAAGGGAGAGAAATCATGTATGCGTCATGGTTTGACCAGACCGTCAAGGCCACATAGTAGCTATATACGGGAGGTACAGGAATATGATGCCCAGCGCCCTCGTACGCCGCCCTCTACACTCTCTCCCAGAACGCAGCGAGATCAACACCCCGAAGAGCGGACTCAGCTGCGTACGAGATGCAAACGAGTAGCAGAACACGGCG
Source organism: Sanghuangporus sanghuang (assembly GCA_009806525.1). NCBI lineage: Eukaryota > Fungi > Basidiomycota > Agaricomycetes > Hymenochaetales > Hymenochaetaceae > Sanghuangporus > Sanghuangporus sanghuang. Next base: position 1,506,474 of record VVIT01000003.1, read on the forward strand.
CAACAGAAGGGGGCCGTTAGTCTGGTGAGCGTCAACCCCAATCCCGAAAGACAAAGGGACACCTCGCTCTGTCGACCAGAATGCATAACGCCATTCAGCGCTACCTGATGGAAGCACTGCGCCGCGAGAAGGGCTGGAGCTTCGGTGCGGTCGAACAGACACAGTGAAGAAAAGAAAAGGAAGCAAATTTTTTGTGAATTTATATACCGAACTCGGCGAAGACCGAGAAGCACGTGCACTTGCTTTAAACGCGTCTGCGTCTCCGCGACGCGTGTGGTGAAAGAAAGCTGAATCTTGACCATGTCTCGCGTTCCTCGGGAGTCGGTATTCCCAGGCGCCAACCATACGAGGAGAGACTCTGGCGCGATTTGCAGCCCGAGCGTATTTGATTGCGTAGCAAACCTGACCGATGTCTGTCATGAAACGTTCGACACTCAACAACTTCTTCGAAGCGGAACGTATGACCTGAAGCGAATGAGTCGCGTACTTGAGAGTCAGCGGGTACGCCCTTTTCGCTTTCCAAATCCTCGCTTTAATTCACAATATCCATCGTGATACAGGTGTATCTATTCGTGAACGAATCGATAGTGAAAAAGTACGAGGAGGATCTCACAGAGGAGGTTGAGCCGCAGATTCTGGAACTCGTGGAACGTGCCAAGAAGGGTCTCAAGGTACTCGAACGGAAGCAACATTCTCTGAAAACAAAGGTATGTGCATTATAGAGTGCTTCTCGGCCTTCATGAGGCTCACGTTGAACACAGGCCGAACATGTAAGCGTCGCGAAGACCGCAACGCATCGGAGTGTACAAAGTCGAATGGATGAGCGGAAACTTCGTATACTTGCTGGGCAACGGCAAGATCTGGAGAGAGAAATGCAGGCACTCCAGGCCAAATTAGATGCTCTGGTACGATGGTCTCGTGGTTTACATTCTGTATTATCTTAACCAAGTCGTGTTCATTCAGCAGGAATCTGGTTACGATAACCCTTCATGAAACATGACACTAATACCTAAGACTGTGACTACCATGTAAAAACAGCAACGATACATGTATTGTCCTATACCAGAGCCGACATGACGCAGAATCTGCACAATAAATTAAGTAGTGTGTATGTGAAGCTACAGAAGTGAACAGAATGAAAGCGAAATAGATAACAAAGACGTAGTGAGCTTAAGCCCATGGATTCTCCTCGTGCGGCGGTGAACGAGGCATCGCAAATTGTGCATGTGGAGGCGGGGTGGCAGCACGAGCAACGCCCTCGTCCGCAACTTCGACAAGAGTATCGTTGTCCCACCTTTCAGGATGCTCGACGACTTCACTTGTAGGTTCAATGCCATTAGCATCTTCAAGACCTTCCTGCTCAACTTTGTCGTCCGGCACGAATCGCCCTTGCGTAAACGCTTTCCGCCACCCCGAGCCTCGCATAGCAGGCTCTCCATGCCGCCGTTCGTGAGTCATTTCTTCCACCGCCGCTGGTTCATTCTCAACCATTAGATCTACTGCGTCTGTTGGGAGTTTATTTCTCCATCGTGGAGATGCTGAGCGCTCCGACGACGATAAGGAAGAACGCGGCTGCTGAAGGTAAGGTGAGCTAGATGCGTTAGGCGGGCGAGCATATTTTGTCCATGACAGTCGAACACCATCTTCAGGTGGCGATACAAGAAGATCGGCTTTGTCCACAAGCCTATCATTGTTTGACCACGAAGCGACTGTGTCCCGTCCGACTTCTCGTCGATCCTTGCCTTTCCCCTTTGCTAAACTCGATCTACTAGATGTACTGGCAGAGGAGTGCCTACTAACGAGCGCTGGAACACCGCGGATTGCGCCATACCCACGGTGTCGCTTTTCTCCAGGCAGGAGGTTCGTCGAGCTACGCAAAGGAGAAAAATAGGCATTGCGCTCGTCACGCAATACACGCTCTTCTTCCTCCCACATCACCTTACGAGCGATCTCGGAGCTCGCGTCGATACACGGATACATATAGTCACCGAAGATATAGCTTCGGCTCTGTTCATAAAGCACGTCTTCCTCCGCGTCTGGCTCACCGAAGGGAAGTTCAAAGCCTCGACGTTCTGTCACCAATTTCTCCTGAGCAACGCTGCGCACGTTAGGCGCCTCATGCACTACTGAAGCAGCCTGATCTTCCATTAGAGGTGCATATACGTCCTGGTCGTCTTCATCACCACCGATAGATCGAATTGCCCTGCTTGACGTGCCATCCCGTTCAGTGACATCTGCTGGTATAGGCAACCAGTACTTCTTCTGACCACCTTGGGCGTATCGTAAGCCTGCTTTGATACGCCTGTCACGTCCGGAGCCTTGGTGTATGAATCCTTCGGCGGGCTCAAATTCCCTATAGTCCATCCCTTCGCCCCTAAGCGTTGCTTTGGCATCCTCAATGACATCCTTCAGCCCGAATGCATCGCGGAAAGCGTAGTACATTGGCATTCGAGCCGCATACATAAGGTTGCGGTCGATGTAATCGGTGTGCGAGAAGGCATACATGTGGGCGATAGCGAACATAGGCATCTCGAAACAGATGAGAGTATCGGTGAGACCGAGTGATATATGCTCCCCATCTGTGTATGGTCCTAGCCTCCGGATAGCGCCAACGCTTACGAGCAGGGATATGAAGATGGACTGCCAGAATGAGAAGAACAATATACCCTTTACACAAAGGAATTTAGGCATTGGTCTGTTGGAAAATCTTAGTTAAAGTCCAACATTGAGATATGAAACACTTACCGGAATGGCTTGAGGTCATCGTTGACCACCATCCAGAAGACAGCCAAGCAGTACAAACTTAGACATATACTGACGTTGTACACGATACTAACGTATAGATACCCTGAATTGGCCCGGAAGGTCCCTTCGTTGTATTTGCCGACGGCTTTCAGAATGAGAGTCGCGGCGGCAAGCATTGGCTTGACCTCAACGTATTCTATAAAAGGCATATGAAACTTATGAAGAAGGGAACTTCAAGAGATGTCTACGCACGGATGATCCCCCTTTTCAGGAATAGGAATACATATGGGTCACTAACGTCCATCTCCTTCTTAAATAGACTCATTGGAAACACAGCACGTTTTGGTTCCCGCCCGTGTAAGAGGATAAGTAACGAGCGTTCCCCTCCAAGGTAGCCGAGTAAGAGATTGAAGAAGCAATAAATGACAAATGCCTGGGGATTGAAGTGCTCGCCGTAAGCCGATAATCTCGGATGCATACAAAGCTACGAACCTCGTAAATATCACGTATGGCATCGATCACAAAGGCAGCATTTAAGGAGAAGAGAGAAATGAGGGATGCTATAGCATAGACGGGAACCATGACCATAATGCGAATGACCATCCTTGGAAGGGCAGATCAGGCCACGCGCAACATCTACAGGCTACCGACAGGCTCACCTTTGAAGCATGGGTTTCCTGTAATTCTTGAGATGCAAGAAGATAGATGTGCTTGATATGAATACAGCAATGGCCGTGCATATGCCGGATAGAACAAGTACTGGTACAGGAAGAGAGGAACCAGAGCCTGAGCCTAGGGGCTCTTCGAGCATTTTGAACTTTTGTCTGTTGAGCATAGGTACGAATTCTAGCACATTTGTCCCAGGAGGTGGGGATGGAGGCGGCAGTACCAGTAGTCTGTGCAGATCCACTAGCAGGCTAAGGCAGAGACGCGTCGAGTCGAGTCGATGACGCTTCGACTTGCTGCGGTCACGCTTCAGGACACGCGCTGATCCGAAATAAGCCCTCTGGTCGTGGGAACATTTCCTAGTCTAATCCATATATTGCTAACGCTAACACTACATTTGATTATACTTCATTTTAAACCAACTTTCTTGAAAGTCAAAAGGATCTTTTTCACTCTGTTACTATCTCTCCGATCAAGATTGCCTCCGCTAATTCTCCAGCTTTTAGCTCCGGCACTCCGCCTTCCTTCTTCTGAGGAAGTATGACTAGCCCATTCGCACCGCTTAGACTTGCTACTCGACTTGACCGTTGCCCCCCTGTGCTTCGTGCTTTCAGGCCATTTGACCCAGCACTGATCACCACGCGGTGGAATTCCGTACGCGGGTCGAGTTGCATCGTGTCAGTAAGCTAAACAGCAGATATGAGATCCGATAATCACAGTAAAGACTCCACGACCAACCTCCACGCGGACTCGCGGAAGCTGGCACTTAGATTTTGACCAACCACCTAGTTTCCTTAATGCCGGCACAACGAATATATAGAAGCAGACCAGCGCGGATGCAGGATTTCCAGGGAGAGCAAATATAGTCTTCGAGCGTTTCTGTCCGTCGATTTCTGCTGGAACGGTTGCGAAAGTGGTCGGCTTCCCCGGCTTAATCGTTACACGTCCGAAATGAATCGTTCCGTTCAGGTGTTTCTCAATGACCGGCTTCAGTAAATCTGAGGCACCCATGGATGTACCACCGGTCGTGAGGATCAGATCAGCTTTTTCAAGTCCTCCTTTCAGTGTTTCCACATGCGTTTTCAAACTACATTACCGTTGCTCATCAGAATCGTCGCCCTAACGCAAAGAGGAGCAGTGCAAACTTGTCTTGAATGATTCCTAGGTCGATGACATGATATCCCATTGTTTCAAGAGCCGCTTGTAAGGAGGGTCGATTCGTATCCCAAATACCAGTCCAGTTCTCTCCGGAGAGTTGAGGTTGCAAGGATGAAGAACCTTGAATGTCGACCAGTTCACTTCCCGTGCTCATAATTGCAATGACAGGTTTTCTGTGAACCGATACCTGGGTGGAAATAAAGGCTCTTCAGCGAATAGAGCTATGAAAGCGACGAAAGAAAAAAGGGCCAGACCTGGTTGCGACCCACAAACACGAGAGTGCCGATTTCACCGCCAGTTCCACTTATAGCATGGCCTTCTGTCAGTACCAAAGCGCCCTTCTTCACATCTGAACCTGGAGCACGGACGTTCTCTCCGGGTTTGGTCTGCACTAATGTGCGAACTTCTTTCTCCTCATTCTCTGGTGCTAAAGAAACTAGCTGAGTATCCTCGACAATAACGATACTGTCTGTTCCCGCAGGCAAAGGAGCGCCTGTATTTATGCGATAGATGAACCCCTCAGGTAAGGGCGTCGAGAGGGTATGCGTTTGAGGAGTGAGTACTTTGTAAACTCCAGGAACGTCGGATGCTACCAGAAATAATTGGAATACTTTTCCAGGACAAGTGAGTGTTCATACATCGTACTGCGTATCCATCCATGTTCGTCGTAGGTGCAGGCGGGACGTCTTGAGGCGCGTATACGTCCTCTGCAAGTACTGTCCCCTTCAATGCGGCTGTTACCTTAGATTCATCTTCAAAATTAGCATATAGTCTCATCTAACGTACGAAAACGCCTTACCGGCATTTTGATGACTTCCGTCTGTTGAACATGACAAAAAATGGCTTCCAATGCCGCTTCGTAAGAAATTAGTGGAAATGGTGAGGTTCTGTGTCTCGTCGCGACTATGGATTGAATAATTATCATTGATGCACTCTGATTCTAAACATTCATATACTTACCTGAGAAACTTGGATCGCTCGTACTGAAATGATTATGATTATGACTTTGTTCTTTATGATCATGATGTCCACAATAATGCTCATGAGGACGCCCTGTTATTCCGTGTTGTGTCGGAGGAACGGGATTCACTCCGCGCGCTAGTGCTGAATGCACTTCCTTACCCGATCCACCACGCAACAACTCGAGCGCGTGCCCAATGACACCCAGACCAGACGTTCCCTCTCCGATCAAAGCAGTGAGATTCTCGCGAACAGCTTTCACGCTTCCAGGCAGAGTAGTCACAAGAGTATGACTTCCACGGACTGTACCCGCGATCGGGCGGGAGAGCGCCGCGAGAGGTGTATGCGCAAGAGACGCTGAGATGAGTAGATGGACTATCCCTGGTGCTTCGCGATCTAGTAGCGGCTTGATCGCCTCATAAAGTGCATAACCAATTCAGCAACGAACTCAAAACTAGGTGCATACAGTAGATGCTCACTTCAGGAGTACGGTCTCTGACTCCGAATCCGGTCCCTCCAGTAGTGATAATCCAATCTACATCGCCCGACGCACTCCATCGTATGACAGATTCGCTAATCACCTTTTCATCATCCGGGACGATCAGCGAACCATCAACCTGAAATCCCCTGCCAGAGACAAGTTCCTTGAGTAATGGGCCAGACTTGTCTGCTGAAGCATCTTTTGAGGCGGTATCGCTAACTTTTCCATTTCTCAACTTAAACTTGAAGCAGAACAATGATGAAAAAGCTTGTACCTGTGAGTATCGCAACTCGATACGCCATGGTTAGAGGCAAGTGGTGGGAAAGTGAGCACACATAGTTCTTGCGGCTCTAATCGGTCATCGTAGCTAATCAATCATAAAGCCTAACCAGATCGTCGTTCGAGATAAAGTTATAAACGTGATCGACGCTCAAGCAAATAATTTCGTAACCGGGTCCGACAGCATAAAAGCTTAATAAAGTACTAGAAGACAAGTTCCTCCACTTGGTACGGCCCCAAGCTAAGCGCAGCCTGCTCATGCGCCTGCCTTCGACGTTTTCGCCAGTCAACCTGCTCGCGTTTCTTCCCACCATTAGCCGCTTCTGCAATTGCCCTGTTCTGTGCACGAGCAAAAGGCTCAAGCGGGCCTCGCAGACTCTGAAGTTCCAAATTCGACGAGTGGATTTGAGCGATATTCTCTGAGATGCGTTGTAGAAATTGGTGGGAAGCTGGATTTTGTAGGAGATTGAGGAAGGAAGAATCGAGGATAGCTTGAACGAAGGTTAAGAGCTGGCGCAGCGTCAATCGATAAACATAATGATTGAGAGAGAAGATGATTAGCGTACATTTTCTAGAGGAGGCAATGTCACACCCTTCAAACGCAACGGTTTATCCGTACTCTCTGGAACTGGAACAGGCACGCCATGCTCATTCGGAGAAGTCTCGCCAAGACTAACAGGGAGTCCTCTCATAGCATAGGCATCCACCCACTCGTCTAATATCGCCAATAAGGTCATCAAGTCATCAATGTCCGCGAAATGTTGACGAAGGCCAGTTCTCCAAGCAGCTTGAGTTGCTGGATAGTCAACAAGACGAGCTAGGAAACGCTTGACCGAGGGAATTTCATGCCAATGTTCATCACGCGCTCGCATCTTTTGCGGTTTATCAGATGTGACGGCTCCCTTGCCTTCAACAGGGCGATTTCGATGATGCTTCACGATAACGTACAATAGACGCAGCAGCTCCGTCTCCGGCAGATCCACGACATTCAAGAAACATTCACGGATCGTTTCCTTGGGATGGGAAGTTAGCATGATATACTGTGCATTACTAGATCATATGTTTTACCCAATCGTTTCGCTGTAACAAAGCTGCCAGTAGTCCACCCTTCACCATGCTATGACTCGCAAGGTGCTTGGTGACGAGATATCGACAAATTTTGGGCGAATGTTGCTTGTTTGGTGACTCCTCGGACCGTAACACGGCCGACAGAACTCGGGTAACCAAGGAATGATCAAGTATACTCTTCAAAGGCGGCGATTTCTGCAAGTTCGGACAGATTAATGGATACGCTTGCTCCGGTAAACTGGGGAAAACATGCCTTCGTCTTCTGTTCTTCACCTTCCGTCATCCCAACGTCCTCTGAATCATTTTTGTCGGTGTCTGGTCGTTTCATCTTTTCATCCCACTCGCTGATCCAGTTGAAGAAGATTCCATCCGCCTCTTTGATTCTGTTGTTATCAATGGCTTCCTTCAGCTGCGTGAGCATTATTTCTGCCCCTATCACTTCTTCTCCTTCTTGCCGTGAAGATGCCGTGACTAGCCATTTCGCTCCCAAATCCGCCTTCCCTAGAGCACTGGCAATGGTCGATCGCTCGGGGACAGAGAATGGAACAACCAGAACGCTTGAGCGTTGTTGGGTGTTGTTCTTCGGATTCGCAGAAATCGGAGAGAGTATCAGTAACGCCTGTGAACCAGCCCCTCTCTCAAGCTGAATAGAGATTCCCTTTGGAGGGCTGTCCAAAGTGGAAGGGATTGGCAGAATTGTTGAATAGAAAAGAACGCCATATTGGATGTCCCATAACAATAGAGCAATTTCTTTTGATGTAGTGCTAGCTAGGAGTACGAAGGAGGACCCGAGACTCAGTAAGGATACACTCCGTGAACGGTGTTTCTTCTCGGAAATAAAATCGAGAGATTTCAGATGGAGAGGCGGAGAAGCAGATATAGCTATTGAGGCGTCGTCCAGCTCCAACAGATAGGGTGTCCATATACCATTAGATCCTAAGAATTCTTCAGCCGGGTGTAACGAAGATTATGAAGTTGCTCCATCATACCTAACACGCTCATGTTACCGGTACATTCAAGCGACACGTCGATGACATCGTCTACATCTCCTAGAGGAACTTCCAACGGATCCAATGCAGACACCTCTCCTTCCGGTCTGAGTACAAGGGTCTGTACGAAGAGTTTCTTGTCATGCTCCACAAATAAAACCAGAGCACATCCATTTGACGATGTAGTTGGCGGAATGAAGGTACATTCTCGCGTCGGGAAGTTAAATAGCTTTTTTATTTCTTGTTGAGCATGTTTTGGAGACCAAGTGTTTTTCACGTTGAGTTCGACGTCCATCCGTGTTAAGCTACCCGCTCTTGAGACTGCAATGATGGAACTAAGCTCTGATGATGCTAACAGGAAAGCTACATCATGCAACAACTTGGTAGCAATGCAATGAGCACAGGAAACATAAGAAATGGCAAAACAACATGTCAAAACTGAATAATACACACTTGCGTGGACTGCTTGTCTCTTGAAGCGCTCGCGTTACCGGATAAAGGCTCTTTCCAAGTCCAGATCACCCGACATGAATCTTCTTTCTCGATATCCTGAGCAGACCGGACAGCTATGTATGTCCTCCGGACGTCCGTCTCGTCTTCGGTATAAACTACTGAAGCAGGAGCCGAGGCGAAGCTAGTCGAAGGACCAAAAGAACGCGAGGAGACAGGATGTAAATCTCCAAGCTGTAGATGTAACCTTCACTTATACGCCATCAGCAGTTGGAGAATATTCAAATACCTCGTGGACGTAGATGCCATCACCTTGAACGGCTAGAGTTACTTGTTCGTCATCTCGAGCCGGCACGCTCGAGAAACTCGCGAATATGAGCGGACGCTCGTCCTCGGCAACTTCTTTCTCCTTTCCTTTCCTTGAGGCTGATGGAAGGCTATAAGTCGCCAAAAGGACCGGATCTCCTAGTGTCGCGCTCATTATAATCGTTCGAGCAACATAACAAAATTGCGTAGTTGTGCTTCAGATTTCTGTCTGTCCAAAATTTCGAGAAGAAAGGATCGGCAAATTGATTACATAATTGTATCGTGTGTTGTTTGGTCCGGTTTTGTTTGTGTGTAATTGTGGTAAGATGACTTGTTACTCTCACTTCACTTCACAGGCTAATGTGCACTCAACTGACTCCTGTTACTCACAGCAGTGAAGTGTAGGGCTAAGGCTTCCGTAGCTCATCTCTCAATATTGTCTGCTACCTCTGTTAAACCAGTAAACATCATTTCTGGGTCTGGCCGGTCGTCATGACCGCGGATGCTCCCCAGACGCCGACGGGGCGCAAAAGACCATGCTGCACGAAATGTGGAAATCTGATGCTCGGTCATAAGCGCGGACAATGCAGTGCAGCGCCAACTCCGACGAGAGTCAAAGTGGAGGATACTGACGAGCCGGTTCCCGGACACGTCACTGAGCAACTTGCCTCTTTGAACATCAACCAGGGCAAGTTGGATGGTGAAGGAGTCCTAGAAGCGAAGAGACTGGCGAATGTTGATGAGCGGAGACGCTCGCCGGTGCGCACGCAGAAATTGCCAAAGGCAGAGACGCTAGTATCGCTCAATTCGGATGCAAAAGCCGTGCTCGAGACACTGGGTAAACCTGGGATGATGTCCAAAGACGTCGTTGTCGACGAATCAGTTGCGCGTGCAAAAATAGAGAATTGGCTCGATGCTGTGCCTGTGTCGGATACACCAAAGCGGTCGCGGCAGAAATACTCGACTGGACCTCCAATTAAACCACTTTATGAGTTTGACGCGATGTTGGATTTACCTCTCAAGGATAACGAGTCGGCAAAGAAGCGAACGGCTGCAAGACTCCCGAAACGTCTCGGTCGGACGTCGAGCGCTGCAGATCGAGAGGAATTCTTTGAACAGCTGGCGCAAAAGTCGAAGAAGCCCGTAGCGAGTGTGTTTACGATAGACATGACGGACATCCCGGAGTTGGAAGAGAAGGCGAAGCAACTGAGGTTCCACGCGCGTGTTATAGCGCCCAAGTACGCGGATGGATCTACTGGAGAGGGGTGGCTGGTGGTCGGAAAAGACAAAGAAAGCGTGAAGGAAGTATTTGCAGAGGTTGAAAAGGAGGTGAAAAGAGGGTTGCAACGCGGATATATGGGTAGATTAGGAGACTTTGCGGCAGGCGCAGTGATGACATGGACCATTCTTGCATACTCTTGATGTAGATTGAAGTATATGCTTTGATTAACCATGAAATAGCAGACAAAAAAAACAGAGTAGCCGGGTGTGCACCAAATAAGGCAAGAACTACTGATCTGATGATCGTGAGCCGACGGCCTAAGCCAGCTCTCTTTCCAGTCCAATCCCTGTGGCACCCCTCCCGCCTCGTTCCTTTAATACTCCCCCCGACTCATCTCCGTACATAGCTCGCCGTCGTCCTCGTCTCCGTCCGTGGCTCTTACGTTATTATTTGTCGTTCGTACGTGACTGCTCCTCGTTGCTCGCAGTGTCCTTTATTTACAATCATCACGTCGCTGATAGCCCCCCTATAGACCGAACATTAGCCCTAAAACACGTCAGTCTAGCGCTAATCATGTCTTCGCATTCTCCGTCGCCTACTCCAGGCATGCCTCGCAAGGCACATTGTTGTAGAAGCTGTGGCATGCCCATGAAGGGCCATCAGCGCGGGGCTTGCGTACCCAGCAACTTTATGCACCCGCAAGCGTCGTCACCCCTTATGCCGCCGCCAGACACTATTCCATCAGGTCCGTCACAGCCAAATGCGCATTTTCCATCTCCTCACTCGCGCCCTGTCATGCCAGGCGCGTACGGTGGAGAGCGCCCGAGTGAAATCTCTGTCTCCACTGGTCTCTCTGGCCCCTCTCCCACGGCGCGCTCCCTCCGCGACCGCATCGGTGCCAAGGTCGAAGAAGAAAGCGCATTTGCTATGCCTCACTTTGCCGGAGAAAACCTTGATCCTCAATATGCGCGGTACGTTTCCGCACCGGTGCCCGGCTACGCGGGGAGGATGTTTGGGGGATCGGCGTCTGGCTACGCCGCGTCTGCTTCGGGTTCTGCGTACGGGTCGTCGTCAACGGTCCTTATGCCCGAACATAGCATATCTCAACGTTTCATCCGACGCGATCGACCAATGAGTGAAGGAACTAACCCACTGTCGGGTAGAATAGCAGATCGGCTTGGTGGATACACTTCTGACGATTTTATCGGTCCCGATAACGATTTTGACGACGAGGGCTCCTTCGAGTACGACGATAGTTTTGACAATGATGATGAGAGTGAATCGGATCCTGCATATCCTTCAGATGGCTCGGCAATCGGCGGGGGTGCATCTGCGTCATACTATGCTTCAGAATCTGAGGCTGGGACATATACATCAGCAGGTCACAGTAGTGCTCCTTCATTTGGTGCACTAATGCGTGGAAGCGGTGCGGCACCACTATACACCGTTTACGAAGTAGCTTCAAAATACGTCCGTGTTTTGCGCAAACGAGCGGAACGTAAAGGGCTTTCCATGCGTGTCATCCCCAATGCACCAGATGAATTTGACGAGTATGGACGAAGGAAACGGACGTCTCAGGAACCTGGAAATGTACGGATTCTGCTCGGAAGGGACGCAGATGCTTTGCTAGAAGTAGAGCGGCAACATGCGTCGGGCATTGCAATGGCGGTACCAGTCAAACACCTCCGCATGCGAGGGCGGCCGTCGTCAGATGGCACTGAAGTGCGGCACTCCTCTCCTCTAGCCCCTTTATCTGCGCCGCCACATGCACAGACTCCATATCCCGTTTCTCAACCCGGCATCCCATATCATTCTACAGCTGCTCCTGCTGTACAACAGCTCCCGCCTCAACCCAGCGTGTTAGGCTCGCTCTGTCTGACAGTGACCGCGACGATAGCCACATTAATCGTCCTACTTTTTGCTGGACTTGGCTTCTACCTTGTCATTATGCAGTCATCTTCAGAATGAGGACTTTCGCTTCTTCCGTCATCCCGCATTCCCCAATGTTTCGTGATGGCGGCTCTTGGACGTTACTTTTCCTTCGCATCGCCGATATTCCTTTGCCAGTGCCAGAGACGAGTGACTGAAGAGTGAATGAAGAAAATTTTAAGCATTTTGGCAATGTACGGATCGGCGGCGAAGGTTCTTTACGTATCGATTGCCACGTGAGTGCATCGATATTTTCATCCCTCTGAGCAGGGGCGCGTCGCGGAGGGTTGAGGACAGACTAGTAGAAGAAGTGCTGCGGAGGGCAGGCCACAAGGGGCTATGATCCTTCACTGGTGCAAGAAGGCGCGCTCATCTCACTCAGCGACATCAAGACCTAAACGAAGGTAATCTTGCTGTTCGCCGAGTCATTGCATCTATCCCCTTATCTTTTCCATATTTTTTTCTCTACTTTTCAATATTTGTTCCCCTTCTTATCTTGCATCTGTGGTGTCGAGTTACTTTTTTTCAAGGTTTTCTCGGTTCCAGCTGTTTATTTGTTGTAAACCTTTTCGCCTTGGACTTTAACGCGGTGTACTCTTATACACTAACTCTTTTTTATATCACTATCGAACCTCCCTTGTTCTTATAACTAAATGTGTGTGTGTGTGTTTGTGCGTTCCCAATTATTCCTCATTAACTCTTTTCAGTCACGTCTCCAACGTCTCCTGATTCAGAACTTGATGTCCTTTCTTCTTTTCTTTTCAACGTCTCTCTAACTCTAACTCTCTCTGGCTCATGTGTCTTGATGTCTCACCTTACTTAAAGCATATGTACTTTTGTGCGCGTACGAAAATGTGTGTAACGGCGAAGTTCATACATTGTCTTTTTGTTTCTCCCCCCTTTTTTTCATGATGAGCTTTTGCAGTGGGTTAGGTACACAGTATGATATGTGACGAAATGAATGAATGAATGAACGAACGGAAACATATACGCCGCATTTCACTTTATGTTTTATGGAAGTTTTCGCAATTTTGTAATAACGAAACAGAAGATCCTGAATATGAAATTGAGTATATGAAAAATGAAATCCAGTGCGTACGCATACGTATGTAACGCGAACGTTACTAGAGCCGTTGAAGTATTTGTATTCCCACCCCATTAATGAATCTTCGTGGGAAGTAATTAAATAGCCTGGTTGAATTCGATTTCATACACAGAATTTGTTATTCATTCAAAGAAAGCAGACCGACAGACTCGGATGACATAGGGATGGAGCAGATGTTTTTCATACACCAATAAGGTATACCTATAAAGAATCAAGAACGAAGAAGCGAAGAAAAGCTAGACAAAGAGACAAGAAACGAGGATGTTTTTGCTACACGTTGAATGAGAGTGAGATCTAAACGAGTGTCCATTGATGGATCTGTGAGGTCCTGATTGAGAGATAGGTATGGTTACAGTAGAGTCGCTAGCTCCAGAATCCAAAATCCAAATCCGGGACGATGGAGAAAGGTGAAATATGGAAACTTGAACGAGGAAAAGGGATGGTGGGAGGGGAGGGAAGGAAGACAGGGAATGTGGGAGTAAAAGTAGTGAGAAGGAAGAAAGAAAGGAAATGAAGGTAAAGAGAAGAGGGCGACAAAACGAGAGTGAAGCATAGCACAGCACAGCAATGCATGCAAGGCGTAAAATAATAAGCCAAGAAAGATGAAGTATGCACGAGCTATGGATATAACCTATCGTAAAAGCACATTCATTACCTTCCCAAATGACCAGGATTAATTTGCGATTGTGATTCGTTCGACGGATATTGAGAGGGACTGTAGAATCTAGACGGCCCATTCATCAAACGTGCCGGGACGGCCCCACGAGCGGGCCATCCTATCCTCAGCGCGTTCCTCCGCCCTCGACGCACTCATGCTCAACGAGCTCCCACCAGTTAGCCAGGTCGTCCACCAGCTACTTTCCTCCTTGTCATTTTCATGTCCTCCTCTGCCGCCCTCGCTTCTCCCGTCTTTCCCACTGGCGCGAGAACTGGATCCCGAACGTGCCTTCTTGGCTTTTGCTTTTGCCTCGCGTTGCTCCTTGAACCGACTGGGCGCACCGTCTGGATGGATCGGCTCTGGGAGGGGACCAAAAGCGACTGAGCGAGGCGTAGAGCGTCCCGAGGACGTTGCACTCGAATGTGCTGGTAGTGGGCTTCTGAGACTAGATGTGCTCGTAGTCGATGAGCTCGGATCCGCATCTAAGGGAGGTGGTCGGTGCTTGAGAGACGAATGGCGTGGTGGTGATCGAGGTCGAGTGGAAGTAGAATGAGAACCTTTTGTATAGAGACGTGAGATACTCGTCGTCGTAGTCGATGTGCTCAGCACAGGCGAGACAGGCGGAGACCGAGGCAAAAACGCTGGAGCCGGATGGGGCGCCAGCCTGCTTTCAGACTGCTTGCGTTTCACGGTTTCCGGACTAGTCGGCTGCATGGGCTGTTCGTCCAATATCTTTCGCAGCGACGCTACAGTGCGCAAGGGGTGTGGACTATCCGAGCTCGATGAGTCCGATTGCGATGGTAACTCTTGAATGGGAGGAGGGATAATGCGGGGCAGCAAATGCGGGGATGGTGCCCGATTGGAGGAAGAGCGTGAACTACTGCGCTGGCGATAAGTCCTACACGATGACCCAGAAGCACTTCTGCATACGTAAAGTCCGGAGTGAGTCAGTCGAACAACGAACGAACGAACCCATTCAAGCACATCAGGGTCAATCAGTATCCATGAGGTTACGTATTGAGTACAGAAATAAATAGAACTTACGGAGACCGGGACCGACGTGGGGATCGACTTGCTTGGCGAGCGAGCGAGGCGTATGCGGGGGATGGGGACGAAGTAGACGGAGGTGGCGGTGAAAAGGCCGACGATACGGGTGAACTAAAGCTGGTGAGAGTTGAGGACGACCGGAGGCCAGTCGTTGAAGGAAGTAATATAGATTGTGACACGTCAAACGAGCTCCCATGCAGACCTCCCAGCTCAGCATCCGCGTTGACATACTGCGTTATCGCCCGCGGTGCAGAGGAGGAAAAGGCACGTTGGTCGGTGGTCAAGCGCAATCGACCGTTATCCGAATGACCGCGTAGACCCAAGCCGTTGCGCCGTGGTTTTCTAATGCTGCTTGACGCTGGCAAACTCCTGCTGACCATCTCGTCCGGGGAAGACTTGTTTGGACCCTTAGCACGTCCGGGTATATCAACGCCATTGATCCCAGGACCACGCTTATCATCAAAAAGAGCCTCCACGTCGTTAGCCAGCACGTCCAAATCATCCATCCAGCGTGCATGATTATTGCCTCGTATTCGGTCCGTCAATAGACGCGCCTGAGAATCTAGCGACTCCTCGGGCGAGGGTGGCGATAACACATGATTCAACGAGGATTGAGTGGACATGGAAGACTGAAGGAGAGTATTTGAGAGTTCGAGTGCAGCGACCGAGCGCTCCAAGATTTTCTGTTGCAAAAAGCAAGTCGTATAATTAGTACACCGTGTAGTGTAGTAAAAACATCAAAACTTACATCCAAGAATATATCGGACTGTGACGACGGATGGGCGTATAAGCTACCGATACGCGTCCGTGGTTGGAACCCGAATCCCGTTCCGGCACCTGAACTCAACCTGTTACTACTACTTATGAGCTTACGCCTCCTCGGTCTAGGCGAAACAGGTGGCGAAATGAGTTGTGTGATCTGGTCGTCGATCTCGGTCTCCTCGTCTGCTTCCTCGGCGCTGTCCGGATAATCTGGTGGCCGATCAGTGGGGTCGAGAAGTCCAGCAATGCTAGACCTGTAGGAAGGCAAAGTGGATGTTGTGTCCGAAGAAAGCCTTGAAAGCGAGACGCGTTTTCGATGTTGCCGACGAGTATTTGTGTTGTTGTTGTCGGTTGGTTGAGGAGAGAGATGTGGGAAATGAGGGGGCGGGGAAGCGGCCATGATGATGGGAGTATACAGTAATGGAAGATAATATAATGTGGACTCGAGTCAGAACGAACGATAGAATACGGACCGTAGACACGGCCAGGCCAGGGTGAGCATATGGCATTCGCATGAGTGATGATGACATACACCGACCCCCTGATAGCCGTGGTCATCTACTTCCTTTTCGGTGTCATCTCTAAATACTCGTAAACACTACGGCACTGCACGCGTATCACTCGACACATGTACAGTGTACATGTACATGTACTTTATATCTTATTCAGCTCAGTCAAATTCTAATAATCCCATGCGAGACCACACTTCTATGCGAAAATTAGATGTAAAGTCTATACACAAGCAGGAGCATCCGGATCAAAAGCCCGAACAGCACTGCATATCAGACCGAATAAATTCATGCGCTAACAGGAGCAGGGATTGGTGCGGCACCTGAAGGAGCCTCGTACGACGAGAATGGGCCTCCAGCCGTCTCCAAGTAGGATTGAGTCAGCTTCCAATCCAGTATCTGCATAGGCAGATAGTAATTCAGCCTCGTCCACATGAATAGTCGTCCGTTTTCTGCGTATGCCTTTGCATAGTCGGCTACAGGAAATCAGCTCAGCTACCAATAAAACAGGCATGGAAATAGAAACATTCACCTTCAACGGAAGCTCGGAATTCTAAAAAGTTCTTGGTCACATCCGTGATAATCGCATCAACTTCCCAACGGATACACTGAACCACCGAATCAGAACGGAGAAATCATGCAAGGTCCGCACATGAACAAACCTCCATCATTTGTCTCTGGTCATTCACCGTCCATACCATAAGCTTCTTCGCCGCGGCCTTGCACTCCTTCCGGAACCTGTACAAAAATGAGCCGAGAACAACAGCTGCGAATCAAGTCACCAACTTCTCTCCCTCAAATGTCTGCAATGCACCAAAGCTTATCGAAAATGCATCACATCCTTCCCAGAAGAACTTGCGGGCGATATACGGGCTCTTTCCGATATGTGAACGGCGGCAATAGGGAAGGATCTTCTTTGCCGGCTCGATGAACTTGGGATGCCATAGACCAAGCACAATACGCGGCGCAAGATCGGTCTCCCAGTTCTCATGTGATGAAATAATTTCGTGCATAAGGGTGAAAAGACGTATCGGCTCATTGTAGACCTTGCAATCGACATCGAAGACAACATGTCGGTTCTCTTTCTGCAATTACAATGAACATAGCAATTGTTATGCACAAGAACCAGCGCTGACCTTCATAAGTAGTTCAACAGATTCGACAAAAGTCGGGATGGACTGTGTTGGTTGCTTCTTCGTCCTCGCATGCTCCATACCATCCGGGCCGTACCACTTCTTCTCGTGGATCATCCCTATTATCTATCTTAAGCAACACCCTGTTGCGGAAAGGATCTTCCACAACGACTTACCAGTCATGTTGGTCGTGCGGTCCAAACCTAGTCCACGGAAGAATACGATACCACATTAGTAATGCTGCACAAGAAGCAAAGATTGAACGCACTCGGATCATGGAACATGATTACGACATTATCAAGGCTGATGTGGACGTCTACGCGAGTCTATGTTACGGGGCGCAGAGCGCAATTCTACTCATGAGGAACGTTACCGCTCTCAATGCCTTCGCTCCCGTCCCGGATGGCCCTCTCGAAGCTTGCGAGGGTGTTCTCGGGGTACACGGCAGAGGCCTGCATGGATGCACACATTGAATTGATGATATTCCATTTGCGGAATGTTGACGAGTAATTGAGTCCGCGGGACGAAAGAGATGTGTGTGGTGTGGCATGGCGAGAAGTCATTATAAATACGGATACGAAACCGAGGGGACCGAAATCAGATATGACACGTATATTAGCACCGATCCGTTTTAGTGGATCCGGGATAGACTTACGCCTCGATGGCCCCAGCAATCTGTACCAATGGTAGTAGACAAGTGGTCAGTGGCATTGACAGCATTCAACGAGCAACCGAGACAAACCTGGAAGCCGCTGATTACCTTCAGCGAGTACTTTGGAAGTGAGTGCCTTCATGACTATTCCTGTACTGAAAAAGCCGATGACTAAAGGCTGACTACTGCCTGGGCTGAACCGATAGTGAGATGAGAAGTACGTTGCGAGTAAGGAAGAAGAGAACGCAACCGATTCGGACAGAGAGCTTGAGTACAATACGTTGACGATGACCAGTGACGATATATAGAAGATGGAGAGAAAAGGAAACGACAAAATGAAGCTGGATGCAAAAGGCGAAGGATGCGAAGGTGATAAGAAGAGGGAAGGAGAGGTTTAAGTACCCTCAATCGCATGAAGCTTCTACTTCTACAGTTCCGAGTCTGAGGTTCCGTTCGAATACGGTATGCTTACATGATAGTCCCACCAAGCAAGCTTGACTAAGTGTATGCTAAAGCCATGCCGAGGAATAACGTGTAGCAACGTGCGCGGCTCAAGAGACGATTTACATGAATTACCTGAATTAGTCATTAGACTTTGCCGCCGCACGTTCACTTTCCCACCCACGCTCGACATCCGATTGGTTCACACCCAGCCATCACTCCATCACACCATCAACGGTCGGTCCCTGATCCGTTAGCGGGCCTGGAGCGCCACTTGCTCACGCGACAAGTAATTTCCAATTCTTACTTTTTGCACATAATAATACACTCTGCAAGCTGCAAGATATTTGACGTACACAGCTCTTCCAGCGAGTAATCAACACCACCCCACTTTCTTCATGTTTCTGTTAGAACACTAGAAGCTCCATTCCTATTTGCCTAAAGTGTACAACTGTCCCATGCCTACGACCTTCTTCGTGTACTTACTCGTACGATAGTTCCGGCGGCTCGTCTAACGCCGGATCTGAATCTGAGTATCCTGCAATCCCAACATCTGGGCCGTACTCGTCTGCAGACCAAGGATCCGTCGCCAGCTTTATCGGAACAACCAGACGCACGTCTGTAAATGGCGACTTTGCCGGATCAGGAGGATGCATGGATAGAACAATGAAATCCTAAGAAGCAAGCAGGCTGAGTTGATGCGCCAGACACCATTTCTCATAGAAAGGTTAATCACCTTGACATTCAAACCACTCGCTCGGAATCCTCCAGCTTTCACATTCCTATCCACTATTATTTCTCCAGACCATGCCGCCCAGTCCTGACCACCTCCAAGACTTGCGCGCTTCGCGTCAGTGCCATGTCTTCTGAATACACCCTCTCCAATCTGGACCTGGTAATTCGATGATCAATTCTCAGAGCCCGATATAAATTTTTATAAAACCCTACAGTCTTCCAAATATCGGTATTATTCCCGCGTACTGGCGTCGTACGTTTCGTGATGCTTCGAACGTCTACACTCGTCTGACGAAGGAGTTGGATCCGCGTCACATCGGGTCTTGAGACGTCCGAGTTGCTACCCTGGCCTGAAGGGCTTCCAGAAGCACGCGCTACAGCCGGAGCATATGGAAGATAAGATGCAAGGGAAAAAGCAGATGACAGGAGGAACAAATGGAAGGGTATCGGATCTGTTATGGAGTATACATGCAATGCTGGAAGGTACAGCTGAACATAGGTGAAATTAGAAAATCAAATCAGGCTGGAGTGGTTCAGGTCAGGAACTTACTCTGACATCAATATCATTGCCTCTTGGAGCTTTCGACTTGATTGTTCCTCGATGAAGGGCCCAGTCTTCATCGTGTATTGCAGATGGATGTATGAAATTGCTCGTTAAAGGCGTTGGGAGTGGAAAACCTGGACGAGACCGCGGCCGAACGATTATTGGCGTCGATATAGTCCTACCGAAGTCATAAGATAAATCTCGCATGGTTTCACAAACCGGAACTTACGTGTTTGCAACGCCAAATAGACTGACCTTGCGCCTCGTGACCGTCGCAGAAACCTCGTAATCAATATTCGCAGTGAAACCCGGGACTCCAGAAAGGTGAGCCTCGTAAGTTGGCGGACTATTTTTGATACCGAGTCAGAACATATTGGTAAGCACGAGAAAATTGAATATGATGGTTACAGCGGATAAGTCGCCTTCCCGTCCGAGTATGTCATGGGGAGGGTCAGAATGAAAGGAAGTGATTCTGGACATTGACCGTCCGAATTGTCCCGACTCCAAAGACTCTGGACATCAAGACACAGTGAAGAGTTGTTCGTCCCGCCCTCAGCGATTTCTTTCAATCTCAGCGAGCCTTCGATCTAATGCGGATGTTCAGCACGCTAATTACTCAGCAATTGCTAAGAATAGTAACGCACCTTGACCTCGACAGACTGTATGGACTCAGGGTTCTTGAGCTCCACCGTGCCCTCCAGGATCCCTCCCCGACCGTATTCAGGAAGTGTAGCATTGTCTTGTTGGTTATTCAGTCGAAGCACGACGCCGCCGTTGCGAGAATTCTTCACGAAGTTGCCCTGGGGTCCTCGAACTCTCGGTCTCGATGCGAGCAGGTGTTCAGTGTCTCGTGGCGCGAAGTGGTATGAGGGCAGACTAGCGGTAGACATTACGCGTCAGATGAAATATTAGCTCTCGCTATGACTGTGGCAGAGCAAGTTGTGCTGGTTTATAAGATGCTCAGACAGGCACAAAAGGCCCGCAGAAATACTGGAAACGTGTCGAGATGGGGGTAGGAGACGAAGAGCGGAGGATGTGCTGGAGCATATGCACCATCTCTCAGGCCTGCATGGGCAGTGTCCGAGCGCATGGGTGCATCCCTCGGGCCTACCACGCCGGGCCTATAATAATCTTCTTCGTCATGTCTGTGGGGAAAACCCATGCCCTTCCACCTTAACCGCCTAGCCACAGCCGCATTACTGCGGTGTGTTCTTGTGTATCTGCGGAGCAGAAGAATGAGGGATAAATTCAATAGCAATAGATGATCGCGATGCTCCTTCCCCGGATGGATCGGCCGATTGAGTCAAAACAAATACAAACAATATTAATTTAATTTCAATCCCTCAGATCTAGGTAGTGCCTGAGTCTACCGTTACTTATAATTATGCATATTGAACTGAAACGTCTTATTAACCATGAATAAAGAGAATATCCAGTATTGCAAAGAAGTGGAAGGGGCAGTGTACAGTCATACACACGGCGACTAGTGTCAGAATCATAATGATCGAAGTACATGAACCCAAACAGCGATTGACTCTGCACAGAACAACAGAGCACTAAAACATTCATGCAGCTTGTCAGGCACTCCGAAGACAACCTCACAAGAAAGGGTAAGCCATACGCTCTTCACGCGTACATACATTTGAATTGGGGATATGAATTAGCAGACGACGGCTTCACGAGCTTCGTGCGACATCCGAAGGTGTCTCTGGTCTGTCGACAAGAACCATTCCATCGTCCGATTCCGTCTTCGGTCCTCCGTCACTTCCGTTTCGTCGTGAGTCATGTGAAGCAGACGTGTCGACCGCAAGGGTTCGGGGAGCAGGAGAAGGTGGCTGAGGCGTTTCGTCCCTGTCAGGACTGGGCACAGAGACATCAGGTGGACTGGGGCCGAACGCTTCTTCAGTGTGCTCGGAAGTCCCGATGGCGCCTGTCGGCTCTTCGACAGAAGGTGCCGCTACAGCAGAGTCTCCGGAAATATCGTGAAGCGTTTCGAGCATCTGCGTTCTCACTCTCACTACCAATTCACTCACGCTTGCTGAAGTCAATCCGGCGGTTGACACTGGTGGAAGCACTAGGGACAATATTAGACGTGAGAAGCGAAAGACGATGGAAAATACACACACCTTTGACTTTTATTAGCCCACTTTCAAACGTGCCCTTGTGATACAAGCGCCAATAATTCTGGCAAACCAAAGGTGTGATCGGTACACCCGCTTGCACTGCGAGATGGAAGGAGCCTTTCTTGAACGGTAGCATGTCGGAATGTTCGCTGAGGGTTCGCGTGCCTTCTGGGAAGACCCATATTGAAGTTCCACGTTCCTTCATCGCCTGGCCGGCCGTAGCTACAGATTTAATTGCGCTCGAGTTGTTGGTGCGATCGATGAATACTGCACCAGAAAGCGTCATGAATTGTCCTAGCAAAGGCATCCATTGAAGCTCCTTCTTGGAAATGATGGAAGCTTGTTTCGGAAAGACCCTACCATCAAAGTGAAACTGAGCATCCACGTTCATTAACATATACCGGACACACATACCGACCGATGACAAGTATATCAAGCATGCTTTGGTGGTTCATAATGAGCACAACCGGCCGCGTAGATAAATGCTCCTCGCCCTCGACCTCGACGGTTATCCCCAAGAATCGGCTCCCGAGATTGTAGAAGCTTCGCGCGATGACCCAGTTAATATCATAGCGCCGTCCAATCAAAGACATTCCGATGGATACAAACACTCCCCAGAGCGAGCATACGCCAAGCGTCGAGAGATAGATTCCTAGTCGGACATAATAGCGTGCCAATGGGGAAGCGTTACTCGCCGTACGCAAAAGAAAAACAGGAACGGAGAGGTATGCAAGAGGCTTTACTACGCTGAGCAACGACATCTCGCTTGCTCACAACCCAGCGACAAAATCGTCGCGGTCGTTGTTCAAGTGGAAGAGTGTACGCGATACGCGTGTCGACCAGGGCTATGGGGCCAGCGACTTTCCCGCCGGAAACATGCGTGAGACTCGCGCGCAAATCCTCAGCTCGCCGAAAAGGAAACTCTCTCAAAACTTTCTTGCCCGTGCTTGCACCCGAACTGGCACATACCAGGGCAATCTCAAAATGGCCAAGGGCTCTCAATTAACGCAGCTCAAGTCTGCTCTTGCCCAGGCTGGACTAAACCGACAACCACATTCAAGCAAGAAGCGCAAACACGGCGCTGTCTCGCGAGAAACCGACAAAAACAAGAAGGCGCAGAAACTCCATGAAATTAATCAAAAACTGAATCCATTCGACGTCAAGGTTACAAAGTTAAAGCATGATGTCGGCGGGAGGAAGATAAAGGGAGCCTCCGGTAAACCTCAGACGAGTAAGCAAGCAGGGATTGAACAGGTGCGTGCCCTGCTTTGTTATTTTATTTTATATCCACGACCAACGCCTTATTGTAGCGGAAGAAAACATTGCTTAAAGAGTATGAGCAACGAAATCATTCGGGAGGAATAATTGACCGCCGTTTTGGTGAAAATGACCCCGCGATGACTCCTGAGGAGCGTATGCTGGAACGATTCACGAAAGTGCGGCAGCGTGCAGCCAAGGGCGTCGCCTTCAATCTGGAGGACGAGGATGATCTGACTCATTATGGTCAGAGTTTGTCCAAGATGGATGACTTTGTTGACGCAGGTCTGGGTTTGGATGACGACGGAGATGAAGAATTTGATGGTATGCATCCATAATTGAGACGTTTCGGTATCCTTATGTTGCAAATCAGGAAAGATTGACAAGGATACGGTAAAGCGCGTACACTTTGGAGGATTTGAAGACGAGGAGAAAGGAGGAGAAGAGGGAGAGGTAAGCAAACACTATCAGAAAGTCTCGATCGTAATTTTGATCGCTGTCTGATATTCAGCCACCCCGGAAGAAATCAAAAGCAGAAGTCATGGCGGAGGTCATTGCCAAGAGCAAACAACATAAGGCACGAGATCATTCTCTCACTTCTCACTACTAGCCGTTAATATTACCGTTCTTTAGTTCGAAAGGCAGGCTCAGCGACAACTGGACGCCGACGCCCGTCACCAACTTGACGAGGAGCTCAACGACATTCGCGGATTGTTATTTGCAGATGGCAACGCTGATGCTGTATCGTCAGAGCTTGCAAAAGAGAATAAGGACGAGGACCTAGATTATGACCAACATGTCCGAGAGCTTGCTTTGGACAAACGAGCAAAGCCCAAGGATCGCACCAAAACTGAAGAAGAGCTAGCCTTGGAGGCGAAAGAGGCACTTGAAAAGGCAGAGAGGAAACGGCAAAGACGCATGGTGGGCGAAGATGGCGAAAGTAGTGAAGACGAAGATGGGCGAAGCGGGAAGAGAGCGCGACGTACGGCTGCTGCAGATGATCTCGACGATGACTTTGTCGACGAAGACGAAGTAGAATGGGACGGTCTTGGAGCAGGTTTGGAAGCGGATGCGTCAGAAGAAGAGCAATCGAGCAACGAAGGCGTTGAAGGGCTGGAGGACTCGTCTAAGAACGATGAAGATGAAGACGATGCCGACGAAGGGTTTGAAGAGTCGGACGAAGCAGCTGACTCAGATGCGGACAGTCTTGTACCTGAATCAAAGCCAACGACGATTGAGAAAGGCAAAGGCAAAGCTGTTGGGCAGGAGTTACCATTCACTTTTCCTTGTCCGGATACGTTTGATGACTTCCTTGAGATTATTGAGGACATCGACGGGAAGGATGTTCCGACGGTAATTCAACGTATACGCACTCTATATCACCCCAGTCTAGGCCAGGACAATAAGGTCAAACTTCAGGTAAATGGGTCGATTCTGTTCATTATCGAAAGCTGACGCTATTCTTGATAGGCTCTAACTGGAGTACTCATTGATTATATTCTTCACGTAACAGCACCACCTACACCGTCTTTCCAATTGCTACCTCTTCTTTTGCCTCACATCCGTTCTCTAACAAAGTCTTATCCGATCGAGTCGGCTAATTACTTTATTTCAAAGCTCAAGCTCATGCAGAAAAACCTAACACGAGGACTGTCAAAGGGCGCAACATCGCTAGACTCGAAAACATGGCCAGGGACTTCCGAGCTAGCTTTGTTATGGGTTATCAGCCATGCATGGCCGACCAGCGACATGAAACACCCTGTAGTCTCTCCTGCACGATTACTCATGGGTGCTTACCTGGGGTTGGGTCGTGTTCGATCACTCAATGATATTGCTAGCGGTCTATTCTTGTCTACGCTCTTCCTACAGTACGAAGAGTATTCAAAACGTCTGGTGCCGGAAGTCACAGTCTTCCTCTTGAACACTATCCTACACCTTGCACCTCATTCCTTCAAAGACGCTGATTCCACCCCTGGTTCATTCCCTAGTCCAGATTTTAAGAGCGCCCCGTGTCGGACGCTTCGAGTGTCTAAGACAGCGGCAAGAGACTTGTTGCCGCGTCCTCCCAATTTGGTCAAGCTTTTGGCAGAGGATACAATTGACTCCGAGCAGAATAAGGTGGATTTGTTCGTGTCGTCTCTAGACCTCATGCGGAATACTGCGGATTTGTACAAGAGTTCCGACGGCTTCATAGAGATGTTCCAACCTGTAATGGAGATCTTGCAAAGTATCTCAACAGCTTGGGCATCTGAACCCGTTAAGGTACGATACGTGCTGAAATTCCGGAGAAGCAAGAGCTGACAAAAATCAGGCAAAGGTTGCCAATACGAAGGATACGATCAATCGCTTGCTGAAGTTCGCACGACAATCAAGGAAACCTCTGGCCTTGCAAGCGCACAAACCGATTCCGATAGCTACGTACATTCCCAAATTCGAAAGTCACTCGTCGGGCTACCTTCGCAAGAACGATCCGGATCAAGAACGCGCTGCGGCTGCAAAGCTTCGGTATCAGTATAAGCAAGAGAGGAAGGGCGCTATTCGAGAGTTGCGCAAGGATGCACGGTTCATGGCTTCTATCAAGGAGAAGGAGCAGCAGGAGAAGGATCGGTCGTACACGGATAGCATGAACAAGGTCTTCGCATCGATAGAGCGCGAGAGGGCAGAGCAGAAGAAAATGGAGAAAGAAAAAGCGAAGGAAAAAAGACGTGCAGGGAGGAAGTAAAGAATTCTGCTTGTATTTATCCCTCAAATGAGGATGTTTCTCTCCTTCGCGTGTCAATCAGCAACGTAATGGTAATAATAGCATTATCACATATAAAGTAATAGACCTCTCGCGTCACTCTTCAGGGCCGGCGATCTCGCGACTCAAGCCACGTGCGCGTCTTTAAGTTCTTGATCAGCGCTACTACTACAGCGTAGTCATTCTACTTAGCCACCACGTATGCCTCCGAGCGTACCCTCAACGCCATTTCCAGTCGGCTCGCTGCATTCTGGCCGCGGAAAAGAAGCCTCTCCTTCCGAACTACTTATCTTTCTTGAGACGCTTATAGCAGAAAACCTTAGCGAGAACAACAATGAACTCATCCCCGCATCCGCTAGAGAAAGCTGGGCAACGATAATCGAAGGCCTGTCCGAACATTTTCTCGCGACTTTCCCGAAGCCTCGGTCTGTGCTATGGAACATGTTGCATGAGAAGATCAAATTATGCGCAACAAGCTTGACGGTCATTGAACGAGCTGCAATCCGAGTTGAAGGACTATTCTCAGAAACGGACAACCGTTCCATTGAGATTCTGCGAAAAGTATCCAACCTTCTGCTTATCCTGGAAGCCTGGAGCTGTTCTTTCTCGGTCACTTGCAATAAAGTAGAAAGCCCTTCTACTCTGCGCGATAAACTCGTCAAGACGATGTCATCCATTCTCAGGGCGTTCGCGAGGAGTACGGCGGAATCATTGCTGGTAAAGAATGTGTTGGAGAAATCATTGGAAACAGTAAATGGTGAGCATGTTCTTCCTACATGTAAGGGAACATCCGCTCACACTCTTCAAGTTTTACTTGATCAAATGTCAAACGGTGTCTGGCACTTGAAGTTGGATTACGGAGGCCTAACGGGACTGTCTGGTGAAGTATGGAAATTTCTCTGTTTCTGTCAACGACATAGTTGAGAAATTCACATTGCAGGAAGGTCTGAAGGCTGATACGAGCTTTGAGACTAGCGACCAAGCCATATCATGTCATGCTTGCATAGATCTGTTTTCTATTGCCGTTGTCTGTTTCGAAATCAACAGACGAGAGGACCTGCAATTTACAGCGGCTCAGAGAGAAATCGTTGTTATCGCACGTAGCATGCTGGACTTCCTCCTCTCCACAGAGATGACTCTGCCGAACAGTTCGCGCCTTGAGGCACTTGCATATTTTATTCGTGATGTCCACCATCTGTATTCAATAAGCAACGCGGGTCGCGATGTGTTGGCATCTATTCTTACCATAATACTTGTTTTCCGACTTAGGGAAGGTCTAAGCGCGGATGTGAAGATCGTCGACAATGCTCTCTGCGACTGCTTCAGCTCCGGATTGATTTCCCTGCATCCGCAAAATTCCACGTCTCTTGTATTGGAGCTCGTCCTCCGAAATGTATCGGAAGACACCTCCCAATTACTTCTCGTCAGTCGTTCCATGTCCCTTTGTGAGTTACACTGAAACATACTTGTAGGATGCCTCAACATCAGCTATCCGGGCCTCATTGAAAGGACTCGACCAACGAGTCGTTGAATCCTTGAAACAACTAATGTCCAAGAAGGAGCCTCTTGGCCGATTTGGTGATATCTTGGCAGCTCTTGATACGGCTATTAGACTTCAAGAGTCTACTCACGGGGAATCGGTGACTGGAAAGAGGAAACGAGAGGATGTGCATTTGAAGGGACGCCTCGTCCGGATAATTCAGGACAATATTTATGGTGAAGACCGGTCTTGGATACCCAGTGATGAATCAAGCGATGCAAGTTGGCTTTCCGGAGTAATGGAAGGGTTAAGAGTGAAACTGACGCAGTATGTTGCTTGTCGTGTTGTCGTGCCTGTCGTTAACTCTGCTTGTCAGGCCGTTATCCGACCCCTCTGCGCCTTCTAGGATAAAGGCGATCAGAGCTTTGAAATTAACCGCGTGCACGCTCGCTCACCCTGCTGACGAAGATTGCTGCCGCGGCACACCAACGTCTCTGTGCCAGCCTCCACTAATATCGCTAATGTCAAAATTTGTCGCTTGCCTCGCATGCCTTCACAATGGACCAGAGGAAGAAGTCACTTCTGCGGTTTCGAAATCAGCCCAGGAAGCCCTCTCTGTTTGCCTTAGGCATCATACAGGAGGGTTCAGCGAAGACAAACTGAATACTATTATTAAACTTATCAGTCAGGGTATGCAAAATCAAGACCGTTCCGTCCGACTTGCGTCAGGGTATGTCAGTTCCTTTGTTTTCATTTGCTATTCATCTAATTCTTCCATCAGACGATCCTTGGTGGAACTTATACGTTTGTACGAAAGAATTATGAGGCGCGGTATCATCAAGCGGCTAACCTTTGTTTTCGACACGATCACTTTGCTCCTCTCTCAGAAGAGAGACAGCGTCAAAGAAACGACGCTCATCTCTCTCGGAAGTATAGGGAAAACAGGAAGCATAGACGTTTTAGGCAAAGTGCTTTTCATTATCGTCACCCAGTTAGAGCAGAGTAGTATCTTGCTTAGAGGCATCGCGTATATGCAAGTAAGCTGATCATTCCATTGACGAGCATTAACAAATAACTGACGCCAAGTACATTGCGATCGTGTTCTAAGCTCTTGGGTTTGGCGAAGTACCACAAGAAGACGCCGTACCTGCTTTTTTCACCGTTTTTGGAGCAAATATCGACATTCGTTGTTTCCACAATGCCCCTACGACCGAACGCAATGCTAGAAACTTGTCGGTTTCTATCGTTGTCCCCGAGCGATTTTCTATCCGTCACCCTACCGTATACCCTCCCTCGTCTATTTGGGACTTGCAACTCGAGTGCTTTGGAGCACATACATAAAGAACTTGGGAAGTCTGTGTCTACGCTTTTTCTGAATGCGTCTGCGGACATACTGGCACATGTATTTCTTCTAAAAAACCCGGATGATACAGACAAGGCTCTCTCTTTCATTCTTTCTACTCTCAGCGAGGCTGCCAACAGAGCAAAGATTGGGCTGGGGAATGTGGTCAAGAGCTGCATCGTTCCTCTTCTCGGAAAGCTGGTCGTGAAATTGGGCGATGAGGACAGAGAAGTCGCGACAGACGTAAATATTCTCTCTCTTTCTCTTTCTAAGAAGATGTTTAATATCTATATTCAAGGCTGTACGAGCTATACGCAAGGTAGAGCGAACACTCGCTCCTTCTACATATGATCGACAAGTCGTGGCACAACATATCGGAAGCTTTCTGAAAATGTACATGCTGGGAATAATTGCACTTCTTAATGACATCCTGCAGGATGTACAAGGGCGCAAAACGGACGATATGAAGCGTAAAGTTCTTCTCGGGCTCAATGCTCTTGTTAAGGAGGTGGGATCTTCCATTAGCGCGGTAGCACCACAAGTAAGCACTTCTCTCGTTGCCTCGATATTTCAGGGTATCATTCTAAACCCCGGTCGAAAGATCATGGCGACATTGCAGAGCACAATCGGTCTTGCTCCGCTTTCAAGAGCCGCATTGCTAACTTGGCACTCATTCACTGTAACCCTGTCGCTGAAAGACTTAGGCCCCCATGTTGGTCCTACCACTGCGGCATTGGTTCACATATGGCCTTCACTTGGGCTAGAAGAGCGTGAACTCGCAAAGCGAACCATCGATTACATCTTGAATGATGCATTTGGTGAGCTGGGCGAGTATGTCGACGACATCGTTGACTTCTCGTCAGTGCCTGAACTTCAGATGAGAGCACATAAATTACGAGAGGCCAGACGGAGTATTTCCATAAAAGATCGGCTAGAACGTGTCCTGGAGCGAACGTACTCGGACAACAACACGGTTGTCATTCAGGCTCTCGAGGAATTAAGAACATTCATGTTAATGGAACAACCAGACTTCGTTCAAAGTCTCGCATCCGGAGACGCATTTGATCCTCTCATCGGACAATTAACTAAGGCTCTTCTCGTGGTCGCTTGTCGTGATGGTGATAATATAGAAAGTCTTCGACTTCTGGCATTCGATTGTCTCGGAATTCTGGGCGCCGTAGATCCGGATAGATTCGACATTCCTTTCCCCGACGATGATATGATCGTCCTTAGTAACTTCCGTGACGAGAACGAAGCGATGGATTTCGCCAAATATCTCATTCAAAACACACTTGTTGGTGCATTCCGATCAACCAGCGACCTGAAATACCAGAGCCATTTGGCCTTTGCAATCCAGGAGCTTCTGAAATTTTGCAGGTTTACATCTGATCTTGCTATTGCTGGAACTTCTGTACCTCTCAAGGTACGAAATCGTTGGTCTTCATTGCCGAAACACGTACTCGAGACCGTGACGCCGCTACTCGAGGGAAAATTTGCCATAAGCAGCACCAGTGTGGCCGTCAATTGTCAACATCCAATTTATCCCGGACAGCAGACATACAGAGAATGGCTACAGCTATGGACCGCTTTCTTGATAGGCCAGGTCCAAGGAGTCACGGCGAAGACCATATTTGATGCCTTTCGACTGGCTGTCCGGAACAAGGACGTCGGAGTTGCCCACCAATTGCTTCCTCATCTCGTTCTCAACATCCTGATCTCTGGCAGTGATGACGTCACTCAGAAAATCCGCAACGAAATTGTATCGGTTCTGGAGGATCAACTGGACGCGACCAGCGATTCTTCTGCAGATAAGCGCTTACTCAGCGCTCAGGTACGTCTATCTCTTGTCATAGGTTTATGCTTCTAACTTCTAAACAGGCAATCTTCATGCTCATGGACCATCTGAACAAATGGATCCGCATCGCGCGCCAGCATATTAACGGAAAGCGCGGTGAAAGGAGACGGATTCATCATGACTCCGGAACGAGTGAAGCTGAGCTAGAAGTCACCCGTGTAGATTCCATCTTGGCGAGCATCGACCAGGTGCTGATTGCAAAAGCCGCTTTCCAATGCAAATCCTACGCTCGTTCTCTAGTGAATTTTGAGAAGCAGATAGTCTCATTGAGCAGCGCGGGTGCTTCTCGTGAGGATCTTCAGGAGTATTATGACAGGCTACACGAGATCTACTCCCATCTCGATGAGCCGGATGGAATGGAGGGCATTTCTGCTTATATTACACTTCCTTCCATCGAGCACCAAATCCGGCAACATGAGAGTACTGGAAGGTGGACTTCTGCACAGAGCTGCTGGGAGGTCCGATTACAGCAGTCCCCAAACAATCTGGAATATCATTTGGGCCTATTAAGATGCCTTCGTAATTTGGGACACTACGGTCTGTCTTCAAGTATCGCCATACATGACCACCACTGAATTGTCTTGCAGATAGTCTTCGTACTCACATCCAGGGCATACTCGTCCGAAATCCCCAATGGGAGGACGCTCTTGCTGGATTCCGTGTAGAAGGTGCTTGGATGAGTGAGGACTGGGATGAAGTTCAACGGATCGTAGGAGATCAGGAAGATAGCTGGGAAATGGCGATCGCTCGACTGTTGCTTGCGCTGAAGTCTTCGGATGACCAAAGTTTTGCCAACAGAATCACTGCGACTCGACTGCAACTTGGAGTTCCGATAACAGCAGCCGGTGAGAGGGGGTACCGACGTGCATATGACGCCATTCTGAAGTTGCACATGGTACGGGATATTGAAATAGTCAGACACAGTAATAGTCGTTTGCATGAAGGTGAGGCGAAGACTACGATTCTACCGGGATTATTCTCTATGCTTTCGCGTCGTCTGGATTCGACATTACCCTCTTTCCGAACTCGTGAGCCTATACTCAGCATTCATAGAACGACTTTTTCTCTGAGGTAAGCCAATCGACACATTAATGCAAAGAGGTATATTAAAACCTGCGCTATAGCCAGGTAGCAACCTCTCTGTTCAAAAAGGCCATGGGAAGAGCATGGCTGGACAGCGCGAAGATTGCGAGAAAGGCCGGGCATTGGCAAACAGCGTATAGCGCTATTCTACAGGCTCGGGAATGCGATGCACCCTTGACCTTCTTTCAAAGCGCAAAGTTAGTGAAGGCATCCGGAGAACCTCTGCGCGCCCTGTACGAACTTGAAAATGCATTGAAGACCACTGAAGAGCGTCGCAAATTCCTCACTCAAGGTGTTATCGATCTCACGGAGGATATGCAAATAGACGATGATGAAAAGAAGCGTGGTGAAGCAAAGGTGCGCAATCACATACAGCGGCACCTCCAAAGCTAAGTATACATTAGGCAAGACTGCTTCGTGCAAAATGGATGCGTGATTCGGGTCGTTACGATGCCAGTGTCGTAGCGAAAGAGCTCTCAGATTTAACAAAGAATCTATCTGATTTTGAGAGTGCACATTACCACGCTGGTCACTTCCAGGATGAGTGCTATAAAGCTCTCTCTGCTGCTGAAAAGAGATCAACGTGAGTCAAACAAATTCTCTATCCCTTTGATTTGTTAATCTTATTATTTCTTTGATAAAGTCAGGGCCCGAGGATGAATCTGTTTACCGTGAAGAGCTATGCAACGGCCATACGATTAGGATCCAAATATGCCTATCAAACAATACCTCGTCTTCTCACCATCTGGCTTGACATGGGCGAAGACGATGGGTTTGCTACATGCGACCAGTTCATCAAGATCAACGAGGAGGTGCAGCGTGCGATTACCAGAACACCCGTCTATAAGGTTCGAGCCATTTCTGACTATGAAAAACGACTAACGACTGGATCGGATCTGCAGTGGATGACGGCATTCCCACAAATCGTTTCTCGTGTGGAACACAAAAACAATCAAGTATTCAACACTCTGTCGAAATTGATTGCCACTGTTCTCCAGGAGTATCCACAACAAGGTCTCTGGTTGTTCGTTTCAGCCGTAAAGTCTAATAGAGATATACGCACGAAGAGAGGGAAGGCTATACTGGACCAGTTGAGGGTATGCAATAATAACACGACGCGATCTACATGGAATGCTTACTCTCATTCTTCAGAATAACTCGGGGAACGCGGAATCTTCCGTACCGCTCCTCGTTGACAGTGCGATAGCGTTGTCAACCGAATTGCTGCGGCTTTGCGAACGCTCTATAAAGGATGATTCTGTCAAGACGATTAGCATGTCAAAAACCTTCCCTTCGTTAGCTAGATTGGCCCCTTCTCCCCTTATCGTTCCACTGCAAGAGTCGATGACCGTGAGCTTGCCAGCAACCTCAAGTTCACAGTCTGCACATCAACCTTTTCCTCTAGATGTACCAACAATAGCTGGTACGAGATTTCCTACTTCCTGGCTAGGTGTCGCTTACCAAAACGTGCATACAAGCATTCTTCGATGAGATTGATATTATGAAATCCCTGGCAAAACCGAGGAAGATTACGCTTCAAGGCAGCGATGGGAAGGTTTACATGTTCTTGGGGAAGCCTAAGGACGATCTTCGAAAAGATGCTCGTCTTATGGACTTCAATTCGATCATCAACAAACTTCTAAAAACGAACTCAGAATCACGTCGGCGACAACTTCGTGAGTCATTATACAGAAGATCCCACAAAGTTGTGCTAAAGACGTCTCATGCCAGACATTCGGACATACAGTGTTGTTACTCTAAACGAGGAATGCGGCTTAATCCAATGGGTGCCGAACACCATGCCAATCAGGCCAATCATTCTGAAGTATTATTCCGCTAGAGGCATCGAAGCTTGGGTAGGTTATTCACTCTTGTTAACAAGACACAGACTTGACAATTGCGGAAGAATCGCGACATGACGGCCCACTTTGCCAAAATCAAAGATGCCAGCGACAAAGAAGCGGCGAAGATCTTCAAAGAGAAGATTCTGTGCTCGTAAGATGGTTACGTCTTGCGGTGGTCTCGATCAATGCTGACAAGATGCGTAGATATCCACCGCTCTTCCATGAGTGGTTTTTGGATACCTTCCCGGAACCTACTGCCTGGTTCTCCAGCAGACTAGCATACGGGCGAACATTAGCAGTCATGTCCATGGTTGGATTCATCCTTGGGTGAGTCGACGAGTCTGTCTAGATGACATGCCCTAACCGGCTTCGTAGGCTAGGAGATCGCCACCTTGAAAACATATTGTTGGACGTGAACACTGGCGATGTCGTTCATGTTGACTTCAACTGTTTGTTCGAAAAGGTAAACAAGGATCTTTTCAGTTTCATGATTCTTTCAACTGGCATATTTTCTCTACAGGGAAAATCACTCGAAGTTCCCGAGCGCGTGCCATTCAGGCTAACTCAGAACATCGTAGAGGCTCTTGGAGTTAGTGGAGTTGAAGGCGTGTTCCGTAAAGCTGCAGAGATTACCTTACAACTTTTACGTGACAACAAAGACATTCTTATGAGTGTACTAGACGCTTTTATTCATGACCCGCTCGTGGAATGGGAGGATGAGCAAAGAAAGATGGTCTGTTCCCCGTTTTCGGCCACTTACTCTTTCTTTGACCCATCTTCATTAGGAATTAAAAGCACGTCGAAACGGCGACTTCAATGCCGTCAGAGTCTCAGTTGACCTCCGCAGACTGGCCAAGCATGCGCTGACAGGAATTGAGAGCAAGCTCAGAGGGATGTATACCAAGGACACGAACCGGAATGATAGGAAGAACAAGGAGATTTCAACGAGTAACCTTGTACAGATTTTGATTGAGGAAGCCACAGACTTGCGCAACTTAGTAAGTACTTTGAGCATATCTCCTAAGGTTGATTACTTAGCCTATTGCTTAAAGTCTAAGATGTACCCTGGATGGGCTCCATGGCACTAAGTATTAATTTATTACCGATTCCACCATCTACATTTATTTGTATCTTCATCGTGCATTAGTACAATAGTATACAATCATTGATTGAACGCATTCTCATACAAGAAGTCTCAGCCCTCAAGCTGCTTCCTCAATCTCTCCAGTTCTCGTTCCTTCTCAATCAAAATACCCCTCCACTTATCCTGTTCAGCAATAACATCCTTCCTTGCTTTCTCTAATCGTTCCGCCTCCTCCGTAATCATGGCCTGGGTAAACTCGGGCGTCCCTCCAGATTTTGCATCCTTGATCGACTCCGGGTGAGCAATATTAAAGGGTACGGGTCTCGTTTTGACTTTTGGGAGCGGAGTGGGTGGATGAGCCATGAGGATGTTGAGGAACGATTGAAACGGGTCGTTGAAGACAACTTCATCGTATTGCCAGGAATGGACGGGACCTGATTTTGCAGCAACGTCTGGAGGAGGGATCTCGGGCTCCCCACGCCCTACGGCTGTCCATGGGTGGAGTTTGAGGTGGTGGTAGAGGAGGTATTGTTTCTCTCCAGCTTCTGCGACGAAGTTGATTCGGATTTGAATCTCGAATTCACCCCATCTTCAGATATAACGAGTAGGTGATCACAGTGTAACGGTATTATGACTGTGAAAGATGCTCACCCTGTCTCTGTCACCTCAAACGGTGGCTTGTCAACCACTGTACGAACAAGTATTCAGATGTTCCTCCTTTCAGAAGTGGGTGACTGCTGCTGACCTCTTGTAGGATTTGAATACGTCTCATGCAATTTGAACGTAACACGCTTGATGAAATAACTGATATCATCCGCCCCACCGACCGTATTTGAGCCGGGTGCAGAAGCAGCGCTGCGCACTGCGACAGTCCATCTGTGGGTGTGGTCCGCTTGCGCGCTAGGCAAAGCGGCGCGTTCTTCTGGAGATAGTACGACGGCTGTGTTTCCGTATATTATGGGTCTGTATATGCTCAGACCCTTGATCAAGCTTTTAGTCGATTGTAAAGCAGAATCTGAGGAGGAGGACGTACTCTTACGCGAACGCGGTCGTTGGACATGATTTTGAGTGGCCCGTCGGACTCGGATATGGAAATGCGGCGGGCTACGGTTCGGAACAACCCGGATTCTCTCTCGCCTCTCAACGCGTCTGCTTGTTAGCTAGAGCTTGATTTCAGTTCATCACCTTCACTTGGTTGGATTGCCCGCCACCATGGTCCTCGACTACCTCGTAAACAGTATGTCGTTCTTTCATCTGGCTGGCTGGCGTCATTTGCTCAATCTTTCTCCATAGTCCAGAACAAGGTTCCTGAGAAACAGCGTTTCTACCAAGTACGCGACCTTCACTGTTTCTATCTGATGACCCATTCAACGTGATGGATCTCTAGAACAACACCAAACCACTCTATGTTCGTACGCCGCGTGGAAACTTCCTCATGAGTCAGTAATTTCGAGTTGACCCACGCTGCGGGGGCATTGGCTAACGATGGACTTCCTCGAACTACAGGGACTTGGTTTACGGGTCTGGCAATCGGACTCGCAGGCGCCAGCTATGGTGCCGTTCAGCTGATTCTCGTGCGTATTCTGCCCAGTTTCAGATCTGATTGTTCATGCGTTGATTGTACACACGTTAACCTCGTGCAGGGCAAATCTTAAAGAGTGAAGGGAGAAGGAGAAAGTGTCGACCGTCTCTGTCTTCATGCAAACCGCAATAATGTCTCGTCAATCCAATTAATTGTTGGCGTACTCTACCAGACAGATTGTCCTAAAGCTCAAGTGCAAAAATGCACAGAATTCTCATTCTGCAGATCTGTCTCTATGACTTACTTTATGAGGATGATTGATTTTTTTCAAAACGTGATTGTTTCGACGCTTCCGACAACTCCACAACTGTGATACCTTCTGTTTACTACTTGAGAGTCTGAAATATAATTGCAGGATTCGTGAATAAATAAATAAAATAAAAAATCAAGTAAATGAGTTGACATGAAATATTGTCGAATAAGGACACGTCCTGAATTCTTGACTCTTACCTCCATGTCAAGCCACTGGATCTCGCGAAAAGAGACAGACAAACAGTATCGTCCAAAAGGCTACGTCAGTACTAATCCAACACTTCTCCAAGCACTCAGCTCAAAAGTAGTTTCTTCCACAGGGTCTCTCCCCAGGCCTGCAACGTGCCCGTGCCCCCTTCCGTACGCGCAACACCATCACGGGTCTCGCCATCGGCGCATTT
Source organism: Sanghuangporus sanghuang (assembly GCA_009806525.1). Classification (NCBI taxonomy): domain Eukaryota; kingdom Fungi; phylum Basidiomycota; class Agaricomycetes; order Hymenochaetales; family Hymenochaetaceae; genus Sanghuangporus; species Sanghuangporus sanghuang. The sequence goes on from VVIT01000003.1 coordinate 1,543,356, forward strand.
GTCGTCGGCGTATGGGCCTACTCTATCAGCGCAGTCAAGCAGGATACCTTCGAAGATCTCGACGACGAAGCGAAGGAGCTGCTTGCGGCGCGGATGGCGGATGAGAGGATCCGAGGGCAGACAACGGCAGAGACTACTAATCTAAGTTCGTCTAATACGACGGGGACGAGTAAGAAGTAGATGGGTAAAATGTACGTGCACTTTCTCGTGCTTCTGTTGTCTGCAGGAGAGTGGGACTGATCTGGTGCTTACAGCTTGCTTTACGCACAATGTTTCCATCTGTATTCTGGTCTAGTCTCTTTCCTGCAAGACACAGCACCAATTCAACAGTAAAGTTATATCTCCTAAGCTAGTCGAACCACACAAGACCGAGATCCTATGATACTCTGGAAATGCCCCAGGTCCCGCGTAGTCAATACTTAATTGTACATGCCATCCACGTCCTTTTCAATCCTAGAAAGTCACTTTGCAAGAAAAACAGCACGACAGCAAATCGATAAACAAATGGAATAGCAAAAAGAGATCGTCTTGAACATCTAGATCGGACACCTCGTAAATCCAACGGAAAGAGGATGAATCATCGCATGAAAGTGGACGTTTCGGTGCTTACTTTGGACCCGAAGATTATCGTCTCCGGGGTGTACTTCAATCCACCACTGAAGATCAAATCCTATCAGACTCAACACAATTTCGATTTGAATCAAGATGATGTCTTAACTCACAAGTAGTCGTTATCCCAAGTTGCACTAGAGCCTCCCTAGCAGCTTCGTTCTGAGCAGCCTTCTTCGTGTTTCCTCGCCCTACCGAAACCTGTTGACCGTTGACAATAGCATGCACAGCCCAAATCGGTGTGACTCTCGTCCCAACATCCTTGACCTCCTCGAATGACCATTCGAGTCTCATATGCTTCTGCTGCACATACTGATTGAACAACTGTAGATGTCCGCCATTCATGCTTTGTATTGCCGCGGATGTTTCAGTCGATTCATAGTCCGGGAGAGCTACGTCCGATCCTGCTCCGGAGGTTGGATCATATTTCGCGTGAGGAAGGAACGGAGAGGGGGGTGGCGAAGGGAGGCCGTGTTGATTTCTGCAGATGCGATAGGCCTCTTTCACGTATGGTAGGAAGAGCGCAGTAAGCCAATTGCGGACAGTTTCTAGGCCTTGATCTTTGTATAGCCCGCCGACATATGCCTGCAAAAAGATTTACGCCGTAAGCAGGTAGGTTCGAGAGATAAACTTGCGGAAATCAATATCTACCTCAAAGACATCCGCTATGCAAAGAACCGAGGAATGAGCTTCAGCTTCAATAATAATGGACACTTGCTCGGCAAGTACTGACCTTTAAGAGCCATGGATTTACTCATGGCCATGACAGCGCTACGCTGGGCACGAACTCTTTGTGGAAGACCGTACTTGACGGAACTGTTCGATGGATTGATGATTCAGTGACGTCCGAAATTCCGTAAGTTTTGAATAGCCATGGCAACGTAAACATACATGTCTGCGAGGTTGGCATTTCCGACTACCATGGACCTGACTTTCTGAAAATAGAAGAAAGAAAGAGAGAAAAGATTAATGAGCGTGAAAATAAAACCTGATTTCTGTCATTAGACTTACAGTCGCGGGACCGACTCTAAGACTGGGATAGCAGTCACGAACAAGATCGGTGATAACAAGGCCGAGAACAGCATCCCCCTGAAACTCCAGGCTTCAAATAAAGTGGAGACAAAGACATGAGCACAGGTCCATCAGGATGATCATCAAGTATCATCAACCCGCGAAGGAGTTGACGTGCGAGATTATTGCAAATCGTTTCAGAAAAGGACCTCACATTTCGTAGTCCGGTGACGGGTCCTGAGGATGGTCCTCGAATTCGTGCCGGGCTCGAGCGTAGACAGAGCGGTGAGTGAAGACCTGCTGGCGTATCGCCTCGTCTTTAATGAGGGGAATGGGAGGTAGACCGCCTGTTGCCTCTAAATCAGGTCTAGAAAAAAACCAAGCAGATTCAGAAGCGGGTTGGCATGAACGGAATCAAAAGAAGGTCACTTGGTGCTCACTTGAGAGGTAGCATTTCCGGATCGATTGGATCGCACTCTGAGACGAGCAAGTAGTCTTCAACCTCGTCCTCAGATATCGCTTGAGTAGCACTTTGCTCCGCAGAAGGGTCAGGCAGAGGAGCAGGATCCAACGAGAGCGGGGAGACCTGGGGTGATGATGATGATGATGATGGAGACGGAAAAGGAGAAGAGGACGAATAGGAACGAGAGCGGGATGGCTGATGCCGTTGAATAACGACGAAGCGTCTGTTGAGACTCTCCGACAAACTCCGCCTGTTAGTCGTCGTGCAGCTGGTTCTCTCGTAAACAATAGAACCTGCGATGTTATGCCGAGTCTGAGATTGATTGTTATTAAACTGTTGTACTTGTAGTAGACGCCCTGGGAGTGCCACGGGATGAGCAAAGCCAGTGCCATGCCGGCAGCAGGAGCGGAGCTGAGTGGAACAGCTAGATCTCATAGGACAGACGGTCATCGTGGCCAGGCAGAAAGGAAATAGCATATATCCCGAGGAGAGCCAGTACAGATGGGAGCAGACTTCTGTGCATGCATAAACCTGAACAAGTATACAGGAATAGAAAGAAGGTTGAACCCAGATATATAGATGATGACAACTTAATGCAGACTACATTACATAAATGTTATTTCTTATTTTCATAACATCAACACTTTTGTTTTATTATATTCACACCCATGCGTATGAATATATATTACAGCCAAATGCAGCCAATCACTGGCGTCACGATGCAGTCACCTCCTGTACAAGACTGACATTCCCACTTGCTTCCGTCTGCGCTTCATTTCCTCTCGCTTCATCCTTCTCGCGCAGTTCAGCCTCACGCTGATGATACATAAGAATGGGCGCAAAAAGGCCGAAACAAATTTGAACAGGAAATACGTACCTGCTTTTTGAGCATTTGAAGCCGAATCTTGAAATAATCTTCGTGTAGTCCACATTCTGTCTTTTCCGGTTTGTCAGCCCATCGGCCCGCCCGCTCGCCTTCGTCGCCCTCGCCGGCCTTCTGTGTGCTATGCCAATCGCCAATGCTCTTGTAGTCCTTGTCAAGAAGCGCGTTTCTTGGTACATTTTTCTCATTGATGTATGCCTGGACCGCCGAGAAGCTCCAGGAAAACAAGGGGTTAAGTTTGAATAACCCCGTGGAATCGACTTCGAGGGGCCGGAGGGACTTCCGTCCCGCACCCTGAGAGGCACGTCGGCCCGTGATGACAGACTGCACGTTCAGCTCCGCATACGCTCTTCTCGCGGGTTCGACCTGTGTGAGCATTGTAGGAAGGAAGGTTGATATTCCATTCCATGGCAGGAGATAGCGGTTAAGAAAGAAAGAAAACGTGCCTTAACGAGGTAATCATATGTCGTCTCCTCTCGCTCCCATAACCGTTCACCATGTTTAGCTTCAAAGTCCGCTGTAGTCTCGCATCCCTCAGGCTTGTACACATGCACATCGCGCCCGTATCTCCTCTTCACCTCCTCTACCAAATCCAGCGTTTCTTTGAAGTGATATAGAGTGTCGACGAAAATGAGAGGTGGCGGGCTGGTTGAGAGCTTGCTGAGCATATCCAGCTGGACTAGGCCGGTAAGGCCAAATGCGGTGGTTTGATACAAGTTCGGGAGGTTCTCAAGACCCCATCTGAGGATATCCTGCGCCGAAAGCGAGTTTAAATACCCGTTGATACGGTCGAGTAGCTGAGGGTCGATGGGTGACTGTAAAGGCCTCGGATGATCAGGCTCAGGGATGGCAGACATTATTTCACGGAACTATCACGGAAATCAAGGAGGCCAGATAGTAGTATAGCTCGTGCTGGTTGAGTCTTAACGTCGAATAGCATCGTTTATTTTTATAAGCTGTATGCGCCAGCCACACCACACACAGGACTGGGAGCAGCAAGAATGGCGTGCTCGAGGCATGACAGAAACAATGCTCGTATTACTAAGCAAGAGAAACTGTATTGCTGATCACCGTCGATCTGTCGATCATCCGTTTGGTCGCCATCCCTGATCCCGGCTAAACAAACCAACGACCCCATCCTATGTCGGCACAAATAGCTATCAAGAAGGTATTCCTGACAGCACCAGAGGAACACAGTACGAGAGAGTACAAGTATACACAGGAAATCTCTCAGATGGTATACTACTGGTTTCTCATGTTAGGCAGTATGGCGGAGCTCATGGTGCGTTGTGCTTGGATAGATGTTCGTCTTTGGAGAGGTTCAAGACCCCAACGTCGAGACAGTCAATCTCGTCGAGGATATCGTCCGAAGTCAAATTATCGAACTGGTACGCCAGTCAACCAAACTCAAAAATATCTTAATTTTCAAAATCTTATTATTTCGACGTCCGTTAACAGATCATCCAGGCGCGTGCTTTAGCAACGAAACGCGGCGCACGGTACTTAACAGCTGAAGATCTTATATTCCTCATTCGTCATGACAGAGGGAAAGTGAACAGATTACGGACATATCTTTCGTGGAAAGACGTTCGTAAACATGCTAAAGACTCTGGTGGCGACGGAGGCGGAGCGGTCGAAGTGGAGAACCTCGAGGACGGAGCCGATGGTACGTACTTCAGTCATGCTTATTATCATATTTTTTAACTGAGATATCATCGTTTCGACGCCAATAGACAAGCTCGCTCCAAAAGCGCAGAAAATCACAGTGAAACTACCTTGGGAGATCACTGCGATCTATTCCGAGGTCCTGAAGCAAGCAGGCCACCAATCGGACGATGAAGAGGACGAAGACGATATCGAAGCTCACGAAGCTTCAATCCTACGACTCAAGGAGGCGGATGAAGCCACACGAGAGATGACACGGGAAGAATACCAGCACTATTCAGACTGTCGACAAGCATCCTTCACGTATCGCAAAAGTGCGTTTACATCTTACAACGAACGAAGGCATATTAACCGAGTTTTTCTTCAGCAAAACGCTTCCGAGAGTTTCTCAACCTGCCCCCAGCACTCGATCTCAAAAACGCCGACGACACTGTCGACATCGTCGGTTTCCTTGCTTTCGAGATGGTTCGCGCTCTCACAATCGGCGGGCTAGACGTGAAGAAGTCTCTTGAAGAGGCTCAGGTCCTAGAGGATCATACTTCTCCCGTACTCGGGAAACGCAAAGCCGCTGGCGCGTTAGATGGTGGGAGCGGCAAGCGGAGAAGGGAGGAAGACGACGACAGGGAAGACGTGCCTCTCCCGGTTTCGTCTTTGTTCTTGCCGCCTCCAGAAGCACGGACAGCTTTACTGCCAGAACATATCCAGGATGCTTTCGCTAAGATGCAGAACGACTGGGCTCACCATCGTTCTGCCGGTATGCGGAATTGGCGAGGCGGACTTGTACGGACAGGTGTTAGTCTTATTTGAATTATTGTATTGTCCCTTTTGTTTATACTTTCTTGCTTGTGCTTCCGTTTCATTGGTAGATTCCATTCGATGTTCCTCCATTATCTGTACTGCCTCTATGTACATGTATCAATCGTACTTGTATAACAAACGTGGCAAAAATGATGCATCTGCAAAAGAAAAGAAAAGGTTCTTATATGCTTTGGGTTGGATGTTTTCGCCAATCCGCAACAAGTCAAGAAAGAATTAGATATATAAAGTCTGCGCATTTTTCATTCCCGAAAGGTGTTTTAGAATTGAAATAGCATCGATGCAGCGTAGTCCACGTTTCCGCCCATTGCGTCTAATGCCTGTATTGCATCTTCCCGAGTCGCACCGAGACCCATTAAAGTCTGGATACTTGACTCGGGGTGGCTACTCGTCGTCCGACCAGGCGTCGGTCGAGCAGATGCAGGTGAAGAACCGAGTGTCTGTCCAGAGCCCGGGAAATGCTGCTGTCGAGGATTCGCAGTAGACGGACCTGGGGACGGACCTGCAGTCGAAGTTGCCATACCCGGCGGAAGATTCTCCGGGTTCTCAAACGCGCGTGCCTGAGCGGGGAGTTCATGTTCCGCAAGGAACCTCACCTCTCGACCACGTATCCGAAGTACGTTCTTCTCCAAATCGATGCACGCTTGGTGCGCTTTAAGCATGTCTAGTCCGAAGAGCAGGTCCACGTCCCGACCTTCCATGACGGTGAACGCGCAGGGAAGGTACAAGTCTGAAAGTTTGAGCTGGGCGGAGTGGATGCGCCCGAGGATGTTTGCTGTTCCGACCCCTCGAGCTACTCCAGCGAAGCGTCGGTCGAGGAGACGCATGATTCCACATCGTTCCGCGCATTCGGGGCTCACTGGAGTTCAATTATCATTACATGTTTGTGGACGCAGTATAATAATGACGATGCTTACTGATAGTCTGCTGAGCTCCGCTGTCCACGAACGCTTTAATCGCCGTTCCGTTCACTTCAACAGGAATGCTGTCATTGGACAAATTGGTTCAAAACCATGAAGATACCGTCCGAAGCCAGAACTCACTAGAGCATTGTAACTCTTCCAAAGCTCTCTGGCTGGAACTCCAACGCGTGCGCCATGTTCTCCATCACCGCCTGTTGGCGAATAGCCTCTTCAATCTTCTGCTGAGCCTGAACGTCGAACGGATCGGCGTTCAATCGTTCGATTTCGCGCTGTTGGTCGAGCTCTGCTTCCGTCTGTCGCTGCCGTGTCTGACGCAGAAGCTCTTCGAAGCGTTGAGGATTATTCGCCGCGGCCTCCGCGATCTCCGGCTGTGACTATCATATGAACGCCGTAAGTGTTCATGGATGGATGATAATGACGGGCAATCTTACCTCGCGTAGTTGGCGCATAAGCTCTGGGTCACCCAGTATTTGTAGTCGCATCATTTCAGCATCTTGCTCTAGCGATCTGTCCTCGAAAGACCATTAGGATCTAAGCTAATGTAGCATTGAAGAGCCGAGCATACCGTCCCGCCACAGTGATCTTCCTTCGTAAGACTAGGACCGCATCATCTCCGACATCCAATTCCGCCATTGTCGCCTTTGGCCGATTCAAATCGTGGCCATCCAACGAGATGCTCTGTTCATTGGCTGGAATACCTGACTGCACACGTCCATCAACGCTGTTCAGACCGGCTTCTTGCCTTTCGGACGGAAATTATCATACCTCGGCTTCGAGGAGAGCCATGATATCCTCCAGACTCATCTGAGGGTCAATCTCGATGACGAAGGATTGACCCATGTCGTTTATGAATGTCAGACGCATTTTGGTTGGCAGTTGCAGAAAGGAGGGAGAAAGATGAGATCGAGAGAAGCGGTCGAGCAGTTCTTATTTATAATAGAGGCTCAGGCTGTGCTCGACCGTTGTTTGCCAGATAAAACTCCTTCGGTCAACCCGGTCACACAATGATATCCTATGTCGCTTTGCCGGTGATTGCGTAGTTGTATCAGTCCGAGTAGTACTAGTGGTGTCGGATGTTCGTGGGTAAGATACAAAGGAAACGGACTTTGGACGCAGATCAGAATACACAACCGCTGATCGCAGCTGCTCGCGTCACCGACGCGTAAGTATCGTACACGCGTCCTTCGACGACGCGACTCATTCTGACTATTACTGAGTACAAGCTCTACTAGCTACAGTACACGTATGTGAATGCGGCTGATTAATCTAGTGATGTATTACCTGGGCCTCGAGATGTTCGCCTTCCGATCTGACTGCGCGCAAATGCCGAGCTGAATATGACGCAGTTAGCATGAGATTCACCGGTCAATCTGGTCATCATGACTCACAATCTAGAGCCTTAGCCGCGTATGTTCGATGACAAGGCACTTTCGAGAGCAGATGCGGATAAACTAGTAGACACTAGAAACATCTTCTTTAGAATGAAATGATTTATGAATATACGATGAAATACATACCACTGATGTCGTCAAAACTCGAAGCACTAGAACCGTGACTGCTACTTTTATCGCTCTGCTGCGCTATTCCGACAGCCATCGGTCTGTACGGCATGTGCGAATGACCTTTCGCCAGATTTGAAGATATGGCAGGTGGACTCGAAGACTTGACATGTGCGAAATTCTTCGCTACGGGAGACTGCGTCTGGGATTCGGAAGGAGAGGGTATAGATGGAATCGAGCCTTGGGGAGAACTTGTGTTAGAGTTGAAGTCGCTTGAACTCAGGTCTCTCCTGCCGGCTCCGGGGAACGTCTGTCTGCGCAAGGGCGAAGGCGACGTTGGCGATCTGATGTCGCGCCCTCGTTGAGGTTCCTTGCCTTTCGCCTTCGGCCTCGCATCTCGCACAAGACCCAGCGTATTGCTCGTCATCATAGTCTGGAGTTGCTTCAATTTCTTGTCCAGCGCTTCCTGCTCCTCTGCCCGCCGCTCTTCCTCCTCGGCTTTCGCGACCTCATCTTCAGACTCGGAGTTCGAGTCTAAGGGCGACGGCGATGAAGTTAAGGTCCTTACAGGCGGCTGCACGTTCCGTCCTACTTGAAGTGTAAGAACAGAAGACGACGTGCCCTTTGAGTGTCTCGATCCGGAATCGAAACCCAATGAATTCAACCTTGCCCGAATGCCTAGCGGAGTATTGAGACGACCGGATGAAGATAGCTTTGCGCTTCCTGCTGTATTAATCGACAGTCGCTTGACCAATTCAGGGCGATTCGGGGCCTTTCCGTCCTCTTCTACTGGTCGTGCCGATGAAGGACCAGGAACTGGTGTGAAATGCCCTTTCAGATGTTGAATTCCTTTGAGATCTTCTTCATAGCGTGTCTGAGCTCTGAATAGAAGGTAGGGAAGAGGTACGGCTAAATGAGCAGCCAGTCCTTGCCCTTCGAGAAATGTCAATGCTAGATGCACGATCGAGGCGAACGTTAGGCTTACAATCAGTTCCTCCGCTGTCCGAGGCTCTAGATCGGGCGATGACTTCCCATAAGATGTTTTCCTTCTCTGCGTTCCATTCGATCTGTGGTGTGGTTCTGTTAGTCGCGTGTAATTATATGAACAGCCATCAAGACAAATGAGCTTACCCGGGGTGGGTTCTCAGAGCCTTCTGGAGGTCGATTATAAGGCAACCGGACGATGACTCGTACAGGGCCAGATGGTGCTGGAGAATGCATATTAATATCAATACTGTTATAGTGTTCTAAGTAATTCTTGTCTTGAACATAAATGATCGTCATCAAGGTTTGGATATAGTTTCCGAAACAAGAAGCTCTGATTATTCTGTTGATCTGGGTCCGCCGATCAAAATCAATATTTCGTCTTGCACTGCACAAGACCCACACGCAGATAGGAATCAATGAATTCAAATGATTCCTCTCGGAACGACAAAATCAGAGAAGACGACGTCCAAGAACTGGATAATCTGACGCAGGAATTGTCCCTCGATCCTGCATATGAGCAAATCATTTCGGAAATAGGGGGTGGGCGAGTTTCTGCAATTCTTCTCCCCATCGACTGTCCCTTGCCAACTCCTCTTGTGAACATGCAGTTCTGCGATCTATCTATGGTGAAGACAGTAACGACTCGATAAAAGTATGGAAGCCAAACGGATCTAATGGAAACGGTGGTATTGGCTCTGATGAGAAGGCGGTCCGCTACGAGGTTCACTTGGGGTGCGTCCTGCTCTTTTCAGTTGTCTTCCATTGGAAATTTTACGATGTCCGTTTGATTTAGATTACCACCGCCACACGACAGTCCAGAAGCTCGATTTCGAGTCCTTGTATCATTGCCTCGATCATATCCATCGAGCTCTCCACCGCAATTTCAGCTCCTTTCACGATACATTGGGCCGTTCGGCGTCGATGCCGACCTCTTCGGAGCAGTCTTACGGACGTTTATCTCATCGAGAGGAGGCGTCGAATTTCTTCCAGGATCAGAATGTGTGTTTGACGGATTGGAGAGCGTTCGTGAACGCGTTGCAGCTTGGTATTCGGAACGTTTGAGTGAGGAAAAGTCGCAAGAGCTCGTAAGGGAGGATGAAAAGGAGAGAATACAAGAGATCAAACGTGGAAAAGAAAAAGACACTGGCACAAATGCAATTGTCGGAAGTTCCTCAAGGGAGCGGGAGCCTCCAAATGTTTTGCCAGAGGGCCTGACATTGGCTGTATCGGAACCCATCGTTGACCGCAAGAGCGTATTCATTGGTCGGGCATGCCGAATAACCAATCCAGCTCAGGTTCGTTTTGTGTTGACTTGCTTTTCGACTGCATTATAATAATTTACTTTTTTAGGTGCCAGCGGTTCTGACCCATCTTATGGCAGACCGTCGAATTTCTCGCGCTGCGCATCCCATTATAAACGCTTGGAGGTGCAGAGCGGATGGAATTCTCCATCAAGGTAGGTTCTAAAGCCAATTCCGTATCTCGCGGTATCCTGAATCTCACACCATCCAGATAATGACGACGACGGAGAAACAGCTGCGGGGGGACGCTTAGCTCATTTATTACAGATTTTGGTACGTTTTCTTTTTGAATCTCATCTACTCAGCTATTTTACTGATGTATCCGAAGGACGTCGACAACGTGCTTGTCATTGTCACGAGATACTTTGGAGGAATCCATTTGGGCCCTGACCGTTTCAAGCATATCAATCAAGCCGCTCGGAATGCTCTGGAATTAGGAGGATTCTTAGACGCGCCGGATGAAAGGAAGAACACTTCGCGATTGAAGAAAAGGGGATAGAACTGGAACCGATGTCAAAATGATAGAAGTGATTGGTTTAAATAAGTGAACTGTATTTTTGTACCTTTACCGCTGCCTTTAACCAATCATCCTCAGGAGGTTAGTTTGAAGAGCCTTCTCATAAGCGATTCAATGATCGTGTAGAGTTGAATTTGTTTGGAAAGACGCGCTGCCAAAAGCAGTACCGAGTGTTGAGAATGATAAGCCTCAAGTATTCGGTCTGCGAGATTTTAAAGATGCACGATATAAGTCTTCCCTGGATGAGAAGCATACGAGAAAGGGACAAAGCGTCTGACCTCAAGGAACAGTTACTGCTTAGGCCAGCGAGATGGCGGTTGCTCGCCCCATCGGGTTCATAAATATTGTAATTCGTTCGAATAATCTAGAGTTCTCTGCAAAGTTTCTCACGGTATTTCATCGTCCTGTGCTGATGACTTGACTCAAAGCGTACTCTTGGTTCACCGCCCACATCAAACTCACGGTTTGCCTCTTCCCTATAGGAGTAACATGTAGACAAAATTACACGTATGCTCCTTTCTCGCTTGCTTCCGATTTCCTCAAAGTAATCTTTGTACTCAAGCAACTTGAAGGGACATGTTCAACAACTCCTACTTGGTCCAGGAGCTAGCTGCGCAGTTGGACAACCCATTCTCAGACTCAGATGTCCGTAAACCAGCTACTCGGAAGAGCGTAAGCTCTGGGCCTTGCCTCTTGTCAAGGCTCCCTTTGACCAGTATGTACTAAAACGATATTTGTATCTGAAGGCATCTATGCGCTAATCCTACAGTTTCTGTGCCTAGGTTTCTTGGAGAGAGAGGCACAAGCCAACGCTCCGAAAGAAGTTCAGAGACAGCTAGAAAGGAGTTTATCATCTTCTTCGTCTTCATCGACAGACGGAGGTGTGATACGGGAGCGACGATCAAGTACGTTAAAATCGCCTAGCACGGACAGTGGTTCATCCCGGACGAGCTGGTTCTCCCCGAAACGCTCCAAGCCTTCGACGACTCCTTGGAAAGAGCCTCAGGTCTGTCTTTCCTTGCCTTTCCGTCATGTCCATTCACTGAAACGTCCTATCATGCGTCTAGCTTTATGAAGTGTTCCGCGCAATAGAGAGGAAGGACGTCATGTTTCTCATGGAAGTTCGAGATCGCGCGTTTCATGTCAGTTTTTAAACTTGTGCTTTTTTGTCGTTTCTTGGCTGAACCAGCGGCGTTAGCTCTTACTCAAGAAATCTGGGGATGCGACGCCATTAGTACACGCTATGAGGATAGGAGATTCACATCGTGAAGTCGCTATCCTCATTCTTGGCGCCATGTCACGATGGGTCAATCGTCTCGAGGACGATGATATGGCTGATAAAAGGACGAGACCACTGTTGAAGGCGTTGCGTGCGTACATGATATGTTTTCAAGATCAACTTAACTGACAAACCGTCCTCAAGGTACAAACCTGAAGCTCGCCATTGACTACGGACTTCAACGGTCACAGTCGGACTTAATTGCGTCCTTCATGCAAACGCTAATTATGAGCGAGGGCGAAAGATGGGTGAATGACCAGACTCATAACGTTGCGCTTGCTCTTCGGGCAGGTTCAGAAGGAAAACCCGTTCATACTGCCGAGACAACTGTCCGGAACTTTGCAACGAGAGAGCTGGGCAAGGCAGAGCTTATTGCATCATTGGAAGACTAGTATGTTGTCGTTGATTCGTGACAATTTATTGCCTGACATGTTATGTCCAGCATTGCAAATGCTACCGCTGACTTATTGGTGTTAGCTGCTTGGTCCTGTGTATTGGTTACTGTCCATGGAGAACCCATACCCGTGCGTACAAAATATAACTGAGTTCATATCATTAAATTATTCTGCGACAGACATACTATTTTGCGCGAGACAGAAGGGTTTTTGACGCTTTTCGTGAACGTCTGGAGCAACATCGAGGCAGTCTCACACGGCTCGGCAGACGTCTCAGATGGCAAATCAGGGTCTTGGAGAATGTGCTGGATGCACGGGCGGACACATTTAGGGTATGTCGCATTAACACGTCTTGGACGCATTATTGACAGCCTCTTTCAGAGAAAAGTAGAATTATTGGCAGCTGAACTGGATGAAGGTCCCGGTGTATAATGTCTTGATTGGTTATCCTGATTCATACACACAAGCATCTAGCCGATACGACTAACAAACTCGAAGGAGTCGGATTTTATCTCAGGTCTAATAATCTTTCCGCTTGTAAAAGGTGCCATACGAGTGAAAGCTCCCATCTCGGAAGTGGCGTATCATCGAGCGAACAACAATAGCCCTCCGAGTTTCTGATCTTATGCCTCGAGATTATTCCTTCACTCCGTGAAGACGCTTGCAATCTTGAGCAGACCATTATCTTGTTTAAAGAGGGGATATTATTTGCAGATCGACAGAGGTGCTTAAATACTATGCATAGTCTAGTCCGTTCATTACTGTAATCCTAGAATATTATTCTCAAGTCCTTCCATTTGACGTATGCCGCAACAATTGCCAGAGCTCCTACAGCTGGTAAGAGGTTTAGGTGCACGATACTATACACCCATATCGTCCCCAACGATGCGCACTGGCAAAAAGCATTAAGATCTGAGAAGGAATGAGCTCTATGGAGATGGCGCACCTGGTTGATCACCGTTCTCCAGCTCGCCCAGTTCACAATGTAAATGAGTCTGCAACCACATCCCACCGACAGAAGAAACATGATGATCTGAGTTTGCCATTCCTGCTTGTATCGTAAAGCTAGAAAGATTGAGCTGAAATGACGGGGAAGAGTGGAGAACGAAAAGGCCTACTATAGAAGATGAAGATGAATAGGACTACAATTCCAGTGGAAGCATAATCAGCGTGCTGAATAGATGAGCAAGCCAAGTCACTAACATGGAATACCCCAAAACACTTTCTCTAAGAGACCAGTTGCCGTTATTTCCTGGGCATACTGACGATGTGCAAGTCTAGGACTCGTTCAGTCGCACACGACATGACACAGATGACAAAGCGGTTCATACGTACAGGTCCATCATGATGTAAAGTGAGGAGAAGGGTATTGTAAAACAGATTGCATTGAACACTTCATCGCATAAAGGCGAAAACGGTTCATCGTCATCTCCGTCCTCCTCTTGCGGTTTGGTGTCAGGCGGAGGCACTTTGCTGGTCTTTGAGCGCCATTCTTCCGGTATTCGCTTGAGCACGCCGGTCTCTTCGACTATTCGCCATTGTTCGCTCTCGGGTATTTCCTCGGCTGAGGACTGCTGTGATTGCGCAGCGGGTTTATGCTTGCGCTGTTTGGCCATGAAGAAAGGTGATCTCAGTCGGGCATCAGGTATGATCTGCAGAATGATCGACGTGATTATCACTAGGTGCATTGAGTGTTTGTATTGTTTCTATGTGCGTGGGTTGAGTCCTAAACTCAAGGCGTGTATTAAACCGACGTTCCAAGATAAGTACAGTAGAAGATGCCAAGGATAAGTTCCCGCCAGCAATCAGACTATATTATAAGTAACAAGAATAAATAAGACATGGAATTCCGCTCTGCGAGTCAATCGAATTCGGTATCTAGTTTTCGGTCATTGTATTTAGCACATCCCGATCCCTACCTGCCCTGTCCCAAAGCGACAGTTGCCGCAAAATTGAGTCGACACATTTGACTGCCTCGGTGTGCTCCTGGAGAGGGTGTACGCTGTCACTTGCATTTTCCCAGAGAACAGCGAGATTGACCTCAATCTGATGGAATAAACGCATGAATGAAAGACAGGTTAGAAGATGTTCAGGATAAAATAAAATACCTTCTCCGCCATGCTGTCCATGGCTTTCACCAGCGCCTCGCCAACGCCAATGGCAATCTTGTCCAGCCCCTCAAGAATAAGATCGGCTCCATCTTCAAAAAGATGGTCCTTGTTATTGGAGACATAGTTCTTGAATACCAGCTGGATATAGCGCAGGGTTAGCACAGAGATCTTGAAAAATCATCATGAGCGAACCTTCTGACGAGAAACGCTTCCCCTTCCGCGCTCTTGCATAGCCAGGGAATAACCGTCGCAAAGTTGATTCCTGACGTGGGGCTCAAGGCCACGCGAGACCTCCTTCTGGGCCGACGTGAGCTCTGCGCTAACAACGTCGATTGTCTTCCTAAGAGCAACTTTGACCTCGTCAAGGCAGAGCTGAGCCTGGTGATGCGCCCGATTACGCAGGGCTTTCGGACATGACTCCTCGATCTCTTGGAGTAAATCCGAAATCACTTTGAGGCTCTCCTTCTCGAAGCCAGTGAAGAGGTTCGTCTCGAATGTTTTGGCCCAGGAGGAAGCGATCGTTTTGGTCATGGGTGAAATGAGCTCTTCATTGAGATTTCTGCGCCAAACGCCATCCCGGCGCAACGCTATAACGCCACGCTCAGCACTATGAACATACAGCTTCTTGAAGACTCACTAGCTCGGTAAGATGACCAATACATTGAAGCAGCGAAGACGTCAGAAATTTCCACAGCGGACTCGGCAGCCTGCATGATATCAAATTCTTATCAAATTCCAAGATAAATGACTAGAAACCACATACTGCATCGGCCCCAGCTTGACATTTCTCCTCTAAGCCATCCTTGAAAGCATGCTGCATGCCTTCAACACTGGTTGCGATGACTTCGGCGAATTTCTTCACACCAATTGTGAGTCTCTTACTGATAAGGAGGGGAAAAGCTTACCTCGCTGAGCCTGACGATAATGCCCTTATCACCTTTGCTATGTTTAGTATTTTCAAGTTCCGGCGCGTTCGAGCGCCCTCTCGCAACAGGGACTAGTCTGCCATACTCATAAACCCAGTCATATCCATCACTTTCATCATCACGTCCGTCGTCCTCATAATCGTCCATCGTGTAAAGGGCTTCATCATGTGCAGACTCCCATTTCTGACGAAGTGCCTCCCTGTCCGCCCCGCTTACCATCGCAAAACTATCGATATAACTCTTAATAGAGGTGGTGAATACGCGTAACTGATTCCTGAAGTTTCTAGCAGCCCTTTCGCGAGAGTTAATCGTCAGTGAATGGCACCATTTTTGAAGATCAAGAATCCCAGTATCTTCGATACTGCTGAAGCAAGACGGATTTCCATCTCCTTTCACTTGCTCTGAAAATGCATTAGAGGAATGCTGGTATCATCGTTCACATAACTCACTCGTGATTCGGATGTAATCTCGGGATGAAATTGTGAATACCGGCAAATTGATACCGTCGTAATCACGCAGATTGACAGAGGGGTCGAATCCCATCGGATTGCGCTTTTCCTCAGCAGTATCGTCGAGTTCCTTTAGTCTCTGTGAGCACATCCGTCACACTACAAAGTTGACGCATTGCATCCTACCTTAAGGCCAAGGCGGAAATCTTCTTTGAGCACCTCGCGGGAAAACTAGCACACTGGTTAATGCCAAGAGGACTTTGTTCAGAACTTCAACGTACTTCAGAACGCTTCAAAGAACAGAAAGCATTCTTCTCTCGTTGTGTATTGTTTTGCTTCTCCGTCAGGTTCGAGATCATGTCCATGGCCTGTTTCCACTGTTTCCGTGCTTCTGATAGTCTCACTCTGGCATCCTTCAATTCTGCGTCTTTCTGCTCGACCTGTGCCTTGACCTCTTCCTCTGTGAGAGTATCACTGCTATTATCTGGTTGTGGTGATTCTGGATCGCTGTCGAGTTCAAATACTGTATCTTCGTTACGGTCGGATTTATCATCAAGGTCAGAGGCAGAATCGGAGTCTGAGTCGGAAGCGGATTCAAAGTCAGAGCTATCACTCTTGATGGGATCGTCGTCAATGAAGTCATCGAGGCTTGCACCATCTTCTTCATCAGCATCAGGATCTAATGTCATTTCAACCTCTTCTGCATCATCGAGGTCCTCTTTCATGCGTTTCGGAGACCCCCCCTTACCTCCGTGGGGGTTCTTGCGTTTCTTATTCTTTGCTTTTTCACTCGGCTTTGCAGGCTGGCTCGGTGTGAACGATCTACCCTCTTGGAGGGCTTTCAGATGCTCCCGATGCTCAGTGAGGTCACTGCGAATGGTGACTAATTCCTGGTTGATGCCTATATGCCCATAAGCGGTGTACATGATTCTTCTTAAGAGATCACACCTTTCGCAACTTTCTCTGCCTCTGTCTTTTTCTGCTTCCACCCTTTCATGTCGAATCGGATTTCTGTAATCCGTCCCTCAATTTCTTCCAAAACAGGGTCATCCTGAAACAAATCATTTTCCCGCCCTTGAAGCTGAGATCAGGCTGAAGGACCTGCCTCGAGTGACAAAGAACCAATAACTTCGGAACAGGAAATATCGTCGCATTTCGTAGCAATGAATGTGATCGTACTTTCGACATCCGCAAAACCCCCGTCTGGATCAAAGTAGATCAGGCAAAGATCCCTCTGTGCGCTCTTGCGCACTTACCCACTACAAGGACAGAATAAGATCTTCCTTTTCAAAAAAGAAAAGAACGCATGCGCTCACTCATAAGCTGTGATTTAAAAGCATCACCGAGAAGATCTATAGTTGGAACCTCGGTTTTAGGGCTGACAATTGCAGCTCACGAAAGAAAAACATACCTTTTGCCGTCTTATCGTCGACTGCCCTGGTGATAGGTGCTAATATCCATACGCAGTCGGCCTTTTTCATGTAGTCCCGTGCGATGCTCGAACGGGCGGCGTTTGCATCTGCCACTCCTGGAAGATCGACAAGAACAGCCCCTGTACTGAGAGCACGGCTATTGCAGCGAACATTGACTTGACGAATGAGAGGCCACAATGCTGGACCATTACCGTCTTTCTTCTTTTCATTGTCCTTCTTTTTACTGCGTTTCTGATCCTTGGAATCAATATATTTCCTGGAAAGAATCTAAGTGGAAAATGTTATCTCATGCAGCTCCGTTGCGGACATACGCTATCTGCTTGGCAAATTCTTTACTATTCCTCGTTACAATCTTCTTTGTCGATCCCATCAGCTGCACGATCTCTGGGAATTGCGTGAGACTGCGTAACTAGACATCTAGAATTAGGACCATACTGCGGTCAATATTCAAGATGGCATCAAGACGCTCGCTTGGAACCTTCTGAGCAATAATGGCCAGCCGATCCTGCGTAAGGGTCGGATAAAGTGCATGGACCTTTGAAATTGTCAATTAAAGAAAGCATGTTCAGAACAGTGATATCATACCTTGTGCCAGGCAACACCAGCTTCACTTCTAAGATCAGTGGTACGTCTGAATGAACCGTCTTCCTCCAGTAAATCATCTAGAAGGACTTCCAGCTCATCTCTCCATTCCTTCGCAGACAGGAAGGATACGTCCGCCTCAATCGTCTTCTTCTTATGATACGAAATCTCAGTGACAACGGCGGTGCAAGCTGTGTATACATGAGCAAAGACAAACGTGAATTGTTCAGAATCGCGAACCTCTCATCCCACTTGTGGGTACGATATTGTCTAGTTACAAATATGAGAGATAAGAAAATCTGGCGAAAATGAATTACTTACCATCAAGGATTGCGTTCAGAGCGGATGACTTTCCCGCTCCGGTCGCTGACAGTAAATCAGTCAATGGCAAGAACATGAAATGCAGGTCAAAGACAACACACCTCCGCATACTGCTATCATTGTGCTCGGTGATCCCTGAGACTCGAGGCTTGCATGATCTAAGCTGGTGTCGACAATGAACCCATAAAACCACATACCTAGATATTTCTCTCAGCCATACGTCTCTACGTAGTTTACTGCCTCTTCCAAGGCGCTTCACATAGGCTTTTATTGCTTTCACCATGTTGACACCCTCTTTTAGGAACTGTTCAGGGGAATATGCGATGTCTCCTGGAGAGTTGAATATCGTGCAATTCGCGGGGATGGATGAAACGACACTCGTATCTGCCCGAGCAACCTCTTCCTGCTTTGTGATATTCGGCTCTGATTCCATCTTCACGGCCTCTACGGTCTCGGATTTGGGTTTCTTTGCCTTGGGACGCGAAAATTTATACACGATGGGCAGCTAAGTAAGTGACCTCATCGAACCATCGAACGACTAAAGCTCACTGATAAATCTGCTGCATTGTTGGGTGCAAAGAGGTTTTCCTTATTTCTCGCATCCGAAGAAAGGAGAATCGAGGCTTCAATCTGCTCGGATTTTACCACGGGGTGACTGAGATTGTTTTCCATGGTCCGCGACTGAACTTGTGTCTCAGAATCGATGGTCGACCATAAAAAAAAGCATTCAGCACGTACACCGTTCTCGTTCGAGCCCATCTCAATGTGACTCGACGAGCCACTTATTGTAGTGTCAAATCGGAAAGGCCAACAAACGACACAGTGAAGTGTAGTGTGGATAGAGGAAGAAGGGACGACGCGACTCTAGCGCGTCGCGTCCCTTCACACCGACCAAACAAAGACAAACAACCCATTCTGACTTGTCACCTCTTCGCAGAGATGAACCATATGTATTTATATCTAATCCCGTATAATTCATGGAGTATGCTCAAAGCATTTATTTTTATGGCCTTATAATCCCTTTCATTTTTCAATATTTTGCACCTGATAGGTATATGAAACGCGTGACATCACGCGTTCTTAGTCACACCTTTGGCGCCATTAATATTCGTTCGTTCGTGTCATCATCATAGCATTTTTCTTTAAGCTAATCATACTGTACTTCAATCCATCAAAATCTGATTGGGTAGAACCTTTTCTGAAACTCCTTGGCGACTGCAACTTCTACTTCCTTCAGTGAACCAACCGGCCCCGTAGCTTCAGTCGCAGTGTCTAGGTGTAGACGCAGATAACTTCCTGTGCTAATTCCATCGCCTGGGGAAGGGATGTCTGTGTAATCTTCGCTTATCGGATCGTCGAGGTACGTGTCTCCTTGTATGTTGTTTGCAGATCCCCCTTCATGGCTGTTTGATAGGTCAGAGGTGCAGGACCAGCTGGAAGCTTCTTGCCCTTCTGAAATGTCCGTATCAAGTTCATAAGCATAACAAGAACCATCTTCTATATCGGGATTCAAAGGGCCTGGTGGATACGCATAGAAGTAGCAGTCCTCAGCAAGCGACAAAGCTTCATCCATTTTCTCAGCGACAAGATAGTTCGGATCATAGTCATAAGCATAGTCAAGGTCATTCTGATGCGCGTCTAGAGGGCTGCCAAGTGTACCAAGAGCGTCGGTTTCCAAGGTGTGTCCACTATATGCATGCGCATGCATATCTTCCTCATCGTCTTGCTCGGTGAAGATCAGGTCTTCCAGATTCTCTTCGTGACCATTATCCGCGACAATGCCGCATGTATTGCAGCGACATTGTCTCTTCTGGTGGAGAGGAGAATCAAGGTTCATCACCTCCGGACCATTTGCAAGAAATTGGATCCGGAGATGATCTTCACTTGGAAAAATTTGCGAGTTAATTTCATCGGCTCGAATGCCGAGTGCTGACAAGATCTCTTCTTCCAAGTCTTCAAAAGTTCCTTCGAGCGGGTGAGATTGTCCATATGCATCTTCAAGTTCCTCGGTCTCCTTTGGAGCTGACGCCTCTTTCGTTTCGTTGACAAGCCTCAAACCTTGAAGGGTGATAAATTGCGGGGTAAGTGCCTTCTGTTCTGAGTCGATTTCCACGACGGAAACTTCTACGGCAGGAGTTTCGTGTCGTTCAAGGGGCCTCATTGCTTTCACAGAAGCTTCTTCAACGATATCATAATTATCTCCGTCGTACCGCGTAAAGAATTTTGACGTCGTACAGGGAGCCGGGGGAGGAGAAGCCCTTGCAACAATCTGAGAAACCGACTGAGATGGTGAAATAGTCGAGACCACCGAAGAGCAACCCTTGACAACCAATTGGTTCCCTTGTCCCTGATTGGCAACCGCGGACTTCGGAAGGCGGTCATCCAGCTTATCCGGAGCTTCAGAGATGCACCAATCCCATTCTCTACTGTTGATAACAAGGCTTCCTGGCTTCTCGCGCGGTGAGGGCTCTCCAGAACCAGCGTCATCTTGCAGAAACTCCTTTTCGATCTCCCAGACTTCGGATGCATAGTTGGACTTATCATCATTTGGGTTCGTTGAGACGGATGATTTCTTCGAGGGCGAGGCTGAACAAGAAACCTTTGCTGAGCCAGCGTCTTTGTGGCCGGTAAGATCCTGACTTCTGGGCAGATGGGCTGAGTTGTCAGAATCGGAAGAATCGGCATATTTTACATGTAATTTCGGCGCACGATCCTTGGTTCGGACAGAGGTCGGAACTTTGTTAAGGAAATCCAGTTCGTTGAACGTGCCCGAACCTATTAATCATTCAGGGACTGCGACGTATGAAGATCAAGAAGCTGACCTTTTGGTGTCTTCTTCCTTTCTACTTTTGCTTTCACTGAGGCCCGTCCCTTGCTGAATACTCCAGAAGTTGTCATAGGTGCCATCTATGAAGGTCAGAATGTCAAGTCATCTAACAATGAAAATCAGAATGCGTACAGTTAGTCTATGCTTGCTGATATTTTCGGCGCTGAAGCCGTGCAAAAGAGCAAGACCCGCAGGTAATTTACTCTTCTTGTTCTTTGATTTATGGGGGCTCGGAATAGTCGATTTTTCTTCATCATAGCCCGATTCTTTTTCTCCTCCACGTGCCTTCGGAGCAGTTATTTCCTTCTTATGTCGTCTTCGGTCTCGACGTTGAGCAAGTCCTGATAGAGTTTTCGGTGAATGTTCCTTGACAATTCTACAAAGCGGAAGTAAAAAGGGAACTCACGCTCTTCCCTCTCGTCATCACTCTCAGAGCGCTCTCGCTTTTTCTGATTGACCTCTGAGTTAGACCTCCCTTTGTCTTTTCCAGAACCCGTTTCAGCAGGGAGTGGCATCGATTTCTTCTTTGATCTTTTCACTAATCTATCTGGTTGCACCTGAGATGCTCTTTGAGCTGAACCAAGCGCCGACTTATCGTGTTTCTTCACTTTTCCACCGGAACAAGACTTATCGTTGGATGATGAAAGTATAGTTTGTTGAACTACGCTGGGAGCGTTGGCATTACGGGGCTTCAGAATAGGGCTCGAGAAGACTCCTTGCGTAGAAGTCTCTTTCGCAGATTTGCTAACCTCCTCTCCACAGCTCTTGACCCATCTCGAGAATTCTTTCCTTCCTTCAGAAGCATAGGCAGACGCATGACGCTTTTGTGAATCAATGAAAGCCTGAATCAAGTTTGACCTATGATCGTGTCTTTTTCCGAGAGTATCGCCAGCTAGGCCCTTGATTTCGCATGAAGTTACCATTCCAGTGGTGTGAACGAGCTAAACGCTCAAACGTGCAGCAGCGGCATAGTTGGATGGTGATGATGAATGTTTGTTACAACGATACAAGTGGTGGCAGCGGTGTTTACATTACAACGGCAATCATCATTACGTCATGCATACACCCCATTATCATCTCGTTCGTTCGTCAAAATCATGAAATTCTATCCTATGGATAAACGACTTTCAGGCAGTGTACACAAAGTATGGATTCCTTAAGTAGGATAGAGAAATTAGCCCTAGATTAAAGTAAATTCCAAAAGAGATCTTTACTTACTGAATATCGGTAAGGTCCTGGAAGGCGTGTTTCTCTCGTTCCCGTTCAATATCTTCGTCCGTCCATCTATTTCTTGCTTTTAGCTCCGCAATATATTCGCGCTTCTTCTTATTCAGGCGAAGGTTGATGAACCGGATAATGAAACAAAGGACAAATTGAGAAGCGAGTAAAATGAGAATTGAGAGCTTCCCCGGTAAGTAATCTGTGGCAGGGAGAAGGAGTATAATTGCTTGTCTCTTTTCAATCATGTAACGTATACGTACCTGGAGCATCCTTTGGCAAGAACGTTTCTGTACCAATGACGTTCCCCAAGCTGAATGCAGCAAGGGTCATTGCATTTACCGTGACTTTCTTTGTATGGCCACTAGTGTTACTTGCGTTGTATGCGTAGAGAATGGCAAGTGAACAGCCGTAGAAACCCACAATCCAGGATGCTAAAACATATTGCTACTTGTTATAGCCTTGCTCCACGCAACCTTGAAGAAAGCTCACCGAACAGAAGAGCACCCTTTTGTCCCGAGTCATTGAGACCCACCAACATAGCTGTTCCGACAATCGTAGGAATCATTGATAGGACAATGGGCACCATACGTTCATTCTGTAGAATCCTTATAATTTATGCAAGTCGCTTTTCACAAGCGCGCTTCTCGTACCCTTTTGTCAGCATACCATCCTATTGCGAGCGTCGCAATAGATCCAATCAGACCTCCGGGAGTGGCCAGAATTAAGGCTTGCTTGGAGCTAATCAAAGTTCTTAGCATCGCCTCAGTAAGGATACGACGCATACGCACGTGTAGCCGAAGTTCTATACGAACAGGTTCATGACAATCTCTAATGGGGATATGATAGTATTCGCTCACCTTCACGATGATGGCGCCAACTGAAAAATCGTTACTATTAACTGAAAAGTCCTACTGAAACTTCGTAGGGTAACTCACAGTTACTCAAACCCCCGTTCGGGATACTCGCTGAGAAAATATCAGTTCCTTCAATCCCAATGGACTACAATGTCAGATATACGTACTGATGAGAGTGGAAAGGACGATCAGCCATGTCCGAATATCTGTCAACGCTTCAATAATCTGCGCCTTTTTGATAGTCTTATTTTCCGTCCCGCCTTGGTCATCCCGAACACGCTCGATAGCAGCAATCCGTTCTTCACGTGTAAGCATCTTCGCATGCACGGGCGAATCAGGCATCCAAATCAGAACAGCGATGCCGACCATGATAGCAAGACCTCCAAGCATGAGGAATAATATCTTATAAGGCGCGAAGCCTTTATGGGGGTCAAATGAGATACCCTGGAGTGCACACCGTCAGAAAGACCGAGATATCCACGCAAGAAAGTGCTTACATAGGCAACGAAGCCACCAAAGATGGAGGTCAAGCCATTCTTGACGTCCTTTTCAGTAAGGGATGGAAGTGGCAGGTCATTGTACATACCATGACATAAAACCACGAGATTCTTCGGGACTTCAAATTGAGCGTAGTTAGCGCTTTTTCTCGCACATAACGAGCGTACGTACCTGCTCGTTCTTCTTGTAAAACATGGAAATGATGAGAATAAGGATGGGAGCGACACAGCTCTCGAGCATCCCTGAGTCCAGTAAACCTTGTCAATGTCACTTTGACCTCACCATGAACACGACGAACCTAGAAGAATACGCAATACAAAGACCGGAGCAAACGTGTTGGGTATGGCCTGAAACATCAAGACGATACCCCAGAGTACGACATTGACACCTTCCGGGTTATACGATGTTCTGTACTATGTTGTTCGACTCAGAACTGACCTTACTCACCAAGATATTTACCAAGCCTCAGTTTCTGGGCGATATACTGGGTCGGAAATTCCCAAATGAAGAATCCTGGTGGAGCCGATGGTCAATTATCTGATCCACGTACACTAGAAGCCTACTTACCAACGTAAAATGCCAATGCGACAAGGTTGTATTCCTAATCGAAACCACTTGTTCAATGTGGACAATTACGAAGTGTGTCGGGCCGCTAACCTGACCAGTGATGGGGAATCCCATAATACTACAACATATCAGTAGAAGCTGCCAAAAATTGAAGAAGTCATATACCTTGCGTAGTTCAGCGAGGTCTTATCTCTGACAGATGTGGTTATACATTTCTTCCCGCTGAGTATAGTCCAAAACACGTTGTAGCTTACAAAAACTGCGTGAAGTATACAGCCGCACACAAAGGCGGAATGGTTAAATCCTGCATGATAATCGGCATAAATGAACTACTACTCAACAAACTCCTCGAAAAAAATAAGACATACCAATTTCCTGCGCAACTTGAGGTTATACTCTTCGCTGAATTGGGCAGTTCGACGCATGCCTACAAGCTCCAACGCCTCATCACCGTCCTTCACATCGACAGACGCCTCCTCAGCTGAGACCTCAATTGTCGGAGCCTTCTCATCTAATGGTGAGTCTACTTTCTCCTCCGACGGTCGTCCATGTTCAATATTCGTGATATCTCTCCGTTCGACGGAAGTCATTTTCCTACTTCAACCACAGAAACAAGCAAGGATACAGTTAGGGGGACGCAGTCTCGAGAGGCCCAAACTTTCAGATAGCATAAACCATATATATAGACTTTCTGCATCATGTTCCTCTTGGTGGGAGCAGAAGCTATAAATAACCGATAAACCCGAGGAAGCACATGAGCAAGAAGTTAGGAACTGGAGCTCAAGGGCGCGCCGAGAGTTTTTCGGGCAAAAATATATGTTCTGTGCGGGCCGGAAGGCGGTTCAGATAACGAATCAAGCAGAGATTTGAATACTGGAACGGTGCTTCCCGACATATCGGCGCCTGATACTCGCCAAAGAGGAGCTTAAAGGGCTTTTATCATCTTCCTAGCATAGCACGGAAGCAGTTGAGGAGAATGGTGAGAAGCTTCGGCCCTATAAAGTTTCTTGTTTTCCGGTTTTCTTCTCAAGCAGACACTCTCAAAAGTTCATGCGCAAGGGGCATCATTATAAAGTTTTCGATTTCGTATCCAATTGTATCGCGACGCACCATCCCGTGGAACGCAAGATTGAAATCGGCAGCAAGTATGTTGAGATATGTATATCCAGGTGAATGCGACGCATGGTATCTATACAAATTGACTATTGGATTCCACCAAAAAAAAACTAAGAAATCACAGCTTCTGGATCACCAGAGCAGACGAGGCGCCACCCTAGACAAAGGAACTGATTAGCAGGAGATCTTGCACGGGTTTGTATTTAGCTTACCCCGTTACAAATGCCTGCTGCACCGTATTGCCCAGACTTCAAGGCGTGGACCAGAGAAACGATAATACGGCAACCCGAGTTACCGATTGCGTGGCCAAGAGCAACAGCACCACTATTGAGCATCAAATCAGCACAAGTATAAATATTCACTTAAAGCAGGATCGATCACTTACCCATTCACATTGATCTTCTCAGGGGGGATGCCGAGGAGTTTTTCAGCAGCACGTACGACAACAGAGAATGCCTCGTTAATCTCGAAAAGAGAAATGTCGTTGATGGTCAAGTTTGCTTTCTCTAGGGCCTTTGGCAACGCGACAGTTGGGGCTAGCGGAAAATCAATGGGTGCGAGGGCTCCGTCAGCGTATGCTACAGATAACCGGATGTCAGACCTCGATAGGTTATTGTACGCGCATATATGCAGAACCTACAAATTATTTTTGCGAGTGGCTTGACACCGAGCTCTTTCGCTTTTTCTGCTGACATGAGGATAACTGCAGATGCACCATCATTCAGATTGGATGAATTAGCAGGTGTGACCGTGCCACCATTCTTCTTGAAGCTAGGTGTCAGGGATGGGATTTTCTCGAAGATGACCTTCTTGTACTCTTCATCCTCCTTTACAATTGTGTCGCCCTTTTTGCCCTTGATCGTTACAGGAGCAATTTCTGCAGCAAATGCCCCAGATTCCCAAGCCTTCGCAGCACGCTTGTAGGACTCGATAGCGTGACTATCCTGCGCCTCTCGTGAAATGCCGTGCTTCTCTGCCGTGTTTTCCGCACAGTTGCCCATAGCAAATTTGTGGTAGACATCGAAAAGCCCGTCAATCTCCAGCGAGTCCTTCACCTCGATCTTACCGAAGACTGGGTTTGTACGCGGTAAGAGGAAACTAAAATACACGGTAAGAATGCATGCATGACGCAGCCAATCTTCCCTTAGACATACGGTGCATTGCTCATGCTCTCCATTCCGCCAGCGGCGACGACACTCTTGTACCCACTCGAGATGGTCTGTGCACCAATCATGATGGCCTTCAACCCACTAGCGCAGACCTTGTTGATGGTGGTCGCGTCACTGTTCTCGCTGAGACCAGCACCGAGTGCAACTTGACGAGCAGGCGACTGGCCGACGCCCGCTTGAACGACATTGCCGAAGTATACCTCCTCGACTTCTGAAGGTGGTACTCCGCTCGTTTCAAGAGCATGTTTGAGAGCGACAATACCGAGTTGAGGAGCAGTGAGGGTCTTGAGGGTACCATTGAGGGAACCAACGGGTGTGCGCGAGGCTGCGACGATCACAACTTCGTGAGGAGCAGTAGACTGGAATAAAATTGAGGTTAAATAATTATAATATTAAATAAACATATAAACGAACCATGGTGCGGAGATGTCGTAGGAGGACGTTAGAGCGAGAGGAGGCAGAGGCAACTGAGGAAGAGATGGAACGGGCGGCGAACATGAATAAATAGAAATCCGAGGGACGGGGGCAAATTATGTTTCACTAGTGCTTGTTACGCGATATCTAGCTGGATCGTACGATCGAATCGATGAACACGCTGTTGGCGCTATCTTTCGTCTTTGGATTGGGGTGTTCCTCGAATCAATCGCAGACTGAAACTGTTCCAGTGAATGTTGGGGAGCCCGGCAGACAAGAAGATGGGACCAGTGGCTGCGTATAAAGCGTCTTTCACGGAGCATGTGAATGAATGGCTCCGGGTCGGTCGCGTCTTCTCCCCACCCAAAGTAACACATTTTAATACAGTGTTCTACCGGTTAAAAAATACAGCAGCATAAAGATACAGGATAGAAATTAGCTAATCCCTCAGATTGACGACATTCCCCACCAATAACAACCATAATTCCATAAGCCGCCCCGGCGATGTATCAGTACCGCCGTCTGCCCGAACCAGCTCTGTCAGCGCAACGGGCGTTTCACACGGATGAAAGAACCAGCACGGTGTTCCGAGCGTAGGATGCTCTCCCTGCGACAGTAACGGAAACGAATGATCGGGCGTTTGTAATGCAAATCCCGTCTTCCGCGCATCAGGGAAGACATTTCGTCGGAACAGGGAAGACAACAGAATGCCGTCTAGGGAAAGCGGTGAACCACCTAGCATCTTCTCTCAGAGACATTGCCATTCAGGCATTTCAAATAGCAAGCCTACTTCTTGTGTGCACAGAGAAATAAAACGCTGGAACTTGGAACGTGGCCGAGTAGACAATGTATTGTCGAACTTCCAATAATTCGTCTTCTTCACAAGTCGTAGCAGTCGCGACATCTATTTCGCTCTCCTCCGTCACAACTTCATCTTCTTCACCAACTCCTGCAGTATTGACAGATGATCGAGCAGTCCTTTTCCGCGAGAGATACCCTAAGCGAGGTAGATACTAACGCAGATAGTTTCAACTTCGTCCAAGAGAGAAAAGTAACTAGACACAGACGGCGTGTTCATTCCACGACCAACCTCCAAATACTTCATCGTCTGATGATGCGAATTTATCAAGAAAGGCCTTGCATGATTTCTCAAAGTCGTCTCGAGACAACATCAAGTCACTCAAGTGACCATAAAGGAATAAATGACAGAAATGAAATGAAACAAAATGATAATCGTGGAAGGAACTTACGTAATACCACGTCCTACTGTACAGCACCAAATTCCAGCGCCTCTCATCGTTCACGATTAAGTCGTGTAAGCTCATCGTCACGGTGCATTCTACCCGCCCAAAAACACCATGGCCGTTGGCAAGGTGAGAGGATTCCGTTTGGATAATCCATCTCTTCACGTCTGACTGTTCTATAGAACAAGCGTCTCTCAAAAGGAAAAAAGGGTATCAAGAAGAAGGTCGTCGACCCGTTCTCTCGCAAGGGTGAGCATTGCATGCAGGACATCGGACTGGGATGTTGACATATCTGTATGGGTTGCAGACTGGTATGATATCAAAGCGCCTTCATTGTTCGAAGTAAGAAATGTCGGAAAGACGCTTGCCAATCGTTCACAGGGTCTCAGTGCGTAAATTTACTTGTTCTCCGAGTCACTTCCAGCTTATCACAATTCTATCAAGAAAATGCCAATGATTCATTGAGAGGTCGTATAGTCGAGGTATCCTTGGCTGACCTTCAAAAGGATGAGGAGCAGGCTTTCCGAAAGATGAAGCTCCGCATTGACGAGATCCAAGGCAAGAACTGCCTGACAAACTTCCACGGCATGGACTTCACCTCCGACAAGCTGCGCTCGCTCGTCCGAAAATGGCAAACGCTCATCGAGGCACACGTTGATGTGAAAACGACTGACGGTTACCTCCTCCGCCTCTTTGCTATCGCCTTCACCAAGCGACGACCATCGCAGGTCAAGAAGACCACCTATGCCCAGACATCCCAAATCCGCGAAATCCGAAAGAAGATGTTCGAGATCATGACTCGAGAGGCGTCGTCGTGTGACTTGAAGGAGTTGGTACAGAAGTTCATCCCTGAAGCTATTGGCCGTGAAATCGAGAAGGCTTCTCGTTCGATCTACCCATTGCAGAATGTCTACATCCGCAAGGCTAAGATCATCAAAGCGCCAAAATTCGATGTATCGAAGCTCATGGAGCTGCACGGGGAGTCGACGGACGTGAGTATCACGTATAGCACCCGCTTTTTCTCAGTGATTGATTTTACTTGTTTTTCCTTTAGGAGACTGGTACGCGGGTAGTGAAGGAGTTCAAGGAGCCAGAGATCCAGGAGAATGTATAAAACTCTTGCTGTATACTTTGTTTTCCTGCTCGCATCTACATGCACTTTTTCTTTCACTATGCTGTGCTATGAATACATAAGCGTTATGCATTCTCGTCAATTCAACTTCGTAGTCAACTATCTATCAAGAACATGATAAATATGAAGAAAGTATTTTAAGATCACATCGGGATTGGGCGAGATAAAAACGGGATCGACATATAGAACGTGCCAACGAACCGAGTCTTCTCGCTCGCTCAGCACCCCCATTGAATATTAATGTGATGATATGATCTTCCACCGTTTTTTACCATCCTGCTATCACCATGGCCGACGTTGAGTTCATCAAGAGCCACCTGGCCGAATACCCTGATTTCCCCAAGAAGGTACAAAACCTGTCCAAGTCTCGTATCGACTAGACTCCCCCATCTAATGTGCATATAATTTGCTCTTGACTTATCAAGGGTGTCCTGTTTCAAGATTTTCTCCCCATCCTCCGCTCGCCTCTGGCCTTCGAGACCCTCCTAACCCATTTCACCCACCACATCACCACCACCTTCATTCCGCGCATCCCAGCTGATGCGCCCAGCCGAAAAATAGACGTCATCGTCGGGCTCGACGCTCGTGGATTCCTTATCGGCCCGCCCCTGGCCCTCCGCCTCGGTGCAGCTTTCGTCCCCGTTCGAAAGCGCGGAAAGCTACCCGGCCCATGCGTGCAGGCCGTATATGAGAAAGAGTATGGAGAGGTAAATTCTGTAATAATTACTGGATTTTATGCGCATCTGCCGACGACCTTTGCACCCCGCTATTTCTCATCAGGATATCTTCGAAATGCAAGCAGATAGCATCAAGCCGGGACAGATCGTGTTGGTCGTTGACGACGTCATAGCCACTGGTATGTTATATGGTTGCTGACTATACCCGATTTATGGTAATCCCTCTTTGCATCGATAGGTGGATCTGCGAAGGCAGCAGGCGAGCTCGTTGCAAAACAAGGCGGGAAAACCATTGGTTACCTTTTCATCCTCGCCGTCAGCTTCCTTAAAGGTCAAGAAAGACTTGATGCTCCGGCGTATTCGATTATCGAGTCCAACGAGTGAAAGTATTCTGAATCTTTAAGTCGAAGGATTTTATAGATTCACTTGTGTCGGCGTGCATCCTGGATAGAGACTCCGCGATTTGTATCTCGCTCGTTCTGCAGCATCAGTCCGGAATAAATTAATATCCATTTGACATTCCTTGTCACGAAAGCAAATAACATTTAAACGTTAAATAAGTAATCTAGTATTCAGAAGAGGATGCCCGTTCAGATACAAAACCTTATTGACAGAGCGTTTCGTGTCTTCCTTCTTGGAAGATTCGTTAATATTGGAAGGCTCCGCTTGCGTCCTCCCAGCCTGGCCTTCCGGTTCGACAGACACCAGAACATCCGCACTCCCCTGCTTTTCGGCCGCATCCAATAACCTCGATATTTGTTCCCCAGCAGAGCGCGTTACTGCGACCATTACGACTTCCTCTAGCGAATCACCTTCGAATTCTTCTAATTCAGAGACCTCCGCAGACGGATTGATGGACATATCAATATCTGTCGCTACTATGACTCCTCTAGCGCCAGCCCGCTTCGCATGAACGAGCTTTTCAAGAAACGTGCATGACCCGCGATGTACTAGCACAACCGAATCCAACAGGGGAGAAGGGTCTGTCTCGAACTGATATGCTTCACAGCCTAGTCGATTGGACGGCACACGAACTACCCGGCTTCCGATCCCCTTGCCTGCTCCAGAAACCCACTGCGTTTGTGAGAACGGATCTCCGCCGAATGACGACGAGAAGGAAGTAATCTTGAGTTCTACGTCTGACCCTCCGGGTTGCACTAGGAGAGAGGGTTCGTCGTGTACAAAGAAACGTAAGGGTACATCCGGTGCGCGGCCTGCCGGAAAGCCTTCGCTACCATATAATTCCGCCGGTGCAACGCTCTTTAATGGGGCCAATTGCAAGCTGGTGTCATTGATATACACCGTTTGCCCTCGACGGACAGGATATTGCGCGACTGCGTCTGGAGGTCAGTGTATGCCCAAATTTCTGTACTAATCGAAACGCACGCTTAACAATATCATAGCCTTTCCCATCAAGTCGGCTCACGATATGCGTTCGGATACCGCTGACATTTTGGATCATGAAGCCATCGTGAACTTCAAATAGCTTTTGAAGGCTTGGACTCGGATCCTCTTCGGCATGTCTTCCATCGGATGATAAAACGAAGTCATAAGACTGTTTAATTAGAAAAAGTCAGAAAACATGGACTAGTCAGTTATGAAGTCTGATACTCACGTAAAAATCTCCAGTAGGCACGTCACATTTGCCGTATGGTGACCACCACGCTTCATCTGATTCGCCCGATGCTGCACCTACGAGTGCTCTGGCATAGTCGAAGTCCGACCGATGAAGGATTCCAGTAATAAGCCCTGTTTCGTCGCCCTCCCCAATGCTCACTCCAACCATAGGAGGATGGTAGACTGGACAGGTCAGATTTTCCGCACGACGAAGTCTTCTGCGGGCCTTGGACATCGGTTTCATATATTGAGATCCAAGCGTTAAGATGTGCCCTTCTGTGGTGAATACGAAATTGGAATCGTCTTTGTGTAATGGATTTTCTTCATCAAACAAGAGATAAAGGTACTGTTATAGAATATGAGCCTTTACAGCAACACCTCAGTACAGAACGAACATACATACTTTCAAGGTCTCAGATAAAACAAATGACTCCATCCTATCATCGCGTTTATTGATCCGTAGGTCAGCTATGCCTGTCAGCCCACATGGAACCTTAGATCGGAGTATAAGGTCATAGAGCACCCGTTCTCCGATATCCAAATAGAATGAATCTCGTGTTGCCTGGATAATTGACATAAGCATTAGGATGCCTGAACAGACTATTGGGATGGACATACTCTATATAAATAATATGTAGATTCCACGAACTCTGTGTCGCATTAGACATGCTTGTAGGACAAAAATTAATCGAATAAAAGCAAACCTGGTCTTAGAGGATATTGTGTAGCGACAGCCTGCATGTAGTTTATGTCCCATACTTCGGGAAGTCCTGAATTTCTCTTCCACAGATTCCAATCTTTGAAGGATAAGAGTTGGTACGTTAACCGATAAATGGAAACGTACAGATGAGATGAGATTTGATAGCATTTTCAATGTCACCAGCGAGGACTTGTAAGCCAGACCAAAACGCAGAAAGCGAGTCTACAGTGTTATAGACAGGGTCACCGGAGTGAATGCTAACTTGTCTGAACTTTGGGGCGTTCAGCATCATCCTGTCGAAGAATACGAACCTGAGCTTACCCAAAAACTATCCAGCCCTCGTGCATATCGCATTATAGCAGCATATGCCTCGTGCCAGACATCCAGGAATTCTACTTCTCCTGCAATTCCAAGATAAGATATAGACAATATGGTAGACGATGGCCTTACCGCTCAGAATGAACCACTTGAAAGCATATTCATAAAATGAGTCAATCCCAGCACCGATGCCTGTCACCTCGGGCATCAACCATTTCTGTTGCGATTGGGTCAGATATGGATAGCTAGTTAGAAAGTTTGTCCCTCTTACTCCAGTGTAATGATTTATTGTATTACCAACAAGTCCGATACTGGATTTCCTGTTCCATAGTGCGAAAAAGGCCTTATACGCAGCCTTCTCAAATCGACTGTCGCCTGTAAGACGACTCAGTGTCCCAAATTCAAGGATAAGAGATCCTGCTCCTGCAGTACCTGTCAATTCTGAATTAGAGAATGATCGCTTGAAATAGAAACAGAATCGTATCTACAGGTGTCATGCGATTCTCCCAATAGTACGCCGTGCCGAAGATTGATCTGGAAAAGTTATTACTGTTATCAAAAGCATCAACGAAGATGAGATGAAGAGAGACTTACACGACTATACGGTATTCCAGTGGGTGTATCAAAGGCAGGCAATAATCTCTATTTGTATGTGGATCGGCTTCAAACATGAGAATGCAGTACATACTTATCTCACCTGCCCCAGATCCTTCGCCATTTTCAATAGCTCACCTTGATACCAAGGCTTGATCAGATTCCTTGTTAGGTGTACGTCTTGCCTTTGGATTAATTGAGCTCACCAAATAAAACTGGCTTGCATGGTCTGAAGCGAAAATGTGACCAGATAACAAACCGCCTAGAACACGAATCGTCGTTTCGAACACTTGAGGTCGAGTGTTGACGTCGAATGAAACCCAATCGATAGTGTTTCGTATAGCACTTTCAAAGCCTCTTATATCGCCTAGCACAACAAATGTATCCAGGACATCGATGAGTGTCAGGGAGAAATTCCCAGCAACGTCATTGTTGGCATAGTTATGGCTACGAGTCACTCAGGATTTCAATATTAGAAGACAAAATTATATGCTACTCACGGATTCTCCCAATCCGGGCCCCTTCCGGCACAAGATAATGGCATGAGCTAGATAGTGTCATATATGAGAACCAGTATACTCGGTGGCGGTAATGCTCACTAACTTCATCTAACGGAAACGCTTTATTCAAGCAGTCAGGTGAAGTTTAGAATATTGCTAATCTTTGTCACATTACCATGCTGCATGTAGTTATTGAACCCATGATTCCATAATTCCCTCGTCTTCTCCCTCGCGTCCAGCTTCCGTCGGAAGGACCAGCCTTTTGCTTGTACATAAAAATTTGAGCTTGATGAAGTCGACCAGCTGGATATTTCAAGACCAACGAGAAGGACAGAGAATGCAGCATGCAGCCATGCCCTGTGCCAGTGCATGCGAGGACGCCAGGAATTATGTGAGGGTGCAAGCCAGGGCTGAGTTAGCGGTTGACGTGGAGGAGACGGAGGTAGATCACGGAGATCGACGATACCATATCTGGCATCACGATGTCATCCGAATTTCTTAACTGGACAAGACTCAAGACTACTGGCTACTGGTACAACTCAGACAGCAACTCCGAAATCGAGTTATCTTAATGTCTGTTACCGACGTATCAAGCAAGCTTGGAGAGTATATGCTCAAAGGATGGGTCCTTACCGATGAGGTCTGTCCAAATGCAAATTGTCGGGTGCCTCTTATGCGTTCGCCGAAAGGTCATTCTCCAGTCACCATGTTCTGCGCGAATTGCGATGGTGATCCTCAAAGTAAGCATCTAGCTCGGGCAGCAATGACTGTTCTCATGCATACTGCAGGTCGAACTTCTGCTCCGAGTTCTGCGGACTCACCATCTGTCGCTAGGGAATCATCTCCGAGCACAGTCAGCTCGGGAACGCGCATTTCACGCTCATCAACGCCGCCTACGGACGTGTCAAGTAGACTCAGCTCTCCAACATTCGCTCTTCCTGTAGAGACTGCTGAAAGTGTTCGTCGGCGTCAACAATCGGATGCCGCGTCTGCTGAGATTGGCGCCCGTCTCTTGAAGGTATGACTATAATATTGAGAATCGATTTGTCCTGACATGTCCTAAACCAGGGATGGACTATGCTTGCTGACGAATGCCCCAACGAGCGCTGTTACGGTGTCCCGCTAGTAAGGCCTCCACTTGTTGGGAGTAGAGATCCAAGGAAGGCAAGTTATTTGAAAGGCGATCGAGGTTCTATGAGCTGACATACCAAAGGAGTGTGTTGCTTGCGGCACTGTGTATGTCGACGAAAAGGATGCTGATGGATGGGAACGTTTGGTAATTGCAGAACAACGAGCATCGTCGAGTTCGACAACAATTGTACCATCCGGGTCTGGCAATGTCCCAGTTTCTAATCTCCCGACTGTTCAAAATGGCAGGAAGGGAAAGACACCATTACATCCTGTAAGTACTATCAATTCGCGTTGCCGTTCTTTTACAATTGATCATTTGCAGGCGTCTCAGGAAACCATTGTAAATACCGCTGATATCGGGATTCACGCGGCGAGGAACGATGTAAGTCACCTATTCTCCATGATAAAATTTCATGTTCAATAACCGATCTTCACCCTCTCCAAGACTTCGGCATCAGATCCCAAATCCAACGTGAGTTACCCAATGGATTCCTATTTTTCAATGTTGATTTTGACACGTATGAACAGACTCTAGAAACTTCAGCTTTAGCACTGGAGCTGGCTCTGCAATCTCTGTCTCAACGACTGTCATCAATTGCAAGTCATCCAGCGACGGTAGAACCCAGTGCAATAGCGAGCACGGCTGAAGCCATGAGCAAAGTATTACAAGCATTGACCGAAGTCCGCAAGTTGCGCGGTGATAGTGGATCATGACTAATGCCACGCAACCCCATAATTCTATTCTTCTATATTCATAATTCATTGATAGCCTTTTCAATTGCGAAGCCACGAAGCAGTTACACGTGTTGTAGACATGGACAACTTCGGTACCCTCAATGAGCAATGCTGAGCCAAATTTGTCCATCTGGAAGTTTTGTAATCGTGGGAAAGTTTTTTGCTCAGATCAACTCGGGGGCAAATCTGCCTCCGGGCAATAGGCGAGGACCACGTTCCATCGCAACGTTCCAAAGACGCTTCCAAAGAAAGAGGCATGGTTTCCGTCAGGTCGCTGCTGAGTTTTCACATTGCCTTGCTTCAGACATGAGTGCCATTGGCTCGCGCGCCCGTTTTCCTTTTCCCTAGCTGGCCTCTTTGGCCCCTTACTTCCATTATCGATCCTCTCTACCTTCATCTATCCCGCTTCGCGCGTCCTGTAAGGTCTCTTTGATCTGACTTTGCATCGCCAATCATGCCACTCGTAAGTCATTGCTTAACGATTGATATACACAACATTGATCGAAAACTACATTTGGCAGCTTCCGAAATTCGTATGTTTCTCTGTAATATGCTGTTGTTTTTGCATTTGCAACTGACTATGCCATTATCTGCTAGCTAAAGCGAAAGAACTCAGGTCGACGCGGGCGAAGTGAGCAGACACCTGTGGTGACCGCGAGGCCCTTAAGCCCCGTGCAAGAAGTTATCCACGTTCCTGTCAGCGACACAGGTTCACCGCGGCCTGTCCCTCCACCGCAGCTTTTTCATTCGCATGATGACGACTATGAGCACCATGACTTGCATCATGGTGACTTGGGAGACGATTTGCACGATCCTCATAGCCGATTGTACGAGACTTTCTCCTCAGCACATTCGCAGGACGGGCACGGTACTATTCCTCGTGTTATCCGAGAAGGTGACGAGCCTGACCATCTTCATCACCACTTTGATGATCACACCGACGGTGTTCGCTCGGAACACCCTGGCGAGCTGGGTTTCGTTGGAACAGAGAGATCAGGAGAAAACCCTCCTACAGTTTTCATTGCTCCTTCAGATCACTCCGGTTCTTCGCATTCTAGCAGTCAGAAAGTTACTTTCATTGGCGACATGCGGAGTCATGACCGAGGAACGCCGTATACACAAAGAAAGGCTTTGAGTACGAGTTCGCGAAGTATGAGTCGCAGAGTCCCTGTTGCACCTTCCGTACGTCTTCTCGTATTGTATACCTAGAACACTGACGGATACGCGCTTGCAGACAATAAGAGAAAACTACAGAAGTCATCGCCGCCATGCATCTGAGTCCTTCTATCCATCGCCTCCTAGGATGTCGCGTCCCGAATATCGGTACGAATTCCGGCGACCTTATCTGATTTTTACCGACTTTGGGGAAGGTCTTGAGGTATAAAACAATCCGTTACGAGTATTGTCCAGTATCTTATTATCGTCGTATAGGTCGGAAATGAGGAAGATGGTTTCATGCGTTATCAGGATTACCGTGATACAGCACATCTACGTGCGAATAGAGACGACACATACTTCATTATCCCAGGGAGCACTCCGGTCATTTTCCACGATGATGCTGGAAATGAGCTTTACAAGCAAGTCGGAAGAAAGCATATCTTCTAAAACTTTTGCTAATTGTTCCTACGGGCAGAGTCGATGCTTGGAAGTTTAATACCCCAATGCTCCGCAGGAAACAATATATCATCGAAGACGACAATGGCAGGGAACTGTTCCGGTGTGTCAGTCTCGACCTTCAATCCGAATAGCCTCTGATTCTTCACTCCAATTTATAGGGTTGGAGGCACTGATAGTAGTCGTTATTCTTCTGACGGATATTCTTCTGGGTCCTATTCTTCCAACCTACCCAAAGTCCAATACCTCGATTCAGAGCTTGGAAGGCAAGCCTCTCATTAGCTCCATTCCCCCTTCCCTTCTTGAGCACCTTTCTCTTCTCTTTTTCTCTTTCGTTATTTTGGGTTGATCCTTACTCTTCTTTTTTTTATTTGTATCATATGGAAATTGTAGTATGCATCATCGTCCTCGCAACTTGAATTACTACACGAATAAACGTCTTCCTGCTATGACTGCGCATCGACGTCCGTCATACCATGCTGCGGCAACGCCGTTGGCCAGAAGCGCGCTGTTTGAAGACGACGATAGAACTGTATCGTCTCAGATATCATCGAACCCTGATATCGTCGTCGTCAATGAAGAAGGGGAGCGAGTCTATGAGTGAGTTTCATTCATTGATCTATGCATATAGATTGATAGTAGAGAACTCCTCATTCTAAATTCATAATTGTGTTGCTTGTAGTTCTCGGGAGACGCTAGCGCGAGGCCAGCCTCCGCATATACAATCTCAGTATGTGACGGAGGTCTCCTACCCGAGTAGACCTGACTCCAACTACGTTGATGAGTATGGGCGGCCCGTCGACCGGTAGGCGGTTCAATTGCATTGGATATACTCATTCAACTGATCGTCGAATGCTCTCTTGATCGCAGTCCACATTCACCCGAATATCCGTGGGGCACCGGCACGTCAAGCACAGAGAGCGACGAGTCGTACGAAGGGTCTCGCCGGCACTCTCGCGTCTTCCACGCTTGATCCATTCATTTCCACTCTCGACATTATATAACGTCTTGATGACATTTTCATGTTCATGTTTTTGTTATGACTCTCGATTTCATGATGCATTATAGATCCTGGATTCATCGCATGCATTTGACTTCTGTACGCACTCGCATATGTATCCATACCATTGTATTTATCGGACTGGAGCTGAAATATGAACGAAGCCGCTGGGCGGTCAGTTATGTAATAGAATTCGAGCGTTCATGTAGCCCAAGTCAAAGCAAGAGCAGAACGAGAATGGGACATCGCGTCGAACATGTCAAGCGTTATTTGCGCCCAGGTTTCTTCTTACCAGCATCTTCACCCCGTGTGGATCTTGCATTCCCTCGTACCGAGGCAATATCGTCCCTGCTGAGCTTCAATACACCGCCCGAGAACTTGCCAACTCCAAGCTTAAGCCCTCGCTCTCGTTTCCTGCGATCCGATCGCTTCTTCTCATCCGCCTCAAACAGATGTTTGATACTTCGATGGTAATTGCCCAAATCCTTCGCCTGAAAAAAATGAATGAATGAATGAAGAAAGAAAAAACCAAACCGAACGTGAGCAATCCCTGCTATCCGAAACGAAAAATAAATTGCAAATTTGTCACGGACCTCTTCAACGGCTTTGCGTCGTCTTTCCTCAACCTTCCGCTCGAGGCCCATCCGGACCTTCTTAGCAGCCTTCTTGCGCTCCTCTTGCCTGACTTTCGACTCGCCTTTCCCGAGTTTTGCATTACCAGTAATCTCCATCACACGCCCGTCCAACGCTTTGCGCCGCTGAGCCGGCGTGAGGTCGAGCTCGTGATTTAGCGATCCCGACAAAAGCTGAGTGTGCACGAGCTTGTGCAGTAATTTGTCATTCTGCACATTCGTCCTGTGTCTCAAGTCAGTTCCGTCTCATGAAGTAGTAGTATCGAGGAAATGCACCGTTCTTCTTCGCGCTCGCTGTCGCCATCTCCATACTCGTTTGTTTCGACTTCATTCACTTCTTGTCTTAATTTCGATACTTTTGGAGACTTGGAAAGAAATAAGATGAGCGCGGAAATATAAAATATCATAGTTCAGATTTACTCACCATGAAAGATTTCGCTTGCGATCTTGACATCTTCGTACCAGTTGACTGGGTCCCTCCAGAAAACACGACTACCTCTGGTTGCTTTCTTTGTAATGTGTCGCTTCGAAACTCATCGTCATGGCCTTTGAAGCCAGTCAACACGCGATGGAGAAATTTGACGAACGCATTGACATACGCTGTTCATCCTCCTCCCCATCGTTCATTTCTTCAGAATAATCACCGTCATCCGAATCATTCTCTTCCGAAGACATCTCAAATCCGGTCGATTCGTCGTCCGATGCTTCGTCCGCGTCTGAGTTAGACTGTTCGGGCTCAAGTTTTCTTCGCTTTCGGCTGGGTTGAGAGGATGATTGAGGTAAGGATCCGAATGAAGACAGAAAGTCCTGTCCGTGAGCTTGAAGCAGAGCTAGGAGGTCTTCTTTATTGTAGTCCTTTGTTTCTTCATTGGTTTGCGTCATGACGAAAGACACGGGTAGAAGTGTGAGTAGTAAGTAGCTGAGTCGAGAACTGCCGCGTGACTGAAAAATGAGCATTGAGCACAGCGCGGGCTCGGAAACTTTTTTGACGATCGCGATCGACGCGCGCTCTTCATTCGTACATGCTCACCTGAACTCACCACACACACTAGTACAACGTCCGCGACAATGCTGGCTGCACTCAGGGTAGCCTCGCGGCATTCAACATGTCCAAGAGCATACAGGCTCATTTCCAGCAATGTCCACTTCCCGAGTTCGTCCAGCAGTTCGCACTCTATGTCCGATCCCCAACCTGGTCGGCCAACCGGAGGGACGAATACTACTACTGTACCAGAACACCCTCCTCCGTCTAGTACCGAACACCATTCTCAACCCGACCAAAAACAAAGCTCACCCGTCGTCCCAAGTGCAGCAGCGTCCCCGCCACCGCCGCCTCCCCCACCAGGCAGCGAGGCCCAAGCCCATCCATACGCCGGCGCAAAGGAATACGCAGAGAACCAAGAAGCATCCAGCCAAAACGCCATCGTCCAGTCCAACCTCCCTGCCTTACCCGAGCAAGATGGGAATAAAAATCCGACCTATATGCACACCTACGCGACTCCCCCGTTCGACACTCATCGTCTGTACCTCGCACTGGAGAAGACGTTCCCGGAAAGTATAGCGAACAGTCTCATGCGAGCTACTCGCGCGCTATTGGTTGATCGTATCGGGCGAGTCAAGAAGGAAGCATTGAGCAACAAGAATATGGAAAATGTATGTATACGAGTATTAACGTTGTTGTCATACGGACTAACTCGTCCGTCATCTGTTGTTAGCAAGCGTATTTGTTCCGCGCTGCATTGTCTGAAGCTCGTAACGAAATCTCGTTACGACAACGGAATGACTCTACGGCTCTACGTACGACTCTAGCTGCTCTGAGGCGTGACATTGACAATTTGGACGGGAAGATGAAGTCGGACGTTGCAAATCTGAAGCACGAGTCAGTCATCCGTATTCTGCACGGTAGCTCAGACTCCAAAGCTCATATTTATCCAGACTCCAGATGGACGTAGATAATCGAAAGACCGAGTCAAAGACTGATCTCAAGCAGATGGACATTCGAATCGAGGTTAGCAGCACTTCTCTTTCTATGCCTCTCATATAAAATATTTTCAATTTCCAGGAAGTATTAAACAAAGCTATCGTCTCAATAGGCGAGATGCGTACGATGACTGAACAACTGAAATGGGAGAACATGTACAGATCAGTTAGTAAGTGTTCCATTCTTCCTCTGAATATACTACGTCTTGACTCTGATGATGACAGTGGCTCTGGGTGTATTTTCTCTTGCGATTGTTATAATTTTCGAATACAACCACGCCATGAAACCGCCCACGCCTCCTCCATCGAGACCGCAGCCTGAACCGAAACAAAATACCGTATTAGAAGGCCTTGAAGCGCAGATGACATGATTCTCATTCTCATAACTCGTTGTCTTTGCATATAGCTGTTAATTAATAGGAATAGACGGGTAGAAGAAATATAATGGCACGTGTAGCAATACAAACCAACCAAGAACATATATCACCTATATGAGCTCGGTATGAAATACAACCAAATATCAAAGCCCAACGCCCGAAATCAATATTCGATACTCAATGAACATCAAGCTTCTTCTCGAGCTCCTTCGCCAACGCGTCGCCCTCGTCCTGATCTCTGGAGTCAGTCGTCGCAGGCGTCTCGCTCGTCTCGTTCGCCACATCAGCAGCAGCCGCGACGCCTTCTGATTTCTCCAGCGACTCGTCTTTCGTCACCGCGCCTGACGGACTACCCTTCGCCTTCGCACCGGCCTTCTCCTTCTCGCCCTCCGAGTCCTCATCCCAAGCCTCGCGAATAGCCTTCTCCTTCTCCGCCTGCTTCTTCGCCTTTCGCTTCGCGTTCTTCGCCGCACTCTTCGTCATCCCCGCCGCCGCCGCCGTCGGCTTCTGTTCCGACGAGGAGGGCGCGATCCAACCCAGGATGTGTCCCTTGGGCAGCTGGTTCCTGTCGTGCTGCTGCTGCCGCGTCCCCCGGAACCGGGAGACGTCCTCCTGCGGTGTGAACCCCGGTCGGACTCGCAGCTGTTTGCGCACACTTTATGTACACCACGTTCACGCAGTTTTCGCGAGCGCGACGAGACGTCGATTGTTTGTTATTTGTTATTTGAGCAATAAGTTCGTAGAGCGTGTAGAGTATATGCGCAAGATAAGAGTCATCAGCAACAGGTACTAAAAGACGACCGTTCGTTGAATGAGAGCGTGCAAGAAACTCACGAGCCGTCTGGGCGCTTCGACTCGGGAATGACGCGCTCGAGGGTCTTCGGGTCGACCGCGATGCCCGCAGTGGATGTCTTTGGGGAGATATCGGGCTTTGACATCGTCGAGAGGAAGGAATCAGGAATAGACGAGGACGCCAGGCGCCGGATATCGATGTGGTGATGGAGCTGAATATAAATCGTGCTCTACTCACACAGAGATGATCGACGCGGACCCGGGCTCAAACCTGAGTCACTCCAACTCGAACAATGACTGACTTCGCTATTGACTCTGCTGTTGGCTCTCTCGTCACTTGTGCTTCTTCATTCTGATGGGTATCGGACGAAGAACTATTGATACAACATTGTTTGGTATTACATTCATGAACTCGAACAACACTAGTCCGGGGGTAATATCAATATCACTGACGGATTCAGACGCGAAAGTACAGGATAGATAATCAAGAACGAAAAAATAAAATAAAATAATCAAGGTCCTTTCGATAATCGGTCGAACTCGAACTCAGACGGTGTAGATGTGCCTTCCTCGATCGTCATGTCGTCTGCCCGAGTCGTAGACGCTGCGACTCTTCGACCGGTAGTCCTTTCCGCTATCGTGGTAGCGATCGTGGCCCATACCGAACATCCATTTCAGACGCTCGCCGAGAGTGGGTTTCTATCAAAAAAAAAGACGATTTCAGTGAGTTCTCCAATCAGCACTCATTTCATTAATTAATAAATACTCACGTATTCGCGAGAATGGGTAGAATGGCCGTACCCGTGTCTGCTGTTTCCAGAATCATAATACTGCGGCTGGCTCGAGGACCCATAGCCTCTGTGTCCACGGGATCCATAGCCGCTCGAGTAGCCGCCGCCACCATACTGAGGCGCATACGAAGACGAGGAGTATCCGTATCCGTGCCCGTGCCCGTGCCCGTGCGACGAGCTGGAGGGGTAGTAGTACCCCGACCCCGACGAGCCATACCCGGTCGTGTGGTGTCTGCGCACGCCGCTGTCGCCGTATGTGGTGCCGCTGTACCCGCCGTGACCGTACGAAGGGGAGTAGCCATGGTGAGAGCTGGAGGCGTAGTACGTCGGTGCGTGCCCATGTGAGCTGCGCGAGCGCGAGCGGTGACTGCGGGATGAGGTTGGGTAGATTGTATATGTTGGCATTGCTTTGAGAGAGGAGATTTCTAGAAAGCTTAAGGATGGATTAACAGGTCTATATATAATATAATAATTTGTGAGACTACCCCGCATATGGATGAAGTGATTGCGTCAGCCGGGAGCATTATTGGAGCATTCGACTTGTCCGTTCCTGGACTACGGGAAAAAAAAAGAAGGAAAAGAAATCATTTTTCATTTCCGTTCGAACGGAAAAGCCTGTTCTGTTTCCGTGAATCAAGTGCATCAAGTGCGTCAAGTGCGCCCTTTCTCTTGCTATGCACACTGCTTCTTATCAAAATACATTGTTTCATGCAAGATACCGCACAGGAACGTGTGGTTCCTCCCGATAACCGAGTGTGATATCCCCTGCTCATCCGCCAATTGCGCGTGTTTGCAAAAGTGAGGTGGAGCTGGATCGACAGATGCCCCGAACACGACACATGCACTTTATCCACGTATCCTCACTCTCATCCTGCATGGCGATGCTTTCGCGCCAGCTCGCTCCAACTAAATCAAACCCGCTTCTCCAATACGATAGTCTACAGGCTAACCCTAGAAGGCGGACAACTCACATACGCAAATTACGGACATCTCTCAGAACCCCTCAAACCTAACTTACACTTCCAATCTAATCACTGCTTCCTTGACGTCCCGCGCAACGGAAAGTAGGGTCAACACGCCCCCCCCCAGCTCTATTCAAGGTCCGCAAAGTCTCCCTCGTCTAGATCCATAGGCTGCACATGTAGTAGTAGTGTTCATAACAACAAATAACGTAAGTTTATGACTTCGCTATAAAGAAATAACCGAAATGATATGCAACGCACCTCTTTGGGCTCTTCGTCTTCTCCATACTGCATGACATAGTCCACATGTGATACGATCGTCTCTAATGACTCCTCGGAAGTTAGGTCCAAGGGTAGGAAAGATACCAATGGGTGTTCTTCGATCTATCCGGAGGGAAAAAGAGTGTCAGT
Organism: Sanghuangporus sanghuang; assembly: GCA_009806525.1. Classification (NCBI taxonomy): domain Eukaryota; kingdom Fungi; phylum Basidiomycota; class Agaricomycetes; order Hymenochaetales; family Hymenochaetaceae; genus Sanghuangporus; species Sanghuangporus sanghuang. The sequence continues at coordinate 1,587,399 of VVIT01000003.1, forward strand.
TCTAGACCTATGTGTATCTCACGAAACAACACTCTGAGGTAATAGGTGCTTTGCAAAACCACACGTACCAGTTGCACAATGGCCTGATTCAAGGAGTGAAACCGCGGATTCGAGCTGACTGCCTGTTCAGGGGTCGTCGCTAACAGAAGCGGATCGGGGTCAAGATATCTTGATTTTTGAAAAAGGATTGGATTGGATCTCTGTTCAGTGACTCATAATACAGCAAAGAACAGAGAAGGGAACGCACCTCGCGATGTTCCGCTTCTTATGGGATGCAATGCGCCCTGCGCTTGGGTCATTCGCCTTCGCAGTGACGAGGTCCATTTTGGTCATGACGTTGATCCATGGGACTTCTAAGTTCACCATCGAAGACATTGCAGACAATACGCCACTTCATACAATTTACAGTACGAATTCGGATTGTTTGAGTCCCGTATGATCAGTCGAGCGCGCGCGGACGCATTCAATTCCAATATTCATCAACGTTCATATGTCCAGAAGTGAGTTCCTAGTTTAAGTGGCGCACTGGAATGAAAAGAGGCCGTGAGCGCCTGACTCACCTGAAGAACTTGTACTTGTCCTCCATGAACTGCGATTCGACGAGATATAACGCGCATGTGCGGATACCCATACGGTTAAGGTTTGCCACGAGAGTGGGGAAGAAGCGGTGGTGCGTGTATAGTTCGATCTGACCTAAATCCCAAGTGAGGTATGGATGAGTTGCATTCTTGTTGAAGGCCAGATGAGGAAGACGATAAGATACCTGGGCAGTCGAAGATCAGGTAGTCGTTCTCGTAATCTCCAATCTCTTCTTCGAGCCAGTCCATGTTATCTAAGAGGTATCTGTCCAGCAAGTCAGCACATTCAAGTCTTCACCTTAAGAACCCAAACGACCGCCCCGAGAGAAATACGCGCACGCACTCACTCACTCAAAACAATAAAGCAGCCCTCCATTCGGCCCGTATCCAAGCTCAGTCATTACATCCTCCAAACTAACCAAATCACGAATGTCAATGCTCGGTTCATACTCGAACGAATCCGGGTCCGCTGCTGGGTCGAGGTTGACAAGGTGTCCCGTCCGTCGAGCAGCTTTGAGATGTGTCATGAACGACCGGCAGAACGTCGATTTGCCGGCTCCTGCTGGGCCCGTTACCAGGACTGCATAGCGCATATTGGGATAGAACGAGGACGGACGATGACTATGTAGAGGCAAGCACTTACGAAGATATTATTTGTTTCGATCATGTTATGTAATCTCATGTTACGTCATCAATCTCACCGTGCGACATGCATGCCCTGCCGCTGCGTCATCCGTCGTCGTCCTTAACTAACTACCTTCACATCTACCACATGTACAGTACCGACGTCGTTCAAGTTATATCTCGGTGAGATCTCAGGTACTCTGTCCCTCCGGTCGAAGGGCCTTCATTGAGCGTCTTGGACCGAACGGACAGAAAGACCCTGGATCTGTTGTCCGATGGGCTCGATCAGGTCGAGTGTCGTCGATGCTAGATCATGTATGTGCAACCACCGTGTCCTCTGGTTAAGCACCTCCATGGTTTGTATTCCTTGTCAGCGCTTGGCTCCGACCGTGATGCGCTGGCCATCGCAGTCGGCGAAGCCAGAGCTATGTATGTTTATAGCAGTCCCTCTTGAATGCGGTTCTCAGTCAGGCGGCTCGCTGGCACTCATATATTTCGTGTCGAACTTGTATTCTTGGCTCAATGATTCGTGATAGTCAAATTTCTTTATGGCAAAGTTCAGTGGTGGTCGTCTCGAAAAGACTACTAAAGATTGATTATCCAAGTGTTTTCGCCGGGTGTAAATTCAGACTAAGTTTTATTTTTCGACCTCACCAATCCCTCCCCACTTTTCTGGCCGCCTCAACGCAATCGCCAACACTCACACCGTCAACGCTGGCACCTATCACTTCCAATTTCCCTTTCCAAGGACCCGTCTTGAGCGCCGATCTCAGCTCTTCCATCCTCCGAACATGCCCAACAAGAGGCAGCGGAATACACTCATTGTGTTCCATCGCCTCGAAATATACAGGCCAAGGCAAGCGCGCACCTCCGATTCGATAATGAATCGGCGAAAGGTGGTGCTGCAATTGCGCGAGCACGTTCTCGATCTTCGTGTGAGCAGGTGTGATTTCGTACGGCCCTCCGAGCATGACAGTCAGTTTCGTGAAACCTGGAGCACCCGTGTCCTGAGCGCCGAGGGAACAAGAATCGAAGACGGTGCCGAGGAACCCCGTACCATGCCTTGAGTACCCGCCGACGGGACGGGGGATGAGGTAGCCGAATCCAGGGGGGTGGATGGGAATCTTGGATGGAGGGAAGACGATATTGACCACAGTCACGGAGGACATTGGATTTGTTGTAAGATGCGGGAGTGCACTGTGTGAAGGTAATAGGTCCTCCAACTTATCAAGCGAAATAGCCGACACAACATGCGATGCAGATAGAGTCTCCCCGTTTGCTAAGTCGACCTAAGGAAGGTGTGATTAAAGTCATGTTTAGTGAACAGGTCAATGGATCGCACCTCAATACCCTCAGCGTTAAGCTTTGGTCGCAGAGAAGTCACCGCAGCGTTTGTCCTGATCGTCACGTTCTCTGACTTATCCAAGTATTCTCTCAGTGATTTAGGAATGGTCCCCAACCCATCAACGAATGAAAAGACGGCAGCGTCATTCACCAGACTCTGCACGTCGCCAACGTCGTACTGTTGCACGTCACTCTTCTTCGACCCCGCCTTAAGCATTCCAAGAACAATACTCCCACGTCCCCGTTCTTCGGCTTCGAGGAGAATAGGAAACGTAGCTTTGACGCTTAGAGCTCTGGCATCCGCTGCGTAGATCCCATGAACTAAAGCACTTCCGAAGATACGCTCAAGTTTGTGTCCAAATCGTCGTGCCAATAGAGAACTGACAGATTCATCGTCCGCATCCTTTGGTCTGTTCGCCCGTCGGATAGGTTCGCGGAGAATAGAAGGGACGAGGATCGAGGATGCGTAAGGAGTTGACAACAGAGACAACGGCGAGGAAGGTAGACGAGTAAGCCCAGGTCGACCGGGGATGTGTAGAAATCGGTCCTTTGCAGCTTTTGAAGATTTTGGAGTAGTGATTATAGACGAAGTAAGATTAAGAAGGTTTGTCTATACCTTCCAGGTCATCAGCTGGGTAAACAGGAAATGTCGAGCGGACTCACCAATTCCAGTATGGCCTTGCTATTTGGTCTCAAACTTCTCGGTCCAGCTTCCAGCAGAATTCCTGCCTTGTTTCCGTGCGAATCCTTCACTTCTATACGTCGACTTCGTATCCAGCCTCCGTCTCTGCTTGATTTCTCGAGTAAGATAATGCTTGCCTGAGGGAATCGGCGCGAGAGATGGAACGCGGAACTGAGACCTGTGATGCCGCCTCCAATGACAGCTATCGTGCTTGGAGGCATTTTAAGACCGTCTAGAGGAGTAAGTGCATGAAATTGTTTGCTAGAGTCTCATGCTAGTGGTGGTACGAGCAAGAGGACGTGAGACGCGATTGCGGAGGCAGTCGGACCTCCAGTAATGAAATAAAATTGCTGTTAGGCCACCTTCAGCTTCACTCTCGGATTAATGCAATCTGAGATGAGTATGGGCTCATTCCAAACAATTACGATTTCGGAAGAAAGAGATAAATGTGATATAAGATACAGAATTAGTTGTAGTGTTGTACAGCTATCCGTTATTGTGCAAGACAGGAGAAATTCCGCAATACTTCTGAGCAGAAACAAGAAGAGTTACTCACGAATGTGACGAGCAAGGAAGGAATGAACAGCTTACACTCGACGTTTGTGAAAAATGCATGCTTCACTTCTGGTGTGGTCACGGAACGCTTGCCGGGACAGGTTCTGGTCGAGGAGGGGGAGGAACGTAACCGGAATTGTTTCCTCTTAATCGTTTGCGCATATCGAGCTGCACCCAGAAAAGTAAGTTTCCATCAGCCTATATTCCATGCGATATCAGAAGGCAGATGCTCACCATTCCGCGTTTACAGTTGTAAACCGCTAACCGTACTGCTCTGCACTCCTCGGGCAGCTCGTCCAGATGATTCCGTAAGCAGTCAGACGGTAGACGACCATCTTTGACGACACAGTCTGAGCGCATAAGGCAGTCTTTGAGCAAGGCTTTGAGGTCGTTACATGATGAAGACATGATCGCTGGTCGTGGTCGGTGCACAAGACTCGCGCGAACAGCGAGTGGGATTCCGCGTCTGACCGACGCGTCTTGCACGCAACAGTCATCCTGAGTCGGTATGTTGCCAGGTGCGGTACGGCATTTGTTACGAACGACGCCTACAGTCGCACCTGTCCCGAACAGAGCGTTGCTGTATCTATCCGGCTCTCAGGCGACTGAATTCCTGAATGGCATCGTAGCATCCACAGTTCCTAATCCTCCTCGAGGTCCATTCTTCTCTGCATTACTCCATGCTCAGGTAAAGTCTTCAACAATTGTATTAAGCCACCCTCATAATCTCATAGTACCTCGCTTATGATAGGGAAGAGTGCTATATGACATCTTTGTTTACCCAAAGAAAAATGCAAGAGGCCATGACGGGTACTTCATCGAATACGACTCCCGACCTTCAGAAGCACCGCCGCTTCCACAAACTTTGAAACGCTTCATTCTACGATCAAAGGTCAAAGTGGAAGACGTCTCAAACGAGTACGACATCTGGTCCATCTGGGGATCCGAAGATACAAAGAAATGGGAGAGCCTCCGAAGATGGGCTTGGGCACGGAGCGGAGTCATTGAACCTGTTTGGGATTTGTCGGAAGGTTGGCCTTGGAGTGACGGGGACGCGGAAACGATGTCGTTGAGAGATAGACGAGCAGTTGACATGGGCAGAAGGGTTCTCATCCGCAAAGGGGATAAGCGTACGTCTAACAGTCGAGCTCTTTCGTGAGCTGTTCTCTAAGTCAAGTCCAGCCTCGGAAGCAACATTGCATGACACGGCTGACCATGACGCCTACACGCTTCATCGCATATTGCGCGGTGTACCAGAGGGTATTGATGATATCCCTCCCCTGCAAGCTTTCCCAATGGAGTCTAATCTCGACATAATGGGTGGTTGTGAGTAGATTAATTTGGGCGTGGTGGTGGTTCAAGTGATCATGAATCTTTTAGTGGACTTCAGGAAAGGGTGTTATGTGGGGCAGGAATTAACAGTTCGTACATATCATACCGGCGTCCTCCGTAAGCGTATCTTGCCTGTGCGCCTCGAGAGGTACGTGGATTCCGGCAAATTTCTCGTTCCAGCTCTCATCCTTTGTTAGAAACGTAAAGGGCTCGTCTCAAGATGTGGTACCATCCGCCAATGCAGACATTCGGGTTGAGTACGAGGAAACTGCTACAGAGCTGCGGCCAAGAGTACGGGGCACCGGAAAACTTTTGAGCTCGACGGAAGGCGTGGGCTTGGCACTTATGAGACTAGAGCAAGTCGACCTCGTTGAAAAAGGTATCCTGAAGTTCCGTATAGGCGAATCGTGGGACGTATCACATTGGTGGCCCGACTGGTGGCCACGTCGGGAAGATGGTACTAGTAATGCACCTTAATAAAACGAATTTCTATCGCAAAGAACGTATTCAGAGTGAACAAAAGCCAAGCTCCGTCTACGGGGCTTCGGCTATGACTGTTGAAGCAACGTATTCCCCGTCATGAGTAACGGATACATACAGTTGTCCGACTCTTGCTCGCAATGACTTTTCAACCGGATCGTACAAGAGCTCTGGCTTTGAACCAGGAAACTTGCTGCCGAAACGGATGTAGGATAGTTCCTTCCACGTTGGCCGACATGTAGGATACAAAGCTTTATACGCTGCCTCCTTCACACTGAACCTAAACCGTGTAAGGAAACATTTCAGTGTAGAGAAACATACACGACCTACCGAACTGCGAGAAACCGAAGAGAGTCGGGCTTTGTTGGACCCCACTCGGCCAGTTCTTTCTGGCTGAGAATGCGACGCGCGAACCGCTCTGGTCCTCTTCGAGCTATCAATGATGCTATTCGAGGGAGGTGGACGATGTCTAAGCCAACTCCGAGTATCATGGATCCTATACAAGCATCGCGAGGTGGAGCAGATGAAGAGTTGACGAAAGAGGAGCGTGAAAGAACTCGACGCGACTGTCGCGACAGGATTTTTGACGACGCGTCAATTCATGACCATCATCACTTCGGCTCATCTAGCTCGGAAGAGTGATTCAACGTTTTCACCTTGGTCAATTTCGCCTCTTGTTATAACGGTCACAGGGAGAGTATAACTAATCTCATCGAGCACATCGACACCGAATCTATTGGGCGTCCCGAAGGTTACCCAGAAGCAATTCAGCGGGAAGTCAGTGTCTGCGAACCTCAGTGCAAGATTGAAGCGAACTAGCAGTGCTCTCATCATCTCAAAATGTCAGCAGCTGTGTCTCTTGATTATATCTCTGCCTCCGCGAACCGTTATTCCCGCACTGCCCATGCATCAGACTCATCTTTGGTTGCCTTTGGATCCGGGTCATTCGTAGCGCTTTGGTATGCGACTGTACGTTTGCTATTGTCTACACGGCGCATATATTTGACCGTATGAATCCTTCAGGAAGATGACAACAACGGAATCTATCAAACATTACCCGGCCATGATGGTTTTGTAACCTGCGTTCGCTTCAAGTCGGATGAAAGTTGCTTCTTCAGCGCGGATGACAGAGGGTTTGTGAGATGTTGGAGACTGGACGATGAAAAGGCGAGAAAAGAGACTTCCAAAGTGCTTGGATATGATATATACTGAATGCTTTTCCGCATTTCAGTGGTCGACTGTGGGCGCATGGCAAGCACATACCAAGTCCATAATGGCTCTGACCGTCCACGAAGACTATATTGTTACAGGCTCGTCAGATGCAACAGTCATCGTCTGGAAACGCGTTTCTTTTCCTGAAGAAAAGAAAGGTGAGATTTACGGTAACTTCTCGTATCTAGCATTCCTATCGTCCTTCAGACAGATTTGAAGAAATCCAGAGGATAGATATGAAGGGCAGGTATCCTCTCGATATTCAGATCGCATCTCTACCGAAGTCTGAGAGTAAGTTGCCACTCACTGTCTGCGCTTCTTTGCTCTGATCGATTCTGTATAAAGATATTGTAATGGCTGTGTCCTCGACGGAAAGGGATATATCGATCTTTACGCGATCTGAAGAGAAGGTAAGATGCCCGTCGGTGCTCTAGACTTACTGAAACTCAGTCTGAACTAAAGTTTGTACGAGCTGCTTCACTGCCTGGACACGAAGACTGGGTGAAAAGTCTTGCATTTCAACACGATATTGCTGGTCCGTCAACTTTGACCTTAGCTTCTGGTTCTCAAGACGGGACAATCCGTCTATGGAACATAGAACCGGTCGCAAAGAAACTTCCATCTATGGACCAGCAGTCTAATGTCTTGACTGATGACTTGCTTGATTCATTTGAGGCATCTCTCGGCGACTTCGGGGAAGGAGAAGAAGGTGGGCGGCAAATCTCAATGAAGCGACATGTATTTGCTACTAAAAGCAAGGACGGAAGGTACGGTCATCTATCTTCATACGTCCCCTGAACCTAACTGAAAGTAAATTTACAGTTTTCTGCACTACTCCATCACTTTTGATGCTCTCCTAATTGGCCATGAAGCCGGGATCACTTCGCTCTCTTGGAGACCCTCACGTCTCTCCGACTCAATGCTCCTCTCGACTTCAACCGACTCCTCTGTCATCTTATGGGCACCCACATCCGTGTCTACTTCGGCTGGTAATTCTACATCACTATGGATAAACCAGCAACGATTCGGTGATGTAGGCGGGCAGAGACTTGGCGGATTCGTCGGAGGGCTCTGGACACGACATGGAGCTGATGTACTTGCCTGGGGTTGGTCAGGAGGATGGCGACGTTGGCGATCCCAGCTACAGAATGCTGATTCATCTGATCGGTCTCGTGAGTCCTGGAGAGAAGCAAGTGCAGTCACTGGGCATAGGGGCCCAGTACAGGGCATCTCGTGGAGTCCAGGAGGAGAATATCTCATCTCAACTGGGTGAGTAAACGAATAATATCAGATTATCGGGCGTCGAATAAATTGAATGATAAATTTAGACCCGATCAGACAACACGCATTCATGGCGATGTGCTTACTAGCTCAACTGGCGGAGCAGAGTCCTGGCACGAAATCTGCCGACCTCAAGTGCATGGATATGATCTCATTGATGCTGTCTTCCTTACACCGACCCGATTAGTGAGCATCGCGGATGAAAAAGTTGCTCGAGTCTTTGATGCACCTCGAAGTTTCGTTTCATTAAGCAAACATGTCGGTATCCTCCCGAATATTGAAGATGAAGTAGAGGTACTTTTTTCGTGACAACAGACACATACTCAATTCAGACTAAAATCAAATATAGAGACCCGCAGCTGCTTCTGTGCCACCACTTGGTTTATCTAACAAAGCCGTGACTGGAGGTAAGCATCTTGTTCATTGTTTCTATTTGATACTGGAAAAGCTATAGATGATTCTGCCGAGACCCCTTTTCCTCTTCCGACTACCTCAATGGCACAGAGAAGACCATTTGAAGGAGAGCTCGCTGTCTCGACACTGTGGCCAGAAGTGGAGAAGCTCTTCGGACATGGCTACGAGGTGAGCACTGACCTAACGTCTCCCAACGTGTCCCTGAAAATTTAAGCAATTATATTGCAGTTGCATGCTATAGCGGCCTCGCACTCTGGAGAATTTGTCGCAACCTCCTGCAGGGCGACTACTCCTGAACATACGGGGATCAAGATTTATGAGACGAAGAATTGGCAGCTTTATGGACAGACTCTGCTCGGGCACCAACTAACAATTACACGAATCGCATTTAGTTCCGACGATCGGTATATACTTTCTGTCTCCAGGGATAGGAGCTGGTGTTTGTATGAAAAGAATGATGGTAAGCCTGAAGCGACACGTCTTGAGACTTGCTTACCATGGTTGGTTCTCAGATGGTTATGTTACTGTAAAGGCGGACAAATCGCATGCACGTATTATTTGGGACTGCGCTTGGGCTCATGAAAACGACATTTTCGTCACAGCCTCTAGAGACAAGACGGTGAGAGATTTAGAGATGTCAGTTGCCATCTAATTGGCTCAGTTGACTTCTCAGGTCAAAATCTGGCATGTTCACGATCTGTCTTCGAAAAAGCAGGTTCCACGACATACGATTAAATTAAAAGAAGCTGCGACGGCAGTCGCACTGACGGAGGCGTCTCCTGATGGGAGGCAGGTCTATTCTTCTCATACGCTATTCCGCCTGTATTGACGTTGAGACAGGCGACTATTAGCTATCGGTACGGAGAATGGCGAAATTCCGATTTACGACGGATTGAAGGAGTCACCTGAAAAGTGGACGCAGCAAGTTTGTCTCGGTAAAAGGTCGCATTTTCTTCTAATTCAAGCCAAGGAGATTTCTGATATAACAATAGTATTGCACATGTCGGTCAGATCCACCGCATGTCCTGGCGACCAAGGCGACAGGATGGTGGAATCATGTCTGGGTACCAACTAGCAACATGTAGTGAAGACGGGACACTTCGTATAATACGTATTCGAGTATAGACAGCCATTATCTGCTGAACAAAAAAACACATGAAAACAAATTTACTCCAGGGCAAAAGATAGAGGAAGCTGTATATGGTGTACATGGTGTGTAACAACTGACTAATCCACAGAAAACAGAAAGCTATCAAGTAATGACACAATGAGGCATAAGGGCCATGTTTAAGGGTATGAAACAGATTTGAAGAGATGTCCAATATGGCTTGAGATGACCGTTGGCAAGAACACAGCGCGAGATTACTGATACAGAAGAGTCGAGGTAGGAAACACTAGAACAGATCGCGGATGCTGAGAGGCACTTCGGGCTAGTCGGAGACAGGTTAGCGACATCAGATTTAATTCAAGAGCGATACTTACGCATTTTATCCTTGATAAAAAATTATCTTAGTGAGCTATGTTCGTGACAACAGTGAACAGCAGCAACGTACTTGTAGAAACATTCAATAGAACGCAACATCTCGACGTCGCCCCCGGTAGCGGTCACAAAGTTTACGACCACTCCTGCCTTAGAATAATTATTGGCGATAGCCGGTGCAACGCTGACGACAATTTTAGGAGGGTCGTCAAGTGAATGAACATAGCATGCATACCGATGCGCATATTCTTCCACAGCTTGAGGCAAATCTAAGTTGAGAATGTGATTAACAGGTTTCCTTCCCGACGTATTTGTCAAAGTACCATAATTTATGACCAAAGGAACCTGGAACACATCCGGTGCCTTAACTTGAACATCGTAGACGACCAACACCTTCGTCACCGGCTTTCTCAACATTCCACCAACTGAATTCCTGAACTTGTTCAAAGCGGCTAGTTTGGCGCCAGCATTCATGTCACTATGCTAGAGACAAACTGCGTCAGCATTCAGATGATAACTGTAAAGAGTGCTAACCAAGGGAATGGCTTCAAGACCCTTGCTTGCCAGCTTATAAACCACAGCATCCAGAGCCGTGAGTCCACCGACGTGAATGATTATCTGCGGTACCTCTATATCGTCCAAAAGGTCCGCGAGAGCATCAAGTTTCCATTCTCGGGCTTGGTTCACCTCGGCACTTGAACCTGTAGTGCGTCCCGAGCCGATGATGCCATGTCCTCCACCAGCATTCATCGCCGATGGATCGGAACGTGCTCCTGATGCCGTGAAGGCAAGGTATAGATAGAACTGACGAAGACCTTTCGTGCCTTGGTTTGTTTCGGAATGCGTAACGTTTCCGTCCCGTCTTACAAGGACACGCACAGGCTCGCGCAGCTGGATGGCATTAGCTAAGTTCAGAACGTCTTGAGGGACGGTATTAGAAAACAAAGCTGTTTGCCGTTCGATCTGTGAGGTATTCCCGGGATTAGCAGAAATCGATCCATTGGATCCTATAACGCCGACGGCCGAAACACGTCGTCCTGCTCCAGGAGAGAATGGAGAATCAAGAGGACTGAGATGCGCTTGAGATTGACCGGGAGTTGACGTATTAATTCCACGTGAGCGCGACGGGGGAAGTAGCTTTACAATGTTAAAAACAAATTCGTGCAGGTTGCGGGCAATTAATTGATCCACCTCGTCCAATACAAGAAAACGGACTTCGGAACCGGACAATCCTCCCGGAGCAGTAAAAAGCGCATGAAGTTTCTGTGGAGTGCCGCATATTATGTGAGGCATGTTCTGCTGCAGCACACGTAGTTCTTGCGAAACATCGCTATTTGGGCCAAGTGAACCTACGCCAAGTGCTGATTTGACGCCAATAGAACCGCCTAGATCTCGAATTATGCGTTGAGCTTGTGTTGCCTGATCCACCGTAGTAGAAATGAGGACAACGAGAGGCCCACGGCTGATCAAAGTTTGATTCATGTATGTCACGGCGACATGAATCGCTGGAATTACATATGCCGCAATCCGTTCCTGAGTTGGCGGAGCTTGAGCGATGATATCTGCACCTCTAAGAAGGAAGGGCAAAGCTCTTTGTTGAATTTTATTGGGCGGTCCGACACTGAATTTAACAAGCGGATTGAATAAGTGACCAGAAGCAGATACTTGAAAATAGACGCACCCAAACTTGTTTAGCGAACGCAATAGATCAGCAGCAAGTGGCAGATGCTCCCATTTCGTAGCGACCGGTCCCGGGTCACGAGGAGAGCCCCCTTGGCCGAACCATTGATCATTTGGAGAATCAGGCATCTTGCGACAAATTAAAATGCATTTCAATGTCTAAATAAAGACCTTGACACTTACTCCGGCAGAATCTCTTCTCATCAATCCAGCGATCGATTTGCGCTTGTCACGATGAATGTTATCCGGTCTTCCTATATTCATGTCCGCAGGACGCAGAGGCAATTCCAACGTTCCAGCGGACCACGTACGCATAGGAGGATTTGGTACCCGAGGAGACGGACGTAAGTCCGGTCTATTCGGAAGCCCATGTCCGAGATTACCCAACGCAGGTGGAAGGATAGTCTGATTTGGTGCAATATCGATGTTACTTTGGAGGGGGCCAATTCCAGCAGATTGCCCGAAACTCTGCTGAAGGCTTGACATGTGCTGCTGAGTCTGTAAAGCAAGTAACTGACCAACAGACGTCGTGAGACTGTTGATCCTATTGGATAACTGAGTAATCTCATCGGGCTTTACGGTCGAGCCAACAGGAGGTGCTGCTGTCTGGAGCGGACCCAGACCCATCGAAGGAGTGAGGCTACGCGACGCCGCATTGGTAGGCGCGAATGGATTCTTGAACTCCGGCTCGGTCGTCAGAGAACCCAAGGATCTCTCGACGAGGAAGTTAACCTTGGTGTGCATTTCGGCTAGCTCGCGCTGAATTTCACGGTTAGAAAACTCGCATCTTGTAAGGCGATCCAATAAGTCGCGTATAGTTGGAGAGCTTTTAATTTGAGTTTCGAAATTTGATGAGGAGAAATCAACGCTGGATGTATTAATACTGGCGGAACCAATCGAGGATGCTGGGGACGCCGGCTTGAATGGTGTATGAAACGATTGGGAAGTAGAGCTCGTCAAGGACCTGTTCGGTCCGGGCATAATAGTCTGAATGAAGTGATGGTCCTGTTGCGCGTCATGAGTAGCTGACATGAATTCCACGGAGTCATTCCTTTGATTCGCGGGCGCCTGCGCCTTCATAACCCAATGATGGATTGCACGAGGTCCCGGAGTTTCTTCTCCGTCGAAGGTATCACTAGAATGTGCGATAATAGGCCCACCTTCGCGAAGTGGCCGAAGTGAACGAGACACGTCAGGCGAACTTTTATCCTTTTCTTCTGCTTGCTGGCCAAGCGCAGAAGAACCAGGAGAGTTTGATCCGGAGTTGGTTCGTATCGGTCCATCACCACTATCCGTAGTCGGCAAAGAGCCAACGGGCGACGAACTGACTGAACGATAATCCGAAGACGTAAATGTCGTGACGGACGCGCCCGACGGCTCGCGGTCTGTATCAGTTGTTGGCACCTTGAAACCTAAACCAGCACCAACACTGGCCTGCTCGGAACCATTCGAGCTCATTCCAGAAGGGAAAAAGGGAACAGAGCTAGGATTCAAAGCCATACTTCTGGCCATTATGGTGTCGCGAATGGTGCTGGGACAATGAGCCAACGCCTCCTCGAGGGCTGCGAAAGGAGTCAGTCAGGACTTTATCGAACGAGAAACAGGCCACGCAAGTTGAGAGCATGTATCGGTAGATACGTTAGGTAGGATTAAGTTTGAAAGAAAGCACACCTCTTGTAATTGAGCTCTAGTATCACTTAGTGGTCGTCATGCGAGACGATGTACACTTAGCGAAGCGTCAAGCGATATCGTGCTCGACTGGTAATATGAAGTGACGTTCCTTGTTATATATACTATTATGTTAAGCGGACTATTCCGATCCGATATTCTTCTTAAAGAAGGCACGTGACTACCCCTTTAAAGTGTGCTATCATTGTATAGATTTAAGCATAGCATACAAACTTGTAATGAATGAAAAAAGGAAACGAAGCGATTTGATATCGTTATTAAGCTTCTTTCCTCGCGACATAAATGATCTACTTGGAAGTAGCAGTAGAGGTGTGTGCAATAATAGTTGCTGAGGAACCGACAAGGCTCTGATCATCTGGGCTGTCATACTTTGTGGCCCGCTGGCTTTCTTTTGATCGCTCTTGCTGTTTCCACTCCGGAAGATCCTGTATCTTCGTGCAGACCTGCATTCGATGCGCCTATAAGCATCGCAGTAAACCAGAAGAAACGAACATATACTCGCAACAAGAGCTAGGCCTTCAAGAAGCAGGCCATTCAGACATTCCCCATTCTTATAAGCGTTCGGATCGTCGAATACGATCTCGGCAAAACACGTAGAGTTTTCGCGGAACTCAAAGCAATTAATGTTTGCATATTTGACAGGACCGCAGGCCTTGAAGACGCGGACCAGTGTCTTGTAAGTGACCGTATAATTAAGCTGGAAAGCAGATTAGCTAAAATGCAACACAAGCCAGCCATGTATACTCACGTTACCCACGAATATCCGAGAAGTCCTAAGTTTCTCCTGCCTTTCCCGCTCAAGGTGTTCGTTGAAAGCTTTGCGCCTTCTGACCTGTTCTTCTGAAAACAACCGAACTCTATAATCCCTTTCCATTGCTTCGCATCGTAGTCGTTCTTCATCATTAGCCCAAGCTCCTCCCCATTCCCTGCGCAGCACCTTCTTCCACAGCTGGAATAAAGGATGTCAGTAGTTAATTCGAGTGATTGTTTCAGTGGTCATGACGACACGACGAACCAAGGGTGGTGCCATGGTTGTACACTTGCTAGATATACGGTTGATGTCAAAGTCGTCACTGGACCAAAGCGCCGAAACGAACTGAAAAATCTCTCAAGGAAATGAGAATGAGAGAGGACAGCTCGCTTCAGCGGCTTAAGTACCACACAAGCTTAGATCATCATTCGTCAGAGCCACAGAACGTAACGAGGCAGATCGATGCAACCACATCACCAAGCTGTATCTCGGTGGCTTTGACTTGACAAAGAGCAATTAAAAAGTCGATCTTTTGCCAACAGTCGCTGTAGATAAGCCCTTTGAGTTCATTGACTTTTATCACCAGTGATTTCTTGTACATTCCAAGATTGAAAGGGAAACGTCAAAGCACAGAAACAAGTACCTAATTCTTGGCTCCGGAATGGAGGACAAAGCTCCTCCGAGCCTACAACGACGGGCCTGATCCTAGATATCCAATTCCCATCCAAATTCTGCTTCTAACTCTTTCAATCTCGAGCAGACTCTTTTGACCTTTTCGTCATCTACGTTCGCGACAGAGAATCGTATCCATCCATCATCGACTCCAGTCGCCTCGTCCTTCATCCCGGGCCGTTGCGGCATAAAAAATCCGGCAGGAAGAGTGACAATACCCGCTTCCATGGCCATTCGGCGACTCACGTCCCTAGCAGATACGCCTTTGAAGGGATGTCGAACAAAGGCATAGTATCCTCCTTGAGAACCGATCTTCCACGTACTAGGTAAATGGGACTTGAAAAGCTCATGACGATGGGCTACGGACTCGGCCGTCTCGCGGATAAAGGGACGCAACTCGGATAGCAAGGGATGCAATGCCAATTGAGCGTGCCTTGGAGGGCATATTTGTATGCAATCTAGGACCGTCTCCACTTGCTTCAGCACTTCTGAGGATGCAACGATTGCGCCTAATCGATGTCCTGGAATACAGTAGCTTTTCGAGAACGAGAAGAGATGAATAAAGTGTTCCCTCCATGTCCAATTTGCCGGCAGTCCTGATTGCCCCTGAAGAGATCCGGGTACAAACAAGTGATGTGGGACCCCGCTTAATATGAAGTCGCGATATGTTTCGTCCATGATCAGGGCTATGCCGTGTCTTCTCGCCAAGAACGCAAATGCAGAAATCAAGGACGGGGGGTATATAGCGCCAGTCTGCTCTGAAGGTCAGCACCTGAAAGCGATACCCAGTTTTAAGGAAGTTACAGGATTATTAGGGGAAACCAACGCGATCGCTTTGGTCCTAGGGATGACGAGCTTCGCACATCTTTCCGGTGACGGATAAAAGCCCTCCTGCGCAGTTGTTTGCAAGGGAACAGGAGTAATTCCGAGCATCTGAAGGGTCATCCTATTCTTGAATCATGATAAGAAGGCAGAAGGCCATGTGGAGTA
Source organism: Sanghuangporus sanghuang (assembly GCA_009806525.1). Lineage (NCBI taxonomy): Eukaryota > Fungi > Basidiomycota > Agaricomycetes > Hymenochaetales > Hymenochaetaceae > Sanghuangporus > Sanghuangporus sanghuang. The sequence continues at coordinate 1,603,163 of VVIT01000003.1, forward strand.
CGACAGGATAAGAACGGACTCATGATTGAAATACCTGTAGGGAAGAGATGAATTCTGACTGACAACACTAGCTGTTTCGCACGTACCAAGGTACTGGCAATATGACCTCGTCTCCCGCATCGGCCAAAGACATGACAGCAGTTATAAACGCCATATTACAACCAGCAGTCAGCGCGACATCGTCGGGCCAAAGATCACTGTCTTTGCCATAGGTGACTTTCATTTCTCGTACGAGCGATGCTTTGAGCAACGGCTCGCCAGTCATTGGACAGTACCCGCAGGTCCGAGGATTTGCAGCGCATTTGCCCAGGGCTTCAAGAAGAATTGGAGGGGGAGGAATTCCTGGAACGCCTTGAGACATATCCAGTAGAGGTCTCTCCTTTGTTGCAGTGTAGGATGTCGCCCACTTGTATGCCTGAGGTATCCTACAAACCAGGAAGATAACCATTATTGATGTGATAGTATGATACGCGCGGTCTGAAGTACCAACGGAGGGCTCGAGGCGCTCTGGACTTGACGAGACAGACGAAACGCAAGACTACGAGAAGCCATTGGGCACATAATTTCGGCCAGCAGCCTGTGATGGCAGATGTTGAAAACGGTTCAAAATTCAAATCGCTACGAGTCACGACGCGTGATTCCGTTTCCGCCTCAGTCTAAACGTGTTCTCCTCCTCCCTATCTGTGATACAGTCAAAGCATTGTCTAGCTTGGTGAACAAATGGCCAGCAAAGTAGCAAAAAGCGGCAAGGGCGAAGAGACGGATGAGTTTGTAGAGCCGGCTCGGTTTCCTTCCCCTCCTCCACACGTAACGCATATTTCTCGAGGAGTCCATGTATGCAAGACACATCTCAATGGATAACCCTGGTGCTCGATTCTGACATTCAACTGAGTTTAGGCACCTTCCTTTTCTTCTTTTCAGCCCCGAGATCTTCGTTTCACGTCCACGAACGCGGTAACGCACGTTGCTTGGTCCTGCGATGGACGAAGGTTGGCTTCTGTCGGCATTGACAAGGCTGTACGAATATGGACTCCGGAGAAAAGTGTGAGCAGTCCCTATCGATTGGTTGTGAGAATGGCATACTCACTTCTATTAGCTTGAACCGCGAAGGTAGCTCTAAGACTTCTGTACCTGAACTGAGTCACTCAACGAGAGAACCCTAGTGCTGTCCAATATTCAGGAGGGCACGACTACGAGGTCGATTATGTGACTTGGAACCCCACCCATCCGGAGCTCTTTTGTACTTCGAGCCAGCGAGACAGAAAAATTGTTTTCTGGGATGCTAGACGTATGTCTGGGCTTGTTCCGCCATTCAACAATTTCTCTGATCTAACGCTGTAGCCGATTACCTTCCTAGAAAGTCGATGCGTCCAGACTTATACGCACAACTCGCCGCCGACGCAGCTTAATTATGCTCCCGATGGAAAGACAATATGTTTCGTTACATTCAATAACCAATTAGGTTTCATGACCTTTGGGCAAGGCGAAGGGGAGTCAAAGCCTCAGTGGAGCATTGCAAAGCGAGATCCAGTAAGCGCTGTCTTGTCAATGTAGTGACCCAGGTGACTTACAGGCCATCTAGTTAGGCGCATCGACAGCCATGTTCAATCACGCAGGCGATGGATTAGTACTCAGTCACTTCAGACAAAATACAGTCATGATCTTGGACTATCCGTCACTTACTATACGTGAGCAGCTTCCAGCACACGTTGGAGGCTGCTTGGCCGTCGCTCTAGATCCCCGCGGCCGGTATGTTGACTCAAGGATAAGGTGGAACCTCGACTGAGGAAATCTATTTTTAGTTACTTAGTATCGGGTGGAAATGATTCCATAATCGATATCTTTGACACGGCTGAATGGATATGTATAAACACTATTACATGCTGCGAGTAAGTACAGAAAGCATTTGATTGAGCCAGAATCCTAAGCTGACACTGTTCATCTAGCCACTCGATTACCTCGTTGAGCTTTTCACATGATGGTGAATATCTTGCTATTGGAAGCCATGGATCGTACGTCGATCTGGTAAGCTATTTCGTACGCTCTGAGTATTTGACCAGGTATGAACTGCGATCACAGTGCGCCGTAGAGACTGCCTTACCTTTACACCGTATAAATACTATGGGACATACTTCTTGTGTTGCATGGCATCCATCGAAGTACGTATTAGCGTACTGTGGACAACAAAATCGAGAAGGAGCTCCGCAAATAGCTTTCCTGAGCTTGTACGGGCCCGGTATTTAGCTGTTCACTTCCGAGGCTGCACCTTCTATACAATACAAGTGCTTTTCCACAACAAGGATTGAGGAAGGCTGCTTATGTTCACTGTGTTCGATGGTAAAGCATCATGATTAATTACTGCACTTACAGATAGGTAATGAGTATATCTATATTTCGTTGGTATATTCAAAAGTTTCTCGGGCTAAATTGCATTCGATTTCATGAGTTTCGAGCTTTGAACTATAAAACAATGGTAAAGGAGTATCTATGGAACGAAATATAAAGCCGTAACCATAGAGCAGGGATTTGCAAGATATTAGTTCCAGAACGGAGGACAAAGGGACGTAAAGCGAGGAAGCGAGGAAAGCAGAACGAGACGACTATATGTTGAAGAAATTATGTGACACTATCTCGGAATTAGCATAGTGAAGAAGCTGATGAAAGGCTATGGACGATGATCATATACACATATGATTTGATAGAATCTAGTATTGCCCACATCGTGAAGTAGTATTTCTCCTGTCAGATGCTGTTCGAACGAGCTTTGTGGGGAAGCGTATTCCCGATGTTTCAGAATAGTTATCATTCATCAATTGCTCGCAGTACGCCGAGTTGCCATAATCGTAAACGTCATCAGTCTCCTCCACATGAGCTGGTACCAGTATCGTCGACCCACAAGAATGATTAATCAGCCTTCCTGGGAACTTTGCAGTCGAGTCGACAAGAAAGATTCCGTGGTATGGACCTCACCAGAAAAATCGGGCTGTCCTGCCATGGGAGGTATATGTATTTTCTCCTGTCAGAGGCCCGGACCGTATGTGGCGTAGGGGTGAGTTCATGCTAACATCGACGATAGTCTCCAGGTTCGAGGTAAAGTTATTCATATACGGTCTACTAACTGCCGAGCTCCTTGAACTGTGCTGGGCCGTCCGCTGATAGAAGATGACGGAGCATCGCACTGCGACAGAGTCGAAAAGCACTTCGGATGTAAATCCCGCCTTTTCTGAACACTTCTAGGGACATCCCTCATCTCCGAGACCGGTAACCAGCCCAATTCGTTTGCGCAGCAAGTGTTGATGGCAACAAATGCTGAAGAAGCGGCAGAATCATACTGTGGATTGTTATCCGTTGCTTCTTGTCTCATGCGCTCGTCACTAGTCGCCAACTTGAACGGAAGAAAGGTAAGTTTAGGCAGGCGAGAGGTAGCTGATAGCTTGGCTAAGTCTACCCTTGCCCTCTATCTCATCGCCTTTCGACAACCAGACATCTCCACTGCGACGTCCTTCAACTAAAGTAATACTTGCACTATATCTCCTCCTGCCAACTGGTTTTGAAAGTTTTAGCAGGCTGGACAGATCCTCGAATAGATCAGTTGGGATGGGCAGTGGGCTGAAGACTGAGTTGAAAGCGAGAATAAGGGCTGACGCGGTCACTGAAAAGATGAGGAGTATGGATACCGGCCCAGAGGTAGAGCCAAGAATCACAAAAGATGCTGCTAGAATCTAACAAATTGCAAGGATTAGTCTAAATGAGCACATCGGATGCGAGAATAATTATTTACTGAAGATATCCATAATAGAGCTAACCAGCCAGTGATACATCTCCACGATATGTTTGTGCTTTCGGGAAGATTTTGGGCAGAGAGACTGAAAGCTCTTCCCGTGTTGCAGTCACTGATATCAGGCTGAGAGCGTCGAACAAATGGCCAGAAATTGCGTATCACAAGGAATTAACGAAAGTATAGCCGTGTCCCTCGATCCTTGACTCGTGTCGCAGTCCGGCGAAACGACCAGTCGGGCATGGTGGGGGATAGAATCGATGATTCTGTGAGCCAAGAACTTTCGTGTTGCGAGGACGAGTTGATCCTCGACTTTGAACCATTCGCCACGGGTTCCTCGTCCCTCGCTTCCTTGGGAGATCCGAAGGAGAATGATAGTATCATATCGAGATCGGACCCTGAATCAGAGGTAATCCAGGAAATCCCTTCCTTGAGCGCTTCGACAACCTCACTAGGACATGCTTTACCTTGCCCAAAAAACGTCCTGCCAGAAGACATCCATCTCGCTGAATGTGGAGAGATTTCGGCAAATAGCTTTCAAGGATTTGATAAAAGAAGCTGTCACAGTCGTGTTGAATACGGCTACTGAGCACATATAAGTTCCACTTACGTAAAGAATGCTTCTAGCTCCAGCGCTGGCTACGTTATTGAAGCAGCGCTTGGGACAGCGACCAAGAACAGAGCAGGCCGCAGAAAACCAAATGTACCGGACCAAATGAGACACCTTGGCTTGTCGAACCTGCAATAGCGTAATTGCCATGATGACAAAGAGGCATGTTTGCCTTAGTGTCAGGATAAGATGCAGACGAACTGCCGATGAGGGACTTCAAATGGCTTCACCATCCGATTGATGCGCAAGGTTTTCAGCCCTTAGTTGCTAGTAAAGAATAACTTTTTTCGTAGTAGAGCATTAAAAAATATAACGAGTTATGTCAGTGGTTCGTGACGAGTCGTAAACAGTGGACAGAGGTCATCTCATGAGATGGATGTCAAGTTGCCCACCGAGTATTATGATCGTGTAAAAAGCGAACTGTTGTTTGGCACAAATCTCCTTTTGTGATTGTACAAACAACGCTAAACGACCACGTGAGCGTGCTACAGTGTAATCCAATCGCAAGGAAATTTCATAACTTGCTAGTACTTATTGCTTGTAGTACCGCTACTACATAGTTCTGTGAATTTCTAGAATCATAATAGCGATGTTCTCGGAATATAGGCACGGAGAGCATTTATCTCCCAGTAAGCTTCCTGTTACTGAGAATAAACACCGGAAGCTCAGACATGATGAATAGTAGTAGTTCACTGACCTGAAAGGCTGCAGGACTATTGTCCACGACTTATCGACGGAAGAAATTGAGAATCAGCTAGGTTTTTTTTTTTTTTTCATTTCTGAACTTACAGTCTTGACATGTCCCTTGACCACAGGTCGACGAGAAAGTGGAACCAGCCCAATCGCCCTTCATATTCCCGCCAATATTAGCTTCAGTCACGATAACGAGATCATACTGCACAACTTACACAGAAAGTTGTGTCGAAAGTGATTATATGTTCCCCGAAATGTGAGGCGAAGTTACAATTCTCGTTTGACGGGAAACGTGCGTCTGGTATACCCCAACTGCGATCAGGATTGATTTCGCGGTGACCCATTCTGATTTCAGATGGCACGGACGGATCATTGCGTGCGAAGAACCACACATAGACGCCGTCGGACTGCGTTCTCTTCATGACGTACCAGCCCCCGCCCATGGCATTGAAATCTTCGCCATATGAACCAAGTTTACGGAATGAAGTTCCACAGCCTTCATTATTATTATCGTATGCCACGCAGTCCGTAGAGACCGTGGAGCTAAACTGAACTTCCAGTGAGCAGTCAAGAGCGTTATAGATTTGACCTACCCAGTCTGCTCGCGATTCTGTTCCATATGGCAGCCGTGTGAAGTGTGGAGGGATACTCGATTTGCTCGTTCGTTGTTGACACCTCTGTAAGATGGTTAGAAAACATTTGGCTCTTTGTAGTATTACGTATCCCGACGTACTCAATAATATCTATCTCGCCACCATTCGGCCAATTGCGTGGCGTGACAGTCCAGAACGCAGGCCAGGTACCACAACCCCATGGTATATGTTTGACATCAAGGACAAGGACCGAGTCAGTATACGCTGCGTAGGAGCTGATCCGATTACTTTTCCGACCTCTCGCATTCCGCGGAACAATATTCGTATCGTCCGCACGCATAATGAATGTATCAGAGGATGCTAGCAGCGCGAAATAAGTTAGACCTACAATATTGTGTGATGAGGCAAAGCCGACATACCTGAGGTAAGGTTGTATTGCTGGGCTGTTGAAAGGTCAACGTAATCGACTCTGCCATGTGTTGGATCGTCAAAAGTCTGCCAAGCGAACTGGGTGTAGAATTCTTTCCCGACAATATTGTCTTTAAGGGTGAAGCTCGACGAGTTGGGAAGCAGATTTATCTCCGGCAGTGTGGAACGAGAACCGTGGACAAGAGAGGCAATTACATACGACGCGAGGAGCGAAAGACCCAGCCACTTTGATATAATAGCCATATTCTAGAAAGGAAAGTGGTTACGCTTTGGATAAGATCGGAAATGTTCGAGGTTGCAGAGATGATTCATTGAGACATTGAGAATCTTCCTGAGTTATTTGAACAGAGAGTTGCTGAGGGCTGACGCTTGCAGATATTCAATCCATGAGGCTGACAAGAATGCGATCACTGTTTCTGGACGCTCGGTCTGGTTTAGTATCCCACCGTCATCAAATATCAATGAGTCGATTTGACCAATTGCTTATCTTGCATAACCTCCGTAATACTGACGACCTGACCTTCCTTCGTCTCTTTTCCTGTCAGAACGGCCAGAACGGCCAGCGTCATCACCGGAAGCTCTGTAGGACGAGTCACATTCTCTGTTGCGTTCCTGACGTCGGTCTCTTCCAATATCCCGCTCTGACCCTCGCTGATGATCACGCCTTGAACGATTGTCCGACCTATAATGATCGGTGTCGCGCTTGTACGTAGGAGAGGCTGATCTTCGCCGTTCACGTTCCTGTCTTCCATTTCTTCGCTCGGCTCCTCTCTCCGTATTTCCAGAAGAAACGCGATCCATCAGACTAACACCTGGTCGGCGTTTGTCGTTATCGGACCTGTCCCCGTTTCTCAATTTGATGACCATTTTCTCCTTCGGTTTCTTGCTCTTCGTGGCAGAGGAGCTCGAGCGACCAATGTTCTGTAAATTGCCAAACTGGTCATCCTCATCATCATTGATCTTCTGCATTTCCTTCTCTCGACGACGCATGCGTTCTCGCTCTTTGTCTCGTCCTCGTTTCCCGACATCACTGGGACCAGCAAAACCATGACCGTCATCGAAATTGCCGTCCACCTCCCACTCACGCCGGAGTTTTCGCCCATTTGATGGAGTAAGTTTTTGCTCAGCAAAAGGACCAGACATAACGTTATACGAGCCAAACGCTGAGGGTTCCTTCAAATCAGAATGTCGAGGTTCAACTTGACAGTCCTAGTGAATTATTATATCTTAGCAAGGAACACCTTGAATAATTTCAATAACTCACATCTCCCAGATGACCCTCGCCTCCGCAATTATAGCACCAGTAATCTTCCCCAATGTAACCTTCACCACCTTGATCTATAGGTAGATTCTCCTTTTCTCTCCTAGATTTTAGAACTGCTTCACGTTCTACATCATCTAGGTATTCATATAGCCTCCACAGCGTCGGGCATTCCTGGATAACGAGTAGGTGATCTGGTATGATGGATTGGTGTGGAAACGTACTCTTGCTGTATGGAGATGCGAGCCGCAGCGAGCGCAGTAATAAACTCGATCGACAAAGCGACGAGGGGCATTTCTATTCGGGCAATCCTGTGCAGAGGGGCAGAATAAGATAGATTGGCAGTACATCAAGAAGTAGAAAGCCTGACTTCTCTAATGTGGCCTTTCATTCCACATGCGAAACAAGTTTTGACAATAGGACATTGTCTGGTCGAATGCTCGTTATGTGCACCACAAGTAAGGCACTAAAAGATATACTCAGGTAAGACAGCAAACAGAATCAAAGAAGGTCTACGTACGACAACGACTGGACAGTCGGCTTGTTTATGATCACCCTCTGCTCCACACTGACCGCACACTAAGTGTGCTTTACGCTCGCTTTCATCTTTGGGGTCTTCATAGTATCTGGTGAAGACCTAAGATGATAGCTTAGATTACACTCAGTGAACAAGCAAGGATTGACATACATTCAGTTCTTCATCGGCATAGTGAATGAAGTCTTCCGTGTCTGATTCGGCCAAAGCGGAAGCTTCCACCGTACCAAGGGTTCCGAAAGCAGCTTGGCTTGTATCAAGAACGACATGGTCGGGAAGCAAAAGGGAATCCTCGGCGGGAGCAGAGGCAGTGACCGGTGTACCGTCAAGATCGAGGTTCACGTCAAGTGGTGCATCGGGTCTATCATCAAGGTAAAATAGAGTGTCGGGAGACGCACGCCGGATTGCACCAGAATCCATGGGCGACACTGGGCCATTCTGGGATGTCTCCTGCCTTCTGGATCCGTCATTTCCATGGTCGTTTTCCTTGTCATGGTTAGTGGATACTACTTCTCCCTCCTCAGCTTGGGATAGTTTCTTCCTTTTCTTCCTCTTTACTCTACGCTTCTTCGCAGGGTCCGAGGACACAGTGACGGACGGAACATCGTCTCCGTCCGAGATGACGATGGGAGAATTGACCGAGGAATATGAGCGTTTCTCTTTTCGTATAGATTTGACGGGGACAGAAATTTCCGAAACAGTTGGAGATTGGGGTTTCGAGTCGGTCAAGTCAATAATCTCGATGCCTGTGGTCGTCATCGATATTGCGCAGTATATCCAGGGGATGGAGGTTGGTGCATGCAACTTGGGACTGATTTGTGTTTCGTTTCGTCACATGAATTTTGCCACGCGCGGCTGCCGATTATTTATTGCTTGGACACTCACTCAGCTCACTCGTCTCTTACACAAATGATGCTCAAATTTACTGCACGCACTGGCGTGATTTTCTTGGCTCGGACTTTGGCTGAACCGATTTATATCGATAAAACTTCGGCATAGCTTCCTACCAGAATACTCGTATGGACATTCAAGGCCCCAAATTACCGACATAAATTCGTTGCTATGCCTTCCTCGCTCTCGAGGATTGTTCTCCATGTGCCTGTGCACTGATATCTTCTAGTAATGGTACTCTAGATAAGGTCTCTGTCTCTTCCGTGCCTCGGTATTCAGCTCTTCTTCATTTCTTCTGTTTCAATCCAGCTTGGACGACCTCTAGCTGCTTGCAAGTCAAGTAGTCCCACTCTCGTTTCCTCTTCCAGTCATTTGTAAAAACAACAAGATGATGCTGTCGGTTGCTTCTGTGATCTTCATTCTGATTCACGCCCAATCCATAAATGCGGCACCCTACTATGCACGCAACTGGCAAGGTCGATGGGTAAACCGTCACAGAACTAATTCCACGTCTTGCAAGTACTCCTAGCTGACTTTTAGGTTTGGAGAAAGGCTGACCCCGTTAACGGATGTCCAGTCTCAAGGTGTGGCAGTCCTTCGAGCAGCGTATCTGTCATTCCGTCCGTCCCGAGCACGGTATCTTCCATCACATTTGAATCCCATAGTTCCTCTTCGGTCGATTCTGCTCTCGCCAGTTCTTCAGAACAAGGAATTTCGTCTACGACAATGACATCCGTTTCCGTTCCTTCCATGACAAGCTCAGAGATTTCTTCTGAGACGAGCGACTCAATACAGCCCGTGATCTTGCCAGAAACTATTACATTTTCTTCGGCTGAGGCGTCGGCAACCGGACCGACCTCTTCCACATTGGATGCCGACAAGCAAGCTTGGCTGGATGGCCATAACACACTGAGACAACAGCATGGGGCATCTGCTCTAACGTGGTCGGATACACTGGCTTCTACCGCCCAGTCCTGGGCATACGGATGCGTATTCGAGCATTCCGGTGGCCAATACGGCGAGAACTTGTATGCTGGGACGGGCAATGTCAGTCCTTCGAACGCAGTCAGCGCTTGGGCAGCGGAAGCTTGTAAGCCGCCACTCGTCGATTTTTAAATGATCGTGTATGCGACTGACCAGATTATACGACATAGCCGATTACGATTCTTCCAATCCCGTATACTCTCACTTCACGCAGATGGTGTGGAAATCGACCACGGAACTTGGATGTGCTCTTGCGTTGTGCGACGGCATATTTCATGCGAGCTACGGGAAAGCATCCTTCTATGTCTGCGAGTATAACCCTTCAGGGAATGTCATTGGTCAATTCGCGTACGTGGACAGTTCCCCGTGAGTTAAACTTTGTGTTTATTCTGATCTTTCATCGATTTTAGCGAGAATGTCCAGGCCTGAAAGAAATGTTAGCAATCCATGTTGAATGTGGCTTCCTATGGCTGCCACCGTGACTCCAAGCGAGATTTAGGTTCGATGCAAGTCGTCGACTTTTTTCCTGCGGGTCTGAGACCATTTGGTTATCGTCATATACCGTGTGCTCCCCGATAATTTAGTGCATGAAAAGCAAATTATTTGTATTCTCTCTTTTAAAAGTAAAAATCACCCCGAAATGGGTGGGGAAGCGTCACGTGGAATAGTGTTGAATTTCATTACGACGCGCTAAACGCGATTTGATCTACTTTCACAAGTCCAAGCACAGTGACAACAACGCCACTATTCGCTCAAAGCGATTTGTACTGCCGCATCGCTCACTATTCCATGTACCATTCAAGAACAAAAAAGGTGGCTTCGTATGGCCGACGTGCACAAAGAGTTGTGGCAGTCTCAGGTGACCAGCGGTTCGGCTCCGATGTATTCACGATTCCGTGCGGAAATGAAGAGGATGAACCGATTCAATATCACAACAAGGAATATTCCGGAGACATATTCGAGCGTTCGAGGAAGCAGGCACTCAAGCCAAGCGGCAAGGTAGCGCAACGCTCAGGAGGAACATCGACTCCCGAGAAACACAACGGAAAGAAGGCTTCCGCAAAGGATGTGCCGATCCGTAAACCGCTAGGATCTCGCCCCTTGAACGTTCCCAAATCTCCTGCTATATCACCAAGGTCCCACAAAGTGCGAGCTGGTAATGGCAAGGCAATTCTGCTTGGATCTCAGATGGGTTCAACGATTCCTTCATGCGTGGACATCGATATTATCGTACTTGACGATTCGGGAAATCAGCTTGACAAGGAACGCCGGGTGACGAAGAACGTTCAAACCAATGCCGTAGACTCGAAGTCAGTCAGACGAACTCGAAGACCTACAGCCGTGAAAAGCTACGCCATGTACGTATCAGACGAGGACGACGACGAGGACGACGAATATCTTCCTGCCTCTGGGACCGGTTTGAGGAAAGTCAAACAGAGTCCCAAGTACTCTGAAGAGAAGGTTGTTTTGCCCAAAGGCAGAAATACCGTGCGAAACGTGGTGCCCGCCCGGAAAGAAGAGTCTACAGACAAATCAGAACCCGACTTGCCACGCAAACCGAAATCTTCGAGAAGAGCTGTCCAGACTATTATCTTAACCGATTCCGACCCGGACTCGGATGCTGATGAAGAATTGGAGAGAAAGGAGACTTGGAAGACAGAGTCTGAACACATATCCAGGATCCATACTTCTCAGAAACGTGTCCCTAAAACTGCAAAGATGCAGACATCGGCATCCTCGCTTTCAGCAACATCCCACGCAGTCGGTGAAGCATATACCTTTGAACCCTCACTTCCTTCCCAATGCGCCGCAGAAAACTCTCGCGTGGCTCGGTCAGATAAACATGCAAAGAAGCTTCCTTCAGCAACCACCAAGGAGGTTCAGAAAACTCGTCATCACATCACGTCTGAACCAGATGTCGATGACTCTCAACCACGACCTCTTCAGATCAATCCGAAATATCCGTCGGGCCCAGATTCGATATATCCTCAGCAACGCGATGCCAGACTGAGTGCATCCCCACAATTGGTCACGATATCAGATGACGACTTGTCACTTTCTATGGACGAAGAACTTGAGCTGGCGCTGCACATTGCGGATCTACAGCTCGCAAAGACAGCGAAGCTCTCGAAAACATCGTTAGACAAGTCATCTGCTGCCACCGCGGACACTCCTACAATACTACTCAACGCTAGATTTCCTCCTGCAGATATTTCCCGAAGACCGAGAATACCTTCGTTCTTACGCCCTCTTCTTTCTGAATGTGGACAGCTTGCCACATTCGACTTCGCGAATTTCATAGAAACGTTTCCCGCAGACCCAATCATCGGTTTTTCTGGGCATTCGATTCTACCCGACAAGTCTGGAGGTCGTGTTTCTTTCGACTCATACCAGAAAATCGGAGAAGCTTCCTATTCGGAGGTATTTGGAATCGGAAATGTAGTCCTCAAAATTATACCCTTATTTGACGAAGAGAATGATGTTTTCGACACCTGGACGGCCGAATGGGACTCACCCCCTGTAAGCGAAGTGCAAGATGTTCTGAAGGAAGTCGTGGTGACAAGGGCCATGGGGGAGATCTGCAGGGGGTTTATCAAGCTCCTTAAAGCGCATGTCGTGCAAGGCTCCTACCCTCGATCATTGCTGGGACTTTGGGACAAATATCACTCAACGAAGGGTTCGGAAAGCGTACGACCTGGTAAGATCTTATGTGTTTGATGATGATAATGATGGTCCGAACATCTCCATTAGACCATTTCACTCCAAAGCAAACGTACGCGATTATCGTGCTGCCGAATGGTGGTCTCGATTTGGAAAACTTCTCATTCAATTCTCTCGATCTAATGGGTGGTAGTGGCTGGCGACAGGCTTGCAGCATTTTTTGGCAGGTTGTGCGCAGCCTTGCTAATGCCGAAGAGTTTGTCCATTTCGAGGTAAGCTACATCATCCCATCTCAGGACTCAATTGCTGATTGAATGATTGATATAGCATCGTGACCTACATTGGGGTCAAATACTCGTGCGAGGCACCATGAAATCATCGCATGTTATGGTTCCTGGATCCTTCGGCAAGGTCATGTTAGATGATCCATGGCATGGTGTACAGTCGACCATAATTGATCTTGGACTTTCTCGGATAGATCATGGCCATGGTGATTCGTTCTGGACTCCTCTTGACGAGGAAATTTTCGAAGGGAAGGGTGACTACCAGTATGATATCTATCGCATGATGAGGAAACATATCAGAGAGGATTGGTCTTCATTCAGTCCCTTTACCAATGTGATGGTGAGTACTCCATCTATTCGGAGAACGTTATTGGTGTCATTCTGTTGCTAGTGGATCCACTATCTCGCTGACAAGCTTATACACCACAAGCACCTTCGCGTTTCATCACGAACTATACCCAAGCACAACCGCAGCGGCGCGCAACTAACTATTATGGAAGCCGACAAACGTGCTTACGAGTGCCTCATAGAAATGGAGCGCGTGCTTGGACTGTCCGTCGCAACGGTAGCTCGGAGCGCCGGGGCAAAACCTTACAAAACGTCAAAAAAGACTGGAGTCGCGTATGCTGACGAAAAGGATGTAAAAGAAATAAAGAGTGCTGGTGACATCCTCCGCTTTGGCAAGGAAAAGGGCTGGATAATGTAACGCAAATATATTCACGCCTTCGCGCTTTTCGATTAATCATCTCTTTGAGCATTAGCATCATCGTGTAGATAGGGCCTTCTCAATAGACAGTCTCAGCAGAAAATGGTTTTTGACAGAAAAACTGTGACAAAAAGCACATGATGTTACTTGTCGTGTTGCTGATATATTTTGAGTGCCACGGCGTCACGGTATCCCGCTGTTCAACTACATCACCAAGGGAAGAACAAGCCCCCTTGAAACTATCCTGCAAGACAATCGATGGCACTTCCGAATCAACTGCGAGCGCAAGTGCTCCCTACTGAACTCGAGTTTCTTGCGTCGGAAGAACTAGTAGAAATATTTCCTGTGGTTAAGATGGACAAAATCCAATTCATCACGGTACGTGTGAACATAAGCGCAACGCAGTGCCGTGATCTGGAACACTAGGATAACTAGGGTCTATACGGCCCCTTCATTGGTGGTCGCATAACTCGCGTTCCGCTTTGGGTGGCGGTCAACTTGAAGCTCAAGAAAAAATGTAACATCGTCCCTCCTGACTGGCTTAATGTCGGTACGTCTCTATTCGTTCCCTTAAACAGCATGTCTACTCCGAACTGATCTACTCTCTTGTAGAGGTCCTTCAAAATAAGCTTACAGAGGAGACGGATGAGAGATTCAAAGAAGAGTTCTCAAGTTTCCCTTTCCGATACGCAGAAATTGCCAAGGTACTCCTGGACGTGTAAGCCGTCACTTACACTTTTCTTTTAACCTAGTTGACACCTTCGTTCAAGAGCATCTGACGACCTTGATCAGCCAGATAAGATACGAACAATACTGAAGGACTTACGAGAAGCACGGCAGTCGAAAATTCGTGATACGCTAATAAGGCTCAATCCTGCGTCTTTGAAGGTGAGACTCGAACCTTCTCATAAACTGGCTTGCCTCGATAATAAGCCGGGCAGATGACTGGAGTATCCGCAATGGAAATGAACGAAGTGCGGTCGTTCTTCTGCAAAGCGATGAGTACCTTGATTAACCTCAAGACGGAGAGCGTGGGCATGATCGGTGACGGGGACGATACCGGAATGGAGTATGCATGAGTCGTGCGTCCGGATGATATCAATGTACCGATACAGCTTCTCGCTGATTGGAAATGAATGGCTGGCCAAAGTTTACGTATTATTGCTCGTCCTATCACTAAAATTATCCTGCTTTGCGTTCACGACGCCGATCTCAAGGGAAATAGTTCCACTCGGCATCGAGACGGCATGATGAGGAAGACGAACGTGTGCAAAAACAGCATGGACTATCCTATTTGATACACGGCACAAATCTCGCGAGGTGACATAATTCGTAAGTTGATCCTTGATGAGGCTCGCAAATACAATGGCTGGTATAAGTATCCTGCTTTCTCGGCTTCGACTGACAGCGTGGAACAATGCTCTGGTACACCATCCTTTCCTCCGCCTTCCTGCTCTCTGCAGCTTTTCCTAGCCAGGTCGGTCGAGACGCAACATCTTCCGAGCCTAATTCGATGCTGTTCGAATTCGCTGAACTGAATGGAGTAGCTTTCGTCGATAAGGTATATTTTTATCTTTGGTGTCGGAGAACCTCCGTATCCAACCGGAGCGCTCTTATTTTGTTAGGGTTTGGTGGCTTTCGGTCTTATACCCTCCAATTTCACGGAATCAACTGGTAAATTTGCTTTTTATCAATACATCGTTGCTTCTGAACCTCCATACACCATCTTGAAGGAGATACTCTCGGAGGGATAGGTAGTGCCATTGCTCTTAAGATGCATACGTTCCGCAAGCGTTCCGATGGCACTTTTTCTGGTACTTTCGTTGTTCAGCCAGACCGCGGGTTCAATATGTAAATCATGGCAATACTGTTTTCAAAATAGTCATTGACAAATTGCAAATACTAGAGACGGAACTATCAATTATCAAGGCAGGCAACACGAGATTGACTTCACACTACATCCGTACTATGGAACTGCAGATCTCAGCTTCACTGATGCACAAGCAACACTTGCGCTGCAGTATAAGCGAACTTTGCTTTACTGGGACGTGTTCAACGTCCCGACGACTGGACTAGACAGTCTTGGAGTGCGTCAGCCATTCCTCGGCTTCCCCGAGTTACCTATCGCCTCAGAAAGTTTCAACCACCTGTCCGTTGACTGTGAAGGCCTTGTTCTCAATGCTGACGGAACGTGTGTAGTAGTCTATCCCCTCATACGATCTTGCTGACATTCTGATCATAGCTTCTGGATGAGTGATGAATACGGTCCTTACATCTATAAGTTTGCTCCATCTGGCCACCTCCTCCAGGCAATTCAGCCACCGAAGGCCATCCTTCCATTTATCAACGGGACATTAAATTTCACGTCGGACACTGATCCTGATACTGGTCGTGCAGGAAATCAAGGTTCGTGCTCTTTATGTTGTTCGACATTATTCTTGTTTGCTAAGTTTCGAAAAATGAAAAGGATTCGAGGGACTGACTGTTTCACCTGATGGGCGGACGTTGTATGCACTTCTGCAAAGTGCAACTATGCAAGATGGTGGTACATCAAAGAAGACGAACAGGTTTACTCGTCTTTTGGCTTATGATGTTTTAAATACCTTCAACCGCTCCCCTCCTCTCGTAGGCGAATGGGTCGTACCTCTCCCGCAATCGGACAAGGGAAGCACATTTGCTCAAAGTGAAGTTCACTACGTGAGCCCTAACGTATTCCTCGTGCTCTCTCGCGACGGAGATGGTCATGGCGGAGACGATAACAATTCGGCTTATAAGCATGCCGATCTCCTTGATATCAGCAATGCGACCGACATCCACGGCAGCGCGTTTGACGATCCTGCGAACCCGATTGCGATCGACGGAATTCTCAACTCTACCATTACCCCAGCGACGTACGTCTCTTTCGTGGACTTTTTGAACCCGACACAACTCGCACGTTTCGGGCTTCATAATGGTAAACCGGCAGATAGCACTCTCATTGACGCAAAATGGGAGTCGCTCGCACTTGCACCTTGCAACGATCCGGAATTCCCAGATGACTTCTTTTTGTTCACTGTCGTGAGTAGCTCCTTTTTGATTATTTACAGACTGACTCGTAACTATGTTGTTCACCAGGCGGACAATGACTTCCTCAGCACACAAGGACGCTTCAATGGTCAATCGTTCGATGGCGGTCTGGACGTGGATAATCAGTTCATGGTGTTCCGAGTTACTCTACCTACTGTTCAGAAAGGTAGTGTAGAACAGTCCATTGGTGTATGACCTTGTTAGGTGTTGCTTAAAATAGACAATCTATTCCTCGAGACCAGTAAATTATGCGAAATAGATCATGCTTTATTTGAAAACAACATGGTTATCGAAAAAAACAGTTACCCAGAAAAACGACAGTATAGCGCGTTAATTCACTCCTTTTCAACCACTGCCAACTTATGTGTTAAGAACTCCAACTGTTCACGTAACGCAGCGATTTCGCGCAAGATACTCGTTTCTGCGCTCTACAAACACAAGGAGATATTAGCGACGAGTTGGACTAGAGGAAAGATGCACATACAACTGCAGCATCCGGAAACTGTTTCACGAGATCGTCGAAAGAAACGGTACATATTTTGAGTCCGTCAGACTCACTGACTTCGGGATTTTGAATCGCTGGGTCATCTTCCTCTCCCTCATCTGCCGCGCTGAACCAATTCTTCATGAATCGGTTTGTGTTTGTATCCAACGTTGTCTCCCAGAATGCAATAACGAGGAGAGGGACGAAGAAAATAATTAGCATCACCCGCCGATTGTAATTCGCATACGCCTTTGTACTGATAAATGGCCTTAAAGAAGATCAGATTCATCAATGGCGATGTGCGGGGAGAGCGACGAACTCGAGGGGCGCGATGAAAACAGTCTCAATGAGATTGAAAGGAGCTATTCGTTCAAAGACATACGTGTTAGATGGGTTCACTCTTCCAGGCGGTGAGACGAACTGACCTGGATAAACATACGAGTCAGGAGCCCTTATCATGCCTACTGTCTTGCCGGCAAAGTATGCAAGATATTGGGCTTCTGCATCATCCACAACCTGAAGGTGAAGAGCTCAATCAAATCAACTCTAGCTTGTATTAAGTATGCTTACGTCATCGTAAGCAGACGAGAACAACGAAATCAAGACGTTCAGCAAGATGACGGATGTCACAAAGTTCCACCTGCGCAAATCATCAGTGGCGATACCCGTCAACTCTGGCCTCGAGCATACATATAATAAAGCACCAGACTTCCTCCACTAGATGTGAGACAAGGTCAACATAGTTATGTGCTCTTCAGCAACGGACATAATACCTTGTTACGTCCTTTTCAAAGTCTGGAGCTCTATCCTTGCAGTGAGAATGGAGTAGAAACAGTATTCTAGACCCTTACTGAAGTAAAGCTTGGATCAAGGCATTGAAGACGAGAGCTCCATGGTCTGTCTCGCCGTCGGCTGCGTCAATGGCATACAAGCCTTGCGCAAAACCAACTGTGAGGACCGACAAAAGCTTTGTGCCAGAAGGGCGAATGAGATGTCTTATTCGCTTGCTTGAACAGTGTACTTACGGCGAAGAAAATGCCCGACTCTTGAAGCATGCGGGCCACACATATTTGCATTGTGCCAATCCATCTGTAATTACAAACACGTCAGTGCCAACGACTCTGGATTTCAGCAGCATGCATACTTGTAGCCATCAAACACGGTCACCAATTCTGCACGGTTCCAAATGTTGATGCTTTCGTATCTAAAAGACAAAGGGGACAAACTCACTCATCCTGTCCAACAGTGATGTCAGTCTTAGTTTATGTATATGATGGGAGATCCTACCAGATGAACGGTGCAACATGGGACAGCACCTGGAAGCTACGGTAATGGTAGAGATCCGATCTAGCATCACTGCCTGGAAGATAGATCCCAACAATTCGTAGAACGAAGGCAGTCGTCAGTAAAGCGTCCGTGAGTAAAGACACCACGCTCCAGAATCCAAATGCGCGCCATGTAACAAAGCGAAGAACTTTATATAACTATGGTCGGGTCAGGGCGGAGTTGCAGCATAGCAGGAGAAAACTTTGCCTTGTACATATCTACAATAAACCATCAGAAGTCATTCAGGATATAATGCATAAGCCTACCTTCCGTTGCGAACGACAGAGAGAAAATATAGAGGACTATCTCCCAACCGTCCAAACCTTGATGCGCACTATTTAAGCGTTCAAGAGGTTGTCGCACTAAGATTCTTTGAGTAATAATGATCAAGAGGATAGCAAATGCACATACCTGCTTGAGAGTAGACGATAAGGAATACAAGCCAAATTGATTGACGGAAAAAGTTCTGATAGCTTTGAAAAGATAAGCATGTTTCGCAAATAAGACCCGGAGATCCTCACCGTGGTACAGATATACGGGATGGATCAAGGTGGTCCCGAAAATGCTTCTCGCGTGATTCTTCAAATGGAACATCTTCGATTCGTTACGTTAGTGAGAATAAGAATGTCAGATATGCTCGATCACAAACAGTCGATATCATGGTGTTTATTATTCCTTTGCACCCAATCTCCTCTCCATAGACAATTAACAACTTAAGAAAAGCACATTCAGTAAATCGTGGTAGGTGAAGGTAAATATTCCTTACCGTGCTGCGCCTCGGTCGAAGAAAGGAAAATAGTACTAAGTAAAGATCAGAGCGGGGGAATTACCACATTATAAGACTGCCACTGACCAATGAGTGTCAATAGCTAGTTCCAAAGCACTTTGAATTTCGCTCTGATCTCCATCCCACTCGAGATGCCGGTACCGCTTCGACATAACAGTTGTAAGACGCTCTGCAGGTAGCCTGTGCACGATGCGCCTTGCAATCACCTCACAAGCAATGGCTGCACATACATTATGAGCTAAATATTACGTATGCGCTATTCGGAACCGACCTCTGCCATAGAATTCATCATAGTCTGCAGCATTATGGTTCGCATCCCACATGAAGGACTGTCGCGCCTGAAGCAGGCAATAGGGAAGCTGAGAGCTTTCTCTTGAGTAACACAGATTTTCACACAAGAAGCACAAGGACATACAGCTTCTTGAAAGTCCCCAGCAGATCGTTCATAGGTCTGTATGACATGTGGCGAAATAATCCTGCTGGTTGGCGACACAAGCTCCTTTATCTCAACCTCTACCGGTATCAGCCTCAGAGTAAGCGCGCGAAGACGCTTCACCAGCTCTGAGATATGAGCCATATAAATCGGAAAGCTTTGAACGCCACGATAAAGGATACTCACTGGTAACAGTGTCTGGAGAGGCATGACAAGACTTGTTTGAGATGAGAGACGCGTTCTCATCAGCGCCATTCGCGTCCATGTTGAGGAGGGATCCTTGAAACTACGTAGGGTAGGAAAGATACAGAAAGTGGCGAGAAAGAAAAGTACAATGCACCGCTAAATTCGGACTGACGCATCGATGTTGCCAACGCCATGTGCCGGCATCCGACATCAGGACCCAGGAACTCAAACACGCGACGCGTTAGTAGCACGTGACTTCGTTTCTTGACCTAGAGAAGAGACGAGGGCTGCGGTCGGGTCGGTCCTGCTCAAAGTAACTTGAAGAGAGGCTCTATCATGCCAGTAAGGGAGCATTTCAACAACTAGCTTATACATCCATGTTGACCAATGTATTCACTAGGCCTATCACTCGTCGTTCAATGAGCTGCCTGATGTCCGCCAGGTCGGCAACATGTCCGTCCTACCCATCAGGACCAGAATCCGTGGTCCTGCCCCTCTAGGTATTAAGTCTACCTCCTGCTTTTAGATCGGCCTCCTAACTCTTCCTGTATTTATCCAGCCGATGCAAACGAGGCGGACATCATCGATGAGACGCTCGATCTCTTCCGTGCCAACTGTCTCTTCCGGAACTTCGAGATAAAAGGTCCCGCCGACCGTCTCTTAATAGTCCTCATCCTCTTCGTCTCAGACTGTCTCGCCAAAATCGGATCGGCGCGCATACCTTCCTCGCAAATTGAGGCAAACAAACTGCTGAACACGCTTGCTGTGGATAACTTTGCCATTCCTGGTGATGCTGGCTTCCCACTGAATGCGCACTATGCGCCTCCTGCAAGTAGGGCAGATGCTGGTGCGTCCTAAGTAAATCAGTACTATGAACTCCTTCAGACTTAGCATTTAGAGTACCTTCGTGGATATCTTACACAAGTGCGCCAGGAGCTTGCTGCGAGGCTCGTTGAACGTCTATACGCTGATGGCACTGGCAAGCCGAGCAAGTGGTGGCTAGCATTCCAGAAGAGGAGATTCATGCAGAGGAGCTTAGCGTAGGCTTCCTTGTCTATATAGCAGAATTTCTTTTCTATATTGTCATAATAGAACACATGAAGACTGACGACGATTGTATTATCCAACAGCAATAGCAAGTGATTGATAGAATGACATCTAGATTGTTGTGAATGTAAACAAACGACCTCGTCTTCATCTCTTGCGTCTACGTTCGTTGGGGTTCTTTCTGCCGTAGCCGATAATGGGCATTCCGTCGGGCCCAACAGGTGCCCGTCCATCCGGTGCCCGCCTGCCCTTGCCACCAATGCCAACACTGAGCATCTCTGGTACCCAATCCGGATCCATCCAGTTCCCCAACTTGATTCCAGTGGATTCGCCTCCCTTGGCGGCTGTTAATGATTGCTGGACGATCCTTTTTTCCTCCCGCTGACGACGTCCTTCTTCGTGTTTCTTTGCGCGCATATACTCCGTCTGGTCTTCGCGTAAGATGAGCCCTTCGCCGGAGCCTTTCTTCGCAGAACCGGGTTTCGGAGCAGGGATCGAATACTTTGTACCCCTCGTGCGGTATTGGAAATTCTTTTTGAGGTGCACTTCCAATGCTGGTGATGATTCGTCGGCCGTCGAGGACTTTACAGTGACAGAAGTTCGTAAAAGCGATGGATTGCCGCAAGACGGGCAGAACTTTTTTGATGAATCTTTGCAGATTCTGAAAGAACTTTAAGGCATTATTTGAGAAGACAAACACTTTTGTACTCACTTGAAACAAGCATGACATCTCAGCACCCAAGTCTTCACTTTATCAATCCGTTTCCCCTCGATTCCGACCAGATTCAGATCCATCTGAAGCAGGACATTCTGCATCGCAAAATCCGCCGTCATGCAACCGACAGCAATTTGCTTCAGCGGTCCGGTGTTCGTGTCACCTTTCTGTTTCCTCCGGCCCTTCTCTCGGCCTTTTCTCCCAGAAACCGTTGTGAAAGCATCTGAACGATCGGAAGATGGAAATAGTTCAAGTGCGCGCGACTTGTACACTTCGACGTTGTCTGGCGTGATCCATTCTCCTTCCCCGTCGTCTTCGTCCGGTGGGTCATCGAAGAGCGGTGTGCTGTCGGTCGATTTTGCGTGAGGAGCATTGTTCGCATGTTTCCGTACCTCAGATGCGGACGTGATTATTGCATCTGCAATAGGTTCGAGAACGACATTAAGAGGCTCTCGATCAGCATCGTCCTCTTCAGATTGATCGTCTTCAGGAGTTGACGGTGGAGGCTCTTCTAAAGAGACTTCTTGAGATACATCTTCCGTCAGCATTGATCCATCTTTCTGCTCTTCCGCTGGAATCGGCCCAAGTTCATGCTCTGCACTGTCTTCAGGGGCGTCTTGAGCATCCGATGGTTCACCAAGTTCTACACGATCTGCTTCATCTGACGGGTGCCCTGCCACCGCCTTCTTCTCCTGCTGAGCCTTCTCCTGCTTATCCAATGCGAGCGTCAAGGCGAGGACGCACAAGTCTGCGTGCGAAAGCACTGAATAATCTCCTGTCTTCTTCGCAAACTGTATAACTAGTCACAGACTTCGCTGAGTTGTGTTATAAAAAGACTAGAAAAGACACCGCACCTTGTGAGAGTGAAGCTGCGTCTGGTTCCCGCACCTCTATCTTAACACCAGCTAGCAGCCCGAGCCTTTCAAAGTGCTCTCGTGCATTCTTGTCTTTGAGTTCGTTGAGGACTTGAGGGACGGTTAAGTATCGTTCTGCAAGACCTCGTAGCGGAGAAAGAGATAGCAAGGGACCAGCATCGAGGACAAGGTTCTTGCATGCCGGTTCTGAACCCATGACTTTGAAGCGAGGGCAAGTGAAGCGCGACTTGTAAGTTGGAGAACTTGGAAGCCCAGAAATTTTGAGTTTGGGATCTTATTTTAGCATGCGTGAGAAATCTTATTCTTTTCTGGACACAGCGTCTTTTCTGTTTCGTCGGGATTGTGAATCCGAAGTTCGGAAGAAATGCATAGAGCAAAGAGGGCATCCGCTCCCTCGCCCTCTCCTTATCCTTCGTACCCTCTCACAAGACCTGGAAGATAGCCCGAGATGGCTAAGAAATCGTAAACAATTTTTTCTTTTTGCTATATCTTGAAACTGTCTGAGACAAAGGTGTCCTTCAGATTCAATATTGTTGTGCTGCCAGGCGATGGCATTGGTGTGTACTACAAGAATCCAAGACCAAGATATAGGTACTCATCTAATCTTTAGGTCCTGAAGTCATTCAGCAAGCTGTGCGGGTCTTAAATACAATTAGCGAAGCTTCGCCAGATATTCAGCTCAAGCTCGCGTTCCATGAGATTGGTGGTGCAGCTATCGATGCAACCGGTCAGAATCTACCTGACTCTACTCTGAAGGCGTGTAAAGACGCAGATGCAATTCTTATGGGTATTCAATTCGTTAAATTTTGAGTACGTGCGATGTATTTATTCGAACTCGTAGGTGCTGTTGGAGGACCCAAATGGGCAACGAGTCCAGTCCGCCCGGAGGTCGGACTGCTTACACTCCGCAAAAGTCTGGATCTCTACGCAAATATTCGCCCCGCCTCATTCGTTTCCAAGTCTTTAGTGGAATGTTCTCCATTGAAGCCCGAGATTGCCGCGGGGACGAATCTAATTGTAGTCCGAGAGTTGGTCGGTGGATTATACTTCGGGGAGCGAAAAGAACAGGGTGTAGAGCCCAAGTTAGACACGGCCTGGGACACCATGATCTATAGCGTTGAAGAAGTGAAACGCATTACACGTGTAGCGGCGAAGATTGCCCTCGCAGCGAACCCTCCTCATAAAATCGTTTCGATCGACAAGGCGAATGTTCTTGCAAGCTCTCGCCTGTGGAGGAAAGTGGTCACAGAGACGCTGAGCGAAGAATTCCCGCAACTGAAGTTAGAACACCAGCTTGTCGATTCCGCGGCGATGATCATTGTCGCGAATCCGAAAAAGCTGAATGGTGTCCTGCTAACGGAGAACATGTTCGGAGACATGTGAGTAACGCTTTTGGAGCAAATACCACTTGAGAAGTAATGGTTTGTTTTCTGGCAGTCTTTCCGACGAAACTAGTGTGCTTGTCGGTTCTTTGGGTCTTCTGCCGTCTGCATCCCTGGCTGGAGCCCCCAAGACTGATCTTGCGCCTGGGGAGAAACCGCCGGCTGGCCTGTACGAACCAATCCATGGGTCGGCACCAGATATCGCGGGCCAGGGCATCGCCAATCCGATAGGTACTATTCTTAGCGCGGCAATGCTGCTGCGATATTCGCTTGGTCTGGAGAAGCAAGCGCAGGCTATCGAGGCGGCTGTGGGTCGCGTGCTAGATGATAAGACAAGCGGCGGCCTAGGCTTGAGGACAAAGGATCTTGGAGGGGAGAGCGGGACGAACGAGATAGGAGACAAAATAATTGAAGTCTTGAAAGAAATTCTGTAATAAGGGTCGTGGAAGTACAATAATAATAATAAAATAAGAGATGCGTTCTGATCCGCGGAATGAATGAGACGAGACGCGTTTCGGGTGATTAGTCAGCGCGTCTTGGCCCGAGTCCGTTGATGGGTGATCCTGATCCAACTATGGTTGCCCGCCGCTAAGCAACCCAGTCAAATCTTACAGCGTCCGTCCGTCCGTCCGTCCATCCGCTTCCAGTCTAACCCCAGTCTTTCTCTTAGCTTCCCTCTCCTTCCTTCTCTTCCCACCATCTCCGTCCTATCCTGCCTCCCTCGTCTTTCTAGCTGGTGCGATCCGGCTTCCCCGCCGCGGCGGGTACGTGTCTTCACGATGGTCGCTATCCTCCTCGCCTTCCTCCTCGCCGTTTTCGTTCTCCCATGCATCCTCATGCCGGAGCATGTCTGGAGGGCTTTCAATGCCGGTGACGATGCCAGTGACTTTTATTTCAGTGATATCAATCTTGTCGCACTCAGTACGTTCCATTTCCATTTCCTCTCTCTATTCTTCGTTTCTAGCGCGTGTGCTGGAGTGTCTTACTAGTGCTGTCGCGATGTACTTTCCAGAAATCATAGTTTTCGTTATCATACTGTCTCACTAATGGTACCGTCGCTGACGTGCTCTTTCCTGCTTCTCTCTCCTTCCAGGAAATCCCGTGCGCGAGTCCGGTCCTCCAGTAAATATGGCAAAATTGATCATGCTCAGACACAAGGTAGGCACCGCTCCTATCTTCAAATTGACAATGTCCCAACTGTATCAAACTTGAAGATCAACTCGGCCGGTCAAAAGAAACGAAGTCGTCTAGGTCACCCGCGGCATGTCCGTTCCATCTCGCGCACAAATACCATGCTGCCCCAGCGACCTCGGGCTTTCGCCTGGATGAGGCTCGGCAAGCAGATGCGCTGACGTTGGTCTCCGCCTTCCTCGCGTGCGATGCATTTTATATACCCTTACGACATCTTTCGCCTCTCGCGATGGCGATGTAGTGACAAACCAAATTATGTTGGAATATTAGGATCTGAGTTGTCATCTTTCGAATATGTGGGAGTTATGAAGCAATCTAATATGATTTATTTCTGTGATTTCAAAGCATGACACAGCAAGATTATCTGAAACTACCTATACATCGAAAGTTAATGTTGGAAATAAAAAGTCCCGCTTTGGCTATGTGCCAAACCCACTATGCTTGTCTGACACCGAAGCCAGTACACTGGCACTCTTTGTGACCCTCCGTCGGCCCGTCTGTTGCCGGATGTCTTGTTGTCGGCTTGACGCGCTCTTCAACATGGAAGTTGTTCCTCGACGGGAGTTCTTAGAACCATGACCAGTCACTGTGATGGCACCTCGCATCCCTCCTGTGTCAAGATTTCGACCGCTCTGCTCTTTTCTCCATGCGGCGAGCTGAGCTGCTTGTACATCGTCTATTTTATTTGGCTTCCTCGGAAGCTAAATTATGCAAAATGAGTTACGCCGCCTAGAGGATCAGGAGTGGCAAAGAACGTACCGCATCGTCGAAGTCAGGAACGTCTACTCGGTTGAAGATAGGTCTCCGCGCAGTCGACTTCTTAGGTCGGTCTTCAATCTCCTTGACCTGCAATTCATCATCATCACTAGTCCCAAGGGTATCAGTCCATGCTACATCTTGAGGATCGAAACGTAGTGGCTGCTGCTAGAAACGTGCTCAGAATAGATAACAAGCTCATTCTTCGGAAGAACCCACCGCCTCTCCGCTCTTATTCTGGCGAGCAGCCTCACGTAACCGCTGGTGGATTTCCGTTGTTGAAACGGTGTCCGGTTCTTCGTCTCTATTGCTCTCGTCTTCATTTTTCCAATCATCAAATGCTAGATGTGCGAAGTCATTGTCTCCCTCATGTTGCACGTCATGCTGGTAGGCATCGTAGAAAGCTTTAGACCGTTCGTCCTTCTCTGTAAACGGCGTCAATAACATGACAAATAGTCAAAAGAATGCGTTTACTAAGATCCTCAAGCTTATCGCCGACTATTTTTCGTTTCTTGTGCATCCGGCGACGAAGTACGCGAGCCTCTTCATCCTCGTCTTCATCCGACTCACTGTCATCCATGGCTACTCCACCTCCGCGGCGTTTACCTCGAAACTTTCCTTCAATTGCAGCCTGGTGGTACTTCTCCAGAGCGGCGTCATCTTCTTCAAGATGTTCCCTTTATAAGACACAAAATAAACCCGGAGTCGCTTCTGAAAAAAAAAAAATGAATGGACACTCACTTGACTTTTTCAAGCACCTTGTCCTCTGCGAGCTCTTGGTCATCCATTCCAGCATCATCAATCAAATTCTCCACAACGACATCCGGATTATCATCATCGCTTTCATCATCGTCCCCTTTTGCTGGTTGCCCAAATCCAAACAGCTCGTCTTCGTCAGACTCAATTGCTTCTCCCTCGACGAAATCTGATTTCCCAAGTTTCCTTTTTTCCGTCTTACTTTGCTTTCTTGCCGCTTGTAACATCTTCACGAAAGCGTTAGAAGTGGAACCATAGGGTGACGAGCCCAACGTATTATCATCTGGAGAATCCGCTCGACCCTTGCCCTTTATCAAACGTGCTAGACGTTGTTGCGAAGGACTTATCGTATCTCCCTCGAGGGAGAGAGTGCTGAGAGGCAATCGTCGTGTCGTAGATGGCGGAGGACCGGGCGCTTCGGATTCAGAGACCATCGGATTCAGAGAAGGTGTCCAGGATCGATACACAAGGGGAGTAGAACCTTCAGGTTTAGTCTGTGTCAATAGCCTGCAGGCGCAGAGTTTTTTATTGTTGATATTTGACCAGTAGACATTCATGACGTACCCATTCTCAGAGATGTACAGTTCGTGCCTGCTGCGAGAGGAAGTGGCACTTGTGCTAGCTTCATCCATGACAAAGTCTTGCTCCTTCTCAAAGACTGCATCCGCTCGTCGACGAACCTGAGTCGTAACATCAAGAGCGGGCTGAAGCCTCGTATCAAGAGTCAGCGAAAGCTCCTCGTTCCTCATCAAGTTTTTTGAGCGTCTCATCTGATTTTAATTGCGTCAGAACAAGCTTGATATGATACTAATAATAACGCCCTACCTTAGCCTCCGGTGCAATAGAACTGTCGTTCCCTTTCGTTGCTTTAGTAGTATCACCACTGCTGTGAAGACGAAACGCAGGTTGAAGGACACTAGTTGATGAAGCATCCATGTGCACGCCTTCTTCATCGTTGAATAACTGTGTAAATCCTCCAGCTTTTCCATCAAAGGCTGGCCGAAGGGATGCGGGACTTGAAACAGCGGACCTTGTCCCTTTAGATTTTGGCGTCTTGGGACTCGTACTTGCCGATGGTGATCGAAAAATGAAAGGGTCATCAAAATCGCCAATCCTTTTCGCTTGAAGAGTCCTACGAACGCTTGGAGAGCTTTCATTATCAACGTCCGCCATGGGTGATAACGACAAATGTCGATTACCGTCGGAAAAGTTGAAGAATCCACTGTGTTGTCGATTCCCGAAATAGGGTCTACCCACCGGCGAGCGCTCCATGGGTATCGCATTCTCTTTATCGTCGCCACTATCGACAGCGAGAGGCGTGTTATTCTCCTTGTTTTCTTCGTCAGGGCCTGCTTCGGAAGATAGCTCGTTCCCTTGGACAGCATCGATGACGAAAGAGGTATCCGGTACGAGGATTCGATCTGTCTTGTGCTGCTGTTGTGTTTCTTCGCCTTCAGAATCAGACACCACTAAGTGATTTGCTGAGCGCCTAGCATGACGGGTTGGTCTTCTGAGACTTTCGTCATCGTCGTCGGTCCCCTCATGGTTGTCCGTGTTCTGAGTTACAACCGCCACTTCCCGAATCGTAGCACAGTCTTCAGAACCGGAGCCCTCGAGTTCCTCGTCGTCGTCGAAGCCTCGCTCTTTTGAAGGGCTTACTGAACCCCTCTCTTCTGGCCGCCACTCCTCGTCACTGCTGTCTTCCGAGCCTGGAGTATCGCGCTCTTCTCCATCTTGAAGACTATCTTGTCCTCCGTGTCTTTTTTTCAGCACAAGATTCTCAGCGAGATGTCCCAGAGAAAGTGGTCGGCTTGCAAGTGCCGTACGTTGTTTACCCGCAAGCTTTCCTCCACGACGTTTCCATTCTTCCTCCTTTTCTCTAGTGAGACTCATGCTCTGTTTTGTCGCTTTGCTAAGCATTGCGCTCTGCAGGTCTCGATGGCTAAAATGCATCCTATGTCTACCAGCATCTCGATCACCGAAAGTTGGTTTAGCTGCAAGCTTGAGTTCCCTATCGCCTTGGCTGCTCTCCAGTGCCTCCGAGAAGACGTGCTTTGAAGTGCCAACACGAAAACCAGCGACACCAGCAAGTCGCTTTTCAAGTTCGGCCGAGCCTCTCAACCGTCCTGAACCGACGTCTCTGTCATCTGACATGATTTCAAGATCATCGTCGCCGTCGGAATCAAAGTTCGCTTGTCGAGTTTCTGACGCGAGAGCTTGCCGCTTTAGTAATGCTAAGCGCTTCCTACGCTGCACCTCCGCTTTCCCTTTCTGAATGACTTCCTCCGTTTTGACAAGCTCGTGCACGTCAGGCATATCGTCCTCTGATGCACTCTGAAGACCAGATAGTCCTGGTTTCGGCTCTACTTCCGTCGAGGTATCCATAGCATTACCCATAGGCGAGGATGTGAAATCTTGAATCGGATCTGATGAGATAAGACATGGGTTTGTTCCCGTCAAATGTCGACTTTGTCTACACAGATATCTTTTAAGATACTTCAGTGTCTTGCTTTGTTTGAAATACTTACTGGACGCTCTTCAGCAGATGTTCCACGGTGTATTGGTCGGCGCGCTTTGTTATAGAAACGTGCTGATCGGCCATCAAACGAGCATGAGCTTTCTTTGACTCCTTTTCTTCTTTCTTGCTCAATTTCTAAATAATGTGTATGAGTAATTTTGTGACAGCATAGGGTAGCGAAAGAAATCACCCTGATCTTATTTGGTTGACCGCCTGGCCTTCTAGCTTTATTCTTCCGAGCAAATTCGAGACGGTTTAACTCTGGTGTATCGCGCGATGATCCATCTCCTTCCTGAGTTGCAAGAGAGGTGTTTCGCCCTTCTGATTGAGTGTCGTGATCATCGTTCCGTGCGTTTGGACCTTTCGATATCCCAGCACCGATCGTATCGCTGTAATGATCTCCCTTAGCCAAATGGTACAACAAGTCCGCTCGCGTTCCTTCAGTGTGTTCGGGTGGACCGGAATCACGAGCAAGTGGCTTCATATTAATCATGTCAGGTTGGCTACAGGGAGATAGCGGGTCCGATTGAGAAGAAATTGGAGGCACTGAAGCAGACAAGAGAGCATCGTCGCGTAAGCCCGAGGAGTCACCTTCCGTTGACGATGAGAACGAAGAGCTCCTATCCTTGTTGACGCGAGTGGACACGGTACAACGCGCCGATTGGTTTAGTCCATCCTCCTCGTCGAATTGCTTGTCGATTAAGGCGAGTCTCTCCTTCCAACCGAACGTGTCTGACGCGTCACTCGAAAAGAAACCCGTACAAGGAAGTGGTTCAGATTCTTCAGCGTTTTCTGAAAGCTTCGGACGCGTCTGACGCGAAGATACACTACCGACTATATCCACAGACGCGTCGGCGCCCTCTCTCCTCTTACCATAAGTCCGCTTGACTTTAGCGGCTGGGTCGCAGGTTGCCTGCTCTTCTCGAGAAGGATCTCCCGGTTGCTCCTCCATGACGGGACAAGCACTCCTCTGACGATTATTCGGGGAGGTTGTTTGACTCGGGTGGATTATGACTTGAGGGACGGTACATGACTGCCACAACAGTGTCCTCATTAGGCTGCTTATCTCACTCGTTCACACACCTGTGATCGCCTTTCCAAGTTGCAACCCCCGTCAGTGACCATCATCATCTCCTTTGACTTTCTTCCTTCACGCCTTCGAAAATGGCCTCTGTTGATCAGGGTGTCCCCTCTCAAGTTTTTGACAATTTCGATGTCGACCTCGTTATGAAAGTGCTCGCTCAAACGGTCTTCAGTGAGAATCATGCTCACTCTTTACCATACTAATCCTGACCCCTCTACCATAGGTCCTTTCTTCATATTTTTCATTCCAGTATTCTATAGATTCCAAGGATTTGAGTTCGATCATCCTGTGTTTATCTATTCTGCGATCTACTTCCTCATAATCTCTGCATTTTGTAAGTAGTGGAGACTCCTATTTGCTTTCTGACGCTAATAACTACCAAGGGTCCCTCAAATGGTTTTCGCGTCTATACAGAAATGGTGGCGACCTTTTCTTTGCACCACCGCGTCTTGACTGGGGAGAACAGATCGTAGTGGTAACTGGAGGTTCGCATCTTTTCAATCATACCTCGGTGCATCTTCATGGAAACATTTTCACAGGATCATCTGGAATCGGAGAATTGATTGCAAACACGCTGGCCGTGCGCAACGTCACCACCATTGTACTGGATGTTAATCCCATCAAAACGGAGAACTGTATGTCTGGAAGGTATCCATGGCACAGCTGGTGAATCTCTAACAGTTTCATCAGATAATATAACTTACTACAAGTGTGACGTTTCTAAATGGGAGGAAGTCGAAGTTGTCTCAAAGAAAATCATTGATGAGGTGAGTTTGTTTCATTTTTGCAGATGGAAATGTAAAAGATAGGATAATGATGTTCCAAGATCGGGTATCCCACCGTTCTCATCAACAATGCGGGCGTCGTGCAGGGTAAACTCTTTCTTGATCTGACTCCTGATGATGTGAAACAGTATGTTGGGCTTGAAAATATATTAAATGCTATAAATATTGAAATATCCTCCAAGAACTTTTGATGTCAACGTGCTCTCTCACTTTTGGACACTCAAGGCCTTTCTCCCGGAGATGATCAGGCGGAAATCGGGGCATGTTGTATGTTAAGATATTTTTTAAATGCTAATCTTTGTGCTTACTCCTGTGAACAGGTCACAATATCTTCTGTGCTTGGATTGGTCGGTGTTGCACAAATGAGTACATTCTTTTCTGAGCGTGTTAATGTATTACAATCTGAGAGTAACCTCCAACAGCCGATTATTCTGCGTCGAAGGCGGCCCTCGTGAATCTCTCGGAGTCATTGCGATACGAACTGGATAAACGGTAAGTAAGCAGCCTGTATTGACGCGAAAATAGAGTCATTCATAAGCTTTTCCTTAGCTACAATGCTCCAGACGTCCGGACCACGCTTGTACTTCCCGGACATACGATGACGCCAATGTTCTCCAGGATGAACTTGCCAACATCGTGGTTCCACAAATTCTTCGCGCCCTCCCTTCCTGCTTACGTCATTGCAAAAGCTGTCATTGCTGCTATTGATGATCAGGAGTCAAGGACAATCTTCTTGCCATTTTACACTCATTTTGTACGTTGGGTAACTATCATGCCGAGCTATATTCGAGATCTGTTTCAATGGGTGAGTTATCGTCATCTTGATGCATTTTAATTGTCTTAACTTTATGTGCAATCGCAGATATCTGGCGCAGATTATGCGATGGAAGGTTTTGTTAAAGTCTCGGGAAGGAGACCGGAAGAAGGCGTGCTTAGTTCTGCACCGCCAGGAGGCGATGTGCGCGAGAAGTCCGCCTGAGGACATGTTTAGCTACCTAGCATGAGTTACACCGCATCTATTGTCAAGGCTTGCGGCCTGAGTACACTTCGGAATCCCGGGTTTTAATTGTATGCCTGTGTTCAGAAGGAGAAGGTGGTGGTGCCATCAAAGTCACGTGACGATTACCCGTTTTGCACAAAAGTAAAAGTGTTCATCGTTTTGCATGTTCTGCTTCAAACATCGTCTGCTACTGGTATTTATCCTAAACGTTCAACCTTTGCGACCTATCAACATCATTTGCGGTGGCAAAGGAAGAGAAACGACCAGTAGCCGCAATGCTCGCTTTAGCTGCTCCGCCGTTGCATGACCACTCGCCTGCCCATACCGCCCCTGTAACTGCAGGCAAGACACCTATCGTTCGGTCAAAAGCTGCTGCTCGTCGAGCTCCATCCTCGGCGTCATTGAATTCGGCCACCCTAGCCTCCTCAACTGCATCCTCCTCCTCCTCCTCCTCTTCTTCTTCTTCTTCATCTTTGTCAAGCACCACGGTCGTTCCATCCAGCGCCTCACGGTCGTCATCATCTGTATCACACTTTCGTTCGGAACCTTCTCTCGCAGCGAAACGCCAGTCTTTGTCTCCCAAGTCTTTCCAACCGAAGTTGGCCGACCCGGAGACGTCGCACAAAAACTCATATTCGTCCAGCTCATCGATGCTGGCCTCATTGCCGACTAAGGACGATTCCGTTTCTGATCTACAATCATACCCGACGACTGATCTTTTGCGCCTGCTTTCTTCCCTCCTGAATCGGATAGCAACTGCAAACGATGGAATATCTTCCGCTCCTCCTCATGGCTCTCATCAGGCTGTTTTGCGTCAATCGTCTGGAATGGAACATCCACCGATATGGCAGTCACTTTTTACAGCATCGCGAGTGGCGCTTTCCACTCCGACCTCATCGCTGACTTTTCATGCACGCAACATACCATCAATCTCTCTGCAAGCATATTTGCTCCGCATTCTTCGTTATTGTCCGACGACAAACGAAGTTTTTTTATCCCTTTTGGTGTATTTTGATCGGATGTCCAAACTATCGCAAGAAGCGACAGGCACGCGCTTTGTCATAGATTCATATAACGTCCACCGTTTGGTCATTGCAGGAGTGACTGTTGCAAGCAAGTTCTTCAGCGATGTATTCTACACGAATTCTCGGTACGCTAGGGTGAGTTCACCTTTCTCAGCCCTTCATCACTTCCGTCTGTCTGTTTCTGGTTCGAGTGGACTTGTCAGTGGCGATATCTTCCACAGTACCAGTCATCGCGATTGATATCAAACTTTGCTAACGAGACGATTCTGACAATTTTTTTGTTGTAGGTTGGTGGACTTCCTCAAGCAGAACTGAACCAGCTCGAGCTGCAGTTCCTTTTGTTAAACGATTTCCGTCTCTCGATTCCTCCGGATGAGATGCAACGTTACTGGGAACAGCTCATACGTTTCTCGCGAGCGCAGGATGCACCCGAGGGCCAGTCTATTCCACCTGCGCCGGGACCTCCCGTATCCGCGTCGCGACCCTTACAAAGCATGGGTGCCTTTGATGCGTATGGTGGAGTAGTCGTTTGTGACAATGCACCTTGTTCGGACTCACAGGCACCGCGAAATACGACACCCAAGCGTTACCGATCAGGCGACGTGCAAATCGTTGAGCGTAGGGTGCTGCCTGACGAAGAGGAAGATCGGGATCGAGAAAGTAGTGTTTGTTCGGAGACGGATACGGATGCCGAGACAGACGACGAGCCGACCATCCGCCCTGCTCATTCCTGCGCGTCGTCTGATACGCAAAGTCTCTTCAGCAACGATGCGAGCGAGGACGGCGTAGACGGCGACGACTACGGAGACGCTGGACTGCCACGTGACAGCCAGCGCCCTCCAGTTCATCATAGGTGGAGTAGCGCCGCTTCGTCGGTAGATTCATCAGTGGACGGGGATAGGCTCATGGCCAGCCCGTAGATGATAGAAAGTGGTTTGTGAGTCCTCTAGATACCTTGCTGTTCTTTCTGTGGCTGCTGCTATCTCTTTCTTACCTGTGTCAAAGATTACCGGGCTGTCGACTTTATTATTGCTCACTGAGACGCAATCTTCTGTATGTACAATTACTTTACAATTGTTAATGTGCATTGTTCGGACAGTACATAGCTCTCCATTCATGTCAATCGGCTGCGCGTTTCAAGGTGTACCTTCTCATGTATTTTAGGGCGTCCAAATCATAAATAACCAATTCTTTACATGCCCACTTGCTCGATTTCCGTTCGATTTACTATCCATCCGGCTTGGAAAAAGTTGCTTGCATATTATGTCTAGTAACCTATTATACAGGTTGGCGATCTTTAACGATCAAATCCACCTCGTCGTGCCAGTCGGCTTGTGTCAACATGTGCGAAACGCGATGTCAATGTGTTGCCAGGACCATGCAAGTACGGCAAGGGATATAGACCTGAGAAGTCATGCGTTATACTTGAGTACCGGTAGATGGACATAAAACGTACATGGAGCCAATTCTTCCTATTGTTCCATGCCATTGGCGTCGTGAAATGCTTCACACTCATATCGATACGATCATGTCCACCAAAGCGTTTCTCATCGCTAGAGAGAACGACAGAATATTCTCCAGCCAGGTCCACGCCGACGCGATAGTCGGCAAAAGATTGCGTGGGATGGAAATTGAAGATGAAAAGGCAACCTGCGCGTTCGAACACGATAACCTTGTCTCCTTCGTGTTTTAGAGAAACATAAGCCTATTCGTTCAAGTTGTGCTGTTAGCGAGAAAGTACACCTTTGACGTAACGGTTTACGGATACCTGAGGCGCTGACAACCAACCATACTTCGATTCCGTATTATTCATGGCCGCGTCAAAGTGATACAGATATTTATAGCGCAGAAGGTCGTCGTCTACGAGATTAAACTGTCTGCGAGCGTAGTGGAAAGAGTTGTTGTTTCCTGCGCGCGGGAAATCCAACCACTAGGCGAGGCGTCAAAAAAATATTTTTCAACCACCTTGTGATTCGCAGATAAAATATACTTCAGGATGCCCAAATTCATTACCCTCGAAGTTCAAGTAACCTTCGCCACCAAGACTGTGAACAAGAAGGCTTATCATACGATGAGCACGCCCAGAACAGAAATTGCATAAACAGTAACCACGCCTACCGAATCATCTTGTGGAGTGCAATGCCGCGATCGATTACCGGAGTAAGCTCTGTCATGTCGGACATATTTGTATCTAGAAAATACTGGCGTTGAGCTCGCATCGTCTAGAGGTTTAAAAGGGATATTTGAGTACACATCTCCTTATCCATCAACCAGAACGCGAGAGTCTTGTCTCCGACCAGTGCTTGATCGTGACTTTCGGCATAGGCTATGCTTTTCTCGAGGTGACGCCTATTGACGAGAGTATGAACGATGTTTGCCATGTCCCATTCATCGTCCTTCTTGTGTTTCAGAATCTTGATCCACATATCGGGAATAGCCATTGAAAGTCTGTAATCAAACCCAACACCCCCAATGTTAACCGGGGCGCCCAAAAGAGGCATGCCGGATACGTCTTCTGCAATAGTCACAACCTCAGGATAGAGCTCATGCACCATATCGTTTGCCTAGAAACGAAAGATTCAGCTCGATCCGACATTTACTAAAGATTATGGAGGACCAGCATCAGATATACGATGCCCTCCTCATCGGCGGAACCTCCAAAGTATTCATGATAGTCTCCAGAAAAGCCAGTTCCGATTCCGTGATGAATATACATCATGCTCGTCACGCCGTCAAACCTGAAGCCGTCAAACTGGTACTCCTCAAGGTAGAACCGTAGATTGCTGAGCAGGAAACGCAACACTTCATGATGTCCGTAATTGAACAATCGGCTGTCCCAGAGCTCGTGGCGCCCTTTGCCGCCTTCGTGGAAATATAAATGATCGGTTCCATCAAAGTTATTGAGACCATCAAGCACGTTCTTGCAAGCATGTGAATGAATGACGTCCAGAAGAACAGTCAACCCCATCCCGTGTGCGGTATCGATGAGCTCCTTCAGCTCCTCCGGGGTACCGTAACGAGAGCTTGCTGCAAAGAAGCTTGTAACCTGATACCCGAATGCTTATACGACTGCGGTCAATACTTCTGAAAGTATGCAGCCATTTAAACATTTCTACTCACAAGCATAGTATGCGTGTTCCATAACGGCCATCAACTGAATGGTATTATAGCCGAGGTATTTGATGCGCGGTAGCATGTTCTGCGTGAACTCCTTGTAAGTGCCGACGCGCCCCTCCGGAGTCGAGATGCCGACATGTGCTTCGTATATTTTTGCAGCTTCCGGCTTAGCTGGACGTTTATTCTTGAAGACATACTTTTCACTCGCTGGTGGATTCCAAAAACGTGCGTCGTAAACCGGTGAAACAGAAAGATCCTGAGTAGCGCGTTTGATCCATGCAGGTAGACGTTCAATTCGCTCGCCACTTGGGATTACCATTGAAATCTATGCATAGGTAATAAATTGCATTCAATCAGCCAAAGCTCGAAATAGATCAGAACATCAATGAAGCGCATATATCTATACATTGTGGAATCGTGAATGGAGCCACATACCTTAATTTTAGAATCATGTGGGATAGCAGGCTGTCCGGGAGATTTGGCAGGGATTTTGATCTCCCAAACTCCAAACTCGTTCTTCTTCATCGGATGTGATGACCTGTTCCAATCATCTAAAAATTGTAGTGTTCAGCAAGGTATATGCGGATGCCACAGCTTGCTTCGGTGTGCTCAGATGCCCAACAGATATTACTTACTGAAGTCACCAATAAGCACCGCCTCCTTTGCATTCGGGGCCCATTCGC
Organism: Sanghuangporus sanghuang; assembly: GCA_009806525.1. Taxonomy (NCBI): domain Eukaryota; kingdom Fungi; phylum Basidiomycota; class Agaricomycetes; order Hymenochaetales; family Hymenochaetaceae; genus Sanghuangporus; species Sanghuangporus sanghuang. The sequence continues at coordinate 1,639,804 of VVIT01000003.1, forward strand.
GATATGTGATGTCGCCGTTCTCGTCGACGTTCAACCCAAACCGTTCGTAACCTTTTGAGAACTTGTCATAACCGCCCTCATACTCTGCGATAGTGTTCTTCCATTGCTGAAAACGTCCGTGTCGATGAGCGATAGAAGACAAGAAGGGCTCAAGCCATGGATCGCGATCGAGCACCGGCTGTGAGTCAAAGCTGGATGCTTCCGTATTGCCCATGCTTGGGTTAACAAAGTACAATGTGTGGCGAATGCCTGGAGCCAGATGGCGACAGAGCTGCGAGGAAACTTAGAGAAGCAAAGAGAGTCAGAGTAAAGAGATATTGAGATGAAACGGTGCTCGCTGGCTGAGTCAATACGTAGCTGATGAACTGGGCAAGGTCAGTGGAGAAACCAAGTGAAGAAGGCTGAGTTTGGACGAGGCGCGTCTCGGATCGACGTCACCAAACGCGTACATAATCCTTCTCGTCCCGCAATAAGCCTCCATCAAACCTAAACGCGTTTATTCATTGCCATAAGTATCATTAATATTTGTATACAGCTTGTTTTTCGTGTTTTGAAATTTGAAAGGTATACATAAAATTCTGCTGTTCACCGAAGACTCTAATCCACGATGGCCGCGCCTTCGCGGTCCCGCTAAAATACCGCAGGACGAAGTCTGCGAGTCAGAGTCAAATGCCACAAACAGCAAGCTAGATGAAATCACTGAACAGAGAACTGAGTTGATTGGTCTATTGCTTGAAGGGTGAGCCGCATACTTAAGTAGCTACGCCTCATATCGATAAAGAGGATGTTATCGATTGGTAGAATGATTAAGTTCTCGCAACGCGCCATACAAGTGTTCTTCCGAATTTACAACATGCATATGTTCTCGGCTGGCCCATTGTTGGATGCGAGTCGATCCTAAAGTTGTTCTTACTGTACAAAATGCTGAGGCTAAGTCTAGACGAATGCATTCAACCCTCTTTCAGGAAGACATGCTTGCACGAACATAAGCTTTCACTGAATGAAACACCGCATATGAATCGACAGATCCAGACTGAAGAGCACTTCGGGAAAACGAGGGGTTCCAAGGAATTCGGTCGCCTCGCGAATGTCGGCTGTTGGAGCCTGAATCAAAGGTTAAACGGTTGAAGATTCAATTGTAGTCTCGGAGATTGAGTAGACTATGGAGCACTGCGTTCGCGACTTGGACATGGTATTGGGAAACAGGATGACCAGATCAGCGTAAAATTTCGATCCATGTGTCGCGTGCATTCTCAACAACAGATTGAAAAGACCACACATCAGCTGGCATGACGCGATACGGGTAGTATCCTTCTCGGTAAGAGCAGAAGACAAACTCTGTATGAGTATGCAACATTGGGATGTTGGTTGTCTTTCTGACGTAACAAGATGGAGACATCTCTTCAGGCCAAAGGGAAGAAGAAGCTCGGCACCAGATGTCAGTATAAGTGCAGCAAAAAGTGTGTCCAGAGCTGATCCATTGAGGCGTATTCGTACACGAGACTGATGGAAGCAGGAGAAATCTTCGACGTAGATGACCGGTGACTCTGAGGATAGGCATTCATCGGACAGAAGCAGACTCGTGTGCTGTGCGAGCGAACAACTTACATGTAAAAGGGGAAGCCAATCTGCTGGACCTCGAGAAAGATGTGTGAGCAAGTGTCCAAGCCGGAAATTCAAAGCATGCATGCCTCTTTATACTCTGGGGCCGTCGGGTGGAAGAAGGGTGTACATGTAGAAGAGAAGAAGAAGCGGCTGGAGATTAGGTAATAGGAAGACCGGCTTCCATCTGAATCGCGGGCCTACAGATTAGGATGAGTACTAGTATCCCAAATCCAAAAGCGCGTGTTTGATGCTGGCTGGCGCTGGTGAATATCGGCACGGGCCGAGCTTCCTAACATCGATTATAGGGTTTTCGGAATAAGGTTCGGCCATCAGCCGAGCAGATCCTATGCCGCAATGTGCAAATTTAGCATGGCTTCTGCCTGCGAGCGAGAATACTCTCTCCCTCAACAACTCTTCTCTCTTTCTTCTTCAAACCACCAGCATCCCCGACTGCCCTCCACTTCGCTCTCCCAGTTCTTTATGGACAACGAGAGCCACAATGTCACGACTATCTCTATTCTCGACGTCTCTCTATCTCTTGTGCATATACCCCGCTCCCGTGTTCCAGAGCTCAACCGTCCCATTCTCAAGCAGCTCCTTCGCAAGGGGCCAAAATTTCTCAACCTCACAGCGAATGAGATAGAACTCAGCATATTCGCTGAGGATGACGAATTGATGGACTTTGAACCAGTAGCACGTAGAGACAGGCAGAAACAACGGCTTCGGGACACCGCGTCCGTGCCTGCGCACCGCCGCAGACGCCGGTCTCGCTCATGTGAAGCCCTCGACGCTGTTGAGATTTCTCTTGAAAGGTGGAGGGTTCTGCAAATCGATTCGCATGATGACAGCTTTAGTACGTGATTCCTTCCCGCCATGTGTTATCGGAGCTCCGAGACATGATAGAACGTGCTCCCGGTCCGCAGGCACATTGGTCTGATGATACCCTCCGCGGTAGCAAAGGCTCACATCTCGTCCTCTTCAGGTAACTCTGGCAGTCGAGTTCGGGAGCTCTCCTCTCCTCTTGCTGCTGCTGGTATTTCAATCTTGTACCAGTCCTCGTATTTGAGTGACTTTATCTTCGTCAAGGCTGCTCGCCTTCCCGAAGTCGTCAAAATCTTGGGAGCCGAAGGTTTCACTTTGTACAATGCGAATCCATACGAGTCATACAATGCTCCTGGTGCTGCAGGCGAAGACATCCTTGCCCAGTTTAGTGACGAGACGAATGCTTATGGCGTAAACCATTCAGGCACACCTGGGACTATGTCACCAGCTGTATTTTCGCGCACGCGAAGTCCATCCATGGCGTCTCTTGCAGCGTTCTCCAATGCGATGTCGATGTCGGGCACAGCGGAAGAATTAACTTCTACTTTACTCATGCACAGAACGAAGACGAGTGGCTCTCCGATGAGCTCATGTACAGCTTCCCGTGCTTCGCGTACTCCAAAGAAATCCCTCAGCCCCGCTGCTGCTCCCGTTGAAGTCCTAACTCCTGACCTTGCGTGTGTAGGGCTTACAGAGAGTGCGGCAGATGTGTGGAGTGTTAAAATCATTACCCTGGTCGGGTACCCAGAGCTTATCCCAACGCCAATAACGGAACCGATCCCATCTTTATCAAGGATTTCTCATAGAGAGCATCGGCGGAACTCTCTTGTAGAGTCGCTGTATGGATGTCCATCGAATATTTCTCTTAGAAATACGTCAAGCCCGGTTGCCGGTCCGCTATCACCTAGTGCTGTGTTCAATCATGATCGAGAAGATTCAGACGCGGGAAAAGATTCTGATGGTGGTCTCGTATCATCAGCAAGGCCTAAATCATCATCCTCATCATATTCCAGTAGCGATGGTGACGAATATTTCTCTTCTTCTTCACCGTACAACAGAACAAGACCCAGTTCCGACACAGCTCCTTCGCCTGTGAGTGCAACGTCACAGTCATCAGCACAGTCGCTTCCAGAACGTCTGGATGAATTCCGGAAATCCGAGAGACGACCTCGCCTGAGCAATATCTCGATTGTACATCACGTCCAGTCCAACGCGTCCCCTTCGGAAGACGATCATTTACCACGTTCACGTACGCATAGTTCAAGCAGATTAGCAGAAGCCCAAGCGTTGCGTGTACCTTTCTTCTCCTTCACGCGTACTTCCGAGGGTTCCTCCCTCACCACCGACATTCGTATCCTCTCCGCTCTTTTTGCTCCTGATGAGCGACACATGATCATTTGTTCTGGCACTTTGCTCGATGCAGGCGATGAACTCAATGCGCGTGCTGCAGTTGAAGAGCAGTTCGGCGTCGTGAGCGATAAACGTTCGATGATTGATCTGGATTGCGAGGAATTTGACGAAGAAGCTGTATCTGGGCCGATGAAGTGCTTGCAGATTGACCTGCAGAGGTTCGGGTTAGGTTCGTACATGCCTCACATGTTACTCGTTATTTGCCTCACAAGTTCATGTTATCCTGCTTGCAGATAAGCATGGTCTGGTGAACCGTTTTTCGCGGGTCCTCGAGGAGAACAATATCAACCATATGTACAGCTCGACATATAAAACTGCCAATCTACTAGTACGCTTCCATTTACCCTGGTACACATTGCACCTTACCCATACGTCTATTGTTTAGGTTGATAAAAAGAATGCTGGTCGTGCTCAGGCTCTTCTTCGATCTTGTTGAGGTATCACATCATCTCGCTTGATAGATGCCCACTCATTAGAATTCTTGATGCACTCGTGGTTCTTTATAAAGGAAGGGACTATTCACCATTTCACTTGTATTCATTCCATCTCTGATCATCATTCCGGAGTACTGTTTCACCTTTTTTTTTCGTTTTCATTTGCCCACTGGCGCCTACCTTGCTTCGTTTTACTTCAGTCCTTTTTCCTTTATCATGTGTGTTTTATATTTCACCCTTTCACCTATATCCCGAGCTCAAAGAAAGTATCATGTTGTTCTACTAGCTTTTTATGACCAATTTTCCAGGGGCCTCTATGTAATGATAGGCATTAGCCACGTTTATTGACGACTTCTTTTTACGTCCCACTCGCTTTACGTTTTGCGCAAATCATCACTGTAAATGAACGGCACATCACTCTCCATTCTCCATTCTATTATGTAGGGAACGTTGGGATTCTGTAATGTGTATCCAATCGGAGACTCCATGTCGTAGGCGACGGAATTTGCTTCCTGTGCCATAGATACCAGATGTTTTTAAACCCAGAGAATTAACAAAGTCGTTGCCTTCTATCCGAACTCGTAATGATTCTACCGATGGCAAATATCAACAAAAGCCCATGCGCTCCCTTAGAGCACAAAGGAGCGAAGTGTGACCTCGAAAGGCACAACGTGAAAAGGACAGCACCGGGAGTATTAAGAAGGCAGTCAGTGAGGGCATAGCATTTGGCTACTTTGGCGGGGACAAATGGTAATCCAGACCTGGGTGAAAGGAGATGGCGAATTCAGAAATGCAAAAGAATAGACTTTAGCTTCTGAATCTGTCTGCCCCGTCAAAATGAAGGCATCGGGATAATCGAGATAATCGGCATCCGGAAGATATTTATTGTCTGGCTGGTTCGCTAGTACTATCTGTGCAAAATCACACTGCACGAAGCTGGAGAAGGTCGATTAGAGGAGAATTAATGTTGAGATGAGAAGCGGAGCGAAGGGTAAAATGAAGTGCTTCACGGAGTGGACCGAGCTGAGAAGCTTGGGGAAGTGGAACAATTAATGGTGACAATGAGACTCTTCGGCAGCGACGTCGAAGAGAGTTATAAAGGAACTAGGACGACTTTGAGTTAGTGAAAGGGTAGGCAGACATTGAGGATAATGTTGTAGTAAAATGCGCGTAAATGCCGAATATTATATGGACTGTATTGTATGTAGTACTAGTGGCCGAGGTGCAAATGATTCTTGATTCCTTCTCTCTGCCGCCGTCACCACCCTCCGTCCCAGTATCGTCTCTCCTCGACCCTCGCGCGCCGTTCACAGGATACCTTCCCTCTTTCACTCCAAACGTCTCGCGATCCCTGCTTGGTTCATGTCGTCCGATGTCTGAGTCCCCCGGTCCACCTCTCTCACGTCCCGGCAGCTCGTTCGCCAAGCATCGTCTTCCTACAATCCCGTCTCTTCCTCCCCTCGACATCCCGCACTCAAACTTACACTCTTCCCAAAATGCTCTCCATGCCAACCCTTCCTCGGCGCACCCTTCAAACAGCGACGATGCCTTGCCTAATTCTGCTGAGCTATCTGTAGAATCCTTCACGACAGCGCGTTCGTCCCCGGTCGCTCCCGCGAACACCGCTGACTCCTCGGGTAGTGACAACCCAACGCCGACGACACAGTCACCAGCAGCGCGTAATCTTTCAAAATCACTTTCTGTTGATTCGTTCGTCAGGGAACAACACCATCAACGGGATGCTCCTGCCCATGCTGCTTTGCCCGAAGCATCGCGCACCGTCGGCCAATCAAAGAGTCATTCTCGACTCCAGTCCTTCGACCCGAAGACGGAGCGAAGACAAGCAGAGCAGCCATCTGGACGGAAGTCAACAGATCAACCGCCCCCTTTGCCTCCTAGGAACTTAAGCTCCCCAGCGCTGCGAACACTCGCACAACGCGTCAAACGACAGCCGCGACAGTCCGGGTGCGTGAATAGATCTGAAGACGAGATCGAAAGCTCCCCTTATGAAGACTCTGAGTTCGAACAGAGTCATTCAGGCGGAGGCAAAGTGATAACTAAGGCATCACAAATGCGTCGTCGTCTATCAACACCGAGGCGCTCTGGGACTATGCCCGTATCGAGAATCTCATCACAATTACCAGACGCTCGTGCTAGAAAGGTTGTTGCAGCCATACCCACAGAACTGAAAAACATCACTAAAGCTATCGTTTCGTATCCATCGTCCACTCACGAGCGGTCCCCCCAGTTACGCACCAAGGCCTCGGCTCCTACTCCTCTAGAAGCGACGCGGCGCGGGCGATCATTTAGCATAGGCACGGAATCTGATGGTTCGACAGTCAAGAAGGCGAAACCTCCATTGGTCTTACATGTTGACACAGATCGTCCGCCGGTATGATGCAAACTTTCTTGAATAGTTACTTATGTGGCTAATGCTTTTATGACAAGAGCGACACTATCCTGATGACACTGGCTGTCATAGGCTCCCGAGGTTGCGGAAAGTCTGCCTTCATTCGAAGGGCATGGAAAAACTCTCTAGTAACGGAGGCAGCCAGACATTCGGTGCCCATAACGGATAGCGATGGAAACAGAATACTGCATTGTATGTCGCCTTGCCTCATCTTCCCCTTTTACTGCCACTTCTTTCCTCGCTTTCTTCTGTGGCATTCCATCTGATCGAACCTCTCTTTAGACATTACTCGCAAGGTGTACATGCAAGCTCACGAGGGCCGGGATTACTACTTGACCTTGATCGAGATTTCCGATCAGGAACTCGAACGTCCGGATGGCCAACTTCACGACGAGGTGTGGCCTAATTTTCTACCCGAGATCCACGGGGCCTTTGTCCTGTACGATGCATCGAATGAGTCATCCTTCATGCATACGGAGGAGCTTATCAGTCAGTTCATATACACCCACAACCGATTGCCAATTCTAAAGTATGATTTTACTTTTGAATAGGGGTTTTTTTCAAGAAAGGGATTCCTTATATTGTCCTTGCTTGCAAATCCGATCTTCCTCTCCAGAAAACTCCGGCTGCTGCTCTCAAGGTTATACGGGAGTATGATGGGGGAATAGTTGAAATATCTAGCAATGAAGCAGGAAGGGATAAAGCAAGACGTTGTGTCGGGGTGCTCCTACGAGGCGTCTTGCGGAGACGAGGTGGGCTTTTCTTCCAACTGTCTTCTCTGTTGCCTAAGCTAACGCCTCATAAGCCGGGAATATTGATGAAGACAAGAACCCTTGTTCCCCCGTTTTGTTTAATGCGTCTGCTAAATCAGACAAGCGGCGAAGCTCACCTCCTGCGAAGGCCGTAAATGGCGCATCTGCTCCAAACACGAATCCACCGAATAATGCGACAGCCTCTGTCCCATCGACGGATTTCTCACAAATATCTCTCCCTGAGCCTCTGTCCTCCCTCAGTATCTCGTCATTAGTGTCTACAACACCTGCGACACACCCAGGCGTCCTCCCGCCCGTTTCGCCCGGTGCAACGAATCTCCCTCAAGCACGATCTCCTACTGCCCCAACATCCCCCGCTCGTGCACGCTCAATGGGAGACATCAACTTGATGTCTACACAGTCAGGGCCGGAGCAAACGAACGATACAGAGCCAAGTCTCAACAGGTCAAGAAGTATTCTTGATCTTGCCCGGACGTCGAATCCGAGCACCGAGAGTGTCAAATCATTGAATGCAACTGGCCAGCAAATAGATCCAGAGCCTATTGTTCCCTTCAAAAAGGATCAGAAACAGGAGTGAGTTGTTATTTTTCTACCGATTCATCGATCCGTCTTTCATCATGTACTTAAAGGACCGCATCCCCGTGGGCAACTGTTGATGAACTGCTGGAGAAGCTGTTGTTTTTGTGTATTAGTGGCGACGGTACGTTATTTGCAAAGTTTCTGGAGTTGTTTCTTATTGGTCGACAGAGCCTTCTTTTGTTACGCATTTCTTCTTGACTTATCGGCGATTTACTACCCCGCGTCGTGTTCTCTTGGCTATGCAGAAACGGATGCTTGAGCTGAACCAGCCATCCGCGGACCCGACCCTTGCTGCGTTTGCCCAAATGCGGTACGCGGAATTGTCTGATAAATTGAGGCACACATACTGAATTCTCGTCTAGTATTTGTAGTCTTCTTGAGCAATGGATACAAAGCTACCCTACCGACTTCGCGGTTCCGGGGTCTGCAGGTGCTTTCAATGCACTAATCAGACAGATTCTCCGACAACCGCACACTCTTTACTATGGCACAGATTTCCTCCCTTTCCTCGAGTCTTCACGAACGCTTCATGATCTGGACAGTGCATGGGCAGTCAAGGCCGAGACGACAGTCGACGAGAGCGACGAGTCGGATAGTACCTACGAGAGTGACTACACTCACGAACCTCCAGTGGCGTCTCCTCAGACTAGCAGCCCTACGGAGAGGGTGGAAGACACCACGGATACTTCGCGTCCGTCCGTCCGGGAACGAAAATCAAGCATTCCGCTCTCTGCCAAAACCTTCTTGCAAAACAGTAGTATCCGGACACTCGGGGCGAGCACTGTGTCCCCAGTCCGAGATTCATTACAGCGGCTTCAGAAAGCGGCAGGCAGTTTACTCCACTTTGAAGCGGAGGACGTTGCGAAGGAAATAACGAGACGTGAGCTGGATCTGTATATGAAAATCGAGCCCCGTGACTGGCTTCGGCACACTCTCGTGCCTGGCAAGAAGGACCCGAACTCTGACCGGATAGCTCGCTTCAACGCTTCTTACAACGATTTGCATGATTGGTACGTTTCCTATTGTGGATTTTTTATTTATTTATCTCGAGATCTTACATCACCGATATTCATGCAGGGCAGCGTCGTTGATTCTTTGCCATGATAAGACTAAGCCCAAGGCACGAGCGCGAGTTGTTGAGAAGCTCGCCGAAGTGGCCGTGAAGTTGCGAAACTTGAATAATTATTCCGGTTTGCGGGCCATCATTACGGCCATTACCCAGTCGACATATCCGAACGATGAAGTCATGGAGATCTTCAAGACGAAGATTGACTTACATAAAAAGTATCTAAGCTCTGATATACTGATGCGGACTGCTGGAGCACATCAATCATATCGGCTAGCTTTACGGAATACGAAAGGTCCATGTATTCCGTGCCTGTCGGTGTTGTTTAATCAAATTTTAGTGATTGTATGACTGACGAATATCTTATGCAGGGAAGTCCATACGTCTGATCTTCGGCGGGCGCACGAGGGCAATCCGGATTTCAAACATGACGATTCTTCGAAGGTCCATTGGGCGAAGTTTAACATGATTGGCAAGTTCGTTGGCACGACAACTGAGCTTCAAGATCAGTGTCGCGGGCCCAACGGATACGTCCTAACCGAAAACCCACAAATCATGCTGCTCTTCGATGTACCTCTAATGGACTACGACGTGAGTGGAAATATAGCGTTTTGCATCAGTCACTTAGCAAAGCCTGACTGTTCTGCTACTTTCATGCAGGTGCAACAAGAGCGTTTGGGTCCACCCCCTGATGATGACGGAAATGTGTATGCGCCTCCAATTCCACCGATCCTGGAGCACGCTAGTCACCAGCGAGATCAGGGTGTGATCAAACGCCTGTTTTTCTGGTCTTGAAGTGGTAGATATTTCATCACCACATTTCTGATGCTAGTCGGTAAGCGGTCAAGTCAAGCACCGCATCAGTCGTCCGACCGATGCACGTTTTCTTCAGTTATTTTTTTATTTACGCTTACGCCCGAGATGGTATTACGTTTGTTTCTATTTGTTTCTCTGACGTGTAGATAGCATTCTCTTTCTTAGTGAACATAGAGCTTATGACGCTTACATACGATGTATACCTACCAGCAGCGCATTCATGGATTGGATGAATCAAGTTACTCTGCTTAATGAACGCTTTGTGCACGCCTTCAAATGCTTCGCTTCGCTTTGAATTTGGAATCGAGTCGGGAATGTTCGTTTTATAACCAAATACTCAAGTTTATCAGATCATATTAGGTGAGATAAACTCAAGAGATGTGAACTAAAGCCAATCGGCAAGGATACAAAAACAGCACGATAACAAATAAAAAATAAGAAAATAGAAATAGAAACATAAGCGCCTGTCCGACGACATACAGGTGAATGAATCCAAGTGTCGATTACAGTTTCCTATACACTTTATAGAATATCCCATCAATCGGCGTACAGGGTATGTTTATCCGTTCCCTCCAACCATTCCTTCAGAGATTGATCATCATTAAGCCCAACAAAGGTGTTACTGATACTGTTGCGGTACGCAAGATGTTGTACATCGTCGCCGAGTCGCAGGCGGACTTTATCCATGAGTTGTTCATGAGTCACGCGGGGACTAACGCGGATAGCTATTAGATCCTGCGTGAGGCGGTCAAAGATTTTGATTTTGATGAAAGCCGTATTCGGATTATTCGCTGAAATGGGCGGACTATTCAGAGCATTTGAGCCTGAGCGGGCGCGGCTCTTATTTGAGTTGGTACTGGGTGTCGCACTGAGAGGTTGTGAAGAATAGGAATGAGGGCTATCGTCCTCCGCCTTTCTCGGCCCGTTAGCGATAGCCGCCAGCTCATAGTCGTTACGCGGTCGAGAGAGTGGTGAAACGGTTGAGTCCGTGTATTTGTGATTAGTCTGATAGGACGATTGAGGTTGAGAATATGGCGTTTCCTGATAGTCGATTGGACGGTATCGCGAGCGTTCGGATGTCGGAGAAGCCGCGTTAGACCGGTCGCCCCCCGTAGCGCCGTTCACGCTTTTTGAAGAACCTGCATACTCGCGGTCGTCATAATATGAACCATCGCAGTATCGATTCCCGGACTCTTGCACTTGCAGCCGTGAGAAGGAATTACTCATTTGTTCTCCTACATCGCCTCGTTGCGGGGCATATGGTCGAGCAACCGCGCGTTCCTCCAATATTCTGTAGGCTGGGTCCACTTCCTCCTCAATATCCCCTGCCCGAGGTGCGAAGAAGTCTAACACCAGTCGGTGACGTAAAATGTGTTCCCCGCCAATCTCCCAAAGGGCACATAGCTGACTCAGATACTGATCGAGCTCGTCCTTGCGGAGTTGAGTCACCTTATCGTCTACATGCTGGCAAGGGCCAGGCATGAAAGGCAATATTCGTTTCGGTTCTCGGCCATTGCCTGGAGGGATCCGCCCAGCTTCCATAGGAAACGCGTCTAATAAGTTAACTTGGAAATCGTAAAAGTCGTTGTACACTCTGAATAAAACAAGTTGCTTCGCCGGAGGCAGGTAATCAGAGCCTGGATCACCGTCAGGTTGAAAGAGAGCGTGGACGCGGAACCAATACTCATCCATCTCAAAATGCCACGAGAGCACTTCGCCTGATAGCATGATTCCGGGTGGGAGGGTAGGTGAGGGTGTTTTCGTCCTCTGGGGTTCTGGTTCTTGCTCATGGATCGTATTAATGCGAGGAATTTCTTGAGAAGGAGAACGCATGTATGGGCTGTTTTCAACTGCTCCGCGAGATATGTCATCGTCAAGAGTACCAAGTGAGATGCTTGTGGCCTTGTATTCAAGTATCGACTTCTTCCACTCCTCTACGCCGGGTATGTCATTGCGCTCCATAAGCAACTTCACCTCTTCTTCCGGCATTACTCTACCTGTCGTTGGATCGTGGACGGCAACGAATGAGACAGGTATGAGACCAGGCCTCCCGAGTCGGCTGATAGGTTTCGCTACGAACCACTCGTAATTAGACTGTGCGACTACGGAGATGTGATCCCCAGCTTTAGCGTCTAACTCATCAGCGCGTTCCGCAACAAAATCATGTTGGACGATTGCATAGAAAGCACGCCGACGATTGGATCCACCCGGGGGTGATCCCATGCCAGTGGGCTTTGCTACCGTTCGACCGGCAGCTTGCGACATTCGGAGACTGCGGCGATAGTAGAATCGTTAGCAACGGCTCGTTAAGATTGAGACTAGAATACAAATAAGAGGTCCGAGCAAGCTGAGCCCGTGATAGATGACCTCAAGCAAGTCTGCCACCTCGCGAACCACCGCTAAGAGCAAGTCCCCCGTTTCCTCCTTCGTGCGACTTTAGAGGAATGCTCCGGAAATGGCAGACAGCTGAAGAAGACGAATGAATCTAATAAAAAGCCCGGCAATACTCACGCAGCGTTAGATTTATTGAAAACTTCAAACTTGTATCTGGGCACAAGCCCTCGGGCGCCGGTCATAGGGTTGTTTGCCTCGTACCAGCCAGGACCTTGGTCAATCTCGTTTGTGACGTAGAAAAAGTCGCCCTTCTGGAAGCTTAGCTCATGAGGCGCCTGCGGTCTGTGATCATCAAGGGCACGAATGACTTTCTTTGGCGGCTGTATGGCGGGCGTCGGTCTTGACACGGCAGGGATCGGCGTGGAAATGTGGGGCATATGAGCAGCGTGGTCCTTGCCGCTGTGGATAGATCTGCGAAGAAAGTCCATTGATAGGGAATATAAACGGCTAAAAGAAAGAAAGCTGAGGTCGTGAAGGGATCGTGAACGTCGAGGAGAAGGGAGACGAAGGCGGGAATGGACAGCACTACCACTATGTATGAGTGAGAGCTATTATCGCGGTTCACGACCGGCTTCTTTCCGGCCGCAGCCGTGATGTGACAAGTCACTCGCAGTATTTTATTATATTATGTATTATGTAACTCGAAGTTATTCTCTCTCTGTGTCCGCGTCACGCTCTCGTCGCCAAATTGAGTTTGTTCTTCTCATCGCTAGGCCAGGCCATAGTGACCTTCGAACGTCCTCCTCTATTATTATTATTGTCGTCCTTCCTCGCGAGCTGCATCCGCCATGGCAGCGCGTAAATTACAAGGTCGGTGGCTCGCCGTGGCTTCTTGTCTTCGATCCATCCGTTGACCTTGGTCTACTACAGCTGAAATTGACCGAGTCCTCAAGAGGGTCGCCGAAGGCGTTGAGGCATTCGACAACACTTATAAGAAAATGGATGCTACAGCAAATCTTACACAGAAGGAGAAACTGGAGGCAGACTTGAAAACGCAGATTAAGAAGCTCCAGCGTCTCAGAGACCAGATCAAGACTTGGGTCGCCAGTAACGACATCAAAGACAAGTCCCAATTGCTCGACAACAGGAAGCTCATTGAGACGGTATGCACATGTTCGCCGCGCTTCTGTAAAAAATTTTCTATCGGTTTACTAAGTGGTGCATGGTTTCGCGCATATTTACAGCAAATGGAGAGGTTCAAGGCATGCGAGAAGGAAATGAAGACCAAGGCGTTTTCGAAGGAGGGTCTCATCCAGGCGTCCAAGCTAGATCCTAAGGCACAGGAGAAGCTCGAAGTGACACAGTGGATACAGACAAAGATCGATGAACTTCTCTTACAAGTTGAGCAAGCCGAGGCAGAAATCGAAACCCTGCAAGGCGGCGCTAAGAAGAAGAAATCGGGCGTCCAGAATAACCGACTGGATACTTTAGAACATCTCAACGAACGTCGAAAATGGCATATTAGTCGACTGGAGATTGTCTTACGGTTATTGGACAATGGTTCGTTACCTGTCGAGAAGGTCATTTCGCTGAAGGACGATGTCACGTATTTCGTAGAAAGCAATACGGTTTGTTTATGTCTTGATTTTTCTTTACCGAGACTTATTTGATTATAGGAAGATGACTTTGACGAGGACGAGGGGATATACGACGAACTTAATCTGGATGAAGAGGAAGAGAAGTTCGGGTTAGTTGCAGACGATGCGGATAGTGACGGTGTATCAGAAGACGAGAGCGAAGGTATTGTCTACTTCTGGTCATTTCAAGGTTCACATCTTTACCTGGCTTGACTTCGTAGACATTCCTCCTCGAACTCCGTCGAAGAAAGCAGAAGATGAATCACCGTCAAGTCTCAAACAAGAACACAGTCCTATACAAAGAAGAGCTGGAGTTGCTATGAACATCCGAAGTCAGTTATTATTCTCGTAAACATGGTTAGAGAAGTATGCTGATTGGTTTGACTAACAGAATCTTCAATGACGGACGGTGAATTTATGTATGATTTTATCCATCCTTCTGTACTGAATGGAAGTGTTAGCACCGAAGCCGCCTCCTCCAATATCAGCTTCTTCTCATCCCATGTCCAGCGTCTTGAAAAATGGGATACCTTCTCGACCAGCACCATTACCAGTACGATATGCAGCTGCAGCTGCAGCTGCCGTTGCTGGGACGTCATCTGCTTCTACACCAGGGCAGAGTACGGGTACTACTGCGAATACTTCATCTTCAGGTACATCGAGTAATGGTCCGCAATCTGTAGCATCAGCGTCCACTGCAGCGCAGCAAAATCTACATGACACTGCTGTGTCTTCTCCCAGTTTGACGCAAGCATCAGTATCCGGCCCAAGTCCAATGATGTCGTCTGCCTCTGTATCCGGTCTGGCGCCGGACAGTTCTACCCATTCTTCGGCTCAGTCACCCGTCGTTTCAGAAGCTGTGCCCTCTCCGGCCATCCCTCGAACTACATCTCCACAAACTGCTTCACCACAGCAGAATGAGCCAATAACAGGTCAGAAAAGCTGGACTCAACCTATTGCGGGACTAATTTTTCCTACATCTATAGTTCCGACGCATTCGCCGAAACAAGCTACCTCAACATTACCAGAGGTGAGAAAGTTAATCTTATTTCTTATTCTCGATTCTAATAGTTCCTCAGCAGCAGCCCGGTGCGCCAAGTGAGGGACAAGCCACGACCACAACTCAATCTACTGCTCCATCGGAGCCTCAGACACTCGCTGCTCCTGCACCCCAGCAACAGCCACCTTTGGCTTCGCCATTACCTCAGCAGTTGCAGCAGTTTAGCAAGCCGGCACCTTCGACAGCTAGCGCATCTCCGTTACCACCTTCACAGACACCTGTATATCTTCCAGGCGTGAAGGTTGACCAGCCAACACAAGGATTATCCGCATCAGCTGTTTCAGTACCTCCTCAACGCATTGCTTCCGTGTCTCCGTCGGTTCAGCAGCAACAAGTGTTTGGAGCACAACAAGGTCAACAACAGCATCGTGGAACTTCTGCATTTCCCGGGTCATTGTCTG
Organism: Sanghuangporus sanghuang; assembly: GCA_009806525.1. Lineage (NCBI taxonomy): Eukaryota > Fungi > Basidiomycota > Agaricomycetes > Hymenochaetales > Hymenochaetaceae > Sanghuangporus > Sanghuangporus sanghuang. Next base: position 1,655,151 of record VVIT01000003.1, read on the forward strand.
ATTTGGTGTCTTCCTTTGAGAATGTGAAGCAAAAAGGTGATTGCATTTCGTTTTCCGAGCATAGTCGGATGCTTGATCGTGGTATTGCAGCGCCGCATCGCATGAATAACTTAGATCAGGTGCATAAGCTACTTGACGGAAGTTATCACAGTATGCCTCAACCTATGGATACGGAAAAGTATGTCATCCTTCTGAATTATGATGGGAATTCAAGTTTAATGTAGCTCAGGCCAAAGTACTACGTTCCCAAGAATCCGTTTCCGACACCGCATTACTATCCTCAGAATCCTCATCCTATACTCAGCTCACCGACGTTGTTCCAGAATCTGGACATCGAGACACTGTTCTATGTCTTCTACTATCTGCCTGGGACATACCAACAGTACGTTATGCTTGACGTTGACTGAGCTATTACTAAGCCTTCCCTGGCGTCGCTCAGGTATCTGGCCGCAAAGGAGCTGAAACGTCAATCATGGAGATTCCACGTCAAATACTTAACGTGGTTCCAACGGCATTCTGAGCCGCAAGCAATCACCGACGAGTACGAACAAGGCGTATACGTCTACTTCGACTGGGAAGGCTCATGGTGCCAAAGGAAGAAGAGCGATTTTCGATTCGAATACAGATACCTCTCTGAGGATTGAACGGCCAGCGGCATTCCTTGGCTCGACTGAGACTGGAGTATACATTTCGTACTCTTTATCAACTTTTCATTAGTGTTCCATTCTGCATCCATGTATGAACAAAGCCATCCTCTGTCCTCTTTTTTTTGTGCGGACAATGCTACCGCTACTTTTTTTTTGCTCGCATTAGGCGCTCTTTAAGCAAGAACATCTGTTCGTTGTGACATTAAGAAAGTTACGGACAAAGATTATTCTAATGAAACAACCCCTCCCAAAGCCTCGAAAGTCTTCTTCAACTTCTCAGCTTCTTCCTTCGGCAGGTTCTCCTTCAAGACTTTCGGTAATGACTCTACAAAAGACTTCGCCTAGAGGGTGGTTTTAGTCAGTCAAGGTAAAAATAGTCTTGCGAAAGACCTACAGCAACAAGTGTGAGAGTGGGATTCATCGCCTTTACTTCCCGAATAACCTTCGGCTTTGCAGAGGCGTCGAATGACTCGAGTTTGACGTTGAATACGGTCTTCTCCTTTGGTTTTTCCTGTTGTATGCAGATAAACATACAAGTGCACAGTTGAAAGAGGATCTTCATACCTCAGCAGGAGCTTCCTCTGTCGCAGCAGCTGGTGCGGCCGGTGCAGCTGCAGTAGGCATGGCAATTTCTTGGATGTTCAGCCTCGACTAAAATAAAACAATGAGTTAGTAACATGATTTAACGCTACTTTGGCACCAAGAAATGATAGCTATACTTTTAGTAGAGACACCAAGTCTGCCGCCTGCAGCAACGTCAAGCCCGAAATGTCATCTACGATGTTTGAAATCTTCGGGTCAGAAGATTTGGGAGGAGGTGGAGAAGAAGGAGCCTCTGAGGAGCTGGCAGATGGAGCGGCGGTTGCAAGGTTTCGTCGCGTGAGATGGGAAGACAGGACACTGAAGAACAGTCAGGATTACAGGTACCAGGTATTACAGACTCACTCTTACCAGCTTGAAATTCTTCGCCTTGAAAGTGCTCGCAAGCTCGCTGCCGTTCGTAGCTGGCAGAGAAAGAAGTAGTGACGCGTCAGCTTGACATTGTTCGTACTGAAAAGGCTTGAACGCGCTCACCGCCATGCCGAGTAAGAATCGGTGAAGAAACGGTTGAGGAAAGTACGCGACAAAAATCGTCCTGTATGACATAATACATGCCGATCATTTAACTCATTTTGTGCGGTGGTGATTAAAAATCACGGCAAGTACTGCGGCAAAATAACTTGAAATTGCATTCCTTTACTACTACGCAAAGACAAATGCAGCGAATAAGCAGTGAAACACTTTGTAGTTTCTGAGATTACAGTAAACCTCCACCCTGTTTCGTTTAAATTGCTCGTCCGAAGACTGTAAATGTCAGATCTTCCCTCAAAACCGGTTGCGAAATATCCTGAGTTCTCAGCCGGCCCTTGACTCTGTGTCCCGAAAATGGACCATTCCAGTTCTGCTGATGCTCAATCTCATGCGTGCTATCGTCTTTTCCGCTATCCGGGGAAGAGCCAGTCTGCTTGATGGAATACTCCGAACTTGAAGGTGAATCAGTTCTGTTGAGAGGCGATGCTGATGGCTGGCGAGCTCCACGGTCATCTTGTCTATTGCGTTTCCAGAACATCCATGTGTGCAGGATATCACGCTGAGTTCCAAAGACGAGAACTACTGCGCTTCCCACTGTAAAGTAAGTTATGTAGGACAGAAGGTTACAAGACACCATCCAGATCTCGGCACTTACTCGTAGCCAACGCCATGTCTGGAACTGCACTTCGAGGAGCCTTTATTGATAGAGCACTCAAACTAAATACCACATTAGTCTGGCTGAAACTCATACTCACAAGATACGCTTACCTCATTCCTAAGACGATCCATAATGTGAATGCTACAGTCCGACAAATAAGGCTCAGATCCGTGCCAACACTCCTTCCCAGTCCACTGGAACGAATTGTGCGCCAATGAGAAAGAATAATGTAGAGAATCCATACTGATGACTTAAATGAGAACAGCATAGATACACACGATGGAGCCAGACGTGCGTTCTAGACAAACCGTGATAAGTAGAATACCCAGAGAAAACGCCGTTATCGAGTTTGTTCTATTTCGGTATTAATATGCGCGCTGTCAATGGAAAAGCAGGTAACGACACCTACAGCCCTGAGTCTTTCACGGAGCAGTAGAAGAATCTTCTCCTGCGGGTAACAAGTTCAGGGTTATTGGAACCTACCTAGAACTGCAATGAATATCAGAAGTAGCAGGGGGATTCGAAACCTACAAAAGCAGTCCATGCCGCGAACACTACGAACGCGACATATGGCGACACTAGGAGCTATTGACGAATCTGTCAATCTGCGCATAAGACACGCAATGACGAGATATACATACAGTCCACTTCCGCAGGGTTTCATGGGATTCTGGGTCCCTTTCTTGGAAAGCAGCTCGCATGACGTGAAAGACTTGAAAAACGAGTGCGAAAGCAGAAACCGACGTCCTTCATAATTCCGTTAGCATTCAGATGATCATTGACTTTGTATTAGGCCCACCAGCCGGGTTGTCCATAAAGAAGGGAAGCTTGTGTCAGGCAAAGCAACCTAGGGGGCTCCGGTCCAGTCTGGAAGCCCGCATATAAGCTGCATGCATTATAGAATACAGTCAACAATCATGAGATAAAGTCGCCTCTACGAATCAGCGGATCTACATACAGCAGCGATGAAGATAACCCAACAATTATCCAAGTCACACAGAGATTGATGAAAGTAGCATGCCGGCGAATATTTTTCGCTACCAAGATCGTGATGATGAGAAGTGGAAGACCAAGATGAGAAGGCCAGATATTGAGGACAAGCCAAGCGATGAAAGTTGCAGAGCTTCCCTGCACGACTTGTTGTGTGTCATCAGCAGCAGCGTTCAGTGCTTCAGAAACAGTCAATTCCGTCAAATTGCCATTCAGCACGTAGGAACATACCTGCTCGTTGCGCGCAATTACTATTTCCTATCACCGGCATGGAGAACGTAAGGCAAGGAAAGGAATGAAATGAAATGAGTGTGGACCAGCACCCTACAGAACGACGATACTTAGAAACAGAGACCCGGGATACGATGAGCAACAGGCGGTTTACGCAGGTCCCCAGAGCTTTAAACGCGCGAAACTCGCGGTCAGTTCAGAAGATGTCGGTACTCGACAACGGACATAAATAAATCCCGGATTTCTCACACGACCGAGGGAAGTGTAAACGTTGCGGCAAGAACCAAAAACCTTGAAGAGTTAAGTATCTTTGAGATCAGCTGGGAAAAATGTTGAGTGCACACGTTGGTATGGTTACAAGTAAAGGAAACATCTCTGTTGAGTAGCATTGCTTGTTTAGGAGTCACGGTCCCGGCTTTTTTTAAACTCGTCTACCCAGCGCTGTTCTACTTCACCCTTCGGGAGGACGACGAAACTTAAATATCCTTCACGAACCTCTAGCCCGTCAGGAGAACCGTCCTTTGCTTTGGCGACATTGAGCAAATCACGAAGTGTCATTTTCATACCTATTTTCAGGAGCCTCTTTGTGCGTGTGATAGCATAGACGTTCAGCTTTCCATACACGTATTCGTGTTTCAAGTCCCAGTCTGGTGCCGGGACGTTCGGAGGGAACATGTTAGAAAGTTGGTCGCCAAACGTCGTGTCCTCATGGAAATTCGGCACTATGTCGGACTCAGCGTATTGAGGATACAGAAAGAACGAAGGCAAGATAAGAGCAGAGGATTCGGTGTCGTCTTCGAAGTGTGGTTTATGATCACTACCAGCAGAACTTGAAGGATCCGGTACCTCAATTAGGCCGCGTTCCTGAATCGATATCCTAATTGGCTTCTGCTACTGAAGTGAACATGAGTTCTTACCCGAAAAGCCCTTTTTAAACGTTCCCTCTCTCGTGCCTCCTTCTTTGTTTGCCTTGCACGTTCTCGCTCCTTCCTTTCGTTGACGCTCTTCGCCTTAAGCACGAGATCTAGAAGCGTCTTCATGCCGTCATTGGCCTGATCAAAGTTTAAACATCGCTGACAAGCATCAATAGCATCGTCCATGCGCTCAAGAGCAAGCAAAGCTTGCGCGGATCGATAATAAGCTTTCGAGCATTCCGAGTTCAGTGCGATGGCTCTTGCACAATCGCGAAGGACCGAGCCATAGTTTTCTGAAGTCATCGATCGAATCAGCTAGCTAGAGAGAAAATACGCACAGCTACGTACTCAGCTCAAGATTGCACGCAGCTCGGTTACAAAGCAGCGTTTCCAAAAGTTTAGGATCCTCTGGCTTTGCATCGATGCCTTGATTATAAAATCCGAGTGCTTCTCTGTAGCGCTTCCCCTTGAAATACTCGTTACCTTGTTCCTTGAAGTTCTGCGCGATTTCTGTAATCTGCTGAGCGGACGAGTTTGGTATCCAACGAATGGGTACTCTCACCTACCGTCCGGAGTTCCTTCGTGGGCTAAACTTTGCAGCGCACTGATAGCTGTTTCATCAACATCTTCATCTGGGCCAGGAAGGGACCGCATGAAGAGTGGAACAGAATCCCATTCCTTTATTTTGTCTTCAAACAAGGGTGGTTGAGGGAAAGCCATCGTGATTGCTAAAGGACGTGCAAATTTTCTCTACGAAACCCCGAGCCGATTGCTTCTGCGTCGATCACCGTCGATCAAGAAACGACGTAATCAATAATTTACATATTTGCTGCAAAGAGAAACTACACACGGTCGTGCAGGTGCAAGCAAGTACGAATAAAGGCATGATAGGAATTCCGAGGGATTTTGGGATGTCCTTGGGGATAGCGATAGAGATAGGGGGTCGCAATACAGGAATTATATGTACCAAGGAATGGAATCTAAGAGTATCGGAGAACATGTGATGGAAGCAAAGCTTTAACGAATGAAGAAGCTCAGCGCAACTGCGATTGCAGTAACGGCAGAACAGACGATGAACCCGAAGGGGTATCCTGAAGGATTTCCATCGACACTGACGGACCACAACTAGGGAAATCGTCAGAACACGGAGACACTAAAAATGAACAAAGTCCCACATATCCACCGAGGATAGGACCCACGAAACGAGCGAAGCTGACTATACTTTGTGCAACGCCATTTGCATAGCCAAGAATTTGCGGCGGAGACACTGGTATATGTTAGAGCAATCGACTTATTTGAATAAGCTATGAGAGAACCACGTACTGTAATTCAACAGTATTGCTACCGACGTATATGCAAAAGTGATTCCAGCATAACGTAATGCACTGTGCGGTTACAGTGTGTTATTTTCCTCCTTGTGCAGCAAAAGTGAACTCGGAACGTACGTGCTGAATACAAGAGCTGAAGGTGACGGACGACCTTTGTCAGAGATGGACTTTACGAGAATGGCTCAAAGCAACACCCACCAGCCATAAGAAAGGCGTTTCCGCCGTTTTCGACGCCCGCCAATGGACGGTAAAGTATCACAGATAGATATGCTGGTATGAAAAGGAGTGATCCGATTCGGAACATAGCAAGATGAGAGAAACGACCACGCGGAGGTCTACAGAATGCCGTTAGTGCACTGGCGGTTGCACACAGAGTGACTTAACCACGAACCCCATATTTCTTAAAGTACATCAAGGTCAGCAAGAAATCATGTATGAACCATTATATCACTTACGGATAAAGATAGAACTGATAAGCGATGGAAGCCAAGCTCATGAGTGCAACTGAAAATTACTGAGCATTATGGCACGGAAAATGGTAAGTCCACTCACTGAGCTGAGCAAAGTGGCCGGCATTCAGATTGAGACCACCTGAGGAATACTTCCTAGTGTCGAAAGAAAGGAGTCCTTCATACGAGGGACGAAACACAACTAGATTCAGGCACTCACGATACCAGGTAAGAGAGGAAGACTTGGTCATGAGTCGTTGAGTGCAACGCTAGCAAGCCGTACCTTGACATAGAAATGAAGTGCTAAGCACTGTCATTATCAACAATACGTTCAAAATGACTTACTGGAATATTATCATGACCGGTAACTGAGAAAGAATAGAAGGCTGTTTCTCGGATACCATGTCCAGCGGTTCGTCTGTATCTTGCTGTTCACGACGCGAGAAGACGGATTGACGCTGACCTTCCATAATTGGCGCGAGACCGTCGCTGAGACCTGCTTCTATATCGCCTGGTTCTCGAGGAAGCAGAGGCTGAGAGGGAAAGGTTGGGGTTTCGTTGATTGAGGGCGAGCGCACGCCCGTATGCGAGAAAATTGCTGGAACAGAGCTCGACACCCGTCTTGGAGTACTGACAGAGGTATCAGCCACTTGACCAAGGGAAGATTGGTGGAGCGGACGTCGAGGAGAATCAAGGCGCGATGCCACGCTGGCATTGGAAGGTCTATGGGCGGATGGAGCAGATGACCGGCCAGTTCGAGCCGGAGAAGGTGGTGCTAACATACGCGGATTATAAGCGGCTGAAGATGAGCGACCGATACGGGTCGGGGAGTTCGTTCCTTCTTCATCGTCATCCTGGAACGGATTATCGTCTTCGTCGTCAAGCTCAGTGTCGGAGAGAAACACGTCTTCATTATCAGCATTGATAGCGGCAGCAACCCAAAGATCAGCCATATTTGTGACGGCGAACTCGTTAGCCATAAGCAGTCGTTGAGCAAAGTTCAGTTCACCCCCCTCAATTCCTTGAGAAGTGCTTCTAGCACGTACGCCCATTGCATTGCTCTGCCGCCGACGAGTGATCGTGCTAGCTAGACTACCGCGACGACCGGCTAAACTTTGGCTAATATTACTTGCCAATCTATTCCTGTAATCAGCTCCGTAACCATACGCGGATCCATCTGCGGCTGACGCTCGCGATTGGGTACGGACGCGGGTACCATTAGATTGTCTGACTGACGGGGATAGACGCATCGGTGTATCGCCAGCCCTGGAAGTAGGAATGTCGTCATGTGCACTCGGGACTCGTTTGGCAAAGTAGTCAGAGAATCTTTGCGATAACCTGTATCTTAGGGATCTCGGAGGGCTTGTGACTTCGTCCACGGGAGTGGATGGTTCTTCTGGAATAGTATCGGTGGCCGTAATCTTCTCCGGTGGTAGACGAATAGCGCCTTCGCGGGGACCACCGTCAGGAGCAAGGAAGAGCGACAGTATCGCGCCTAAAAACAAGATCAATGGATCTCGCAAAGGAACTCAGTACAAGACATACCAATGAATGTTATAGATGCTGCAATTATGGTGGGAAGAAGGTATGGGTACTTAACGAACAATGTTATATTTGCAAACACTCCCGGCCACTTCTGCGCCGGATTTTCGACTTGAGCACGTAAAGTCAGATTGATATCATATTCAACAGACAATATCGGTGACTTACAAGATCCTCCGACAATGGCACCTGCCACGCCACCAAAGCCCCAAGCAAATCTAACATATTGCAGTCATTTTCGGCGTCAACTTATTATCCAGAGGGACCACTCACCCAAGTATGGCATAGGCACGTCCTTCATTACTGGGATCAGTGATTGTTGCTATGGTTCCTCGACCGACACCAATTGCTCCAGCAAAGATTCCTTGTAACAAGCGTATGCACATGGCTTGAGGGAGGGATGTTGCAGTCCCAAAAGCGAAGCATGTCAATGAACTCCCGAGTAACGATGCAAAAAGTACAGTTCGAATCGAATGCTTCTCTGCCGCAGTGGCCTAGGCAAAACTTATCAGTAAGATGTGCAATGCAACAATAGGGTGAAACGGACCCAAAGCAGAGATGTTATAAACTGGGTAATAAAGAAACACGATACTGTATTCTAAGTCAGTTTATCAGACAAGCGTTGATAGCTAATATAGCATACCAAGTATCCCTGTCCAATATCCGACGTCTGCTTCATCACGGAAACCTCCAAAACCTATAAAGTGTGTGACCAACAGAGCTAAGATGTATACAGAGCGCTTACCTTCAACCATGAACAACAAGAAAGGAGTAGCCACGTTCGCTGTCAAGAACTCTCCCAACATCACCTTCAAAGAATTGTCATTAGTAGAACATAATGCTGATAACGCTCAGCTTACAATAGACAGCACAATCATTGGTAAGATAGGTAGAGGAGAGCTAATCGTCTCTCCACTTGGAGCCAACGCGCTCGGGATCGGTGGCCTCTCCGATGAAGGCGATATTAAATCCTCGTCGGGTAGATTCTTCCAGAGCGAAGCAGGACTAGCGCGCCTCAAGCGCGAAACGAACGACCTTCGAGGATGCGTCGATCCTGCCACACGATGTCCTTCAATAGAGCTCGGCGTTTCATTATCAGTGAACAGCGTCGAGTCTTCTGTGTAACCTATGCGAGGTGTGGGAACACGTCGACCTAGCTCTGGCGTCGTCATTGTTTGTGCATAGGTCCCGTCGAGCGTTCAGCAGGGCGGGCAATGTAGTTGAATGGAAGCAAGTTGTCTGTTACAGTGGCTGCGCCGCGCCGGAGACTGAGCGCGACTAATCAACATGATGCTGATGTCATTCCGCCGGAGATACCACGAATAGCTACCTCGTATGTAGTATGTAGTACGTCTTGCAAACAGGTCTCCCACTCTCGGTCGGAGCTTCATTGTAATCCCTCTCAGTATGCGCATAATTGGACTGAAGGCAGCATTGAACTCGAATAATCGCTACAAGTACAGAGTATTTTTCTTCCGCGTCCTTATGCAGGATTCACTCTGCTGACTGGAGCTCTACCAATAGGCTCCCGAATTTGTTGTCGACCACCTGGTCATCGGAGGAGGTAAGTTTCTGGTCGGGATCATATACAAAAGGCTTTATCTCATAGATTTCCAGGCGTAGTCGGCTTGGCCATTGCTCGTGCTCTCGCACTGAACTACCCTGACAAGACGACCTATCTCGTCGAGCGCAACGGATCGGCAGGCGAAGAGACCAGGCAAGAACATCTAATCATGTACCAAATCTATAAGTCTCATTCCAAGTTTCAGCTCACGAAATTCGGAAGTCATTCACGCTGGTTCGTACATTGATATTCGATTTCTCTCAATGCAAAGAGTTCTCAAATATTCTCCTAGGTATTTACTACCCTACCGGCTCACTTAAGGAATCGCTCTGCATACGCGGAAGGCATCTCCTTTACCAATACTGCGACGTTTCTTCAGTGCCTTACCGAAAGACCGGCAAACTTGTCGTAGCTACTGAGAGTCAAAAACCCTACATTGAATCTCTTTACAAGAGGATTGCGTCTCTAGAATGGCCGGCGGCGAAGATAGACACAGGATATCCGCCTTCAGGTCCTCCTATCCCCGCTGAATTGATATCCGGCTCAGAAGCACGAGATCTAGAGCCCGACTTATCTCCAGACATCTCAGCTGCCCTATTAAGCCATGAAACAGGCATCCTCGACTCTCACACGTTAATGGAGAGCCTTGAGAGGGACGTCATGGAATCAGAGAACGGCGAGCTCGTGTATTCGACATCAGTGGTGCGAGTCGATCCATACGATAGGTCAAGACCAGCGTTTGGTGCTCCTGATGTTCCATTGAATGAAGAAGGCTGGGTCATACAAATGATCACCCGCAGCACATCAGAAGCCGATTCAAGCCAAGGAGACGCGTTCCTCGCTCGTAATGTCGTAAACGCATCGGGCCTTTCTGCCAATTTGATACTCAACTCACTGTTACCATCGGAAAAGCGCATTCCGATGTATTACGCTCGAGGGTCATATGCCGCATACAATGGTTCCGGAGTCAGGCACGTCAAGCGCCTTCTCTACCCGTGCCCTGACACCGGAAAGGAGAAACATGCCTTCCAATCTTTGGGCACGCATCTCACGCTTGACCTAAGCGGCAACATCAAGTTTGGGCCTGACCTACAATGGATATCACCATCAGGAGCCTCGCCTCCTAACCCAGAAGCGACACCAGTCTCCGGTGATGGTACTTCAAAAGAAGAAGTATTTTCTTACGATGAAAATGATATCGACTTTTGGAAACAGTACCTTGTACCCGATGATTCCCAGATCGCCGCCGTTACAAAGGCTGTAAAACGGTATCTGCCGAGTGTCGACGAATCGAAATTCAGAGCAGACTACGTCGGTATCCGTCCGAAGCTCGTCCCACCGTGGGGCGGCTTTCAAGATTTCGTGTTTCGAAGAGATAGATCAACGGATTTCTTAGAAGGGAGTGGCTCCGAGAACAAACGTGGAAATGGGGATATGATAACGCTGTTGGGCATAGAATCTCCAGGGTTGACTGCAAGTCTCGCTATTGCAGAAAATGTTATCGGAATGTTGGAGCACAGTGATGATCATTAGATATCGTGCAATTATTGACATATACCACAATGATAGAAAGGATATTGAGAGATCTATCCTCGCACAGTCACTGTAGGCTCCCAAGCCTTTATTTTAGGTGCCGCAGTGTTGTATGATCTGTAAGCACCTCTCGTCCCCGATAAGTTTTCAATGTACGGCTTTCCATAAAGGACATGTCAGTAAATGTATATGTGACAAGCAAATCTTCAAGCTTACCGCCTTCCAGGCCGGTGTTGAACTTTGCACGACTGGATCCTGTGTAGGAGGGTCCTTGCGGATGTGCGTCAACCATGAATGCCACTCGGGCGGTACTTGGGAACCGTTGAAATCGTTCTGCTCGCGATCAGCTAGATTATACTATACCGAAGAACGAGGCCATCGTACCTGGCGGTAGTCAACCCATCGATGACGACCTATTCGCAGGTTAGCTGAAGCTGCACTGGGTCGGTCCTCAAACAAACACACCAGGGATCTCCTCCTCGGCATTGAGATTCTCGAAGTACCTGTTTCCAAACCTGCAGCAATGATAAAAAGAGTCGACGTGGGCAGGAAGGGATATGGACGTACTGGTCGCTGCCGACTAGAGTACCAGACTTTGCATCACCGATGCCATACTGCATTGCGCGGAACCATTCCCTGAGACCCATACGGCGGACATTACCTGTACGAATCGAACCATTTTAATTCGACGCGACGATGTTGGAGAAATACGGAAAGAATACACACGGATGTACCGAGAAAGCGAGACCATGGTTGAAAGTGGATGGAATGTTGTATGTAGTGTAGCCTAAGCCTTAGTCGCGTCGTGTCCGTGCCATCAGAATAATCATCCGAATTCGGGAACAACCGGGCTTCAGTCTCAAGTCGATGACAAGCATTCCATCCGACGTTACCAACTCAACTGCTTCGTTTTCTGTCCACCACCACCAGCACAAACAAATCCATCATGCCGCCTGCTCCTCGCTCGTTCTTGAAGCACTGGTTCGCTGTTGAGGTCCGTTCTTCTCTCACTTCCTCTCATTTTTGATGATTGCTGACCTCCATATAGGCCGTCCCTCTGTACGTTCAGCTCATTTGCCTCACAATTCTACCCTTCTAAGCTCGAACTGTCTCTCCAGCTACGCAATCATCGGGTTTGCCCTCACCGGCGCAGCTTGGTTCTCTTTCCGTCAGGCACGCAGTCCGAGCGGTATGACTTCCCTCCAACGCGTCCAACTATAACATGCTGACGATGTTACTCCATCCAGTGATCTGGACGAAGAGTAACCCGGAGCCGTGGAACACCGTTAAACCGGACGAGTCCACCAAAATGATCAACGTAAACCACAAGCTGGATAAGAGGTTAGTTGCGCTTCCCATTTACCATCTTCTTCTGATTTGATAAATGTCTGCGGTGCTGTAATCATAGCTGGAGCCGCGACAAGCTTTGATAGCTTCTTTTCAGTCGCAATGTACCGTACAATCGCGCAATCGCGCACAAGAATTCTGAATTGTTGATTTTCTTTCTCCTTGTGTGATTGGTCTGAACCGGCCCGCGGCTTACATTTTCTCCCGACTCGGCGATGCTTGAGTTGAGGCTGACTAGTTATCTCTCTTTCAATCACCACTCTATATAATCTTCCTATGCCCCCAGCTACAGTGATTCTGAAAGCCCGATCCGCCTCGACATGGTAATGCAACTAGATTCGCCACAGCCGAGCTTCTTGCTCCCAAATTCTTCAAACATACAAGACACACCTGAAGAGACGCCAATCGACGGCTTACCTTTGGTGCTTCTATTTCTTAGCGCAACTCTTTTTTTGATATTTATAGCACTTTTTTTTCATTCCAGAGTCGAATTGATCCATACGGTCTTCCCGCTCTCATCTTCGGTGGCGCGTCTTTGTCCCAACAATACAATAACGATAGCCATTTGGAAAGGTATTCATTATCAGCTGTCTCTCTTTCCATTCGGCCTGGTCTAAGTGCTCCTTAGCCTCATCCCACTGCGAACTGTCAGGACAGCTCTCAGGTAAAATTTAACTTCTGAGGGGTTTAAGGTTCTGATATAGCTGATTTTGATTAGATATGGAATTAATGCGTTTGATACCTCTGCGTACTATGGTCCTTCGGAGATTGTTCTGGGCACAGTTCTCAAAGGCCTGGAGTCTGAATTTCCTCGCTCGGCATATCAATTGGTATTTGCTTTCTTTGGAGTTGTTTTGTGATATCTGATTGGCATGCGCTGCTCTCTAAGATGACGAAATGCGGACGATACGGTCTAGACCGAGATGGATTCGATTACTCGCCAAAAACAATCCGTCGGAGCATCGAGCGCAGTCTAGCGCGGCTGAACACAGACTACCTCGATGTCGTCTATCTGCATGATGTGGAATTCGTCGCGGAAGAGGTTATGCCGAAACGGTCCGGGGATCATACGGGTGCATTAGGCGCAGAAGCTGAACTGTATGGACTGCGTGAGGGTCAAGAGGCCAAAGTCTGGGGCGATGGCGACCAGCGTGTGCTAGAAGCCTACCAAGAGCTTCAGAAGCTGCAGGCTGAGGGTGTCATTAGGCACATTGGCATCACCGGTAGGTAATACCAGAGGAACTGCAACACTTCGGATTCACTGACTCTGTTGCAAATAGGATACCCTCTTCCAACGCTTCTCAGACTGGCACTTCTCATCCTTCATACGCCACCGTTCAAGCCTGTCGACGTACTCCTGTCCTATTCCCAGTCCAATTTGCAAAACTCCGCCTTCGCAGCCTTCACTCCGGCGTTCCGCGATCGCGCACGTGTTGCTCAGTTGGTGTCAGCCTCCCCGCTCAATATGGGCTTGCTGACTCGCAATCCTCCAGCATGGCATCCAGCTCCTGAGCCACTGCGTATTGCCGTCGCAAACGCTGCAAAGGTGTGCGAAGTAAAGGACTGGACTGGTGGACTGGTTAATGTCGCTCTGGGATATGCGATGCGGAAGGATGCCCCATTTGCTGGCGAAGGGCACGGGGCAGCAGAGGCGAATCCAGGGGAGATTCCTGTCGTCGTTGGATTAAGCACGCCAGCAGAAGTGCACGAAGCTGTCAGGTCGTGGCGGGCTGTCCGGCAGGAAGATGCATCTTCTATCGCGAAGAGGCGGGTCATGGAAGATGAAGTGATTAATATTTTCAAAGATGCGGGTTTCTATGGGTGGGCGTGGCCTTCCCCATCCAAGGAATAACGAGTCTTCTTATGCTCCTATAACTTACGGGGTATCGGTACGATCGATCTGAGAGTTTACCCAGCCTTTCTGGATAATTAGCTTCTTTTCTTCTTTTGGCGGGAAAATGATGATATATTAACATTGTTACTTGAAGTTGGGAACACCCGGAAGTAAGTAAATACTGCGCTATATTGCAACAAGATTGAGCAAAATGGAAGGCTATAAAAGAAAACAATAGAGAAAGGGATGGATTCGGTGCACTACTACTATATCACCGCGTTCTGATGATGCCCGCGCTGACGAGTTTCATAATTTTGTCGCGTACGCCTGGGTTCTTCATATGATCCTGAAGCGCTTTAGGGTCCGATTGAGCCTGCTGCAAAATCGTCTGCATCACTGGGTCGGTCATGATTTTCTGTTGGCGATCAAAGCAAATACAGAGGAAAGAAGGGTCAATCAGCATCGCAGAAAGTTCAATCAAATGAAAAGGGCATACCGCAACTTCTGGATCCCGCATCGCACGCTGAAGCGTTTCTTCTTCTGATTCGTTAGAGCGTTGGGCCGAGAGTGCTTGGTTGCACTTCATCAGCTGTTGCTGAATCTCCATTGTATGAGACCCGTCTTCGTCGTGTTCCGCAGCCTCTTGGATGGCATCAATGGCCTTGGTATACTCCTTCATCGAAAACAACACGTTGCTCTTTCGGATGTAAGCTTTAACTGCGTTGAAGTATCAGCATCAGTAATTACCACCTCCTGAGTGAAGATGAAGGTAATATCTCACCAAACTTTGGATCCACCTTTATCGCCTGCTCAGCATCTTTTAGCGCTTCGGGAAGTGCTGTGAGTTTGGTGTAACATAGTGCACGGTTGTTGTAACCTCTGGGATCCTTCGGATCACGCTTGATACTTTCGGTGTAACTCTTCACAGCACCAGCAAAGTCGCCCTTCTTGAACAACGCATTTCCCTCCTCTCGAGCCTTCTCGCTCAACGTGGGATCAATATAGGCCTCCGCTTCTTTTACAGCCTTCTCCTTCTCAGTGTCTCGCAGCTTGTTAAGGATATCTGGTGTGCGGTGTTCTGTGAGCGATTTATTGAAGAAGCGAATCGCGGCATCGAGATCTCCCTTGCGTTGATAAGCGGAACCGATTCTCCCATAGGCTTTCGCGATAAGTTTATAGTCTGCACGCAAAGGGCGACCTTCCTCGATCGCCTTTTCGCACGTGGCAATGCATTCGTCATATTTGCCTTGCTCAAATTGAACCGCTGGATGATCTTGTCAGTATTGTCCCGATTAGCTATCTTTATAACCTTCACGAACCGCTAAGATTCGTTAAAAATGTGACATCCTTGGGCCAGGTGTCCCATGCCTTTTGGAACGCTGCAGCTGCCGTCTCAAAGTCGCGTTTACGATATGCGTCACTGCCGATCTTTTTCTGCTCTTCAGCAGTCGCCTGCAACTTCTTGTCTTCTAATGCTTCAGGGTCGTCTTCTTCTGGTTCGGGCTCCTGCATTTCGACGTCTTCGACTTTCGTTGAGGGCGTCTCGGAAGACGTCGAAGGTCCCGCCGGCGCCGATGGATTCGGGGGCGGAGGAGAAAAGGGTTCGCGGGGCCCGTCATTACCTGTACCTTCTGGGCGACTGAATGATTGTATGTCAATGCCCATAAGGAGACCCATGACCTCGATCATTCGTGGATCTTGTAAGGCACCCTGAATAAGCTTTGGATCTTTTTGGACAGATTGTAGCTGAAAGAGAGGCTCAGATCTACGAAACGTTGATAGGATGCCAACAACCTACCGTGGCCATAAACGCCGCATCAGAGAGATATTTTGACGTCTTTGGATTGGCTGCAATTTTGCTGATCATATTTGGGTCGCTGAATAGCTTTCCAAGAGGGTATGCATTCTCTGGGTCCGATGAATCCATTGTCTTTGCTTCCTCAACTTCCTTCAGGCCTTTGCGAAGCGCCGGGCTGTCTTCGAGCTTAAGACCCTCCTTATATGCGGCAATGGCCTCGTCCCATTTGTGCGCCCCATGCAAAGCCGCACCTTTGCGGGCATAGCCCTTTGACCAAGACGGATTTGCCTTTATGCACTAATTAAAGTACGTGAGCCCGCACCTACAGGCACAGCAAGCAGAAGAGGACTACATACAGCTTCTGCATCTTCTAGTGCTGCCTGCCAGTCTTTTTTACCAGCATGGGCGGCACTACGGTTGCTGTAAAGGACATGGTTTGAAGGATCGAGTTGGATTGCCTTTGAGAAAAGGTGGATCGCCTTGTCGTACTCTTTTGCGGCGAAGGCCTTGTTTCCCTGATCCTTAAGAGTGTTAGCGTCTGCCATCGGTGAGAGATATGACAAGCTGGGCGTGGGCGTGTATGCGTATGAACGTACGTTGCGTTGACTTTATGCTCTGGCTGCAGCTGGCTTAAAGCTTTCCACCGTCCGACCGGAATGTTCCAGAACGATGCGATGATCGACGACTACTGTGTCACGGTGTGCTGTCCTGATTTGGATGTACAGTATGTGTAATGCTTCCGGTGTGACAGAGTGTGACAGACAGTTACAGGTGACGTGAACGTAAACAGAGTTTATGATTAATGTACGTTCTAAATAGAAGTGAACATATATATACATGTACACATACATATACATAGATAATATAATACAGGGCCGGGCCAGTCGCTGTCCGTCCTGGGACTGCCAGTGCCTCTGAGACCTGCCTCTTCTCCTTCTTCTACCTCCACTAACGGCTTCCCTCTTTACCCCCTCAGATGCCCACAACAGACATCCCGGCTCATATCCAGCCACGCCTGCCCCAAAACCCTCGCCCAGCTCAAAGACTAAAACTGGAGCACAACGACGCAAATATAGCCTCCGCAGAGGATTCCACACGCTCTCCCACCGTCGAGCGAGATGTTTCTCAGGCAAAGCAGCCCGCCAAGAGAGCAAGGAAGGCTATAAACTGCGAGCCTTGTCGTAATAGCAAGCTCAAATGCGACAGGTCAGTCATTCTGAGCCATTTCATGGTCAATAGCCAACTGGCAGCTTCTTGCTTCTAGAGGGAGGCCGTGCTCTTCTTGTGTACTCAGAGGTTCGTGTTTGACTGTCGGCTTCTTGCCTTCTTCGGGCGCTTGCTAACACTTCTTCTCTCAGGCACCGTCATGTCCTGCTACCAAGGTGCCGCGAATGATCCCGCGGATGACAACCGGTTCGTTTCCCAGCTCGTGCGCGCTCCTTTTACCACAAAACTAAATGCACGATCATCCAGCGGTAGCAAAATAGATCCTCATCATGAGATTGCGCATATTCGGCAATCTCTGGCCTCATTGGAAGCTTTTATCGTTCGTTCCGGTACTGGATCGGCATATTCCTCGGCGCCTTCCAGTTCAGTCCCTCAAGGGCCGTCTCCTTCGGATTCCGTCGAAAAACTCACTTCAGACGCTCATGAAACATCGAATAAATCGGTACCTGGGATGCTCAACCATAAGGGCCAAGGGGGGCTTTATGCGGGTCCTACTTCAATGGTAACGCATTTATTGAGCTTCAAGTCTCCCGAACAGCGCGAGGGCAGAGATGTAGACAATAGCGGCGATGATTCTACCCGTTCGAGTGATGAGGGATCTGCGCCGAATCTCAATGATCAAACGCGTTCGTATGATAATGACCTATTGGAATTATTGCCGCAGTTGCACATTATTGATGGTAAGTGTCAAGTGAGCTGATACTAATCTCTATTCAGTTTATTTATACCATTATTTCAGGCCTTGTCGATTTCTATTTCGAATATTGTAACTGGATGTATCGGCATGTGCACCCTCAATCTTTCATGGCGGCTTGGAAAAAATTCAAGACAGGCCAATCGTCGGACCGATTGGTCCTAGCCACACTCTGCGTTATCATGGCTGTTGCTATCCGTTACATTCCTGCCCAGCATGCACTACTAATCTCGCTTCCTCCGGAGCATGAGGAACTCTGCGAGCGATATTACGACATTGCACGAGAGTCACTCAGTCGATACCGTTTGGAGTCTCGAGCTCTTTCCCTAGAATTGGTGGAATTGCTTCTTGTCCGCACGCATTACCTAACTTTGTCAAAGAAGGATGCGGAAGAGATCTGGTCTATTCGCGGTGAACTGGTCAGCATTGGCACTGCAATGGGTTTACATCGTGATCCAGACAAGTGGAAAATGCCACGTGAGGTAGCGGAGAGACGACGATGGTGCTGGTGGCATATCATTCTCCTTGAGCGGTCAGTCCTTTTCCCATATGGATAGCTAGAGTTTTGTATTCTGATACTGAATTTTTGACAGTTGGCAGTGTTTCTTGTTCGGACGACCACTGTCAATAGCATCTCATCATTTTGATACTCGGATGCCGTCACACATAGATACCGAGATTGATCCAGATGGGCGTCTATTCTTACCAAACTTGCATCTCTTCCGACTAGCTTTCGTACTGGGAAACATTGTGGACGATGCAGTTTCTATTCGGCCTGTTCCTTATGAACGTGTTCAGGAACGCGATCGTGAACTGGTTACTTGGATGGAAGATTTGCCAAAGGAGCTGGATCTTGACGAGTATCGATTGGCGCGTTCTTTGGCAAGCCCTCTGCCTGCATACATGAGATTAGGCGTGCAAAGCATAATTGTTCGTACGAGCTACTACCACATACGGTTCAGCTTGCACAGACCTTATGCTGCCGCTGCTCATGACGTTCAACAACGCTCACTGAAGCGGAAGGGAAACACTAACAACACGATGAGCGAACACATGTCGCAGTCCTTGGACACTGCCGTTAATGCCGCAGATAAACTGATCCAGCTCGTGGGCCAAGCGCGGCCTGATCTCCTTGCTAACTCCTCACTCGCCGTCCCTGGACATGTTCACTGGGGTCCTTTCCATTGTTTCAGTGCAGCCATGTTTTTCTCATTTCAGCTTATCGAGAATCCTGACCAACCGGGAGCGAATCTGTTCCGGGCCAATATTCGTCGGGTTGTGGACATTCTGAGGATGTCTTCTGGAGTGGCCATCGCGGACAAAGCAATGGATATGTTGACCGCTCTCGCGCCTTTGTACGAGCCCGCCCCACCTGGAGAAACGCCAGAACAACGAGAGATGAAGAAGAAGCAAGTGTTGAGTCGCATCAAGGGCCTTGCTTTCCCTTATCACGATTCACCTGCGCATCCTCGATCGCACCTTGATTCTCCTAATCGACGCGGTATGATGGACTCACCGTTACATTCTAGCTCCGTCTCGCCACCTTCTGCGACACATGGAATACCTCCTTTACCCCCGGGCAATGGGGTCTCGTCCTCATCGCAGTTGCATCTCCCTCACAATATGTCAGGCCCCCTTGATACCCCAATTGATGGACGTTCAACTTCTACGCACAATCAGCCTCCTCCGTATGCTCAAACGGCTCCACATGTACAACAATCAGTGCGCGCAGGCACACCTCACAACAATGCCCCACCATTGCATTATGCAACTCATCATGTTTCACATTCACCCCAGTTTGGTTCTGCGGTACCACAATACGTACCACAACTGCAACAGCCTCGATTGCCTCATCAGCCCTACCCTGTTCAAGCGCCAGAGTACGGCGAAGCGGCTTATGTGCAAGGCGCAAACGATTCGATGTGGGGCGCGTCCGTTGGTTTCGGCCAGGGAGAATGGGTTCGCTTCTTGAATGTCATGGAAAGACCAGATACCTCTTCACACATGTAATCTATCTTGTCTGCTAGGCGGACAGCTGTCTCATATCTTTAGAGCTAATATCTGATTTTGTCTCATCGTGTTATCGTTTTCTTTTCTTGCTGTGGTCTTGCGTTGCTCTCGATTCGTGTTTCTCTTAGTGCTTGTGTATCATATGTGCCCATCATGTTTTTATCTCTTTCCCTCGGCTCAGCAGTCAGTGTAACAAACATCCGATAAACGAGATGATATGAACGACAAGGCATTGAGTAATGAAGGAAGCAAGAGGGCAAGGTACATAAAACATGTTTCAGTGTGGAGAAATTTTTTCTGCGTCTTTCCGCAAACGAAGAATGCGGCTCGTAACTTCCTTTTGCAAAGCCTGTCGTTGCTTCTGCAGCTGTGGTGCCGGACTGTCCTCACTATCCTCACTAGACTTGAGGACAGCATCAATAACCGAATACGGAAGCCAAGTGCATGATGCTTGTTTCGATGATATTGCATCTAAGGCAGTATTGGACTAGTTATAGTAGTCAGAAATCGCGATTGGTTTGATTTGTACTGCAAATGGGGTCTTCACCTTTCGGATCAATTTCAAAGAGCGCTCAAGGGCTTCCTGCACATTCCCGAAACGTAAGAATGCACGGATAAGATGCTCGGGATGATATTCCTATATGAAGAATAAGAATATTGATAGTAAATGTTTTAGGAATTTCATACCTCAATCGTTTGCAAGAGCCAAGGCGGTGGAGGGGATTGATCATTGGATAGCAGCGTCTCCAGCACAGCCTTGCTATATCTAAAATCCGTCTCGACCGAATCGTACCGTCCAAGGCATTGACGAAGGTAACGCCACGCTCGCTCAGTTGGAGTGCCTGACCACGAGGAGACTTTATCTGTTAAAAGCCAATCCGATGAAGCAGCTTCGATCCTGATCATAAAGTAGAGATTAATAACCAGAATTTGAGATCTGCAAGAATCTTACAAGGCTGAATCAGTCGTCCCTGACAAGTGTAAGCACTGTAATGTGAGCCGTTGGAACAACTCGACCATGTCCACAGATAAAGCCTTCGCTGTGGTCATAGCCAGGTCGTAGAGACCCGCTTGAGTCAATTTCGACACGGTGAGCCATGGTGTCAGTGGAGGCTCTTTAACTATGTCAGCGCTCAAAGGTAGATGCCTACGAAATGAATCGCACCTCCATGTCGTATCAGCGTTGGATCGCGCCTGATGAGTTCCGTATTAGCTGTAAGATGTGCATACTCCTTTTCGATGTCCGAAAGCTTGACGACCTCAATGTTTCGTTGTTTTGACACTAATTGGTCCTTGGGAAGATAATTCCCGAGTTTCCGGCGCTTGCGAGGCTGCGCAAGTCAGCGGGTATATACAGTCATAAGAGACGAAGGGCTTACTGGCAAACTTGCGTCGTAGGTAGGGACAGTCAAGTATGCGTTCTTACTTTCTACAAGTCCCAGCGCATTCATCGCAATGCTCAACGCTTCTGCCTGCTGCTCGACAATCGAGATAGAGGTTGTTGCGTCACCATGAAGATCAGATAATCGGCGATAACGGATGTACATCGTTAGGGCCGCTGCGTAAGAAATCATTCATCCGTTTTGTCTGAGACGGGTTCATGAGAACTTACCATTCCGATAATCACCCCGGATAGTATACCACGTGTAAAGAACCTGGGACCAATTTGGGAGGCTACGAGGATCCGCGTTGCGCGCTTTAAATGAAAGTGCGGCTTCAACTTCTTGCACAAGACCGCGGAAGTTCATAGAAAGAAGGCGGTCCAATGCATTGTTCTCGCACATCTTGTAAACCAAATTTGACACATATTGTTGCTTCCTGAAAATGCGTAGGAACAGGACGGAGAAATGCAGAAGTGAAGATGCTTACTGGTCACGGTGCGGAAAAGAAATGAGATAGCAATAAGCATCATCATACAGACCCAAGTCTGAATAGCCTTTTATGATGGACGCCCAAGTGTTCTGCGAAACCTCGTCCAATTCGCCTCCTTCTGGCCAAACGGACAACGCCAGACGAAGGAAATGAACTTCGTGAGACGTCATGCCAGCTCTCTTGAAAAGGTCAGCAACGTGCAAATAATAAACACAGTCTGAATGACAGCAGCCACTCGGTAAAATCGCGTCGAGACTTTGTAGATCGTCAGATAAGATCACATTTCCCGGTCCTGTTATGCTCGTCGTGTCAAATTCTGACTTCTTTACCAGAGAACAGACTCACCGAAGGCTCCTGATACACTTTGCAGAAGCGTAGCAGCCTCGTTTTCTCGACCACCGTCTATCCATAAACGCCCAGAGACATAACAAACAGCCGGCGTCCGTGGAAGCCAGGAAAGGAGATATCTCGCACTCTCGCTGTAGCCCATGAGACGCAGCTTTTCACAAATGACCACTTCGCTGCGAGTTACGTGCGCAGGAGACGTGTTGCTGAATAGTCCTAGCTGATCAAGAAAATGGTGCACAGCGGCCAGGACGACAGGAGGATGCCCGTATTCTGACAACAGTTGATGTGCCAAAGAATAGCTAGGCGATGGGTTTTTTGGTTCTCGTGAAACATACATGGTGCTCAAACGAGTCGCGACATCATCCTCCGTCTCGGCCTGCTGTGGCATGGGTTTCGCTCCACCAAGGTCACCAGCAGGCTGACGACAGATGTAACGACACATCGCGACGCCTCGAATTATGGCAAATACCTCAGCGAGAAGAACAGGATCTACTTGTGATTCTTTCAGACTCTCTCCCATAAAGAAGAATAGCACAGATAGAGCAAGGCAAAGGTCGTATCGCGCCTCAATTGTCTCTGTAAGGTACGAAGTCGCTAGCGCCCTTGTCCATTCAAGGATCACAGGAGGAAGGATTAATTCAACCTCGTCTTCCTCCTGTTTTACAGCCCTACTCAGGCTGGCAATAACTTCTAGAGCGCGCCGTACGGTAGAATTGAAGTCTCGGATGGTCGATAATTGCTCATCCACCCATGAAGTGAGATCGTCTTCGATTTCTTCCCTGGTGAATACTCTAGCTGAGGCTTCCGCAATGATGTCGGCGAGAGGGAACGAGTATTCCTGATGAAGAATACTAATGGTCTCCGTCTCTATCCGTCGGACGAGAGGCTCAGACAGTTTGGTTCTCACAGCCCAGCATATGCTAAGCAAACGACACCCAGGGTCCTCGTTCGACGTAGACAGAAGCCGCTGGTGTAATTGCATGGGCGCATCTTCTTGAACACATTGGCTGATTCTTTCCCGCTCGACAACTAATATCTGTCCATTCGCATCGAGACCCGCGCAGACAGGCCAGCGGGCACTTCGCTCGATCTCCGTGCATCGCGCTAGAAACCCTTCCCAATCTCGCCGCAACGCGTTCCAGTATTGGTTATGTAAAGTTACACCTGTATGAGGATCTCGGGTCAACGCTACAGTGCAACCGACAACTGCAGCAATGTTCTCGCCAAGCGTGGCGTATGTAGCCAGAAGAGGCTTCGGATGAGGGCCTGGCAAAGACAAGTAGTGCTCTTGATAATCTTGCAGCGCGGCACGCAGCGTAACGACAGAAAATAGTCCGGGTCGGAGAATAGATTGGAGGAACTTGTCCGTGAGCGAACCAGGCTGGAGAAGCAGCTCGTTCATAGCGTCCGAATTGATTTTGCTACTATTATCGAGCCTCACCCTACGCCAAGCAGCAGTTTGATTGCTCAACCGCGACTCGGATGACAGGTTCTCCAGTGAGATATGAGTCGTTTCGAGCATCGATTCGCCCTGTTTTTCCCATAGCACGTACAGAGAATCACCGTTTACGACAAAATCCTGCAGTCTGCAATGCGCGCTTTCGGGAGTTGCGTCGATTGAGTAAACGATTTTCCATTGGTAACGATCCGCGTTGTAAACACGGAAAGTTCCGCCAGTAGTAGGAGATGATGGTGAAGGTACGAAAACAATCACGAAAACAGACTCTTCCGCGCCAACCTCAGCACCCTGCGCAGGTACAGTGGTTAACACTTGCAGAAGCTTCTGAGGGTGCGGGTCAAGAAGAGAAGAGGTATCATCCGCGGCTCTGCTGGTGTCCAGGACAAGCTCAGACCGACATCCTTTGGCTACTGTCCACCTTCGTAATACGCGGTCGCGTGAGATGGAAAACAAGTCCGACAAGTCCGTGGGAGACGGAGCGGAACTCATGGAGACGATTTCTTCAGGATAATCACGACTTGTTCCAATGGCAGGAATGAAAGCCGAGTACCAGTTTATCGACTTCCACTCGGTCTCGATCCATTGTACTGAGCAAATTTGTCAATTATATACGGCAAAAACGAAAAGAGGATTCTTACCACTGTCACGAGAATTCACACTCTTATTCTCCAGTCGCAGGTAACCTCCGTAACTCAGAGCAATCGCTACATCATGAGCGTCGTGGACATGGACCAGTTTGGGTTCCGCTCCTCCGAGCTTCTTAATCTGCCATTCCTTGCACCAGTTCTTGGATAGTGGCCCGTGCCAAAGCTGGCCATCAGGATAAGACGGCACGGAAAGCCTGAACAGTGTCCCAACAGAAGTGACGACAATCAGATAAGTTCTGCCTCCGTAAGCTACAAGAGCTGGGTTGGGAATGATGGTGGCTGGAAAAACGAATCGGATAGGGGAAACGTTGTAAGAGAGTGAGACGAGTTCTACAGCAAGACCACCTTGAACGACGCGTATGAGAACATGACCAATCTCTGTGGAATTAAAAAGAGATGAAAAAGACGCATGTTCATCCGGAATGTCCGACCGAGCTGTTGCAAGAGGGATGTCGCGCCGGGCAGTAGGAACGGCATGAGTTGGGACATGCGCGGACGAAGCGAAGACTGATGATAGATGTAAAGAAGATAGGACATGAGTGTCCGTCTTGCTATCCATCGGCACGCTTAGGAGCTGCGAGCTTCTGTGCTGAAGGCTTGAGGAGATCGCGCGGAAAGACTAAAGGAGCTGGCGGTAGACAAGGACGCGATACGACGAGAGCGGAACCACAAATGAAATCTGATGCGCGTCAACTGGATTCGCCGCTCACGTGCTTCGCGTATTTAGTGGCCCAGCTCCACATTGAAGTTTGTCTAATCCTGCACTTGCATGTAGGCAGCTCGGTGTCTCAAGGTCTGAACCCCGTCGCCTAGTGGCATGCATGTTCTCTTCCTTCCCACTGCTCTGGATTCGGATGAAATGAATGCACTTTGATCGAAAGCTTCGCAATCGCCGAAGTTACGGGAGCAAGACATAAAGGTATAGACAGAAGTTCGACTAATTATTACACTATTGGATTTTTTCTGTATGACTGGACCCTTCGAATCTCTTCACATGCTACGGCAGCAGCACAGACATGGCCTGTCATAATGTTGTAATTCGGTTAATGCACATTGCCTGTATGGATCGAAGGACGGTCCGTGCGAATATGAGGTTCCGCTCAAGAGTCCAGGAGTGTGCAGCACCGCAGGGAAGGTATCTTCTTCGCGGGAATACCAGCGGAAACTTCCAATCAGGGCGCCTGGCAATTCCGGTCTGCACTGCTCATGATCCTCAGTCAGCTGTGCTCCTGACAGTTAATATCAAACATCGAGTACAACATCCAGGAGGCGAAGATTGGTGCTAAAATAAGGACGCTAAATTTCGCGGTTATAACTGATATGATTAGTTGTCATATAGGAATCGGGAAGCTCACCTCTGAGATCATTAGGGATTGGACTAGACCTTCAAATGCAAGCCTCATGTACCCCGGTGCACCCCATCCTGAATTTAGACATGTGTCTGCCGATAGCCGCACATGCGTCACAAACGTGGTGCAGTAGCTTTCCCGTGAGTGTGTGTCCTCGAAATTTCGCTGGAACGCTAGAGCAACAGATGTTTTGCCACAGAAAGCCGGACGCGCAGTGCCGGAGAAAGCGCCAGGGCGGCACGGACCAAGATCGTCGCTCATCGCATTCAACCAGTTAGACCAAACACCGAAACAGACCTGGCCCGAAGTCCGAGTCGATGCTCGCTGTCTTATCTCACTTGCGTCTCAACCGTGGCCGACGAGACTCATTTCATCTGCCGGACAGCTGTAAGTGATGCGCACGCATGACAAGAGGATCGATGCCCGGTTCAAAGCAATCAAGCCAAGTTGTATGAAGAATAACGCACCGATTAGCCAGGGTAACGGGGAGGAAGATTTTGGAAGGCAGCGTAGACGGAACAGATTCTTCCGCGGCTAATCTTGAGCTTCTGGGCGCCAGCTGACGAGCACCGACAGTCTCTGTTGCTACAGTCTAGATTCATATGCGATTCATCCATACCGTTGTCGCATTGAACATCATCTGGATCGGATTAGTGTGAAAAATCAAAGTTATCAATCTAGCGGGTCGTCCTGAATCCATCGCGGTGATGTATGTAACCGACGGGAAGAGGAAGAGGGTACCATTGCCTCGTGCGTAACCCTTCTAACCCAGCGGTGCGTGCATCAGAGCCCAGAAGGCATGTCGGTCACCACCGGCATAGCTTACAGAGTCCTATAAATCCACAACGGCTGGACTCGCTTTCTTCAGTGTTCCAGCTTAGTTCCTCTGTTTCTGGTTTCCCTTCTCTTTATTGCTATATCCTTTTAATTATCAACGGTAAACATCGCCCCAGCTGCAGCCCCGAAACGCGCTGATTGCCATTGTTGATAGCAACTTTTTTTGTCTTTCTTTGCGGGCTAGATGGACGATCTTCTTTCGTACGATGCTATTCTGTTTCCAGCAGATGGAAGACCTCCCCAGGTCGTCGAGCTTCCTACAAGGTAAGCCAATGGATACGTTGGCTTAATTCGAGGTTGCCTAACTTGAGTCCACTTTCAGTCCGCTGACTCGAACGAATCCACAAACGGGCCAGCTAATCCTGGTTTCTGTTATGCCTCATCCGGAGGTACATATGGATACAATTGCGGACCTTCCTAACCAGCGTGCTTGGCGAGTGCAAGTAAGTCTCGCTATGGCATCAAGCCGCTCAGATCACTTACAATTTGAGCAGCTAGTAGAGTCGCTGGATGGAATGACCAAAAGCTTCGCGAATCCATACATCATTTTCTACCCCGTCGGTGAGTACAATAACTTATAAAGTAGCGAGACAGGCTGTTGATTTCTGCGAATTTTAGTGTCGAGAACTGGCGCCCCGTTTCCCGTCAACAGGGCGATTCGCGAGATCCAAGGGAACTCGTTCAGTGAAAACAGCGCATGGAGAGGCAACATTGTCGTTGCAAAATATCGTGGAGGTGGAAGCGATCCCTTCATATGTCTCATTGATATTAGCATGGCAGACTTCCCCATTCTGAAGAACTATTTCTTGAATCGAGGTCCATCCAGTCAGGTGGGGTCAGGTCCAACACTTCGAGTTGAGTCTTCCTAACATCTCGTTTGAGTAGCATTAGATGCTCAAGTCCAGACACTAGACGATACACTGTTCCCATTTCCAGATCGCAGCACTCACTGCAGGCTACACCTGATGAGCGCTGATGATTGTCCACTCCTTTTTAATTATTGTATGCTCGTTTAATTTAGACGCCTGGTAGCGCGTGTTAGCATGTACATGGACACTATAAAATATAATATCATAGCTCTTGGTGCTTCGCATGCTGTCCCGAGTCCTTGGTTGGCCTCTCCTCCTTTGCCTGCTCTTTATTCCCTGCCGCCGGCTTCTCTTCCTTGCATGGCGGAGGAATGGGGCTCAGAGGATCAATAGGATGATGCAATACTCTCCCGATCTTGGTGTACTTCTTATGATTCGCGAAGAAGTTCTTCCAGTGTTCCAGACCCTATTCATATCATAAGATTGCGTCCGTAGAAAAGCGCTTCCTCCGAACATGCCTTTAATTCTTTATCTGAAAGGCCCCGGATGTCATGGGTCTGGTGAGTAGCAAAGCAACCGGTTGCGAACGCCCTCGCTGCATCTCGTCCAGCCCTACCAAGACGGATTCGTTAATAAGCAAAGATTGTCAGATCCATTGAGCATACATGAAGTGATACGAGCCGCCTGGACCATACATACGGCGACCCTCAGTGACATCATATACGAGACCATCAATCTGTTGCCCGAATGGTCAGAGTCTTGTTTTGTAAGTGCATATCCTGTCGAAGAACAATACTCACGGCCAAATAGATCGGCTTTGATGAGTCACTTCCATCATATTTCGAAAGACCTTCTTCACTCAAAAGGCGTTCGTTCCGCTAAACACACAATTCGGACCAGTAGGACCTTACCAGGAGCTTTCTTATGCTTACCGGTAGTAAACTTTTCAGTGTCGGAAGTTTACTCTCGAGATCGAAAACGAAACTCCCAGTGAAGAATTTGCTCACGAGAGCAAGAAAGAGGAGACAGTAAACAATAAATTTCAACAGGCCGAGAAGACCAACTTCTTCCTGCGCTGTGGGATCTGGTTCCTCAGGCCCGACTTCTTCGCCTCGGGCCAGCTTTTCCTCTCTTAGCTTCTTCCGTTCCAACCATTCTTCGTGCAGACGCTTTTGTTCCTCCCGGTAGCGAGTATATCTGGTAAATAAGGTAATATGTGAAACCTACCGGTCATGCATCTAGTAAAGATGCTGCATACGCAAGGAAAGGCTGATTCGCCTTCCTAGTAGACACCATTCGTCCACTGTAATCAGGAGCCTGTATAGGAAGGAAGTAAGAGCGAGTCAGAAGGGAAAATCAAACTCAGTGACCATTTCTTGTGCCGGTTCTTCATCGGTCCTGCGGGGAGGAGGATCGCCAGTAGGATTGAAAAGCCAGGACATGACTTTAAGAGTTTGAGAATGCAAGAAAGCTAATGCATGTGTCGTGATTATAAGTACAATCAGGTGATTCCCACACAAATGTACACGTGTCTACACGAGATCGATCACTTGAATTTCAAAGTTTACACAGAAAATGGTATACCTCGCAGGTTTGCTATGATTACAGCAAACCTCGTTAAAATCTCTATGTCCGTTGAAGGCAAAGCTACGTTTTCCATAAAATGGAAAACTTCATTCAACTGCAACATACACCAACACACACAAACGTTTCACATTGCATAATCTATTACTCTCTTCCCTTACGATATTAAAGTTCATGTACAACCTTGACCTTGAGGGTCGCGTCTACTCGTACTGGTACAGACTACCACGACCATTCAAGAGTAAAGGAAAAAGCAGATAAAAGTAGAAACAGACAGTATAGAGGAGCATTGTACGGGAGAGCTAGACACAATAAAAGATGCCATATTAATTGATTCCCAACCCATAAATGCCTGCCTGAGAATCGCTGGGGTGGTGTAAGGTATCAAGAGGTAAAATTACAGGTAAAGTGGAGAACATGTAGATCGAGGATGATGGCCAAAGGATAGATTCGCATGGACCCTAGTGTTTGAACAAGGCCGACGGAAGGCGAAGGAGAACCGGCGAAGACAACTTCATCGGAAAGAAAATCATATACACATGCAATGACCCAGACGGTTGTGATGAAGACGGAATGCAGTTGCTCAGCAGAAACAGAGATGATGCACGAGAACCAGAGAAAGACCGAAACCAGCGAGACCTAGCCATCAACAAATTCATTGCTTGCCAGTGGTTCGCTCATTCGGCCGACGAGGATGCTCGTTCGCCGCCTGCGATTTCGTGACGTGTACGCGACCAACTTCATCATCAAGACCTGGCGGAAGCGTAGGATTCGTACGACCTTGATCCGGAGAATCTTCATCTGTAGAACCGTCATCCTCTACCCAAGCCTTGAGGGCCTTAAACTCAGGCGTCTTGATGAACTACATAAATGTAATCAGTTGACCGAATCGCTCCGAAAACGATTGCGACTTTACCTTCGGCACAGAATCCGTAGCCATTAAGCGGAAAACATGAGTTTGAATGCGATCATATAGCCGGATCATCATCTGAAGCTGCGTAGCATTCAGTGCTGCCGCCTGTTCTGGTTCCACGCGTCCTTGGAATGATTTGCCAGTGATATCCGTCATGACCTGGCTGAGGTAACTGACGAGCTCCCCTCGAAGACCATGGTCAATGTTCAGTTCGCATTGGCTTGATGGGGCGAGGTACGTATTATAGATGACAAACGCCATCTGGATGAGACCTTCGTGGTGTTTCTCCATTGCCGCTTGACCAGGCGTCCCTTTACCACCTATTTGCCGAAACTCAGAACCACCTCTCGCACTCGATGTCGTATTAAACTTCCGCTTGAAATCTTCAACCTCGAGCCAGAAAGATAGATTCTCTTCGCAGAAGTTCGTGCGAAGGAAGTCCCTGAATAGAGAACGAACTGCAGGCTCGTTAAGGATGTACTTGAGGCGGTCGGTATTGCTCTCCTTCCCATTGCGTCGAGTGGTGTCCACCGGCCGCTCTGAAAGCGAAGCACGGCGCTGTGGCTTCGTATCCACGGTCGATTCTGATTTCGCAGCGTAGGTGTGCTCAACAACGCTGGAATCCTCCTTCCTTTCCAATGACGATCTCTCATCCTTCGAGATGTTCGTAGTGGACGCATTGGGTGAGTCATGGCGACCATGTGGTGAATCCCAGCGTGCTACGCGACGACCTTCATCCGTAATGCGATAAATCGCCTTGGAAGTGCAACGGAACTCTCCTTGTTGCTGATACGTAACAAATCACGTCAAGTTGAGATCAAAATTAGAATAGAAAGATGCGCACCAAGACAGATGAATTGCCAGCAGGAGCACTCCCACGCACTGTGAAGATGATCGCCGAGTCGTTGCCTTTGCGCTTGTCGCTTACTAGTGCTATCAACCCGAAACGAACGAAATGAGCGGCCATTTCCGCGGCTTCATCACGACCAACGATGGAAGTGAAGTCACAAAGCCACTCGAGAGCAGTAACAGCTTGGAAACAGTATTTAAACACATTTACATTGCTGCGCCCGAGAATGGCCTGCTGACGTTCAGAGACATCGATCAAAGGAATACCCTTTGATCGTTCATGATATTCCTGGGATGCATCTAGCGGCACGCTTGGATCGGGCATGTAATTAGGGCTTCGTCCGGCGAAGCGGCGGAAAAGGGCGGTGACAACGGCTTGCGAAATGATGATCTCGTCGTCTGATGAACGCCGCTCGAGATGTAAGAGCTTTAGACAAATTGGCTGGGACGAGAAAACCTTTGCTAAAGGTTCCGCACTGATTCCGTTCTTTGATATGAAGCGTTCCAGGACATGCAGGCCCTTCGGAGTGAGAACAAAAACGCCACGCTCTTTGAATAGGTTGGAGTTTCTGTCGGCCGCATTTTCAATAAGTCGGGCATCCATGAAATGTTGGCACATTGCCTTCGCCATGTCACGCGTCATCGAAAATGTTGTGGTCGTGGTTGTTGTCACAATCCGCGAAGGATCGCGAGGATCGGGCCCTCGGTTTGACTGAGAAAACTTCAAAGCTGCCAGATTTGCCGCGGCTTCATCCCTGGGCGACCAATCATGAGAACAGAGCGACGGTGAAGATACGGAGTATACACGTACGTTGTGAAAGAGTTTGGGAACGATTTGAAGAACTGCTTATGGGTCGTGAGCTCCAGTGAGACGATCAGAGTAGCGAACAGATCTAGCGTATCCTAGAAGAAAAGCACATCGCGACGACACAAGCCATCAACACCTCGGATGTCGCAAAAAAGAGAGAGCTACTCACCTTTAGAAAAGGCCGACCACGCTTTGTAGTCTTCATCATATGAGAGGACGTAGCTTGTCCTGCGCTTTGTTGGTCGTTTTCAGGCATCGCGTTGATGGTGTGGTGGTGATGGTGGGGGTTAAGGAATTAATTACTGGGAAGAGAGAGATAGACAGCAAAGATACTTTGAGATGGAGGTAGAGAAGAGAGATTAAGAGAGGAGTCGAGAGCAGAAGGCCACCAAAGGGCGTACTTCCGTTCGCCGTCGTCGGTCGAGGTGTGGTGTGTGTGTGGAAGAGAAATGCGAGCTGGGTCGCCTTGTGTAGCACACGCTTTCCCACGACTTTTTTGTACGTAATTTGGTCTTCCACGTACCCAACACCTGGTTTTCATGGCATGGCCATTTTATTCCCTTGCTTAAGCTTCTTCTTCCGCCGACAATCAATATATATTTCGTTGTCTTCGTGTTGACGTGCATCTCTTTCTCTTTGTCTGATCTCACTCTCATTTGCATGTATTTCACGTCCATATATTTAGGTAATCTGGTTCTTATTTGTCTTAAGCGTGCAAGAGTCTCAGCCGCTTGTTTCTTCATGATGCGAAACTTCGGGTTTCTATCGAGTGTTTTTATGTCACTTTGGATTCCACCGGTTGCAATGTGCATGTGCCCACTATTTTACGTGCTTTCGCCAAATCAACATTGCCTCGGCATTCGGCCCGTCCACCGACTGTCCGATGTATCATCTTATTCCTCCTTCGTCATTCAGCTGCATTTGGGCAGAAAATACTAACACGCTTGGTCGTCCTCTGGCTGTGCGCTGTGCAAGTGTAGCATGTCAGTTTCAGTCTCAGCATCGTAGGTGTTTCTGTGCCCTGACAGTGACAAAACCAGGTACGCGACTGAGTAGACGCCGCACACGCACACAAGCGAAAATGAACAGAACAGAACAGTGCGCTGGCAACTTCCGGTGGAGTGGGCCTAATCTCCTCCGATGATATCAATTTCTCCAAGTCGCTTGCCGGTGCAACGGCGTCTTCTGAATCCGCGGCTGGATACATCTCAGAAATGGATTAAAATGGTAAGTCGCCTCGATTACTTGTCCGATTTGTTCATCCCGCAAGTATTCATTCCATCGTCGTCCCTGAGGCCAGTCTTTACGCCGTTTCAGATGTTGAAACGCCAGGATACGCAATCCTGTGACGCACGTAAAGCTGTGCATTTTGATTGCAAATTTGCCTTTCCGAAGCTGTCTACTTAGCGAGCTTCTTCAGCTCCCAGCTAGGTGGCCGCAGCTGAATGCGAGAACAATTCCTCCAGCCGTCGGTATTTAATACGCTGTTTGACCCTGCCAGCGCCCGAGACTTCTCTTACCTCCTAAAGCCGATTCGGTCACCTTCAGGTCCACATTGGCCACTCTTGGCGACACGTTCCCAAAAAAAATCTCCTTTTAGAAACTCTTTCATTCGCCTAGATGGTGTGTTGTTAGCTCCTTTGGCCTCGTGTTTTCGGCTGGAAAAACAAGCCGCTAAGTTCTCGGTGAATGACCCGCCGAAATGCCAGATGCTCACAACTCTGCTGATATCATTGAAGAACGTTTATCTGTCGGTAACAGTCGGTAACCCTCTTGCATCTTTGGCTTTTGTCAACCAATCCGAAATATTCTTCGTGTATTTACTTGAAACATAGTTCGCAAGTATTGAAAAAG
Organism: Sanghuangporus sanghuang; assembly: GCA_009806525.1. Classification (NCBI taxonomy): domain Eukaryota; kingdom Fungi; phylum Basidiomycota; class Agaricomycetes; order Hymenochaetales; family Hymenochaetaceae; genus Sanghuangporus; species Sanghuangporus sanghuang. The sequence continues at coordinate 1,688,317 of VVIT01000003.1, forward strand.
TATTGGGGACATTTTCATCAAGACCGTGTACCTCTTGTACCAAGACAAGGAAAGTACATTGGACTCAACAAACGGCACCTGCAACGCGTAATAAATTTTCAACAGGGTAAGATTCAGGCACCTGCTGAGGGATTAGCTTTTGGCGACTTCGGCTCCGATAATTGGATAATATTTCCTATGTTTGTCCATCTACAATGCTGGCAATGTTCAGGAATACTAGCTTATATACTTAGGAATCACTTGTCTGGAGAATACCTAGTAAATTCGCCTGGAGCTTCTTCCGATGACATTTCCGTTCCGTACTCGTTCAGACTACACTATGAAAAGCCTCGTCTGACAACACCCATATTCGTGTTCTGTTCAATTTGTTAAAGACCACCTTCCCTTATCGCAGATATACATTTTAACCGCTCATGTCACGTGCACGCCATGTAGTCAACGGTGTTATGGTACTCCTGGGGCACACTGTGGGCTGTTTTGGGTCAAGGAGTGTCCGGTAAGCATTTTTGAGGCTCAAACGTCAAGCCTAATGGCCAATATATTATATGAGTAGGCTTAGCCGCATATACATGTATACGCCGTATATTATACGTGCGTATGCATATCACACTTCAGAACCAAGTATACGCTCATATAAAATACAAGCGTATGCGTATAAGCCTAAAATTATATGTGCATATCGTATACGATACGCGCGGAGCCCTAGTTCGTGGGGGTGCACGTTGCACCAACAACACGGTCCGACTCATCACCAACACATCGATCCCAGGCTTCGTTGCCAATGAAGCTTTGCGTGTAAAATCACAATGAGGTTTGTGTGTACCGCCCATCAGATCATACTTTGGATACAACCAATGACAGGGCTCACAAGATTGTCCCAGCAATAGTCCACAGCACTGTTCTGAAGGTTTACAAACGAGAGCGAACAGGTTCTCAAAGTGAAGATCTGACATCTAGTTATGAATTTATTCCAGTTTTAAATGACAGCCTTCCTGCTGTGAGTTCTATGTTCTCCGACTCCTTTTGTGCGCTCCGGACACTCTTCACGCACCTGCACACACTGTATGCCCTCTCTGTGCCCTCTCTGTGCCCGCTATGTGCCTCCAGCGTGCCCTTACAGTGCCCACAGTGTGCCCCCATCCCGCCCGCAGTTCACCCTCTCTCTGCCCCCTGTGCGCCCACAACATGCCCACTGTGCACCCTCATCACACCCGCTCATTGCCCGCTCATCGTGTAAATTATCATTGACATTGATATACAGAATGATATTTCAAATAACAGACACTTTGATATTGAAAATATCATCAAAAAAATATCTACCTCAATGATATTCTTTGCTGATAAAGAAAATATCAATTTAGATTTCTATATCCATATCGATCACGATGATATAATAAATATCATCATCAAAGAAATGCGGCATGATATTGAATATATAAACTAGGTTTAGATGCATGTGGATATTTTTAATATCCTGAATCGGTGTTATGGTACTCCTGGGCCGAATCCATAAGTTTGTCGAAACAACTTACTCATGCCAGATGGCCATCGACGGTCTGATTATCCTAGAAGACAATGGGTCAGTTTTCTCCCTAATTCTGGTATCTAGTTGCGTCCTGACAGTAAATTCGAAGCCGGCCCATCATTGAGACGAATTTCAAAACTACCTCTCCAACATATCCTCTTCTCCACATCGAGGCGTTCAACAATGCTCTATCGGAAGCCGAATCAGCTGATGGTGGTCAAATAGATCCAGTTCTCTACGTACATACAGATCAAGGTCCTTCGGTATGCTGTCATATGGAATGTGGAGGCGGTTTGAGGCTCTTATGTCCAGTAAGAGGAGACGGTAAGTGATTATGTCCTGCTACGGACACCTCGTTAATGTCCTCCTACCTCGGCCAGTCGATGCTCTCTACGTCTTCGCATTCATGCAGCTGTTTGTCGATACCTTACAGGACTACTTAGGAGAAGTGTCTGGCTCATCACTGCGAGACCACTTTGACATCGTCTACCAGGTAATCATACAAATTGTGTATGCATGATTTCGAACTGACTTAATTAGCTTGTAGAAGAGATGCTTGATAACGGCTACCCCTTGACGACGGAGCGTAGCGCATTGCGTGATATTGTTCTGCCGCCTTCGTTGCTCAATAAAATACTAAACGCTACGGGCGCCGCTTCGTATAAAGCGAGTACGAACCCGTTCGCATCTCCCATACCTTGGCGGAAGCTCGGTGTCAAGCACACTGCGAATGAGATCTTCTTCGATATATCGGAAGACATGCACGCCATCGTAGACAAGCGAGTTGCAACATATCCTGTGTTCTTTTACTCCCGTCATAACACAGTCTCTTCCTAGAAATGGCTCAGTTGTGTCCAGTCAAGTATGGGGGACTATCGAGACGAACTCAAAACTATCAGGCATGCCACTCGATGTAGGAAACAAGCTTTTGATCTGACCAGAACCGGTACCACAGGGATTCCCGACCTGCTCTTGACATTTGCCGATCCCAAGCTCCTACAAGATTGCTCTTTTCACCAGTGTGTCCGGTGAGTTAACACGACTTTCACATCAAACTTGTCCAGTAATACGCGCAAATCTTACAGATTACAACGATGGCTACGTGACAAAGCCATTTCGTTCGTTCCTCCCGACGGGCGCTTCGTTCTAATGGATTATCGATACTCGCCGGTGCCAACATCCAGCGTAGTAAACACTCGTCATCTGCCTGTCCCATTCTCCCTGGTGCCTATTATTAAGATTGAAGAACACGGAGGTACTTATTATTATACTGAATCTACTCTTAACGTGCGAAATGAACAACGAATTCATAGGATCCTTAGACTTTACTCTCACTTCCAGACTATCCACTCGCCAAATAGAGCGTTTGACTGTAGAACTATGTCTCGGAGATGGCACCACCGGAGCTAGTTGCACCGTCTCGTCTGGCGCATCGTGGGGCTTTGATCCGAGAACTCGCGTACGTCGACAGAATTTGGTATCTCAAGCAAGTGTCATTTGATCTTTTCCCCTTCGCAGAAACTCAGATGGGAGATTCTGAAAGCTCCTCAAGGAGCCTCCCATACACTGCGCGGGACATTTATGAGCTCGTTCGTGCTTCGCTTCGCTTAATGTGATTTTAGTCCGACTGACGACGACTCGCAGACTGTCGCAGCCCGTGCTATCAAGAGCTTTCCAAGTGTCGTTTGAAAACAGCCAGTATACGTTCTCTGGCTTACGAATCGATCAGTTGCGTCTGTCCCACGAGACGTACAAGCCATTCAAAGGTGTGAGGGGACGATCGAGTGGACAGATTGAGTGGAGATGGAGATGAGAACTGTTTGCGAACAACTAGCTTACGTTTGTTTGAATAGGATTATTTGCTAATGTAGCTTCATGCATAGGCAAATGCCAAAATATAAATGATATTGTAGGATTATACTAGACGATGTTGCTCCCCTTCAAGCTACCGTCAGAGGCGAACTTCGAATATATCTCACCGACACGTTTCCAATCGACGACATCAAAGAAACGGCGAACGTACTCCTCTTTCCCCCAGACGCCCAAGCCAGCACTGAGCCAGGTATGCTCAAAGAGTGACAAGGCAAGGAGCGGGTACAATCTGGAACCGCGCTGGTGCGCCATCCTCCTATCACTTTCGCCGCTCATCGAGAAGTCGGGATCTCGAACAGATGGATTGTCATTGTCTGTCGCGCCGTACGCGGAGTACGCCATAGAGCGAGCAGGAGTATTCGGATTCAGCCTGTGCGGAGTCGCCTTGATACCAGAAACTGGCGAAGACGGTGACGGACCGTCCTGCGCCTGCGGGAAAACACCTGGACTAGAAGGTAAATCCTTGAATGGTGCCGACAGGAAAGACTGTCTGGCCACGGTTTCCTGCTCAACATGTTTCCAATGTCGTTGAGATCGAACGAGTAGCGTTCCCGCTCCGAACGTGGGGACGACCGCTAAACCTCCTTGAAGGTCTGTTACTAGCCATAACCAGCCTGAAGATACCATGCCCGATGCCGATGCAACAAAGCGTTCCTTCAATGACTTTATTCCAGGAAACTGAGAGTTAAGGATGCTTTTAAACTGATTAGACATCTCAGGTTCATTCGACCCTTCCGTGGTTGGTTTCTTGATAGCCGAACGACGGTCAGCACACAGAAAACAATAAAACCTGAATGCTGATGAAAAACCTACCAAGCTATCCAAGAAGAAGCTGTTGTTTGCTGCAAGGCAGGCGTAATTGTGGGCTCGAATATACTCCTCTTTCCCCGCACTATCTGATATTATCTGGAGTACTGATGACAGAGCCAATTTCGTGCCTGCACAGATGATGAGGATAGCACCCTTCGTGCACAGAAATCTGAACTCACCCCTTGTTTGCTCGTTGAGTCTCTCCAACAGTCCGTCCTGCCATTCCACGACCGTCTTAAGCGCATCTGGCGGCAAGAAATTGCCAACGCCATCTTCAATTGGATATCGCAATTCTCTGCGTTTGTGCTCGACGTGCATCGACCTTTTATTCATATGACCCAATGCCCGACAACCGCGCCAAATTTTTCTTCGACATCCAGGACGTAAATACGCCGGCGCAGCTTGAAGGTCGCGACATAAGGCGTTCATGGCGAAGCAGTCAACTGCACAGAGTACGCGCAGTGTAATTGAGAAAGGGACCGTGACTTGAAGGACGGAATAAGGCAGAAAGAAAACTGAATCAAAAAATCTGTTTGGATACTTTTAGACGCACAGCCACCGGCGTGCCTCCACGTCACGGCTCGTCGCGACGCGCAGCATCCTCTAAAACCATAACGCTCCCTGCAAGTATGCCAGCACCAAAAGCAACAGCAGCCTCAAGCTCGGGGGCCCATAAAGCGAAATTGTCGGGCTCATCACTCACGCATGCCTTACAATCTCTCTGGAAATCGTACAATGTCGACACTTCACCCCGACTTAAGCTCATTGACGCCTTCTTGGTGTTCATCATGCTCACTGGCATCTCTCAATTCCTATACTGCATTCTTGTGACAAACTATCCTTTCAATGCTTTCCTTGCCGGGTGCGTTCTTCTTTTACCCTGTCTACTCTCAGTTTGTTGATGAGTTTCATTCCCAAACAGTTTCGCTAGCAGTGTAGGACAGTTCGTGTTAACGGCGTCTCTTCGCTCACAAGTCAACCCCCAAAACAAGCAAAGCTTTTCCGACGTCTCTCCAGAGAGGTAGGCTCGGCTTCTCTTCCGTATCTGCCTGGGTTTTAACTCGTCCTTCTCACAGGGCGTTTGCGGACTTTGCATTCGGTTCTATCGTTCTGCACTTTTTCGTATTTAATTTCTTGGGGTAGATTCTCGAGAATGGATAAACTGTACTGTATATTCCAAAAATCGATTTCCTTTCATCAATTGCCATATTATACACAATGGTGGATGCGAACAATGCTGGCTAGTCAAAGTCAGTGTTCTGGCCTGCAGTCAGTCTCGTCCCGGCAGAACTTACACCAAATAAATATGAACGACCTTGGAGGTGTTCCCGCCGATATAGGTGAACACGTTAGTGCTTCCTCTCGAATGATGACGAACGCTTAGGAAAGGACTAAAATCAGCAGGAAGAATGGGAATTAGTAAATAGCCATACGCCGAAGACCACCACAGCAAAATCATATATATATTCCCCTGAGATGCTCATTAGTGTGATTCCACGATGTACTCGAGATTGAGAGCCGTACCCGCCTCTAAGTAGGACTTGAGAAGCTCTGTAAAAAATAGATGTTCATTGTCTGATGGGCACCATTGTCAGCCACTTTGACTTACGCCGCATATCTTTATTGGGGACCTGAGACAAAGCCAGACTGTTCAAGAACCCTAGTAAGTACATCCGTCTGTACAGACACACAGTAGAAAGCAAGGTAGCGTACGTCAACCCCGTCGATCTCTTCACTCCAGCAAGGAAAGCGGATATGAGGAGAGCGTCGAAACCCAGATGAACAAGTTTGCCCAACATGGTGTTGCTATATCAATTGAAACCAAGCAATAGAGGTAGCAAATGCAGATGATGACTAGCTCTAAACGAAACGAAACGTTGCTCTTGGTGGTGAAAGGGGACCTCCTCTTTGCCTGCTGTTTGAAGTCGTTGGGATCACGTGATGAGAATGGTCTGTTATTGTATGTACATGTGTACGCTATATATACATCTATTTCGCACATCCTTCATTTGAGAATCGCCTTTGTACCACCCAGAAGAGCTTGTAACGTGTTTTTGGTTGTCTCGGTTTCTTCCTTGATAATATGAGAAAAAGGTCTGAATTCCGGCTTCCCAGCATCAGCTAAATAAGCGGCGAACAATGAAAGTTAGCCAGATAGCCAGGAACGTCTCAGTGACCATCGCACCCATGAGCTGATAAACAGCACTTTCACTTGTCGTGATTTGAGCACTCGCCTGCCTCATGCGTTCCAACGCAAAAGGTACTTCCTCTTTATTACAGCTCGAAACTCCGTCAGCGAGGACGTGAACGTCGTAGTTGCGCTCTAGCAAGTCTAACGCAGTCTGCAGCACGCATATATGCGACTGAGCAGACAACACCATCAGAATCCGATACTTGGAATTGAGTGAAGCTACGGACCTCAATGCCCATCAGAACCAAGGACTTGATATGAGTATTTTCCTCCGACTTCAAGAAAGCATCGAGCTCTGGTGTTACTAAAGAGAAAAGGCTCTTCTCAATTGTTTTTCGATGCAATGATCCAAGCTGGGTAAAGTCAAGCTGTTCCACTGATCGCCCTAATTCTGGACGGGGTGCTCATTAGATGTGTAAATTTGCTTTGAAATGTTGCTCGTACTGGAAGGGTTTTGCTCAGAGACGATGACAGGTATCTCCAGCAGCTGGTAAAGTACGACTCCACTGATCAGACCATATTGATTGACGAGGAGCAGAATCGCGACCTCACCCTCGCTACTTTGAGCATCTTGTTCGTAGTGTTAACGACGCGGTCGAATTCATGAATGGCGGGGCCTTGATTGAAGTAATTGGACTCTAAGAATTAATCTCCGTACATCATTAGGCACTCACGAAACCGAGTCTGTAGATCCAGGACGAAAAATAGGGTGCTGCGAGGCACCAGCTTCAACACCCTGGAGGCCATAAATATATTCTGTTATGGGAGGCGCTGGAAAAGCTAAGACCCAGTCCTTCCCTTCAGCTCTGGTCTTGGATCAGAGGCGGAGCAGAGCAGAGCAGAGCTGACCGAGGTCTAAATGAATTCTCATTCTCATGACGCGTGATGTTGTTAGTCATCGCCTGTGCGATTGAATTTGTTGTGTGTCGCGGATCGCATATCGGTCGAAATTCCCCGACCAAGAAAGGAAGTGGAAGAAAGAAGTATAAAAAGCACGCGAAACTAAGCTAGAAATCGGAGCAAATTCTGAATATCGAAGTCCTGTAGAGGGAACATCAATCTCTAAATGGATAGATTGAGAGTGTGACGGATAGGCAATCATTTCGTTCGTGGAAGAAACGTATTTGTGACGTGACAGTGACGCCCTATCGTTCGAACAACGTTTGTTCAATCATCTTCTCTCGTTGAGACACGATCATCCCATCCCCGCTCTCCCATCTCCGCTCCTGTGCCCCTCCTTCCCTTCTTTCTACCCCGTCAGCTCATCAGCAAACACGCTCCTTACTATATTTAAATAGCTTCTTTCATCACCAGAACATGTCTTTTGCACAGGTGGGCGTGGACTTGTCTAGGGAGGACGAGTTGATCTTCACGAAAAAGAGGGTCTGTGCATTTATGTCCTCGTCATGAAAGTAAAACTGATCGTAATTGTTCGCGGTTCCAGCTCGAGACGTTTCAGTTCCGTCGCACGGACGTGCAACCGGCTCCAACTCCTCCTCTTTCTCCTGCCTCTTCATTCGGGCCTCAGTCACGACATGGCTCCATCTCATCGTCTTCAAGCTCTCTGTCGACCAATTCTTGTCTTTTGTCTCTCGACCAGTCTTCTTTGTCCTCGTCTGACTCACGTCCAACCTCTTTTGTCGGCCGCCCTAAGACTACGTCACATCATCGTAGGCGTTCCTCTGTTTCCACCCGTGCCGAATCCGCGGAGATGATGGGCATAACACTCCCGGAGCTTCCTGTTTCATCCTCAGACGACAATATTAACTTCGGTGACAAGGACTCAATACGTCGTCGGGCATTGCAATCCCTAGAAGGGAGGAATGGGATGGGTTCATATAGCAAGATCGTGGAGATACCAGAGTTCAATAGTCAAGGCATCCCTCAAAGGCCTTCCGACCGTGAATGTGCGTCAGTGTTGTTCTGCTACAGGCTAGATGCTTACTTTTCGACAGTCAAGCTACCTGCGACTGCGCTTTCATTTGGCATATCGTCTCTTCCTGGCAAACGTGATTCATTTGGGAAGCCTTTGTCGTCAGCAAATTCCCTAAAGGATCAACTCCATACTCTAATGGAAGAGGATGAGGAAGAGGAAGAGGAAATAGAAGAGAAGTGCACCGGGACAGTATTACCCGTCGATGAACCCAATAGGGAACCCTCTCCAAAGCCTTCTATCTCGGATAATGAACGACGTCGCACGAAAGGGTATGGAATCTGTAAGTTTAAGTTCTCCGAACGCGCGATATCAGATGGACTGATCTTAATCCGTCTTATCCAGTCTCCTTCTTCACAAACTTTTGTTTCCCCCCTTTCCATTGAACACTTGCCTTGCAAAACCTCATGTAAGTGTACTTGTACTGTAGAACCATGGCCCAGGCGGTTTCGGGACGCAAATCCTAGTGGTTGTGTAAAAAAACCCTACTTTCTGCAACGCCTTTTCGACGCGGACTGTTACAAAGATTTGCATTTCCTCCTTTCTTTTGCTATTCTTATGTCTCTTGAATGTCCTTTACACGCATATCAGTCTCCTTATGTTTTGAGAACGTATGCCTTTTCCCTAAATTATAATTGAAGAAAGAAGTTTGAAAGTGTTAGGAGACGAGTTTCTGTCTGGTTCTCGCGATGTACTCTATGTACCAAGCGGTCGTCTGTAAAGAAGAAATTGCTTTTTCCTACTAGGAGGAATGGCAGCCTTAGTGTAGCGCAGATGTCATCTTTTACATAATGCTCAAGCGCTTTGTCGTGTAGAGTAGTAGTTTGGGCGGAAATTATATCAAGTCAAGATGTCCGATCAAATACTTGTAGAAAATACATTAATATTGATAAGGAAGCTTGCAAACATGAACATATATGTCTACGGCAGCACCTTCTTATCAAGTGCCCCTTCTCTCCTGCCGTCATGATATCGACTAGAGTTTAAATTGATAAGAAAGAAGCTTGGTGCAACTTAAAAACGTGCCTACAGCGGACTCTGGGCCTCCTTCCTATCTTTAGCTTCTACTAGTATCTGTCCTGTCCTTACGATGTTTGGCCTATCAGATATCCTGGCAGCGACCTTCCTAGTATTGCTCTACATCCTCATTAATCAACTCTGGAGGAAGCACAAGTCAAAGGCGGCATCTTCTGTTCGTCCAGATGCAAGGAAGGAAGTAAAGATACCGAGAAAGCCCGGAGGTGATTGCGGTGACTGAACTATGGTCGTGCTCACACTGTGTAACTCACGTCAATGAAAGACTGGATCCCGGTGAACTTCGCGTACCCGGAATTTCCGGCGTGTGACAGAGCTCTTCTGGACAGGCATCCCTCACGCTATCGACCTTTCAGATGGGGCAAATACAAGTGAGCTCGAGCCTTATCATTCTTCTCATCTTGACTGATTCAGTCTCGATAGTGTTACAATGGGAATACGTAGTATGCCTTGGGAAGATTGGGTTGAGGTCCGCAAGGATTTTGCATTTTCGCCGCCCAAATATACCTGCCTGAACTATGCAATAGGTTGACAATCAATTATCGATGTACCACGCAATCCGCGTGGATAGACTTGCAAAGCGAGGCGAAAAAGTAGTGAATACTCTTCCATCGCGCCAGGGAGTCAAAGGTGGAGGTGCTGCAGGTAAGACGAGACGATACTATTATCATTTGATTTCTTTGAGACTCATTCATTTCTCTAGCGAAAGAGCTTGTTTATGAGCTATCCGAATACCTTTCGAGACGATATCCCGACACATACCGTGTCATTCGACATAAACCCAAGCCAAATGATTTTGGATGGTATGGAGATGGACAAATCAAGGAAATAACTATCCTTCCAGTCGGTGCAACCTATAACTTGGACGAAGAAGATCCGATGAAAGTCTCAGGATTACTGTGAGCCGTTGATCGTTAAACAATTGGATCTTCTTCTCATTTTACCTGAAAGCGTCGAAGACGATCTTGCGTTAATGGTGGAAGGTCAGAAGTCAGACTCATGTTCCCTAAAGGACCCATGTGCTAACCTGTCTGCTAGGTGATGATGGAAGGTACTACTTCCAGGCAGGCGCTATTCTTGTACCTGGTACACCCTCTTCGTTCGTTGGATAAGTATAAGCTGTCTAATTGACTGAGGATCGTTAGGCTTCTGGCGCATGACCGACAAGATTGGAATGCCTCTAGAAGACATCCACATAAGCGGGTCAGTCCCACAGTGTGAGTAATAATCTATCTGCTACGAGTTAGCAAAGCGATCTGATTGGTAAAGATTCCAGTCCGCGAGAAGCTTCAATTCAGTATGAATCGCTTCTTCAGCAAGCTCACGGTAGACAAACCGGTTATCCGTAACAACTACTTCTTCCAAATTGTCCGACCGGCGGATGACCCGGCCCGCATTGGATCTACTGATCCTGACGAACTTGCTTGGTCTGACACAACGAACGGTGACGAAGATCTGTTTATTCACCGTCCCAGAGGAAATGACCACGACGGAGACAAGGAGGAACCTCATAGTGCAATGGAGGAAGAGCTTGGTCCCAGGGAAAAGAAACAGTCTCTGGCGACAGATACCGCTGAGCGGATCCGCCTCAGGACTGAAAGACAAAGTCTCCGCAGACTACCGAGGAGCGGAGCAATAGTCTTTACGATCAGAAGTGAGTGCTCAGTGATTGCTCTTCAGAACACGATTTTGACAAGAAGACATGTAGCATACATTTTCAACGTCGCTGATCTAGCAGAAGAGCCCGGAGTTCCGGGTCGTATGGCAAGCGCAATAAGGAGCTGGCCGGAAGATGTTCAGCTGTAAGTTGTGTGATTATTTTTTTGTGCATTTCGCTGAGGCCTGGGTCAGATATAAGGGAGAAGGTTTATACGGACCGACACTCCTAGCATATCTTGACCAGAAGCACGCTGAACAAATTAGGAAGGGCATCGTGGCGGAAGACGATAGAAGCTCTAATTACCCATTTTAACCATTGCGACAACCAAGTGCTAGTCACTGAACTTGAGTCTTGAAATCATTTTTGCGTGTGTTTATAGAGTAGAGTAGGTGATGACCAACCGGTCAATCCAACCGACACGTCGGAATTATGCACAATTCCTACATAATTCTGTCGATACATCATGACGAGAAAAAACATGGCCTCCGCATTCTGGCTTTTATCTTCCGACATCTTCATTTTTGAGTTGTTGCGGTTGTTCAGAGCATATAGTTTATGGCTTCAGATGGCATCACGGTTACTTTCGGCTCACTTGATTAGTTGTGATGGCCGTGATGGCCGTGAACGTGGTTCGTCTCTAGCTGCGCGTGCACCGACATGTGTTGTGTTCAGTCCATATTCTTATCAGACCCATTGGCCAGCGCTGTGTGGCACCAACTGGCAACCTCAAGCACGGAAACATGCCTCTCCTTCCGGAAAGTAATTCCTCCCACGTCCTGACGTACCCTCGCACTATTACTCCAAACTTCGCACTATCCATTGACGTTCAATGGTCTCCCTGGGTTACTCCAAGTTATGACATGGTACAGGACAAAGTGAACGAGATAAAGTATCGAGCATTTTCTGTGTCTCCAAAAAATGTATATGGTCTTGAAGACAACACTATATTATGTTACTGGGAAAACGTTCCGGTAGGTCAGATAGCTGGCTCAGCTGTCGATTCTCATTAAGGCTGCTTGAAGATAACACACGGGAATATGGTGCGAACACACCTTAAGAAAGATACGATGCGGGAAAGGATGAGAGATTTGGATGTGTAAGTTCGTCTGAGTCACTCTTCCATCCGGTTATCAGTAAAATAATGCAATCTATAGAATATCTATAACCTGTCACAAGAGGTGAGTTGCGACCTCCTATTACTCTCGAGTTCTTCAAGTTAATTGCTCTACTTTACTTTCAACAGGTGTAGAGTGTCACTATCCCCTTGGCCATGTCGATCGGTAATCCTCGACAAGGGTAAAACAAATGTGTACAGGTTAGCATTGTGATTACTTCTGCTTTACAACAATAATATCAATTGCGGTTTTTGTAGATTTGGAATCCCAAAAGGTCCTTCTTTTGTGGTACCTCCTGCGTTTTTAATGTCCAGAATAGTTGAGCTGGACTCGACTCTGCCGAGTGCAAATGCCGTTGTTCACTCCGACACTAATGCTCTGCATGCTCCACTAGAAGATCGCTCACAGAGCACCTCTCGGGACTACCCATTCCCAGGTACGGAGCAAGATCGGGGTGGAGTGGACAGACCTTCTGCAGATGATGGCTCGTCCGACTTGCGATTGCCGAGTTCCACAACATCTTTTCCAGCATCTAATAAAAGGACGAGGATGTCGCTTGATGCTGGAGAAAGCGGTGTTGATGCGAAAAGATTGAAGGAAGAAACAGTCCTGCTTGACACTCAAAGCAGTTATTCATCTGCAAATGATTTGCGACACGAAACCACCATTCCGATTACTGGCTTATCGCACTCTGTCCCGCCAGTTTCTGTCGTTTCACAACGGCGAGACGAAGATCAGAACGTGACATGCCAAACAGATGGAGTTCAGGCAGAAACGATTACGGAACATGATCGCGCTCTAGAGGAAGGTCCAATTACCGAGGGAAGGAAAGAAATCAGGCTTGTCGCCCGCAAGTTTTTCGGAAGAATCTCAGAATTGGAAAAAACAAATGAAGAATCAAGGAAGTGTGTATCAGACCTGCGTTCGGCTTTGGAGCAGGCGGAATCTTCCAAGCAAGCGCTCGAAGAAAGTCTACAGGCTGCTCAGGAGGATCGCCGAAAGTTACAGCAACACGAAAAGGATCTTCAATCAGCTCTGCAGAAAGCGTTACACGACTTAGAAGAAGCACGAACACACAATAGCGATATTGAGCCTAGGCTCCGCGAAGAAAAGGCGGTAGCTGAAATTGCTTGTCGCAAAGCAGAAGAGGAACGGAGGGAAGCAGTAGAGAAATGGAGGGCGTCAGAACGTGAAGTTACTTCGGAACGAATCCGACGCATAGCGGCTGAATCAGTCTTGCTGGACGTCAGACGGCTCTTCAATGGTGAGGAGGCCGATGGGATAGTTCAGGGAACCTGAAATTCCTATAGCAGCAACCACAAAACTCTTGGTGCGAGCAGTCGCTTCTATGTTTTAATGATTGTTGGATCATGACCACATTTTACATTGTGTACCACCATCGTGCTGCAATATTAAAAAAAACAGTTTCTGCAATTGTATCGTTGGTTGGCCGTACCAAGTGCTGAAAGGCAGAACTGGGCTATTCTAGTTGTGGAGTCACAGCTCAAACAGTGATGTAAATGAGGCCTGGGCTATGGGCTTCCTAATTCCCTGTTGGAACCCTGTGGCTGAACATACTTCATACATTCACGAGAAGCCGCGGGAATTCAGACCGATTTCTCAGAATCAGTGATGCCCCCCTATCACGAGCATTGTGTCTTGTGTCGTGTGCCATCAGTCACTGTAATATCAATACATCACGACCAAGAATACCGCGATGTCGTCTTGTGATAAAGGTCCTCCGTTGTTCATGCCTTTCCGAATCGACGTGCAGTTCACACTTGACGCAGTCATGGGAATGTGGCGTAGCTTGGTAAACGACGGTTTATCGGCCGACGGATTCTGCCTCTCTAATGACTGTCAGGTGGCCCATGGTTATCCAGTCAAGATCGGGGTCCGGTCAGGATTAGGAAGGGACAGGTCACCCGCTGCGAAGGTGACCCAAACTGAACTTTTACTTCCGGAATCCGAAGCTATGTGGAGCTACCTGTCGATTCCATTTAGCTCGGTGTTTACCTTGGCCGGTATTACGTGAATCCGACATGAAAAAAACCGACTGATAACAGCTCTGGACTCTCATTTATTCGTCAGCTTTTATTGCGGGAACTGACTGACTGCGGATTTGGTAGACTCATCAATATTCTAATCCTTGCGCGGGTCGAGTACACCGCAGTCTCTGATACATGCAGTTTCAGTATCCATAATACTGAACTCGTGGATGTGTCTCTTGACTACCCACGTGAGCGATTGGATATTAATTTGGCACACCAGGGTGCCATACTGAAATTCATCTTGACCTATTCGAGCAGTTTTGTGAGGGTTCTCTTCACGTACAGCACTTCCTTCTCGTTCTTCAGACCTCCCAACCCTTCGTACCTTCCCAGCATAAATTCACTTCTCTTCCATCCTAACCCCCGTCAAGTGCTAGTCTGGACCGTAGCCACTTACATACGAAATCCGATAAGAAAAGTGGACACACCCCAGTTCGTCGCACTCACGTACTGAAAGGTCATATGCATATAGTCTGAGGTCACGAGCACTTTACGTGCGCTCAATCTTGTTTATCTGTCCTTGCCTCGAATCGTCTTTTCTATTCTATTCATTTTGAGATATATGAGTTCGCCGTCGCGTGCCAGTTTGATTACCCTGTTACCCCGGAGACCTCTCTATCTCCTCGTCGCCCCATGTCGACGGAACCAAACCACCCATGACACGCCAAACTCTACAGATATTAAACTTGTTCCCCAGTTCCAGAAGATAAGTCATGATAACAAACATTATATTCTATTTCGTATATACTTCAAATCGACCAAAAGCAAGAGTCTTGTCGACGTCTACCTTATTGATTCTTGACTGATGGCCAGTATCTGGACTTATAGCTACTTAAAAAACGAAGAATGATACAAATACACATTGTCATTTTATTATCTATCTACCTCATATTGCATGAGTATGAATCAGAGTGAAAGTCCTAAAAATGCATTTTCTCATCAAATTCAGGACAGAAGCAGAGCAACGAGCAGGATAACAGGCAATGTTAGAAAAAGAACAAAAACAACGGAACAACGTGTACGTCCAGGCACTGGAAGCGACCACAGAACGAATTCGCAAAACGAACATGATAAGTAAAGAAAAACTGGAAAGCACAAAGACAAAAAAAAATGCGTATGTGAGCTCGAAGACGATCGTATATGCATGTGTATAGAACCAAATGACAGGAAGTAAACTGTGTGTTGAACAAAACGTAGCGTCGACTACAATGAATGAAAAAGTAAAAAAAGAGGGAAGAAGGAAACAAAGGCAAGGCATAGTCGGCGTCTTCGCAAAATGATACAGTAAACCTAATGATAAATTCTGGTCGAATTTACCACCGTACTTCCGAACAGTCATTCTCGTGAACCGCACATAATTCAGCACATCCCGCCGCTTCTTCAGCATGACTCACCCCTTCTTCTTGAGGAAGCTTTAGCACGCCGAAAAAGCGAGCCGAGTGCCCTTATCATGCAGGACGGCACGGCGGTACGACTATCCGTCTGTACTGATAGGACGCAAAGGACGCAGGACTGTGATCCACGCGAGAACGGCTCGGCTTCATCCAAAGTGAAAGCATTGGATCCGAATGCAATATATGCGCTGCCCAGAAGCTTATTCATGCCTGAAGGCGATGAATCACTGCGTAGGAAAAGTGTAACGAAAATCGAGATCAAGTCCACCTCCTTCGCTCAGCCCAGACATGATAGGAGCATGCCTCCTCTTCTTGACTCTCTTCCCTCCCCACCTCGACTCTGTTTCCCTCCGCTCCGTCGCACCTTCACCTAAACCAATCAATACCCATATGTTCGCCCATTAACAGCGACGGCTTGCGGAGCATGGCCGTGCACGTGGCCCATCTCACGCTCTCTCATATCCCGTGCATAGTCCCGAGTCGCATTCTCTCGCATTCCTGAGACAGAACTCGCCCCGTTCACATAGTCGCGTACGTCGCGGAAGCTGCTTCGGCTGCTCCGTCCATCAGATGTCGGGCTGTGCAAGTTCGGTGAGTGCTGCACTTGTTGTTGTGAATGATGGTGCTGCAAGTGCGGCGATGCCTTAGTCGCTGTCGGCGGGGAGGCGGCAGTGGTGGATATACTTGAAGAGCCCTGAGGCAGACTGACAGGTACTGAAATGGGGTGATGCTGCTGCTGATGAGCCATAAAAGGTGTATGGTGAACTTGCTGTTGCTGAACGCCCATGCCAGCTACACCTACCATGGGCACGACGCCGGAAGAGAGACCCACACCAGCGCCGCCAACAAGTTGAGAGAGCCGGGAAATCTCCTCTCGCGAGGCCACCAAAGCAGCTGTAAGCCTTTCGTTTTCGTTTTGCAGGTACTCGTTTTTGGCCTGGAGTTGTGCTAGCCATTGCTTCTTTCTTTGACGACACTTCAAAGCAGCTGCGCAATACCAAGTTACTCAAAGAAACTCGCTCGAGACAATCATTGCACCTACCCTGCCGGTTGCGCTCCAAGAAGTTCCTTCGTTTCTCTTCCTCCGTCTCGGGTTTTTTGTTTTGTCTGTTGTTAGAAGACTGTGGAGGAGCCTTTTGCTGTTCATCGCCTGATTCTTCATCCTCTTCTCCCAAATCGTCCTCAAGATCCTGATTGCTGACTGTGCTCCCACGACGGGCCGTAGATCCGCGAGAGCTGGTTGACAAAGCTTTTGACTTCTTCGACGTCTCGGCTTTGGCCGACGTGTTCGACGTGACAGAAGCGGTCTCGGCCTTGCGCTTTGAGCCACGTTTTGCGGAGGTTGTGCCGTTCGTCGAAGAGTGCGCGCCCTGATTCTGTGCCGAGGAACCCTTGGCCGCGGAGCCACCACCTGCCTGTGCCATGCTTTGTTTCTGAGCCTCCTCCCGCTTAGTCAGTTCCTGATGGGCCTGTGAGAGCAAGAAGAGTCCGTTGGCCGCGTGGTTTGCAGCTCCCGCGGCATCGGGGTAACCGTTATTGCTGTTGTTGCTCCTGCCAAAGTCAAATTGAGTAAGCCAATACATACTGGGTTGGGGCTGGGAATGGAATGACAGGACATACCGGGACTGATTCTGGGAATTCAACGTCCCATTTTGGTACGTACTGGGCGCTGGAGCAGCCACCTGCGACGGCGCCACGGAAGTCGGAGCCACGGCCTGACTCTGCGTCGTCGATGACGATCCGTTCGCGTTATGATTACCGCTATTATTACCCCCGTCGCTTCCATTACTGACGCCATTTGCCTGCTGATTCGTAGACTGAGACGCCGAAGCGGCCGATTGCTGAAGAACACCTGCCAAAGCATTGAGAGTGTTAGGCGTAATCGTTGCCGCGGCCGCACCGCCGGCACCCGAGTTAACCATTGCCAGAAACGCTGCTGTATTGGGCGAAGGCGGAGGAAAAGAGACAGGTCCGCCGACAAGAGGCGTCAAGCCGGTGGAGGGAGTGAGACCCGTACGGAATGAACCAGACGGATCGAAGCCGAATAGAGGGGGGTGCATAGAGCCTGCACTAGCAGCAAGGGCAGCAATGGACGCTGCTGGCTGCGATGTCGATGTCGGATGCTGAGTCTGAGGGCCTGCAAGCATGGCGGGAGATAGTGGGCCCGCCCTGAGAGAATTGGTGAGACCGGCGGAGGAGAAAGCCCAAGCATAACTCGGATCGGACGGCGAAGTGATTGAAGCGAGCGGGGGCAGGACCGGCTTCGGTGTGTCACCATTCGGATGACCGGAGTTGTTGCTCATCGACTGTCTGCGCGATGGCGAAGGGTCACGGGTTGACTCTGCAGAATTCGACTTGTTTTCAGAGGAGGATGGGGGGGAATGTTGTTTGTGGTTTGCGGCATGTCTGAGGGAGGAGAGAGAAGAGGAAGAGACGGAAAAAGACTGCTCGAATGGATTTGGCTCGAGTTCAAAGTTGCTTCGCAGTGGGGGACGAGGAGGGACCTGCTTTGAATTTGCGTTGTCCGAGTCGAGTGCGCGCTCGTTGCTGACGCTTTGAGGCCTGTGATGAGCGGAGGAAGTGTTTGCGGATGGGAGCTGGTGGGAAGAGAGATCAATATTGGAGATTGGTGGAGAAGGCATCTGAGCAGAGGACGAGCTTGCTTGAGATGGCGTAGCAGGCGAGAGAGAGCGGTAAGAGTGTCGTCACCTTTCCCCTTCAAAACAGCTGAGATCATACGTAGCTATTATCCTTCGTTCCCACGTCCCTGCACATACCCCGGTCACCCCTCATGTCGTCATTCATCACGTCGTCTCCCCCTTAAACTCTGTCCACTCGTCGCCGTTCATCTCAGCCCAGCACAGTACTAGTCGTGTCACTCCTTCCCGCCTATCTCTCATTCAGACCCCAGCTCAGCTCGATCAACATCACATTACAGTGGTTCCCACGTTTTGTTTTGTTTTTTTCATTTTTCTGTCTGACTCATCTGTCTTGGCTTATCTAAGAAATCACATCCGTCCGTACGGTCCGAACTTCATCCGCGTCCTCGTCTATTTTCGGTATTCTTCCGAGATATTTCGACCTGCCTCGTTGCAGAACTCTCCTTTCTTCCCTTATCGGCCTATGCACTGCTATATACGCAACGGCGAGGTGCTTTCCTACGCATCTCCTAGACCTCAATTCCATCTTGTTGGCGAAGCAACGACTCTCTTCATACACCCCCCAGGTCTGCCCAATCCCGCGATAGATTCAACCCACACGGCTTCTCGCCGGACAAGTACCTGCCTAGACCGACCTCATTGTCTAGGCGCTTCAGTCCCAAAACCAATGCGATGCGATGATACTACATATATTGCAGCTGCTCCATACCATACCATATCGTCTTCATCGCACCACTTCGACACTTTCTCATCCCAGAATCATTTCATCTACTTCTACAGATGAACTCGCCAACTTCCGGAACACCGGACTTCGGATAGTGTATTCTTAGAAGACAACGGGCATAATTCTTTTTTACACTCCGTGGATATCAACCCGATCCGCTCCTGTGTTCAGCCTCTGTCTCGAGCTGACGAGAAGCCGGGCGTCCGGCGGCGACCTCACCTCCCCTTTCTGCACACGTTTGTGTTGCGCGAACGTCGGGATGCCGTGTACTCATCCTTATGACCTGTCCTCACGCGGAAGAGCAGGGTGGATCTTTATTGATCTGGAATTCCAGCACAATCAACCATCTCCGTTCATCCAATTTGGTAACGGCCACGCACATCGAAAAGCTTATCAGAGTTCTCATAGGTCGCGCAGATGCAATGCACATTACACGTCATTGTCGACGTAGTCAGCTTTCTACGACCTGTTGTTTTTGCAACGTGGCTACGCAAGCGCTGACGAAGAAGTGGCGTGTAAGTAAGTTTAAATTTGCTTCCAGAGCGCTTTGCTCAATTAAGACACGGATCATTTTTGTGTATTCACCTCGCAACGTGTCCGCTCACCTCGATCGGTGACATGCCGTATGGTCTCACGTAGCGGATCCAATAATAGTCGAACGCTCTGTCACTCTGAAATCTTGTATCATAGAGTTTCCAAATTGGGGATTGGCGCAGAGGTTGTCCATTTCACACTCCACAAAGACAAATTTCATGTGAATGCTACGCGGTTGATATCGGTCAGTCCTGCATTCAGCTCTTATGTTGTCGATTATCCTTCGCTGTTCGGGTTTTAGAGGTAAAGGCGTCGATGAAATGAGACAATTTGCAGTCAGTTCTTCTCCAAATTTCAGTCTTGCCTCCTTGAACGAAGGTGTCGTGTCTCATGTTTTTAGCAAAAACCGATATTGGTTATTTTGATTGTTGGGGAAGCTGTTGGGAAGGAAAGCTGATTTGATACGATGATCACAACATTTTATTATTGGACTTTCTACCCCACAGTTTCATTCTGATCCAAGGGTTGCCATGGAGGCACAGGCCAGGTTCACTGTATTAAGTATGCGTATATCTGGTACACACCCAGGGAACCTTGCATCCTTCGACAAATAGGTCTATCCTCGTATCCATAATGTGATAAAGGGAGCGCCGACTATTTTCCATCTGGGAAGTTTGCAGTTGGCCAAATGAAACAATCACATTATTACAGCAAGCACATAAATTCTGTGGATAATGCTACTGGGATTGCACAGCTTGCCGGTTCATCCAGATTCAGGACAACGAGCCCATCTCATCATTCTTTATGACCTATCTTTGTTCATTCCAGACAACTGTTGAATTATGCGGAACAAAGCAATAGCAACTATCGCTTCCGTCTGTATAGTTCGTCTAAAAAAGGCGATCCATAGCCTTTTCAATACGACTTCTCTGTGTCTTCTGACGGCCTTTTGTTCTGCTGCTCAATCGCCGCCATTCTACTGCTTCCCAAGTTGAAGATACAATCGCTTCCTGAAAACTTGTCTGATCGGAACTTGCTTTTACGCCAAGCCCGAAAAACATCGAGCAAGCCGAAATTAGTATTGAGTACAGCGGACAGGACGGTATTATACGGTGTGCCTAGCTTGCTGTAATAAAGATACGTCTGTCTTCCTGTCTGTTTCTCGCCGTGCCTTCTTCAAAACGCACAGTCAATTGCTACAAGCAGAACTCCTAGAAACTCATTGGTTCAGTCGCCAGTTATACCGTTCTCATTGGCTGCTGCTTCAATTCACGTCGGCGTTTCCCTCGTGTTCAAGCTGGAGATGTCCTGCTTCTCTGAATGCAGCTCATCCAAAAATGAACGTCCGAGAATCGTATCAATTCAGTTTCGCGGGAGCGAACAGTCTCATCCGCGGCATAAAAAGGACTGGATCGAAGCGTTCTTCCGACTTCCGACACGAGTCGTCAGTGACTTACTTCTCCTGCCTTCCCCTGCGCGTTCTCCGGCGCTTTGTGGCAAGAACTTTAGTTACGCCGACGGAGAGCTATGCGATGTTCTAAGAACTCGACACGGGAACGGATAGTCCAGGACTGGTACACATACCATCTGGATCTTTCATCTATTTTTACTCGCTTTCCCACTGGCAGTACCACAACCTACACCTCCTGGATTTAGCTCTTGAATCAACAACAATCTGGAATTGAAGGAAGACACGGCCGGAGCACGTTTGTTCTCCGGAGTACGGTAGCTAAACGTGCCGTGTTCTTGCATGGGAGGAGCCTCAAAGAAAATAAGCAATGTTCAGCCGCTCGTGCTTGTGTTGCACGCGTTGCGAGAACGAGAATCGAGGCACGAAAATCATGCGTACGTACATAAATACGCCTTTTAACTGCGCAGATAAAAGAGACAACAAGTCGACAAACACACGAATGGTAATGTGCTTCTCTTCCTATTGCATACCCATTCCAATCGATCATCAGAGTTACGGCATAGGCACGTTATCATCTTTATGCGCTTTATGTGTTTTGAACAAGCTCTTTTCGAGACGAAGGGATGAGGAAAGGGAAACCCACGAACAGTAGTACTACCAGAGAGGAAACAATAGGCAAACCTCGGATACGGGATGATACATTGTAGAATACAACTGATTTCCTGAGGGCGAAAGAGAATACAATTCACCATCGCTCACGGCTCCCTGTAACGGCCTTTGTCCAATCCCGCAGCGCTTCGTCCAGAGGGTAACGAACTTCGCGGGAACCTGCTGCGTTGGGAAGTGGTTGTGGACGAATAAACTTGAATTTGCTGTAGTAAATCGAGAGGTTTGAAACCTTCTTGTAAACCTCTCTAAGAAGCTGGCTATCGGCAGGAAGGTTTGACTTGAGTACAAGGCTCTGGAGCATATCTACAAGTTTCCTTGGTCGGCCAATGGAACTCGAGCCTGGAACAACGTGCCCGCGCAGCAGCAACTCCAACATAGTCGCGGCCTCGTCATTTATGAAGGGTTCCGTGAGAAGGATATGTGCCAAACGCGGACAACTTTCCGCTAATGTCCCAAGCGTAGCGAATGGGTACGGAGGATTGCCACCTGCAAGGTGTAGGCGTTCCAGAGAGGGAAGCTGGAGTTTAAGATTCGGTTGTGGCTGCACGTTGTCCCGAATTCTGAGCTGGAACACCCGTGAAGTCAGACCGACAAAATAAGCATACGATGATAGAAAAAGCAAACCTCTGTGAGAGAAGGAAAAGGTAAGGTGAACACTCCCGCAAGGCCATTGTCTGCCTTGTCGTCATAGTGCCCGTACAGGCATATCGAAAGAGTCTGTATGCGAGGAGAAACCACGCCTGGAGACGGACGGACGGACGGACGGACACTCGTCAATTAAGATTCCAGTGGCGATGACAAATAGTAAGACTCGCATAGAATATGATAGATGGCAGAACGGAAGGCCGAGAGCATTTGTTCACGTTCCGTCAGCCAAGTTTTCATCCGCCGAAGGCGCTCAATGCGTCCCTTGCGGGAACCCGGGAACTCAAATGCAAAAGTCGGTAGCACCTCAAGCGTATTATCATCCGCAGGACTTCGAGGGCGACGGCTGTGGTCACTTAGAAATACGTGCTGTGCGAATGCACCTAGCTCTGGTCGGGATTGGAACGTACGTGAGAGAAGCGACGCCTTCGTACGACCATCGACAAGGAGCATCCTATACATGATTGGGATCGTTATAGAATATGAATGGCGAGAGACAAGGCAGAGACTGCGCGCAGTCCAGTAGCTATGCACATCAGCAGCCATATCCGCCGAGCATGCGAGCTCAAAGATGGTGACGTGCAGCTCAGCAGGCAAGAGTCTCAGCAGCATACGGGAGGAAAGATCTTTGATACAGAAGTCGAGCAGGATTGTATTAGCTGCCTGGACTCTCGGGAATCTCGTGTGCAAGTTAAGCTCTTTATATCCACTTTCACGCCTGAACAAACGTAAGAGTATCGTATCACGGAAACCTGGAGACGTATTCGGCGGAGGGAACTAACAAGTACAGTCCAGTGTCGATCATCCAAAGTTAAGGGCGGAAGAAACTCGGAGAAATTAACAAGCGCTGTGTTTCCCACCTTCTTTTGCCATCTTGTTGATTTTTTCATCCCGCAGGTTAATAGAAAGAACCGAAAGTGCCGGACCGATTGCTATAGCTGAGTGGTACACGCGATGTCTATATTCGTAGCAAAGTCGTAAGTAATACATCGAATAATTTTACTTGACCCAGAAAGTGAACGTTTTCTGCGGTAATTATCTACACTTTCCTCACTCCGTTTAAAGCAGATGAATCTACGGTTGCCTCTGCTGCCGTCTGGGTTTGCTTGAGAGCCTGCAAGGCGCACAGAGCAGCTGCATCCTGTGTATCAGTATAGGCTTTGATTGGCAAAAAAGAAAGCTTACCTCCCACGCCACTTCCATCCTTTGCCAATCCTATCTCCGTTTTTCGCTCTGCATCCTCTCCGACGAGAATACGCAAACTATCTCGCAAACGGGGCTCAAAATCAGGATAAAATTGGATTAGACTGAATTTTTATCGTCAGCCTGGTCCCGATGTTGCACAGAACACGAGAGTACCTCACCTTCCGTCGACACCGACCGCGAATTTGTCTTCGTCTGAAACAGATCCGCCGCCTAGGGTAGCACGCCCGGTTTTTACTAGTACAGCTGCTACAGCACAACCGCTGAGTCTTGCAGCCCGCGTGGCCACTAACTTGCATATCCAACGAACAATCTCCGCGTCCTGATCCGATATCAACTCACGCGCAAAACCGACTTTGTCAACAAGGACGTCTTTGATGCCCTCCAGCGATTGAGCGCCCTCAATATCCGACATGTATGAAGTATCGAACCCGTACTGCCGGTTAAGGATCGGAGTGGAAAGACCGCTGAACAGGATAGGTGGGACGGCATCAATGAGCGATAGGAGGACATTGCGGGCGATTTCTCCTAAGTACATCCCGCTAATGAACTTCTCGTAAGCTTGGTACCTCGGGTTGATTGATTCTCTGTCAAGCTTATTGTCATACGGGGTGGTCGGGAGAACGGTACGCTGAAAGCTAAGTTGAGTCGTTACTCATAGAACTAACCAGAAGATTTCATACCTGATTGTCAAAAGCACCCCACTCAGTATTCACGACCATCACTCTCGCGTTCTGCGGTACGGAAGTGCTTGAAAGCTTGCGAATCTTGTGGATTTCCTCGACAAAGGCGCCATTTGTCCCGGTCCCGAATATAGTTCCAAGAAAGCATCCACCTGATGTGTATGCTCGCGACAATAGAGTACCGACTGTCTATACAATAAAATGTCAATTTAATAACAAGTAACAAGCTCGCCGAAGAAAGACCTACGTCGTTGACTAACGCTGAACACTTGACATGCATATGCTTCCTGTCAAATGCATCTTGGAGCAGCTTTACTACGTCTTTACCAACAGAATTTTTCGCAGCAAATCCTTTCGTCCATGTCATGAGGACGCCCTTATTCAGCGCTGTCTGCTCGACCGGAAAGCTAAAGGTCAGACCAAGGTGCAATGCTTCAGCATCGGTAATCTCGTGACTGGATGTTAGAAATTCATCGACTGAATCGGCCAAGTAATCTGCACATGTGCATCAGCATACATGTCTTGGATCAAATGGTTGGCCATCACGGGTCTCACCAAACAGAACTGTGCCCTCCCCAGTCTTAAGGGCGTCCGATACTTTATATTTCTGTTGTCGAAGAGTGAACTGTTTGTTTCCATGGAGTTGGACTTCACAGACGCGCCTATTCTAAACTCAGCCGTCATAGCAGAATGGAGCAGAGGATTCGCGCTCACAGGTTCGTCCCACCGAGGTCTAGAGCGAGAAACGTTCTGAACCCGCTGCATCAGAGCACGTACTTCATGATAGCACATAACCACGATATACTTGCCCTTTCTCTGTGCCATTGGGTACACCCGTCACGAAGGTCGGACTTAGGGCGCAATCGATCCGGTCAGCTACCATCACTAAGTACGGCGGTTGCATACTCACATCATCGCCATTGATTTGCCATATTCTGAGAGTCCAGCATCAAAGTCGTCAAGAAAGCGCTGGGTGATCGCGAGCAGCCTCTCATCTGAAAGAATGAACTGTTTCTGAATGCTATCGAGGTAAGATCGCGAAGAGTGAGGGAGATTGGGAAAGGGATCGGGAGTAATGTCGACCGCAGTTGCCATTGCAAAGGAGTAGGATGAGAGATGGAAAGCAAGGTAGAGAGAGGGCGAAGTCGGGCACGGAGACGGATCTGGCTGACCTGTGACCCACGCAGCATTTACTCAGGTCCGACATGAAATGCAGCAGCGCCGATCGTCCATATCGTCCGCACTTACCTAATCAGGAGTCGGCCTCACGTTTTCTGCTTCACACAATCTAATCTCCCCTTCCTGATCAACACCGTCGCAGTTTCATCCATTGTAGCTGTTTATGGACCTTATCAATTCCACAGAAATCATTGGACCGACTTGCAGCTGGTTTCATAGCATCTACGCTGGAAACTCCGCAGTTCCTCCTCGTTACCCCTTGAAGGCGTGGCAATGAGTCCACTCTTGGGCATTACACAATGTTCTTCTCTATCTTCTTGGTAGTCTTGTTCAATCAAGTGGCAATACGTGGACCAAGCCATTAGGTTTTCAGATATAGGTTGCCGAATATGGCTGCTTTATTCCTCCGCTCAAATCTCCGAGTACATTTCTCTTTTGGCAATCTTTCGCCACTATGCAACTATTTTCACGCGTAAAAGTAAGCAAGCGTTTCATTCCTAGTTTTCAGCAAAGTATGGTTCCCTCCATGGAGTTTCCGTAAGATATCTGCAAAGTATTTCTGCATACAAATTGTCGCGGCTTTCTGGAGTTGATGCAGAGGCGACCCCGTTTCCTGGGCGCCACAATCACCTACGGTGCAATACCGTTACTTTCTAGGCAAGGGTACCCTTCCAAATGCTCTTTGATGATCTTCCGCCAGAGATCCACTTCCTAATCTGTGGACATTTACCTCAAGAGGCGAGAAAGAGTCTTGTCTTGGTCAACAAGTACTTTTCCGAGCTAGCAATACCTTCTCTATACAACACGGTTTACCTACCCACACGTCGCCGGGTAATCACCTTTCAGGACACGCTTCACAGGCATCCTCATCTCTCGGCCCATGTCCGCCATGTGCTCATATCAGATCGCAATCGCGACGAGTTCCACGTCGTCCTACCTGATTTTATCGTGTACTGGCCGCAAACGCACGCAGAACGAATGCTACGTAGGCAGAGAATACGTGAATGGTTGATGAACCGTGATAAGGAACTCACGACGTTCCGTACGGCTCTACGCCACATCCTAGCCCTCGTATCCAATCGGCTCCAATCGTTGACCCTCCTTCACTATGAGCATAGCATCAAGACTCTGAAGGATTTACTCAACTTTCCTTTGCCGAATTTGGAAGAGCTGACTATCAGGGGAGACTACCCACCACTGCCTAGGAATCTATACCTACCGAAGCTTAAGCGTCTTCATCTGGCAGCTGGAGATATGCCGAATCCATGGGCATCTTTCTCTTCGCTAGCAGATGGATGTCCTAATCTAACTCATCTACGCATTACGGAACCTTTGTCCTGCATCCTTTCTGGGGTGATCCTAGCTCAAGCCTTGGAAGTCACGTTCGGCATGTCTAGGTACGATCCAGAAACTCTAGCCATGCCTCTGGAACGCCATACAGATGGATCAATGCACTTCGCGCCGGCACCTCGACTTCCACCTTCTCTTACGGAGCTGAGACTCCAGCCTTATCCCCCTGAAATGAGCACCTTGGGCATGCCGTACCCGGACCACACGGATATGATCGAACGACTGAAAGCTCTCGAAGCGCGGAACAATGTCTTCAAACTTCTTCCTTCCAATAACGAGAATTACGTTCTCCCCTATTCATTTGATACTGCGCAGCGCGATTGGAAGAGCAGAATGGCTGGTAGTGCCGGTTGCTGGGCTGAACCCGGCTGAACCAATGATATTAGGTCGACTTTCTTTACAATTGGAAAGCGCAAAATTTTCCTGGAGTGCAAATTAGTATTTTACTGCTGTTATTCGCAATAGATTTTGCTTCAACGACTATATAATTTTATAGTAGCATTATTATATAATAATTTTACTCATACGGTTTTTTGATTGAATGAGGCCAAATACCGGAAACGGCCGACACGGTTCTCACGGTATTCCTCTCCTGCCTGCACCGTCCGGTCATTCATTCTTGCATTCTCCATCCAAACCTTTCTGTGCATCTAACGTTTTGATGTGAGTTGTACAGTTTATGGTCTTCAATAATATCTATATTCAGTGAAACCATATTTCCAGAGCGTCATGGCGTCCAAAGGAGCGGCTGTCGCTCTCGTAGGTCTACCTGTGCTGGCACACAGCTTGCTCGTTAATCTCTGCATTCTCTTCACAGGACTTTGCCAAAATCTATTCAAAATTAGGACTCGGAAAGGGTAATTGCGAATCAAATCATACCCTTTAAGTCAGAGCTCTTATTCTGCTTTCAGAAACGATCGCGTCACTGAATGCCTTCCGAAAGCGATACAACGACGCGAAGCGTATCCAGAGCACATTACAGTCGCAACCGACCGAGGTCGACTTTGCGTACTATCGTTCTGTGTTGAAGAACAAGGCTGTCGTTGATGAGGCTGAGAAGGTCTTCAAGGACTTCAAACCCGTGACCTACGATGTCGGAGCGCAAATGAAAGCGATCGAGGCGTTTGAGGCGAAAGCTGTAAGTTTACTGCTGAAGTTCGTTGTGAATTGAGAGAGTTTACTCCTTCCAAAGGTGGAGAACGCAAAGGCAACTGAAGCGAAGATCGATGAAGAGCTCAAGGACCTGCAAGCTACTCTCGAGAATATCGAGAAAGTCCGGCCGTTTGAGGACCTAACTGTAAGAACCTACTCGCGGTATTATTGCTTTGCCATGCTAATCCTTTGTGATAGGTCGAAGACGTTGGCAACGCTCATCCCGAAATCGTCAAGGCTGTCGAGACTATGCTGAAGAAGGGCAAGTGGACCGTGCCTGGTACGCATTCCTCTTTTTCTTTGTATTTAGCCAACCATACTGAGAATCGGTTGTTTAGGCTATAAAGAGAAGTTTGGCGACCTGTCCTTAATGTAGATGGCGTACTGTCCTGCTTAGAAATTAATGAGATGGTATTGCCTGCGCCCGCAAGCATCAACACGTTCGTTAAGATGAATCCTTCAGAGAAAGGGACTTAATTTCACAAGACTGAGAAGCTGAACCTTAGTGTGCCAACAAAATTCAGAGAAATTAAGGATGATGTCTAGCGCTTTGTGTGATATAGTTCCAGTTTAAGATACTTATCAACTGCCGATTGGGATATTGTTCTGAACGGGGATACAAAGACGCGTCTGACGTAGCTCCGTTTCTACGTGTGAGTCCATTTTCAGTTTCCCGCGTCCACGCGCGCAAGCCACACCGGCAACAGCATCCTTTCCTCTTTGCCACCATCCTCTGTCTCGTATGGGCCACATCCTCACCAAATTACCAATCCTGCTCTTTGTCTAGACGCTCTTAAAGATGGTGAATGTCAATTCAAACGACCAGTCGCGTCCCCCAACTCCCCCTCACAGGCCAGATACACCAGGCCAGAGTTTCGGTATCAGCATGGGCTTCTTCTCTGTTCCCTTTGAACGCTTCATCCGAGATGATGTCTCTGAGTGGACGGGAGCGTTTACTCTTCTTGGTGCGTATAGATTACACGTATATTTTGTGAGGCTTTCGATGCTCAATGTTGTTGGAATGAAAACAACAGATACTATCGAGACGTTCTTTGACTCGCGTATGGACTTACTGGAACGACGATTGAAGAAACACTCCGATAGGCTCAAGACTCGTGCAGAAGAGACATTTAAATTCAAGGCGCCGTCGGGAGACTTGTTTGTCGGGAAGGACCTAGATAGAGAAGTGCAGAAGTTCAAGCTGAAGGTGAGCTTTGCAAACTGCAATTTCAGATGTTTGTTGAAACATTCAATATTCGGTCTAGATTTCCAGCCAAATAGCATCTTTGTCAAATGCATGGCAGTCAGCGAAAGTCATTCGAACGCGAGAAAAGATTTCGTTCTTCTTTGGCGTTCAGTCTCTCCTTATGACCGCACTCCTATTTGGCATGGCTCCTCAGTGCGTGCATCCATTTTCCTCGTTGATAACCACACTCAAGTTGACGCATTTTCTAGATGGCTGCACGTATCTTATACGGTACAAGCCTTGTTACTCCTTCCCATGCGCGCCGTATATTACAAGAAACGTGCATGGCATTATTTTTTGTTTGACTTGTGCTATTACTGCACGCTTCTCAATTTCATCTATATCTGGCTTGCGCCCTCAAGTGCTACTCTTTGGATCGCATGCTACTGCATGTCCCATGGTTCACTGGCTAGTGCCGTCATTACGTGGAGGAACAGTCTTGTCTTCCACGACCTCGACAAGGTTACATCATTGTTCATACATATGTACGGTCCTTTGGTATTTACCGTTATCCGGTGCGTAATTATGTGTGTAGAATTGGAACTGGATGTTTACAGCGCTTTATAGGCATCACTATCCGGATGCGGAAACGCGATTCCCTGCAGTTGCGAAGGTCCCTTATTTTGAGCCAGTCAAGGCATTTGGTTTGAGCGCTTTGATCTGTAGGTTGTCTGAACCTCGTTTCAGCACGTAATGACGATACCGTTATATAGATATCATCTGGCAACTCTTATATTGGAAGGTGTGTGGTTGTATAATGCTGAAGTCTCGATATTTCGATGTACTGACCATCAGATTAGTTCGTTTTGGTCGACCGTCGCAAGAAAATCGACTCAGGGGAGCGGACAACGTCCTTTTCGTACATGTTAAACGACAAAAGGGGTATTATTGGACGTATGCTTTCTGGTGTCCCACCGCAGTACAGGGAACTCTCATTCATTTCTGGCCAACTCGGTAAGGTTATTCCACATTACCTCGGTTCAATCTATCTAATCATTCCGTAGTCTATACATTGGCGGTGGAGCTCCCCGTCCTCCTTCTTTATCGGAGCTCTTTCGCGAGTTCGACATTTTTACTCTTAATTTTCTCCGTCAGCGTATGGAACGGAGCAGGTTTCTACATTGAAGTCTTCGGACGCAAGTACGTGTACAGCATATTCTTTCTCAGTGCAACTCTAATCTTTCATATGGCTTCAGGTTTGAGCGAGAACTTGAAGCTCTGCGTAAAGAACTCGCTGAAGCAACCGCGTCGCGTTCGGGTAGGGTTACACCATCCCAATCACAGGCCGGTGACTTTGCGCATTCGCGCAACGTCAGCGAGTCCAACCTATCTGCATCAACGGAGTCACCTGTGTTTGTCGCTCAGGACCTACCTGCTCAGGACCTCACTGTTACTTCGTTGAGCGGGGATACTTCCACATCTTCTCTATCGTCCGAGCCTGAGAATAAGAAGGACCGGTAGAATCGGAGTCATATATTCATCCTGCCATTCTTCGGTTTCATCTCCAGATTCTTGGATACCGTTTACGATCCGTTACGATACTGAGACGCCCATATATATTCCGTTTCCCTCCGTGCTTTCGATATAATCATTTAGATACACGTCTAGTAGCCAGTTTCATATTCCCTATTGAACTTATGGTCTTACTTTATTTTGTTCCTGTACGCAGTCAGTAGCGTTCCAGGTGCTATGGCAAATTCATTACATTGCGATCTGTTCTAACTAGCTTTGCGAATCCTCATCATGAATCTCATTTTCGACAGTTCTCTAGTCCTTCGCTGGTGAAGGGTCGGATCAATAGTACTATCCCTCAAATATATTACCTTCAACGTCGAATGATTCCCATTTCTTCCCGCTGACGAGCCAGCCTGCAAAAGGACCAGTAGGACCTTTGAGTGCAGACCGTGCAATTTGGAAATGTGAGTTGGACTGCTTTGCATCATGATATGTTGTTCCGGGTCTTACAAAAGCATCTATCAGCATCCTATCAAGCTTTACACAGAATAGCGGCTGCTTACGCGAAGGTCGGAAGATCGAGAATCCGTGACGTCTCTTCGTATAGCCGAAATAATTGCAGTTTGCACAGTCGTGGCCTGTAACAGACCTTTCAGCAGCAGCGTAAAGAGGTTATGAGAACCTGACAGACCGATATTTCTCGAGTCCACGCTGTTTTGCTCCGATACCACGCCGTATGCCGTTGATGATCACCTCTTGGTTATTGTCGTTCGGAGAATCTGCAGTCCAACACAACGCTACAAACGCATAATTCAGAGTCCGTCCGAATGGAGAACAGAGAGAAAATAGTTGTGTATGTACATTCATTACTGGATGGAGGCGGCGGATTGTCGGGCCTAAGGGCTTGTAAAGCTGATCGCGAGTAGATAAAGTTAATGTTGGTGAAGTGCAGCGTAGGTTTGGCTAGTCGATACGAATCAGGAAGACCTGATGACATATTCAGAAAAATCTTAGAAGGATTTGGCCTTGAAATATGCAGATTGAACTAACCAGTGAGAGCGTCAAGTCTTCCATAGAATGCTCGCTCACAGTCTTCTCTGACGGGATCTCGCAACTCCTCTGGCACATCGCCTATAATGATACTGTCAAGGTAAATAGGCTCGAAGATATTCCCAGCCAAGGAACCTTGTATGCCCAGGACATTGAAAGCTCTGGAAGAAGGAATGACACCAGCTTCAGATATGTTTTGAACACTTCAAATTGAAGGATATGTCGTATTACGCGATTTTGTCGCTGCATGACATGCAAAGCGTCGGAGGCGAGTCTGCACGTCCCGGTTTCGTGCGAAGTACTCCGTACAGAGAGTAATTGTTCCGGCCGCGAGAAGCGGCGCCGGGTGGAGGCGCCACGGGCGGAGCTGAGTCTTTCAGAGCTGCCATTGCTGGGTCTTGAGAGGACGCGAGAAAGCGCATTGACGCGTCTCCACCTAGAAAGTTCCAAGCGAATAGAAGATATAAGTCGGCAGTCGAGTCATCATTAGACGTATAGGAGGATGCAGACGCGCATATAAAGTAGGCGTAAGTGTAAGGACAAGTAGGAAAGGAAGTGACTTACACGGAACCGTCGAAATGTACATGTGTAGCTTCACATCTTCTTTGAGCCTCCACTTCCCCTCCGCACATCGTTCAATCCACTGCGAACCATTTGACGCGTGCATAGAGCGTTGACTTTCTTCGTAAAGCCACCTGACAAAAGCTCGACGCGCAAGCACTTCGGCATGGCTGTCATGCAGCGTGTCACCCCGAGGCGGGTATCGCGCTATTGGGAGACATTTGGCGCCCGTCGCTAACGACGAGACTACCTTGAGCTCGTTATATTGAAGGAGGACAAAAGCGGCTAGAACAGTATACTGATAATCAGTCGAGGGCCTAAAGTTGCACGCTCTGAACTGGTCATGAACACGCGTGACGAGCGCGTCAACATCGTCAGTGGAGAGCATGGGCTGTGGCGGTGTTATCGCTTTCACTTTAGCCCCACCTATTTCCATATCAGGCGACTATGTGGTGTGTTCGCTCTGAACCTACGCCCATCTCATCAAGAAATTCTCCAAATTGTATATGCACTGTATTGTATAGCCATCGTCACATTCACAAAAAACCCTGCCTGGATGTGGTTGCCAAGAGCTTCGATCTACGCAACGATGACGTACATGTAATTTCTGCTACTCCATCTTTCAAGGCATAAAAGCAGACGCAGACTCAAGAATTGAAATTCTGTACACATTCCCATCCTATTCAAAGCATCATGATTCGCCACTAAAACATCCGATCTAACAATGTTTGGCTCTTCTCGTACACGCCACACCACTGGCACCAGAACTCGCCGAGGAGGCTTCTTCTCCGGTAATTCTAATCCGCGAACTGGAACGCGCCGCGGTCTTTTCCACCGCGCTGACCCAGATCGTCGCGCTGGAGGTTACAAGTAATCCTAATTGATTCTCCAAGATTTTCTTATTTTGAGCGTCGTCACTCAGAGCCGCCCTTCATAACCCGAACACGACCAGAGACGGTCGCAAGCACGCTAAGCACGAACTCCGCACGATGGTACGTATTTAACACTATGAGAAGACATCTGTAGTTGAAGGCATTTCTTTCTATTAGGGTCGTGGCAACGAGGCTCACGGTCATCCGAGTTTCAAGTCCCGTGTCAAACGCATGTTTGGAATCCGCTCTAGAAGTTCTGGCTCTCGTACCCGTGCTTCTCGATACTGAAGGAGACGGAATGAACAATGAGCGACAACATTCATCACTATCGTTTGTTTGTGATTATACCCTATGACCGATCAGCCTGGGACTGGACTCGATCTTGTATATGTAGCCATAAAGTAATGAACGGACCAAATTCAGTGGGGTCTTTGCATAAAGTTCATTCATCTTGGGAGCATCGTCCTGATTGCGGATGAAGAAGGTAGATTAGAAAAAAGTGAGAAGGTTGTGCAACATATCCCGCTGGTCCATTGAACATACGGCGGATTCTCAGCCTATTAACATCTCCATTTTTTGAGCGAAGGAAGCAGATGTGCTGTCTGATTCAATCATTCAGAACAGTTTTTGACAAGAAGAAAAGAAGTCGATGGGGGGCTCCTGAGTCGCAAGGTTACCATGATTGAAAGGAATTGTTCTTCGGATACGTTATGATAATCTTCTCGGCGACATATGATGAGAAGAGCGTACACGCTTCTCGTCGGCAGAGAACACAAAGAAGTTTGTTCCAATTATTCGGTGTTCTCGCACGGGGGTAACAAACCGGCCTCAACTCCAACACAACTCGAAGGTGATCGGATCAGCACAGCCTTTGTGGACAATCACACGCCGGAGCTCGTGGGGCGACGCTAGATCATAGGAGAAGAATGCGAAGCAAGAGGAGCGTCGTACGGCAACTTGTTCGTCAATGGGAGAAGCATTGGAGGAGGCCGATGACCACCCATTGTATCCGTCGGAGTGGGGTTTAGACCCCGAGTCGACTTATCCACTGAGATTCCGCGCTTCTGTATTTCGAGAACAACGATCGCCTTGTGGTGTGTACGTGTCTCCTTTCTGCTGCGAGCGCATGTTGTCTGCATCTATGTTTGTGACGAATGATGTTCGCGGAGATTCTATGGGAGTCGAGCACGAATTAATCAAGATGAAGAAGCCTAAGCCAGATAGAAGGACGAGTCCGCCACGGTCTATCTCCTCCGCGATGCAATCATCATCAGAGGCATAGAAGCAATTTCTTCCTGTCTTTAAAATCAGATGAAGGCCAGTTTGCGCGCATGTGAGGGATAAGAGAAGCATACGAATGGCCGCGGCATAGATCGACATCAAGAAGCTAAAGGCTACATGGGCGCAGATGGATGCACAAAAGGGAGACTGATCAGTACAGAAGAACCAAAAGGCGTTGCATGGTATCCGCCACTTTGTCGTTGTGGATGATTGTGATACGATCAAATCGTACCAAAGGACAGAGCGTTCCTGATCCAATGATTAACCTCATATAGGCTTTCGAGTAGATCCTCGCGGCCAAAGTCTCCTCGATCATTGATGCTTGCCCTATCAAGGACAATCGGAAAGCCATCAGAGACCGGGCACCAGCGCGCAGAAGCTCAAAGTTGCTACGCACAGTTTGATTTTCAAATTCTTTGTCCTACTGAAGCCCGTCCCGGCGGGCATGCAGGGGTGTCTGGGGAACAAAGAGCACAATGTCTACCAGGGCAGTTGCGTCGATTGCTACACTCCGATATAAAATAAAGAATCAAATGGTTTCGGTATCCGAGCCCAAAAAACTGACATAATACATGAGGATATGTGCCTTTAGTATAAGTCAGTAATATGATTTCGGAGAGTGAGTTAACTGTCTTACTAGGCACGATACTAATAATGGATACAATAAGAAAGAGAAATGTACTCATTTTTAGACCAGAAGAGCCGGAGAACGCAAGGTCAGAGGCCCTAAAAAACCTAGGATACGAATGCAGGGTCTTACATCCCGACAACGGATCGTAGTCTCCCATGGATCAAGAACCACAGTAAGAGTTGCATAGCAAGGACCAAAGAGGACCATCAGTGGCGGTATTTGGATTGATGACCGTTCAAGTTGAATACGCTAGAGGAGTCGCTGTGCAAAAGCTACGTAAATCTAGTAGCCAGAGAGCTCTTAAGCACAGTGCATCTACACGCGGAATTGGCGTGGGCGAATACTTATGTTTAGTACCATCATTGCCTCGGAATAGACATGAGCATCGAAGCGATGCAGTTGTTCCCAAATACCAAATAAGGTTTGGTGATGAAATCGAAGTAGCAAATGAGAAAATAATTGGCGCACCGGGAACACAGCGGTTCTGCAAAAAATGACTCGGAAGATAAAGCTCCGTGCGGGAATACCTATCTGTATTAGTGAATGGAAAGAGCTGGTGTGGTGAGAGAGATGCCAAAAGAAGTCACTACGGAACTTGGTGCGGCCTTGAGTATAGTCGAGTCATGGTCGTAATCTAATCAATTCTGTGGTACACGTCGCACCAAATGCCGTTGCGCTAGCCATGACTCAAACGCGTATGAGAATTCATTACGAAGAAGATTAGTCATACTATCGAGCACAGTTCGAGAAATCAGTTCGAGTCAACATGTGCACGCCGAATACCGAATGACACGACGCACATGCTATGCCGACGTGTCCGTTTATAGACGAGAAAAAGGACAAGTCAAGTCAAGTCAAGTCAAGTCAAAGAAAGAAATGCAACGTGTCATGTGCAGAGCCGAGTCGGGGCGGCGCGCCGCCTCTTCCGTACGTTCGCGTGTCGTTCAGGAGGGCACGTTTCCCGTCCAAGTCTTCCCTGGCAATAAATTAAATTGTAAATCCGCGGTTCTCGGTCGCTGCGCCGCAGGCAGGTTATCCACCCGCGTCCGAGTCGGTGCTCATGGACATGGCATGCCATATAAGTAATACATACATACGTGTAATCTCGGCTTGGAGCAGAGGACCGTGCCGCGCAGTAAGCACTTAAGCATATGCGCAGGTCTGAGCTTGTCTTAGTCTATTCAATTCAATCGTTGAACTAGGTAAGTAACGGTTCCCAATATAGCACTTTCCCATAACAGGATATATGCTGTCTCAAGTCAATTGGTGTGGAGAGCCCAACCTTAAGCTTCCCTTGTCGGTCGCGTCGGGTCTCCGGAAACTGCGACTTCGACCTAACCTGTCTCTTCCCTGCTATGTTATGTCTCTCATGGCCAGCCCTGCTTGAGTATACTGGCGCCGTAGTCCCTTCTAGCGTTATCGCGTGCAGTGCATCGCACAGCCAGAGTACACAATACTAGTAGAAGTATTAAGGAACTTGCGGTCTAATATTTGTGTGATTATAATTGTACAGGTATCAATATCTGTAGTATGCACGTATTTGAATGCAGTCGTCGTCTCGTCGTTATGAGTGCGGGAAGAAGAACAAAATTGGAAAAAAAGACGGAAATGAAAGGGGTAATGGCTACAATTGTTGAATTCAAGAGCGGTGGAATCTCAACTGAGGCGAACCGAACAGAAAGAATATCGAGAAGTCGTCAAATCGGGCAAGGAAGCTGCGATAAGAAAGTCGAAGAAGGGTCGACCCGAAGGCAAGGCCTGAGCGCGTGAACAGAATGAACGTAAGAGCCAAAAAGGAGAAAGGGACAAGAACGGGTTGGGGTGAAAGAGGAGCAAATGTAGACTGTAAAATATTGAGGGCCAAGGAGTGGGGTAAATTGCAAGAAGATGAAAAACGAAACGATGAGGACTTGTATCAAAATGCGAGAGAAGGTATGAACTGAAAATTTTTAGTTGCAGAAGCCAGAAAAAGAGAAGAGTTGAACAAGTCTTGATGCTGATGCAGGAAGAAATGTGACGGTCGTTGGATTGGAGAGAAGTAACGTTTCAATCAGAGGAAGACGGACAGGAGCATGATGTAGTAAAGGAAACCTGCTTCTGTCGCTTTTGCAGGCCAGCAGGCTGTGAACTAGCGCAGATAGAAGTGTCTGGGTCAGTCCGAAGTAAGGGATTCCTCAAGTGCTAATGAGACTTCCTCGGCGTTCGACCCATGAACTATCCGCGAGAAGCAGAGCGAGTCCGGCGACTGTTATGTGCGAGGTTGCAAGTATGTCGGCTACAGCTTGAAACGACATCTCGGATGAACTCCAAAGAATCCGAGCGCTCAAGCAAAACACGTCTGGCTGCGTGGAGATCACGAAAATAGGGATCATCACAGCGCATCACCCATCACAAAGCGCCATGAATTCCTCTATGCGCTGCCAGTCGATGATCGTCTCTTCCGACGGGGAAGTCAAAAATTCCACGGGAGATGCATCAACCTCAGTGTCCGCGTCAAAGGGAAATGGTTGCGAAATGCTTGGAGGTCGCCTCTCGTATCGAGTCTCCTGGATTGGTAAAGACACTGGGGATTGCGAGCTGGCGCTCATTGCTTCTTCATACGATGGAGGTGGGCTGAGCATCTTCAGGTTTAGACGCAGAGGCTGCGTGACCTTCAAAGGCAAGGTCGGAGGCAGGGCAGACGTCGTGGAGTAGGGTGAGGAAGGTTGGCTCGTGGGCAATGCAGGAAGAGGTCGAGGACCCCGAGGCTTGCCCATGCTATTACGCTTGAAGCGCTCGGACGAATCCCGCTCCGTAGCACTGCTGCGGCTCGAACACGAGGTAGTCGAGGCCATGGAAGACCAAGAAGTCCGACTTGAGCTCGACTCGGCAGGTGAGATAGGAGAGGCAAGTGTCTCCTCGTCGTCAAAGTCGTGTGCCCGGTCGTCAAGAGCTAGGTCCATAGAAGAATCATTGGAGCAAATTGAAGATGTGGACCAAATTGAGGCAGGCCGCGGACGCGGGGAATGGTAGCTGGAGGAGGGACGAGGCGCGTCGCAGACGTGGATGAAGGCGTCAAGCTTTGGATGAGCAAAGTTGTAGTAAGAGTACGGGTCGTATGCGTGCGACATGGCAGGGTGGCTATGAGGGCGTGCTGCCATTGAGGTTGATAAATCGCGAGAGGATATGCGGGGAGGAAGGAGGAGGAGGAGGAGGAGAGGAGGTATTTGTACTGTACTGTAGGTACTGCGGCGGATGCATGGTAAGAGAGAGTCAGAGAGATAGATAATAGAAACGGAGACCGCGTTCAACGGACAAAAAAGAAGGCGGCCCTTATTTTGGTTACCGTTCCTGGACACCAGGTGGCTTATCTAAGCCGACACCGATCGGCCCTTCTCTGCCTCCCGTTCTCCTTTGTCCTTTTTCGTATCTATCGTATCGTACCATGTCCCACTCAGACGACGACGCTTTCAGCCAACTCGGTAGAATCAACGACATCGATATCCTTCCTCCACAGCTGCCGTCTCAGAGAAATACTCTTAAACAGCTTCTCTTTTCCACAACAACTCACAATGACTCAGACGACGTTGTTCGCATCGTTCTCCGAGTAGACGCGTCACCAGGTTAAGTAATATATCCATTATCCCTTTCTCGTCATCCCTTTGGTCACTCATCTCCTTTTATTATGTAACTCTCCATCCCCCTTTTCATATTTCTTTTTATCTTTTTATCTCTCCGTCCGTCTTTTATTTATCTCGCTTCTCCCCTCTTTTTTCGATTTAGGTTGTGGAGGAATAGCGTGGCCAGCAGGCGAAGTTCTTATTTCTTCTTATTTTCCTTGTCTTCTTCGCGCTTAGTGCAGATCTGTCCGACCCGATCGCCTCGCAGGTCCTCAGCAGATACGTCGCAAGTCGCGCACGAAGCTTGGTTGCTGGCAAGTCTGTCATCGAACTCGGAAGTGGCACGGGACTCGTCGGCCTCGTTGCTGCGTCAGCCGGAGCTGGCCATGTCTGGATTACTGATCAGGCGTCTGTGTTCATTCATCTCCGAAAATTATTAATATATTACTACTCTTTCTGACCTGTACTTGTTTGTCAGCCCTCTTTTGGACATTATGCGCACAAATGTCGGTCTCAACGAGCTCAGGGATATCGTCGATGTAATCGAATACAATTGGTTAATAACTTTCAATCATATGTTGCCCTCCGTTTGAGTGTTCACTGAGCAATGTGTATCTCTTGTCCTCGGCGAAAACGCGCATTGTCGGCGCGTACATCGTCCCTGCGTATCGCTCGCAACTCACTGCCATCGTGTTTTTCCATTCTGTCGTCCACATGCTACCATGCATTTTGCAGGGGTTGTCCAAAACCCGAGGAATTGCCTACTAACGTCGATCTCATTCTAGCTGCAGATTGTGTTTACTTCGAGGTCAGGTTCCAGTCAGTAAATCTCGCCGATACCATTCTCACACTTCGTTCCTTCTTGAAATGATTTTGGCAACGCGCATGTGGACAACGCACGCACGAAGTAGCCTGCATTCCCGCTCCTCGTAACGACGCTCTGTGATCTCGCCCCGGTATCTAGCCCGGGTACAGACATTCTATTCTGTTATAAGAAAAGAAGGAAGGTGCGTCTTTATCCCGGTCCGCAAATATGCGCACTCGACGCAAGCGAGCACGCGGGATACATTGCTCTGAATCTTGCGTTAGCCCGAGATCGCCTTACCTATGCGACGTCGATCTCGGATTCAGTGCAGCACACGCTAATTGGGCGGTCCGTTCCAGCATATTTTCAAATTATACTAGTTTCGTCGGCTTAAAGCGTAAACGAGATCTGATTTATTCATTCTTTCCCTAGGCAGACAAACGATTTTTCACTCTTCTCAAAAAACACTTTGAGTGGAAACAGGCAAGTATCTCGGTTCATTATCGCAATTAAATCAATCCCTTCTTCTTTCTGTGGCCCTATTATTCGTTCAATGGACCAACTCGCGGCGCAACCGTTGCTTTAATGCTCATTTGCGACGTGTTTCATGTTTCACTTACTGCGTCTCGCGCTCGGGCATGCGAAGTCTGCGGAGGGTTGCATTAACGGAAGCTTCCACCTCCGTAATCACGATCGGCCTCTCCCATTGTCTTGCCCTTGTCTACGTTGCTTTTGCGTTCCGGCAGTGACGGCCGTCAAAATGATCTTGGATCACATTGGCCAATCTCAAGGGCCAGGGCCAATTTCGTTAGCATCTTCAACGCCGATAGCACAAGCAACCACTATTCGCATGACTGCTGAATTCCTTCTTTATTTATTAGTTCATGATGTTTGAGAGAAATCTGACTAACCGGAGCGTCATACGTTTTTCCTAAGCAGGTTGACGATGATCCAGACTTTCCAGTCTATTCGCGAGAGGCTATCTCACTTCTACGGTTAACAAGGATACGATAGCACTGCTATTCGTCTGTATCGATGGTGTGCAAGTTTTTTTCCCCCTTGGTAGCACTTTCAGACTTCTTGGTTTGATGAGGCAGGGTACACTGGTGCACAGAAGCATGGCTAAAGAGATGTTCATCAGAAGGATAGGAAGGACAGAAGTAAAGAAAAGGGAATTATACACAGCATTCGACGAACCCTATTAGGCCTCATGGATTTTCTCGTTCGTCGCCTTTTCACCCTTTAGATTTTACTTCTGGTTTTGTGTCCTAGATTTTCGAAGTATATGACGTGGATCGGGAAGACAAGTTTCTTCATTTAAGTATTCCAAATAAAATTCTTCAAGTGTGCTAAATTTACAGGTAGATCTCTCTATCAGCGTCCGGAGGGCTGTGCCTTGAAGTTGAAGTATACATGTATGTGCCTGCCGTCATTGGGAGGAGCACGCGGCGCCTCTTCCGTCCGATGAACCCGGCAACACAATACAGTTGAACGCACTGTGGGGGAAAGACGTACGGATCTGAACTCTTCTGCGCTTCCTGCAGCACACTTTTCAAAGAAAGCCGAGGTCACTGCATAGAGTGCTCTATTTGCGACGCGATTCGACATTTAGAGGCAAACGGGATCTTGTTTTATCATCGTGAGTCCGAGGCACTAGAAGGCTTGATTGCTTCCCTTCATGCTAGTAGGCTGCATAGTCTGCGGCGCGCGGTGCTCTTAAGCTCCCAAGCCCGCCTCCTTCTCGAAGACCTCAAAATGGGAGATGAGAAAGGACCGCTTCTCAGGTACGCAGGATAGGATCAACTGTACTGTTCCCCTTCCCCTAGTTGGGTTAAGATTAAAGTGCTATCGATGTGAGAACAGGCCTAGGAGAGCCTCAGCACACATGTGGAAAATTTAGATAATAGAACACGATAGTAGCATCCCTATGTGCTTCCATAGACCGCGATACTCTACGTACCACACGGAGCTTGCTCGGCATTTCTTGGTGCCTTTAAGGAGGATTGCACGAATCCGTGTTCGAAGCTACTGAACCTCCGTGAGCTATGGAGGCTTGTAAATCTCCGACGTGCAGATCACTTTGACCGGCTATTCAACCGGCCGACTCAACTTTATCCGCTTTGAATGCCGGAAGGTCAAAGATACCGACGGGAGTTCTCCGTAGCAATATTAATATAATCTCCTCTTTCTTACAATCGTCCAATGATCTCACATTAGCGTATTGTACAGAACCAGCACAAACTCGGAGAGCCTAAATCTGCTCCCAGACTTACGGCACTTTTCGTCATGTCCGGAAAATGGTGATTTTTGTTGTTCGTGCTTACCATTTTTCCCTGGCTCCGACGGAAAGGGAGGGAATGGACGAACGAAATAATGCTAAGCCGCTAGGGAGAAGCAGGGTGGGCGTTTAGTATCTTACTCGCTGCTCGGAACGACTTACGTAGGACTTCCCGCAGAATCCGTTGAGCTCGCTACATAATGCTCCTCCTGCGGCGTCATGTAGAACTTGAACCCTACTAAGTGCGAAGAATTTTTGTCAGCCTTGGCGTAACTAACATTAGGAAGCGAAACATTTATTACATACATAATTTTTCTTTTCAGGCGACAGCGTCTATGAAGGATATGGCACCGGCAGTATTGCATGTGAACCCGGTGAATGTGGACGTATGTTCTGGAGGTCTCGCACTTTAGGAGAGCACCTTGCATTTGTCGATCGACGGGTTGCTTCCGTGGGCACACCTTACCCGAGATACCCGAAAAGGGGATTTTGACTGTGGCACGCGCCAAATGCATTGACTGCCAGGCCCATTGACGCATACAATTCACAAGAGTGTGTTCTTGACTTGGCTGGGCTGCTCTAGATTGGGCAAAAAAACTAGCTTCCGACGAGAACGGGGAAGAGAACTAGTAGCCTCCTGCTTCGTACTTCTAATTGCGTGCTCAAAAATACTTCGTAACTGCTACTGTTGTCCCCTTTTCTCCACTTATAGACTTTTCACTCGTCCGTGGTTATCTTAGTTATAGCGTCGTGCTTGCGTGGTCATTTGGCAACCTGTCTCGACTCCGCTTGTCATCTTGGCTGACCCTTGTGGCTCACGCAGCGAGTGCTCTGCCCACGTCTGCGATGTTCGCCGCACCTCGCTTCGCTAAAAAATCTACTTACATTCCGTCATTAAACAGGTGGCAGAAACCTGGCACCAATTCGGTACGGAAGTTGCCTTTTATCGATGCTCACTCAATTCTTATCTCAATTCTTATCCTTCAGAAGGCGCGCACCTCGGCGACAGATAGCCAAGAACTGCGCGAAGGACTCGTTCCGTTGGCAAGTGAGTTATCGGCGCGTCTCGAGAAAGGTTCGGCATGTCGTGTTCTGCGGTAACGTGGCTATAAGTCTCAGTCAGATATTTTAGCTGAATACATGTCATCCAATAGGTCTAGAATGGAATGGTTGCGTGTAAACGTAAGTAAAGCCGGAACGATGAGGGTGTCGAGCGCCGAAGTGCCCAAAGCTCGCAAGATTCCCGCTCCCGCTCTACAGTCACGGCTTCTCCCATGAACGACGAATAGTCTCCATGAGAACAGGATACACCAGCGGATAGATTCGTTTCACGTCGAGAACAATTCGACCTTTATCTCACGTTTGTCCCAAAAATTCCATACCGTCTGAACTATTGTACTGTACGAGACAACAAATTTCCTCGAGCGCTTAGAATCGAAAAGAATCGTAACGAGGTGGAAACGAGGCGACAATTCAGATGATTTCATAGAAGTTTGGCGATGAATACTGCAGACTCCTGTCGAAAAAAACAAGGCCGGTACTCTGGTCATCTCGGACAAGTCGTGCATTTATTGTCTGCTGCTTTTTCGCCATGCATCTGGAAATTCCATGCTAATTTTACATCCCGTTGTATCCTTGCCGTAATCAATCTTGCTCGTCGAGGTAAATTCAAATTTCGCTTGAAAACATTCAGTTGTACATGTTAGAACTTTATACCCACGTTTTTGTCCAGCCGAGCTGCGTTCAGTCTATTTTAGCCGAATTTGCGGAGAATGAGATCTTCGCTAGTCTTTGACTAGATCTCGATGTGTATACTCGAGCTTGTACTGACAGAATCGGAGGATTAAAGTAAATGCTCCCGGAATCCCTTTGTCTCGTTTTGTAGAGTAATGCACGTGCAGGAACGAACCTACGTCGTCTTCAATTCTTGAACGTCTATTTTTCAGAAGAAAACGAGGAGGACACAATTAAACGTTGTATTGTATTAACTCACGGATGCTATGAGAT
Organism: Sanghuangporus sanghuang; assembly: GCA_009806525.1. Classification (NCBI taxonomy): domain Eukaryota; kingdom Fungi; phylum Basidiomycota; class Agaricomycetes; order Hymenochaetales; family Hymenochaetaceae; genus Sanghuangporus; species Sanghuangporus sanghuang. Next base: position 1,731,898 of record VVIT01000003.1, read on the forward strand.
AGGGGTACAGAGAGTGTTGCGACAATCGGATTGGATTAATGGATGCCTTCTATAAATTTTGACTTGTCTCGGTGTCTGGTATTGTTTTCAGCTAATAGGACGTTGGTTGTCACTTCAAGAACAAATGCCAGACATCCTATAGAGTACATACCTGTAAGCCGTGAATGCCTTCGATATCTTCCTTCAATGTTTTATTCACGAGTCGATGCTGCTGCACCATCGGTAGGTCTGCAAATGCCTTGCTGGCAATCGTAATTGCGTAGAATGTTCCACAGCCGCCTAAGAACCGAAAGAGACAAAAATCAGCGCTAGCGACGGACAAGATGTGATATACGATACGCTGACCTGAAACGTCTTGTACTTGAAGTCGCGATGGGTTGAAACGCTCTTGTAGCTTGGAATATATCCGACGTTCTCCTTCAAGCTGTAGTTCCTGAGGAGCGGTGGAGTAACTACGAGCAGTTGGACGTCTAAAGAGTGTCAAGTTTTGTTCATATCGAGTTACTGAACGAAGCGCGTTCACCGCCGTTCTGTGCATCGTACGCCGAAAGTGGTCAGTGGATGGACAGAATTTGCAGGACGTCGCCGACGTCAGTCAGCAGCAAATGAGCATCCTTCGCTGACAAAGGGTGCAACCGCGAAAAAGAACACGGGCGGTCACGGGATTCAAACGGTCGATCCCGATTTTTGACGGGACCTACCTCGGGATTTGTTCGTTCAAGTCAGGTAAGGCCATGCATTCGCTCGCTGGAGCGCCATTGCTGGCGGCGCTGGCGAGGCCATGCAGGCAAACAAACTCTTTGCGCAGTCTCCTGGCATATACAAGGTTCTCGTCGACGCTATCCGGATCGACTTCAAGGATTTCGCATATACCTACTCGCTGGAATACTTCCCATCCATGTTCTCCATCTCGTACTTGGACGGTCCGTCCAGATTATACCAGTAAAATTCCTAGCCTCTGTAGAGCATATTCGATCTTCCGCTTGCCGATGACCATCGTGAAACGCACGATTCAACCCCGTTTCTTCTCTGCCAATTCGACGATCCAATTCGCCACGGCTACGGGTAAAGCAGAGAGCTCGCAGAGCTCTGATTTGCCCGTCCTTACTCCCCCGTCGGTCGGTTATTGGCTCTTGTTTACTACTCTTATGGTCTATGGTGTCATTGTCGTCGGGGGCGTCACGAGACTCACTGAATCTGGCCTCAGTATAACGGAGTGGAAGCCTGTATCCGGAATTCTTCCTCCATTGTCTGCAGCGGAATGGGACGAGGAGTTTGAAAAGTACAAGGCAACTCCAGAATTCAAGTTGTAAGGCTTTTAAACCATTTTTTAAAGCTTAACTTGATCCCTTATCGACAGATTGAACTCGAATATCGATGTTGACGAATTTAAACGCATTTTCTACATGGAATGGGGTCACCGTGTGCTCGGGCGTCTCATTGGTCTCGCGTTCATCGGACCTCTAGCTTATTTCGCATTGCGGAAGAAGATCACACCGAATATGACAAAACAGTTCACCGGTCTAGCCCTGCTTCTAGGTCTACAGGGCGCTTTGGGATGGTTCATGGTCAAGTCGGGATTGGAAGATACCATTCTGACTACGCCAGGGGCTGTCCCGCGAGTGTCGCATTACAGACTTGCTGCCCATCTTGGGGCGGCGTTTGTTCTGTATAGTGCGATGTTTGTTACGGGACATAACATTCTCAAGGACTGGCGATATGCCCACAAGGGACAATGGAGCGGACTGAACGGATCTGCCTGGGAAAACGTACTTCGAAATCCTTTGACTAGGAGCTTCAAGACGAAAGCTTGGGCACTTACTGCTCTCGTTTTCCTGACCGCGATTTCTGGTAAATATAACCTTTTGCTGCCCTGAGACGTAAATTTATACTTGTTTGTTCAGGTGCATTCGTAGCTGGTCTGGACGCAGGACTGCTTTACAACGAGTTCCCGTTGATGGGTGGCCGTCTTGCTCCTCCGAGCGATGAGTTACTGAACCCGGAATATGCAAAGCGGGAAGACAAATCCGACATGTGGTGGCGAAACATATTTGAAAACCCAACGACAGTCCAATTCAATCACCGTATACTGGCAATCACTACGTATACAGCAAGCGGTGTTCTCTGGGCACTTGCTCGAAGACCAGCATTGAAGGCGGCATTACCTCCGGCTACACTACGCATCGCAACAGGGACCTTCGCTATGGCGAATGTTCAGCTACTTCTCGGAATCGGCACACTATTGTATTTGGTCCCTGTTCCGTTGGCTGCGTCGCATCAGGCTGGAAGTGTTGCCTTACTCTCGATGGCGATGGTGCTAGCTTTGTCGCTTCGAAAACCTGGTGCTGTAGCACAGCTTTGGAGACGTAGACTATTGACCACCGCCTCAAAACAACCTCACTCTTAGGTCGTATGGTCTTTTTGGGATATCCGTTTGGCATGTTGTGGATTATTCGTTTAGTTTAAACCTAATTTCATCCCTTCTCAATCGGTGCTTAATAGATGGAGTTTTAGATATAATATATTTGCACAGCTATGCACACAAGAACATCTACTCAGACATTTGAACATCCTCGTCTCCAGGCGGTGGTTCCGTCGATCCTGCAGCACCCTGGGTTTCTGCCGAAGTTGCCGCGGACGGTCGCGCAGTGCCCGACTTAACGGGTAGATTTTTAATGTACGGATCGACCTTTTCTTCCTCTAGCATTCGGAAGGAGCCTTCTGGGAGCACGCCTTTCTCGAGCTCTCCTGAAGGACCAACTATCCCGATCGTTGTGTTGTGGATGGTAAGCTCTTTGTCTTGTTGGAGCGTCTCCCGCAGCGCATGCAACCCGTGCTCTATTAGCTTCTCAAGAGTGCCTATATATTACGACGTAGCTTTAATTAAGCTAGTGAAATAACATAGCACCAGAGACGTACTGTCTGCGAATTCTTCGAAATGTCTTTCCAAGTAGGTCTTCGCGCTTTGGCTCCGTGCTCCAATCGACATGGCTATATATTCAAGTGAAATGCCCGAAGGAGAGAATTCAAACAGGTGTGGACCAGAGGGGTCCTGCCCGATAATGAGGAATCCTACACCGTAAGGACGTCGGCCGTATTCCTGGGTGTTGACCTGAGCCTCTGGAGTAATGTGAGACTATGACTGCCGCGTATATAGTAGACGTGCACATACTATCAGCGATTGAAGTTACTATGCGGTTGACGGGTATCGGGCGGTTGAACACCATGCGCTCTCCCATGGCCTGTTGACGCATGAAGTTACTAGAGAAGAAAAGTCCCCGCTAGTCAATTTATGACAAGAGCCATTTGTAGGTTATCCACTCACCTCAGTACCCTCGCATCAGAGGTCAAACCAGCAATCCCAATCCCAATGTGGTCGTCAATCCTGAACATCTTCTGCTGGTACGACGATAGCTCTCCTGTAGAACGCTGGGCAGGTTTCATCGAAACTAAGCATACACATAGACTGAGTGCTAGTCCGTACCTTCAGCGCAAGCAGAATTGCATGTGTCTTTGATCGCAGCCCAACAACAGCGGATCCCTGTTTGACTGCCTCCAGCGAGTATTCAACCTGATGAATGCGGCCTTGAGGGGAGAAAACAGTATTGTCCGAATCGTACGTATTCCTGAACTGCACCGATGTTTACCATTTATTTGCTTGCCTTGTGCGTATGTAGACACTCACCATGGCTGTCTAGTCGAGAGTAGAGTAGAGGTGTGTGACGCGTCCTCTACGCGCGTCGAAATTCACGACACGGTTTCTTACGTAACACTACAATACCATAAATGTAGAGGGCAATATCATCATATTTTGGTGTAAATACATGAACTAAAGCCCCTTCGAGACTATTTGCCTTACAAGATCAAAATTCTAAACCGGTCAGTACACTTGTTTCACCTGCCACCCTTTTTCTCAGCACGCCATTCTTTAAACATACCGTCCAAACTCTTGTACAGAAGGTGCGAAGGTAGAGATCGAATGATCTCCCCGACGCGCTCCTCCACCTGTTCCTTGCCCTTCCCTTCTCCAATCGCCTGTTCCGCGAACTGAGTAGCAAGACGAACAATCGCCATGACTGCAAGGGATACGTGCGTCTGCTGCGCGGCATGCGGAGAGGAGGTATCCAGTGCGGCTAACAGAGGTCCTTGGATCGATGGCGACGAGAGAGCTGATGAAGTCTGAGAAAAAGGAGTCGCTCTTTCGCCTCTGACCAATCTTAAAAGAATCTCAAGGATATTATCTGCCTCCGTCATGTGCGTTTTTATGAAACGTGATCGTTCCGTTGCCACACCAACAGGTGAATTCGATGCCCAACTGTTCAAAACAGTCTGAATAGTAGGTGCCTTCGCAAACGATGAATGAGATTCAGAAAGAAAAATAAGGAGCGGAGTAGATCTTACGGGATCAGGATAGCGAACTTCGATCTTCTTTTCCCAGCCAACAGCTTCACCTGCAACCCAGAAGCGTCCCCCAAACATATCTTTCAACCAATCCTGGACATCCCCAGTCTTCACCCACTTGGGTTCCGAAAGTGGACGCTCTTTGTCTAAGTGGACACTGAGAAGGGCCTTTGTACCAGACTCCGCCTTCCAAAATGGCGGCAATGTAGAATCAGAATCTAAGGCCTCTGAAAGCTCAGCAATCGGAGCATAGGCCTTATTTTCATTGAGAGTCTCGATCTGGAATACTAGAGTTAAGAGGGAAAGAGCGATAAAAATAACGCGACGAGATGTACCAAAATTCCTTTAAAACCACCCTCGGCTCGCTCGACTGTTATGTCGATGTCAATCCGGCCTTCAGCACGGAAAATAATCATCCTTTCCACCATATCAGAATCAATGATCAGCCTTCTGGAGCCTGCTGCATATGCAATAGAAACGCGATTCGGAGATGCTACTCTGGGCATGTTCGCAACAGGCTTGGATGGCAGATCAGGGTTCGCAGCAATAGATGTGCTCGTAGAAGAACCGGAAAAGGCTGTATTAGAAGTCGGAGACGCTGGAGGTTCCGGAAGATGATCAGTCTCGCCAGCTGTGAGCTTGTCTAAGGCATCACTTTCGGCCTTAGCGGCAACATTGCTGGGCTGCGGAGACTTCCCTCTATCGCCACGAGAAAGCTCGGTTGTTGGATCAATGGAAGAAACAATAAGTTCGAAGCTCTCTTCCTTCACGGCAGACGAGGCTCCAGCTCCCTCGCTTTTGCCTTCGGCCCTGGCTCCATCAGCACCAGCATGGTCTGATGCATAACCGACCGAAGTTTCGAACCCTTCACTCTTTACGACTTCGACCTTCGCGATATCTGTACCCTTTCCAACAGAGTCAACGCGAGTGATATCGCTATTCTCGCCATCGCCAATGACACTCTCGTCCATCTTTGTCTCAAAACTGTTTGTATGAGTCCCAGACTCAGACATAGCATGATCGACCACAGAACCACCTTAAGAAAAGAAAATAAGAGAAAACAGTAAGTTTACATGGACGCCGACGAGTGAGCACATGTGTCTCGTCAGATCGTCCACCTTCAGTCTTCATCAGCAACAGTTTGAAGCTCACCATCTCCACCATGCTCTCCAGCGTCACTTTCAATCTGGGTTTGCTCATAAGCCTCCGTTTCTCCTTCCGCGTCCGCATCCCCGTCCGTGATAGCCGCCATCAGCCAGTCCCCCTCACTGGTTGTTTCAGCAACACTTGGAGCAACGCTGCCACGCTCAACCTCAGTCAGACGATCATCGATACTTTCAGCTCCGTTAGGAAGAGGCGGTGGAGGAGGTGGCCTATGTCCATCCTCGATGTCACCTTCGTCATCATCCGCCTTCTTACGCTTACCCTTACGAAGATCGGAGATAGAAGACGCCGGAAGAATAGGATGGGCATCATCCGCAGAAGGAGGAGTATGGAAATATATTCGCATACGCGCAGCTGTAGCTCCGTTAGAGCCAGTTTGCGCAGCCTGGGGTTCAGTTGTGACGATCCCGTCTGAATCTCTAGAGGGCTCCTTTGGTTCTTCAGAATTGTGAGCAGATTCTTCCGGTTCGGCAGTTTCCTCGCTCTTGGTCGTCGTTCCACTAGTCTCAGGAGGGACATATCCCCAGTACCAGCCAAGGCTCCGGATTTCCAGTCCAACGATTTTGAAATCTGTCAGCGTTCGTCTGTTTTCTTCGCGCTTAACATTACCGGACGCAGAAGCAACACTTGCGCTATTAGAAGCACCACGATGAAAGCCTTCTGACCGTCCACTGCGACCGTGGCTACCATGCATGGGACCCCCTCCGGAACGATTAGAGCGGTCGGGGGGACCATGATGATGACGATGAGGACCGTTGTTGAAAGAGCTTCCGCCCCTTCTGTTAAAGTTGTTGAATCCTCCACGATCCCGGGACTGATGCCCGCGTAGAGAACCGCCGCCTGAATGTCCAAGTCCACCGCCGCGGCCACCACCACTATGAGTAGCACCACCGCGACCACGATTCATTGTCATTCCTCTATTTCCTCCCATAGAGCCGCCTCGTCCGCCCCTATTCATACCTACTCCACGACCAACACCCATACCACCTCTTCCCGAGAAGCTGGCTTGCAACTGCATTTGGCTAGGATGAGCCGGTAGGCCTGCCTGCTTACTTGGTCCCGAAGGCACACCCTGCATCGATTGTGATCCTTGCTGGAAGCGCCCCTGTTGAGGACCTGACTGGTGTGCGTTGTCAAAGCGAGGACGTTTTGCTGGTGGCATTTGCTGGTGTTGAGAAGTATGCTGAGCAGGAGGTCGAGGTTGATGTTGTGGCTGCTGCTGCTGCTGTTGTTGTTGAAGCTGTTGTTGTTGAAAGAAAGGCTGTTGCGGAGCCTGAGGAGGTTGCATAGGTCTGAAAGGTTGCTGAGTCGGTGCTTGAGTTTGCGGCTGAGCAGTCATGTATGGCTGAGGCGGCTGTGAGTACGTTGCGGTATTCTGAGGCTGGTAAGGATTGTACGGCTGAGATGGAACGACCGGAGCGACGGCAGTAGGAGGTTGAGCATAGTGATGTTGCTGCTGCTGTTGCCAGTGGGCTGCCTGATGTCCGCCGTATCCGTAATTAGCATAAAGAGCTGCCGATTGGTCTGTAGGAGGCTTAGGAGGCGAGGCTATCTGTCCCGGCTGTGCAGCGGGCCATGGTGGATTCGGTGCAGACCACTGGGGGTTGAAAGCAGGTTGTGCACTTGCTTGCTGTTGAGCCGCCCAGTACGCCGAGTAATCAGGCTGAGTCGCTGGTTGAGGAGGAGGAGGGCCAGGAGGTAGCGGAGGTTGCTGGTGAGTCGGATATGGCGGCGGGGGGACAAACGGATTTTTGTTCATCGTCAAACACAGCGACGACCATCGACGACCTGAGCCTGCAAGGCCGTTTTCTGTTCCAGTGAGCAGACTGTATCAAAAATTTGTAAGCATGAGTGTTACTGTAATCATAACATCTGTCAGCAACATCACGTGCCTCAACCGAAATCGGTGCTGCAAATCTCCGGATCTAAAGTGATGCAGTCAAATTTGTGTGTATGATATGATATGATATGATATGATATGATAACTTGTCAAGATCCTGCTGGCGAAAAGAGATTGGTTGGGGGTGAGTGTGATGCAAGCGATGATTGGTCTGAAATGATATGCCGAGATAGAAAGAGGGTAGCTCCAGCGGACAGGCACAAGATATCAAGCAAGGTGACGGGCTACCATTTCGGTTGCTAACACGAGAAGCTGGAATCAAAATAAGGCAGGTCTAATCATATTATTATTATTATTATCATCATCTGGATGCTCTTCATCCATCTTCTTCCACCAACCGTAGTCTAGCTCCTTTCGGGTCACCCCCGCCCCTCCTTGGCGCCAAACATATGGCGGCCGGCACAAACCCACGTCTCGATGATCTCCTTTCCTCTACCGCTCTGGAGGAGGTTCCTCCTTCTCCACCTTACAGACGTTATCCCGCTAGTCTCAACTCCTCTGCCCCTCCTTACACCTCCCGCTCTCAGGTAGATATCATGGGAGAAAACGAGAAGGATCGCCCTTCTCCTGTCGAAAAGTCCAGCGAAGACTCTGGAGCCTCTAGGCCATCCGAGGCCAAAGCTACCGTTCACTATCCTGCCGACGTTTCACATGATGGTGATGCAGCCAACTACACTTCCAAACCAGTCAAGTTCGACTCCCCTGGTCCATCAAGAGCCCCGTCTTTGGCCCCTTCTGAAGACGAATACGAAGAGGACGAATACGACTGGTCAACGGAAGATGACCTCGTCGACGAAGAGGAGAAAAAATTCCAAGAAAAAATCGGCGGAAAACGCGAGAGGGGAACTTTTATGAAGTATGTCATTCTGTACTGTGTCTTATGTTTGCCGATCGATCAACTGACCGACGATCCATCTACGCGAAGAATCATTGCCTTTTTCCTTTCAACGTTAGTGGGTTCTTTCATAACCGCCGGTCTCATCGTTGCCGTCGCAATTGCCGTTCGCTTTTTGTACTTCGAGCGACGCAGCGATGACAACCGCGACCACAGAAGGTACGTTACGCAAAACGTCGAGGCATGGCTTTATTGGGCAGCGTCGAACCTCTTGGTCTCATGGTTCCTCGCCTTTCTGATTAATATCCTTCCCGGTGTCGTCACTTGGGCAATATTCATCGTTTGGGGCCACATTTCTGAATCAATGAAATCACGTGTGGAACTCTACCATGCTTTGAAGGATACGATCAAGCCTGCATTTTATGGTGGATCGGCCTGGGTTAGTTGGGTTATCCTGTTTCAAGTAATATATCATCTGTACGACGGGAACAATGAAGACGCAAGTCGAGCATCATACACACCAAGAGTGAGTAGAGAAGTCGCTGCGTTGCTTTCCATGCATAAACTCATTACGCTTGGTCTAGTTGTATCAAGTTGTGCAATTCTTTTTCTTCCTTCTCCTTGTGCTAAGCATACAAAGAATGTTGTCACATTTTATCGGTACGTGCACCATTTTTATCTTTTTGAGTTTCCGTTCTTTGACATTATTATCAGCATATGCTTTTCATAGAACGGCATTTAAGGAACGGCTGGATGAGCTCAACTTTGCGTTGAAGACGATTGATCATCTGAAAAATTACAAACCGAAACACCGCACGGAACGCTCATCGAAGCTGTTTGGTGGATTTGGCGCAAGGAGTCCCTTTGGCCATCGCTCCGGTGCTTCAACTCCTTATGACGAGAAGAGCCACTTCATCACATCTCGTGTGGCAACGTCGGATCCAGACGATGACGGCCACGCTGGTGACTTAGAAGATAACTCACAGTCATCGAAGAAGGGTAAGGGCAAACTCAAGCACGCACGCATTAAGTCTGCGAATTCGCCCGACTATTCTCGTCCTGATTCACCAGCGAACACATTGTCCGGTCATCTTGTCACAAATTCACATGAGGAACATGTGTATCCTCCGAAGAGTGTCAACCTCGACTCGAGGCCTGCAACTCCTGTCAGGAGAAACTCTGATTCTAGCGATGAACTTGCCGTGGTACAAGCTGGAAAGGCTCTCAAGAAGGCTGTCTTATCCGATGCGAGGAACATTACAGGGAAGGGTGATGACGATGTTGAAGGTCTTGGCTGGACCGTGGGTTCCACTCAGGAGGCAAAGGTACATGTTTATCCTTTCTGTCGATAACTGATCTTATTACTCACGTCGTTCAGAGAGTGGCGCGCTCCATTTATGTTGCATTCAAGGGCGAGCAGCGACGAAATTATCTGATCCCGGAAGACTTCCACCCAGCTTATAAAAATCATGATGAGGCACTTGAGGCATTCCGAGTGTTTGATGCTGACCACAATGGGTTGAGTATTCCCCATATGCCCTTTTACAATTAATCTCACTGAGTATCAATATGGTCAGTGACATCTCGCGCCCAGAGATTAAGCGGACGATAGTGAGAACATACCGTGAACGCCGTTTCCTCGCGCGTAGTATGCGTGACGTTGGCCAGGCACTTCGTTCACTTGATAATGTCATATTGTTTGCGGCATTCGTCATCCTCTTCTTCATTTCCCTTTCCGTGTTCCGTGTCAACGTTGGGACGTCACTTTCCTCGGTCTATTCTCTCGGCATTGCAGCTAGTTTCATCTTTAAAAACACCGCGAAGAACATGTTCGACGCTATTATGTTTTTGTTTGTGACGCAGTAAGTGGCACTATCATCTCGGAACATGAATACACTTCACTCATTCACGCCTTTCATGAAGCCCCTATGATACCGGTGACCGATGCTTCATTGATGGTAGGCCTCTGAGCATCCACTTTATTAATCTAGTCATTCATTTCATTTCATTTCATAGAGGAGAACCTCGTGGTTAAGAAAATGACGCTCTTTGCGGTAAGTTCATGTTGTTTCATTTTCGCATGCTCTGTTCTGACGATGATTATCTAGACGGTCTTTGCCCGCTCCGACGGGACCGAGACTTATTATTTTAACAGCCAGTTGTTTAGCAAGATGATGTGAGTTCGTCATCGCATATAGTAGTAGAATTGTCGGGTTAACATTCCTTTAGTACGAACGCTCGTCGCAGTGGAGTAAGTCATACTTTGACCCAGTTGAGATGATTTCTTGCTCATGGTTTCTCTCGTTGTAGAAAACTGCGGAGCTTTGCGTGCTGTTCATCGATTGGCGCACACCTCTGGAGAAGATTGATGCTTTAGAGAAGAATTTGTCTGATTGGCTTTCGACAGAGGAGAATAGATGGTTTGAGCCTACGACCAGCATCGTCATTAATAGGATCGAATATCAGCGGTTTATGGAAATCTCGATAGGAATTCCGCATAACGGGTGAGTTTCCCAAGTGCGGAATCTCTTGATTTCCTTTACTAAAACTCCATACTAGGACATGGCAAGATTGGGGTCTCCGCGTTGCAAGAAAGACTGCGTTCTATGCAGCAGCTACGTACTACTGCCGACAATTAGACATCAAGTACTATCTTTCGCCGATGCCACTTGCATGGGCTGGATACCACGATACTGCTCCTCCTCCACCCTCTCCGACCTCATCCTCGCAACAACTCGAAGAAGCGGGTGTGCCAAAGGAAGACACAAAAGACTTGAAACCCATGCTTGGATTTTTGCCTCCGCCTGAGAAGCGCGACACACAGCTTTTACGCGCACACAAGAGCAGGAGTGGCAAGAAGGGCGCCATCCGTGCTGTTGATGGATAGACAATTTCTGTTTGGACAAATGCATCTTCCATAGGACATTTGAAACTCTTATAGCACAGCTCATATCTGCATTGACCAGGCGGCACTCGGGCACCTTGAAGGTGGCTTGGGACGCTAGCACTTACATTTTACATGACTTTTCTTTATTATTTCCCTCTTCTTTCTGATTGGTTTTCTCTCAAAGATAGATAGTTCTGGCAGGTAGAACATGTGTCGTCCTGTCCGAGTGTAAAAATTGCATAGCAAATTGAAGTCGTAGTCCTTGTCAGTTTTCTCGACTTGAATTCGGTGTTCCCTGATTGGCTTACAGAAGCGATTTCCTTCTTTGGTACTGCAAACCGACAATCCACGATCTCGCTTTTGGCGACGAGTTCACCTTAACAACGTTTACGCCGGAACGATGCTTGCAGCGGTTCGAAGAGTGGCGAAGAGCGCGACCACGCAACGCGCTGCTACATCGCGGCGACTGCTGTCTTCTTCCGCGACCCGTCGTTCGGATGCTCTGTTCGTGGTGAGTGAAGCACCGGCACACAAGCATTCGTAAACGACTCTCCTAATCTTTTCTCGTAACTCAATGCTAGCATCGCGACACCGATTACAATAACCCAAAGGCGAGTCGAGTACTTCGTACACAAGCGACGAATATTTAAGCTGGAGCTGCAATGATAGATCCCCTTTGAGTTCACTCCCGAGAACATGAAGCGTGCCCAGGAAATCATCTCCCGTTATCCACCGCAATACAAGAAAGCGGCCGTCATTCCTTTACTGGACCTTGGACAACGGCAAAACAAGGGATGGACGAGTATTAGTGTCATGAACTATGTTGCTCAGCTATTGGAGATGCCTCCCATGCGGGTCTACGAGGTCGCGACGTTTTACACAATGTTCAACCGGTGTGTTACTATTCTCGTCACCTTTCACGACCTCTTCGCTCCTGACCAACTTGAAACGTCGCAAAATTAGTTCTCCTATCGGCGAAAACTTCGTGCAGGTCTGCACGACAACACCATGCGAGCTCCGCGGTGCAAGTGAGATCCTCAACACCGTCTGCCAGCACCTCGGCGGAATCAAGCCGGGCGACACGACGAAAGATGGAAAGTTCACCGTGATTGAAGTGGAATGTCAAGGCGCGTGCAGTAACGCTCCTATGATGGTAGTCGGGGAAGACTTCTACGAGGACCTCACGCCGCAGTCGACAATCAAAATCTTGGAAGCACTCGCAAAGGGTCAGAAGCCCACGCCAGGTCCGCAGAGCGGCAGGAAGACAGCTGAGAACGCGGCTGGCTTGACAGCACTCACTTCGAAGGTGAGGCTTCGATTCTCTTACTTGAAAGTATCACAACATGATTAATGTGCTTCATTCCAATTCTAGCCGTATGGGCCAGGAGAGTTCTGTACACCCGAGTTCTCATAGATGTGAAAGCAGTATGAATATACTAATATCACTTTCATTCTGGCCTTTTCGAAGCAAAACTTAGACGATAGCAAGAGCAATGAATGCGCGAGTCTAATGAGTAATCCGAAGTGTTCTGTTCTGAGTTTATCAAGTTCAATCATCACCTTCTCCATCATCGATGCCCAATCCGCCCTCCCCGCCTTCAGGCAACCTCTCGATCATGAAGCTGAAAGAGCAGAAATTAATACGAATGTCAGAGGGTGTGACTCCCACACTCACTCAATTTCATCTTTCAGCTCGGCACAGAAGTTGTCTATTTGAACGTCAATGAACGAAATTCATGTTCATCAAGGAGAGACACATACCCAACGGAAGATCCGTCTTATCCGTTCCTGTACGAGTATGCGCTTCAATATGCAAGGCATCGAGAGAGATATCGACCTGCAAGACTCACCGAAAGGCATTTCAATTTCGTTTGCAATTCCCTCAATGCCCATAAGCGTGAAAGCCACAACGGTGACAATAGGAATCATTTTCCAGTGCAGATCTTCCACAAGGACAAATGGAAGGGCAAAGAGGTAGAGTGTAACGCACTGTTTGAGGTGAATACCATCTAAGGCCTCGTAAGCATCCGATTGGTAAGACCTAGGCTAACTGACAAACTCACAGGATATCGGGATAGGAGTAGTCGCGATTCGTTCCATGTTTGTCATCTGAACAACCATTGATTGTATGCTATGATATGGTTATCAGACGCACAATATCTTGTCGAAGGGTCATACTTACAGAGTGTTCATCGAATTTGTCCCAGCGGGTCCCAACGTCTCTAAGTATCCATCCCTTTTGAAGCGGAATATCATACGTGCAAGTTCATGAGCGATTCTAACAGACGATCAGCAGACGTATCAAAAAGAAGAAGGTAGGAAAACCAACACCAGAGGCAAAGGCGTCTTTGAAATGGAGGCAATAGGATGGAACTTTACGGTACGGTGGTTCTTACTCAGAAGAGGCGTGGTTGCAGACTGATTGTCCAAGGTCATACTCGCTTCATTGAAGTGAATCCCATGAGAGTGCTCCTGCAAGTTGTTTTGGCTCCATTTTGAGCTGCCAGGGCTTGTGGCACCGTCAGGCTGATTCTTCTCGTCTTTCCGCCGCTTAGCTTTAGGAGTTAATGTTCCGGTTGCATTGTAAGATTCTGATCCTTCCGTAGGTGATGACGCGGTCGAGCTGAAGCCACCCTCTTCATATTGAACTATCGAGCGAGGAAGTATGCCCTCATAATCCTCGTAATCAGTACCGTATTCGCCACGTAACCGATGCTTAACGGAATATGCAAAGGCGATCAAAAGTCGTAAAGCATCTGCCTTCGCCTTGTTTAATTGCTCAGGAGACATCTGCCTCTTGGCGGGTCCTAGTGGAACAATATCAACAGTAATAAATGCTTGAGTTACAAATTAGTATCACCTTTTCCAGGAATCCCAACATTTGCGTCCGGAGGAATGGCTATGCTCACCCAGATGAATCGAGATAAATTCCTTATCTTGATAAAAGCTCAAGCAATAGAATTAATGTGGCAATGCTAACGATGTGGCTTACATCGGCAACCAGCTGACCAAAGTCTTTGCGTCCTTCATAGAAACGGTCATAGGATGTGCTGTGGACAATACCAATTCAGTCAGGTGCCAGTTTTCGATATGATCTATGACTCTCACGAATTTCTATTGAACTTATCTCAGCACAAGAAATACCCATAAGTTACAGTAAGTTGCAAAGGCTTACCGGAATACAAGAATCAGACCGACCTGTACACCAATCAAAATCCGACTTCTCATAGACAGACAGTTGCAAAGAAACACTCACAACGACAGCTAGCAACGGTGAAACGTTATTCGAGAGCCGGACGTCATGGCCTTCATACCAGACGTAGGCAACAATAGAGGCGAACGCTGTGACGGTTAGAACTGGACCGAGAATACGAAGAGTGATCTGGAATATTCAAACAATATTGTGGCGCAGAGATGCATAGGCCTAAGTACGGGTACATCACGAAAGACAGTGTAGGTACGTACGCTTCCTTCGATTCTGAGGACATCTGGCAGCCAAGAGTACTAATAAAATGAGTTAATAGGGGTTTTAACTGACTGCACTGAACAGCTGGACGAACGCGACTGAGATGCTTTCGTGATATCTTCGGTTTCTGCAACAGTGGTTTCATACTCATACAAAGCGAACTCGCAGGCGGGAAATCACACACCTTGAGCACAGAGGTCAGCGAAGACACAGATTTTATGGTGGACATGACAGTGTCGTGAAGAAGTCGTTAATGTCGTGAAAGCAAGTAGCATAGCATGGTGACCAGGAAAGGATCGACGTTGTGATGGATTTGATCCCTCGGCTATTCTTTGTCGCACAAAGCGTTCCAAACCAATTTACAAAATATCAATGTTTCATTTCAGTGTTCTCTACATAACTCAATAATCTTATTCAATGAACGCCTAGCTAATAAAGTATTGCGACCTTCAAGTGGGTACAATGGGGAACCAGCTCTTAAAGAGCACCTCAGGGTCGTACGTTCGCTTTAACTCTCGCAATCTTGGATAGTTATCTCCAAAAAGTACAGCAGCTCGGTCCGGCGATACCATTTCATCGGCTGAAGGAGAGATGCGTTGTCATTGTCCACGACGTAATCTAATCCGGACTGAACGTACCATAATTTCCGTAAGCACGCTTCTCGGCCGCGGCAGAGTCGTTCGCGAAACTGGTTATAAGTTCCGCAGTAGCTCGTACTTTCTCTCTGCCTATCTCTTGATTCTCTGGAGTATTGGAATCCCACATGCAGGTAGTCAATGCGTTATTTTGGAACGAGCGGTTGTTCATAGCCATTGCGTCATTTGGAACGGAGTTGATCTTTCCCAATGAGAAGTATTCCAATATAGTCGCCATCCGATAAGTGCCATCTGGACTAAGCTCCGTGATCTTTCCAAGAAGTGTCTCCGCATCGTTAGGCTTCAAGGACGAGAACGTCACGCCTTTCATATAAACACATTGACCTGGGAAAAGGGCTTCGTTCTGTCGAACCAAAGTATGAGGGAATTGTAGTGAGATTGCTGAATGAATGAGTGCGCACCTGCATCGCATTTAGGTTTTCGTACGGCATCTCAACAGTGTGATCTAGTGGTTCTGTCGCTTGATTAGTCGATTTAGTACAATATCTTAGAACGATAACTTACTGAGATCGAAGAACGGTTTGTAATTTTCTCTTCCCTCTTGTTCCGACCCATTATAAAATATGAAGCAAACAGCACAGGACTAGGGAAAGGGCATTCGGGACGTGTGCTTCACAATATTATGATCGGATACCCACTAAATATTCAGGGGGAGGTCCACGAGTGAGGACTTGAAGCATGCCTTCCTTCGCAGACAGCCCCTTTTGCAACCAGTCATTCGTAACTTGAGCCAGAAGTTTGATGAGGGGTCCGGGGAAAATTAATGGGCCGGCGTAAACTGTTCTGCGCTGATCATGTAACTTGTAAACGAACTCGGTGACAATACCGAAGTTGCAGCCTCCACCCCTAATGGCCCAAAATAGGTCTCTATTTGTCTTCTCATTGGCTGTCAAGATAGATCTGTCGGCAACTACTATTGTAACCTGTCAATTTCGAGTCAACGGAGAATGTTGCTAACAGGACAACAGAAAACACATACTTGTATTAGATTGTCAATCGCTAAACCATGGTCTCCTGAAAGCCATCCATATCCGCCACCCAATGTCAGGCTAGGAGTGAAGTGATATTAATTTTCAATTGACTCAAGACATGAAGAGTTAGATACTTACCCTCCAACGCCGGTCTATTAAGATTAATGTTCAGTCAGTCATATGTTGTCTTCTGGGAAAAGTATGAACTGACATGGTTCACTGTTCCTCCCACGGTTGCAAGTCCATGCTCTATCGCTGCCTTATCGACCGTTTCCCAAACTGCACCTCCTCCCACATAGCCTAGTTTGTTCTCTGGGTCTATCCGAACTCCAGCAAGATATCTCGATAGATCGATGACCAAACCATTCTCCGATGAAGATGCACCGCTAACATTATGACCTCCGCCTTTGACGGCAAACGGGAGCTTTTGTGACTTCACGAAGTCAAGAGCCAGCTTGACATCTTCAGCATCTTTGACGAATGCAACATATTTAGCGGGCCGGGCAGCGTTAGCTGCCCATCGGGATATAGCTTTCTCATAGTCCGGGTCGGATGGGGTGACGATATCGCCTTTGAATGCAGCCTTCAATGATTCGTATGTAGACATGCGAAATGAAGGAAGGAAGGACGATCTTAATCCGTTCAATCGTGGTGCAAGTCAAGTAGCACAACCAAGTGGGGCTTGGTCTGAGTAAGCTGGATACAGAAGGACACCAAGAAGGGAGCGCCCACGGAGAATACCGATTTGATTGAGCATCATCAGTTTCTTCTTTGGTTGTACCGTTGTAGGTCAGTTGTACGAAGATTAGCTTTGTCTCTTCATTCTGAAACAGTTGAAGACGAGTTTGCATACCCACGAAGAACTATAGCCCGAGTTATTTAATGGCACATAAAGAGTCATATGTGCTGTATTAGATGAAGGCGCTCTTTGGGTATTCATATGGGACCAATCTTTGGAGGCGAACCAGACAGATGATACTGTAAAGGAGATGTGAAAGTGAGTGAAACCCATCAGGTTCTACGGAAGCTTACGTAACGCATATCACTAGAAAGGGAAATCGGATCTGATGTGCATCAGCCACTCGTAGTTAGCAACGCAACGATAAACGTTTTCATTCACACCACGCCCGGACATCACTCAGGGTTAGGGGCGCGAGCCCGGAAGGTGCTGTGAACATTAATGCATTGCGTTATCTATCTCCACTTGGATGCACGCAGACTGTCTGTGCTTATACGTGACTCTTTCACTTCATACCACAAGTCCTCATCCATCTCACGGTTGAATCGATGAATGCCTTTGTGCTTCTGATCTTCCACTCGTTGAGAGACTTAAATTTATGATTTCGTCAACTTCGACATCACTACTTCCAAGGAACTCCGCTTCTTCTTTCGAGGCGCTTATCTAGAACACTTCGAAATCGCCTCGAGGCAAAGGTGAGGCTGCCAATACACCAAATTCACTCGCATATGTCCGCCTGCCTGTTCATGGGACTATGTACAGCACAATGTTCAGCTTGCAATAGTAATCGGGTATAAAAAGGGTCTCTTCTCTCAGGACTTAGTCCTGCGACTTTTCGTTCGCCTATCGTCTTTCTTAGTTCTCTGGTTATTGAGATTTAGCAACGATGGCATACGCAGGCTACGCGACGCCAGCGCTCACGCACACGTACTCTAGCAGAAGCGGTTATCCGACACCTCGTACGCCGGGTCCAGGCTATGACGATTATGGACGTTATCCTTATGGTGATCCTGTTTACGATGATACTCCAGATTACGCAGGCTACGGAGATGTGAGTCATTACACCCATACTTGCCGAGGAGGGTTTACCAAGTTCTCAGAAGACACGCTACTCCTCTGGCTACTCGGCCTACGCACCTACGCGCACCGGTAGTCACTACGGAAGCAGTGAGTCTTGCTGCCCTTTAGTTTTGAATGTGCATTGATTGAGGACTTTTGATTTTCTAGCATACGATGACCTTGCCCTCAACAGGCGGTCCTCTTACTATGGAACCGACCTAGACTACACTGTTCCCTATGTAAACACCCCCTATGCCGCCGGGGCAATGACCCCTTCTCGATCACGCCGCTCCTCGTCCGTCTCTTTCCAACATACATCCATTCCTGGACAACAACTAAGTACCTCGGGTTCTAACAGTTATGGGCTTGACTACAACGGAAGAGTTCCCCGAATCAAGTTCCGCTCCAATTACACGCATTCTGGCATGTCTCTCTCAGAGGCTGTCAGCGGTGTGCGGCCTTTGGGCGGAGACATGTACAAATGGCACGAACTCCACGCAGACAGAAATGGGGAGATCTTCTTGAGGGTCGCGGTAAGACACAGACGCGTTTCAAATTGCCTGAGCTGATTTCTCGTTCTCATTGCCACCATCCAGTGGACTGGGTACAGAACTATTACCTACAGAGTGCCAGTCGATTGGTACGACGGCCGTGTAAGGCTCTCATCTCTAGTAAGACGTGTAGCAAGGGCATGTATCCACTACCTACAGGTAAACCCACTTTTCTATTCCTTTACGACACTCGATCGGCTGAACGCGTTTCCGTAGTCAAATGCCATCTCGACTCCCTGGGAACAAGTGAAAATTTACTCGATCGAGGAAGTCATGTATGGAACGTGGCAGCCTCAACTCACCGTGAAGCAGTGGTGAACGGAAGCATAACCTTCGAAAACACGACATAGGGCCACACATCTTCATATACTCTCTCTCTTCACCCCGCCACACGGCGGATTGTTGTCTAGCCCCTTCCTCCTTTTCACCATCACGTTTTTCTGGGTCAATTTCGCCCGTTACACCTCTGTGTTTGCACCACGTTGTTTATAGGTTCCACATTAGTACCTGTTGTAACAGTACTTGTAATTGTATCTCCTTTTTATTCATTTGCCTGTACCGCAGTGCCCATTTATCCATAACCTGGTTCTAGTGTACTATTTCAAAGGATTCTGGGAATGATATTCTATGCTTATAGTGGCAACGCATCGAATCGATGGCTTTTGGATTGCGTTTTCGGATTTTGGTGAAGAAAGCAAGCTTTAATCAGGTGAGATTTATGTAGGATCCCTCTGGAAGATTGTTCAGCAGTGCTAAGTTCCATCACTTCTGTGCATGAGGGGGTCACTTCGAATACAGGAAGAAAGTTCGTCAGGTTGGTCGGCAATACCTAGGTTGTTTGAAGTAAGAATACTTGACATTATAGTGGCAAGTGATACATCCCGACATTACATTTAGATGAATGATGACAATTATAGTAAGTAATCGGACACGGAATATTGATACCAATTAAATTAGAACATGAGTGGATGCCAGATAAGATACAAATGCAGGGATTCTCTATACGTCAAAGAAGAGTGATTCCAGTCCATAAAAATGAGGGTATAAAGAAGTGAAGCTTAATCTGTGGGAATGAAAGCATTGAACACAGGACCAAGAAGAAATTTGAGGGTATACGCGAAGCATTATCATCTGACAGCTCCAAATCAACGGCCAAGTGAGGCCACGAATGAGAGACTTCATCGTTTGCTCCTGTGACTAGATCACAAAAATCCGCGCCGAATCACGAGAACATAACGCTCCTTCGTTTCGTGGTTTTGCCAGCATTGAGCCGGGCATTGTTGATTAGCACAAATCCATCAGGTAAAACGGATGCACGTTCGGGTTTTCGCGTGGCGCGCGAGACGCGCTTCCAAACGCGTCGCACGTATTTGATGTAGAGCGCGCTCATTGGGTATGAGGGACGGTTAGCCTCCTTGGAACGGTAACTGAGCGGAAAGGCCGTCAGGATAAAGGGATTTCAAATTTCCTGAACAGATAAAACCTACCTAATCGGTGTCATAGAGCGGAAAGAGGGGTCTGGGAAGTTCCCAGATGCCCTGCTCGAGTAATACGATGGACGCAAGGATGAATCGGCATAAGCAGTAGTGGTCATGATTGTGATCGCGAGATTAAGGGCGAGAGTGAGGGATGTTGGAGAGAGTGAGCAGATTTCCAGATACGAAGTGATTGCGAAGGATATGAACAAAGCACTCGTTCCAGACGAAGGTGATTAGAGTCCAAAAGGCAAGGCGTGGACGTGACTGCCTAGTTAAATAGTATTGGGAGCGTTGCAAAAGGGAGAAGTCAGCTGGACCGGAAGAATCCAACAGATGTTCAACTTGAACACGTCGACAACAGCCATTTATATATTCCATAGCAGGCCACGCCATGACCGTGGCGGAACTTGATGAAACAATTACAGCTGCGGCACCCGTTTCTATTCGCACAGGAAACCCGTTATTGTTCTCTTCCGCAAGACAGTACACATCGATCGCCAAAAGCAAAGGGAGAAAAGAAGAAAAGAAGACTGTGAAATACTTTGCTAGAGCCTGGGGGTTGCTTCGCGTTTCTAAGGAGATGGAGATTCATGGACGGAACAAAGAGCTGTGTTGTTTTATGCTACAAAAGGAAGGGAGGCCAAACAATGCATAAATAATACCTGGTAAAACGCTAATCCTCGATCCGCAATCTGAATAAATCTGGTGAATCTTGCATGAACTCTTTATTCAGGATTTTCATGTTGGCAACGCAGGGAAGCAGAAGGCGCGTGTTTCCAGAACAAATGTGAATCCGGCAGTGTACATCTGAATCTGTTTGCGATGCCGATCGGTCTATTCAGCCAGTTATGCAGGCACGATCTTGAACCACTTAGAGAATAGCATACTGGGATCGTATTTCATCTTGAGCTGCTGGAGATATGGATAATTTTCACCAAATACTTTCAGTGATCGCTCCGAGCTAAGTTTTTCATCTCCGACTTGATAAAAAAATTTCAGCTTTCTAATAATGAGTGGTAGTCGGGTACGTACGATAATTGCCGTAGGCCATTACTGAAGATGCGTTAGGGCTTTCTTCCGAAATCGACATACTTTGGGTTACTGCATGAGCAGCTTCCTTTCCACGCAAAGCGGCCTCGTGCGAATCGTCATCCCATGCTGCGAGGCTGAATATGTTGCTCTCCGCTCCACGCAGGTTGAAGGCCATCGCATCTTTTGGAATGCTGTTGACCTTGAGAAGTGGATAAAGCTCGATACCGAGCACGACGGATACATCCTTCGAGGAGACTTCACATACGCGCTCAAATGCCTTTTGAAGCGGGTATGAATCAGAGATGATAAGAGATACAGTGGAGTGCAAAGGTGACGCACCTTTTTTGCGGCAGCTGCAGAATAAGTATTTTGGATAGCTCCTCGGAAATAATAGTTTCGACCGTGCGGGAAGTTAGAATTTTGAAGTGAATTCATTTGTTCGTACGGTACTTCTCCGGTCGCGTCAGATGGACCTGTAATCCGATCCGTTTAACTCATGAATAATTATGAATAATCTAGTAGCCACCGACAAAGATCCAGAAATTCTTTGAATATCTCCCTACCCTCTTCTACGGGGCCATTATAGAAAGGTACTATAACAACGCAGGGCTGTAGTATGGCCCACTGAGATTCGGCATCGTGTGTATAAATAACAAAACCTCACTTCACGTTCTGGTGGCGGCCCCCGAGTTAGACCCTGAACCAGACAACAGCTAGGATCTGAATTCTTTTCCCGCCATTCTGCTGTTATTTGAAAGACTCTATCGACGAGGGACACTGGATAGGTCAGGAACCCAGAATACACAGTAGCACGTTGCTCGTGCAGTTGTAAGACAAATTCCATACAGATACCAAAGTTGCATCCACCACCTCGGATGCCCCAGAATAGGTCACTGTTTTCACTTTCAGAAGCGGTTACAATCGACCCGTCTGCGGGAACCATTGTTGCCTTGAAAGGGTATGAAGGAGAGAATTAGACTTTTTCGAACTGTATTGTGTTCCTTACCTGCACTAGGTTGTCCACCGCAAGTCCGTGGGCGGCGGCTAACCATCCATACCCACCCCCGAGTGTAAGACTTCGAAAAATAAGAATCAGGCGAGCTACCTTCTAAGCTCGCTCTGCTTACCCTCCTACTCCTGTCTATATAAACGACATGTATCAATATCCCATTCTAGCAAAAATACATATATACTAACATGGTTTACTGTACCACCGACTGTAGCAAGACCATGCTTGATCGCAGTTTCGTCGACCGTCTTCCAAATTGCACCTCCGCCGACATATGCGAGCTTTCTCTCGGGATCGACTCGGCATTCATTGACGTGCCTCGAAAGGTTGACGACGATCCCTTCGGAGGAAGATGACCCTGCAGGGCTGTGCCCACCACCGCGAATAGCCAGGGGAAGACCGGACTCTCGAGCGTATTTGACGGCGAGAGAGGCATCCTTTGCATCCTTTACGAATGCGACGATCTTTGCACGTCGGACGGCGTTCTTAGCCCAACGCCGTATAGCTGTCTCATAGTCAGGATGTCCAGGTGTAACAATATCACCCTTGAAATTGTTCTTAAGTACGCGAAAGATTGGCGTGGAGAATAACAGAGAGCTCTCTTGTAGGGGAGGATTGGGGACCATGATTGCGAGGTACTAGAGACTTTGACGGCCAAATCGGATCCATATTTAATTTCTGCGCTCAACGGCAATAAAGTGGCACTCGACACCACGACAAGCACATCGATGGACTCAGAATAGCTATGATCGATCCTCAAGAGAGAGCTGCACGTAACATGATCCATCGTCGCCGATTTGCAGTCATTTGATCGGACGGACGGTTCAGGACCATTGAATCTAGTGACGGTGATTCCAGTTTAGTCCTTGGAGTACCTTCGGCCAATGATACAGCCGTTCCTGCCTCCAGGAAGGTATGGAAAGCTACCCATGATGGCTGGAAGGGAAGCAACCGTGGGTAAGGAGTGACACGAAACTGAATAATCTCGCGATCTGCATCAGGGCCAAAAAAGGAGATAGCGAGCAAACAGTATCAAACAATATTACTGCCTTTTTCATATGTATTGTCACTCGCGACTTGTGTGATTTTTGTCACACAGAATACCTCAAAACATAAAAACCACCATATCACACTCAATTCTTGACCATTTTGCATGAAATAAATTGCTAAATTCATATTTTTAAGATGTGTTTCAAACTCCAACAAGGATGAAGAGAAATGAGCAAAGAATGAGTGAGATAAGTCGCAAAAGGCCGATTTTAGACACATCTTTCATGTGCATTTTTTCCTGCCCTCAGACTGGGTGCTACAACAACCTAGACTGCACCAGAGTGGTGCTATTGGCATAATATGAATTTACAGACATCAGCTTTCCTAAGGATAAATTTATTTTGAGATCTGGGGGCCCTTGAGAAAAGGTAGGTTTGAGCTCAGTTCAGACATGTATCAAACCAGCAGATACAATGCAGAATAGAGCTCAAAGTCAGTCTGTAAACTTACAATAAAATAATTATATCATTTTGGACTTGCCTGCAGGGCCGTGGAAGCAGGGATGAGGGCAGGAAAAACTGCACATGAAAGATGTGTCTAAAATCGGCCTTTTGCGACTTATCTCACTCATTCTTTGCTCATTTCTCTTCATCCTTGTTGGAGTTTGAAACACATCTTAAAAATATGAATTTAGCAATTTATTTCATGCAAAACGGTCAAGAATTGAGTGTGATATGGTGGTTTTTCTGTTTTGAGGTGTTCTGTGTGACAAAAATCACACAAGTCGCGAGTGACAATACATATGAAAAGGCAGTAACACTACGGGCAATTTAGTATTTTTTAGGTGATGATAAATGATCGGAAATTTAATTTGATATGCATTATATAAGTATGAATATCTCCATTTAGGATATTAAAAATATCCACATGCATCTAAACCTAGTTTATATATTCAATATCATGCCACATTTCTTTGATGATGATATTTATTATATCATCGTGATCGATATGGATATAGAAATCTAAATTGATATTTTCTTTATCAGCAAAGAATATCATTGAGGTAGATATTTTTTTGATGATATTTTCAATATCAAAGTGTCTGTTATTTGAAATATCATTCTGTATATCAATGTCAATGATAATTTACATGATGAGCGGGCGATGAGCGGGCACGATGAGGGTGCACAGTGGGCATGTTGTGGGTGCATGGGGGGCAGAGAGAGGGTGAACTGCGGGCGGGATGGGGGCACACTGTGGGCTGTTTTGGGTCAAGGAGTGTCCGGTAAGCGTTTTTGAGGCTCGAACGTCAAGCCTAACGGCCAATATATTATATGAGTAGGCTTAGCCACGTATACGCATATACGCCGTATATTATATGTGTGTATGCGTATCACACTTCAGAACCAAGTATACGCTCGTATTTTATACGAGCGTATGCGTATAAGCCTAAAATTATATGCGCATATCGTATACGATACGCGCGGAGCCCTAGTTCGTGGGGGCGCACGTTGCACCAACAACACGGTCTGACTCATCACCAACACATCGATCCCAGGCTTCGTTGCCAATGAAGTTTTGCGTGTAAAATCACGATGAGGTTTGCGTGTACCGCCCATCAGATCATACTTTGGATACAACCAACGACGAGGCTCACAAGATTGTCCCAGCAATAGTCCACAGCACTGTTCTGAAGGTTTATGAACGAGAGCAAACAGGTTCTCAAAGTGAAGATCTGACTGTTAGGCGGCGAGACTAACAGGCGTCGATCTCGAGGCGGCCAACACAACAGCAAACAGTAAGCTAGACGCGAACTGCCGAGCGAACGCACGCTATGTCGAAGTGAAGGTAAGTAGAATTCTATAAACTAATAATACAAGAGTAGATACCTATGTCGAAGTGAAGGTAAGTAGAATAGTAAGACAAGGAATCGAAAGAGTCAAACTATCTACTTATATAGACTTCGAGCGTGTGAAAGGTCTACTCTAATAAGGAGTCACATGAGACGGGGGTGGAGTGATTAGTGAGCGTCCTAGTCGGAAGGAACGGATTTAGTCATGGCAGATGACTGAAGATGAATAAGCCACGACGGAGTGAACGGAATTAGTAAAGGTGAATGAGTCATACAAGGAAAAGGTAAAATAAGTGAAATAAGGACGTAAGAAAGGAAAAGGAAAAGAAAAAGAAAAAGAAAAAAGAAGAATAAGAATGTTCGAGTCCTAACATCACCCCCCTTTCAAGGTTGGGCGTCCCGACCAACCGCTATATCCTTCCGATGTCGTGAACTTACGTATCGCACGAAGACTCTGCCGGGGTATCGACAATCTTCTTGGAGCGCCTGGATGCTTCCGATAGAACTCATCGACTGCTTCCTTTGCATTATCTCCAACGTCCGATTCGGGTTGCCAAGTTGCTTCGTCATATCCGACCCACTTGATGAGGAATTGAAGCTTCCCTCTATGTAGACGTGAGTCGAGTATTTCTTCGACCTCGTATTCCTCTTCGTCGTCTACAAGGACTGGTGGCGGCGGTGGAGGTTTTTGCTGAGATTCGAAGGATGGTTCGACAGCTGGTTTGAGCAGGACCTCGTTGAAGACGGGGTGGACTTGCCTCCAAGTGCGCGGTAATTTGAGTCGATATGCGCTTGCCCCAACCTTTTCGACAATCTCGAAAGGGCCAAACCACTTGTCATCCATCTTCTTCGTCGGTCTTGTCGTCTTGATATTACGTCCATCAAGAAAAACCTTACTGCCCACCTCGTATTCCATCGACTTTCCTGCGTGACGATCATAGAAGCGTTTCATGTCTTCGTTGGCCTTGACGAGGTTTGCTTGCGCGAGTTCATGAATACCCTTGACGTGTTTCGCGAATTCTTCGGCTGACATGTTTGAAGATGAAGTCCGAATGCCCGTGAAGCCTACTGGGTGTACTCCCGAGTTGACAAAGAATGGGGACAGCTTCGTTGCTGAGTGTTCGCGGTTGTTATATGCAAACTCTGCAAGCGCTAACCAGTCTGCCCAGTCCGATTGACGGTGGTTGACGTATAGCCTTAGATACTGTTCGAGTTCTTGGTTAACTCGCTCAGTTTGGCCATCGGTCTGAGGATGGTATGCCGTCGAGGGGTTACCTTCGATATGGAGGAGCTTGTACAGTTCCTTCATCATTTTTGCGTCGAACTGAACGCCTCGGTCGTGGATAATCTTCTTTGGCAGTCCGTGTAGTCGAAAAACTTGGTCGCGGTAGATGCGTGCCATACCCTCTGCTGTTAGTTTCGTCGTCGTTGGAATCGCATGAATCTGTTTGCTGAAGCGATCAACCACAACGCATATTGCATTGAAACCATTAGACTCAGGGAGTTCTCCAATCAGGTCGACCGTGACAATCTGCCATGGCGCCTCCGGTACCTCATTCGGGTGCAAAACCTTTGCCCTCGTCACTCGCAGAGCCTTCGTTCGTTGACAACGATCACAACCTCGCACGTAGTTCCGAACATCGACATACATGTTTGGCCACCAGAAGCTTCGGCTTACCATTGACACCGTCTTATTCGCTCCTGGGTGTCCCGCCAGCGTCGAGTCGTGACATTCCTTCATGACAACCTCTCTTACCGATGTTGGTACGAAGACGTTCCAGAACTTCTTCGAGCTTGTTGTCGACACCTTGACCATTACTTCCTTCGACCACACGCCATCCCTCATTACCAGTCCTGACGGCTTGTCTTCTTCGCTCATCTCCTTCTGAGCCTCTCTGATCCTCTCCATTAACGCATCCCTTGACGTCTCAATCGTTGCTCGGACTAACCAGTCGCTCTTGATAAAGGTGACGTCTTCGTTATCATGTTCGCCCTTGTCGTAGTCTGCACGTCGTGACAATAAATCCGCTTTTCCGAGCGTCTTTCCCGGCTTGTGTACGAGCGTGAAGTCAAACTCTGCCAAGTCAAGTCGCCAACGAGCTTGTCGTCGGTTCAGCTTCTGAGGAGCCTTGAAGTACGTCAGGTTCGCGTGATCAGTCCAGACCTCGAATGGTTGATTAGCCCCTTGGAGGTATTGACGCCATTCCTTCAACGCTTGAACAATAGCGAGCATCTCTTTGTCATAGATCTCGTAGTTCCGCTCAGCATCTAAGAACGTTGATGATCTGTAAGCGACAACCTTCCATCTACCTTCTTGCTTCTGAAGAAGTACGCCTCCGGTTGCAAAATCTGACGCGTCAGCCTCGACACGGAAAGGGTCCTCATTATTTGGGATTACCAGGACAGGGGGGTTCGTCAACCGCTTCTTCAACTCCTCGAACGCCTTCTGCTGCTCCTCTCCCCACCTCCACTCTGCCTTCCCTGTCAATGACGTCAATGGCTTAACGACCGAACTGTATCCTTCGACGAAACGACGTAGCCAATTGCCTAGACCCAAGAATTGCTGTACCTCATGAACGTTCTTCGGAACTGGCCATTCCTGAACAGCGACTACCTTTTTCGGATCCATACGTACTTCGCCATTACCAATGATGTGTCCAAGGTACTTGACTGTGCTGACCTCAAACTCGCACTTCTGGGGTTTCAGGAAGAGTTTGTTCTTCCGGAGGATCTCGAAGACTCGTCTGGTTCGTTCGCGGTGCTCTTCCAGGGTATTTGAGAATATGAGTATGTCGTCGAGGTAAATGATGACAATGCCTTCATGGATCAAGTCTCGGAAAATGTCGTTCATGAATCCTTGGAAGGTAGCCGGCGCATTGCATAAGCCAAAGAACATTACCGTCGGTTCGAACAATCCCAGGTTCGTCCTGAATGCTGCCTTCCATTCATCGCCTTTACGGATCCGGATGTTGTAATATCCCCAACGGACGTCGAGCTTGGTGATGTACTTAGCGTCCTTGACCTTATCTATGAGCTCATTGATTAGCGGTAACGGGTACTTATTCTTGACCGTCCCGTCATTGAGCTTTCGATAGTCCTGGATCGCTCGCAAACTCCCGTCTTCCTTTTTGATAAAGAAGAACGGCGACGCCATTGGAGATTTCGACTGCCTGATACGTCCCGATGCAAGGTTTTCCTCAATGAATGCCTTCATCGCCTCTTGTTCCTTGGGCGACAGTGGGTACACCTTACAATCACTTGGCTTAAAATCCGGCTTCAGATCGATGGCGTGGTCCCACGTCCGATGATCAGGTAACCGTTCGAAAGACTCCTCGCTGAAGACGTCGGAGTATTCCTCGAGATACGATGGCCATTTCTTCGCTTCGTCCACCCTCACCCTTCGTACATACTCATCATCGATCTCTTCCTCCGATGACACACATCCGCACTCCTCAGGACAACGCGTAAAATCGATCTTTCCAATCTTCCAATCGATCTCGGGGTTATGTCTTTGCAACCAGTCATGACCGAGGAAGATGTTGGATGATGCCAGTGAGGTTACTGCCAGACGGAGTTCTTCTTCATGTCTTCCAAAGATCATGCGTACAATAACATACTCCTTGATCAGACCACTCTCGTTGCTCGTTCCGTCAGCATTGAAAACAGGTCGTGGACGAATGTACTTTTGTGTCGGAAAGTTATACCTTCTAACAAAACCTTCGTCAATGCAAGAGCCGGTGCATCCCGAGTCGATGAGGGCATGGGCGTCAATTAGGTACTCATCCTGCTTCGGCGGTTCTAAGGCATCTACCTCGTCGTCCTTCGCTACCTGTGGGTGTACAATGCTGACGAAAGCATCAAGTTCTTGACCGCCTCTCCTCCTAACGAATTCCCCACACGTTACATCCTCTATCCCTTCGCGCCATACATCAGCCGCGCGCCTGCCCACAACATCCCATATTGCCTCAGTATCGTTCGTCTGGGCGACAACGTTCTCACGGTAAGGTTCGCCCGTCACAACCTCATTTTTTATAGCGGTTTGAATCCGCTCTTCCGCCCTCCATACGTCTGCGTCGCCTCCTTGCGTGCTCACTCTTCTAGCAAACAACTCATCATAGACGCCGAAATCATCGTCCTCTTCTGATTCGTTGGGTGTCACGTCGGATAGGACATTTCGAAGGTTAAAACCGCCTCGCATATTCGCATCTAGGTAGTGTACATCGGGGCGATTATATTTTAACGAACGCGACGAAAAGAGTCCTTTAGCCGTTTGACCAGTCGTTCCGACGTTTACGCCTGGTTGTCCTGAAAACCCTCACCATCAACTATCTCCTCCAGCTCAGTTGGCACTGCTCGCACGTCAACGCTTTCGAAGTCTGATTCCTTCGCATTGCCGAGTTCTTCGAGGAAAGCCAATCTGTCTTCTGGTTCGAGAGCAGCGATGATGGACCGTATTGCCTCACGACCGCGTGGGCAATCTCTAATGAAGTGGCCGACCTTGCCACACTTGTAACATGCACGTCGGGCGCGTGCTTGGTTCATAGCGACGTCCATAGGCTGTCCCAGTCCTCCATACGTCACTCCCGTTGCGTCACGACGATCCTGTTGAGGGAAAGGTGCCATTGGTCTTGTCACTGCTTGAGGGTAGGGTCGGGCGAAGTTTTGTTGACGAGGAGGTGGTACCATTGGACGTTGTATTCCTCGACGTTGTTCATGAAGGTGCCTTATCTGGCGTTCAACGTTGTCTACTGTGATGGCCCGCCTCTTCCAATCGTCATACGTCTGCGGCTCAGGATCGGTTCGCATCACGCCATCGATCACGGCTGCATTAAGTGCCTTCTTCAGCTTGTCAATGAGGACTCCATCATGTTCTGGCTTCGTAAGTCCAGCATTTACTCGCTCGATGTCGAAGTCATTCAAGAATTCGCTAGCAGATATACTTTTCTGCCGCATTCCATCTAGCTTCTCGAAGGCCTTCTGGTGGCGGTTGGGGTCGACGAAGGAGGTATCTAATTCCTTGAGGAACGTCTTCCAAGTGTCCGTAATTAGGAATTGGCCAGTACTCGATGCTTCGTTGACATAATTCTCCGCCCATGTCGCCGCTGATCCTTCCTTGAGGTAAGAGAGGACAAAGGTGATCTTGTCGTCGTCATCCTGGAAGCTTGAGTCGTAAGCCTTGAAGTAGAGTAATACTTCGCGCCTGAAGTCAAGGTAATCTTTTCCACCCTCATATTGGCGTGGGGGTGCTACTCCCTTCTTCATCCCTCCGCCATTAACTTGTCGTAACGCTAATGCGACTGCCGTTGCGAGGATAGTGGCATCAATCGTAGGCTGTGCAGCAGGCGCTGACGTTGTCGGAACTGGGGGAGCCATTGACGGTTCTGGGGTTGTGGCTCGACTTTCGACTTCGGGGATTGGTTCTCGTGGTTCCGTGAAAGACAAGGATGTTGTGAGTGGTGGGGCTTCAACTGGAGTTGTGATGATTGGTGGTGGAATGTTCGATGAGCCTTCTTGAACGTTGAATAAGGAGATGTTTGCGTCGGGATTGGGTGCCCACGGAAACCAGCTTCCTTTTGCGTCTTGCGACTTCCAAACCTTCCGTGCGTCGTCCCAGATGAGGTCGTAAGAAGTTCCGTGAAGGCGAGCTCGATAACACTTATTAGTCTCGCTCCAACGGACTTGGGGAAGAGCGCGACGTTGCTCGTCAGTTAGGTCCACCTTGACGAACTGGGGGTGGGACTGGAATGGGTGTGTTCGAACGGGCCCGACCTCGGATGTTCGGCTCGTCGTGGAAATGAAGGACTACGCGAAAAACTCCCACGTAGATGACGAAGGAAAGACTGGAGGAAGATTGTACTCGTCGCGTTACCCACGAGCACGTCAGATGACCTCCCCACCAGATACTAATGCGAAGTGCCACAATGACTTAATCGAATTCGAGTTTGATCTCGACCTCTTCAATCTTAACCTCGACTCTAGGGATGATTGGTTTAAGATGGTATCCTAGCCCTACAATAACGTAGTCTCCTTTCTTGTCTTTTCGCGTGATGACGTCGTTCGGGTCAAAGTCTGGGTGGAGCACAACGTCTTCCCAAGGGATGATGTAACGTTTGGGTTTCACGTAAGGACCACGGCGTTGGTTACGGGTACGGCGCTTAGGGGCCAGGGTGGTGTTGTTTTCGGAAACTACCGGAAACACGTCGGAGTCAATTTAGACTACGACGGGCTAGATAGGGGTTGCTCGGATGAATCCGGGATGGGCGCGGTGGTAAACCGTCGACGTTAACTCCTTGCGTGGAGTAGCGATAGCGAGCGCGAACAAACGTTTACGCGGGCTAGAGGTAGGTCTTACTATTATGTTAGGCGGCGAGACTAACAGGCGTCGATCTCGAGGCGGCCAACACAACAGCAAACAGTAAGCTAGACGCGAACTGCCGAGCGAACGCACGCTATGTCGAAGTGAAGGTAAGTAGAATTCTATAAACTAATAATACAAGAGTAGATACCTATGTCGAAGTGAAGGTAAGTAGAATAGTAAGACAAGGAATCGAAAGAGTCAAACTATCTACTTATATAGACTTCGAGCGTGTGAAAGGTCTACTCTAATAAGGAGTCACATGAGACGGGGGTGGAGTGATTAGTGAGCGTCCTAGTCGGAAGGAACGGATTTAGTCATGGCAGATGACTGAAGATGAATAAGCCACGACGGAGTGAACGGAATTAGTAAAGGTGAATGAGTCATACAAGGAAAAGGTAAAATAAGTGAAATAAGGACGTAAGAAAGGAAAAGGAAAAGAAAAAGAAAAAGAAAAAAGAAGAATAAGAATGTTCGAGTCCTAACACTGACATCTAGTTATGAATTTATTCCGGTTTTAAATGACAGCCTTCCTGCTGTGAGTTCTATGTTCTCCGACTCCTTTTGTGCGCTCCAGACACTCTTCACGCACCCGCACACACTGTATGCCCTCTCTGCGCCCTCTCTGCGCCCGCTATGTGCCTCCAGCATGCCCTTACAGTGCCCACAGTGTGCCCTCATCCCGCCCGCAGTTCACCCTCTCTCTGCCCCCCGTGTGCCCACAACATGCCCACTGTGCACCCTCATCGCGCCCACTCATCGCCCGCTCATCGTGTAAATTATCATTGACATTGATATACAGAATGATATTTCAAATAACAGACACTTTGATATTGAAAATATCATCAAAAAAATATCTACCTCAATGATATTCTTTGCTGATAAAGAAAATATCAATTTAGATTTCTATATCCATATCGATCACGATGATATAATAAATATCATCATCAAAGAAATGCGGCATGATATTGAATATATAAACTAGGTTTAGATGCATGTGGATATTTTTAATATCCTGAATGGAGATATTCATACTTATATAATGCATATCAAATTAAATTTCCGATCATTTATCATCACCTAAAAAATACTAAATTGCCCGTAGTGTAATGCGCAAGTCCCAGACCAGAAAATCAATCATTCGTGGAATTCTGCCTCAAATAAGAAATATACATATATTTTTCAAATACAGATATTAGGACATCCATGAATTATTTCGTCAGATAACTTTACTTATGCCGGTACAATTTGGAACCATTTGGAGAATAACACGTCCGGGTCGTATTTCTTCTTGATCTGTTGGAGGCGTGGGTAGTTGTCCCCAAATGTCCTCTTCGATCTTTCTGCGTTGAGTTTCTCGTCTCCAACTACGAAATGTACGCCATCAGGTGACAGGCAATATTCGTTCGGCAGACGAGAAGACCCACTGTAATTTCCATATGACCTCTTTGATCCTGCTATACGACCTTCTGACCTCGACACTATATCTGTCACGGCATAAGTGGCTTCTTTTCCGCGCGCAGCAGCTTCCTGAGAATCATCATCCCACGCAGTGATGGTGAAAATGTTACTCTCAGATCCGCGCAGGTTGAAAGCCATCGCGTTATCCGCAACACTGTTGACTGTCTGGAGCGGATAGAATTCGAATACTAGTGAGACTATTAAGTCTTTTGAGGAGACTTCGCACATGCGCTCATACACCTTGTAAGGGGAATAGAAATCAGTGATTTCGACCTCAATAAAATTGTTGTCTACCCTTTTTGCGATCGAGGCGGAATACTGTTTCTGGACAACACCTTGGAAGTAATAGTTTCGTCCGTGAGGGACTTTATCGTTCTGTAGACTGTTCATCTGTTCATATGGCACCTCCCCAGTCGTATCAACGGGACCTGCATGATGTCTTGAGCGAACAGAAGTAGTATAGTATTGAAATTCGCGCACAGAGATCCAGAAATGCCTTGAATATTTTCCTCCCTTCTTCCACAGGACCGTTGTGAAACGGAATCATATAAATGTGCGGCTGCATTATAGTTCCATTTAGACATGATGAAACTTGAGAGACACAAGAAAATCACATCGTAGTCCGTGGCTGGTCCCCGGGTAAGAGCCTGAAGTAGACAAGAACTCGGTTCCGGATTTGACTTTGACCATTCCTCCGTGATCTCAAGTAACTTATTGATGAGAGGTGGGGGATAATAGAGAATCCCTGAATACACCGTCAGACGCTGTTCATGCAGTCGCAAGACGAACTCCGTGCAGATGCCGAAGTTGGATCCGCCACCTCGGATCCCCCAAAACAGGTCACTGTTCTCAGAATCGGAAGCAGTGACAATCGAGCCGTCTGCAAGCACCATTGTTGCCTTAAAAAGGAATAGAGCAGATTATTGATTGACAAAGGAAAAAGAAACGCTGCTTACTTGTATTAAATTATCCACGACTAATCCATGGGCGGCAGCTAACCACCCGAATCCTCCACCTAAAGTAAGCCTTCATCGAGTTTGAATCGTCGAACAAGACAGTTCCATTCTGCAGTACTCACCCTCCTACTCCTGTCTGTATAAACGTAGAGTATCAACTATCGAATTTATAAATATGTGCATATACGAACATGATTGATCGTCCCACCGACCGTAGCGAGGCTATACTTAATCGCAGTTTCATCGACAGTCTTCCAAACTGCACCACCGCCGACGTACGCGAGCTTTTTTTCGGGATCGACGCAGCATTCATTCACGTATCTCGACAGATCGACTACAATGCCTTCAGATGAAGATGCACCTGCAGGGTTGTGACCGCCACCACGAATGGCTAGAGGCAGTCCTGACTCTCGGGCATATTTAACAGCGAGCGATGCGTCGTTTGCATCCTTGACGAACGCAACGACCTTCGCGCGTCGGACGGCATTCTTGGCCCAGCGCTGGATAGCCACTTCGTAATCAGGATGGTCAGCAGTGATAATATCACCCTTGAATTGAGCTTTGAGTGACCGGAAGCTTGGAGAAGAAAAGAGCACAGAGTTCTCTTTGAGGGTAGGAGGAGGAACCATGATTAAATACTAGTGAGAAGAAGAGACACAGGAAGCGAAGCCATCTTATACATTATGTTCAAGCTCATGCTTGTCTTCGAAATTCAGAATAAGATTGAATTGGGCCCATAGTTTCCTGCGTGTCATACTACGGAGTCATCGGCCGCTAACTTGTGGCCACTTGATATTATTCCGAGAGGGCGCTATTCAGCTGCGGGAAGCTGCTTGGAAGTTCGCATCCTATAGCATATCAGGGCCGGACTTTCCTCCAACCAGAGAGGCATCGCCAGTCAGCTCCATGGCACATGAATAGAAAGAAAGAGTCGCAGTTTCAAAACAGGACCGGAGTAAGTGATGGACAAGAACAAAGAGAAGAAGTTAGAAGTCTCGGATGAAGTTGTGGTCTGTTTGTATGGCTCCAAAAGGAAAGCGGGCACAAATAGAGGCAAACAAATGCGCCTACCTTTTTCCACCAGACTTCTAGCGGCACCATATATAAAATGCGACATAAACTTTCTTTCCAAACACGGAGAAGAAAAATGCGACATGTCTTTAATTTTTTTAATATTCCTCGAAAAAAAAGTGTCGAAACAGGGATTCTGTGCAGGCCGATCAAAGTGTAGTACGTTACGTTCGTTCATTACATGCATGTCATAATCGTAGCAAGTAAGTGTAGCATCTCTGATCAATAGTCAGACTTTGGAATCAGAAGTTTCAGGTCAGCTCTGCAGCAAGAAAACAGAAAGGGAAGGAAAGACATGATGCTAAGTACAAGTACAGACGCCGATACAGCGACAACATGGAGTGAGTCTGACAATATGTTATTTATTTAGACGTGCATCAAGAAAGCGTACGTTTCGTCAGGCTGATTACGCCGGTATAATTTGGAACCAGTTCGAGAATATCATGTCAGGGTCGTATCTCTTCTTGATTTGCTGAAGTCGTGGATAATTGTCTCCGAATACTTTCTGAGCTCGATCTGAGCTGAGCTTCTCATCCCCAACTGAGAGGAGTTGCAGCAAATCTCGTTCAATTCATCGAAGGAAAAATAGACGATCAGACTTACCGTAGTTTCCGTATGCCCTCAGGGACTTGGATGCATCGGGCCGTCCTTCTCCAATAGCAACGATATCTGTAACCGCATAGGCGGCTTCCTTTCCGCGAATGGCACTCTCTGGCGAATCTTCATCCCACGTGCTGATACACAAAACGTTATTATCCGGTCCGCGTAGGTTGAACGCGGTCGCGTTGTTCGACACGCTGTTGATCTTCTCAAGTGGGAAGAGCTCGAATATGAGCGAGACTCTGAGATCCTCTGAGGTTACTTCGCACATGCGGTTGAATATCTGGTTCGTGAGTGATTAATGATCAGAATATCGTCGGGAGTATATCACTGACCGCTTTTGCCACAGCAGGGGAATATTCACGTTGAAGGGCGCCACGCATGTAATAATTCCGTCCATGTGGGACGTTATCATTCTGAAGGCCGTTCTGCTGCTCATATGGTACTGCCTTCGTCAAATCTATGGGGCCTATGAAGTGATTACAAGTCAGCTCAAGAGACTACGAAGGCATAGGAAACTTCGTACCGATATCTAGAAATCGGCTGAATATTTTCCTCCCTTCTTCCTCTGTGCCGTTGTAGAAAGGAATAACAACGATGCATGGCTTCGATATACCTTAGATCTAAATTTCATCATTCCCTGAAAGACATACCGTATACTCGGGAGGTGGTCCCCGTGTTATTGCTTGAAGCAGACAGGCATCCGGTCTGGACTTGCCTTGCAACCACTCCGCGGTGACATTCAGAACCTGATCAACGAGTGGAGGGGGGTAGATAAGTATCCCAGAATACACGGTCGGACGTTGCTCGTGCAATCGGAAAACAAACTCGGTGCAGATACCAAAGTTGCATCCGCCACCTCGTATAGCCCAGAACAAGTCGCTATTTTCACTTTCAGAAGCAGTTACAATTGAACCATCTGCGATGACCATAGTTGCCTGAAAGCGAAAATCAATGTATTGTTTTATTCTAGTGTTTCTGCTTCGCTTACCTGTACTAAGTTGTCTATGGCGAGGCCGTGGGCACCGGCGAGCCATCCAAAACCACCACCTAATGTGAGGCTTTTGGAATGTCAATACTATCCGCTACATAATAGCAATTAAACTTATTGATGGAACTTACCCTCCCACACCAGTCTTTGAAAAACATCAGTTAGAGACAAAGAAACAGAGCCACGCGAATACACTGACATGATTAACGGTACCTCCGACTGCTGCAAGGCCATACTTGATCGCAGTCTCGTCGACAGTCTTCCAGAGCGCGCCCCCACCGACATATGCAAGCTTCTCTTCGGGATCGACACGACACTCATTGATATATCTTGAGAGGTCTATGACAATCCCTTCGGATGAAGATGAACCTGCAGGGTTATGTCCTCCGCCGCGAATAGCGAGGGGAAGACCTGAGTTCCGGGCGTATTTTATGGCCAGCGACGCGTCGTGCGCGTCCTGAACAAATGCGATGATCTTTGCTCGTCGGATTGCATTCTTTGCCCAACGCTGGATAGCTTCCTCATAGTCGGGATGATCAGGGGTGACGATATCGCCCTTGAAAGTAGCTTTGAAAGAATCAAAGTTGGACATTGCAAAGAGCAGGGAGAGCTTCGAGAGAGGCGGATGGACGACCATGGCTGAAGGTACTACTTGAAGCTGAGACGGGGAGGAGACGGGGAGGGGATGGAAGGAGATAAAAGAGCGCCCGGGACTGAGACGAGGACAGGATACGCTATTTGAGCGATTTGAGTCTAGGCAGAGTACTATGTACAGTCACAGTAGTATCATGATATCACGGTTCACTCTTGCATCGTGCTATGTCGTCGAATGTCGCATCAATTGCCTATTTCATGCAACAGATACTTCGATTCTGACATCTGTCAACAAAGCAGAGCGTTCTGTTCTATGGAAATTTCCAGCCAATAATAAAGGGAAAGGCCACATTAATATTATTATATTATTACGAATGCCGCGGGAAATGGACGATGGCCGATGATTGGATCAGCACCGATGCGAGTACGCGACCGCGACTTTCCGCCAGAAGCCGTCTGGGCCTTGCTTAGTTGTGCAACGTGCCCTATCCTCCGTGCCTCGTGCCGTGCGCTCGCCAGTGCGCTGCATCGACAGGGCCCCATTTTTTTTCTTCGTTTTCAGCTCTCACAACCTTGAGTTGCGTCGACCAGGTAAGATATTCATTTTTGCTAGTGCTAATCCAGACTGAAAGTTCCCCATTCGTCCATTTCCTATCTTAGCTCAGCTGTAGTAACTTTGCATTTCTTCTAAAGTAGTACTTCCTTCTCGTCTCTTCCCTTCCCTTCCTCACGACCATCGACAACGACTGCAGTCACAATCGTCTTCACTTTCTTGTATTTCAACTATTCTGCACTTGTCGTTTCTCCACAAATCCAAATGGCAGACACTTACACTCTTACTTTCGATTGGTGCGTTTCATTTCCCTTTAGTCTTTTCATTCATCTCCCACATTTCTCCTGACCGTGATCCGTCTATAGGCCTCACACGGATGCCCACTCTGTAATAGTAACAGGCACCTTCGATAATGTATGCATCTTCTCTCGTCTTGGATCTAACCCGGGGTACATCTCTCTCACAATCAATCATTTCGAAATCTAGTGGAGCTCCTCCGTGCACCTCCAGCGTTCAGAATCTAGCTTCACCGGCTCAGTGGCGGTCCCTTGGGATACCAAGATCCTATACAAGTTCATTGTCAATGGCAACTGGGTCACGCATGCAAACCAGCCTACAGAGACCGATGCGGCGGGTTTCGTGAACAACGTCGTCCACACACCGACGAAGCCTGCACCCGCACCTGTACCTGCTGATTCTGCTAGGAAGGAAGCTGCCGAGCCAGTGGCGACTGCGTCTGAGCGGCCCAAGAAAGAAGTGGTTGAAGAGGAACAACCGAAGAAGGTATGGAACTTGCCTATTAATTTGTGTTTTATAATGGAAGCTAAAGGATCGTCCAGATCGAGAATGTAGACGTCGCGTCTAGTGTACCTGTTCCAATCCAGCCTGTCCTTGACGGCACCACTGACAGTACGGTGAGTAATACCTCAGATAATTGGTCTATTTCGAAATTAATTCTGTTTCTACAGCCCGAGTCAAAGCCTGTTGCAGCCGAAACTGCAGTTTCAACTCATGAAGCAGCTCCTGCGCCAGAACCAGCTCCCGCAGCTGCTTCTTCGACTATCGCTCCGGAGCCATCAACGCCACCGCAAAAGAAGTCCGACCTACCAGAGTCCTCTCCTGCTGCTCCGGCACCAGTAACGCCTACCAAAACAAACGGCACTTCTGCTCCGGAGCACGTACGCACCTCGACGGGTACCTCAACTCCACCATCTTCATTGGCACCTTCCACGCCCAAGACATCGACGACGTTCCCCGCTATCGAGGGTGATGGCAGCCCTGGTAGCAGGATGAGCAGTCTCGGCCGCAAGACGCGCACGTCGTTGTTTGGCAAGCTCAAGGGCGTGTTCCGTAGTCCGAGCAAGGATAAAGGTAAGAAGGTCGATTCGCGCAGTGCGTCGCCTTCTTCGAGAAAGTGATTCGTTACTTTTCGACTCTTGATCCTGCGGAACTATGATTTTTCTTTCTTTCAACTGTTTGCTTACTTTGTTGTGCGATCGTATCACCACGTGTGTTTTCATGTTTGCCTTATTGTGATTGTTTTACCTCCATTTGCGACACAGTAGTTCTTCTCCCTATGTGGATTTCCGCTCTTCTTTTCTGTTACTCCGGAATATCTTCACGACCCCGGTCATTGGGATACGAAGTATTTCATGCCTCTCATGCTGTCATGATCATTTTCCCTATCAGATAGACTGTTGTTTTTTCACTTTCTGCTGCTTTTTTTGATTCAGGAGCGGTCGATTCTATCTATGCTGTTTTAGCTGTGAATTAATCATTTTTGGCCCTGCTATTTTCTTGTTTCCTTGCGGTAATCCATGCGTTTATTTGATTCTACGCAATACACCTGTCACTTTCCTCCAGGTACTCTCTATCGAGATCAAGACTGAGGTCAAGTCCTACCGCTGCCTGCTTTATCCAAGCTTCTAAGTCACTGTCGCAATTTCATTTTGAAGCGACGTCAAGGACGATGCCTGGGCAGAGAAATCAGACTTATGAGAGAGAAAATCAAGAAGATCGATTCGTACCCGCTGCTATCGTCTCACCGCCGCGGCGGAGAAGGAACCGTCCCATGTCCTTATTTATTGAGAACGGCTCGAGTGGAATGGCCTGCGCACGAGCAGTGGGGCCCGACATGCTCGACGTGCGTAGTGTAATACGAACCTCTGCAGAAGCACCGCGATTGAGCACTCTTGGCCTGCGCTTCACGACCGCCCCTGTTGCGCGGTCTAGCGTCGCAATAATTGCTGCCACACTTGCAGGTACGTTGTATGAGTGATGGAACAACTCTACGGGAGCACCGATGGTTATAGGCAACTCGATGTCGAAAATGATGACGCGGGCCGTGAAAGAGGTCGTTAACGGCACTAGGTTTGACGGGGGGCATAGGACAGAACCGATGCTTAGATGTATCGGGTCAACGTTGGTGAGGTACAATGTAGCGTTCGATCCGGCAGCTGCCCATGGTTTGCTTTCTTCGTCAACCTCGATAGCTGAGACAACCAATAAAAACCCCATTGTAGTGGAACAAAGTTACTCTTACATTTCACGACGGCTGTCTCGTCTCCAGGAAGAATACGCAGTTGCTCTCCTACTTGAACAACACCGCTACATAATCTTCCCGAGACACCCGTTCCACTGGAAGACGTCCCTTTGAAAACATTCGAAATCGGGAAGCGCAGAGGTGCCGTAAGCGCCCGAGTTGGAGGTTCTAGCTTATCTGTAGAATCATTTTCTGATGTTAGCCAGGATTCTCTCACACACAATGCATGTATCAGTCTCACCCAGCAAATCAACGAGCGTTGGACCTTTGTACCAACTGTTCAGAGTATTCGACTCGTCGCCATCTCGGCGAGCGAGATTCACACCACTCAGAGCGCCCACCGGAACGAAGCCTACTCTTGAGGTGTTGAATCCGGCTTGTGTGAGGAATGGTCTGAGCAGGTCACAAATCTCTTCATAGCGGTCTCTATCCCAGTTAACCTAGGAACGAAGATAAGCATACGATAAGATACTTTGGCAAAGAAGACAGACTTGATCCAGTTTATTGACTGCCACAATGACCTGAGCCACGCCAAGACTACGGACAAGCACAAGGTGCTCTCGTGTTTGCCCTCCACGGTCAAATCCCGCCTCAAACTCCCCAGTTGCCGCATCGACGACAAGAAGGGCGCAGTCTGCTTGATTAGCACCCGAGATCATATTAGGTATAAAGTCCTTGTGTCCAGGAGCATCCAGAACTGTGATGTGTCTATTTGGCGTGTCTAGCATTTGTTGTGCAATGTCCATGGTCACTCCCCTGGTATACTGATGAGTAAACTACGATGTCATTCGAAAGAAGATGCTTACCTCTCTCGCTCTTCAATGGTTCCATCCATCTCCCAAGCCCATGTAAAGCTCCCCTTGCCCATTTTATTGCTTTCACGCTCGTTCGCGAGCCTCTTTCGCTCGTCTAACAGCCCAAGTTCATAAAGTAACCTGCCCATCAGAGTGGACTTCCCTGCGTCCACGTGTCCTACAAATATAAAGCTTAGAATGCACAGATACAGCGCGAAAAAGGTATTTACCAATGACGACAAGGCTGACAGCTTTCTTTGTATTTGCGTTCAATGACTTGCGAGCTTCTTCAAGAACCTTCTCACGGGCTATGGAAATCTTGGGCGGAGGTTCGTTGACTGGCTCTTCGACATCATCTGAATCGAGACGCAGAGATGATATATCCATCGCTTGCTGGTCTAAGGGATATTTATGCTGAGGTGGTTTTGATGGAGGTACAGTCTTCTTGGCACCGGTTTGTTTTGCCGACGCTTTTGTGGGAGAAGGAACAGGTGAGGCTGTGCGAGACGTTGAGGCAGAGGACGCCCCAGACTTTAGGCTCTGTATTTGCTTATTTTTTGCCTTCTCAGCTTTTTCGCGTTCGCGGACAGCTTTGGAAAAGTAGTCAGCATCGGGATTGTCCAAGAAAACCAAGACCAATGCAAATCGACATCAAGAAATACAACAAGAAATAAGTGAACCGCCAAAGCAAATAAGTTAAAGCAATGCAACGTCAAGTAACTGTCATCGAATTGATGGTATCGAAGAGTGATCAGGAGCATCCTTGTGCCGCGACCTGGCGTGCCTCGCAGCGTCTAAGGCTGTTCCCTTACGCGAGTTAAGCACAACATCGTCGGGACTCGGGACATCAAATGCAAATGCCGTCGACTTCAACACGGAAGGGTTCAGCAAGTGCATAGGAAGTAAAGCTTCCTTGCGCATTCTTCGTCGCAAGCGTTCCTCTGCCTTCCGGTCCGCTCTCTGTTCTGCTTTCTGTTTCCGCGAAAATTCACTTTCTTCCGCCTTTGGCTGTTTGATGTGATCGCGGTCATTGACGAGGAGGGAAGCAAATGAGGATGGTTCCGCTCGTGATACGTTCCCATTATGAAGCAAATTCTGCGCGTGACTACGTGCTCGCTCGAGAGCCTCGCGCTGTGCGTCATCTGCAGTAGATGAAGCAGGCTTGTTTCCTGAGTTCTTCGCCTTAAGCGATAGCTTCGACTGTTTGCCTTTCAGAGGGTAAGATGGCGGCAGATCTGCACGAGACATAGCAACCATGTTATCTACGGTCTGTGTATACGTCGTAATGGCGGTGGTCATTGAAGAATTGTTGTATGCGGGCTTCAAGTACTTTGTCTCGGCAAATGGAGGATCAAGGATCCGAGGTTTCTGCACCTTTCGACTGGTATGCTCCCGGTTGGCCGCCTTAGCTTGAGCCAACTGAGCCAACTTGGACAACGTTGGTTTCTCCGCGACCGACGTCGGCTTTTCAGTTACAATGGGCTCGTTCTCAAGCGGTGCCGGTCCCTCAGTCGTCGTTACACCAGTCGCTAACACGGATCGTCTTGCCCACGAAATTGATTGAGCTTCGGACGGTATTGACTTTAGTGATGGTGCTTCAGAACGGTTAGGAGTCGAAGGCGCATGAGGCGGTGGGATAGGCAACGCAAAGGGTTCCCTGACTGCCCTCATCATCTTCAATTTCTCCTTCTGCTGGTCCAGGCTCGGCGTCGCGATCCTATCATCCTTCCGATCTGGTGCAGTGGTAGAAACCGATGTATGAGAGGTGAGAGATCTAGGACGAAGCGCTGGAAAAGTCGCGACAGTGTCAAGAGTATCTGTCGTCGTGCAGGACATAGATGACTCGCTGGGCGCTGCCTTAGACTTTCGCGAGCTAGCCAAGGATGCAAGTTTTGATTTTTTTGGAGTGACTTCCTTCTCTGATAATGGGTCTATGGACGAAGCGTGGGATGCAGCAAGTCCAGTTTGGCTACGTTCGGACCGTGGAGTCTTGGGAAGGCTACGTTCGGCAAGCGCTTGGGGGCTTTGACGAAGGGCAGAGAGAGAGCTGATGGATGAGGATGATTTGATCCCATGACCCCGGAGCGCATCGCC
This sequence comes from Sanghuangporus sanghuang, assembly GCA_009806525.1. Taxonomy (NCBI): domain Eukaryota; kingdom Fungi; phylum Basidiomycota; class Agaricomycetes; order Hymenochaetales; family Hymenochaetaceae; genus Sanghuangporus; species Sanghuangporus sanghuang. The sequence continues at coordinate 1,774,899 of VVIT01000003.1, forward strand.
GGATGCTTGGTAAACTTTCTGCTGGGGCGGAGCTTGAACTGTAGAAACAGAGCGGCTAGGCGATGGGCTCGGAGTCCTTATCTCAAGATGGCGAATGGCCGAAAGCGATGGCGACGGATGAATGTCGTTCGGATCGACTGTTCGTTCATTTTCTATAATGAGAGTTGGAGATTAGTATCTATAATAAGAAAGAAAACACGACGTGGACTTGCCTATGACTTGACCGTAATCGTCAGACGTAGCAGTGACCACCGAACGCGCTTCACCATCCACCAAAGATCTCTGTTTGAGCCCGAAAGTGCTCGCAGATGGGTGCAGAACTTGCCCATACGAGCTTGTCGTCGGAGTTGGGGTCGAAGGAGGGCGGCGAACAGCAAGGAGTTCATGACGGGAAGGCCATGCTCCACTCTGGTGACTTGTACGAGTCCTCTCGGTCCTTTCGGTTCTTTCAGAAATAGTCGAGAGTCGGCTAGGCACAGCAGGTTCTATCCAAAGGACAACGCATTAGCGAAGGAATCGCTGAAGAGTGTGGCGCAACGACAGTAAGAAGATGACAAGCACCTTCGCACATTTCAAACACGATGTGCCGTGTTTCATGAGGTCAATCATGACAGAGGTTGCACGCCAGCCGCAGAGAAGAAGAAATCCGAGACAAAAATAAGCGGCGATTCGGGGCTCACCTTTCCGTTCATTAGCTATTGCCATGCGTTCCATCTCGTCTACAAGCAAGTTAGGGAAAGAAGCACTAGTTCTGCAGTAAGCAACATACCTTCGATATACCTTAAGCTCTTCTCAACGTCGAAATCATTGTATATTATGATTTCATTTAGCGACTCCTCAGGGATACCGCTAACAGATGGATATCCAATTGCTTCAATGACTTGCTCCCTGACTTCGTCAAGTTGATCTAATGCATCATGATTATCGACACAGTGTATCGACGGTGCAGCTGGGACGTCAACGCACCATATTGCTCTGGCGTCAATTGAAAGTCTAATTCCTCTTCGTCGTAATAAGCATCGTCATCTAGCTCCTCTACAGCACTGAGAATCAGTATGTCGTCGATGTATGCATATTCGAAATTGTACCCTGGATATTCATGTTTCTCACGGCACGATGTCGGGACATGTTGCTATACAGTATGCTTTAAACAGGCCAGGGAGGTTGGAAAGGACGTATAAGAGAGTATATACAGTAGTTTGACCGAACTAGAGAGAGAGGGAGTTCTCCAAAAACGCAACGATAAATGGGAGAGGTGATGCACGTGATTGGCTCATTACGTTATCAAAGACAAAAAGTGAAATTGCCTTTCTGTTCTGTCATTATTGCTAAACGACTCACTGCAAACTAGGAATACAAGTCCAAAAAATGTTCAATCTTGCTCGTACCATACGTGTCAACGGCGCAGCCCAGCGTGTATGTATACTTCTCGGAAGTAATGACGCGTTCTGACGGCGATGATCTAGCTTTTCTCAACCAGCGCACGTCGCTCACACGACGTTGCGAAACTGACACTCATCGGTCGTCTCGGAAGGGAGCCTGAGACGAAATACACAGCATCAAATAAGGAGTATGTCACGTACGTATAGCTTCTGTCTGTTTTGTCATGTGTAATCTGGGCTGATGTGCTCATTTTTGTATAGGTATTCCGTTGCGACGACTAATTACCCCCCGCCGCCTCCCAATCCTGACGGCTGTAAGTGACTATGCATACGAAAGGCTTCGTCTTGAGAATGATGATACTAAAATACATGGTAGCACGTCCATCTGCCAGGACAAGCTGGCACTACATCTATTGCTTCGCGCCGAACTCTTTTGACTACCTTCGCACTCTGACCAAGGGTTCTCATGTCTACGTTGAGGCAAATTATGAGCTGCGCGAACCAGATTCATCTGCGGAACCAGGCTCTCCCCAAGGACAGCGCCAGATCTTCCTTCGTCACGGTGAGCATTCTTGGTTGAGGCTTATCACATTTCTCTAACGTCTCACTTGAAGAAACGCTTCGGTTGCTTGGTGGCCGTAGACAGCAACCAGAATCGGAAGAAGAAGCAGAGGTTGAGAATTAGAGGACCTCTTTCAGCGATTCTTTGACTGCGTTTGTTTATTTCTCTCGACTGTTTGTTTAGTGATTATGTTTTCAATCTAATCTTACGTTGTCGTTACCCGAAAAGATGTCGTCTACACATAACACAAATCATCACTCATAATTTAGGAATATACACCGCAACTGCTAATTCATTCTCCGTATTCCTCAAATGGAGATTCAGCACGCATGCTGCGCGTTGGGTAGGCTTCTGCCACTGCGTGATTCTGTACCCACTCCTGCAATGCGGAAAAAGAGGAAAGAAAAGAACTCCATAGTGAATACAAAGATAGTACAGATGCATAGAGATGGGAGAAACTTGCTATCGTACCATGCTGCGACGACCGTTTGATGGTCCCATTGTCGAAGGAGACTGAGTCTCGGTCAGATCTGCCTTGAAGTTGTATGTTTTCGTGAGATAATCTCGAATTGAAGTAACAACCAGCTATTTGACCTGATTAGACGAGCAGTACGAAACATCAACAAAAGTACTTACTCGGTGATCATCATAGCTCGAACCTCCATACGCAGCGACGATAGCTATAGGGCAGACAAGACAATTCTGCAAACGTCGTTGAGAATATTATCCTCTCAAAGAATAATGAAGTGGATCACCTGAAGCCATATCGGAAATGCTAGTAAGAAAAACGTCAATCCGTTTTCATCCACCTAAGAATTATCAGGTCTGCTTACCACCCCCATTTACTGAATAATCTCCCCTTATTCCAATATCCTTTGGCGTCTTTCCTATAAAGAACCAGGTCCCATCTGAGCTCTAACGGTACGGAAAAACAAGCCGAGGTAAACGCACCGATTGCACCGATTCCTTTTTCAACATAATAGCTCGAATGGCCAGTTCGTCTAACAACATTAATCATTCCATCGATAGCAGCCCACGCATCAAGGCTGACATCTCCAAGTGAGCTAGCCGCACCAAGCTCTCCGACAGTACATGAAAACAGATCGTGACCAGCAATAGTTTGGATTTTTATTACGAGCCCACGACCTTTTGCAACGTGCCGTGAGGACCCGCGAAAACGCTTTCGAATAGATAGACCGAGCGTCACAGCATCGTTGGAAGAGAAGCTGGGGAATCGATACGTCTGCGGAGAACGAGAAACCTAAGCAATAATATTAGCCGACGGAAAGAACCAGGACATGCCGTCTCTTCGGATAATGTCTGGGCCGCCATCTCAGCCTCACTTGGAGAATTATGTTGAGAGTATAGTCCATTGAACATCTCGCTATGCACTTTTGGTAGAGAATAGGGCAAGGAGGACGACGAGCAAGGAGGAAGTGCGGACAGAATTGAGTGCCTTGCGGTTAACACGCGTTTGTACCAGGACGGAAGCCAAACAAGGGGGTGCTTGAAAGTCCGGGAAGCTTGAGCTTGAGCATGAGCTAGCTCATCGCCATTCAGGATCACTGCGGTGCTTTCTTCATCTTTCTCTCTCTCTTTCAAACAATGCGAATGCGAGGCAAAGCTGGACGCCGTGCTAGTAGTTGATTTCAAGACCCTTCAGGCTCATCGACGGAAGCAAACTCCTCGGTGCTCTCAATAAGGATAAGAAATCACCTGCTTCAACACCGACAACTGAACGCCGCCTTTTCTTATTCAAACTGCATCGTCGAAGCAGTCTTACTTGTGCTCCCAGACCATGGAGTTCTTCAACGACGTTGGATCGGACCCTTATAAGCCCTCTCTTTTTGAGCTGGTAGCCCAGGAGCAATTGAGAGACCTGCTTCAACCCGCCATGAAATATGTCCTATCGGTGTGTTTGTCCGCGATGGCTTATTACATTTTATTCAAACTGACGAAAGCCAGGTGTTTGCTCAAAGATATCCTCGCTATCTGCTGCGAATCGTGAATCGACACGAGGAATTTTACGCCTTGCTCATGTTCTTCGTTGAGAGGCATTATCTTCGCACCCATGGTTTGTCAACTAATCGCGTCTTCATTCGCTTACTGAGACTTACGACAGGTGCTTCGTTTGCTGAAAATTTTTATGGGCTCAAGCGAAGAAGGAAGCCATTGTTCGACACAAGCAGAGCTAAAGCAGCAGTGGGTGTCTCGGCAGGGGAGGGAAAATTGAGGAAAAAGGACATCCAGCGATCTCTTTTCTTCCTGGTGAGTATAATTCATTTCAAGAATCACAGAGTGCACTAAAGCATTCTTGAAGATCGTGGTGCCTTACTTGCGCGCGAAAGCGCAGGACTACTTTGAAGCTTTAGGGGGTGGTATTGATCCGTCTATATTCGATGAAGATCGCCACCAAAGAGCACATCTTCAACAAGACGATGATGCGAGTCACTTTGTTCTCCTTGCAATTTGTTTATACGGATGGCTAATTATTATACTTTACCACAGTCTTTGCGATTTCGCGTCAGGGAGTTTTACAAGAAAATCTATCCAACTCTAAACGTTGCATTTGAAACGTCCCTGATGTGCTACAATATCGCATACCTATTTGATCGCACGCCGTTCTATCGACCCTGGTTATCGTGGATGGGTGTTGACCTACGGCGACTAGGTCCAGAAGATCTGGTTTGTGGTTCTTTAAATCTTCGCTCGTCTAATCTGAACCGCCGTTTTATCAGCGACCGATGATCAAAGCAACCTCAGTGAATGGTCCAACTACTCCAAAGCCGATTCTGACCGTGCTGCGCCGCCTTATTTTGCGAACTCCGCGGCTACTTCTGGATTCGCTCAGGGTGTTATTGCCTAGCATGATATTCTTCATCAAGTTCCTGGAGTGGTGGTATTCGCCTTCTTCTCCGGCACGCAGTATCTCAACGACACCGTCTGGCCCACGGCTACCACCTCCAAAGTTACTAAAGCCTCACCCTCAAGGAATCATTGTCGACTCAACGCAATACGGCAAATGCCCGATTTGTTCGGGTCCTATTGCGAACGCGACGGCACTTCCATCGGGATATGTTTTCTGCTACCGATGTGTACATCAGCACGTAGAAGAACACGGACAATGTCCAGTGACGCTCATGTCTACACAAATTTGGCAGCTAAGGAAGATATTAGTGTAGTGTTGTTATCTTTTGCATTGCATTGCAAAGTAATTGTATATGATTACAAACACTAAACGTGACGTTTTTGGAAAACTGAACTGCGACAAACCGCACGTTCGTGAAATGAAGCAACAAGTCCGAGTCCGAGTCGACGAGTGGTAGACTACTATCTCTAGGCACCGATGTCGTTATTTTTCCCAACCTGCCTTGGTCAGTAATAACGTTCATTAATACACCGCCAGCAGCCCTCCGAGGGCTACTATGAAGGTTCGATCTTGCTTCTCGTTGGCACAGTCGCACTAACATCCACATATCACAGTTCGGGAAACAAATACTTGCTCAACAAATCCCAGGATGGTCTCAGTATTATCTCGACTACAAGGGCCTCAAGAAAATTGTCTCGTCTCTCGTTTCTAGTCGTTCTGGTACATACACCTTGAGTGTAGATGAACAACAGGAGGTTACAGCAGCGCAGACGCCAGAACTTGCGGATGGGCAGGCTCTGGCGTTGCTATCGGCATCGGGCAAGGATGAGGATAGAGGCCCACACTTTCAGGCACACAAGGCAGCGTTCTTCTTCAAACTCGAGCGTGAGCTAGAAAAGGTGTCGCGCAATCATAGTTCCGAAATTCATTCTCTAACTGACCTGGATAGATTAACACCTTCTATCTTCAAAAAGAAGCAGAGCTCAAGCTAAGACTAGAGACCTTGTTGTCAAAACGAATGGCTGCTGTTGCAAGGTTACTTCCCGCTGCTGGTGATTCAACTCCTAAAGACCATGTCGAATGGAAAGCCGTAGAAGAGGGGTTCCGTGTTCTGGAGCGTGACTTAACGAAACTTCAGGTAAATTTTCGTTTTCTTGGAGTTGGAAATGAAGGCCTCAAGAGTTTGTTACAGCAATTTGTAGAGATTAATGCGATTGGCTTTCGGAAGATCCTGAAGAAGTGGGACAAAAGGTCGAAATCGACCACGAAGGAGCTGTACCTTTCTCGTCAGGTCGACGTCCAGCCCGTGTTTAACCGAAAACTTATTGGCGAGCTGTCTGATGTGGTTGCCCAGTGCCTTCTGGATCTTACAGATCTGACAGTTGGCTTGAGTAATGATGGTTCCGTGGTTAATGACATGATATTAACTCATCAAATTGCGTTGGAACGCAGTTCGCACATGGCGCCGTTCCGTGATCTAGAGACAAGTCTCCAGAATGCGGTAAAGGCAGGCGACGAGCGCGCAATCCGGGATCTCATTCAGCAATCGGATACGCTATTGTCCCAGCCAGGAAGCAAAGCACATGTTAATCGCGTTCTCTGGAAGGTCATTATCGATGCGCCTCCAGTGCTTGCAGACTTTATTATATCTTGTTCACCCCTTGATTTCTACTTCATTGATGACATCAACGGTCGGACGTGTCTACACGAGGCCGCAATTTCGGGAGAGGAACGTCTAGTTAACATGTGCATTAGCAAGGGAGTTGAGGTGGACCGCGCGGACATCTATGGTGATAACTCTCAAGCTCCTGACTGTCAATGTATTGATCTGTGAGATAGGAAGGACTGCGCTTCATTACGCAGCAATGAACGGACATGCGATCATTTGCTCCAGGCTTATAGCTATTGGCCTGACTCCGTCGTCGCTAGATCTAGACAATTACACATCCTTGATGTACGCGGTGCTTAAAGGAAATACGGAATGCGTGGAGATTCTTATTACTGAGGGTCGAGCCGACCTAGGTCCGCCTTCAGTTGCAAATGATCTGGTTCCCCTATCACTCGCTTGTCGTGTTGGCCATGTCGATGTTGTGCGGCTCCTATTACAGTATAATGCAAGGAACGCCCCGAATACAAATGGAGAATATCCGATTCACATTGCTGCTCAAGAAGGTCATGCTGAGCTCTGCCGATTGCTCCGAGATTACGAGGGATGGGATGTTCCGGACAAATATAATGAATGGACACCGCTCTTTCATGCTGCTAGACATGGCCATGAAAGTTGTGTTCGGGTCCTACTTGGACTTGGAAGTCGTGTAGATATCGTTGATGAGACCGGAAGACAAGCAGTATTTTATGCTGCATGGTATGGTCATCCGACGTGTGTCAACCTACTTTTGGAGGCCAGCTCCGAAACGGCCACGGCAACAGTAGCAGGCTTCTCCTCTCCTACAACAGTTCCGACGACAGAACAAAACAATTTAGCAGATACGGACTTGGATATGATCCCTTCTTTATCTCTTCCGCCTCCTATTATGCCTTATCGTGTCTATGGACACAACTTCCTTGACAAGGCTTATTTGGTCCACATCGCCATTGGACACCCGTTCTCTCGCGCATCAACAAGGGACCCAGCTGTTCGCCTATCGCCACGAATCATGAAAGCCTCGACTGCGCAATATCCACATTCTTCCCCTCTTTTCAAGCTGGTGATGTCCTGTAGACCGGACATTAATACAGCGCCGTACAGCGTCTCTATTCCACTGCGAGATGAACGCGATTTTTTCGTCTTCCAGACTGCAGATCTCGATAACATGTCATTGGAATTCTCAATTTGTCCCAACTTCGGATCCAAAACTATAGGCCGAGCTATCGTGCTCTCTTCTATGCTGCTAAGCAAGCCGGGTACTGCCTTCGTCCTTCCAATTCTAGATCACCATCTTCACATGATTGGAGAAGTAAGCATTCCAATTTAGTATGTACTTGGAGGAAGTTGACGGTTGTAATACTCGAGATGCGCTTTGAAGCTCGGATTATCACGCCGCTTAGGGGCATTACTCTCGAAGTTGGTGGCGCGGTTGAAACATATTGGAAATCCATTGCAACACCAGATGCAGCCCCACCCCGGAAGTCGCAAAAATCAGCATCGAGGATGGCCCAGCCATTCAGGACTATTGGGTCCATCCATACATCTCCTTCAAATCAATCTGCCACTGCCATCGGCGGGTACACGCTAACATTATCTTCGCTGCCCGGAGATTACATTCATCTTACAGTGCAGGTGACGCGTGATTTACATCCTGTGGTGCATAACAAATGGAGACTCCCGGTATCCGACTTCGACCTAGGTGTGTCCGATGTAACGCTGGACCAATTGAAGTTGGTGGCATCCCAAAGTGGAAGCATTTTGAACCACAGAGCATCTTCACCCTCGGAATGGCATAAAGCTTTATCCAGCTCTCTATTGCCGTTGCAAGAAGTCTTAAAAGTGAGTTCAGTTTATTCCTGTAGGTCGGCCACGCGGTCGAAGCTGAATTACCGTCGAAGGAGCTTCCTACGTCTCTCGGCATATATCTCGACCTTGCCTTTTCTTCTTGTGCCTCGCGGGAACGGCATGTGCTCGCCCACAGTCACATGCTTAGCTTGAACGACTTCGTCGATTCTGTACTCAGGGCCGTGTATAATTACTTACCATTCCAGCCGCGCCGGCGCATTGTCTTCGGTTCCTTCAACCCGGACATCTGTGCCGCTTTGAACTGGAAGCAGCCCAATTGTAAGAAAGCCTTTCTTCTCCCATCTGACTTCCCCGGGAAGGTGCTGATTTCGATATTATCCCCAAGATCCTGTATTTTTAGCATCAGAATGCGGTGTACAACACGCACTCGCCTCGAGCCATATAGGCCTTAATCCGGACGTTGTGGATGACCGCAGATTGTCTAGTATCAGTACGGCAGTTGACTGGGCGAAGGCAAACAATCTCCTTGGTATCTTTTTAGATGCAGATCTCTTAGTGAGAAGTCTTTACGATCTCAGCTCTTCTCGTGCTCAATTGTTTTTGAAGACAAAAGTGCCCTCTCTCGTTCGAGGATTAAAAGACACAGGTCTTCTACTCGGTGTTTACGGAGAGCGCGAGCAAACAGCTTTGCTCAGCGATCCTCCGGAACCAGATGCCATTCCTGTCGATGCCTTTCATCATGAGGGCGTCGTATCCTTCCTTGATCACTCGTCGCGAGGTCTGTTATAAAAGGGTAAGCAATCGACACGTTGCTCTTTTTCAATTTCAAGCGATAAGATACAAAGTGAATATGTTATTGTACACGGAAACAGTTGGGATGTTCTTGATACAGACTGAAGCGATCTGCTGATATGTAGCGAAAGACCGAAATCTACTGTAGAATAATTACAAAGCAAATTCGAAAGCCGAGGTGAGACACGAACAACAAGTTATGATGCAGTCTATTCCGAGCAGATTTGGACTGTGAAGTAGGAGGGAAATGGATAGTGAGAAATCTTCGATAGGTCCAGCCTTCAGCTCAACAAACGGTAGCACGATAAAGTGAAGCATAGTGAGAGTCTGCTCGGGACATGAGTTCTTCATGAGTCCCGAACTCGGTTATAGTCTGAATATCATTAGATCTGAGAGTGTGCTGGACCAAAGAAAAGTACATACCCCGTTTTCAAACATAGCAATTTTGTCTGCCCGCTTGGCAATCGACAACTGATGGGTGATAATAATGACTGTTTTAGTCCGCTTGCCTGTCACTGGATCACGGCAGATTGACTCGACAGTTTCGAGCACATTGTTCTGCGCGTGCGCATCTAGATGAGAGGTAGGCTCGTCGAGAAGCAGGAGATCAGCAGATTGTGCGCGCATGAATGCTCGAGAAATTGCTACACGCTGCCACTGAGATGAGAAAGCATATAAACTTATTAATGAAAGTTTAAGTGTAGAACGGGCCACTGAAAAGGCTAACCTCTCCGCCGGACAGACCTTGTCGTCCACTGTCTGTATTGCCACCCATGAACGGGTTTGGATTAATTGCGTTCATCCCTAGACCCACGCAGTCCAAATTTGTATCGAGGCCACGCGGCAATGAATTTATCAGCCGTCCAGCACCAGCGCGTGCGGCAGCCTCGCGGATAGGGTGATCTCTAATGAAGTGCTCAGCAACGGGAGAACTATAAATTGTATGATCTAGTAACCACTACCTGAATTGGCTGCGCAGTTCGCCTATACCGACATTCTCGCGTACTGTCGCGTTAAGTTTCGAGAACACCTGAAAAAGTGCTGTTACATGTCGGTGATAATCTGCGGGAGCAATGCGGCGAATATCGATATTGTTGATGAGTAGTTGAGGAGACGTGTCGGGGGAGGGTGCGTCAAAATCAAATATACGAAGAAGCACATTTGAGAGTGTCGTTTTTCCTGATTAGCAACCTTGAGTTGAGAATTGCTTATTTATAGATACAGACTGTTTCCAAAGCTCACCAGAGCCATTGTAACCAACTATAACAAGTGTCTCGCCTGCTTCAACTGTAAAGCTCACATCCTTTCGAAATTCTGTCCAGTCAGGATTGATCTCCCCGATATTTTGATGACTGACCTTTAAGGTTGGCTTTGTACTGCCTGGATAGGTGTATGAGATATGCCTTAAACGTATAGATTAGCCCGAAGCAAATTCAGAGACTTTCAAGCCCTTTGAAGGGCCCTACGCCATAAGCGCCCGTAGTATAGCCGAGGGAAGCCGAAGGAATAATTCCGAAAAAAAAAGGGAACTTCAAGAGGAACAGTTATCAAAACCTACCTAGCTTCTATCTTCATTCCCTTGCCCGTGCTTTCGTATTTCACCGCCCTTCCTGGCTCAGGGTTTAACCTTGAAGAAACAAGGTGTTATATAGGATAAAGGGAAGCACAGTGTTACTTACCGAGGCTCAATAGTCATTGCAGCGAAGAAAGCTCCCATATAGAATATAGATTGAAAGGCACGTTCGAACGAGCATATCAAAGACCGTACGTTGAATAGTAAGGAATGCACAGAGTTTCGATATAGTGCAAGTGAACCCAGAGATGTCGTCGAAGAGTATATAAAGAAGGGCAGCTAAAGAAATCGTTAGACCCGCAAATACGCAAGTTAACAACTGAGGCTGACATTTTGAAGCAATACAAGCATCTCTGACACATTTGCTTGAGTCAGGAGCCACCTAAGACCTGCACCGAGTGTGATTCCGGAATACAGGTCACCCTGCTGCACTTCCAGACCTAGGATGCGCTTCCGGGCTACAGACCAGGAATCAAGGATCCAGGGAGCCAACCCGAAAAGAGCGATTTCAGCCCGGAACGGTTCCGCATGCGCCATTGAACGCATTCGCTCGGCACGCTCCGCTTCACGAGCTTCTGCAGATGAATACAATGCATCTCCGGTGTTGCAGTCTGCGTATGAAAATGGCAGACGAGGCAGGAGTGACACAACAAATGAGAGCAACGAAGGTAATAAGACGGCGCCAAGAAGTGGCAGATGTGTGACTGAGTGATTATCTGAAGGGCCTGCGAAAAAGCCCGTGAAGAACGCCGAGGATGACACTCTAGAAGCAGAGTATAAGATTATGAGCTGGCTCACAAGCTCTGCGACTGAGGACAGAGCTCGTACGAGATCAAGAGGTGAGAAGAGGCCGAAGCCAAATCCGAGGCCGGTGAATGATCGTACGAAAAGGTCGGACTCGTGTAGTAAATCACGCACAGTCGGGTCGGAGAGCGTCGGTAAATCCAACCGAAGGCGCTGTTCAAGCTGTCGTTGTTCCACATAGAAGCGCATAGAACTATGCACTATGTTCTCGTTATGATTGCTACATGGTAGCAACACCAGAGCGGTGCATCAGTTTCGCAAAAAAGGGCTAATAAAATGATTCCACATACGCAAACGTATCGAAAAGAGATTCTGCAAGCATACGACAGCATTCTCTGAGGACAAGACGCACGAGGCGCCCGAGCCGCGCAGAAGCATAGTCTCCAGAAGTGACAACCACTTGGAGCTTTAATTTATTTTGATGTGAGTATTTATTACAGTAGCACATCGAAGAGAATGCTTTACCTCGTCTAAGATTAATGCCTGGGAGTATCCACGGAAAGCAGGCAGTACACCTCTCACAAGAGTAAGGAAAATAAGAACAGTAGTCCGAACTGGATTCAGACCCCAAAGAAGTAGAAGCATGTCAAGGAATGTTTGCTGAAGTATTGTAATTGCCAAGGAAATATTGAGCAAATTACATTTCCTGGGAGAGCCCGGTTGCAGATGATACTGATTGGTGTCCTTTCCTTCTTCACTCGTTACGGCTGTCTGTCTGGATGCATTCCAGACCTCGAAAAGGGGGACGGTGGAGTGCTGCGCATGAGAATCTGAAATGACATGTGGCTCGCCGAGGAATGGTTTTGAAAGAAGGTCTCCTGGAGGAGAGGACATTGAGCTGAAGAGAGTGGGAGGGAAGATGCGCATAACTGGGGGATAGAATGGAGAGTCTGAAGCGGAAGAGTATTTGAAGGCGAGAGAGGATGGGCCGCCATTTTGGAAGACTTTGTGCAAAGATAGTAGATGAGTGGACAGGACGAGAGGATACTTAACGCTGGGTCGTTCAAGCCTTTCTTTCGCGCGCACGTGACACAGCCACTCTCTCAGACCGCTTGTATCCGCACGCGTAGTACGTGCCCTGGCTGACCGTAACAGAAACTCAGACCCCGCCGTCACACCCGTCTCTCACCGTGCACGGCCAGCGCCATCAGGGATATCTATGTATATGCAGAAGAAATTCCCGGTCCTTTCAGCCTTCCCCTTTTGAAAGCTCTGAGCCGGCAATCTATTTCTCACGTTAACCTTTAGTACATGCCTTCTTTGGACGTTTACCTTCTATTTCAGGCAGCTATCACAGATCGCTCCAAAATTTTATTCCTTCGCCTTTTCCGTCGCCCTGACGCATACTACCACATTTTATTATAGTCAAAGCAAACAGAGCATGGAAAGCCACGACGCCGTCCTTAATTCGCTTGCAAAGCTGCGCATGCGCGCAGAGCTGCCTCGAGGTGGCAAGTACAGTGTGGCTCTCGATGACGACGAACAATCTGTCTCTCTCTCAAGCCAAGCCGAGCAGGATCACCACAGCGAGAATGAACGGCATGAAGAGCTGGATCAGCACTCATCGTCAGCCGTAACAGCTCAACAGGCCTCGCATTCCCAGCATGTTCAGCACGAGGGCTATGGTTTCCGACCCGTCTCAGGCTCATCTACCCCTCTTATGGTTAATGGAACCCAGTCTCCTCTTCCGGATCCCAATGGCCTTGGTTGGCCTGCAAAGTCTACTCTCTCGCGGCTCTACTCCACTCCAGCCCAGCGCATAGCTCGAGAACAGAAGCTGTCCGACGCAGTTCGCACTCTTCTTGAATGTATAGGCGAAGATCCAGACAGAGATGGATTGAAACGGACTCCCGAGAGATATGCTCAGGCTCTCATGTGGATGACGCGCGGGTATGAAGAGCGACTGACGGGTATGAACTTCTCGTATTCTCGCCCGACCTGCAAATCTCATTTTTCTTCTTTTGTCTTCCTTTCTCAGACGTGATTAATGATGCAATCTTTCCGGAAGACCATGATGAGATGGTTATTGTACGCGACATCGACATCTTCTCATTATGTGAGCACCACCTCGTGCCCTTCACGGGAAAAGTCAGTCGTCCTTCTTAATTTCGCATATCTGTTTCATCTTTCGCCGGTCAATGATTTCATTGCGAAATTATGTGGCCGTTACATGGACACTTGCATCTTGACCCCGTTACCTGGCCATGCTATTTTGTTTCCCACTCAGAAATACATCCACCAAACTCCCGTGCTCGGCGCTGCGGTTTCTGACACGCTTTTTCGTTCAGGTCAGCATTGCCTATATCCCAAGAAAACTGGTTCTTGGACTGTCAAAACTTGCGCGTATCGCAGAAACCTTTAGCCGTCGGTTGCAAGTCCAGGAACGGCTCACCAGACAAATTGCCATTGCCGTCGAAGAAGCCATCAAACCTCGTGGTGTGGCTGTCGTTATGGAGGCAACGTGGGTTCTATTTGTCTGTGGCCATTAGTCTCGCTGACGACTGGAACATAACAGACATTTGTGCATGACAATGAGGGGTGTGCAAAAACCTGGTTCAACCACGATCACTTCCTGCATGCTGGGATGTTTCAGGACCCAACAAAAGACTCGAGAAGAATTTTTGACACTCATGAACTCGAAGACCCGTTAAATGCATTAGCATTTAGACGTTTGCTAACAACCCCAGCCAGTTTTTTGCATATTCAACATAATCAACGTCATTTAATTCAAGGATCCAACTCCATCACGGACTTTCTAGCGTCCGACGATTTCAATGCCCCATTGTACACTCATCGATCACTTACGATTCAACTCGCCGAATTCCTGGCAAATTCTACCCTTTTGTTCTTCACTACCGATTTTCACACATTACAGATTCATCACATTTACTTAATGGATACTGGATAAGCGGAAGGCCAAAGTAGACTAAAGTTTTGTAATTCCGTATTCACTGTATTTCTTAGTCACTGATAGCACACATACACCGTTGCCACATCCCGACAGAATATTAATACATATGTCAAGGGAACCAAGGACAATGCGTGTTTTGGTGGACTTTTGTAACGTGCTCGCTTCTTCCGCACCGGGTTCCCAAATCCAACCTACCGAGGATTTGACTTGGTGCACAGGATTTGGGACCAAGCACCGAAAAAGTGATGCTTCTTTAGGTTCTTGGCACGTACGCTCGGGCATTCGATCGGAGATAAGCTAATACTAGGATTCGAAATCAAGGAACATGAGATGGATTCTTTGCACATGTTCCCAGCGCGGCCGCTGGCCACGACGGCATTCCTCAGTACTACTACAGCCTATTAATAATGACTCAGGCTGAGCGTGAACCTCGGAGAGCTGCCATGATTCATGTATAGACTTGAATAGCAATGCGCTTCAGAGTTCTGACAATGCATGTATCTTGGTGTCACGCAATACTGTGGGGTGGTCGGCAGACCCGTTTCAGCTAGCATTTCTCCAATGCCCTCTTTACCCAACGAGCATTTACTCGATCGTACTGATGCCATTACTACGTTTGATTGTTTCTGTCGACCGCCTGAAAACTGAGAATCCGGAATGTGCTTGACGATTATAGCTTTTACGCATCGAACACAGTTACTGTATCCCTGCACACACATTTAAGAAACAATCCAGAAGATCAAAGAAGAGAAGCATCTTCAAGCGGGTGCTTCTATCGAAATTCGAGTTCTGTGTCAACAAAAGTGATTTACAAGCGTTGTACGAAAACAAAAGACAGAAGGCGATTGGGAAACAATCCAGTAATGTTTAAGTTTTCACTGCCTGACTGATCTTCTGTTTGAACCGGAGGTACCGTCCCCGCCAATTCTCGACCGATCAATCCGAATCCTTTTAGAGGAAGACTTCTGCTGGGATGGCGGAGTATTCATTGCTGATGCCGCAGCAGCTTGCAAGCCCTCCCTATCGCGATCAGACAATGAACGCTTTAGCCTGTCGCCATGATCATCATCACCGGCTACGATTCCCCTCGAAGAGTTTGCCGAAGGCGCATGGCTGATTCTGTCTCGCAAGCTTCCCAGGGATGGGGAGGGAGCGGTTCCGTTCTGCGTCCCTCTTCCCGGGCCTTCTTTCCATTCCCTCTCTCCTCTTTGGTTCCTTTCTGAACGATCTCGGTCGTCCCGTTCCTTTGTTTCGGACCAGTCTGACCTATCGTTACGAACGTCCCGGTCCGCTTGTAATCTTTCCCCTCGACCACTGCGATCTGCCCGGTCCCTTGTAGAGCGTTCCCGGTCCTCCTTCTCACGAGTTACGGCGGGCGAAGTATCACCATGACCAGTCACTCGCGGAGATGGACCAGCCATCGCTCGTGGTGCTGATGGTGGAGGAACGGTGATCTTCAGAGCCGGGATATTGGAAGGCATTTCATTCTCACGCGAGCGTTCATAGGGCTGCTCGAATAACATCTACAATTAGTGGATTAAGAGCTGGAATGAAGAACGATAAGTTACCTTTTCTGCCTTCTCTGTCCCAGCACCTTTCAAATGCAGTTCATCTTCTTCCGTGTCCTTTTCCTTCCGCCGCCGATCGGACTCTCGGTTCGGTTCACGGCTGGCATCTTTCTCAGAATGCTTGCGTGAGCGGTCTTCTCGCTGGCGAGTTGACCTTTTGGCACTCCGTTCCGACTTACAAAGCAGTCAGATGGTAAGCTTCGATGAAAGATCCGACATAACTTACCTCGTCATCCGGAGTTCTTCTACGCTTTCCGAGGCTGACATCCCCTGGAGATGAATCCGCGTGTGTACGATGACGCTGACCATCAGGCCGTGCAGGCAAAGTATGACTCAAGGGTGCATCTGGTTCCTTGCTTTGGCCAGATGGTTTGCGTTCACGTTCTCGATCCTTTTCTTCCCGACGATGGCGGTCGCGCTCAGTTCTGTCCCGCTCTCTATCACGTTCACGTTCACGGTGAGACTCGCGGTCGCTACGGTGACTCCTTTCCCTCTCGCGGTCGCGTGGTTTATCCCTATCACGATCGCGAGCTCTGTCACGATCTGTGTCCCGTTCTCGATCCGTGTCACGCGTGCTACTTCCAGGAATTCGGTCGCGTCCTGAACGTTCAGAGCGACCATGAGTATCTCGATGAGCACCACTGCTGCGTTCTGCTCTAGAAGGCAGATCCGCGTTCACTGAGCGCTTCCCCTCCCCAATATCCGAAGATCTTTCATGTCGTTGTCGATCGCGTTTACCCTCACCGCTTGCTCTACTGTCTGTACTAGCATTTCTAGTACCAGGTCGGGACGCGGGAGACGATGAACGACGTGCAGGAGGAACTTCAGCGGCTTCACGAGGACTACTTGGAATATTTTCAGAACGACGTGAATTTCGGAGCTCCTGAGCGTGAGGTGCTTGACTAGGCTCAGCTGGAGGAGGCATTGGTGAACCAGGATCACGACTGGGAAGTCGCGGAGAGGACTGGGTCGAGTCTTTTAGCCCGTTCTGAGCTACATTGGTCGCAGGCGATGATAGAGGTGTTGCGGGGCGTGAAATTGCATTCATTCCCTGCAAAACTTCCTTGCGGAGATCATTCGAAGAAGTGGATAATTGGATTTTGCCGAGACGTGGCGGAATTGATGGATGGAGGGGCTGAACTTCATCTTTGGTGCGAGTAGTCCCAATAGTCGGAGGAAGCTTGTTCTGGACTTGATCATGTCCGTTAAGTTGCCTATCCACCTGCATCGCGTCCTCCTTCTTCGAAGCCTCGGCAGATGTCACTTCGAGAGGTCTCGTATCTCTGTTCCTCTTTACGACCTCGGGCTTCGGGACACTAGCGTTCGAGAACTGTTAGACTCTGCCGTCAGAGGACATGTGATCTGATGACAAACCTCTCAAGAGCAAGTCTAGCCGCGGACGAAGGCCGCTCGATCGCAGCTGAAGCTACTTTTTCTGGACCAGGCGGGAGGGACGGTTGAGAAGAACGCGGCCCTGTTGGAGGGTTGGCAGGTGGCGCCTCGCGCGGCTTTTCCAGTTGATTAACAGAATGTGAAGACGGGCCCCTTCCGACGGCAGACTGCAATAATCTCAGCTTTCTGATTAAGGATCTATATGTGTATGTGATCACTCACTTTCGAAGGCTGAGCTTCCTTCGGCATAGCCCACAGCTTCTCTCGTTTCTTTAACCCCGATGAATAGCTGGAAATGAGATATGATTGAGAACATCGAAATCAGCGAGCTCAAAATAAGGAACGCACGCTCTTGCGAGGATTTTGAGATCGCCTCTTTCTTCGGATTGGACGAGCTTCTGGATTTCGAGGTCAATTCTCGAACCTACAACCTCGTTGACCGCAGCAATCGGGAAGACTTCGATTATTTCTTTGAGCACCAGCACAGCATTGTAAACGTGCATGAAATCGCCCGCTTGAATGCAATCCGTGAAGCACTAGATCAAAGCATTCAGGACGTTGAGGTATGAGCAACCAGCACGAATATAGTACACTCACCTGGCCCAACTTCCGATGACATTTAGTGAGGAAAGACCTGAAGCCAGACCATTTTAAGAGATCGTCCAGGGAAGAAGGTCCGTCTTTTGACCACTGGGGCTGTAGGCCAGGAAGCAGAATGGTCTTCGAATCTTCCTTCCGCGAGAGACTCGCTTCATAAGCCTTTTGATCCTTGTGCCACTCATAGAGATCTTGTAATACCACTCTCAGAAAAAGGCCTGACAGAATGCTGTATCATCAGTATTAATCAGTATGCACTATATAATGTATGACTGACCATAATTCCGTGCCTCATTTTCACTGCACGTAAATATCACGACTTTCACATGATCGCCGAGCAACTATAACGTGATAAGTGACAAGGACAGAAAAAGAGAACCAAACCATTCGCCGCACCTTATCATAACACATGAGAGTATGAAAGCCGGGCGTCCCCCGCATATGCAGTGTACGGATAAGTCGTGCGCAATAAACGGCGTCCATAGGCGAGAGGAGACAACGAGGTTGTATGCAATGTTCAATGAGAGATCGGATGAACGTCCCGCCCTTCACGTTGCCCGAGGCAACTACATTGGGGATTATTTGAGCATAAATCATTTCATGATTGTAAGCTACTGACCGTGCGAGAACCAATGTTTCTTCTCTCGTTCGAGACGTCCGCCCTCGCCCGTTGTATAACGGAAGACCGACTCTTGGACAGTTTTCTCTTTACGCAACTCGCTTATCGCTGATATATACCGGTCGCGTTGAGCCCGGAAGCCAGTAGCAGAGGCTCTGGTCGATCTGTCCATTGATCTTTCTGCTTGTCGCGCCTTTGTTGTTAGTGAATCACTTGTAGCGAGAAGAGACCTTTCCATCTCGCTATACTTGTCCTTCGGGTAGTATAGGTCATAGCTAGACATCTGCCAAAAGGAAAGATAGAAACCAGGGCTAATAAAGATCAGCGAGTCAGTCAAGTCGCATTCTTCCATAAGCAAGACTAACCCGATGACGTCAAATGTATTCCCAGGTGAGATTTGTTTGCAGTCTTCGAAAAGCGCTCGAAGTTCAGGTACCCACGGATCCTAAGAAATGCAACAGACTGAGTTCGACAATTCGGTTAATATCAGTATTACCTACCGCTGAAGAATTGCTGTCTTCGGACTTCACTTCCGCTGTCATCTCTGCCGCACCTGCGATACTTGCGTCAGCCTTGGCGTCAGTCCCATCGATCTCCATTTTCTCGACCGCGGTAGCAGGATTGCTCCGCTCTGACTTAGCATGCGTAGCAGCAGAATCTATTCCTTCAACCGTTGCTGTTGAGTGAGCACTTGGTTCGCGTTTGGCCGCCAAAGCTGCTTTAAGCCTTTTTTCTTGAGCCGCGGCCCCTGCCTTGCACCATGTGCTAGCATGTACCTAAATCAAAATTAGCGAAAGATGTCAGCGATAAGGTCTCTAAAACATACCGCTATAGCGTCGTTAAGCATTGGGCGGTAGATTTGCATTGCAATGGGTAGGCTGACACCATAAACATTAACCAGCTCGGGCAATGCAGGGATAATCTTGCGATACTCGTCGAGTGGGACCACAATAGGAGTTGTGAGTAAGTCGAGATATTGATTGAGCACCCCGTGAGTTGCATCAAACAGGTGAGCGATAGATTTAAGATGAGCATCCCTCGCCTTAAAAACGCAAGCCTGCCGCTGCTGTGCCACCTGAACAAGAAGTGGAAATGCAAGCTTCGTATCGATCAAGGTTTTCCCAAGTCGTTGTGGCCCCTTCGTCAGAGCTTCGGATGTGTCAAGTCCAGCACCTCGAAGCTCAGACGCAACAGCTTCAGTACGTAATGTTGGCCCACCGGCCATTGCCGTGATCTGAGCGTCTGACAAGCTCGGCAGCGGTTCAATACCAGCCATCCGGTAGATAAGTTTCTCTAAGACGACAATCTCTGATGTCTGACCATTGTAGAGCTGATGTACGATATATCGCAGCAAGGATGATGAGTCCGTACTATAACGGCGGAAGAGTGCCCCACAAAAAGTTGCGAGGCCTAAGATCATCAGTCAGAATGCAGCCAGATGTCATCAAAAAATAGTACTCACTTTGCAACCAATCAGCTGCATTTGCACCGTCTTCTTTCATACGATCCTTGTGTGGGTTGGCCAAAGCATCAATGACCAGAAAGACAAGAACGTCAAAGCCCATGTTAGTCGCAAAGCGTAATGCTTGGATGACGACGTCCGCCAAATTATCGTACGCTTGTATCTGGTTCACAGCGTTCGTGAAGAAAATACATGGGTTTGCATGCGCCATCTTCGCTACAGTACCAGCGAGCGACTCGACTGTCTGCGACGAGAGGCGACGAAGAATCCCCTTGGCTTCGCGCTCTCGCAAGACTCGTTGAATATTGAGCTCCGGATGTGTCTTGTACGTATCATCTCTCCACTCTCCATACAGACGCCACCGTACGGTCACATCGTAAAATCGAAGAATGTTCCATACCTCGACAGTGCAAACAGCATTTCCAGGCATCATTGATAGCGCGGGTAGCAAATAGCGTCGAGCAGTGTGGAGCCAGAACTCTTGCGCGCGATTCTCTGGGTCCAAAATTGGTGAAGAACGTCTGCTTTCTTTATTCTCCAGTTCACCAGTAATCTTCAGTAGGAAATTCAGTTATGAGCAATATACCTCAGTTACTAGTGACTTACGGATTGACTAAGGTGGGTCCTGCCGATACGTAGCAATTTCGTAAGAAAAAGAGGGTCACGACTGAGATGTACACCAGCTAATCGCATCAGTGGTTCTACGATATCGACAATATCCTCCGGTCCCTCGCAGACGGGTACCCATTCTGTCCACTGAGGGTAGAAAAAGACAAAATCATGCGTGCTTGTACTCGGTGGGGGAGGAGCGCATAGTGTCAGTTGCGGTTTGCGTACGGGATGAACGAGTACACCAGGAGATGCGTATCGCGGGCGGGGCTGGAGGAAGCCTTTGTTGCGCTCTTTACTGAAGAGCTTCTCGAAGAGCGGGTCAATGGATGCCTTAAGTACTCGCAAAAGCAAGTCGGCAAGCTCGTGATGTACGTCAACGAGCCATGGATAGCGGGTAATGAGAGCTATGGCCGGACGAAGCACACCCACAGATAGAAGTGCCACTGCTAGCATTGCCTTTTGGACAGGTGGCTCCTTCGCTTCCGGTGTAGGTTTCGCTTCAACAGCGGGAGTTTTTACCCTTGACGAGTAACTCAAGGACGACGATTCAAGCGGGGCCGCCATTGCAAGCAAGTTATTTGAGGAGGATTTGATGCGAGACTGCACATTATCCAAGTATTTTTTCTGAAGCTTCGGCATATCCTCATCGGATGGACTCAACTGTTACATATCTCAGTTATTACTGAATGCAACTTAAGAAGAAGCTACATACGTGTGGATAAAGGTCCTCTAACGAGATGAATCCTCCGCGTATAAGTAATGCTGCGACCAAGTATAGGCCTCTCGGACATGAGGCCTTTGTATCCGGCGACTGCACCGAGGTAATAATATAGTAAGTATCGATCGTCAGAAACGATCAAGACGGGGACGAACTTGGTAATGCCTGAATTTAAAGCCTAACACCTGCGCAAGGACCTTCGGTTTGGGACGTTCAGAAGGCTTAGCCGGAGTATCAGGTCCCTGAACACCATTCTCAGCAAGATGGAGGATTTCGTCCAAAGTCTTTCCACGATATCGGTCAGCTTGACTATCGGTCCGAATATCTTCAGTCCAGTTCCTGAGGCGAGTATGTTCTCCGACCCAAGGCGAACAGGCCAGTAGAGAAAGGAAGAAGTGCCAGTGCGTCGCTATGTTCACGGAAAACACGTCGAGAATGATATCTAACGCTCGATTCGGGTCGAGGTCGAAATATCCGATCAAGCTCACCACACGTTCCCATACCGAAGCGGCTCTACTTTGTGCTGCCTCGAAACTTTCGACTGGTAGAGCAGAAGACAGGTCGTTTGGGGGACCAAGACTGCCAATGAGATCCGTAGTGAGTTTCGTATAGCCTTCGGATTGCTCGCGAAGCAGGTTGAATTTGTTTTGTTTGTAGCTGCAAGTTATTAGAGTCTGTCTTGCACCTCCAACGGAATGCCGACGTACAATAAACCCGTCCGTGCCCGGACTTCTTTCTTTTCAAATAGCACCTTATCCGCAATAAGGCCAGAAGACGTCAACAGTGCCGTATCCAAACGCTCTCTGCACAGATGAGCATCTACAATGCTGGCTTTCTGAGAAACAAGGAAAGAAGAAAAAGCGGTATGAGAAACTAGGTGGCTAGTTTGACGAGGACCAGACTCACAAGAAGTAACTTCAAAAGCTGGGAAAGCGTATCCTTGTCACTTTCAGCAATCTTCTGCGTTTCCACAGCCTTCCCAGCTTCATCCGAATTGCCACTCTCCTTTCCGGCTTCAGACGAACGGCTTGAAACAACGCCCTTCGCGTCGGAAATGATTTCATCCAGTTCGCCGTCAATTGCCCAGATATTGTCAACGAGCAATTCGCCAAACGAGACGAGATTTCGCGAGCGTTCAGTAGACGGAGAAGAAGAGGAGGGTAGCTCTGCGAATACGCTATGAATGAATGCAACAAGGTCCTCAGGAGGCAGGCGAGGCTTAGACTCCGGAGACCAAATTCGCAATACGGCATGTAACAGGCTCTGATACGCAGTTGCAAGCACATCAGAAGAGGCTGGATCATCGATTTGGCAGTGATGGGACGTAAGAAACGAACGGCTTTAGTGAAAGGGAAAAAAATGAATTTTGTTGGAAGAGTCGTCAGCATGCACGTCAAGTAACGGCGCCTTGTTGGAAAACAACGCACCATTCAGCCTCTCCTCCACTTTGCCATTTGCCTAGACACGTCTTCACATGTGATACGACATCCATGAGCAAGGCCCAGAAAGAGAGCACTGTGAAGTGCACCGCTTCAGAAAGTGACTTGGATGTCTATAGAAAGGAAGAAGTCGGTAACGAAGCCTTTGCGTTTGTGGTGGACTCTTGTTCTGGTTCTGGCGTCCTTACCTAACCTTACCGAACAAAATTACCTCTTTTGGAATAAAAGTCACGTGCAGGTCGCGTCGCGTCTTCCGACACGACACGTGCCGTTGCTCGCGGCTCAACCGTGTTTGTTAGTGGAAGCCAACCAGTTTGTTGAGGCATCTACTTCAATGCCGATCCCATCCTTTCTCCTGGATCTGAAGGAACGAGAAATGTAAGTGTAAACTCGGTTCTGAATAATATTCCTGGATTTACGTTGTGTAACCATCGTGCAGCCAGCAAGCTCTCGTCAACCTTCTTGCCCTCCCCTCGCTCACACGCAGTGAAGTCGGCCATGAAGACTCATGCCCGATTTGCCTTTTGCCTCTAGACTCTTTTTGAGAGGAATATGAAGTTGCGGGAGGAAAAGAGGAAGGCCCGTCGGATATATCTTTAGATGGTGCCAATCCGAGACAGATACAAATGATGGGTGTGGTGAAGCTGGCAAGCTGCGGTCATATTTTCTGCAGAAAAGAGCGAGTACCTCGTCTCTTTCCCGTGAAATGGGTGCTGATATTGCTGCTTCCGATAGTCTTGCCGAATGGATCGTGTCGCATGTATGCTCTTTCTGTATCAGAAATTTACATATCGCTGACTATGTCCTTATTCCTCGTAGCATGGGAGTTGTCCTGCATGTCGGCGCACATTTTTCGAGTTCACCTCTATTGACGAAGCAGATTATGAGTCATCCGATGGAGGGGAGTACATTCCCGAGGAAGACGAAGATAACGATTGGTACACAGACGACGGAGACTTCGATGTCGTAACGTCGAGCGAAGTTGACTACGACATGGATAACGATACGCCTGAGGAAGAGGAAAGTGGAGAGGAAGCTGGATACTTTCCACTTGCACGAATGCCTAGCGACACTGATTTCGAAGCTGATGGCACCAATCCTCTTCGACCCTGGAGCTTGTACACCCCGAATGCCGATGACGACTTGCGCGTTTATTCTGTCGCGGAAGTTGAGAGCGAAGCTCCCGAAGACGGCAGTGTTGAAGCACCAGGTGAACTGCTCTATGGCTCAGAGACACCTTCGTCCGAAGAGGCGTCCTTTAAAACGGAGGACTTCCGTGACGGTAAGGAACAGTATTAGCAGTTCTCAAATTATGTGTCATTGATCCGGATTCTACAGCCAATCATGTGGACATTGACGTAGTCTCTGATAAACTCGGAATTGACGAGAGCAATGTCGAGTTATCCAAGGATGTCGAACATACCAAGGCCAAATCATCCACGGCATCTGGCCACTATCCTTCCGAGATGAGACACGACAATGTGTAATAGAATAATCATTTGGCAGGCTTATCGAAGGAAGTATCTAATTGCGCATCGTGCAAACCTTTACGTTACCAAGCAATCTCCCTAAACTACTTCTATTATTTCCTATGTTCTAGCATTGTACACGACAAGCATCTGCATCTCTGCTCTTCAATACATGGTATCCTTTGTCTCCTATAGCAATTCCTAATCTGTCTTTTGCGTGGTTTTCAAGATTTCTTCAACGGTGGCACCCTCCTTTCCTTCTCTCCATACACCAGTCCATTTTCCACTCCAACGTACGCCTCGCCCACCTCCCTTCACACCGAGTTGTGTTTTCAGGGCATCTCCCATTGTTTTCGTTCTTTCATCGTCCGACCCCAGGACAAGCACAGTAGTCACGCTGGTGCTTCTCTTCTCGACCGGAGAGGATGTCAGTACCAGTGCATACTTTGCCTGGGCGGGCGAGCCTGCTATGAACGCTGAAACTATAGACTGCAAGAATCCAAGGGCTCGAGCAGAATCATCCGTGCGATGGTAGTGCTTGACAAATGTAGGATTGCCACTATTATTCATCTCGTCTAGCAGTCCTCCTGCGATAATACGCGCAAGCTCAAACTCAAGTTCCTCAGCGCGCTTATCGATACGCCGTCGTTCTTCAATGACTTGTGATACTCGTGCTGGTACAACTGGAGTCCCACATGACAGAATCCCAGCAACATCCGTAAGAAGCACGTGAGACGTTGCGAGATGGGCATGCAAACGTGGACCACATAGGAAAAATAAGCGAGATGTGTTCGTGTTCTCACGTGCGAGAGATTCGGTTTGAGGAAGAATGAATAGTTGAAGGTTGTGCAATGAAGGAAGGTGGGTTCCGCAGCACCTATCAAGTATCAACAAGCTTCCAGATCGTACCATTCAAAGAAACAACTTACGGATTCTTATCGACACCATCAATAATTACAGTTCGCTTGATGCCTCCAGTATAGTCGCTTGGCAAGGCCTTACCAACAGTTCTCCCTCCTTCAAGAGTTGCGACGCCGGGATGGTTCTCAGAATCCAATGGCTCGACTTCCACATGCACTCTCCGACCTTCATAAGCGAGCCTATGCGCTTTCGCTTGTATTTGCGCTATTTCTTCGAGTGTAAGGGATCGTGTGAGCTCCACATATGAAGGGGTAGGGTATGAAGTAAGTGCCCAAGAAAGCGTGGGTAAGTTTAATTCGGTCTCCAGGAGGGCTGATAACAGATGCTGCGACGTGTGCATGCACATCTTATGTTTTGAAGGTGGTCAGTCAAATGTTGCTCAGGTATAGTTGTGATTAGGAGACCTACATGGTCCAGTCTGCGTATATATCCATCTTCACCAAGCGCAGCGACGACATGTGAACCGACATCTAGTCCGATAACCTGGTCGTGCTTAGGTTTTACGAAATGGATGGCATGTCCACCGCGTCGCTTGACTTCAGTGACCTGGTATTCTTCTCCACTTGCCGATCTGATAAGCCCAATATCTGAAGGTTGTCCTCCTCCTTCTGGGAAGAGAACGGTGTCATGCAAGATCACCTCGAAGAGCTTTTCTTGAGTTGCGGACGACTTCTTCTTTTTGTTACTCGTCTGGGACTGCTCTATTTTATGGGAATTGCAGCTAACGACGGTAGTAGCAATCTCTCTAAGTAATGGGTCACCTAAGGCTCAAAGTGAGGTTTGCTCTTCATGTACATATTATATACACAGGAGTGCTGACGTTGGCAAGCTAGCAAACCCACCGGAATAGGAAGAGACTTGTCGTCCGGTATCCTCAGCCTATCCGATATTATTCTATGATAATCCGGAGGCGTAACTGGGACAGCAGGAAGAATAAGAGCTGCAGCGGCCATAGCTCCAAGTACTACTAGGTTGATGAATGATAGGGTTCGGGAAAGTTCCTCAATGACATGACTGAGATCGACGACGTGGGATTTTGCAGCTTAAAAGGGAAAGTCTGTGGAATCGGCTATGGCCAGCTATGACGCACGAATAATTTTGAAATGGAATTGTGTGTAGAAGTACGTAGATTGGAGGGAAAGTGAGTCGGTGGTAGTTTAATAAGCAATACTAGTACTGTCCTGTCTCCCATCGTCGTCGCATCAAAGCTCCCCTCATAACGACTTTCACCCGTAATACAACGATGGTTCCAAAGATTCTGTTTGTTTTCACTTCCTGCAGTCAGACTCTTACTGGAAGCCCAACGGTATGTTTAACTTACCTCTTACATCCCATCTGACATCCGATTTCTGTCTGAAACAATTGGTGCTGCAAATTTGAAAGGGCTGGTATCTACCTGAGGCAGCCCATCCATACGAAGTCCTCTCTCATGACGCCGAGATTGACTTCGCTGCTCCTGCTGGCCCCAATCCTCCCGTGGATCCAGATAGCGTGAAGAACTTCACGGATGACGAGAGTGTTAAATTTCTCCGAGATGATATTGTGAAAGAAAAGTTTGCCAACGCCAAAAAGCTCACGGACGTGAATCCGAATGATTACGATGCGATCTTCTACGTCGGTGGCCACGGGCCCGTCATCGATCTCGCCTCGGATCCCGTTAACATCAAGCTTGCAAGCGAATTCTATAAGCAGAACAAGATTGTATCCGCGGTTTGCCACGGTCCTGCGTGCGTAGTCCGTTTTCAGACCCCACTATACTTCATCCGACTTCGCATTGGTCTAGTGCACTCGTAGGAGTTAAAGGAGACGACGGTCGGTCCATCTTCTCCGGCAAGGAAGCTACAGGATTCTCGAACGAGGAGGAAGAAAAGGTTGGCAAAGTAAAGGTAAGCAAATAACATGCATTGTCTATTTCCGAATTGACTCTGTCATTTTCAGGATGTTCCATTCTTGTTGGAAACACGTATTAAGGAGCTCGGCGGTAAATACGTCCGTGCGGATCCATGGACTGTGAGTAGCATGTCTATAGATTGCGCATGGCTCATCAGAGCTGATCACCAAACGACGTTGAATTTATCCAGGCCAAAGTTGTGGTGTCTGGTAATCTTCTGACTGGCCAAAACCCAGCATCGGCTGGTCCTTTGGGACATGTCATTAAGGAAAAGTTGTTAGGCTGAAGTGTGGGTTATGACTGTCGTGCAACAGGGCAAGGATTGTAAGGATGTATAAGATGGACGAGTAAATAGTCGAGAATTAAAAATAAATGGCCTGATGATGATCGACCGACCGTTAGACGCGTGTGTCGCCCGCAAACTCCCATGATCAGTCACGCTCAGGCTGGCACTACTTAGCGTGCTCATCTACTCTCGACACACTCCTCATGCCATCATTGTAGCCTGTCGCCTGCTTTCTGGTTTCGCTCTTCAACCGCTCCTCTGCATGCTTTATCGCTTCAATCCATTAGTCTCCTTTCTGGTTTTCACGTCGCATTTGGCCACGCGTTGTGTTGTGCATGCTCTCGCCAGTCGATCGTGACCCATGAACTCGCTTTCTTACCTTTCCAGACAATTCGATGTCCTCGCTTCGTCTTCAACTCCCTCAACTCCTCCTTCGACTCCCACAGGAGAGCTTGTTCCAGAAGGTGACTCAGATTATCCGCAGCCATCGTTGAAACGTGCCCAATCGTGGGCATTTGGTCGCGCATTATTCTTGCCACAACAATTTACACCACGACGACACACACAGCAGCCTGTCCGTGTCCGTAAGCGCTCGGGGTCCACTCCCAGTAGTTCAAGGTTTCAACTCTCACCGTCTGCGTCCGCATCCAGTCCATCTCTAGATGCAACCTCAACCTTCGCCACTGAACCCAACACCCTCACACCTATTTCAACGCTGACGCAGCCCATGTCTTCGATATCTTCCGCTCAGTCTAAAGTTGTTCCATCTAGAGAACTCGGTTGGATTCGGAAGCTGTACTTTCTTCAGGTCATATTTCTTTTTGCAAATTGGCTCTATACCTTATGGAAAGGTCTGACACGTCCCGTACGGGACGGATCTCGGATTACAAAGGGGAAAGGCGTTGAAAAGGATTACTTGCTTACAAGTCCAGAAACAAGTAGCGAAACTAAGGAGGCGGACGCGGACGCCGTACGTATACGACAGGCGAGGTCTAAAGCGAGCCCGGACAGGACTTCATATGTCCGGTTGCGAGCGTCGTCAATTATAAACATTGCGTTGCGACCTCAGACCAAACCTCCCACTCCATCTCCGCTTAGCCAAACGAATCTATCATCCCCTCGCCTTCCCACTCTTCATCTCATTCCCCCCGACCCACCAGAAGAGGATGAACTTAACACCCAAGGAGACAATCCATCAGTTTCTCTTGTGACTTCGCCGACTTCAGCGCTTTCGCCGGCACTTTCTCCAACTTGTAGCACCCCGCCAGGCAAACGAACAGCTCACGTCTCTACTACCCGACCTTTATCCCCTGCAAAGTCGACTCCGCTCCATACCCGAAAAACTCTAGTGCTGGATTTAGACGAGACACTTATTCATTCTACTACTCGACCTCTATTTCCTTCGCGTAGTGGCGGATGGTTCAGCCTTGGGAGTCTTATTGGCTTTGGACGTAATAGAAAGGCAGGGCATATCGTTGAAGTGGTCATGGGCGGACGAAGTACACTTTATCACGTGTACAAACGACCCTTCGTTGATTACTTTTTGCGCAAAGTGAGCCGATTTTTGTCGAATTCTCTGATTACTCTGCTTCATGACACATTCGACTATCCATGTTAGGTCTCGGCATGGTACACGCTGGTGATATTCACCGCTTCGATGAAGGAATATGCGGATCCTGTGATAGACTGGCTAGATGCTGGACGGGGTATCATTTCACTTCGATTTTTCCGCGAGGTGAGTGACCACTCCAACAGGGTGATTCGATGCTCAACGCTAGACCCTCACTAGCATTGTACACAATTACCCAACGGCTCATACTCGAAAGATCTTTCAATTTTGAATGAGGATCTTGCCCGTATCTGCCTAATAGACAATTCTCCTGCGAGCTACGATATTAATAAAGGTACTTACTTCTTCTCAATAAATACTATGACAAATTCTCATTTCTTGACGCGTTAGCAAACGGTATTCCGATAGAAGGTTGGACACATGACCCTAACGACGAAGCACTTCTGGACCTGTTACCCGTTCTCGATTCCCTACGTTTCACAAGCGATGTACGACATATACTCGGTCTTCGTGGGTTCTAGTCAGTCGTCCGTTCGCATGCGTTCTTCGGGATCTTTTCGAGCCACAGTATACCACGAATCATCCAATGTCTGCTCTGCTGGTGTACTATATTACTTGCTTCATAGCATACTCCTACTCTGTTCGCCCTTTACTTATTTCTTGATCTAACCTGCAACGCATTTTTGCATGTCTGGACTGTCTCGTTTTCGTATAGCATCGCTAGTAGTCACCCATGTCAATATTATTTGGCTTGTATCTGTAGAACATTAATAAGTGGCTGGTAACCAGTCTCGTTCATCGTTCCGTTCTGCTGCAGAGTGAGAAATAGGCATCATTATAAGAATCCTTGGTTCCTCCTATGCAGTAGAATACAGTTCACTAGGGCTCTCGTGTCATGACTACAAAGCACAGCAGATAAAAGGAATATGAAAGAAGTACTGGAGAAATGGACTGACAAGAGAATAGGAGTAAAAGAAGAGGATCCGAAAGATAAGAGAGATCTACATAGCCAAAGCTGCTTGTAACTCCTTGAGTTGCGCGTCCTCGTCGTCCTCCGCTATAGCTTGTTTCCGTACCGCTGAACACAAGGAAATTGTAAATGCGAATTGTAGTTAAGGATATACTGTGAGGACTCACGCTCTTCTCTTGCACTTGGTAACGCTGTGGTTGGTGCACGATCTGCACCTGCCAGACGGTCATTGAGCACTTCCTGCTCCAGCTCGCCCAATTCCATCTTCAGCTCGTCCTGTGTATTAAATCGCATGAGAAGACATGAGCTGAATCTAACGATGCTGAAACGTACGTCGTCCAAATCAATACCAGTGTTCAGTGGATTTGAGATTGCTTCTGAGATTTCATTCGCAATCTCCCGTTGCTCGTTGATAGCAGACATAGTAGCATCAACTCGTTCCGGTGTTCTATGATTGCAGATAGAAAGACGTAGAGTAAGAATGAGTCAACTGATTGCGCAGTATCAGGAGATGCTTGCAGCACACGCACAAGTTGCCATGAATCGTCTTGAGCGCGTCAGCACCCTTCTTCATCGCGGCCATCGTTTCCTGATTGAAGTTTGCGGAATCCAGTGTGTTAATCTGCATTTCAAGTTGCAAACGTGTCCCTGCTAATCGATCGAGTTCTTGCTCGGTCGCCTTCTTCCGTCGTAATGCAGCAGTGGCGGCTTATTCAACGAAATTATATAGGGAAATGAACATAACGCGTCGGAGAGCATCCTGCATTGCGATGTGGTTGGAAGCATACCTGCTTTGTTCGTGACTGCATTAGCCTTCGCCTTCTTGAGCTCCTCGTCCACCTTCTTCTGGAGATACTCTTCCTTCTTCTCCAGCATCTGGAGCTGCTGGCGCAGCGTTACAATAGCTTCGCGTGTGGACTGTTTGGGGTCCTTTCGCCCTCCGAAGTAGCTCATGAATCCGGACATCATCGTAGAGAAAAAGAGAAGTACGAATAAAGAACGGTTGAGAATAGGACAGTATGTGGACAACTCTGGTCCCCTGCGCTGCGCCAGACTTCGATCAAGGTCATGAACCTGTGGCTTATGTACGCATAGTTGCCTTTCTGGGCGAATCTAATCGAATGTTCGATTAGGTAAGGACCTTAGCTTGTATTCGCATTCCAAATGTAAATGTAACAGAGATCTTTATTC
The DNA here is from genome assembly GCA_009806525.1 of Sanghuangporus sanghuang. Taxonomy (NCBI): domain Eukaryota; kingdom Fungi; phylum Basidiomycota; class Agaricomycetes; order Hymenochaetales; family Hymenochaetaceae; genus Sanghuangporus; species Sanghuangporus sanghuang. Next base: position 1,805,951 of record VVIT01000003.1, read on the forward strand.
ATCTCATGAACTTAATGTAGGCCACCCGTTCTACGGATACAACCATTAAGTGAATGGAAGAGAATTGTACAGTTTGGTTCCCAGATATCCGCGGCCGATTGCACTGCAGTAAGGAAAGCAAATAACTAAAAAGCAATGATAAAAGTGTGCGAAATCCCGTCGACACGACTAGAAAGCATGAGATGAAATGGTGAAGCGCTTGAAAGTATAACCCAAGAATGCCAGATCCTTGCTCGCGTTCCCAGCTTCAGCCGTAGCAGGCTCCTCCGGCACTTGAGGCAATTCATCAGTCGGGAAATACGAAGTATCCGTGATGGAGCGCAAATGTGGTACAAATGGGGCATCAATTTGCCTGATGGTCGGCCAATCGACGCCGTAGAAGAACGGATGCATTTTGATTTGGTCAACGTTCAGTCGCTCTTCCGGCGAGGTGATCAAACTGACAAGTCTTTCAGCTAGAATGTTGTAGGACACTTGGAAGAAACATACCGTCGAATTAAATCTTCAGCTTCGCGGCTCAAATGGACGTCGTCCGGGAATGCCAAGAAATTTCTCCAGCTGACGATCTTCTTGTATGTTTCATGTGGAGTCTCCGAACAGAACGGCGGATAGCCAACCAGACACTCAAACATAATCGCTCCAAGAGACCACCAGTCGCATTCGTTGCCATAGCCATGCATCAAAAAAATTTCTGGAGCAATATAATCCGGAGTGCCAACTGTGGAATATGCCTAAAAAAAACATTATCAATATTGATTCTTTGCCAGTATGCAACATGTTACGGACCAACTTTCGCCTGTTCGCTTTCCACGTTGCGATCTGATCCTTACTTGACATGGTTAGGTGAATTGCATTGACTGTGACACTATTGCGAGCTGCGGTAGTTGGAGAATTGACCCCGTTGGCTTGATCTAGAAGCTTCTGATAGTACTTGGAATCATGCTCGCGATGGAAGCCAGTGGATAGACCGAAATCAGAAAGCTTGATGTGTCCATCCTTGTCTATTAGGATATTATCAGGTTTGATGTCTCTGCGCAAGGTGGACTTCTGAGTATTTATGACATTGTAGTGAGGAGCCCTAAACATACCGGTGGATGAAGCCAAGTTTATGAACGGCTTCAATTGCAAGGACACATTCTGCTATGTAAAAGCGCGTAACATCCTCCGAAAAGGTATCATATTTGATGAGCATAGTCATCAGGTCGCCTCCGGGAAGAAATTCCATGATCAGATACAGATATGCAGCATCTTGGAAAGAGTAGAAGAGCTGCACAACCCACGGCGAGTTTGATTCCGCAAGCACATCTCGCTCAGCGCGGACATGGGCGAGCTATAGACACGTTACCAAGGACTAATTTCAACGTTGTTATGGACGGACTTGCCTGATCTTTTTTCAACATCTCGTCTTTTTTCAATGTTTTCATAGCATAGATCTTGCCCGTATCCGTCTTTTGGACAAGACGGACCTGATATAAGTCTCTAAGCTCTCAGCCTTGGCCAGAAAGGATAAGGGCCATACCTCTCCAAAGGCACCCTTGCCGATGACCTTGACTGTTCGGAAATCATCCAGACCAAGCTTAGTGCGCCGCAATCTGAGAAACGTGGACTCTTTCTTTCCGAGTTGCTGAAGTTGCCGCTGTTTGCGCTCATCGGTCATTGTATTGTCTGTTTGCAGCCTCCGTTCCAGTTCCACGCGTCTGCAGAACTGATCAGGTCGAAGTGTTCACTTGTGCTGGAAGAATGGGCGTACCTCTGGTTTCGTTCAATTGCAGACTCGACGGCAACCTTGTAGAAGTGCTCCAGCTTGAGCTGTGCAGCTTTTGCCTTGGGGACAGCCTCCTCAGAGAATCCCGCCGTCGTACGGTCAAAATAGACATAATCGGCGGATCTGGAGGAGTTGCTGCCGGTATTTTGAGCGCTGGAGGTCTGTTGTTGCGGCATGTATGGAGGATTAGAGCGAAAACTTGGTTGATGATGTTGTCGTAGCTGGTTGGGATGTGACATTTTTGCTGAGGAGCGATAGGCGGAATATTTACGAGTGCCGCTAAATCGATCGCGAGGTCGTAGTCGAAGCTAGTAACTAGAGCCTTGCCTTTTACGTACTTCCCCGTCGATCCTTTATTCTTTCTTTCGCCGCTCTTTTCTCCGCCCCACCCAGAGCTCGAACGCGGAGCTTTCGATGCGGTTTCGCGTCGCATCAAGACCACCGGTCAAGCCACTCAAAGCGTGGTTCGACATTCACAACGATGGCTCAGTCATCGATATTTTGGGTGTCAAGTCCCAGCTTTGTTCTCGGTTGCCGCAGTTAGTTGAGGATGGAACCATTGTTGCTCCCACCGAAATCAGTTTATTCATAGACGATTTCGAACTCCTGGATGATTCAGGTCTGGACGTAATAAAGGAAAACGATCTTGTTCAGTAAGTCGCAATAAGCTACATTATACTTTATCTCAATAAGTTGGTGGTGTTCCTTAGTATTTCGAGAAAAACCAGAAGACAATCACGTCTTCAAAAACGTAAACCCACGGATGACCAAGGTCAGTATACTCCGTACGCTGAAAACCCTTCTCCTATGAACATCTTTCATGCCAGAATCTACGGAATATTCTCATAAAAAGCGACGACTTTCTAGTTTGCCCAGGAATACTACACAACGATTGTTGTTTCCGTTATCTACTTCCGAAGGCGAAGGCACCAATACAGTACCCGTGGCACAGTCGCGCAAGAATATTTTGCAACAGCCTCTAGATACTACGTCCAAGAACAAAGATGAAGATACCCATGCAAAGGTGATGAAGCGGGACCGCAAGGCACCACATTCTTTACCCGTCCCTTCCAGTTCTGAGGACGAAGATATCGAATCAGATTCTCCTAGCAGTACTGAAAGTTCCTGTACTTCGAGTTCAGCCACGACATCCACTACATCGTCTTCGTCATCGGATTCATCATCTTCGTCAAGCTTCACAACTAAGGCGCGGCCCTCGGAATTGTCTCGGCCTCTCCAAGCGTTAGTCAAATATGCATCTATTGTTTTACTTCCGCATTGCTAATTTATCATAGCAGCACGCAAAATAAGTCTGTTACAAACTATGTCCCTTCAGGCCAGGGTAAACCATCGACCCACAGTAGAAATGCTCGGCGCCGGATGAAACGCATGTATGAGAAGCAACAAAAAGAGCTGGAACGGGCAACAGTTCGAGCACTTCCTATGGATTCGGTAAATGCGGTACCACTGGGTGTTATGAGTAACGCTGTCCCTGAAACTAAAACGGACAGTACTGGCGATGAACAAGATATCCCGATTACGCCTGCTGTTGAGCAAAGCCCCTATATTGACAGTACGATTACCTCCTTACGAAACAAAAATAAGAAGAAAGGCTTCAAGCAGTCCATGGTCGGCGTCACCCCACAAAGAATGGTTTTCACGCACAATGCTGGAGCACCTCCCGAATCGGGCACAACATATTACTCGACTGCATCGAGCACTGCATTTCCCGTTGCTCGTTTAGTAACACCGTCCGAAAAGCAAGTTTACGGGCTTTTACCTTCTAATATGTTCGTCACGTCCGTCGAGGTCGAATCGAAGAACTGGGATAAGAAGACGAAAATCAAGCAAAGAGACACGTACGGTAAAGAGCTGGCGACAGATGAAGCTATGCCTGGCAATGATGAGACGATACTCAACTACGGAGAACCAGAGTTGGACTGGAAGACGGTAGATCAAGATTGGGAGAAGATGCATATTGTTGCCGATCCGTCATCGTTGACTTCAGGAGTTACTGTTGGCTGGAAGGTACGTCTCCGGACTTTCAAAGTAGGGAAACATGCTATAATTTCTTGTACAGGCTCTCGCCATTAATCCCACAACTTTCACGCCGGAAACTCTCGTGCACGTTGCACGCGTGAAGGAAATCAAGCATGATTCTTCCTTGATTGTCGTTGAGCCTATCCAGAGGCCTGGATCAGACAACATAGCATTTGGTTCATTTACTCGTACCGAGGGCGAGAACGTTGAGCCTGATAGCAAATCGGTTGAAGATATATCATACACCTTTGAAGATGCTTTGACGGCTGAATGGAGACTGGTGAAAGTCTAAAGTGGGGATGTCTGCATCTATGGAATTCCAGGACTTTACGCCGCGCATTTATGCTGCCTTTGATTCCCCTTCCGCATTTGTTCTTAGCGCTTGCAGAAGGTCTTGAAAGCGCTTACGCAGTCTCGTCGTTACTTCGCTTTCGTCGGGAGAAGGAGGAGGCTGGTATATGCGAGAATCATGAGCGATGAAGTCGTACTCAGTAGATAGAAATAATTTATTTACAAACTGATCCAGGATATACTGCAATACTATGATTATTTAATATTCATGCGACGTACTTGTAAATCCTACTCACCTCTGCCTCCTCGATTGTCTTCCCCAAAGATCGTGAGATCAATGAAGTACGCAACGATTGCTACTTACTTACAAGTATTATTGGACCTCTAAGTATCCATGCACCTGATCAGTACAAATGAAGAAAATCGAGTACCTAGCGTTGGTCATACCTATTCATTGGAGACAGAAACCTCTGGTCGAAATGGTGGAAACGGGAAGAGTGGATAATCGGAACTCGAAGGTCGACTCGGATCTAATCTTGTCCTGCACGTGACTTTAGATCGCGCCGCGCTGGCAGAGAAACACGCTTTCACTTTAACTTAGACTTTAACGTGCTACGTCGAGCCTGATTTCTCTCTGAAATTCACCAACCTCTATCGGTCGACGTAGAGCAGGGAGCGAGGGCTTAATCATGGCGAACTACCAGTACGATGAGGGAGGCAGTATGGCTGCTTACTTCCTCTTGACATTTCTTTCCTTAATTCTCATACCCTTCACTTTCACTGCATTCAAATCCTCAAGTAATTATTACCGCCGTGTTTAATGCACTTTAATGCTGACTCGATTCCTCTTAGAAAAGGCTGAGACTACTAGCTGCGAATGCTGTATGTGCGTCAAGCAGCACGAGCGTATAAAGCAGAGAAACAAGCGGTCTTTACTTAACCCGAAACTGGGTGCAAAGTAAGTGGCACTTGGGATCTTTAAATCTTCATAGCTCATTTGGCAATTAAAGAACATTATTCTTGCTTGGAGGATGGTCTGTTTTCGCCTTCCTGGTCTATAAAGTTTCCACAACCCGAAACGAGAGCAAACTGTACGACCCGTTCGAGATCCTTGGGATTAAGATGGGAACCCCGGAGAAGGAAATTAAGTCCCACTACAAGAAACTCTCTCGCCAGTTCCATCCGGATAAAGTAAAGCTAGGCGCGAATCAGACTATGGAGATGGTCGAGGCGTACTTTGTGGAGATCACGAAAGCGTACAAGAGTTTGACTGACGAGACGATCCGCAAGAATTGGGAGCTCTATGGCCATCCAGATGGTCGCCAGGAAGTCAGTATGGGTATCGCGATTCCCAAGTGGGTTGTAGAGGGTCAACATAGACTCTGGTTTTTGGCCGGGTATTGCGTTATTTTGGGCGGCCTTTTACCGGTCGTCGTTGGAAAGTGGTGGTTTGGGAGCAGAATTAGAACGAAGGATGGCGTGCTTGCGAATTCGGCAGAGATTTTCTTCAAGAGCATCAAAGAAGATAGTTCTATTAATGATCTCCTTGGATGCTTCGGAAGAGCTCTTGCAAACGAGCATCCAGTCTCTATTCCTACTGGGGGTTTGGAAGAGAAGGTCCGAGCTCGTCTAGGCGGAAAATATAATGGGTCGCCTCCTGAGACATTATTGTATGCACATTTGCTGCGCATCCCAATCAAGGACGCTTCGTTGCAAAAAGGTACATACGACGGGATTCTCTGAAAGAAAAAAAAAAGATATCCCTAACTCATTCATCTTAGAACAGGACGATATTCTCATCCGATCTCCTTCACTTCTTACTTCTCTTTTAAACATCGCAGCGTCCCATAACTGGTTGAAGCCCACCCTCAATGCAATGCGTCTGCACGCATACATTACCCAAGCAGTCTCGCCCTTCTCGGAGTCTCAAGAAACGTCCGTGTTAACTCAGTTTCCGAATATTGCCGAGGACGAGCTGAAGGAAGTAGTCCACCATCTTGACGAGCGGGACGTCAAGGCATTCATTGACCATCTTGAAAAGTCTCATGATGCACGAGCAAACGAAGTACGAAAGGCGGCGGAGAGCTGGGGCAGGTTGGAACTCGTTGAGGCATCTTTCAAAGGTATGTTTGATTGAGTTTCCCTCTGATACCATCTAACTGAGAATATCATCTGAAAGTCATTGGTGAACGTATTGTGACGCCCTTATCCATTGTACAGCTCGTTATCAAAGCCAGAATATCTCCTCCTGGTGTGGCCGTGAAGATGGAGTCAAAAGAGTCTGATGTCGACAGTATCAAGCGCTCGATAAAGGAGAATGAAGAGAAGGACGAGGCATTCTTATCATCAAAACGCGACAGCGAAGACTTGACAAATGGATTAGTCATTGCGAGGAAAGCCCATACTCCTTTCTGGCCTGCGGTAAGTCCATGAGAGTCTCCATTGATCTAAAATCTTATGTGTCAAATATTTAGCCACGACGACCGGCTTGGTGGGTATTGATCACGGAACCGAAACTCAATCGGCTTGTGATGCCTCCAATGCGGATCACGGATATACCTTACTCGGACCCGACAAAGGAGCGAAACTTCCGGGCATACAAATTACAATTCCAGGCTCCACCGAACGTTGCGATTTACAACTGGAAGATCCAGGTCGTTAGCGATACATTCCTGGGTGAAGAGGTGATCCAAGATATTGTGGTAAGTAGTCCATTCGTCTGTGGTCACGCTGGTTATCTGATTAACCATTGTACAGCTGAAGGTCGACGACGTCTCACAGCTGACCGTGGACGAACGAGGCGTAGAAGATGAAATCTCCGATCCGGAAGAAGACTCGCTCGCAGGACAGATGGCTCTCATGAAGGGCGGAAATGTGAGAAAATTACCGGTGCAGGATGGGAGCGACGATGATGAAAGTGGGACAGACATCGAAGAAAGTAGCAGTGATGACGACAGTAGTAGCGACAGCGACTGAATTTCACGTTCTTTCTTGCAGCATTTTCTGGATCTGCCTGGATTTTCTTTCCATATATCTGCAATGATGCGCTGGCGTGTACCATTCATTATAATAAAGACAACGGTACGGTACATAATAGTGGTAATATCAGCATACTGGTATATGGAACTCCATTGATGGAGGACGAAGAGTCAGAAGATGGGGACCCTCCGGCGGGCGTGCTGCCAGTGTCCGAGGAATTAGAAGATACGGAGCAATTGACTAAGCCTGAGCTTATTAGCTGATTCCCAACTGTAACAAAATAATAGTCCCCTGGAAAGAGGCGTCTCGGTAAGTTCTGCCGTCTAGACAAAATTATAGGAGAAATGCAGTTTACCGTAAATAATCCCCGTGTCATTATTTGGAGGGTCGGCTCTATTGTCCACTGTCCCATTGGAAAGAAGGCTTTGCCAATCAGGTTTCCAGAATGGCGTCGTAGTGTTTGAAACGAGCTACCCCGCCTCAGATTAGCCTATGATCATGCTATACATTAATAAATAAAAAACGCTCGCCTGGATAGCCAGATCTTGCCAGAGGTCAGCACCTGAAGTATTTGTCGGCGATAGCGACTGCTCGGCGTTGGATAACAGAAGAAGTGCCGAAGCTGCTATCATCGCGGCGGAACTGTCTGCTGGCCGCGATCCATCATCGGGGGCATTAAAGTCCCTAAGTCACCAATATAAACGAGACCCCAGAAAGGCGACTTAAGACACACGAACCAGGGTACGATGCCCGAACTCGGCACGTTCTGTGTAAAGTATGTGGCCATCTGCCGCGAAGTATCGAGGTACCGTTGTTCACCGGTGTTCTGATACACTGCACAGCCGGTGATTCAATACTGTTGTGCAAACGTGCAAAAAACTTGTTATCTCACTCTGTGCGAAGCCATAAATTCCCCAGCTCTGTCCCCTCGACCATGTACTGAAGTTGCTTATTATGAGGATGTAGCGACAGATTCGATGTCATGTTTACATACCTGTCATCGGAATACCCTTGTGCGGTCCCTCGACGTATGACATCGCCTGTCGTTTCATTGTACTCCACAACATGAAACGAAGAGCCTAATGTGATCAAAAAGTTAGCCAAGATACCCGCGAAGAAAAATATTGTACCCACCATCTTCTCGAATATGGTTCACAAGCGTCTTGTCAGCATGTGATATTGCTATCTGCCGCAAAGTATCGTTGCCAGTAAGATTGGCCGAGACGAAAAGTACATTTAAGTTCATCATGTTGTCGATAACCACCTATATAAGGTCGGAATGTATCAACATATCAGTATTTTTATTTTGAAATTTTAACGTGATTAGCAACAAAATGAAATGCGCACAGTAAAGTCGGAAGGGTCTGAGGTATTCCAGCTTCGTGTACATCCGACAATCGGATCAAAGCGTGCAGCAAGATCATTAGCAAACGCATTAACGGCATCTTTCGCCGTTTGATTTGTAGTGTCTCTGAAAAATGATATTATACGTCAGGTCAGGGCTACGACAGACGTGGACTCACACGAGCAGCTCCTGTACGAATGGAAAACTAAGAAATCCAACATCATGGCCTTGGGTATTTTGCGCCTCGAGAGGGACTTCAGCAGAGCTCCAATGACGCGCCTCATATAACCAATCTGTCTCAAGCAGCGTGCTGTCATTGCATAATCCTACACGCGTGTTCAGCGCATAGAGCATTGCGGGAAAGAAGCCTGAAGTCCAAGTATCGGGAATGAAGTCCACCCATTTTCCAGTAACATCCGTGTATTCTGGATACAAAGTAGGAGAGGAATTATTAGAAGCGATCTGAGAGACCTTTTGCGCAACTAGAGAAGAATATAGCTCAGGAGGAGGACTCGCGGCAGTGGCGTGGACTACATGTGAAGCTAATACGACGGCGACAAGTAAAGTCTGCAGCATAGAAGTACCAGGATTTATTTCTCCTGAGATGCTGTCGGAAGAAGAGACGAGTGAAAAAGGCACGCATGTTAAGCAACATTAATTACCTAAGTATATATATGTCGCGACGGTGGTGGTCGGACTCGGAGATTCATTTATAGATCGTCACAGCCATCAGAAGCCTCTCACGATTACGTCACGACTTCAAATCGGCTATAAGCATGTATGTAACATTCATTCATAACTAACGAACAAACAACAAAACTCTGCCTACGCGAACATCAGAGAAAACAAGGCGAAAATACCCGGAATACAAAAAAAGCGAATACAAAGCGTCGGTCATGAAACAGGTGGCACGAGAATTTAACTGATACAACTAATGCAAATGCTAACTATAAAATGCGTAAAAATTCAAGAGATAAATACGTCGGGCATACAGCGTCGAATACTGGTTGCACAGCGTAGCATAATCAAAACAAGTAGAAGCATAGAATACTTTCTCCAATCCACACAGGGACTTTTCACTTTCTTCCTAGTTAGTAGTCATACAAAGCTGCCATCGGAAATGAATCGGAAACGGCGCTGATCTTCCTATTCAATGCCTATCAAGAGTAGTATTGCGATTGGTGTTGAGAATTGGCAGTAGACCAGCGCTGACTGTCTACCGGTTGGGTTGCAGACGTTGGGCGGGTATAGTTTTGCTGTGTCTGTTGGTGCTGGTATTGTGCCATTTGCGGGTATTGTGCTGTTCGTGGGTACTGCGGGATATGCGCGACGGAACTTTGCGAGTAAACCGAGGCACGACTCGTTGCATAGTCTTGCACTGCATATACAGGCTTTGTCGACGAAGAGACGGCCTGATGGTGTTGGTGCTGCTCATATTCGGGAAGAGACGATATTGATGGGCTTGAAAGGAAATCAGTCTTAAATTGAATTTGAAATATATGCACGTTGGGTACGCACGTATATCGCTTCACTTTAGGGGCGACCGGACGAGACTTCTGCGAAGACAAGTGCGGTGCGACTGCAGAACTGAAAGAAAAGTTCTAATAACCAGGCGGAAAATTGCGAAAGATGAGAATTCACCTGTACAGAGCTGTCGCATCACAGCTTGCATCCCGCGAATCCACAAGAATCTGCCCGTAGACAGAAGACCTCGTTCCTTCGTAGGCGACGTAAGGATCAAAATTCAAGCGAGGTGGTGCAGGAGGCAGAATTTGTGGGTCTGCTGATCGAGGTCTTGGCATGACGGTTGGAACATCCAACTTAGAGTGCTGCGGAGCGTGGTGAAGCCGACTATTTTCTTGCGAAGGTTCAGTATTATGTCGTAATTGAGCGCCAGATAATGTGTGTGACGACGATGGAGGAGACGCAGTATAATCCTCGCCCATATATCGTAGTACAACCGTTCTGCCAGTTCGTCGCCGTCTGGCATCACTTGGCGCGTATCGCTCATAAACAGGTCCATCTAACGAGTTATCAATCTCCGCGAAGGGTGGCGGAGGGATTGACCGATCCTCATCAGAATCCTCAGGTAAACCGTGCAAGCTTGTTCTACTATTATGTTCCCGCGTCCCTCTTGGCGCAGGTAATAGTCTTCCCGACGCGCTAGAGTCCGAAGCCGACGAACGCAAATGCGCTTCTTCAAACCAATTAGGACGCTCCTTGTCCTTAGTTGATAAGCTAGAGTCATCCTTTGAGCCGCGAGATTTCTTTCTGAACTTTAGAGGTCGAACAGCTGAGCGTTGGCCATCAATCTGACCTGACGCCGCTCGATGTTCCGAGTTCCGCGACACATCGGCCTGATGAGCCTCGTCCGAAGCCTCATCGCGCTCTTCGGGGCAATCATCGCGTTCGCGTTCGCGTCGCTGTTGGGAAATGGTGAGGGAACGTTCCGCAGCAACAGCGAGCTTCTGATCCAAGTTAAGCTGAGCTATTTCATACGACGGCGGTGGAGCCTCGATTGGACTTGGCGTTGAGGCCATGAAAGCCGCAAGACGAAGAGAGCCGTGGAGCAGCAGAGAAGGAGCTGATGGGGACGAGACGGGCAAGTACTGAAGAGGAGGTGCCAGAGGGAAGAGATTGGATGATAAACCAGTCTTATTTGGGTCATGGCTCGGTGATGACTTGGACACCGCATTCAGGCCCGTTTCGGGAAATTCATCTCAATCCGCTCATCCGTGATTCATTCCCTTCCCTCGCTTCGATTGTCTCATGCTCAGGATTCCGTCTGATCATCCGGTCTTCTTCTTTGCTTGCGTTTCAAAACAATCTTCGTTCACGAATACTCCCTGTCGTCATGTTACACAAACACGAGTCAGGTCTTTGGCGAAACTACTCGTGGTCGTTTCAACCAACTACACTGCTCTCTCTATGGCATGCAAACATTGCTTCCTCCGCAAAATATACAAGATCAATGTAACAGTCATCAACGATGCATGATGAAGCTAGCCTCTACGCTGGTTATAAGCTTTTCGAAGCTCAAGTGTCCTTGCGTCGATGCAAATATCTAATCATCCGAACTCGTCGGAACAACGCATCTTTCCGCAAATCAAATTCCTTCCAGTTTCGTGCCCTATAAGCTCAGGAGTCAGTCAGCGGCTTAAACCTCCAAGTTGCGCAGAGCTCACCAATCTGGGCAGTCGTAAATAGACATCAGTTCCTAAACACAATCAACCCAGTCACCAGTCAATTACGCGGAAAGAAGGGAATGTGGAGATTCCGTACCCCAGCCATCGAGCGAGACAAGCTCTAGAGAACCGCCAAAGTATCTACACGTAGTATGGATAAAAATGCTACGTGGATTAAAGAAGCGGAGCTCACGTCGCAAATATATTGCTCATAGGCAGCCCAATGCCCAGTCGAGTGTGGACACCTACGCCGGCCTTTCGTTCTGGAGTGTTCAAGCCACCATTTTCCTCTTTCCAAGCCTCTATTTGTTCGTTGACTGTCGCACGCATTCCTTGAGGTCTCGAGCTCACGGACTTCAGTGCGGCTAGGCGTGATGTATCGAGTCTCGTTCTATTTCTCGCATGCCAAAAGGATAATAGGTCGGATGGAGAAGAAATTTCGGACTGCACGAGACCACCACCTATAAACATTGCCTCTTGGTCTTTGATCACGTTTGACTAGGGGCAAGCTTACCCTGATCTGATATTCGTATGTGAATTTCGTCCCGCCCAGTCGCAATTGTCACATGAATGGCAGGAAGACAATTTGAGTCCGGATGCTGGATACTCGTCGCATACATGGCCTAGTCGTTAAGGTTAAATATCATACTATAACAGAACTTAAAAGTACTTGCGTTTTTCAGTAGCTCAAAAATGATGTACCTTTTGTTCTGTTAGCAGTAAGTTATCCAAATACACATTCGTCTGTACTCACTCAAGTTGATCACGAATATATGCAAACTTTGTCTCAACATGTCCATCAATCACCACCCTTGGACAATCTAAATCCATTTCCATCGCTCGCTCTGGATCAGCAAAGACAACATCTCGAGGCGAAGTCCGAAGTAGCTCGGTACATTTTTCAATGCTCCGTCTCGGGCTGAGTTCAGTGTTGATTATCCCAACATGAGGAGTACTTGCTGTTCGATTAGGATTTGAGCCCTTGTTGCTGTACCGAAGAAAATCTTCGGTAAGCGCTATGTGATGTTCTGCGAGCACTCGACGCGAGATTCGCGAAACAAGCATGCGTGTAATGAAGCTATCAAGTCTTTCTGGCTCAAGGTGATGTGATGAGAGTGAGAGACCCAGGATTAAGGAAGGGATTATTGAAGCACTGAAAAACATGCCGATAAGCTTTGCTGAATAGACAGCGATCGAAGATGGACGTACTGTTCGTCGAGAAGCGATCTGACGACCTTGCAAAACTTCAAGTTATCAGCCATGGTTTTAATGGGCGGAAACGCCCGGAACCTCTCGAAGCAGAGGACAGTCAGTCTTCTGGCACAACATTTGACGCGATGCCGCTCACTTGTCGAAAGCAGACCAGTACAACTACAGAACCAAGGCTTTAGATTGTTTCATCAGGACAATGAATCTGACAGTAGACTCACCTCGTAGACGTGTGCTACCTCCTCCTGAGTCACCACGATGTAGGGCAAAGTCTGCATGTCCCGTAGCCTATGTGCGATACGAATTGGCAGCTCAGACCTGACATAGTTGGCTGCCTTGAAAGATAGACACACAGAGTCAGTTTTATTCAGTTGCAATACTTAAATCTACTACTCACCATGATTAAACGCTGTTCGGTCATAGATCGGCCGTAAAAAATCTTCCTCAAAACGTGCGTTGAGCACACATCAGTTAAAAGAACCATTCAGTCATCGTACCAACTGTCGTAAAGTGAGTCGCTTCGTTTCTTTAGCCGCATAGAGTTCGAGTTGTTTGTTCTGGTAGAAATGGAGAGCTGAAGAGAGGACCGTTGAATTGCAACGGGCGAGCAACCGCCGCGGTGCACAACATGCAGAAGAAGCATGTTGCAAAATCAGAGTGCTTCTGCGACAATTCAACACGTTCATTTGTAGACGTAAGCTAGCCCGAACATCTGTAACACTTGCCAAGAATGGGATCATAGCAAGGAGAGTGCGGACGAATGGACTTACTGGTCATCAAGTCAAGTAGAAGTTGCAAATCTAGATCGTCAACGTTAAATTGATCGACAATTCGTCCAGATATGGACGAAAAAGGTAAACGATATCATTTGAACATAACAATAAAAGACGGGCATGAGAGAAATCTATTCTACAGTATAAGTCCATGCCAAGCGGAAACAAAACAGAAAGCGCTGCGCAGTAAAGTTTCAACTACATAGTCGTCATGATGTGATAAGGTTGTTCAAAGGTTATTGTTGCAACTTGCTGAACCATTTCTTCAAACTGGTCTGACCAATGCGGTCGACTGCTGCCTTAACATCTCCCCTTTCGATCGCGCAACGATATTTGATGAACTGTCTAGCTACACTTGACGCGGAAGGTGCTGCTTGCACTAAGATCTTCATTTGAATTAGTTCCTCAAAAGCCTGATACCCAGAGCAAGAATCAGTACTTCGTGTTCAAACATAAAACCAACTCTCCTTACCCCCATTAGTGTCCCTCTGCTTATATTGACCATCCCTATGCTTCCACCACCGAGCATTACAGGTGCGGCGGACGAAGTTCGTACTTGAGTTGTGAATAGGTCGTAAAGCATTTCGAAGGTGAAAAAATCATGGCCAGCTGTGCGAGCATGCTGTGCGGCTATGCACAGAGACAGACTTGGATAGTTTAAATCTGAGCCACCGAGCCACGTAAGTTTGCATAATGAGCCCAACAAAATCAAGAGACTTGTGCATACTGAACAAGGAGGATCCTTGAGCCTTTCCGGATCGCCATTCGAGACATTTCCGTAAATTCTGTATGGTGAGATAAGGAGAGGAAGGTTCCAAGCGGAGGATCATGCTGGTCTATACAACGTTTAGTCGGGCAGATGACTGCTATTGTCCATAATAATACATACCATCACCCTAAGGAGACGACGAACGTCTCTGCTAACGCCAAACATGTCTTTGAAAGTCTCCTTAACTGACTGATCTTGCAAAAAAACATTGACGCTATGCTCCCAGATACTTCGCCACTCCGAAGTTGCCGACGTGCACGGAGATGTAGCATCCGCGTAAAGACACCTCCGAAGGAGAGCCATCGAATCTTCAAACTTATTCGGACTTGCAGTACGGAATATCCTGTGGGAGAATCGACTTTTGACACGCTTTTCCAGGAAATTGACCACATCGATACGGGCCGTCAGGCCTACGACGGCGAGACCTCGGTGGGACGATGAGCCAGCGCGACAGGATTGCACGGTGTCCAAAAGGCAATAAAGGAGGGCTTGACGAGGCTGTTCTGTAAATATATTGAATGCATCGAGAAGAACGACAACAGGCCTCGGAAGAGTCGGCAAGGCAGCAATAAGGGACGGTAGGTGGGACGGCGGAGGCAAAGAACCAACAAAGGCGGTCGGGTCGCCATCGTCAAAAGGATTATCATCGTCATCCATATCGATAGATTGAAACGTTTTACTGCCAGTTTGATCGACTATCTGTCTGGCAATTTCGCGTATCGCCAGGCGATCAGTATGTTGCACATAGCCGTTTAGACGGACAACTATCGGATTGTGGTCTTCCTTATATCTTCTCAAAGCGGTCTCAAATATCTGCGGTGGTTACGTCCATTGGTAAAAAAGATCCAGGCAGAGATAGAATACGAAGATTTGTCGCACCTTGGACTTCCCACTCCCCGAAGGTCCTATAAGAAGACAGCTGTTCCCTTCACCACGCTCAATGCTCCCTCCCAGAAGATCTGTCAATTGCCCTAAAGTGAATGCATTTGCAGAGAGATCCGCGTTTTCGTCACGATTGTCCACTAGCGAGGGATCGTGGAAGACGTTCAGGACCGCTTGCTTTTGCTGCTCCAGACACTCATGAAAATGTTCCGGAAGTACTTTTGGGAGCTCACCCGAGAACTTCAGGGAGGGCGTCTTCTTTTGAATCCTGTGGTTTTGAACGTTTGGGGAGTGAAGTACCTTGGTTTCTGTCTGGTTTGCTTTCGGTGGATCAGAATTAAGAACAAGCTCCTCGAGCTCCCGATGTTCATGTTTGCTCGAGCCTACTCTCGCTTTCGTGACGATCTCGACAGCATCAAGGATAAGGCGGTGGCGCGTGTTTCTGGGAGGAGTCGTGCCGAGTTTTAGATCTTCAAACGTCGAATGTTCGAGGGCTCGTCCTTGTTTCAGAGTCCTAGAAGTAGCGTCTCTGCGTCGAGAGTAGGTCCGCAAAGGCGTTGGGCTGCATAGTTCGTGGCTATTCTCAGGCTCCGAGTCGGAAGTGGTGTCACGATGTCGTTTACGCAGAGGCACGAAGCGGCCACGGTCAACGTCGACTGTGGAATTAGCAGCTGTTGTGGCCGAGCGAGTCTGCCGCCTAGGCATCGAAACTTCCTCGTCAGTCTCTTCAATAGCTCGTTTCCGAGGCATTTGTACGAGGGACAGTAAGGAGTGTTAACAACATTGGACTTGCGCCGATACTTGACACGAACGCGATGCGTCACATCAGGTCACAAGATAGCGTGACGACCCGGCTTACGTTTACGGGATTTCCTTCAGACCAACCACGTTATTACCATCCATTATGGGATTCACTGGGTGATCTTGTATATCCTGGCTTTCAGACTTGCATCGTCTTACTTTCCAATTATGTAGCTTGGTGCGATGGGCAAATGCGCCAACAACTGGCCTTGACCTCGTGAAACAGAACATCATCCGGAACCATGCAGGAATCGGTGCGTAATTCTTTGTCTCTTTATAAAGGTAGAATCTGAAGAGGAACATAGAAAGGGCTAAATGGTATCTGACTATCCGGTCGTTTCGGACTGCATCTGGTCCCATGCATGGCTTTCAAGCTGATCGGTCCATGTGTGTAATCACAATGAACAATGTTTCCTTCGTGTCACTGGAGGATCCAGCGGCGCCTCAGGTTTCTGATGTAGTGGCCCTTGCTCAAGCAAGCGGAAACCAGCCAGAATCGGCAGGCTCACCCACTGGATCGATGCGCGGGAAACATGCACATCACATTGAACCTCCGCACTACAGAACCACATTCGTAACAGTTAGTCCTCCCGGAGCGCTGGAAACTCTGCTGGGTCAGCTGGGCACACGATGGACATCCACCCGCCAACAAAGTGCGAACTCAAGAAACCAAGCGATGAACGCCGGGAATCAGCTGACTATCGAGGGTAGCATATTTAGTATCGGAACTGACTGGCGGGTGCGAGTAGGAAATGTCCATCTCGCAGGTGGGGCGGTGAAGGGGATGTTGCTGGAGGTGAGCAAACTGACATGACATTATATTGACTACTGCTTTTCTCAGCACCTTCCTAGGCTGAATACTTGCCATTGCCAAAGCTCCGATCTTCATTGCAAGATGGCACTTCGGAACTTCTTTCGAGTTTGCTCGTTTCTATCATTCCCAATGTGCCTAATGCCACACCGGTGGCTGTTAGTATCGATGATTCACTATGGGATGAGATGCAATGGAACTGCAATGAGCCGGAACCAACCAAGGCGTTCGATGATACAGACCAAGTGGATCAGGAAGATGCCGATGTTTTTGCATTTGGCGATGAAGAAGACCCATCTGCAAAGCAGAAAGGTGACTGGATGGGCATCGATAGAGATCGTCGTTCTGCTTTCCTAATAATGGGGTCGTTGAAGTCCGAAGGAATATTGTAAAATCAAAGCAGGGATTCTATTGGATGTCTTTTCAATCATCGATATTCCCATCAGGCACTTCTTCACTGTCTCCGCGCAAGAAGTTTAGCCAGACCCACCCCATTCCTCTCGCTTCCATGTCATACCACCAGTTGAGAGCGATCGTGACACCCTTTTGCTGTACATGATGCCACCAGCCGACAGGCAGATAAAGGGTATCACCGGCTCGAAGGGTAATATGAAGGGGTCGTGCCTCCGGCGGAAGGTTTTGGGGGTCAGTGGGATCTATTACGGACGACCAGCGTACCGGCGGTATTGATGGAGGTGAGGGCGTAAGCACAAGAGGGGAATCTGCAGATTGACGAGTGTACTTCGCATGCGGATACATACGTTCTGGTTATAGTCGTTATTCTTTTGCGAGTCAATCATTCGTGAAATATCATACCTCTCAATAACCATCCCTCAGTGGGCGGGAACAACGTGAATCGCTTCTCTCCCCGGACAACGGTGTAGATATTTTCATACGGATCTGTAAATTTTGCGTCGGCTCACTTCCACATAACCTTGGTGAAGATTAGCCTACCACTATGGATGCTAGTGACACTCCTTTCATCCCCTATCCAAACATTTACTGCGTCTGGAGATATGCCTAAACTAGCATTTAATTCTGTAACGTATGGAAAAGCCATGATGAAACATACCGAGTGCTTCTGTCGCCCAAGAAATGTCCTTAGGTATGTCAGAACGTAGAGGATCAAATTCGCAGTGTGAGTCTGCATCTTGAAGTGCGTAGAGGTTGCCGTTCTGCGATTGCAAATAGTAGACTTCCGTCGGGGTAGATTGACTTTGATCCTGATCGACTGCTGATAGTCATTAGAGAGGCTTCCGGCGTGTTTTGGGACGAACGCGTCTTCCGCGAGAGAATCCTAAGCAATTCTCGCGCACTGATACGCTCAACATGCGGTTCCACAAAATATCGAAGACCATCACTATTAAGAACAATCGCGTCCGCATTGCTACAGAGATATCAGTTGCATTCACCCAAGAAAAGAAGAAATTATGCAAGTCATCTCTAACTTTCTTACCCATCAGGAGTGACAGCTACGGAGATTGGAGCTTCTCCCATCTTCCCGATTAGATATTCATCCGACCATTTGTCGTGAGCCGAGATTCTGAAACCTGGATTGAAAGAAAGACTGAACATAAGAAGCGCAGTCGGTATTATAAACGAGCGTGCCTATACGTGCCCTTGATAATGACTGGCCTTCCTATTCGTACAGCGCGCAGAAAGTCAATTGCAGAAGGATTGTGAAGTGTTTCAATGTAGGATCCATTCAGCTCTACGCTGTGTTAGGAGCGAGATCACCTCTTCTGATCCTGATCATACGAGTACCTTGATATTCTACAGCGAGAATCCCGAGAATGTCTTGCCGTAGATTTGCAGTCATCACTGTATGATAGTGTTTACTGTAAATAGGGCAGCGTGCCCAAAAACCAAGATTACCATCACGTGGATTCGCGACGCGACGCGGTCTCAGAAGTCACCCTTGACTGTCTTCGCCGACTTTCTAACTCCACGTACCAGCTTCCCTTCTGTACATAACTTATGAGGCCTCATGAAAAGGCAAACCAGATCCGTATGTATGGTAAACATGCCGATGTTGAACTCATTAACCGGTGTGTTTTCTCTATAGACCGCAGCCGTGGCTCAACCGAACCTCCTCAATATGTGGAACACAAAAAGTCAATATGAAGAGAACGAGCTTGCAGCTAACGAAGCACTTAATGCTATAACGATTAGAGGAGCACCTATGGATGCAGGATTATCATTAGCTGACCGAACTGAGGCCACGGGGGCCGGACTGCCTGAGTCTATCCTCTCACGAAACCTAAAGACCGGAAGAACGAGGGAACAGGGCATCTCTGATAATATTCCATTTGCGGATTCTGGGTCAGCGCACAAGGTCGAAGGTATGAGCACGCGTGACGCGTAGATATGCATGCGAGAGCCATGTACTGACGTTTAAATTTCCTTGTCACGCGAACAGCGAATCTTGTTGAGGATTCTTCAGGTTCTGAAAATGCTGCTGTTTTGACGGAAACAATCAATGAAGACTCCTGTGGACCTCAGCCACCTAAGCAAAACCTGAGTGTTACAGCCGGACGGAAGGGTGATTCCTTAATAATCTTTGAATCGCTTTCGTAATACTGAAATTTTGACTCTTGTGGGATAAATCGCAGCAAAGCAACACCCCCTCAACGGAAGCTCTCAACTGAAGCTGTATCCAATATTCGGAAACCGGGCCAAGCATCACGTTGATGTCTCGACCGCGGAAACCGAGCTTTCTAACAACAAAAAAGAAGTGCGCGAACTTAGAACGCAGAAGGCAGAGAGAGCAGTCACCAAATCCGACAGGTCAAATTTTCTCAAGCGTAAAGCCAGCGAGTACATCAATACCCCTGTGTCTGTGCAGGACGGTATATTTCTCGGACCGTCCTCTCAGCCCCTGTCACGGTCCGTAGACATAATCGAATTAACAGGAGACAATGAAGTAGCAGGACCGTCTTTCCATTCCTTTGTCAAGGGAAGTCAGGAAGAGCCAATTGTCATTGATTCCTCACCGACTAGGGATTTGACGGAACACTTCAAGGATGGCTCCCCTTCACCACCAAGAAAGCCGAGTCGACCTGTTCGCAGCGGCGCGCCCAGTGGCTTTTTTGCTCCACGTATGGTAGGATCTTCCGTGACGTCAACCAGGCCCCGAAAAAGAGTCGGTGAAGGCGAGTTAGCAAATTGGCCTAGCAAAGATAGCCAACACGTCCGCGGAGCTCAACGTTTTTTTACGAATCCGCCTTGTGATTTCTTGCGATTACGAAACGGACCACCTAGAGATGATCCATCAGCTTCTCCTATGGACTCAATCAGACGTTTACGCTGCGGTGGAACTTCCTATTCTAACGTTGAGCCGAGGTACCTTGTCGAGCCCGTTCGTTCTCAACAAAATGACCATGCGGGACACCATGACATTCGACATTCGAATGCATCTTGTCCTGCTATTTCCCGTTTTCTAAACGCCAATCACGACGTTTCGAGCATTTGGAATGACAAATGGCGTCCACGATGTGCCGCTGAAGTGATTAGCAACAGCGAATCCGCATTGTATCTGAGGGACTGGTTGGTTGCGTTGGAAATAAACCCGGAAGAACCAGTTACAGGAGAAGCTATGAAAATCGCAACGGGGAGCCGCGACAAATTCTCACAAAGTGCCAAAAGACCTCAGGTCATTCGAACTGTTGACAAGCCACGGAAACGCAGGAAGAAGGTTGACTGGGACGAGGAAAGCCTCGGTGACTGGATAACTAGCGATGAAGATGAAAGTCCTACCCTAGCACTCGGTTATGGAGAAGAGGCAGAAGAGGATTTGTCCGACGACCACAGCGATGAACGTGGGAGTCCATGGCGGCCCAAGCTGACTCACCTTTCGCGACAACGTCCGACTCATGTTGACTGCTCGGATAAGGAGACCAACGAAGTTGCATCTGCAACTACACCGGCACATGATTTCTCCGACCGTCTCACAAATGCTATTCTATTAGTTGGTCCGACGGGTTCAGGGAAGACAGCCACAGTTTACGCGTGCGCCGAGGAGCTTGGGTGGGAAGTCTTTGAAGTTTATCCAGGTATCGGAAAGCGGAACGGCACCAGCTTAGTGAGCCTCGTCGGTGATGTAGGCAAGAATCACATAGTGAACCGTTCTTCTCGTGGTATGTCTAGTACCCGAGGGAAGCATGTTCCGAGCTCTAGCATGCCGACGGAAATATCTCTGGGGTCCAAGCAGGGCAAGCAACAGGCGGCACCTAAAGCCTTCGCTCCTTTTTTCATTCAGGACCACAAGGATCTCTCGCGCGATGCTTCTTGTGGCGTCTCTAAATCCGACTACAAGGTCGCTGATTCGCACAGGCACGAGCCTCCCGAGTCTCCAAGGAGTGCAAGTGTCCGCGCTTATCTAGATTCAGGTGTTGCTCATGGACCTTTGCTTACGCCATTCGAGAATTTGGATTCTAGACGTATTGGTGCCCAACAATCAATCATCCTGCTCGAAGAGGTTGATATCCTGTTTGGAGAGGACGTCAATTTTTGGCCAACGGTCGTAGCTTTAATTAGAGAATCACGAAGGCCAATAATCATGACATGTAATGGTAGGCCCGCAAAGCGAACTGATATTCTCATTGAAAACGGAACTAACGATTAGCCGTTTCCAGATTCAAGCCTTGTTCCTTCCGACATTCTACCATTACAGACAATACTCTCATTCGACCCTTGCCCTTCTGATCTTGCGATCGCATATTTGCGATGCATGGCGCTCGCGGAAGGTTATGCGGCGTCAGAGACACACGTAAAATCGCTGTACGGGCGCAATTTCCATCTTGACGTACTTGATATACACAGCGACTTAGTTCGGTCATCGGCTTGCCCTACATCGCCGCCGGATCTTCGGCAGGCAGTTAATTCACTACAATTTCTTTGTCAAGCTAGCCAGGGATTCAACAATAACTCACCATCTAGCTCCAAGGTCCCAGATCGAAATCAATGCGATGATTCCGCTTTGAGTGACCTCTCCAATTGGAACTGGAATCGGCATCCGACATTGGATTCTTCTTTCCCTTTTGTATCCACCGAGCAGGCGGAGATAGAAAGCGAGTCTGCGCGTAGAATAAAGAATCTCTGGAGGGTCTCCGATGCTCTATCCATGATCGATAGTTACCTTGCACGAAGTCCTTTGAGGGTTTTAGAGGTACGTGTTGGGTCCATAATTATTATTCATTGCACGAATAACTTATTTACGCATTTATTTCAGACACACAGCTATGCAGCGGGATCCCTTTCGGACCTCGAACTTGGCTATCCAAATCTCGAATGCGAGACTGACATTCTGCACCTTCAGGATGGCATAACGCAATACAATTATGACGGGGCCATTGCTCTGGAAGCATTTGGGTGCGCCGGGCGTACGGTAGGCAGCAGTGCGGCCACCGTCGGGCCCGGGACGATATTGGATATTCGGACCGAGGAGCGATGGAAGACAACGGCAACGGAGCTGCTTCTGAAGAGGTCAGGATATTTCGCGCGCGTGTCCGGTGTCCTAGAGAAGATCGTCCCCTTAGCAAATCGGCAAAGTGTGGACTGCTTGGTCTTAGATTATGAAGCGTGGGTACGGCTGATTGATCGGATTGACATGGAGATGGAGGCGGCGGCTTTGCAAGAGAACGAGACTCGGAGCAGAGCGCGTGGAGGACGCAGCACGCGAAACAGCCAGCGCATGCAGTATCAACGGTACTTTGATCTTGAGGACGAAGCAAGGGCAGTTTGGCATGCGAATGCATTAGGGGAAAGGATGGAGGAGACAGAAAGCGGGGAAGACGAACGCTAATAAAGACTGTAGCCTAATTTTTGGAAAGTTTGAGACTTGAGATGGCACGTGTGGACAGATGTAGGACAGGCACTGAATACAGATACAGATACTGATACAGATACAGATACTGATACAGATACAGATATGATATATAATAAGTGTAGTCAAGGTGTAATCAATTTGAATTTAATATATCCTTTGGGACGGGATGGATCCCAGCTCAGCTCAGCTCAGCCGCCGCGGCTCAGTGCCGGCCATATCCTTTCTCGCTCGCTCAACTTAGCCTCTTCCTCTCGAACACCAAGTCCTTCTAGTCCTCCACCTCCACTCCCGTCCGTCCCTACGGCTCGAGCTGACCGACGGCATTGTCGCCGTCCGTCCTCACCTTTCTATTCCGGCTACTCGATCGTCGACTCAGGGTTTCCTCAACTCGTAGCCGGCGCCGAAATCATGGACCATCCAATGGCCGCTTCGGGCGAAATCTCCTCTCGCCGTCACTCTCCTGCCCCTCCTCTAGCACCACTCGAGTTCCTACAGTCCCAACGCAGAGGCTCTCTCACCGACCCATCGTTGCACGTCGCTCCGATAGCTTCCGGCAACGTAAACCAATCTTCCTCCCAGTTCAGACAGCACGACATACTTTTGTCTCCCCATTCAAAATACAACGAAACACGCTCCAGAAACACTCGTCCTCCTCCTCTTTCAGCTCGTTCTACCTCTCCATACATCTTTGGAGAGTCCTCAGCGCAATCTCCGTCTTCGTCCAATCTTTCAGCTCGTGTTCAATTAACTGACGACGCGAAAGAGCGTGGGAAGCAAGGTACGCCTGTAATCTGTCCCGAGAAGTAGGCATAATGCTCACTTTAGCACAGAAGAGAAACATAGAACGAGTAGCAGCCAACGTTGTGAGTCCTGTACTCCAATTCTGATACATGGGTTTCGTACCATTGTGGGCTTATGCGCTCTATCTTGCAGCACCCAATCACCCAAAAGACGATATGGATACCGATCCTAGTAGAAATCCTGCAGACAACAAAGACCCCGACGATCAAAGACTGCTTGCAAATTTCGACTACAGCATGCGCCGACATTCCGTTCCATCAGGACCTCAATTGGGATTAGCTCAACAGCGTGGTGTTCCGTCGTCCCCTCCACAAGCTGGAGCGAAGCGAAAGATGTCTACTGATAGAGCTCAGTTACCTGTTGTAGGCGAGGAAATCGATCCTAAACTTGCCGGTCCAGGAATCCATACTAGTACAGAGGTCGATCCTGATCAACCTGCACCGAAAAGAAGGAACTCTGCATTTGAAACGCATAGAATGGCCCAAATGAGTTTGTATGATCGAAGAGACTCCTTGGATTCACGTATGAGTAGTGGTGGTACGCCTACATCCGCGTGGTGGTCGAACGATAGGCGAGACTCTTCCTCATCGATGTTCTCCGGCACATCTATGGGTAGTAGTGCTGGTTTCAATTCCCCGGCCTTCGCCGGCGAGATGCATGGCAGACAGCAGACCGGTAGCATGTCTGCATTCGCATGGCCACCGAATTCAAGTGCAGGTTCTAACGACGCATCCGCACCTCAAGGCATGCAAGCAGCATCTCCTTTGGATCCCAACCTTAACAGACAGTTCGAAGCTCCTATCCCACCCCACACCGTTGTACCCTCCAACAACATGCCTGTCGACCGACGGATGTCTGCTCCAGACGCTATGACTCTTAACTCTTCGGTCCGAGCTGACCGCTCTTTGCGTTCTCGTTCTCGTCCCCCTTCCCGTTCCGCCATCACCGGCTCTCGCACGAACGAGGCCAGCCCCACGAGTCCCGACATGTCTCCCTCTAGCGCTAGGCCTGAAGAATCCCCAGTCTCTTCTGGCTCTGCCTCCCAGAATCATGCCCCGTCATCGGAAAAATCGGCTAACCACACACCATATTCCCGATCACCAGAGCTACGAATATCCCACAAGCTCGCAGAAAGAAAGCGGAGGAAGGAGATGCGAGATCTCTTTGATGAACTACGGGACCAACTACCAGCCGATCGTGGCATGAAAGCAAGTAAATGGGAAATATTAAGCAAGGGTTCGTTCATTATCACTCTACTTGTCTCATCATTCTATAGTCTCTCGCTGACAATGCGCTCATTATAGCTATAGACTTCATACAGCAGTTGAAACAGAGTCAGGCCGACATGGCGCGAGAGATCGAAATGTTACGACATGAAATGGAGACAGTGCGGGTTGGAGTCTCTTACGGCCATCACCCTGCAGCTCCGCACCAAGTTATGTATCCTCCACCAGGCCATTATGTGCCAACTGGTCCTCAACAACCGCCTCCGCCTCCACCTCATACTGTCCCGCCTCAACAGCCGTTATCGCGGCCAGGATCATCCCATAACGCCTTTGTCCCTGGAACAGGCCCGACACCCGCGACAAATGGGAAGGCTCAGTCATAGGCATATATAATGCAGCGGCGTTGACGTCGTTTCAATTCCCTCACTTTTCGCCTCTGGCCGTCATTCCACTGTAGTTTTTACGTGTTTATCTACTTTTTTTCTTTCTTGCTTCTTTCCTCCCTCATTCTGGTCTTTTTTCCTTCAGTCGCTCAGGGTTGTCGCTGTGTATTCCTCTCCCTTGGCCAGGGAACTGGTTCCTTTGCTCGGAAGATCCTTAACGTATTTAAATAAGGCAATGGACCGTTTCTATAGCCCCAAACAATCTCCATCGTCACTTTTTTTCAGCCGCGGAGTGTATAGACTGCTTCGCGAAACTACTGACCACAAAAAGTCCGTCACACGTGTGGCATGTTACGAATTATCATGTAAGAAGCAAGAATTCCCGACTTCTGGGTGAATCTTTGTGCGTGAAAGACGTTGCTCGCTGTAATTGGAGGGTTATTGTGATATTTTCTCTTACTTGGACTGCCGCAAAGTTCCCCCGGACATAGAGCGCTTTGAAGGCCGCGTGTGTTCGGGTGCCAGAGAGGAGAACGAATAGCCAACGCGAAGACGGTGTGGGATACAGGTGCCTCTTGCCACAAAAGGTTTCCACCGAAGTCTATAAGCCCCCGATCTTCATTTACATTTACCACAGGGCGGTCCCCCCGAGTTCTGAATGAAATTCGCGTGAAGGTAGGATCACAGAAGGCCTCGTAAAATTAATCGAGAAGACTGATAGAGTCCGCTTCGTTTGAGTCCGCGTCTCAATATGGTCAATGCTGAATAATCTGACGGGAAGTTTACGTGTCTTTTTCCTTTCTTTTTCGCTTTTTTTTTCCAATCCGGCGAAGTTCTCCTGCAGGAATAATGTACAAGCATCGAATCAGTGTGCGTTTAATTTTGTGATTCCCCTTCTGTCGTCTGCGCCTCAGATTGCTGCTCTGCTGCTTCCTTGTCGGCCCGCTCCTCTGCTTCTACGACTTCGACGTCGAGAGGGAAAGTTAAGATAGCGGCGATGCCAGTCAACTGATTCAGCTCTGTGGCGCCCGATTTATTCGTCGTGAATAGAAAGGTTTTGTCAGTTGGAGATGAAAGGCGTGAGGAAGGGGGGGAAGCAGCACGTCCACTTTAACCAGTGTCGTGGTACTCACGTTGTCCAGACTCGTGCATACTCGAAAAAATCAAGACTTCCGCGCCTTTCTGCCGCACGGTTTCCACGAGTTTGACGTACTTCTTCCGCAACACGGGGTCGCTTGCACTATGCCGTGAAATTCGTGAATTCCCTGGGTTAGGGATTCCATTTGGACTGGTTAGGAAGACGTTCTCTCTCTCACCGAAATAGCTCATCGGAGATAAGCAGTGTCCCAATTGCTCCTCGGTCTGCAGCAAACGACACATGGTCTGGTCCGTACCACGCCCGCATTTCGTCGGTCATCAGCATCTTGTGAAATCTACACAAAACAATACTAAATCGATAAAATATCAGACTGATATTTGCAGGACGTACTTATCGAGCATGATTCCCTCTCGCGCAAATTTTGTCTCCTTCAGCTGGCTAATGACCTAATAGTTTGACAGGTCATTTACAATAAGAATGGACGCGTCAAGCGGATCGGAACTATATTGGCTCGACTCGCCTCAGGGCTCTTCATCACTTCCATTAAACTATGAACATGCGGACTATTCACATGCACTCGTAAGACCTTCGACTTGGCTTGGAGCAGCGCCTTGTTGTTTGATTTGGTCGCTTGGTCGAATATATAGTCGTATACAGCATCCTTGACAAATCCAGGACTAGCGATCACAATTGCACGCAAGGATGAATAGGGAATATGTCGAAGGAAGGACTGATAAAGAGTCTCGTAAAAGCGAGTGAGCCCTTTATCATGGAGCGTTGTTGATCCCGTTCGTTTTCGCGGGACGGGAACTTCAACACGCTGGCGAATCACAGTCATATGCTCGGAGAGAAGACAAACAGCCGCAGTTCCTGCAAGCGAATGTCAGTGTCACAATTTATTGGTTAGCCATGTTCATCACTCCTACCTTCTCCACAGACAATTGCTCCTACTTCTGCTCCCTTTCCTTCTTCACATGCTTCCTGTACCCTTGACAACGCAATACTATCCCACTCTGCCTTCACAATACGCACGTCTCTGTTAACTTCAAGGTCTAGTGTGTGGAAGGCACCCATTTTGACGAAGGGATTCTCCTGTGTGACTTGCCCGGATATGGACAGTGAAGCTCCTTGAGATGAAGGAGCACCTTCAGATCCTCCAGTGGCAGTGTTGTTTGAAGACGAGACCGCGGCAGAGAATTGCATTTTCTGCACGGACAAAGTAAGAGTCGTCTTGACACGATGCGAACTAGTGGAGCCTGTAGCTGTTTCTGTCTGGACACGTCTGAGGAAAGGGGAGCACTCAGTATTCTTCGTCGAACAGAGCCAAAGGTGCACTGCTTCACCGTATTGCTGGTGCACGAACTTCGTCACCCTACGATACACATGAGATCGGAGAAGCGTGACGAGACGAAGAGATCCTGACTTCTTGAATGAGATTATACAAATGCCACATATCCTCGTCTTCTTCTGGACGTAATGTAATGTAACCCTGGGTTAGTGAACTATCAGCCTAGATTAGGTGATATACGGGATAATGACACACGGAACGGTCCTTCTCGATATGCCGGCCCACTTGCTTCATATCTGATTTTCAACAGAGAAACAAGTTCTTTCAACTGGCTCAAAGTATTGGTGGAGTTCGGTACGAAGATGTGCAGGATTGATGGTTACGTCATTCAGGGTATTGACTTCTGAAATAAACAATGCACAAACAATCAGATCCGGGCCGGGAATCAACATATAGCTCCGTTTCCCATTCCCATCTATATTATACAACCAAGCGGACTATCATTTGTGTTGTTCACTCCCAATTATGGATGTAGTAACCCATTCGAACTCGTCTCTGCGGAAAGAGAAGTCAGAAGACACAAACATAAGCGATGACGAGATCTTCTCAGAGCTGGAAAAGGAGATTGAGGACGATTTTGACATGGCGGCGTTCAGGGAGCGGCGGTTAGAAGAATTAAAACGGGAGTAAGTGGGCAATTCTCGTCTTCACGGTTTCTCTTCTCATTAAAAACTAGAATGAATGCCACGAAAACTATGCGAGAACAAGGACACGGTAGACTTGAAGAAGTCACAGATGAGAAAGAGGTGATACGAATCAGTGCGTGAGTGGTCCCATAAGACCTGCTTTAGAAGTACCAATATAACGGCGAAAGGTCCGAGAAGCGTTGTGTTATTCACTTCTATCACCGCGACTTCAAGCGTTGCGAGATAATGAACAGGCATTTGGAAGTGAGCGATCCGCACCGTAAAGCTAATAGCCGCTTGATCGCTTTTACAGACCATCGCTACAAAGCATTTCGAAACCCGGTTTCTGAAGGTGTTCGTGGAGAACGTACCTTGGCTAGTCGAACGATTGCAGATCAAGGTGCTCCCTTGCCTTGTCTGTTTTGTTGATGGTGTGACAAAGGATCGGTAGGTCCCCTTCATCCTTAGTACCCTAAATCAATTTCTGATTGTATTGCCAGTCTGGTTGGTTTCGAGGAGATTGGAAACTCAGATGCATTCGAGACAGCTTCATTGGAGCTGCGCCTTCAAATGCCAGGTAAATTTACTCGATGATTTTCTTCGTTTAGAACGAAATAAAGACTAATGGCTATCCAGGCGTGATTGATAAATCGGATGTATCGTCAAAACCTTTGAAGACTATGTACAGCTCGTCGTCAAGTAAAATACGAGGGCGGACTGATGAGGACGATTCCGATTCAGACTAATGACCTTCTGATGGAATGATCGGCGATCGTCTGGAGAGGTGGCTGAGCACAGGAGTTCGGGATCGAGAGCTGTCAGCCTCCTCCGACACAATGTATGTACGTAGTTAGCGCAGAAATAAATTCGTCCAGTCTCATGCTTCTTCGCCTTAGGCCCGCTTTCTGGTTTGTCGCTCACAGTCGCCTCAACATCTCAGTGCAACGTTCATTCTCTACGGCAATGGGCAAACGTGCGCGATCTGAAGAGCGTGGGGCCCCCGTTGATGGTCATAAAGCAAAAAAAGCTCACGTTAACGCAAGGCAGCTTTATAATAAAGTGGCCACCGCCGAAAATGCTGCTGCAGTAGATGAAAACCCGCCTCTATGGGTCCTGCTCGAAGCTGTTAAGGAGGGGAAGAGCGATCCAAAGAAGGGCGAATCCGTCGTATATTGGATGCGGATGGAAGATCTCAGAGGTTCATGTGCATTCATATCAATGTGTACGGCCATGGCTAACTTCTTCAAGTTGCGGATAATAGGGCTTTGGGCCGTGCGTCAGAACAAGCTCAGAAGGACGGCATTCCTCTTCTTGTTCTATTTGTAATCAGTCCGCAAGACTATGAAGCGCACGATCGGGGCCCGAGGCGAATCGACTTTATGCTTCGAAATCTCAAGATGCTCAAGGTATGGCATGTCAGGCATATTCGGGATGGCGGATAACTCATTCTTCCCACATTCATGTTCAGGCTTCTCTCGACGAACTGCATATACCTTTGCACATAGTCACAATGGAACCTCGCAGGTCTATTCCCGCAAAAGTTGTGAACATGCTAAAGGATTGGGGTGCTACCAGACTATTTGCAAATATTTCATATGAAGTCGATGAACTGCGGCGAGACATTAAGACGTGTGAGATCGGAAAAGAAGCGGGCGTTAAGTGCGACTTTGTGCAGGACAAACTGATAGTCAATCCTGGAGTCTTGACCACCAAAGAGGGGAAAGCCTACGCTGTTTGTATTCGCTTCCGTTATGTCTTTCGGATCTCATCATGCTCTTTCTAGGTATATTCACCATGGCAGAAGCGATGGGTTGAGGTGCTCAATGATAATTTGAGCTGGATCGAAGAAGCGCCAATGCCGAAGTCTAACAGCGGGGCAATCCGTTCATTCAGTCGATTTTCAAAGCTGTTCAAGTCCGAAGTTCCCGAATTCGTAAAGCGTTTTGAATGCGCAGATAAAGATAAAATAGCTGAATATTGGCCCGCTGGGACAGATGCAGCAATGCAGGTGACTATCATGGATTCTATCCGGAATAGATGCTTATTTGTGCGAAAGATGTTGGACCGCTTTTTGCATACGAAGGCCCGGTCAAGTCAAATTGGGGAGGTCTCGCCTTTGTCGGATGGTGCAGAAGCTTCCGACAAGAATAGTCGAATTAAAGAGTATAGCTCTGCACGGAACCTTGCCGACATGGATACAACTTCACGTTTGAGGTGAGCACGAGACACCAGCCGCTTTTCAGGTTACCTAAATTGCTACACATTTTAGTCCGTACCTCGCTTCTGGCGTTATTTCGGCTCGAGCATGCGTCCGCGCAACGCTTGACTTACTTAAACGCAAAAGTGTGGAGGCTACCAGGAACAATGGTATCGGCATGTGGGTACAGGAGATTGGTGGGTGCATCACGATTCTTCCTTCAGGTGCCATTCTCAAACTCCGCAGCTTGGCGGGACTTTTATAACCACGTAATGGTGTCTTTTCCAAGAGGTTGGCAAATTTCGGCTCATGTCTTTTTCCTCCTGTTAACGTTGCACCCGACAGTCTCAATGGGTAGACCTTACCTGGAAAAATTCGCAAATGTCAAATGGGGGACCAATGAAGAGCATCTTCAGGCCTGGAAAGACGGTAAAACTGGAGTGCCAATTGTCGATGCGGTATGTCCCCAGCCTCATTGTCCCGGGCTATTCTGATCTGAGTCGTTCTGCGAAGGCCATGAGGCAACTGAATGAATTCGGTGAGAGCGATTATTAACTTTCGCCAACCACAAGGAAGCTAATCTTTCCCCCGGAACATAGGATGGATGCATAACCGGTCCCGGATGATCGTAGCTATGTATTTGACCAAAGACCTAATGCTTGATTGGAGACTTGGCGAAAAAGTAAGTTTAAGTTCTCCTTGTGCCAAACGGGAAGATTGTTCATAACGCTCTTTTAGTACTTCATGGAAAACCTGATCGATGGTGACTTGGCATCAAACAATGGCGGATGGCAGTGGAGCGCTAGTACCGGCACGGATCCTCAGCCATATTTCCGCATCTTCAATCCAGTCTCGCAGAGCGAAAAAGTGCGTGTTGTGCATTGTTTGGTGATCTGACATATTGGGCTCAAGCATCACTCCTTAGGCGGATCCGTCTGGAAACTATATTCGCCATTATGTTCCCGAGCTTAGCAAGCTCACGGGTAAAGGTGCGCATTCCTTGAACCGTTCATTTTTGCCTAAATCCTTGAATTCTAACGGATCATGTCTTCGCGTATGTACAGCTATCCACGAACCGTCTGTTCAAAGCGCATCGAAGCATGGATACCCTTTGCCCATTGTAAACCATAAGATGGCAAGGGATAGGGCCCTCAGGCGCTACAAGAATCCGGGGGAAGAATAACCGGCTTGCTAGGCTTCCCAGGCGACTGGTTCCTTTCGTTCTCACAGACTTTCGAATTTATTGGTGTTGGCTTCTTAGATATCTTCTTTCGAGAAGGCCGCTTTCTTTCTTTCATATTACTCAAACATCGTATACTGTTTACTACGATACGAAATATAATAAAACATAGAGTTCCTCTTTGGTAGATTTCAATGATCCGCCGAAATGCGCGGAGTCTGAAATTGAATCAATTACTTGACGCGACGCGTTTGTTTTGGAGCCAAACAAAGACACGCGAAATCCACGATGATGCCTCCTTATTCCTTTATTCACCTTTAACAGCAAGATGCTCTACCAATCACTCTGGTCTCCATCTCGAGATACCAGGCAATTGCCTATTCAATCAAGGGATTTGAGAAGCGATGGCGCGCTTCAATTGGTATCAAGCAAGGTTGCAGAGAGAACCGACAACGACTGGACTAACTGGTCCGACCCTGCTCTACGGCTTATCGATGAAGAGTCGAATAGAATGGACGTTGATCCGCAGGTTTGGAATGCTTCAGCGTAGATCTGTGTGCAAAAGTCAACTTGCTAATGTTGCTATTGTCAGTAGGCACCAGCCGTTATTAGCGGCCCAGGTGGTGGCACAGATTCGATCACACAACTCAGCCTTGTCATAGATACCAACATCCTTCTTGGACATCTCGAAGTTCTGCAACAATTCGCAGAGGATGTGGAACGGGAGAGTGTGCCGGTTTCGATAGTAATCCCTGGTGTGGTCGTTGAAGAATTGGATTAGTGAGTTACGGCATCAATGCATGCGACTGGATTAACCGACTTCCAACTTCTGCGATTGTTACGGATAGTCAAAAAACTGACAAGAATAGGCAGCTCTGCTGGTCTGCACGGCTAGCTTCGACATGGATTCTTAAGAAAATCAGGGAGCGTAAGACTGTTCGAGGGCAGGCATACCACGAAACACTCCAACGCTCCGGCTCTTGGAAGAGACGAGATCCCGTGAGTCTGGATGTCAATCGGAATAGAGCATTGACTCATACTGTGCGCAAGGGCTCATCGAATGATGATCTTATTGTCGACTGTTGTCTATTTTTACGGGAGAAGAGACACCATAATGTTCTCGCGATCAGTCAAGACAATAATTTATGCACAAATGCAGAGTCTCAAGGTCGGCAACCCTTCTTGCTTTCTCAGGCGCGCATATCTATATTTCATAATAGGGATACCTACGCTACACACCAAGGCATATGCTCGGTGGTCGAGCAGATCCCTAGCCCAAATCATTTTCGGATATAATTATTCGCACCTTGATAGGTTCGCGGATTATAGAGAGACGTTCCGGCCAAGGCGTGTTCGGGAAGCTCTTGATGATGAACTGGGTGAAGAACCGGTGAAGAATGCCAGCCACGGCGACGACGGTATGGAGATTGATGATGATGGATTCATTCAATGCGAGCCTCCGCCTCAGCATCTTCTAGACGACCTTCATGATCAAGTGTTGGCACATTTTGGAATACTTCTTTCGGAATTGCTGCGGCGTGTAGCCCCTCCAAGTTTGTTTACAGAAGCACGACCAAAGAGTGGTGCTGCGTCTTCCATACATGCATCGGCCATCACATCGAAGCCGGCGGAGGATTGGAAGCCGAATGAAATACTTTCGTATCTGTGCAATACACGGCGTATTCCGTCCTCGGCGTCTGCTGCGGATGTGGAGGAGCTGATGAGGGAGTCGTCACGGATGATCGACTTTTTTACACAAAAATATGACGCAAGGGGCCGGAGCGGACAGCATTGGGCCCGAGCCGACTGGCATACGTGCCTGCAGAAGTTAGGAGTACTGGCTCGAGTATACGGGGACGAAGGGATAATGAACTCTCTGGCACAGCTCGCCCCACAAATGGACCTGGTATTTGCATCCCGAATGCGCCCAACGTGAAGAAAATAATGAAGAAAAAAAGGGGGAGGTAATATGGATAATATAAGCAGAAATGAATAGAATAAGTTTGCGTCTCGTCTGGTTGTGGTTGGTCTGGTGTTGGAAGTAGTACAGCCGAGGCGTGGGAAATCATTGTCGCGAACTCAAAGTTGCAGTGCCTCTTCTCACTCTCCACTCTCCCCTCCCCTGGGCGTATCTCTCCTTTGCACGCCCTCCTCCTCCATCTCCCCTCCTCATCGTAACTCACAATTCATCCTGGGCGACCTTCATGGCTTCTCGGCGTCGGTCGCTGCAGATATTCTTATTTATTCTCGCTCTTTTTCTAATAGGCACGGTCATCGTTCTCTCTTCTGTCTCCATCTATCTCGCTATAGACTACGATGCATATCTCACTGAGGAAGAGGTTGGCCCTGTTGACGAGGATGCCTTTTGGAATGCCACTACAGCTGGCAAGGAGGAGCGCATCCCGCGTATCATCCATCAGACTTGGAAGTCGGAGACACTCCCTGATCGCTGGATAGATATTTCCCAGCAATGCAAAGATATGATGCCTGACTAGTGAGTTTTTTTCGCGTTTTTCGTGTGCTTCATTCCTTTCTTGGCGAGCATGCAACTGTCCATTATTTTGCAATGCATCGGAATCCATTTTCCTCGCTTGCACTTTTGGGGATATATCGCATATCGCGCCTGTCACAGCTTCATTATCGGTAACTCGTATTACGCGTAACAGTTTGCTAATCGTGTTTTTGTGTCAGTGAATATATGCTATGGACAGACGCAGCCTCTCGGGATTTTATCGCCCGGGAATATCCATGGTTCCTGGACACATTCGATGCCTATACATATCCTATCCAGCGGGCCGATGCCATTCGTTACTTCGTGCTCCACCACTACGGCGGTGTGTACCTCGACTTGGATGTGGGATGTCGCCGTCGCCTCGATAGGCTCCTCGTGTACCCCGTGGTCCTGCCAAAGACCGTTCCTGTCGGTGTCTCAAACGATCTCATGTTCGCTGAGAAAAACCATCCATTCATGGCACAGACTATTCATAACTTGGTCACGTTCGACCACGACTGGGTACTCAACTACCCAACGGTCATGTTCTCCACTGGCCCCATGTTCCTCTCAGCACAATATGGTATCTGGACGTCATCTCATTTCCCGACGCCAGATGCTCCTAGTGGAGAAGTTCGTATTCTTCCAAAACCTTTATATGGCAAAAACGCAAAGATCGAGGACGTGCCAAATTCGTTTTTCCTGCACTATTACGGAAGCAGTTGGCACGCTGATGATGCGGCTTTCATTGGCTTCTTAGGAAAATGGGGAAAGGGCCTGATGTGGATCGGATTTATATTTGTTATAGGTGGAATGCTGCATCTGTACTGGAGGCGAAGGAAAAGCAAGAGGTCAGAGGGCTATCAAATTTTATTGCCGAGAGCGCATCAACGCAACGGACGATGGACTGTTGACTTGGGATTGTTCACCCTTACCTCACGAGGCTGGTCAAATGCCACTCCGGTATCGTCTTGCCCGCCTACGCCAAGCGCGGATGAAGATAGCATGCCTATGCTTCCTTTATCTTTCGCTGTAAGGCCGCCATCACCTTCCGCATCAGAAGCTTCTATTGAACGAAGAACTGGGATTATTGGCGTGCTCACCCGATACCGAGTTTGGATAATGACGACAATTTCTGGAGGATACGATCGTCCACGAGGGCGAATAGGCGGTGCTCCTACCCGGCGCGGTTGGCCAAATCGCGGGTACCTCTTCTTCCTCCCAGCCATCTTTACACCGAACACAGTTCCGGTATCGGAGCAAGGATCTCGCCGGTCGAGTAATGCACGCTCCATGTCCGCTTCTGCGTCACATATCAGACACGCGCCTCACGTTTCAGAGAAAAATGGATATTTAGATGATGATTTAGAGGATGCTGCAGTGTACGGCGCGTCTTCAAGCTTGCAACCCAACGTCGATGGTTCCGTGCAGGTTTTTTCCCGGCCTCCCACGCCTGGCGGTTTGGGCGGCGCACCACCACCGTACCCAGTGGCGACGAGTGACGGTGGTGCCGCAGCTCTCCGCGCAAGAAGTGCAGATGGGACGTGGGATTCATGGGAGGCACATTAACGAAAAAAAAAGATGGAGATACGAGGAAATCGGGTTAGAGTATCTACCATTTTTTTTCTTCATCCATTCATGTCTGTTCTAGCGGGCAGCTTTCATAGTGTAGCGAGTCTGCACTCCACTTCCACAACTCACAGGACTACTAGCCAACTCATTAGTCACATTCGCGAACAAACATTGACAGTGTGGGACCTTTATTCGTTCCTTTTTTGTCACTATACCCTCATTTCTTATCAGCTTCGCACTTCTTGCATAATCGCGCTTTCGCGTTGTTTAAGTAGAGGATAGTTATTTTCCCCGGCTTCGGTTTCGTTTTTATTTGCCAGTCTGGCCTTTCACATAGCCTACATCTCTTTGTCTAACCAGCCAACAAATTCAGATAGGAAAAAAAATGAACAACGATGTGCATTCTCAATTTTGCACTTGCATACCCTTTTTTCACCTTTCGATTCGGCACAATTCAAACGTAGGAATTTTTTTTTTCGGCGACGATTTGAATTCTTTCTGTCCGATACATCCATAGATCTGGTAGATATAGGGCAAACTGAAACATATACATACAAAATTGAATGAATGGCTGAGATGAGATGAATAAGTTAAAGTACAGAACAATCAAGAACTCTCCAGTGAAATAGCACGTATGTATCCCCTGACTTTCAAGCTGAGTGAGGTTTGACAGCAATGGATTTCATCCTTGAAGATAGGAGGAACATCGCAGCGCCGGAGATAGCGTAGGTTAACGACGGACCAACAGTCCAGTACGATGCACATGCTTGCCAAGGGCGAGACACACGTTAGCATAAATGACAAAGTGAAACAGGAAGATAGAAATTTATGGACATACCAAGAAGAGGTCCGATCGCCCTTCCGAGTTGGCCAGACGATCTGAATTGGCCAAGCGCCTTGCCCTTCGCTAACTTCGGGTGTGTCATGTGCAGCTTTCCGGTATCCGA
Source organism: Sanghuangporus sanghuang (assembly GCA_009806525.1). NCBI lineage: Eukaryota > Fungi > Basidiomycota > Agaricomycetes > Hymenochaetales > Hymenochaetaceae > Sanghuangporus > Sanghuangporus sanghuang. The sequence goes on from VVIT01000003.1 coordinate 1,842,498, forward strand.
GTCGACGGCTTCGTCGCACTGCAGCGACGCGTATGCCGTGAGTGCGTTCACCACTGTCGCGCTTGTGAAGGCCAGACACACCGCGGCGGCGCGTAGGAGAAGAATTGCAAGGGAAATACGGGAGGTTGCAAAGCGCGGGACTATGGCGAGGAAGACGAGTCCAAGAGCGCAGCTCGAGACACCCCGACGAGCCATAACGCCCTCTCCTGTCTTCGACATGGATCGCCGCACATAGCCACCCTGGAGGAGGGCACTGATAATGCCAATGAATCCTATAAGCATACCATTTTGCGAGTTTGTCCAATCAAACACTTTGTTGAAAGTCAGCAAGGTGTTTTCAACTTCTTTAAGAGAATAAGTGCAAACATACAATCAAAGGTGAGGAAAGTCAGGGTGAATTCGACACCGGAGAACAGACCCAAGAAGAGGAAGTGGACCCGCTGGAGTCTCTTAAGCAAATTAATGCGTCTCTTGACATCTTCCTCACGAGTTAGCTTCGCCTGGCCATTCTGAACGGAACCATTACTATGGCCATTAACTTCCTTTTCTTTCGCCTTCTTCTCCGGCGCATTCTTAACGACAGTGCCACGCGTCTCCGGCAAAGCAGAAGCCAAAAAGAGTGTTTCCACACTGAGCAAGACGAGAGTCAAGAAAGCCGGAACAGCATAAATGTTCAACTCAAAACCACCAGCGGTTAATGCTGGCGGAACTGGTCGAGACGCGAAGTATGCGCCGATGGGCGGACCGATGATAAAGCAGATTGCGAAAGCGATGCCAACATGCGCCAGAGCCTTGCCACGGTTCGCAGGAGTAGTAATATCGGAAATTATGGCACTGAAGTTACGACAGAAGTAATTTAGTCCATCTCAGCGTAACACGATACTTTCCAAAACTCACATGGCTAATTGGACGTTTCCCTCACTCAATCCTCCGATGGCACGCGAGAGCATATAAGATGCAAATGAAGTTGATTGGATCCAGCTATTATGCGCATGAGTTCACATCTTCGAGACAGTCATGGCCGCCACGTACACCAAAGCACTGAGAATATTGCCCGCCATGGTAATCAGCAGAATCTTCTTCCTCCCATATTTGTCCGACAAAGAGCCAATGTGGGGTGACACGAGGAACTGCAGTGTACTTGAGTAAAGTGCATAAAAGATATTTAATTAGCAGCTGTAAAGAAAAAAACACGCAGAAATCCCGTCTGAACATACGAGAAGACAGATCCCATGAAACCACCAAGTAGCACCACATCCCATTTCTTCGAACCTTTTGCAGATTTAATAAATAAACTTCTAAAGGCTGAAACAAACGCGAGGGTGCGGGAGAGGAAGCCATTAGGATCGGATGCTTCGCGCTACGGAATCTGCTCAGTGCACCGTAGATGCAACAAAGACAGCGGCTAATCTCACCTTGGTGTACCATTCGATTATACGAGGAAAAAGAGGCAGAGGGATCGTGAAAGCTACATGACGAGCGAGACGATTAGCAAACGTGCTATCGTGGCGTAATCACATATATCAAGTACATACCAAAGAGGTCAAGAACGAGAGAAAGGAAAACAATGGTCTCGATTTTCGCCATGATAGAGATGAACGGCAACAAGAGCCAGCTCTTGCAGAACTCTGAGAAAGTGGTTAAATAGAAAGTCTGTGGGACAATGAAAACGGTGCACTCCGAGACGACTACGTGTCCTAACCAGACCGCCAATCGCGGCCGCCGCGACTCAAACACTCGTTCTCAAGCAAAACGCCCATCATCTACTTCCCAACTCACACAGATGTGAAGCCGCAACTATCTCACACCGGTTTATGGGCTGCCTACGCGGGCATGCAACATTTTATTATGCGTGTGAACATCTATCGGACCCGCGATTCTCGTGGGACATCTACTGCTAGTGCTATGTTTCCATCTCGTCGGTCCCTTTCGTTCCTCTGTACGCTTGATCCTCCGACGCAAACGTTAAGCTCGTCTGATAATGCGAGCTCGTTTCTGTCTTTGTGATCTCGCGCAATGCCATCGTCGCGTACGCCGCCGAGCTCAGCTGCAAGTTTATCTGCAAAGCCACAAACTTCCCGTTCTCATCTATCACAGGCGGCTCCATTCCCAGTAATTTGTCTTCGTCCGATTGAGCCAGAGGCACATCCGGATCTGTGTACCTCAATACAGACCAGGAGAGTTCCTTCGGTTTGAGGATGATTTTCCTGTACGTCCCCGTTAGGTTGTAATCCCTGAGAACGAAGGGAGTCAATTTCGGTCGCCGCGGGATACACGGTAGAAAATACAATGCACGCACTTGTGCTTACTGCTCAAATTATCTGGGTCGAGCCCGTCCATTCTCAAGAAGTCTCGGTACCGTTCTCCCAAAGCACCTCCGGGATAAGCGACATCCTTACCGGGCAAAGGCATTAGAACATCGAATATCGTATACTTGTCGACGTCTTCCTCCGTCAAGGCCTTTACGCGAGGCGCTACCCAAGGCCGCTTTGATCTTTCGGATGATTGTCCGGCTGAGATTACAATGTCAATGATCATTGATCGAAAAGGCTCTCCAACACGAACCTTCTTGTTCTTCATCGAATATTTCATCGTCTTCAAGCTTGTCATTCGCCTTCAATCTACCACCCTCTTGTTCGTAAACAAGATCACCGACGACGGGCTTTTCAGCTCCATACAATCGCACACGTTCCGATACAATGGCGTTCCAGACGTATGATTGATACGCATGCACATACATCAGTCGGAGGTTGCGAGGTATCTTCATAACAATAATCAGCCAAGCTTCACCACGGGTAGAGTAAGGGACACCCTACCGTCGACAATGCACCCATGACGTTTCGTGTATCACCCTTCATCTTCTTGAAGCTTTCAAGGATACAGCGTTCCGCGACTACACGACGTGGAAGGAGCTCAAGAGCCTTGTCGAGATCCTTTTCGATCAGCCAAGCATTTCGTGCTGCAACGACCTCAGGATGTTCTCCCGGCCTGTGCCTGAGAATGAGAGATGCAGCTTTGTGCCAGTCACATTTGAGGAATGCAAGACCAATCGAATGTGTCGGGATGGAAGATGTACCAAACCGTTGCATGCCTACAAGGTTTCTGTAAAATCATTCTGTAGCTTGACTAAATGAAGAGGACGCACCGTAATAGTTGATAAAACCCTTATACTTGAGTGACTCCATTGCCTTGTCTAGAACATCAAGAGGTTGAACGCGCACGTTTCTGTTGTACAGATTAATCAATTTCCTGCCAACATAATATTCCGCTCGTACCTCAACGTTATGACGAAAGCGTTGCCCTTCAGCATTCCTAAATCCAATCCAGAGCGCCCATATCTGAAGTCTGCGACACGCACACCGCGTTCACCACGCTCCCTGACAGCTTCCTCAAACGATCTACGACTCGGGACACCATTCGCTAACTTCCATACGTCTTCAACGATTTTGTTACCACGTCGGAGAGCGACACGCTGAACAGTCACGCCACGCTTGTCTTTCGTACCTGCAACAGAGAGGTCTTTGATATTGCAATGTAATGTACGCGCGAGATTGCTCAGAGCGTCTTGGTTGTCGCGATTCGTCTTCTGCATTGTGAAGTGAATGTAAGGCGGATAGTTACCCCGTGCAGGTCCATTTTCGCGATCTCCTGAAATCGGTTGTCAAAAACGCGGGTGAAACGAACAAGTTAATGCTCACCTCGAGCACCACGACCTCCATCACGACCTTGACCGCGTCTCGCCCATCTGATTATAATGCGACCGTCATTTTCCGGGTCTTTTGTATCTGTTTCAGTTTCGAGCTTTCCACCAAACAGTTCGCGTATGACTTTGTGAAAAGCCGTCCGGGCAGGTTTAGACTCTATGGGCTAAGTCGGGTTACGACGAAAATAGAGCAGAGTGATTGTACCGAGGAGACGCACGTCAGATATTACTTTTCGAGTATCTGCTACTGTTCTGTCGCCTTTGCGACCTCCTCCGCCTCTTCCCCGTCCACCACGATCTCTTCCTCTTTTCCCTCTTTGATTTTTTGAAGGGGCCTTGACCTGCGCTACAGCTTCCTCGTCCCCCTCTTTGTCATTAGAAGTATCATCATTGCCAGGGTCCAAAGATTTCTGTTGACGACCAGTCCAGCCACTGTCACTCACGAATGGAGGCTCCGGTCCTTCAAGATACATTTGCTTCAATCGAGAAATAAGTGACTCGGAAAGATAGGGACAGAGAGAACTGCTGTAAGACTCTGGCCAAGGTTCAGTATTTAGATCTCCGGGCTTAGGCTTCACTTTTCCTTCCACACGTTCCTCGGTTGCCGGGGCTCCAGGATCATTCTTTTCTTCAGCCTGTGCCGTGGGTACATCGACAATTTCACCAGGCTGACCGAGTAAAGCAGTGTCTTGATGTACAGTTTCACCTGAGCTGCCTTCATCAACTGCTGTTTGCTTCTTCGATTCGGAGCTGGGCATCTCCAAGGATTGAATATGTATGACCTCTCCATTCAAGTTGACTTCATTAACGAGGAAGTCAGTAAATCTGCAACAGAGTTTAGTCAGACGAAAATATGGATACATGAGCCGGGTACCCACCTTTGCTTTATAATAGCGTGAATGGGAGGAAGGTGCTTTGAAATATATTCAGAAACGCCAACATCATATTCCAGCGTGTGTCCAGTAGACGACTCCTGAGCATGCGACGCAGGTGGTTTCCCAAGCAAAACTCTACTCGGAGGAAGCAGGGTCTCAGCCACAGACGAGTCAGGTAGTTCCGTCTCTTCTTCTGGTGTTGCGGTAGCTGCTGCTGCGAACTCCGTTACCGTGATAGCATCCAACTTAGGTTCAACGACCATCGGCACTGCTTCAAGTTGTTCTTGAGAAATCATATCCGCGTCCGCCGAGCCGTTCGCGATTTCGGAAGTATCCAACTTTTGCCTCTTTGCTTGAGGGTTTTCGACGCCATCGCTGTCCGATTCGCATTTCTTGATTATGGTGGACATATTGGCGAGAATGGGTTGTCGATTGTGGGATCCGACCCCTACTAAATTTGCTTCTCCAGGCGCGTCGATCTTCGCCCGATCTGCGCGGCTATCGTCAAAAAAAAACGTCCCTTACCAGTAACTCCCTTCTGCAATAAATTGACTAGCGGTCATTCTGCTACTAATAATCGATGCGATAGAAAAACTTCATCGGCCTATATTAACTCATGTCATCTGTACTGGGACTAACATACGGCGAACGTGCTGCACGGCACTCCAATCCAGCGGCGAGATCCCTCCTCGAGACTATTGAACGAAAGAGATCAAACCTCTGTGTTAGCGTCGATGTTTCCAAGAAGGCAAACTTTCTCAGTGTCATTGACGCTGTCGGGCCGTATGCGTGTCTAATCAAGGTATCTATCAATTATTCATGTCCGATAACCAGATATGATTGAATTGCTCTTTTACGTCCTGTTCATTTTGCTGCTGAATGTATGCGCCCAACCTCGTCTATCCTCCCATTGGCTTCATATATTTCTCTACCTTACGAAGACGCACATCGATATAATCGAGGACTTCGATGACGATCTCATCAGGCAGTTAACAGAACTAAGCGCAAAGCATGACTTCCTCATTTTCGAAGATAGGAAATTCGCCGACATTGGTGCGCAAACACGACCCTCCGACCAAATATGAAGCATTCTAACAATAAAATCCACTTCCACCTCACTTTTGATAGGAAACACTGTCGCGTTGCAATATTCCGGAGGCGTGCATCGTATTGCATCGTGGGCACACATCACAAACGCACATCCTGTTCCAGGACCGTCAATTATATCGGGTCTCTCATCCGTTGGCCTCCCGCTGGGTCGCGGTCTCCTGTTGCTTGCAGAGATGAGCACGAAGGGCTCCCTCGCTCGCGGAGAGTACACAAAAGAAGCGGTTTGTATGGCACGCGCGAATCGCGACTTCGTTTTCGGGTTCATCGCGCAACGCCGCATGGAGGGTGTTGGTCTGGGAGCAGAGCAGAACGAAGCACTTGATCAGAATGAAGACTTCATGATCCTCACGCCTGGCGTAGGTCTCGAATCTACTGGTGATAATCTCGGGCAGCAATACAATACTCCAAGGAAGGTCGTGCTCGAGGCTGGGTGCGACGTCATCATTGTCGGTCGTGGCATCTACGGAAAGAGCAACACCGTCAACGTTGCAAACGCTCAGACACTTGCCGAACGCTATCGCGACGAAGGCTGGAGGACTTACGAGGAGAGATTGAAACTTCATAGAAAGTAGACTTCATTCACGAAAACGCATATTGTTGATTTCACGCAGGGTATTAAAAAGAAAAGGAGATTTTATTGCAGTTATTTCAGTACAATGATGCGAGCGTATACCAAAATGTACGATAATGTGTGTTCCGTCCAAGTGAATCTATGATGAACAAGGAAGAGCGAAGAACGAAGCCATGATAAAAATAAAATAAAGCCAAAATGTAACCGTCCAACATTATGTCGTGTCGCATAGTACAGTTTAGAATCAACAACTAGACCATCGGACATGTCCCTGGCAGCGAAACACGATCTTCAGGCAGCGGAAAAGACAACCTTTTTCGAAGGCGGTGTCCCTGTCAGAGTTTCCAAGCTTCCGATACCTTGAGAGTCACCCTCTGCTTTCCTCTTCACGCCAACGACAGTCAAAGCATCCGCGACAAGAGTCCGCTCGGGGGATAGGGGTCTTGGTGACTGAACTTTTGACTGCTCAAGTGACCGATTGGGAGTTGATGGAGTAGTCCGTTCAGGAGTACCGGAACGACTTCTTGTTGCTCCCATTCCAGATTCATCCGCGCGAAGTTTCGACGCTAAAGTTGCTGAGGTTGCCATCTCGGCGTGACATGTTGCATGATATATCTAATGAGAAACATATTCAGTGTTAAAACGATCTTGACAATCGTTGACTGGAACGAACCTTGTCTTTGACCTTCACGGCATTTTGCCATACCCATTCCTCATCTTCTTCTCTGAACTCGCTCTTCAACGTCTCTTTGCAAACCGGACAACTGATACTCTTGGCTTCGTCGCCGGGAGGAACGACTACCACAGATGATCGCAACTCAGCATCGCGTTTACCAGAACCGTTAGGCTTAGAATCAGTATTGGCCCTGCTAGTCGTTAGTTCCTCGCGTCCTTTGCCCTTCACGTCAGTCAGAGGCTCAGATATCCAGTCCTAAAAAAAATCATCAGCCACGAATAAACCAGTAGAAAAAAAATACATACATTGATACTGATGAACCAGCTCCTACTGTGACCTCTACCGGCTACTTCCTTTGCACGACGATTCTGACGAAAATGCATATCAAGATGATCCTGGTATTGTTTCTTTCCAACTGAGTCATCATGAAACCGGAATCCGCATTGCTTGCATTGGACAGGAAGATACTCATAAAGTAATGAGATATTCTGAGGGCGTTGTCTAAACAGATGATGAGAAGAGTAATTACAAAAAAGAGAAGAATATATTACTCACCTTGTGATATCCGTGGTGGTCAAGCGTATGTTCATACCAAGTATCTTCCCAGCGTAGGATCTTTGAACCTCTAATCGATCATCCCTTGCTTTCTGTTCAGCCTTTGCTTTTACCTCATCCGGAGTATCAGGTGCTGGTGGCGGAGTATGTGTATTCATACCTGCCCCTACAGGGGTACTGTTTGCACTCACGAGACCCGCCTTCACAAGCGAATCAAAGAGACTTGATATTCCCGAGATATTAGCAGGGGCGGTGGGTATAGGCGCTGCTGAGCTACTAGGTGGCTGATTCACAGACACATTGCCAGAGTACAAACCAATAGGAACAGAAGAATTAGTCGCATGAACATGCTGTGAAAGTGCAGGGACAGTCGGTGGTGCATTATAAACAGGAACAGGAAGCGATGGCGCGACAGGTATAGAAGGCGGAGGCGGAGGTACTGCAGCAGTTTCACGACCCATTGCCCGCAACTGAGAGAGAATCTGTTGTAACTCTTCTTGAGACACGCCGTGTTCAACCATACGACGAAGCTGGGGAGAAATCGATTCATTAAAAGAATTCTAATAAAAGTGTGTAGAGTACCTACCTGGCGCAGTACGTTAACTTGATTCGTTGCGAGCGTGTCGTAAGGATTGACAAGCAGGGCTTGCTCCTTTAAAGCGAGCGTGACATCGAGCTCAGCCAACACCTGTGACTTAGTTATCGATACTTGAGCCGGTCGACGAGAAGACTGTTTAGAAGAAACATGCTTTAGCCTTCGTCTTGCGCGCGGAGCAAGACGGGTGTCACGTACGCTCTCGGCGACGACAGAAGAATCATTGCCCCATATTTGTCGCTCGAGAGATACTTGAGCTGCTACACCAAATAGCTCCTTGCCAGAAGGGGCACCTGTCCGCCACGTGACGAGCATCTCTTCCATCTTGCTGCGCGTTTGCGGATCAACTTGACCATATGCCTCGAGGAATAGTGGAACAACGAAAACAGAGAACTTTGCCGCGTAAGGATCATATACATTCTTCGAGATCGCATCGAGAACGTAGAACGCAGGAAGCTTCATCCAAGCTGGAACCTAGAAGGAAAAAGCAAAACAAAACAGAACAAATTAGTCAGCAAATATTCTTGCACGACTTGCACGAAAAAATTTGAAGTTCAAAGTAAGTGCAAGTAAGAACCACGCGCCAAATTCCACAGATGGTGTGGGTTGTGAGCGGGCAAGCTTTTCGATGATTTTTTTTGTTTCGATGGATATGCTATGCTTGGTCCAGAGACAAGACCTCAGAGCGAGCACATCTTTTCTCAACTTCAACGAAAAGCGCATCTACTAGGTACAAGATACATGCATTTTTGATATTGTGTACTGAAATACCAAAACTCGCATACGACCGAATTTTACAAAAAAAGGCCGGGCGTAGGGTAACGAAAATCAACAGCACAAGAGAAGACACTCACCCTACGAATATGAGCTTGTAAGCAGTCGGCGACGATGTCAGAATAGCGGTTGTAGGATTGGGCCATCATGGACAAATTCTGTATGATAGGTCTCGAATTCATGGTGAGTTCTGACAGACGCGCAGCGAAATCTCTCCGGAAAGAGCTGGGATCAGAAGGTTGCGCCGAGAATGGAGGATGAGCATACGGATACGCAGGCATTGCGTACTGCGCATGTTGAACGTAGTTATGAGGTGGCGGCGGAGGATAGGAATGACCAATAGACTGAGGAGCGGCGTGCTGGTACATCGACATAATTGCTGACAGTGCACTTAGAGATAAACTCAACAATGCCAGCTAAAGACACTAAACCACACGACAAAACGTCGTTCGACAAGGAACCAAGGCGGCGAGTGAGAAGCTAACTGATATGCACACCAAATAAACGGACGAAAGAGTCTCCGCAGAGACTGGGTCAACGATCACACTCGATGACGATGTTGGCTGGGTGGATGGTGGTGGTTCACAACAGAGCAGTGAAGTGGCACTTGTGACAGTCATTCCCACCTTATGTAACCTGCCCCATTTGAAACCCCGACGCCGAGTCAAACGCAAACTTAACAAGCAAAGCAGTCATTTCTTCACAATTCAGTAGCAAAGTCGAAGCAGTATTCAGATACCTTCTGTCTCGCAATAGCTTCTCGAAATTACTCGTGTTGCTTGTCCGAAATATGTATCTGTTTTGGAATAGACTTTCGTGGATGTTGAACAAACATCGGAACGGTCGGGTGACTTGAAGCAGTAATTAACTTCCACGGTCCTTCCTTCGGCAAGTCCCGCTCACCAACACTCCTTATCCCTGTTGATTGGCCTGTGGGACGCAAACGACAACGCCAGACCGCCTCAAGACCGACAGTGAGTATCCTGTTCCACCTGGGAACTTTCAGGTGTTTAGAGACTATCTCTCTTACCTGATCGTTCTCGCAAACCCGGTGATTTCAGGTTGTATTTTGGTGGATTGACTCTTTCGTTCACAGATGAAGGACATCGTGCAGACCGAGGAACTCGACGTACCTGAAGGCGTCACCGTCGACATCAAATCGCGTCTCATCACCGTCACCGGCCCACGCGGCACCCTCAAGAAAAACTTCCGCCATGTGCAGATGGACATTCAGCTCGTGAAGGGCAAGTCCGGCAAAGTCACTCTCGCTGTCTGGAGTGGTGGAAGGAAGCACAACGCCTGTCTTCGAACAATCCGATCCCTCATCAACAACATGGTCATCGGAGTAACAAAGGGTTTCCAGTACAAGATGCGTACCGTATACGCCCATTTCCCGATAAACTGTATCATTCAGGAGAATGGGTCTGCGTTGGAAATCCGTAACTTCTTGGGAGAGAAGGTAGGATTCTGTAATTGTTTGCCCTAGAATGCAGGTTAAAATCACACCTGGCAGACCGTACGCAACGTCAAAATGCTCGAGGGTGTGCAAGTTTACGAATCAAAAGCCCAGAAGGATGAGCTTATTCTCGAAGGGACTGACGTGCAAAACGTTTCGCAGTCTGGTATGTGTTAAGATACCGAAGCGGTACGAGACTAACTCATTGTTCCCCCAGCTGCATCGATCCAGGGAATCTGCCGAGTCCGCAACAAGGATATCCGAAAATTCCTCGACGGCATCTACGTCTCAGAACGGGGTACAATCGACCAGGAATGATTGGATTGCCATTATTTCTCTATTCTCTTGCTCTTAGGCATATGTTATGGTGATTATGCTTGTTCAGTATGCTATTTACGACAATGACAAACAGAAGAGCCATAAGAGCCGTAACAAGCGCAACGCTGACAGAATCAAGGAATGAACGGTATTTTCATGCCCACATTCTTCCTGTACTGCACGTACTCGTCTCCGAAGAATCGGATTAGCGAAGCTTCTTCCACTACTCGTTGCCATCAGGATTGTGCTTCATGAGGCCTATTGTAATTGGACGTACCTCTTGTGCGTTGACGAAAGAAACGCCAGAGCAAGATGCTGTAGAGAAAGAATGATATTGGATTCTGCAACACAAGCTGCGTGCCGAGAGCCCAGTAAAAGAAGCCTGCATACGACGGGTGTCGGAACCAGCTACAGGGAAGAGCTGATTGCAAGAGAATGTCTTCTTCAAAGGCGCACACTTACGCGTAAATCCCGTCCTTAACAAGCCGATGTCGTTCAGCCTTCTTGAATGCAAGATGGTGCGAGAAGTTGGTCGAAGCATGTATCATGGCAGTTGAGCGAAGGCTTTGCCCTACTATTGTCATTATGATGCCTAGTAAATGTTGTTTTAAGTCTGGAGAAACGAGATATATAGCTGGTCAACATACCGACGACGGAAACGTATGAGAAAGCCTTCAAAGATGGCGCGAAGTACAAACTCAGTAAGTACTCTGTCAGGGCTGTGACATGAGCTACATGGTACATTGCACCGTTATCGAGTAGAAAAGCTAAGATAAAATATTTTAAACTAGCTTAAAATTACAGTAAACACATAGCTGCAAGGCTTACAGTCAACGCTGCAGTTGTCCCTGTTCCACTCAGCCGTCACCGCGAATTCGGCCCAATGGAATATACTCCATGCAGCAAGGAAGATCCCTAGCTGCGGCGTTGCCCACCACCAGCCTTCCAGGTTCACAAAAGCTTCATGCAAGACGCCCGAAGCAACGAGCTTAGAGAAGAACGTTGACAGCGAAAGAAAGCAGATGCCACCAAGAATGAAAGAGATCAAGGAAACGGCGCCTGGCGTGTTCGGTATCCTTCCATGAGGCTGAGATGGGCCAATAGGGCGCATTTCGAGCGTGCTCTTCGGTGAAGATAGTTCGCTGAAGTTGTTTGACTTTAATCGTCCATTGCGTTGCTCAAGACGAGCATCAAAGCCGGCAGCGAATGGTATCGTGTCCTGTAAGCTTCACTCATTTTTCTCTAGGCAACGATGTGACAGACAGAAAGCAGGATGAGGAATAGGTCAATGAAGAATGATTATAAAGAATTTAAAGTAGTTGCTGTGAGGAAATGTCCATGACGAGTTGGGAAGGAAACAATAATTGTGCGAAGTGAACGCGTCGATCACCAACATCTTGCTTTTATTTGTTGTTCACTCCATGCTCTTGCTCTGATCTTGAGAGCTTGGTTGAAGTATCCCAGGCTCGCGTTCTGATATGTCATGGCAGTCTAGTGCCTATCGCAATTCTTTATCTTTTCTCAAGTTCAATAAGAATTTGTCAATTTCACTTCGTTGTCCCACGTCGCTTCATTGGAGAAGTCTTGCATCTACACAAACTAAGAGCAATGGCCATAATAATGACCCCCAAAGTATACGAAACCTCGCTGTCGTAGCACACATCGGTGAGTATTCCTTGTCTACTTCGTGCAAACATCTGACTTCTTACTTTTACCAGATTCCGGCAAGACAACCTTGACCGAGTCTATCCTAGCCCGTTCGGGCTTCCTCTCAGCACCAGGCACAGTCGATACTGGTTCAACGACAACTGATTTCCTTCCTGCAGAGCGTGAGCGTGGAATTACAATCCAGTCCGCAAGTATACCCGTGCATTGGAAGGGATGGACATACAATCTCATCGACACGCCAGGGCATGCTGACTTTGGCATGGAAGTGGAAAGCGCGAGTCGCGTCGTCGATGGTGCCGTTCTACTAATAGATGCAGTTGAAGGCGTAGAAAGCCAAACACAAGGTGTCTGGCGACAGTTGGAGAGGTAGGTGAGGTCCGAAAATTTATAGTCTTTACATGACACTCATTGCCCCCCGTGTTCAGGTATGGTGTGCCTTCACGCATTGCATTCCTCAATAAGATGGACCGCGTGGGTGCATCCTTCCGCGCATCTATGCGTTCGCTGCTCGACTACCGAATCCATCCCAAACCAATGGCCGTTACACTTCCCGTTGCTTCCTTTGATTCTCAGGCGTACAGTTCTGCAGAACCAGGCATCGAGGGAATTGTCGATCTCATTCGATGGGAACTATGGAAATGGGACATGGATTCTCTAAAGACGAATGAAGAGCCTTCATTCACGCGTTCACCCCTTCCCACTCAGGTTGAGAAGCTGGAACAAAGCACCCTGTTTCCTTCAGGCCACCCTCTTGTCAAGGAGCTTATCCCGGCACGAACGGCACTTCTCGAAAACCTTTCAATGTTCTCCGAGGAGCTCATGAACAGACTACTTGAGCTACCTGCGGATCCATCCGCGTACCTCTCCATTGAAGCGAAGAGTATCTTGCCAGCACTCCGTTCTGCAACGCTGCGCAACGAGGTTCTTCCCGTTTTATGCGGCTCTGCGATGAAGCATATAGGAACGGACCTTGTATTGGACTATGCTGGTCTTCTTCTAGCCAGTCCACTGGATGTTCCTGGAACTATGGTACCTCAAGATGCTTCGGATGTGCGAGTATTAGCTTGGAAGGTTTCTTGGGACAAAAGAAGAGGGTGGATGACCTTCGTGAGGGTCTATTCTGGTAAGTGATTCATTGAGAAACCCAAAGATACACGGCTTCATTCTGTTGAAATTTGCACACAAGGTAATCTGACCGGACATATGGTCTTGTACAACATGAATCGCAACCAAAAGGAGAGGATCAACAAGCTTTTACTCTTTTACGCGTCAGAGCCTGAAGAAGTCAGCATCCTTTCCTTTGGCTCCGTTGGAGTTATCCTTGGCCTCAAGCACACCCGGACAGGCGATACCCTTGTATCAGCCGCTGGTCGGTCTGACGTTCTACCTTCGGATAGCGAACAGCGGGAGGAGGCTGATGTCTTACCTGAAATAACACCTCCACCCGCTGTCATGTCAGCAAGCATCATTCCCCAGTCGCATGCAGACCTAAAGCCCGTTCAAGACGCCTTATTGGCACTTGCTCGCACGGATCCTTCAGCACGCGTTGAGATGGCTGACGGACAACTGTTGGTGCACGGACTGGGAGCACTTCATCTCGAGATCATCGAAGGACGTCTGCGAGACGAATGGAGCGTAGCTTTTGAGTCTGGTCGAAGACGAGTGACGTACCGAGAGGCGTTTCCTGATAGTGGAGAGCACCGGATCGACGAGGAATGGACTACAGAGTTGCACGGACGATCTATCAGCGTGCGCATAGGTCTAGACGTTCGTGCCCTCTCCCCTGACGAACCAGGCGACCCTCAATGGGACGGGAACGTCGTCTTGACGAGGTTGCTTCGTCCTCTTCGTGCGCCCTCAACCGACGGGAGCTTGAGCGCGGTAGACGCTCATAATCCCCTAAATCACCTCTCGCAAGGTCTAGCAAGCGCATTACTCTCCTCACCGCACACAGGCCTTCCGCTCTCGCGTACCCGTATCGTACTACGCCAGTTCTCTATGAAGCCTAATGATGCGTCAGTCACCGTCCTCGCAGGAGCTGCGAGTATAGCTTTGCGCCGTGGTCTACAGCGTGCAGGGATGGGATCTCTCATGGAGCCGTACATCCGGCTGAAGATCGTCGTAGGCGATGATCATCTCGGCCGAGTAGTCAAAGATATCACTGAACGAGGAGGCGAAGTCCTGGATCTCGGGGACCACTCGACTGTGTCTAGCGATGCTGAGGAAGGTATGCCATACCCGGAAGAAGGCGTCTATATCCCGCCGGAGTGGATGTCCCCTTCGGCTTTCTCTGCTTCAAAGGCCGGTCATACAGGTGCAGCGATGAAACGTACGATCCACGCTGTTGCACCTCTGAGTCAAATGCTTGATTTTAATACTCGATTGCGTGCCCTTTCTGCTGGACAAGGGACGTTTGAGATGACTAATGCGGGTTTCCGAGCGGTGAATGAAACCAGACAGCTAGGAATACTCAGAGAAATTGGACGAGCTTGAGGATACACGCAGTGCATAGACATTTAGATAGGAAATACATTATCACTCTTACTGAATAGCGTCGCGAATCTCATCTGCATCGCCGTACAGAGCACCACCATCCATATCATCGTCATCTTCCGTTGCACCAATCCTATCTCCAGAGACTTTATTAAGCGCCTGACTGAAAGCAAGCATTCCAAAGTTATCATCGTCTTCGATCGGATCTTGGGAGTCGTCTATAGTGTGCAATGCTGAGAATTCACTAGGGAAACGAATTGGTGCGGGAGTTGCGCTGCGGTCTCGTCCACTCAGATCTGGAAGGAAGAGTGGAGTCTCTTCACGAGCTCCAGGAGCGACGCTGAAACGAGACGTGTCCACACTTTCCGCCCTATCAGACGATGCTCTCACATGTGGCGGAGCAACCGAGGCTGCGCGCGGCATGTTCGGCTGATCAGGCGCAGGTGTGGGACGCGTCGGCAGAGCAGGCCAGGGCTCGACGACCACACATAGACAACGATCGTGCATGTTCAAACTTCGAAATGAAAGCTGCAGTTGCGGTTTAAGCTTCTTCTCTTCTTCGTCCTCGTCGATGCCAAAATTCGGCGGCAACGGCGGAGGACCCATTGGTAGATCCGTTTGTCCATCATCTACTTCTATACCCTCGTCTACTACGGCATCATGTAAATGCGCGTCGTCATCAATTACTTCTTGTTTCAAGTCCACCTCTTCGTCTCGCACGTTCATATTGTCATTCGAGTTGAAACCGGCGCCGTCCTCATCATCAGAAACTTCTCGATATGTTGTCCTTTGCTTCTTTCTTCGAGTCGCCTTCTCGGGACAATCGGTCCTGTTCCATCTGCCTCTGAGTCGTCTTCAAGGTCTGATAGAGGCGACTCCTCTGCCTCTTCTGACGAGTCCGTAAGTTCAATGACATCGTCTGCTCTCGCTTTCCCCTTTCCTTTTTTGTTTGATGGCTTCTTTTGAGATGCCGCCTTCCGAGTTCGTTTTGTTCCCTTCGTAGTTCGATTAGTTCGCCTCTCGTTAGTGCTTCGGCTTCGGCTCCCTACTGCCCTTCTCTTGACTTTCTGCAGCTTGGACGTTCGAGGATTGCGCCGCTCGATCGACCATAACGTAGTTTCTGGTCTACGTATCACAACACGTTTAATTTACTTAATCATCCTGTCGTCCCCAAGAGCCGTTCTGTACTCACTTTAAACACGATGGAATGAGCCTCCGTCCTCCGCAGGAAGTACGCGAATTGATACGAATCTACAACATACATGCATAAGTCTTCGTGCATACATCTTCCGAAAGGAGGAACAAGTGCTCACCACCCCGATGGACCTCGACTGTCCCCTTCTTCGCATTAGCAGGACCTCCTGGTCCATAATGCGCGTATCGTTCAGCTTCGAGTTTGGGGCCTACTCTAACCAACGCAATGATCAGCATTCACAATAGACCGAAGTTGTGATGACGCTGACAATGGGCGTAGGTCTGCTATTACGGATTGTAACGTCCGTTCGGACATCCAGTCGACATGTCTCTCGTCCAAGTATAGCTACTCGTCACTTTCAGTTTCTCGTGAATACTGCTAGCTTAGCGCGAATTGTTTGACTCACGTATAGAGGGATTACATCGCTGGAGGATAATCTGAGATAGAAGAGATTGCGAACGCGAAAGCGCATCTCCTCGACTGTTTCGTTGAAGGCTGAGCCTGAGAACTTGAAGTAGGTCCGAAAGTGATCGACGTTGAGACCAAATAGCGCGTCAACAACGCGTCTCTCAAAGGTAACCTCATCACAGCAAGATCGTCTCTATACAATTTCATTGGCACTGAGAAACGAAGCTAACCAATACACAAGTAATATCTACAGAGCGTAGGACCTTCTTTATCAATCATCAAATCATCACCTTACGGATCACCACTCGATCTTGCTGGAGTTCGCCTTTGCCTTGGGCGAAACGGGAATTTTTCCTTTGTACCCAAGTCCGTCCAACCACGGCCACAAAGCACTCCGGCGCTTCTCAAACTCCTCGATGGCATCTCCCTTCTGCAATGTCAGACCGATATCGTCCAGACCGTTCAGCAAGCAGTGTCGGCGGAACGCATCAATGCTGAATGGAACAGGCGGTTGACCCTTCGGTCTCCTAATCTCGTTCTTCTCCAGGTCAACTTCTAACTCCTCTCCGCTCGCTGCATCCTCAGCCAAAGACCGACATACATCCTTCGGCAGAGTGATGGCAAGCATACCGTTTTGCAAGGTGTTGTTACGGAAGATATCCGCGAAGCTTGGGGCGATGATACACCGAATACCGAAGTCGTTCAAGCTCCACGGGGCGTGTTCACGACTGCTCCCGCATCCAAAGTTCTCGCCTGTACAGACGATGATTTTTGACCAGTCGAATGGCGGGCGGTTCAGGATGAAGTCGGTGTCTGCGCCAGTATTTGGATCTTTTCGGAGAGTGTAGAATAGTGCATTTCCAAGTCCAGTGCGCTTCAGCGTTTTTAGGAACTGTTTTGGGATGATCATGTCCGTATCAACGTTCTCGATGTCGATGCGCGCTGCGATACCTTTGAGAACGGTGAACTTGTTTCGCACTGACGGCGTTTCCGAAGGCGGAAGGTTCTCAGAGACGGCAGCAGTGGTCTTCTTTGTTTGAGGTTCTGGTGGAGGCAACACTGGATCCGTCCAGAACGTTGATGGACTCAGTTCCTTGATGACCGGTGCGCTTTGGTTTAGCTCGACGCCGAGGAACTTGCGCACATCCGTCAGATACCCAGTAAGAGCGGCAGCAGCAGCCATGGCTGGACTAAGCAGATGTGTTCGTCCACCGGGCCCTTGCCGTCCTTCAAAGTTTCGGTTGCTGGTGCTCGCACACCTTTCTTGAGGCTTGAGCTGATCAGGATTCATACCGAGACACATCGAGCATCCAGCTTCACGCCAGTCGAATCCCGCTCGCTTGAAGATCACGTCCAACCCTTCCGCCTCCGCTTGCTCTTTTATCATACCCGAGCCAGGAACGATCATCGCATATACGTGCGAAGCAACTTTTGCATCTGGACCTGCGGCAAGGACGATCTTCGCCGCCGACCTCAGGTCTTCAATCCGTGAATTCGTACACGATCCAATGAATACCTTGTCGATCTTTACTTCCGTCAGAGGCGTGTTCGGAGCTAGGCCCATGTACTGCAGCGAACGCTCTACCGACTTTCGCCTCACTGGATCCTCTATGTTCGCTGGGTCCGGAACCTTGCCGGTGATAGGTGCGACGTCTTGAGGCGATGTGCCCCACGTTACCGTCGGGACGATGTCCTGTGCATTGATTCTTACCTCCTTGTCGAACACCGCTCCCTCATCCGTCTTCAGTGTTCGCCAATATGCCAATGCACGGTCCCACATTTCTCCCTTCGGTGCAAGCGGTCGTCCCTTCAGATACTCAAACGTGATATCGTCGGGTGCGACCATTCCAGCGCGCGCACCAGCCTCGATGCTCATATTGCATACGCTCATTCTCGCTTCCATGCTGAACCCACGAAACACCGATCCAGCGTATTCGATCACGCAGCCCGTTCCGCCAGCGGTGCCGATCACGCCAATGATATGCAAGATCACGTCTTTAGAAGTGACGCCTTCATGAAGGTCACCGTCCACTGAAATTCGCATGTTCTTGCCCTTCTTCTGAGGAAGAGTTTGTGTTGCAAGGACGTGTTCCACCTCGGATGTACCAATACCGAACGCAAGCGCACCGAAAGCACCATGGGCTGCAAACGAGTTAGTAGCGAACATTATAGAATGACAAACTCTAGAGGATACTGACTGGATGTATGGGAGTCACCACATACACAAGTGATCCCGGGCAACGTGAATCCTTGCTCTGGCCCAATAATGTGCACGATGCCTACGACCAACATCAGCAAGTCGATAACAACCTGACTATATGCACACCTTGACGGCGGTCTCTCATCCCGAAATACGTCAAACCGAACTCTTTTACGTTTTCCTCAAGCGCGACACATTGTGCTTTCGAGTCAGGCTCGGTAGTGTAATCTTCGACCTTGGTATATCCATTCCGCGGTGCAGTGCTGCAGAGTTCATATTAGATGAGCTCCCGCTGACATTCTTATGGTACCTACGGAAGGTTATGGTCGACTGTAGCAAGGGTACAGTCCGTTCTGCGAACTGAGCGACCCGCAGTACGACTGAGAGCAAGTCAGAAGGTACGTGTAATGGAAGCGACTGATGACCGAAGCTCACAGTCCTTCGAACGCCTGGGGGCTGGTTACCTCATGGACGAGATGCCTGGCAGCGCGGAGAACGTCAAGTCAGACCTATTGTATATCCCCGCATAAGCACGACTCAGACATACCTATCAATGTATAGGAGAGTAAGACCATCCTCTTGAACATGCCTGCCGAACTCCAACATATAAGCATTTTCAATTGCATGTAATATAATGTATACGCACACGACATGGTCATCCCAGACTTTATCATAAAGCGTCCGCGGCTTCAAGACAGGCGCTGGCATGGTGAGCTAAGCGAGTGTCTAGAGGAGAAGAGGAGAGAGAGATGATAGTAGAGTAGTAGAAGATTGAGCAAATAAGTATTCGAGGAAATGAATGTCGGTCTTCTTCGGGTTTAGCCAGCTCCTCTCGGGCGGTCTCTCACCTGACCCAATCGCATCTCGTCCATTTCGATTCCCACCTTCTTCCCTATTTTTGCAATCTCGTCGGACTTGTTAGGTCTTCTTCGTCCGGAGCCTTTTCGTATCGTATGACTAAGATTAATAAATATAAAGTTTGTAACGTAATGTAATCATATATCAAGAAACCGATTCAATAGTATTCGTGAGACCTTTACACCATATCGGGCAGTACAACTGCACAGTTCATGCTTCGCGTCTCGTAACTTGCTCAACGCCAAACAGACATCGAGCAACGCGGTAGACATGGCCAAGTCAAAGAAGTCGGTCTACACTCCCTTCACGTTTGAGTCATCTATGCTAATAGATATCGGATTCTCTTTCCCTCCAGCCACACCAATCACAACCAGAGCAAAAAGGCTCACCGCAATGGTATCAAGAAGCCGAGGAAGACAAGGACCCGCTCGTTGAAAGGTGTAAGTGCAGTCGCCTTTCTTTGTCTGCTTGTTAGGATAAGTTCTGATGTGTCTCGCTGCGCAGGTTGACCCGAAGGTACGATGATCAAACTGAATTCTGACCGGGAGCTTGCTGTGATTGAAGAGTATGGTTTCTCTGTTTAGTTCCGCCGTAACGCTCGCTTCGCTCTCGTCGGTTCGGTGCGTTAAAACAGTCGGTTCACAATAGAGTCTCTTACTGACTGTTGATATTCGATTTCCAGCAAAAAGCTCGAGCAGAGCAGCGTGCAGCGGCGGCAGCAGCATGATCCACGTAGTAGAGTGTGCAAGCACAAAACGCCCTTGCTTCCATACATTTCCCCATTGCACCAGTGTCCTCCATGCATTCTGTATGCTACTATACATGCGCAAAATAAATATGCATAAAAACTCGAAAAATCATTTACCAGGTCCATCTTTCGAAGCATTGACATTAGCCTTTATTCAGTTTCCCCTTTGTCGCGCTATTCAGTTTAGCCCGAAGACGAACAGCCTGAAATTACGAGCAGAATTCAGCCAACTGACTAAAAGGAGGTCAGGCTGTAAAGAACATACGGCAGCTTCTTCAGGTGGTACGGCTCCCTTAGCCATGTTATGCTTCCTAAGCTGGAAGACGTGTTTTTTCTGCGATCCGCTCTCTTGGTTGGGCTCGAGCAATGCTCTGCATTCTTCCTCGCTCGGAACGTATTCCTCAAGCAGCGCGAAGAATTTATGCCGAAGAACGGTTTTGATACGTTCTATTGCTTCTGTTGTATACCAGCCGTCCCGTTCCTAAGGTGGTTTCACAGCGTCAGCCAAAATACGTGCAGTCCAATCGAAAGGTATGAAGAACATACATTGCACTCGTCTCTCACGCCTTCTTCATCCTCGATCAATTCTCTGAGTAAAGGATCGGTGACATCGCATAGCTGGAACGCTGCCGTTTCTTTTGTAATATGTCTACCATCAAAGATATGAGAAGGCGGTTCCTCGCTAGACGACGATGCCACGCTCTGGGCATTTGTCCGAGATGTAGGTGGCATTGAGCCTGGCCTTTCTGTACCCCTTTGATCCATGCGACGTGTAAGAACAGAGGGTCGTACGATGGGATGATTGATATTGCGGAAATAAAGCCTCTGATAGCTTGAGGTATATCGTTACACCCAAATATTTAGCAAGAGAATCAAGAGAACGCACAAACGAGCAGATGGATCTACTCTTGGGTCGTACCCGAATCTCAGGTGTGTATCCCGCCAAGGACCGTCGACGAAAACGTAAGACACCATTGGGAGCAAGTACTTCAAACTACACAAAAAACTCGATCAGTATGGAAATCCAGTAGACGAATGGCAGCAGCAGCGTACTTCGTGATCTCACGGGTGTCCTTAGCATCAAATTGATTCAAAATTGCGACTTTCGTCCAACAGGGCCGTTCCTCGAATTTCTAGAAGCATTCGTTCAGCAAGCTTGAAGACACGCGGTGAGCAAGCATTTACCTGTTTCAAAAGGTCCACCAGACGCTGCTCTTCGTCTTTCACCGTCTTCGGAATTGCTTCCGGTGGTTCAGTCGGAACCTTTGACGAGACAGGATGAATATCCTTGCAATAACCTACATATTGTTATCCGGAACGTACCGTCTTGTCAGAGAATGAGAGAGTGGCAGGTCCATAACCTTTCCACCTCGATTTGTTTATGAGACGCTTCTTCTCTTCGCCGGTTTGGCTATCAATGTACGACGTAACGACAGACATAGGATTTGCTTTGTAGCTTTGTGAATAATCAGTATTGCTAGTTACAAGAAATTCAACGTGAAGACGCACTTATATACTTGGGGCAAAGTTTGACGAGTGAAGACAGGTGGCGGGATGAGTCGCAAATTGCTCTTGGAGGGGCCTGGGTGAGACGAGCCGTCAACCTCCATGTCGTCTGTTGGCAACTCATAATCCTCTTTCTCTGGTGGTATCCTGTAGTTTCTTATATACTCGACTAATTGGCAAGAACATATGCATGAGCTCTTCGTGTTCCCAGGAAGCATAAATTTACTTGCCATCCATACGATCCATTGCTGACCTGAACTGAACCACAGGATCAGAAGGATCCGGGTTATATTGAAAGTCTGCCATACCTATGAAACAACTCAGAACTATATTCATAGGAGTAGCGTAACGACAGACGTACTTCTGAAGCGCACGGTCTTCGGAATCACACCGACAGCCTCCGCAATGAACTCGCCCTCGGGAACAGGTAGCTCCTCCCCATTTCTCCGCTTTCGTTTGCGCTTGGTGACTTTCAACAGGATGTTATTTGCATGGACGATAGCTCCCTGTACTGGATGAGCGAATGGATTCTCTGGTCTCCAGCTGAGCTCGAGCAACGAATGGCTCCTTGGCGCGTTACGCTTGAATACGCGTTCAATGGCTGCTTGACCTCCGAGGTGCTCAATGGCACGCTTCTCAGACCCGTCTTGTACAAATCCTGGAAATTCGACCGCATAGTACTGATTTGTGGGAAGCGGATGCTCTGTTGCAGTTTTATTCTCTGTGCTAGATGAGGATGGACCAGCAACAGGTGTTTCGTCTGGCATGGTAAGAGCCAAGTTTGGTTACAAGTCTATTTTTGGACGACCTCTCTCAGTCCCTGACCCGACGGCCCGTCGATCCTCAACTCTATTCCGAGCTCTCTTGTCCGCGGCTGTCCGTACACTCAGCTCTACAGGGGTTGACCTGATTACAGAATTCTTGACAAATGTATATTGAAACAAACATCTCGTTATTGGCTTGGTAAATGTCACTCCAATATTGATCTGATTGGCATTCTTTTTATCATCAGGAAAGGCCTGAGTCACGGCCTCTTAACTTTCTTTATAGTTGGATTATCTATCCTTCGCTCCCATGACTATTCCAAGAAATAATTACTTCAAGAAGAAACGATCTTATAAATTGGCTCAACAGGTCCCATGTCCCTGTGTGTACTATCCCACCCGAATACCTGCGACGAGCATACACTGATCAGTCATGCCTGCGCCTCTTCGGGGTCCGAGAACATTATATGACAAGATCTGGGATGAGCATGTCGTGTAAGAGAAATACGGTATGTGTGTTTCGGTGTACTGATTTTCCTTGCCGTAGATGTGAACAAGAGGACGGAGTAGCCATTCTTTATATTGATAGGTCAGTCCTCCTTGCTCCAGACCCAGAAATTCTGAAGGGCATACTTAGTGATCAACATTGCTTTGCTGACAATATAGACACATACTGCACGAGCTAAGCAGTCAAAAAGCCTTCAGAGGACTGTGAGAGTGCTACTATCATACTGCGATGTCGTGTATCTGCTAACGCATCAAGTGTAGACGAAATGCAGGCCGAAACATACGTCGGCGAGACCTGACTTTGGCTACAATGGATCATAACGTCCCGTAAGCACATGTGATCGCACCATTCAGTAGAGTCGACAACACTCAGAAATGGCCCGAATATAGGACTTCTCCCAGGGCACATGTCTCCCGACTTGAAGAGTACATCGACGATCCGGACGCGAAAGCGCAATGCATCGAAATGGAGGATAACATGAAGGACTTCGGCATAACATATTTCGGTCTGAAAGATCGCAGACAGGGTGAGCTTGAAGTACGCTTGCTCCTCCAGTAGTTGATTGAAGTGGAGAACAGGAATCGTCCATATCATTGGCCCAGAGCAAGGCTTCATTCTACCCGGTGTCGCGAGTGTATGCGGCGACTCGCACACGTCCAGTGAGTCTCCTTCTAGGGCTGCTTACAGAACCTAGCTGAGATTGCGGTACCGTAGCGCACGGAGCCTTTGGAGCATTGGCCTTCGGTATTGGTACATCCGAGGTGGAACACGTCCTTGCAACACAAACTCTTCCTCAGAAGAAGGGCAAGAACATGCGAATTCAGTGGACGGTGACCTTCATGAAGGCGTCACTTCTAAAGACGTGATCTTGCATATCATTGGCGTGATCGGCACCGCTGGCGGAACGGGCTGCGTGATCGAATACGCTGGATCGGTGTTTCGTGGGTTCAGCATGGAAGCGAGAATGAGCGTATGCAATATGAGCATCGAGGCTGGTGCGCGCGCTGGAATGGTCGCACCCGACGATATCACGTTTGAGTATCTGAAGGGACGACCGCTTGCACCGAAGGGAGAAATGTGGGACCGTGCATTGGCATATTGGCGAACACTGAAGACGGATGAGGGAGCAGTATTCGACAAGGAGGTGCGGATCAATGCACAGGACATCGTCCCGACGGTAACGTGGGGCACATCGCCTCAAGACGTCGCACCTATCACCGGCAAGGTTCCGGACCCAGCGAACATAGAGGATCCAGTGAGGCGAAAGTCGGTAGAGCGCTCTCTGGCAGTACATGGGCCTAGCTCCGAATACGCCTCTGACTGAATTCAAGATCGACAAGGTGTTCATGGATCGTGTACGAATTCACGGATTGAAGACCTGAGGTCGGCGGCGAAGATCGTCCTTGCTGCAGGGCCAGACGCAAAGGTTGCTTCGCACGTATACGCGATGATTGTTCCTGGCTCGGGTATGGTTAAGGAGCAAGCGGAGGCGGAAGGGTTGGACGTGATCTTCAAGCGAGCGGGATTCGACTGGCGTGAAGCTGGATGCTCGATGTGTCTTGGTATGAATCCCGATCAGCTCAAGCCTCAAGAAAGGTGTGCGAGCACCAGCAATCGAAACTTCGAAGGACGGCAAGGACCCGGTGGACGAACACATCTGCTCAGTCCGGCCATGGCCGCTGCCGCCGCCCTCACCGGACATCTGACGGACGTGCGTAAGTTCCTTGGTGTCGGGCTGAACCAAAACGCAACAATCATCAAGGAGCTGAGCCCATCCACATTCTGGACAGATCCAGAACCAACTCTCCCTGAACCCGGTGCGGAAAGCGGCGCTCTTGTCTCCAGTGTCCAGCCAGAAACAGCAGTCCTCAGCGACCGCAAATTCACCACCTGGAAAGGCATAGCAGCGCGACTCGACATACAGAACGTCAACACGGACGTCATCATCTCAAAGCAATATCTCAAGATTTCCGATTTCAGCCTTCTAGGCGACGCGCTTTTCGAGACACTCCGCAAGGATCCCGTGTCAGGCGCGCCTACGGATTTTATACTCAATCGCCCACCATTCGATAAGGCGAAGATCCTGATATGCACCGGAGAGAACTTCGGTTGTGGAAGTAGTCGTGAGAACGCGCCGTGGAGTTTCAAAGTCTTTGGTATACGTTGTATCATCGCGCCGAGCTTTGCAGACATCTTTCGTAGCAACACGCTGCAGAATGGCATGTTGGCCATAGAGCTACCAAAGGAAGTCTGCAGAGCTCTTGCTAAGGACGCAGAGACCGGCGCAGAGCTCGAGATCGATTTGGAGAAAAACGAGATTCGGAGACCCAATGGTCAACCTCCTGTAGCATTTAGCATCGATCCTTTCAGGAGGCATTGCTTACTGAACGGCCTCGACAATATTGAAATCACACTCCAGAAGGCGGATAAGATCAGAGAATTCGAGAAGCGGCACGAACTTCTGCAGCCGTGGTTGTGCGCTCTCGGTCGTAAAGGCGGAAAGATTGTAGCAAGTGAAGGAAGAGCAGGTCCACTCGATTGGTAAACGGGATAGCTAGATACACGCACGTATGAATGTGATATGAACTGGTGGGCATCGGAATGGAAACTGTCCTTGTATTTGATCTCATTGCGTCGAAACAAATATAACTTGAATGCGAGTATATAGTATGTGAGAGCGACATTGTGAAATGCAAAAGTAGTCAGTGATTAGCTCGAAGGCTTCTTCATGCCAAATAACTCCATGGCATTCTGAATAGCCATTTAGTTCTTCAATATTTTACTAGGGACTGCAGAAAATGCGTACCTCCGAATTGACGTCCACACCAGCCTTCTTCAATTCCTCTACAACGCGCTTCGCGCCTTCTTTAAACTTCGGGTCAGAAGCTAGCTTGAACATTTGCACCATCGATGGTGGTTTGCCTGGCTCTAGTTGAACATCTGAAACGAAACCATTACACCGTGTCAGAACTCGTGTAAGAGAGAGAGAGAAAAGCTAATTCTTACCAGTCTCTTTGAGGATATTAGCAAAGTCATGTAAAGCCTTGAGAGCATATGGTTTGTCTGCTATTTGTCGTATTAAAGGCGAAGACTGCAATTGGGCAACTATGGAATCTGGATCCTCAGCCGCCTCACGACGTGAAGTCTGAGAGAAACTGCGGTCGTGGCGGTAGCTGTGCTGCTCGCGGTTTCTGTGTCGAAAATGTACGAGAGGGTACCGTCGCTGTACGAGGAGACAGTTTACCGCGAGTCTTAGCTGAGAAGGCAGGAGAGGCATTGGTGTTGAGGTCGGATTGTGCACGCGACCAATGAGCGAGGGTTTTTGAGGAGACGCGAGATGCCGAGACGCGTCAATCCAAGACGTCGCGTCGCGTCGGCACCTTCACGTTCGTTCGCAGCAACAATGGACGACGATTACTACTCAATCGACGCGATCCTCGCCCAAAATCAAGTATATTTCTTACTGAATTATTGAGAAATAATTCGATCGCTTATTATGTTCCCCAGAAAGTGCAGTGCACATTTAAGACGGACGTGCCGGACCTTGGCTACCTCGATGGAGGCTCAGACCGCGATGTAAGCATGTCCAGGTTCTCTTTATCAATCTCTAATCTGACTGTACTAGATCAAAGCTTTGAGCAAACTACAGCTCCCCTTCTGGCTCACGCCTATGCTGCTCATGTCGTTCGTACTCGCCCACAATACGTTAGTCTCTTCGACCTGATGAGTATTCAGGGATTTTGCGGACTGTACCGTCCCTCAAGCGTTCAACCAACGCGTCCGGAATGCTCTCAATGCAGATCCAAAGAGCGTCAAACTGTCTGGGCTTGTTGGTATTGGTGGACCTTGGTATGCATTTGGGAAAATGATCGCTGGAATGTGAGTAGTTTGCATGACCATATACCACTCGACATCTAAGTATTACACAGGCTAGATGAAGAACAGGCCCAGGAGATCTCTGAGATACTCTCAAACGTACGCTTTCCATCTCTCGCTCACCCTCAGCGTCAAATGGTCTAAACATATTCTCCAGACATTCAAACAGCGGCTCATCGATATCATGGACCAGGCTCAACACTTCGGAGCCCTCGGTGCCAATGCTGGCGGTGCTGTCCAGGGACAAGCGGGAGAGGAATTCAGAGAAGGGTTGGATGGTCTTGAGAGAGAACGTGAGTCCAGCGATTGTTTATCTATCGCTAACAGTTTATTCCGCATTGTCGTAGTCTTTGCACTCGCGCAGGAGAGCGCCAAACTGACGAAGCAGTGGTACGAAAGTAGCGATAAGGCTAAGCGATGAGTTGCATATAGAAACCAAATTAGACTATTGGCATGTACACATACTAGTTGTAACCCTTATTGTGTCTTTCTCGTTTCTGCGTCTGATGTTGGTTCACTTTGTCCGGTCTGCTGAGCCTGAACGTGTTTTAGCTCATTTACGAACCTGATTTCTTGAGTCAGGCTGATGTGAAAGGTATCAACTAACTGTAAGGAACGCACCATTTGACACTAGCCCACAAACAGAGTTCGATGCCGATGAGGAAGATGATATGTACGTTGCCAGAGAGCAGATACAACAGGGAGATGAACACGGCAAGCAACGTGGCGAATGCAGCATCAATGATTCGAAGAAAAGTCGGGTGCAGAGAAGAGCCCGGTTTGAGGAGAGTTGAGAGGAAATTGTCCTGTGACGAGTCTGGAAAAGACATTTTAGTATTAGCCTGACGGTGGATGGTCGAGGTGTCGGTACAAAACGGAGTCAGTCCAGGTGAGGCTCATCAGACGCGTCTTGAAATGTGCGTTGTCCGCAAACCAAATGGGCGTACTCCCATTCTCAACATACGTCCTCAGAAAATACTACCAAGCTACAGGCTGGAATGAAGACAACTTCTACAGCAACCTAACCCGCTCTTCAGATGGTCCGTCCAATTTCTTTCCATCTAACTTTGGGTCATTTATCAAACTCGTTTAGCTCTCCTGGACTTTACCGTCCCCAAAGGCCTCCAATTTGGCATCTCAAAGGCTCCTAATGCTCTCTTCCGAACGTCATATTCTATGAACGCTCTGCCGTCGCTAAACGGTTCAGTCGGATATATTTTTTCTACATGCGAACTAGATCTGAAGAACTCGGGGGATGTGCGTTTCAAGGACATCGTGGAACGCTTTAAAGTGCATGGTATACCCAAGAGACCAGAGGACAAAGAAGAGGAATGGCTTGGTGGGGAACGTGTGGACTGCCGAGGTGTGTCCAACAGACACTTATTAACTCCCTCGAGCTTGTGCTGAATCTACACGCTCAGACTACCTGCTTTCCGGCCTTTTTTACATCCCTTCCGGCCAGCTCGACGCGTTCTACACGACGCGATGGTCAGCAACAACTCAATTCTCTGTAGCATGTATCCTGACACCACCGAGCGGGGCGAGTGCGATTAATCCGCCGCCATTAAGTTCGGACGACACGATGCTCATGAGCGTCCAGCATGACACCGGCCGTTGGGGGTCGGAGTACACCTGGCAAGCCGAGAGCGGCGGGAGCATACTCGGTTTGCGTGTCCTTCGCAATTTTGGAAAACTTGCGAATGGGAATGGAAGTGGCGTTGGCGTCGTATACCCGGCTGGCACTTCTGGAGGGGATGAGAATGCAAGCAAGGAAGTGCCGGCGTCGTCAGCTAGTACTAGTAGAACGACTCCGAAGCGAGTAGACGAAGAGGATGCAATGGAGGGCGGATTGAAGGGCCGGTTGTCTGCAGGTGCTGAGTTCTATGTCAGTACCGAGAAAAGTGCTGGAGGTAACGCAATCCATGTATCGAGACCATCCAAATCGTTACTGATAATACTCTCTCAATCAACCAACAGTATCTGCTGGAGTCCGTTTCACGACTCTCCCCAATTCAGCTCTCCAAACGAACCTGAGCTCATCCTCCAACTCAGCATCTTCCTCCTCTCCCTCCTCAATATCCTCACCAAAATCCGGCATCCTCTGGCAGCCCCCAACAATCTGCACAGCGACCTTTTCGCCCATCACGGGGCACCTCACAGCAGCATACGCGTCCAAAGTCTCGCGAGACGTTGCTCTGTGCTCGCGGTTTACATTCAACATCAATAGCTATGAGAGTGAGTGGACTATGGGCGGGGAGTGGTGGTTGAGGAGTAAGAAACAACCACAGCAGCTCTCCTCTAGTCCTGGCCTCCCGGATTTGGGTGGGGAAGCTCCTGCGACGCCGTCGACTACGATGGCGGAATTGTCCTCACCTTCTGAGCCTATACCCGTGCCCGAAACTTTCACTTTATCAGAGAGTACCGAACCGCCATTATCCCAAGAAAGCGGACAGATTCAGGGTGTAGTCAAAGCTCGACTCTCCACTTCCTCGGTACGCTCGATCATCCCAACTGAATCTATTCTTCTTTCTAGATCATAATTCCTGACACATCGTTTTTCTTTTTCTTTTTCGTTCTTCCCAGGAATTCGCGTTCATGTGGGAGGGCCGGCTGAGCAACGCCCTCATCAGCTTCGGGGTCATCTCCAACCTCGTCAACCGCTCAAAACCAATCAACTCCATCGGGCTCGAATTTTCTTACTTCAGTTCTGAATAGTTTCGTAGTACAGTACAGCTATCTGCGTAACACAAGCAAAATTCACTGCACAATGATGTGTAATCTCATTTGCAACCGGCAATTGGCATTTAATCTACGCATGATGTATGTATGTATCTCATGTTTAAACAAGGGGATTGATTGGTTGTGTGTATTCGGAAGACAGTATCTAGTCAATAAGAAGTTGCACTAACGCGCGGACGGCACACATGCGAATGATAATTGATAGAACTCGTAGTACTACTAGTACAGAATCATCAGGACGGGAACAAGTAACACAGGCAGATGAAAAGAGAAAAAGGAGAAGAGTAAAGGTAAGAAATGAGGAAAAACATCCTTTAGTATAATATAAAATGACTTCATAGTCGTAACAAGTGAAATGAAGAAGGAAGATCAAGTGTCAAGCGGACAGATAGATGATATGCTAAATACTTATACAAATCTGATCAGTGGTGTACATTCAAGACGAAGAGGAAGAAAAAAAAAGAGCACATATATAGTGACAAGAGAGAGAAAGAAAACGTATATAATCAAGAAAAGACTATATATTCAGTCTCAAAAAAGACGGTGAGGACACCGTGTCCATATTTCATCGTAGGTCATGATTCACCGACTTTAGTCGCAGGCGGCGACTCGCGGCGGGGCGGCGGGGACTCGCGCAAGCTGCGCGAAATCATCGCCAGAGCGTCCATGCGGATTACCGGCCTCGACACGTGTTGCGGGCGCGGGCGTCCGAAGGGACTGGGGACTGGGACTAGGGACTCGGCCTGGATCTACTCCCACCCATAGAGCCGGCATGCGGCATCGAGTGGTTGCGCGGCATGTGAGTCTTATACGGCGACCGCTCGCGCCGCGGACGGGGCGTGCTATCTCCTGACAGTGGGCGTTGGGAACGGAATCGAGGACTCGGACTTGCGCTTGATTTCCTTTCTGTGTTGTCTGCAGTTAAGGGTATGGTTGGCGTGCTAGCTGGAGGTGCTTCACGAATGACATTGTTTGAAGGTGTTGCTGGTACGACTTCGACGGGAGGCCAGTCGTCATCTGGTTGATTGGCATTATTAAGTGATATGGGCTCTTCGGACCAGTCGAACGAACTTGTGTTTGTAGCTGGAACTGTGTGCTCCCTAGGCACCACAGAAGAAGTGCCGATCGGAGTCTCCTCTAGCAGGTTGGACGAGTCTACGTTAACCTCCTCCTTTGCGGGTGGCTCAACAGTTGGAACAGCGGTTGCTACCTTCTCCGTAGGCTCAGGCGAATCTTGAGCGGCGGTGGCAATAGGAACGGACTCTACAGGTGGATTGAGGTCTTCCGGGAGAAGACGTTCGCCCTTACTGGCCCTCCATGACCCCGACGTCTTACTTGACGGAGGTGGCTTCTTAGGAAGGTTCAGTGGCTTGGGCGGCAGAGCGCCATTACGTGAGACGTTCGGCTCAGACTTGGCTGAAGTTATCACCTGGTCCGAGGACGAAGGTGCTACCGCTGGCTTGATCTCTTGAAGAAGTAATGGAGGCTCGGGACGAATGGGAGAGCTGATGCGCTCCAGAAGACTCTTCTTAGGTGTTGTCGTCAACTGTACCTGCTTGTCGCCAGTGCCGTTCACCTGGGAAGCCAACGATGCTCTTTTCTCCTTGTCTCTTCGGCCTCCTCGCCTGCGTTCACGAGTCCTTTTCACAGGCGGAGGAACCGATAATGACATCGACATCGAGGACTCCGTTGGACTTTCCGCAGAACTCTGGGCACCATCAACCATCACAATCTGTCCAACAGATCCATCTTTCGGCTCCAACTTCTCTGGGACAGACGTACTAGAGGCATCCGGAAGCGTTTGGGTGACAGGATCGGGTTTACTGGCAACTTTCGCTGATGTCTCGCCTACATCGCTCGCCAGTTTTGAACTGATACCCCAGTCATCCAGATCAGGCAGACTATCGTCATCATCGCCAGCCCAGTCGATATGCGTAGTAGGAGAGTTCGGTCGGTGCACGTCCATTGCCATATTACGTACGTGCTGTACCAGGTTCGTGATTTCCTTCCGGAGGTCATGTACGTGTGCGTGAGGATTCGTGGCTTTCTCAGCGTTCGGCGACGGATCTTTCGATTCCTTTGAAGCGGGCACAAGAGGGGCCGAAGGGGATGTTGGTAGAGCTTCCATGAGCGCTGTCGGAATCGGCTTAGGGATCGCGGCAGATGCTGAGCGTTTGTGCGTATTCCGCCTACGTCGCGTAGGCTTACTGGGTGAAAGAGGTGAGGTCGGATCTGACGACTGTGCAGCTTGTGCATCCACCGTCAGATTTGGACGGCTTGGAACTTTCGGAATTTCACGAGCTTTGAGAGGTAGGGCGCTATTCTTAGCTACAGAGTTTCCGCCAGATCCGGTTTTGTCGATGGGTAAAGGGGGCGGTGTGGATTTCGGGACGTCTAACGCACCCCTCGCTGAAACGCTCCTGCTTCCAGCACCGCGTCCGCCTCCTTGCCTGCCTCGAGCTGCACCACCACCTCTACCACGGCCGCGTGTCATTCCACGGAAAGCTGCGCCGGTGTCTTTTTCGGATCTCCATGAGCCAGCGGAGTCCTCGCCGCGACGCGTCCACGCAGTGATTGAGTCAGATCCCTTCGGCGTCGAAGAAGACATCGCACGAGCTCCCGTTCCGTGTAGACGATGAAAGAATATTTAAGTAAGATTTCAAGATGTACAAGCAAGAAAGTCAGTTTAGATGGAGAGGGATGAAGCAAGGTGGTGGGACTGTCGTGGCGAAAAAGAATGAACAAAGTTAAATAGAAATCTGGAGGACAAAGCGTGACTCACAAAGAGAAAACAAAGGTGATTATCGTTAAGATAGAGTAGTGTTGCCCTGTACACGCCGCATAGACGTGGGCTGATGAGAAGAGGGAAGAGATGAAGATGAAGATGAAGATGAAGAATGAACTGAGTCTAAGGGAGTCCCGTTTAGGTTGGGCCGACCTTCATTTCACTGCCTGCGCCTGCCTAATTCAGCTCAGCAAATCAAATCAAGTGGCAGCGCGTCTTCAACCAGTACCAGTACCAGTACTTCAAGTTGCTTTGGGGCCGTCACCACCACTCAACCCGTAGTCATGTCAAAAGCATCGCAGCCAGAACTCAAAAAGGTCAGGTCTCTTTGTCTGCTGTAGACTTTGCTTGGATACATTGCTCACGCTCAACACGTAGTTCATGGACAAGAAACTGTTCGTCAACCTCCAAGGCGGCCGGAAAGTCAGCGGCACCCTACGTGGCTTTGACATCTTCCTCAATCTCGTCCTTGACGACGCAATCGAGGAGACCACTCCGGCTCAAAAGAATCCTATTGGCAACGTTGTACGTCCAGCTCTTGTCTTTCGCAGCAGTCAAAATAAATGAAAAATAACTGATGATAATAATGTGTTGTGTCAATCATCTTCCAGGTCATTCGTGGAAACAGCGTCACATCAATGGAGACGTTAGAAGTGACAAGATGATGCACACCTTGCTACTCTACTTTGGTTGGGAGGGGAGTTTTGAACGACATGCGCCGGGGCCACGCATTAGGGCACAACTCGATCTTGCGCACCAATAATTTTGGTCCATTCTTCCTGGCAATACCTTCGTGTCATACAGTCCCATCCTTGTCTTCCGTTGATAGACTTGTACTTTGCAATACAAAAGTGCTTTAGCGTAGACCAGAATCTGAATCTGAATCTGTCTTTCTTTCAAGCTCTAAAATGTGGTGCTTATGTAAGTCAAGGGCGATTAACTCTGGACTGTTGGACAAGCTACGATTGCAATTGCATGTCATGTCCCGCTCGGTACCAACAGATACTCTACCTCCAACCGCACGAAGTATCGCGCTTCTCCTTGCCTCTACTCCAACAATCCAAGATGCCCAACCAGGCGTACTTCACCAGCTCTTAGAATTCTCGCACCGATATACCTCGCAAGTCCTCTCCGACGCGCTCGTGTACGCGGAACATGCGGGGAGAGCGGGGAAGATCGAGATGGAGGATGTGGTGCTTGCGATCCAGGCGCGTGTGGGGTGGGAGCTTGGAGGGCGCGTGCCTAAGGAGGTGAGTTGCAGTCAATTAAGAGCGATTTATGTGGATTCCGTTCACGGTTGCAACCGACTGACAATGTGAATGGATGGACAGTACATGCTCTCGCTGGCCCAGCAAACCAACGCGATCCCCCTACCACCCGTCCCAGAGGTCTTCGGCGTGCGCACACCCTCTGGACCACACGTGCTCACGCAGGTCGATTTCGACCTCGTGCCCAACAAGCCACCGCCTACCGTGAAACAATACGACGAGGAAGTCGAAGAAGTCGAGGAAGACGGGTCGGAAGAAGAGGAGGAGGAGGAAGAGGAGGTCGACGTGAAGCCTCACATCCCACAACCACAAGGACCTCTCAATTCTGGTGCTGTCTCGCACCCGCCGGGTACACCATCGGACGCGGACATGGCTTCGCCGCCCGGCCCCATCATTCCAACTGCGCATCCGGGAGAGGAAGGGAGTGATGCAGGACAAGACGATGAAAACGGTTTGTTCGGTGATGACGATAGCGATGTGGACGAAGCTATGGAAAGCGTCGAAGTCCCAGACGTCACTAATCCCAACGCGAACGGGATTAAACGAAAACTGGTTGAAGAGGAAGACTACGACTAGCTCTCTTTTCCCGTATTCATCATAGGACATTTTCACAATTCCCTCTCTGCCTATATATATACATGTAATAGTATGTATTATTATAACATAGTCTGTGTAGAATCAGAGGTAGCATCGTGATATAGTGCTCAAAGTGCTAGAACTTGATCAAGCCAGAGGAAACAACATATGAAATAAGAATAGATAGTAAGAGAACCAGGAGAGTGATGAAAACGACCTGCGGTACAGTCCATGCTGTCATAGAAAAGCAAGATTTCAGCGTCGTGAAGCAGAATAGTGAAAGAAATTAACGCACTTGTACCGGCCAAGCCATCAGGTATCGTAACCGCCCGTATCGAGTTATCAGCACTCCCGGAAACAAGAAGCTTAGAAGTGGGATTAAAACGCAGTACGGTCGGCGGGAAATCGTGTGCTTTTAGTACTGATAGAAGAGGCTAATGACGAATAACAAGTTATTTAGTCAGTGTCAACTCCCGAGGGCCCGCGCAGCCGCACGCGTATAGCATCCATTCGCAGTTCTTAGCGACAGTTGGACCCCATACGCGCGCGGCTGCGCGGGCCCTCAGTAGTCAATCTTTCAAACTTACCGCCAGAGTTGTAGCATCCAGGATTCCAATCGTATGGTCTGCCGATCCATATGCAAGAAATCGGCCGTTCGCACTACAAGATTAATTCCATGAGATGAGGGTTTGGATGTCAGAAGGAAATTTCTTACCTGACATCAAAGCAGGTGATCCCCTTCTCGCCAATCTTCCTTGACTTGACAACTTTCCAGGAATCTGTGTTCCAGCGACACACATAGCCCTGTTTCGGCTTCGTTTTTGAGCCTCTCATACGCGGACCCGAGGTCGTATTTAATACTGTGAAGGCCACACCGTTTGCTGCTGGATGATATCTATTGAAGTGGAAACATTGAATGTCGGATCGCTCTGACGAACAAGAATAAAAGGACTTACCGTGCAGCACGGAAGACAGTTGCGACGCCCTCTAAGCCAGGTAAAGCCGGTCTCTCAATGCTATTTAGCAGCTCCAACTCCTTTGCAGTCACTTTACTATCCTCTTTCGCCTTTCGCTTCTGTTTCTGTTTGCTCCTGGTCTTCGGTCCAGGTGGTGAGGTAGCAGGTGTGCTGGCGGCTGGTAAGGCATATACCAGGAGCTTATCCGTTGTGGCTACTAACAACTAATAGCCAATCAAATATGCAATATTATTTGGAAGGGAGGAGAACTGACTGATGTAGGAGAAAACGACACGTCATAAATTTCATGATCTGTTTCTAGAGATTTTGCTGCTGGTGTCAGAGAAGGATATGATAGAACAGCCAACTGGACGAGAATGAGATGAACAGGGAAAAGAAGACAAAGACCAATTTGCTCACATCTTTTGTTCCTGCAGCAGCGGCAAGGGTACGTCCAGGCGATAGAGCAGTAACTTTCTGTTCCGTCTGTCAGAGAATAGTTCTGTGTAGGAAATAAGATATGACTACCTGACATTCTTCCATGTTTTCTCTCGTAACTTTCAGTGTGCTGGCGGCTCCGACGAGCTTAAACCTAGCGGGAATGTTGAGCAATGGTGAGGTGAGTGAATCAGATTAGAAAAGCGCATACTTGTCTTTCTCAACGCTGAACAACCTGCAATTTTGATTAATGCCTTTATCCAGTTCTTCAGTTGCACTGTTGATTCCGCAAACGATGCGCGACCCCTGGCAATAGGGATGAGTTTCCGTGGTGTACTGGACATAATGGAAGCACATACCTCTGCATCTGCCACCATGCTCATCGGCGCGTCCTCGTCCTTCTCCAACTCCAACTCAGATAGTAATTCCAGCGTCTCATCATTTGGAATGTTGTACAATCTCTTTGTGGATAGCCAAGACACACGTCAACTCTCTTTGTTTTCGTGTAGACAAAACCTAGTGAACGCACCAGCTTGTTCTTTATCCCACTCCGTCCAGAACCGCCACCGCCACCGAGGACGAGCTTGTTGTCAGCCACGAACACGGCTGAGTAGACAGGAAAGGCAGGAAGACTGTGCTGCGTATGGTGTGTCCGCATCGTTTCCAATGAACTTGAAACGAGATGGAGAGGAGAGAAGATGAAGCGAGATGACGAGGCTCAATATCGGGTATCCAAGTCTAAAGTCAAGTGGGTTTGCAAGCAAGTGACAGGCTTTACGGAGATAACAGAGTAAGAAAGCTGATGAGCGCCTAATTAGAGAACAAAGACCACAGATAGATGCGCGAAAGGTCAAGGCAACCTATGAAATTGCTCTAGTCCGCATGTGAAGCGCGAGGTGTTGCTTTGCTTGAAATTCTGACTGACACGACACGTCTGCTTGGTTTGGTTTGGACGCGTCTCGGGACGGGGATGAGGTAAGCTCGGCTTGTCGGATCCGCACCCCACAGTTCTTCATCAGTTTGTCTTCACCTGCAAAGCATCACTGCTTTGCATAACACTCTCTTACGCTACTCATGGGCGCATACTCGTTCTGATCTCGGGTTGCTGCACTCTCTCAACGACCCGATCATGCCTATCATCCACGAAGACTGGACTCGCTCTCTTCGCGATCTTATGCGAATAGAGGGCTCTGATGACGATGGACAATCAGACAGCATAGCGTCTTTCATTGGAATTATCGTCGCAATCTCAGGAAACGTCCTTATCTCACTCGCTCTCAACTGCCAGAAACTCGCTCATAAAAGACTTGAACGCGAGCGGCGCTTAGGACGCACTCCAGAAGATAACAGGAGAGTACAAGAACAATCACACGGATTCACAGGACGGAACAACAGATTTGAAAATGATAGTAGAACGGAACCAACATATACCAGTTCGAGAAGAAACGTAGAAATGCAAGATACGGACGCGGTCGATGAAGATGACGATGAGCGGACGCGAGTGGGCGAATCTTCGCAACACCAAAGCCCAAATAGCGATGCCGAGAGCGAATTTGAGGGCGCAATCCCATTCCCCAGTTCCTCATCTGGAAGGGAATCACCCTCACCTGCACCTCGAGGTCCCTCGTTTCGTGACAGAGCACACTCGCTTCTAGTCGAGACGCAACCGCTTCTACTTGTTTCGGACCGCACTGTTATTTCGAAAGGTTCTATGCGTGGCGGATACGGGACCGCGATTGAGATTGGGAATAGAAGTCGCGGAAGCTCATCTGAGGCGGACCGGGGCTCGTGGCGCGAGCGGGGTGCACGGACGCGCAGCGCGCCGCACCTCCTGACGCGTCTGTTCTCGTCGCGTGCAAAGAAAGTCAATGATATCGACATCGAGGCAACAGCCATCCCCGTAGACATCCGAGTCAACGGTGAAGAAAGTGGATACTCCACTCCTGCTCGACAACAGAGAATAAAATTCGCTGAGCCTAAAATACATGAGGAGAACGAGTCTGATTATCTCAAATCCAAACTATGGTTCGTCGAACTTGTGAAAACTTGTAATAAATGCTAATTCATAGGTAGGTGGCTTGGACTGATTCTCATGGCCATAGGAGAAATGGGAAACTTCATTTCATATGGATTTGCTCCTGCATCTGTGGTAGCACCACTCGGTACTGTGAGGCGTCGAAACTTCGTTGCTGAAGACGGCATCTGATGATTACTCAGTTTGCTTTGATTGCAAACTGCTTCTTTGCACCGCTCATGTTGAAAGAACGATTTCGTAAGGTGAGATGAACCTCTTCTCCAATTTGGTTTCGGTCGCAAGCTTACAGATCATGTCTTAGCGTGATCTGCTGGGCATGTTGCTCGCCATACTCGGAGCGATCACGGTTGTTCTATCTGCCAGTTCGTCAGACAGACGACTGGATCCGGATGCCCTGATTCATGCGATTACGCAAAGACCCTTCCTTGTACTAGCGGCCATATACGCGGGTGGCGCGGCTTTCCTGGTCAGCCTGAGCTCTCAACGCCTTGGCCAGGAGCATGTTTGGGTAGATGTTGGTGCATGTGCATTGTTTGGGGGATTCACGGTGCTCTCGACGAAAGCCTTCAGCTCTCTGCTTGCGAGGGAGTGGATAGCACTCTTCAAAGAATGGATAACATATCCCGTATTAGCAGTGGGTATATGCAACTGATGATCTTTATGCCTCGGTTAATCTTTAACTGTATTACAGGTGCTCATTGGGACCGGGATTGGACAGATAAGGTACCTGAATCGGGCGTTAATGAAATTCGACTCCAAGGTCGTCATCCCTGCACAGTTTGTACTTTTCAACATCTCCGCAATTGTTGGTTCCGCGGTTTTGTACGGGGATTTCCGAAGTGCAACGCTGCACCAGATGGTGACTTTCTTATATGGGTGTGGGGCCACCTTCGCAGGTGTGTTTATGCTGACGTGGAGCAGCAACGGTGAGGGGACTGGGCGTGCAGAAGTGACTGACCAGGCTGAGAGGAGGAGACGGGCGCATTTGGTGGTGCCGGAGACGATGACGCCACCTCGACCTGCGCCGCTTTTGCGGGCCAAGACGAGCTCTATAACGCTTTCGCCTGCACAACAGGCATTGCTGATACGAACGCTTTCGGAGAGCGAAGAAACGGACGAGAGTGGCAGATAGACGTAGTGCGTAGTACTACAATAATATATAATAATGATAAATATTTTATATAAGTAATATTAATATATAAGTAATACGATACGGTGACGTCGATGACGCTGTTATGGAATGGGTCACGCAGCAAGAGCGTGAGTGGCGTCATAGGCTGTTGCTGACCGACCGAACGGACACCAGATCCAGTACAAGTTTGCACACCACACACTCGACACACGGCATCATAGCAGTCCAGTCCTACTTGCCTTGCCCTTCTTACTTATACTCCCCCATCCGGCAGCCCGACGCGTCCTCCACGCGCATACACCCTCTTCCCAACAATGCCTACCGGCGCTATCGTTATAGACGCTTTCAAGAGTTAGTACATCCGAGCGTGCCACTTGCCACTCACTATCCCCTCGCTGACATCTCCATTTTAATATCCAGACCTCATCCGACATGGAAAGCAACATCATGAGCATCAAAGGACCCAAGACGTCCAGGCACGTGAGAAAGCCGCGTCAGGCTCACAGGCGACCCGCGTTCACGAAAAGGATCAACGCGCCGCGCCTATTCAGGACCAGAATTTACATGTTAACCAACAACAGCAGAGTGCCGCTGTGAAGGAGCAACCAATGGTGTCGCCGAATTATCGACGCGAAGCGGAACTCATCGTCCAGGAGGAAAACAAGGAGAAGAGCAAGATGCCCACGTACAAGGGTCTCGAGAAATTCAAGCTCTTGGAGAAGATGGGAGAGTACGTCTCATCGCGTCATTGCCGTCTCCAGTGGCAGTTACTCATTTGTTCTCAAAGTGGCGCTTTCTCTAATGTGTACAAGGCCATGGACCTGACTACCGGCGACAGAGTAGCAGGTTCGTAATTTACAAAACAATCTTCTCAGTGCGATTTCGCTAATTGGGTTCGTCGACGCTTATCCAGTCAAGGTCGTTCGCAAATTTGAACTGAATGCTTCTCAGGTTAGATTCCATTCTCAACCCTCATCTTCCTACACTCCACACCTACTGACTCCACGCTCCCTCTTTGTCCCTTCCCTTACCTCATTGTAACTGCGGTGGTATGCTTTGATGTACTCAGGATGGGAACAAGCATCTCAACCCGCAGTTCAAAAAGCGTCCCCGTGTTACTGAGGTACTGTCCTTTTCCTTTATTTCGTTTCTATTCGGTTTCTTGGTGATCGCTTTGTTTTTTTTGTTTTTTTTTACTGGGATTTTGGTTGTGATTTGATTTGTTTGCGGTTGCTGACATTCGGTCCTGACCACAGCGCGCGAATATCTTGAAAGGTACTTTCGTTCATTTAATGTGAGAGGTCGGAGAACCAACGGTTTTAATAGAGGTACAAATCATGCGCGGAACCAATCACCCGGGAATAGTTCAATTACTTGCATTTTTCGAATCTGACGAGCATTATTTTTTGGTGTTGGAGCGTACGTCATGACGAATTGCTTGAGCGAATGCGGTGCTGATTCTTCCGCTTTAGTCATGGATGGCGGCGAGCTGTTCCACCAAATCGTGAAGCTCACCTACTTCAGCGAGAATCTTTCAAGACACGTCATCCTCCAGGTAGCAAATGCTATTCGATATTTACACGAAGAGCGAGGTGTTGTGCATCGGTCAGTTATTCTTTTTCTTGTTTTGAGAAACCTAACTCAACTAATGCGACCCTTTTTCAGTGATATTAAACCTGAAAATCTACTTTTCGAGCGCATTCCAATAATCCCATCAAAGAATCCGATACAACGACCTTATGATGAGGAGAAGGAGGACGAAGGAGAATTCATTCCGGGAGTAGGTGGTGGCGGAATTGGTCGAGTAAAGATTGCCGATTTCGGGCTCAGTAAGGTCGTCTGGGATCAGCAAACGATGACGCCATGTGGAACCGTCGGTTACACCGCACCTGAGATCGTAAAAGATGAACGCTATTCTAAAAGTGTGGACATGTGGGCGCTTGGATGTGTTCTCTACACGCTACTTTGCGGTTTCCCCCCCTTCTATGATGAGAGTATAAATGTTCTTACGGAGAAGGTTGCAAGAGGGTACTATACCTTCTTGAGTCCTTGGTGGGACGACATCAGCGCCTCCTGTGAGTAAAATCCCGCTCCGCGCGTTCACAAGCCAAACTCATATTACTTTTTCCTCTCTATCAGCTCAGGATCTGATCTCCCATCTTCTGTGCGTTGATCCAAACCAGCGATACACAATCGACCAGTTCCTTGCGCATCCGTGGTGCAACGAGAAACCCGCTCCACCACCTCTGCCCACTCCACTGACTGCGCCGATCGCCATCGATTCGCCTCTATTACAATCCTTGCGGGGCGGTCGAGACGCCAGGTCGCCGGGTTTGGCCACCCTTAAAGAGGCGTTTGACGTCACCTATGCGGTACATCGTGCACGAGAAGAAGAAGAGGCCAGACGAGCATATCGTGGCCCAGGTGGCGCGGGAATGCGAGGCTACTTGCATGATCTCAATGAAGCTGATGAAGATGCAGATCAAGATCAAGTAAGTCAAGCAGAAGCATCCAAACGCCGCTCCCGGGGTCGAGACAATTTGAACGATGGCCGAGCGGGCATGCGTGATGCTCCGCGAAACGGTCGTGATAACGCTACCAAGATATTTCAGCTTGACATCGATAATGCGACACTTCTCGGACGACGGCATCGGAAAGGACGGACGCCAGGAATCCACAGTCCGCTTGCTCAGCAGGCCCTCACCGGGAAATATGAAATCTATGAGGCTCCGGGTAGCCCTATGCAAGTCGGGTGAACGGACGTCGTAGTTCTTCCCTTTCCTTTGGCTTGCGCTTCTATACCTCTGATACTCCGACATACAAGCATTAGGATGTTTTCCTTGAGGACGCTATCATTACATCGGTCCATTTTCCGGCCGGGCATTTGCATTATAATCTGACAACGCAAGTGACAGATGTACTTTTTGATCCGCAGATTTTTTTTAATTCTCCTCCGCTCTCGTGTTGATACTGTATATATTTATGGATGTAGCGGTTATACTGTCATTCCTGTTCACTACTCTGTACACTTGACTGCAGAATTATATACTGCCTACTGCTCACGATCGAGCAGGGCTAGATGATGTCATAAGTCGCAAAGAGTGCTTCGAGATTTGCGTGATCTACAAAAACATCGCGTTTACTGTCTCGTTTCTTCGCTTGGCTGCGGTGTTGGAAATTAATTAGTTCCGACTCGTTTATTCGACCCGAACTCCGAGGCATGTTCATCAGAACAAAAAGGAAACCATTTGATTCGAACAATAAAGACAGGCTGATCGAAAAAAAATAAGATATACAAATTCATATGCAAGTTCCGAGTTGTTCAAGCGAGGACGAAGCTCAGACCGGTTTGCCGAGTCCGCGGCGGAGCGCGTTCAACAGATCCCACTGGGCGGTGTCGCCGGATAAATCCCAGACGGCCGTGCCGAGGATCTGCGAAGTGCGCGCGAGCTGGGCTTTGAGGCCGAGCGACTCGGTGTCGTCGTACGTGACGACCTGGGTGGAGTAAGGGGACGAGAGGAAGGGCGTGCTGCTGCAGCTGTCCCAGAAGCGCGTGAACCCGCCCGCGGCGACGAAGGAGGTCTGGTTGGAGACGGCCCCCGCGGAGGAGAGGGTGCGGACGGGCGTGAGGGCGTGCTGCGAGACGATGGACGCGAATTGGATCTGCCCGCTGGTGGTCGTCCCGTCCCCGCTTTGAAGGACGACTGAGCCTGGCGGGCCCTGCGCTGCTGCTGCTGCTGCTGCTGATTTGGACCCGCTGACGGTGGAGGTGACGTTGGACACGGAGGCGGTTACGTTACGCACGATTGAGCCGACTGGGACTTGGATCGGAACTGGGACTGGAGCAGGAACGGATGTGACGGGCAGGACGGATACTGCAGGCGGCGCGGCAGGCGCATCGGCAGTCGCACTCGCGTTCCCGGGGTCTTGCCGACGAACGAGAGACCGCTTCTTGTGCTGGATCTGCGTCGCGTCAGAAGGGTTCAGGTACCCGTAGAAAGGAACGCCGAGCATCAGACGGTTCGCCGGGAACTTCGCGTTCGTCCAAGCGCTTATGGCTGCCCTTGCATTATACTGCGGTTGCGACGAGTCGTGGCAGCCATTGTCCAGAGGGGCGTTCGGACCTGGGTTGCTCGAAGCTAAGCAATGTATCAATTAAGCGTGAGTATCGGTGTAAAAACATGTATTATTAGAGTGAGAAAATGGACGTACAGCCGAATACATCGTAGTTCATGACGTTAACCCAGTCCAGGACGGCAGCGAAGCCCGAGACATCGTTCATGGGGTTTCCGTCTGGGCCTGCAAACGGTACATCCTGAACCGCAGCAGTGATGCG
This sequence comes from Sanghuangporus sanghuang, assembly GCA_009806525.1. Taxonomy (NCBI): domain Eukaryota; kingdom Fungi; phylum Basidiomycota; class Agaricomycetes; order Hymenochaetales; family Hymenochaetaceae; genus Sanghuangporus; species Sanghuangporus sanghuang. The sequence goes on from VVIT01000003.1 coordinate 1,885,620, forward strand.
CGCACCGCTCGGCAACCCCGAGCGCAGCAACTTGAGCATCGCGAGGAAGTTGGAGCTGTCCTGCGGAGTCACGCCGTTGTCGCCTTCTCCCTGCTGACCGGGGTACTCCCAGTCGATGTCAATACCGTCAAGCTTGAACTGGTTGTAGACATTGACGATGTTGTTCACGAACGTCCTGCGGGAATCGGCACTTTGACACGCTGCGGAGAAGTACCTTCACGAGTTGTAAGATTATATTTCTCGAGAAATGATTGAGAAATGAGAAGACGAACCTGCTTCCATCCCAACCACCGATACTGAGCTTGACTTTGGTTCCCTTCGCATGAGCGGCCGAAACAAGCCTGTTCAAAATATCCGGAGAAGAATCCGGGTCATCAAACCCGATGCTAAAGTCCTGGTTCAGCACACCGAACGCAAAGTCAATCCAATCAAGCCGGCTCATGTCAATATTTTCCGGCGGAAGACTCGAAGCAGCCCAGTCCGGGTAGTACGCGGAGAGCAGGGGTCCGTTCACGACAGGTGTATGCGCCGCGAACGCAGGGCCAGCGCCGCCTGCGTACGTAGACGCTGAGTCACTCGAGTCTGTCTGAGAAGGAGCCGAAGAAGCACCATCACTGCTGTCTGTGACGGTCGGAGAGGCCGAAGTGTTTGCTTCCGGATTCGAGAGTGAATCCATAGGCAGGAAGAGGACACCTTGTTCTTCTGAGTCCTGATTGTGAACATCACGGACTGCAGAGGGGACAGGCGGAGCAGGAAGAGTCGTTGAGGCCGAAACCGATTGAACCTGGCTATCGCTGCTGGAAGCACCGCTAGCAGTGAAGGTCTCTGTGATAGTCTCGACAATAGTACCGGAGAATATCTCTGTGCGAGTCTCCGTAACGACAAGATCCGCCGGCTGCCTCTTTGCCCACTGAGAGTCAGAATGATGATGCTTGTATTTTCCAATTTTAGGCGGAGCGGCCTGCGCAATTGCCAAAAGACTGATGAGAGCCAAAAGAGTGCGGAAAGCAGAAGGCATCGCAACCACTAGACCGGCCGTGATATGCTAGAAAGGGGAAGACAAAAGGCTAGATGGACAGAACAAGTGAGTTTTTGGTTTTTTTTTTTGTTAATGATAATCAGGATGCCGTCCTGCGGGAGATGATGAAGCGAATGATGAGAGGCGCTGAATGGCGGCGAGGTAGGCATATTTATTTTGATGGCAGTGTCTCAGACTGAGAGAAGTGCCTGCCAGCCAGCCAAGCGATGGACAGAAAGACAGAAGGGCAAGTTGTATGTTATTGTCAGTTGAAGACATATGCATGTTCTGAATGAGACGGAGTGACCGAGCGAGGTGAAACAGAATGACTGGGAGCATACATAGTCATAGTACTAGTACTAGTACTAGTGGAGACGATTGAGTGAGCGATTTGAACATGTCCGAGTATAGTAATATATCTGAAGTCGGAAGGAAGACGTGAGAGTGTACGTCATCCCTGATTGGGTTGGATGGATACACTTCGTGCCGAATTCCGAGGAGGATGTTTCAGCAGGGCAGGCATTCAATCGGTTGAGATGATGAGCAGCTCCGTAGAAGCAGCAATATCAATAATATCAATAATATCAATAATATCAGATGTGCTCGGAGAATGACAAAATCTCCGACGTTCTTGCTATTTCACCAATGACGGGCGGTACAACAAGTTACATGATTGAATCTGGGAATGGACTGGCTTGGTGGTCCGGCGGTACGGCTCTTTTCGCTTCCACGAGTCATCGAGTCAGTCGACTCTTAGACGCTGAATATCCGGTACACGTTCCGGGCATCTCTCGTCTTGTCCTCACGCCATGATACAATCATCTCATCTGGAAGTGTTTTGCCGGATCTATTTTCTGAATGCTCAGGGACGCGCTTGGACGCATTGCCGGAAGAGCCGTTATCTATGAAGCAGATGACCTGTACATTAACATGTACTAGTCTAGTATACTTCTTTGCTTCGCCGTTCCTCCTACCTGGTACTTGCCCAAATAAAGACAGCCTCGCCCAATCGTCATTCGTCATACCTGCACTCTAATCAAACTCATGCCAATATAAACAAGCCCTGCCCTACTTCGCTCCGTCCATCCCGCTCTTCCCTTCCCTTCCTCTCTATCTATGGACTACTCAAGGTCCTATTCGCCTGTCCCTCCTCCTTGTCCTTCCCCACAGCTCATGCCTCAGCCCCTTCCGACTCCCCCGATATACGCTCGTCGTCCGAGTTTGACACCCTCCTCTTCCTCTCGGGAGCGTGTCCCACCTCCGAAACTCAGGATGAAGCCCTCCGCTGCGGCAAGCTCAGAGTCTCTCGTTTTCTCCCTTAAGGACGCGATAGTCGCTGGTAGCCCATCGCGTCGTCGTTTCTCAGAACATGCAAACTTTCGCGATCCGAGCTCGTCCCAAGATACTCTTGATCGCCGACCTCGGACAACTGAACTTTACCGTCCAACCGTTCTTGACCCATCCTCAACCTCTCCTTCCTACAAACGGAAGCATCGTCAATCCGATTCGAGCACCCAGGCATCCGATATTTCTTTCCCACCTTCAAGTCCAGCTTCTCACTCCTTAGCGAGGAAGCGCACTCGTTCTCCTTCAGGCGCTCCCCTTACTCCGCGTTCGGGTACTCCTCCACCTGTACCCCCCTTGCCTCCTCTGCCTTCGAAACGCGAAGGACGTTCAACATCAATGTTCTCGAAGAAAACGCCTGCAATACGCATCCCGGAGCTCGGGTTGGGCCTGGACGAGAAATTGCGCTCGCCACTCTCTCCTTTACTCTCTGGCGCGCAGTTCCGTAGACGCGAAAATCACTCCAAGGGTCCGGAATCAAAAGAGGCATCGTCATTTCTGCACATGTCTCCTTCGAAAAAACAGGCGAAGCGGCAAACAGAATTGGGGAGGTCGAGCCTTGGCGAGCGCGAGCCGCTATCTGCCAACATGGTCCGCTCGACGCACTCCCTTCCGGATATGAAAACGGCAAAACGCAGGAGCAGCCCGTCATTTACCAGTCGGATTCTCCGGCTCGGAACACAACAACACCTTGTACATTAATATCGAATACTTCGTCTATCTTCCAACTATACCGAGATGCAAGACCGAGGCTTGAATAACAGTTCGTCCGCGTGAATATTTTATCGCACTTCTCGAGGAGCTTTCGGATAATGGGTGGGCAACGCAATATCGGCTCGTGTCTGCGTCTGCGCGAAGGATGCGCTAGTCTGCGACCAGCGTACCTTCCCCAAGGTCGGCAAGTACACGTGCAGAGAGGCCTGGAGGATTCTAGCGCGATGCGGTTGTCGGCAGAATATAATCTTGCTTTCAACAAGCTTTTTTACAGCGAACGTAAAGTCCGTCGCTTCCGAACGCTTGGCTCTGACGAACCCTTTTCCGTCCATCTCGTTCTATGAGAAGGCACGCACATACGATAACGGTCTTTATTGCATGGCGCCACTATGCCGTTTTCTTTTTCGAGATTTCCTATCCAGTCGTTTCCCGTTCTTCCATCCTCAACACTCTTCCACACTCCTGTCTTCCCACTCGTCAAGAAAATTGAAAGGCACCGACAATTGTACATTAAGATTTCCCCAAAGTGTTTTTGCTTCTTTGATTTCCCCCTATTTCGAACTTTCCTGTCCTGTCTTTTCTCTTCTTTTCTTGGTTTAGCGCGTCGCGCAAACTTTGCGACATACTTCTGCGTACGTACGATGATCGCACCTATATCTATGACTTTTTTTTATTTTACAGTATACCCGATACCCTCCGATCTTCTCGTTTTGTCGACCTCTGTGTTTTTAGCCCGTTCATTTCGTTTCGTTTCCGTCCTCTCAAGCTCAAACATACACGTCTTGAACTTTCCTTTTTTCAGCCCCGTTTGCCCACTCACTTCACTGTACTTTTGTGTGTAAAAACTACGCGTCGTCCACTTATTTACTTTCTCGCTCCTTTCGTTTCGTTCCTTCCTCGAAATCCCTCGCTCTTTGAACTGAAAGAAAAGCCGTGTACTGATAGCCGGACTGTTGATAAAGGACCACGCAGACATACTCCCTATCGTAATATTCCCTCCTGTTCTGTTCTGTTCTGTAATGTACTGTATTGATGTAGGTGCGGACTCCCCTATACACAAATTAATCTCCTTGTAAATACGACTGGGCTCCGTCTGAGTGCAGTCCTCCAGGTTTTAGTTTTGAGAAGTTTAGTATCTGTGTCGACTTCAGGACAGGGGAAACTTTGTTTTCAGAACGGGTAATTCGTTCGCGCGTGTTCCACCACCTAGCTTTCTTTGCTTTGTTTGGGTTTGTGATGATTGTGGCTCCGAATCAGCCTCCACTTTTTTGGTTCCGTAATTCCCGTTGCTTCCGCTCGAAGTCTCGATTGTTTCAAAGGGGGGGGGGTAATGAACGTCATGTCTTCTGCGAACATGATGGCCCTTTTCGGGCGTCGTCAAGCGAATTGAATTCCTTACACATTCGTTTGAAATTGGGGAGAAGATCGATCGTCGGGTTGCACTACAAAGGCTAGACTAGACTAGAGTCAATATTTAATGATGAGAGATGATTATGATAATGAGTAAGACGACGATACGATACAATTGATGAATGAGGGAGGACTGAGGGTACAGTACAGTACTTCAATATCAGACAGCCCATAGAAAAACTTTGAAAAGTAGAGATGGAAGTCTAGTCTTTGAATCTAAACGAATGAACTTGAAATGTATATCAATATGCTCGTTCGTTGTCTATATTAAGTAGGCAAGTAGGCAAGAACCCCGGTTATGCAGTTCTTCTGCTAAGTATCAGTATGCTGTGCAGAACCTCTTAATAGACAGACCCGTATCGTATCAAGTGTGCTACATAGCGAGCAGCACGGAGGGGGAGCGGGGGCGCGACAGCGGCGTAAGGATTATTTGTATGGCAATATGTGGCTTTCGCCGTTGACTTCACTCACTCCTCAATTGATGATGATAGGACCGGACAAGTGAAACGCGAATGAACAGATCGAGATGTGAAAGAGAGGAAAGTGAGCGCGCTGCGCTTGGAGAGAGTATCAAAACAAGTAAAGACGGAGTGGACAGAATGCGGGGATGCGAGGATGCGGAACATTGGTGGGGAATGTACAAGTTTGAAAGATGATGACGATGAAGGTGGAAACATGAATGCTAGAATATCAAAGCAGTCGTGAGAGGCCGTGGGTGCAAGGTGTGATATACCTTGTGTATGAAAGCTGAAAGTTAAGACAAGCAACGGATAAATAGAAAGCTACAGTGGAAAAAAAAACAGAAAACGATCAGAGATGCAAGCATAGACAGAATGATCTAAGATGATGTTTGACACGTCCGAGAGAGCGATATGAGTGAGACGGCGTAACGATACAATGATGTGATGCCAAAACAATGATCAGAAAATAATAAACATACCAGTTACACACAGCTATAATCACAAAAGTAGCGAACACATCATTTGAAGCGACGAGAGATTGACGACACAGAAATGCAGATAACCAAAAAAAAAAAAGCAGAAATGGCGACTTTGTGCTCGGAAGGGTCCAACGTAGTTGCACGCCTCTCCATAACATCAGTCTTCAAAGTCCCATGCGTTCTCTAAGTGTTCGATCATCTTGTCCGGCGTTACCGCGCCCACCTTTTCGGACACTACCACTTCCGCCCCCGCCAGGACCTCGGCCATTGCGACGTGAGCGATCATGGGGTGCTCTGTCCTTTTCTTTCTCCCTTCCTCCTTGCTCCCTGTATCGATCAGGTTCCCGATCGCGATCACGGTCGCGATGGTCACGCGGCCGTTCACGCTCTCGCTGTCTGTCCCTCTCTTTGTCCTTCTCCCGAGGCCTGTCGCGCGAGCGGTCGCGGCCCTTCTTGACATCTTCATCACCTTCCATGCGCGCCTCTTTCACAGATGATCTGCGATCATCGCCACTTCGAGGGGAGCGATCGCGTCGTGAGGAACGGGTAGCAACAGGAACGCCAAGCGGAGTTGAGTTTGAATTCGAAAGTGGTAAATTCAGAGAGGAACGAGCGGGAGAAGCGCGAGGTTCGCTGAGTCTAGGCTTTTTATGTGCTCGGGGGCCGGTCGGTGGTGGTTTCACGTCCCCATTATGGCTAAGACTCGGTGACTCTGCTCGAATAGAGAGGCTCAGCGCTCGAGGAGGTGGAGAGCGAGATTCATGTCGGTTAACATCGATGTTTGACTTGTGCTGCTGTTGGTGATTTAGGAACGCGGTGTACGATTTGTCTAGCTCTTCACTAAAGGCACAGGACAATTCTTAATTATTCAATTCATAAGGGAAGCAGACGGACTCACGACAGAGATGAAACGGCTCCATGAGAATCTGGGTGGAAAGAAATGAAATGAGAACGCGAGATTCTTAACAACTTTATCATTTTGGTGGCGGTCACAAACCTTTTAGCGCCTGGTCGAGCCTATTAATTGTCTTTTTCAAGGAGCGCACTTCCTCCTTGAGCTGACCAGTTTCACTAGTGCGCAGTAGACTATAGAGCTCATCATTCTCTTCTTGCAGGATACGCGTCCGCTGCGCAAGAGCTGCGGTCATGGTACTCGAAGTTGTACTTTGTGCATCACGCGGTGCTTGACTGGGGATGTAAGACTGAAGAATAGACAAGAGTGCAGGAGGCAGAGAAAATGGATCCGACCGTGAGGGAGCAGGCTGAACAGTGAGGTATTTCCGCAGTTGGTTGACTTCATCCTGCAATAGTGAGGTGAGCGACGCGACGCCCAACAGACCGTAGACGCGCGACGTACCGTAAGTTCAGCGACTTGAGAGTCGCGTTCCCTGAGGAGTGTCTCGAGCTCCAGCTCACGCAGCGACGGCGGGTCCATGGTATTGCGTGTTATACGCGGCGTGGATGATGAGGACCACCGCACGTCGGCGTTGTGCTCAAGCTTGAAGCAGAAGCTTGGCTGTCACGGGCTGAGAGCGGCGTCTTTCCTTGCTCGTAATGTACCAAATACGTCAAAACACCATTGTTGAAATTGCCAGCGATCACTTTCAACTCTTTCCTCTTCCCACCACTCCCGCTACTATATTGATTTCACAAGGTAAGTTGCTGCTTCATTCTGTTTGCGGTGATGAGAGTTTATTTCGTATTCACACTGCATGATCACTCGTTTTACGGGTGAAATGAGTGGATTTTTTTCTACAACGGTAGCTGAGCTATCCTTCTCCCTTTCTCGTTTTGACTCGTTCAAGTTCTCATGCTGATTACATCTTTTCTAGCCTTCAAGGTGCGCATCGGCATTGAAGTGCCTCGTTTTCAACTGAGTGTAGTAGTTATTCTTGTCACTCGTGTACATCGTAATGATACAAAATATACGTTTTTTGTAGATGATCATCTTGCCTTAGTCCATGGACGCTGGCACAGAACCACCATTAGCATGGCATCCGCCTGCGATAAGTTTATCAAGTCCTCCAATCGCTGTCGCTCAGGGTAGACCACGAGAGAGTGAGGAATACTCAGAAAATTTCTTCCGATGTGCAAAATGGTCTGTCGGAAACTACTGCACAAAACAAAATGATGAACATGGCTTCTACAGGTGCCCGGATGGGGGTTGTGCTCTTGGTCAGTGTGAAGACACGACATTGCAGATGCTTCGACGGTACGCAAATTTCGTCCTGAGATAAGTTCTTTGGTTTGACATGACGAATTCTGTCCTTGAACGCAGGTCCTCGGATAATGATGCTGCTGCATCTATCAGTGAATCATTCTGCTTCAGGAGTCTAATATCTAATATTGACGCGAAGGTGCTGTGCAGATGTTGATTTGGTGTTCCGACAGCCCTCCCCTATCGTAGAATTTGCTTGGTACCCTGGCGCGACGGCCTCCAATCCTAGTTCATATTGTTTCCTAGCTTCGGTCCGAGAATGCCCAGTCAAACTCTTGGATGCTTCAAATGGCAGAGTGAGCATCATATTCTTCTTTACTTGTTAGCCTCAAGGTGACATCGGGTCGCCTATAGCTCCGAGCATCGTATAAAATTGTAGACCACCGTGAGCGCCAAATTGCGCCTCATTGTCTTGCTTTTAATTGCATGGCAACGCAGTGCGTTCTTTCTAATTGAAATCGAAGATCAATGAAAATACTCACGTTCTGGGGTTGCCAAAGTTTATACTGTGGCTATGAAGATGCAATAGAGGTCTTCGACTTCCAACAGCCAGGAGAGGGCATGAAACTACCCACGACACCATCAAAGAAGAGTCGAGACGGGATGAAAGGTATGTCCGTCAAAGTCAATGATATTTGCGTTTTTTCGATATTGCCAGAAGCTGAAGAAGCATTGATAATTTCATTTCGATTCTCTTCCAATTACATGCAGGCATTGTCTCGTCCATTTCCTTCTGTCCGGACTACTCGGGATTATACGCAGCGTCGAGCCTCGCCTCTGCAATTGCGTTATTCTCAGAACAGACAGGCGCAGATCCTGTAGCATACCTTGATGGCATGGCGGCGCCCGTTACTCAGGTGAGTCTTCAAGTCTACAATTCTTTGATGTCTGTAAATCAAATTTAACGGGTCATTTCCCGAATCTTTGTGCACAAACTCACACCTTATGACTCAAATCATAATCCTACTCTCAATCGATGCAATGATGATGATGATGCCTCGGACCATCGGAATTATGCTTTTACGTCCTCTCTCCTATGCTTCAATGCATGTTTTCGGCTTAGGTAAAATTTGACCCTATGCGTCCGCATATCCTTTATGCGGCTCAAAGGCGTTCGAATGAGATATTGTGCTGGGATGTACGCGAGCCGCTTGAGGTGCTCCGGAGTTTTACGCGCAAAAGCGCCGGAACGAACCAAAAATTACTGTTTGATATCGATCCCGCTGGACGGTGGCTTGCCACGGGTGACCAGGTAATTCAAGCCGTTATGGCATTCCCTTCTTGTCGATGTTTTTCAATATTGACTGGTTGGTGTCTGGACAGGATGGTTATATCTCCATGTTTGATCTTCATACAGAAAAAAGTGAACCGGCGATCAAGTTCAAGGCTCACAACGGTAAGTTATGGATAAACACCAGGATAAAATAACAGCAAAATTTAATCTTCCCTTTCTTTCAGACTCGATTGGATCAGTCGCTTTCAATCCGGTTGATGCAGCACTTCTCTCAGTATCCGGTTCGCGACATTTTGATGACACCCCCGTTATTTCCCACTCTGGAGGCTCTGAGTCCTCTGATTCATCCGACTCGGAGTCGGAGTGGGACGAGGATGATGAAAGGGACTATATGAGAAGTTACATCCGACGGAGACGACAGCCTATACAGCCCCTTGTCGTCGATTCCTCTGTGAAGATCTGGAAGTTTAGTCCAGGAGAGGACGTTAGACAAACCGATACAGGGACTCAAAATCAGAGCACGATAGAGAATAGTAGCACTGGGTAGTTGTGCGTCCGTCTTATACGATTTGCATTTTTATACAAAAGCTGTTACAGGATTCCTCTAGTAATACAGGAATTTGACAGATCCTCCCTTCTATCCTTCATCTGGTCCATCTCGTCTACGACTCGTGATAGTCTATCTTCCTAACAAATGCTCAACGGACAAGATCAAAGAACAAGCCGCTCCATCTCAAGTGTCTCATGTTGAAGAGCATGGGTACTAAGCGTCTTGTGGAATGAGTGTACCTCGTCCGCCGATAATACCCAGTTCTCGCCAGCGATGGGCTGCTGGCCCTTAGGCAGTTCAGGGACGGTTTCCGCAGGTCGTACGGGTTTCGTCTCAGGCGTGATGGGGAAGTCCGACTCGGAGCTCGAGCTGGCGCTGTTGGTAGAACGCCCGCCGACGGATGGGAATGGAGTCGTCCAGTTGCTACTTGGCGCCGGAGAAGAAAAGGAATAGGTATCGGTGTTCGAGCAGGACGACACCGAGGTGTCGCTGTTGTTGTCGTCGGACACCACATGGATGCTATCGTCGAACAACTGTTGCTGGTCTACCTCGTCCATATGGGTTATATTGCCATCACCCTCTATATCAGCATCCTGTAACGGCATATTAAGCATCCAATCACTCGCGACGAGGCGCGCAGTCTTGTCCGCCTCAGCCAGCTCTGCACGGGTCATGTAAAAGGTGTCGATCTTTAGGAACCGTCGGCGCAATTCCGACATGCAGATGTTATTCCCATGGGACTTGAAGATCCAAGTCAAGAAATTATAAGCTGGCATTGAGAGGGGAAGCATCTGGCGGAGCCACCGACAATCGCGCGCGAAGCGGCGGAAACTTGGGTCAGTGAGCATCGCTGCCTTCCAGGGTGATCGCCCGCAGACGAGATTCACGAGCATGATCCCAAGAGCCCATATATCCGCCGCGGGACTTGAGTAAGCCTTGACCCTGGTGCTGTACGAGCCTGCTAAACATTCGGGAGTCATGTAGTAATAACTTCCACAGCCGAAGCTTTCTGACATGGGATTCTCCGTCGCTAATCCAAAGTCAGCCAAAAGAACGTTTGTAGGCTGTCCTTTACGCAGGTCCTGCGGAGACGATACACAAAGCACGTTCTCCGGTTTCAAGTCTCGATGGTAGATGCCTACGTTATGCAAAACCATGATGATCTCGATAAGCTGGATAAAGACGCCTTTGATGAGGCGATCATTCCCCAAGAAAATGCGGCTTTCTGTAATTGCACTGAACAGATCACCTTGCGGGCAATATTCCAGTATAACGAAAAACAGATCGCCTTCCTGGAGAGTGCGATATATTCTGATGACACCCCGTGCGTGACGAGCAGCACGTTTGTGTATCTCGACCTCCCGTTGAAACTTCTGTTTCCTGCTTGAGAGGAGACATTTAACAGCAACGCGCGATGGGTATGAGGAGCGGGGATGATGAAACAAGTTGACTGCGAGGTAGACGACGCTATATCCACCGTGTCCGATACGCTTTATGAGTTTGAAGCGGCCATTGTCGATCTTGCTGTTAAGGAGGCAGGGGATCTGGACGTTCTCGATTTGATCGAACTCGAACGTCTCTGCCATTTGTTATCCGGTGTTGTCCGTGGATGGGAAGATTGAAGATGGGTTGGATGGGTGACGTGGATCCAAGGGACATCCTTTACTTGTAGGACCGGTTATATACAGCTGAATCTAGAGCGGTGTCAGCCTGCATGGATGAATGCACACATGCAGTTGTTCATTTCCGACTGGATTAAAACAGTTCCAGAGGCTGACTTTGATATGATTTGTATCTATTTATACGCGTCGATTAATTAGGTGATTTACTTACTTTTTTTGAACTCCACACGGACAAGAGCCAAAAGGAGGTGAGTATATGCGCTGCTCTAATATCACTATCTTGTTCCGATCCCTCCCATTCATCCTGTGCCAGTTCAATCCGAGGACGTTATAAGAGAGAGGCGAGAACTCGGACTCGAAGAATGAGAACGGACAAACGGGATTCCTACCAAAACCAAGTCTACCCAGCGTTTCGCATTCCCTCGGGCGGGCCGAACGGTCCAGGTACGGTTCTCTACTACGACCTGCTGACTAGCGATAAATACACACTCAGCATAATCTCACCTCTTCTTGGCTACTCTCTCTTACCTTCCTCCCTTCATTATACTTAGCACTAGATCGTAACAGCAATGAGCGAGAACAAGTCTTTCATCCTTCGTGGAGTCAACGATGTCATTTATGAGGAACGACCGATTCCTGAAAGTGCGTGTGGGGGTTTATCAGATTCGTAGACACTGAACTGATTATATGCGACTAGTCGGTGACGATGAGGTCCTCGTCGAAGTCAAGAAAACAGGTGCGGTACTCGCAGTCATATTTACTTAAAATGAAGTGCTTCTGACCGACTATATGCACGCCCAGGCATCTGCGGTTCAGATGTGAGTCTCGTAATGCTCTCTTCCCGGATTGGTCTGTGAACACGGGCCCTCTGCAGGTTCACTATCTCGTTGCAGGCCGGATAGGCGACTTCATTGTCGAAAAGCCCATGGTGTGCATTCACCCTTCTTTGCCCGAAGCAACTGATCGCACTAAGACAATGGACGGTAATCTAGGTCCTTGGCCATGAATCCTCCGGTATCGTAGCCAAAGGTACGAGCTACGACTTGGTAGGTCCGGAGGCACACTGGGACTGACAATTCCCCGAAGTCGGCCCGAAGGTCAAATACCTCAAGCCGGGTGACAAGGTCGCGATGGAGCCTGGAGCGACGTGCCGTACTTGCGAAGCGTGTAAGAGCGGCAAGTACAATGTACGCGCTCTGCTTCAGGGTTTTTTAAATGAAATATTGTTAATGGATTTTCTGAATAGCTTTGCCCTGATGTCATCTTCGCTGCTACGCCGCCATACGATGGTACACTCGCGAAGTACTACAAGATCCCTTCAGACCTGGCATACAAATTGCCAGATAACCTCACGCTAGAGGATGGAGCCATGGTGTGCATCATGACGGTGTCAAAAACACTGAGTATATGCTAATTATATTATGCGCAAGATGGAACCTCTGTCTGTTGCCGTGCATGCCGTCTCGACCCTCGCGAAGCTGCGGACGAATCAAAACGTGTTGGTCTTCGGGTGCGGACCAGTTGGTCTGCTTTGCATGGCGGTTGCGAAAGCGCTGGGTGCATCGCGCATCATCGCTGTCGACATCGTTCCGTCTCGCGTCAAGTTCGCGTTGGACTATGCCGCGACAGAAGGATTTACCCCGCCTCCGTTCGAGCAAGGCGAGACGAAAATGGCATACTCACGTCGTGCTGCTGGGTTGCTCAAGAAGAAATTGGGTGTGGAGGAACGTGGACCGAAGAGTTTTGACCTCGTTATTGACGCTAGTGGTGCGGAAGTGTGCATTCAGATGGGCCTCTACCTCGCGAAGGTTGGAGGTACATTCCTGCAGGTGAGCATATCCCTGATCGACTTTGTTTTAGATAGTGGCTGATAGTGAGGGGATTGATAGGTTGGAATGGGTTCTGCAGAGGTACAAATTCCGATCACGCTTCTTATTGTGAAAGAGCTCAATATGCTGGGTTCTTTCCGTTATGGTGTGAGTCATTTTCGATCAACTCTAGATTTTGGCTCGGTTTGATCATGTTCAAATGATGACAGCCTGGAGACTATGAGTTGTCTATTGCGCTTGTGTCGTCTGGCAAGATTGACCTCAAGCCTCTTGTCACGCACAGGTATGTCTCATCACGCAACTGATGCTACATGATACTAACGTGTCGGATGAGATATGACTTTGACCACGCTGTAGAAGCGTTCGAGACGACGAAGCTTGGGAAGAGTCCTGACGGGGAGCCAGTGATCAAGTGTATGATTTCTGGAATCGGGGTGTCTCCAGATGATCTGCTGTGAAGACAATGTGTATGTATGCTATGACTGTCCCCTTTCTTGGATATGCCAAAATATGTCCCAGCTGATGTAGAAAGCAATTCACGAACGAGTGGAAAATGTAATATATTATAATGTAGAATAAGTGGATATGATTGATTATGTGTGGGCTCGGGCTTGGTCAGTCGGATACCAAGGTGTATTTGCAGTAGTTGATCATAGATCCACCACCACCTGGATTTAGAGCATCTCCATAGAGCACGGGAGATAGTGATAAAGGAAATGTCACCACCCACCAATGAGATACCTGAAGAAGCAAGCCATGTGCAATAATTGCTGGTCCACATATAAGCAGTCATTGTCTTTATCACATACACAAGCCAGCAGTCTTTCACAATGACAATCAACCACTGGATCTATCACCCTACGGACACAGTGTAGAATTGAGGCTCTGCAATTAGGAAGTCTAATATACATAAGAACATATGGTCTAAACATTACGAGTGGTTCCTGGCCTACCACGTTGCCAGAATAACTTTTTTTTTGCATTATTCCAGACATGTAATTGCTATCATTTTCATTTTTCATGACCCAAAACAGGTCATCAACTAGGTGTGATCCCATATCAACTCACATCAGCTGCCCACTCCTTTGTCAAAATGCAATCCCATTCTTCATCCTGTGCCAATTCAATTGAGTGAGCGGTAACAAGCCGAAGAATGAGGACGGACAAACAGGCCGAACGCTCCGGGTACGGCTCTCTACGATCTCTTACCTTCCTCCCTTAGCCCTTAGCAGTAGATTATTACAGCAATGAGCGAGAACAAATCCTTCATCCTTCGTGGAATCAACGATGTCATTTATGAGGAACGACCGATTCCTGAAAGTGCGTGTGGGAGTTCATCAGATTCGTAGACACTGAACTGATTATATGCGACTAGTCGGTGACGATGAGGTCCTCGTCGAAGTCAAGAAAACAGGTGTGGTACTCACGGTCATCTCTAGTTAAAGTAATATTAAACTACTTCTGACCGACTCTTAGGCATTTGTGGTTCAGATGTGAGTCTCGTAATCTTCTCTTCGTGGTGGATCGATCTGTGAGCGCGGACTCTCTGCAGGTTCATTTTCTCGTTGCAGGCCGGATAGGCGATTTCATCGTCGAAAAGCCCATGGTGTGCATTCGTCCTTCTTTGCCCGGAGCAACCGATCGTGCTAAGACAATGGACGGTCGTTAAGGTCCTCGGTCATGAATCCTCCGGTATCGTAGCCAAAGGTACGAGCTTCGATTTGGTAGGTCCGGAGGCGCGCTGCGACTGACAATTCCCCGAAGTCGGCCCGAAGGTCAAAAACCTCAAGCCGGGCGACAAGGTCGCAATGGAGCCTGGAGCGACGTGCCGTACTTGCGAAGCGTGTAAGAGCGGCAAGTACAATGTATGCGCTCTGCGTCAGGGTTTTTGTGAATTATTGTTGAATTTTCTGAATAGCTTTGCCCTGATGTGATCTTCGCTGCTACGCCGCCTAACGATGGTACACTTGCGAAGTACTACAAGATTCCTTCAGACCTGGCATACAAGTTGCCAGATAACCTCACGCTAGAGGATGGAGCCATGGTGTGCATCATGACGGTGTCAAAAACACTGAGTATATGCTAATTATATTATGCGTAAGATGGAACCTCTGTCTGTTGCCGTGCATGCCGTCTCGACCCTCGCGAAACTGCGGGCGAATCAGAATGTGGCGATCTTCGGGTGCGGACCAGTTGGTCTGCTTTGCATGGCGGTTGCGAAAGCGCTGGGCGCGTCGCGCATCATCGCTGTCGACATCGTTCCATCTCGCGTCGAGTTTGCGGTGAACTATGCTGCGACAGAAGGATTCCTCCCGCCTCCGTTCGAGCAAGGCGAGACGAAAATGGCATACTCACGTCGTGCTGTTGGGTTGCTCAAGAAGAAATTGGGTGTGGAGGAACGTGGACCGAAGAGTTTTGACCTCGTTATTGACGCTAGTGGTGCGGAAGTGTGCATTCAGATGGGTCCTCTACCTCGCGAAGGTTGGAGGTACATTCCTGCAGGTGAGCATATCCCCGATCGACTTTGTTTTAGATGTGGCTGATAGTGAGGGGATTGATAGGTTGGAATGGGTTCTGCAGAGGTACAAATTCCGATCACGCTTCTTATTGTGAAAGAGCTCAATATGCTGGGTTCTTTCCGTTATGGCGTGAGTCATTTTCGATCAACTCTAGATTTTGGCTCGGTTTGATCATTCAAATGACGACAGCCTGGAGACTATCAGTTGTCTATCGCGCTTGTGTCGTCTGGCAAGATTGACCTCAAGCCTCTTGTCACGCACAGGTATGTCTCATCACGCAACTAATGCTACTGATACTAACGTATCGGATGAGATATGACTTCGATCACGCTGTGGAAGCGTTCGAGACGACGAAGCTTGGGAAGAGTCCTGACGGAGAGCCAGTGATCAAGTGTATGATTTCTGGAATCGGAGTCTCTCCAGATGATCTGCTGTGAAGACAATGTGCATGTATGTATGCTATGACTGTCCCTTTTCTTGGATATGCCAAAATATGTCCCAGCTGATGTAGAAAGCAATTCACGACTGAAAGTGGAACATGTAATATAATAATAATGTAGGATAAGCGAATATGATTATGAGTGGACTCGGTTAGTCGGATCCGAGCGAGAATACAAGACGTCAGTGCGATCCAATCCAGGGCGCACATCCTCCGCTCGAATATAATAATATTTAGTAGTATCCACATTTCCCTTTTTCCATTTTCTTTCTTCCTTTCCTTTCCTTCCTTCCTTCCTTCACGACTCTCATTCATGGCCACCGCAGGGCTCAGCGTCCTTGAGCACACATCAGACGCTGGGTCCGATGTCTCACATTCGCTCCAAGACGACGACAGTCAAACACATATACATTGTGAGCAAACTCGCGTTTATTAATCGTGCTAATGGCCATCATTGACCGTGCATATACTCAGTGCGACCGGGGATACTGCGACACGAGACGAGCCAAATTCTGTCCTATTACCAGTCTGCAGACGCGGGTCGCTCTGAGCCCGAATATAGGTACCCCAGTCCCAATCCCGAACCAGTCTCATATTCGCAGTCTCAATCTGGCAAGCATCGCATAACAGACATACGCCACAGCCGGGATACAATAGGTCCTCGGTCTCGTAATCGGAGCATATCCCCCTCGTCGTCTTATTCGGAGGATTCTGTTTCAGATTATGGTTCTCCTGAAGCGGGACGCGGGCTAGGAACGTGGGAGAACGTAGGTCGGGAGAAGGGGTGGAATGGGAACAAAAGTCTGGCTGGTTGCAATGTCGAAGAGGATGGGGCAAACGCCGACTCCATGGACGTGCGATACGGTATTGCACTCGGTAGTCCCGTCGGGGACGCGTCTCCTCTTATAGCTAGTCGTGCTACGAGTACGACGGCGTGCACGGAGACGGGCCCAGGGATCGAGTCGGGGACGGTTCTGGAACGAGATGACTTTAGCACATCCGCGAACGGCAACTCGAGTGCAGACGATGGGACTGGTTATGGCATCAGCCGCATCATCGCCCAATTTCAGCATAGTCACCGGCACGGTGCAGCAACCCCAGCTCAAGAAGAGCAATTCAATCTCTCTCCCCCCGCGTTTCATCAGACTCAGCCACAAGCGCAAACGAACAGCCAGCTCGAGCCAAGAGAGGCTGAAGAGCAAAGGACTAGTATTACTATTACCTCGCAACTGGAGCGACCAGCATTGGAAGCATCAACGGTGGATTCAGTAACTGACCCAGCATTTGGGTTCGATGGGGCACCCGTCCCCCGACGCAAGGCGAGCTCGCACGGAGCATCGGACAAACGACGCGTCGCTGTTGTCGGGATGGACTCTGGAACAGAGGCTGAGCAAGATCAGAAGAGTGGAGGAGAGGGGAGAGATGGTGGGACGGGGACGCTAAGCGACGGATTCAGCCGAGGAGCACCGTTCATGGCACAACAACAAGCACGCGCCGAGTTCTCAGTGCAGCCTCTTCAGTCTTCCATTTCATCCTATTCTTCTTCAGCTTTTTCTGCCTTATCTTCTTACTCACCTTCTGCGTTTGCCTCCACAAGCGCGGGCTCAAGGTCAACGGCGGTGAGTGCCCTTCTCGCGCGACGCGGCATCGTCGGCAATTTCGAGTTCGTTGCTCCGCCAGACGCGAGTCCGAGTGCGTACACGAATCTTGGTTATTTCACGCCTCCGCTCTCTGCGCCTGCGTCTGCGCATCCGACGCCACCACTACCGGTGCGGCATGAGAGCTCTGGGTCGGCGACGTCTTTGACTTCAAACACAACTGCTGCTTCTGGTAGACGTCAGCACCAGCGCTCTCAATCCGAGGCTGTACTCACAAGAAGCACGCACGATTCTATAAGTCGATCTATCCCTAAACCGGATAGAGACTCAATCTCGAGCGATTCGACTAACAAAGGGGAGAAACGAAGTAGGCCTGGTCATCGTTTGAGGAAGAGCTCTCGTGATATCGGTATTGTTGGTACCAGTACGGCCATCTCACCAACTTCAGGTACGATGACGACCGAGGTGCATCTGCGCCATGACGAGACCAAAACACGCACTGCCACTTCGTCGGATGCTAATGCTGTTCAGACGGCACAGCTGTCGCCCATATTTCAGACTCCGTCTCGCTCCCAAACTTCGTTAATTTCTTCTGACGGTGCATCTGAGCCTACTGCAAGCGAGTATCCTTCGCAGTCCTCATCAACGTCTAAGGAGCCGAAACGATATTCTCATCAGCATACATCCAGCAGTAGCGGCAAAGGCAACGGCAACGCAGTCATCAGTACGACGAACAGCACGGCATCCCGCAGCCAACGCGATGAGAACAAGCCCGTAGCACCCGGCCCCGACTCCAGCTATATGTGGCCTGCAGCCAACATTTCATCTTCTTCTGCTCACCCCTATTACACCTCTAGTGGCTTGCCTTCACCGTCATACTCGTACTACTCAATGGCGACAACTGCGTCATCTTCATCAGTTTCATCACCGCCCACGGTACTAACAATGCCCGCTCCGGCTCCCTCTCCTTACCTGTATTACCAGCCTGGCATCCACGCTACTGCCGGCCCATTACCTTCACCGCCCCGACAGATTATTCCTCCTAAACGCGATTCACCTCCCCCACCGCGTCCACCACGTTTGCATGCCCCAAACTCCGGCTCATCCTCGCTTGCGAAGCGAAGGTCTGACACATCCATCACATCACAGCAGGATCCAGCGTCCTCGCCGGCCGTGAGACAGCCTGAAGTCACAGCGCCGATAATGACCCCATCTACGTGCGTAAAGCTTTCTTCGTCTTGATCTATTTGAATATCACCCGTACCGTGTAATTATTAATCTTACGACTCTCATTATGTACGAACAGGACTTCGTCTACGCTCGTCAACTCGCAGTCTGACGATTCTGTGAAGAGCAAAGGTCACACGAGAGAGGGCGCGTTCCCGATCGACTCGGTTATCGTATCAGATGCCACGCACGCCCTTACCCGGCTGTCTGTGAAACAGGATCAACAGGAACAGCAGAAATTGAAGCGTAAAAATACGATGGACGACCTTGTCAGAGATGTGACAGCTGCCATTGACGAGGCAACTAGCCAGACGCAAAAGCCGAATTCTATTTCCCCACCGGTTGAGACTTCTTCAAGTACCAAAACCGACCCGTCCCCATCTACATCGAAAGAGCAGAGTCTGAGGGAAAGAAGGTCAGGGATGGATCTTAGAAGAGAAGGGAGTCGTTCAACGTTCAAGGGCGGCGAACTTCGGTCTCCCGATAGTCCGACCTCCTCGTATTCTGACGATGACTATGACAAGATTGCAGACATCACAATCACGAAGCCGCTTCCCGACCCACTTGCATCGTCACCGCAGAGATTGCAGCGTTCCGACTCGCAAGAGTCGGGAAGCATCAGTAAACCACAGAAGATGCTGGACCTTGCACTCAAGAGATTTTCAGCACTTCCACGACCGCCGTCACGGCTTTCCGGAACCAAGCTCTCTCCGCGCAGTAGTATTTCGCATGACCGCGCTTCTCATGAACGCTCTGATAACGGAGCCAGTGCCGGGCATGGAAATGGATTTGCACCCGAGCAGCAACGGACCCCACCCCGCACGAAGGTCGTTTATGTCACGAAGATCCGGTCAAGGTGGCCGGATGCAATGCAATTCGCCGATGTACTGGCGAAAAGAACTCCTCTTGAGCGCAGTCTAGGCTATGCTCGCAAGATCAACGAACTTGCGAACCACGATCCAGGGCTTGGAGATTGGGTCGTCACAACAAAGCACAATCGTGAGTTCAATCCTCCCTCTTCTCCTAACCTCTGTTCCTCATTTTTTCTCTTTTCCCTTCTCATCCTTGCTCAGTTACAGTTCCTGGGAAGGGATCGTCAAAGCGGAAATCTGTCTCTCCGGTAGCAGTAAGAAGCCCCAGCGAGCTCTCGTTTACATTCCAGCCGCGGCATCCGTCGCGTGGATCGATAGGTTCCGAAATGACTTTCCCAAAGCGCGTCGACGCGTACGTTGCGACGGATCTGCTCCCGCAGCGGTCCGAAGATGATGCGCTTCCGCGAGGTCCGCCTCCGCTACCATACCCGACACTTGCTCAGGGTCCGCCGCCCGTCCACACTCAACAACAGTCTTCTACACGTCTAGGTGCGAGTGCATCAACGCGCAGCAACGCATCTTCTCTCGGAAGTGGCAAATCATCAAGTGGAGGGGGCGGGTTCTTCGCTTCCATCGGGCGTAAGGCGAGCGTGAAGAAAGATCGCCCGACCTTGCCGGGATCGCAGCCTAACAAATTGCTGAGCAAACGTCAACAAGCTCTACCAACGCCTGCTCCCCGACCCGTACAAATCAACATGGCTCCCTCTTTACCTGGAGGCCCTCGAGCTCCACCAGGTCGCATGCAACGTGCGCAGAGCGTCATCGCGCCAAAGGCACAGCCTGTGGAGAGCGATACCGAAACGTCGCGGCGGATGTCGATTAAGCGCAGTCCATCGGTTGCGCCCTCTTTCGCGCAGAACGGGTTGAGCCAGGTCGCAGAGTCCGCGTCTGACATTGATGTGAAGATTGCTAAACTAGCAGACCTTTTACCTCATGCGGACAAAAGTATACTTGCTGGCTATCTGCGGAGGGCCGGAGGTATGGACATGGTGGCCATTGGCCGATATCTAGACGATGAAAAGAATGGTGTTCTAATTCGAGAGTGACATTTGTGTATTCATTCTCTGTGTTGACCTTGGCTTTGTTTCCCTTGTTACGATACTGATTCATGCACTTTACCGACACTAACACTCCACACTCGCATTTATGTCGAACATGATTTTACTTTTATTGTACACTTTCTTTGATTATACGGTTTGTACTATAGACATAAAGGACACGTGAAAAGTAGTCTCTTATGGAAAAGGACCAGCGGTGATTGACCGTCTCAACTAATTATTGTGTGGAGCGTGATAAACTCAGCGGGTGATGGCTGGTCTAAAGGTTTTGATTCTTCTGGTGTTCTGTTGCATAGGTGCTGAAGGCTTCATATCAGCAGCCTTCCCTAGATACCTATGCGTACTTCCTTCACGTACCAGATTGAGCGGACATCATTCTTCCGTGAAACTGCCCGGTGTTGTTCGCCGGACGGGGCATGAACTGGCGGTTCACCTGGCGTGATGTACTCAATATATTCTCAACTTCATCGGCGCTTTGATCGGATGCACTCGGCGCGCGGAAAGTAGCTCCATCGTGGCGGTTCAAAGGTTGCCAGTCGTTTTGGTGCACCCCTATGCCACCCATGCCACTTCGGAGGGGCGTCCTTTGGATCTGCACGAGACGTTTCAGCCAACACCCGACATATACAGATGTTCAAAATATATCATACCCCGTTAGCTTCCATACCACCTACTACCGCATTGATGCCTCCTGGGTTCGCAAACATGTTTCTGCCTTTATTCATAGGTCGCTCCATATTCATTTGATTTTCACTTGAAGCGGGACCAGGCATTGCAAACCCGTCATTCGCCAATGAGTTAGGTGCGAGAAGTGCTTTCCTTTTGATCTTGTCATAATGATTCTAGAAGATGGTCTTCACGACAAGCAGTCAAAGCGATTTCTCTAGAAGTCACGGACTTTGAGTTTTTGGTATTCTTTGTCTCTCTCTCTTGCAGCGTCTTGCATTTCGCGCATCTTGCGCCTCTCAATCTCCAGCTCCCTTTCAAGACCTTGTAACTTGTTATTCAGTAGACTGAGCTCTCCGTTAGCTGAACATCAGTCAGAAAGAGAATGCAAAGATCAGCATATAAGCAAGTAGCAGGAAACAACCTTCGCGAATGACATTGTCAAGTTGTTTTTGCAGCTGAGCATTGTGTTCGTTCATGTTTTTTAGGACTGCTTGCTGAAAAGAGCTGATACCTCTTGAGAGACCAGAACCATAAGATTGCACGAAACCTTCCATACTATTCTTGATGGGTTTGATATTGCCAGAACGAGAGAGCCCTTCCACAGATCTCAAGAATGAGAGACGGGGCAAGGCCAGATAATACCGACTTTAAGGGAGCCATAAGTCGGCGATATTAGAGCCCCTGCGTATATACTAACCGTCTTATAATCGTTGGATGGATGCAAAGACGAGACCTAGGTCTACTTCAGCGATGGTGACTTGTAGAGCGGAAACATACGTGCATACCACCACATCGTCGCTGCATGCAAGCATATATGTTAGACTACATGAGAATAGGTACACTCGACTCACGGCTCCGACAAGTGAGTTTCGCAAGCTAAATAAGCTGATTCAGAAAAGGGTCCGTGCCAACCCTACCGAGGAACCCTACCAGGACAAAGCTGAGCGGAAGTGAATAGTTCGTTGGCACATTCCACTGAGCTGTAAAATCAGACGCTGTTGAGTCTGATAGGATGAAATGTACCGCAAAATATGTGAGAGCCTAGGGAGTAATTAGAATCTCGTGAATGGCTCGAACACTTTATCCTCACAAGTTGTCTGAATGGAGAGAAGGGGTTTGGATCAAACCGTGTCGCTCACCGTCGCAAACATTTCAATGCTCACCACTACCGCTTTGTCTATGAGAGTCTTCCTACAAGAGAGATTGTTGCACTTGATATCGAGATCCATGTTTGAGATATATAAGTAATGGTCAAGTTGCGAGTCCGTGACCACACCAATCAAATAGCATTTCCAAGAAATTCTCACGGTTTCAGCATTTCAATCGTAACTGACTGGACTACTAGTGCAGGACCTACACTAGCACAAGTACTAGCAGTACTCATCTGCAAGACAACTATACCAACATACGAGCATACAGCAGAAGAGTCAAAGAAAGCGAGACTGCGGATCAAAGATAAAGGAGAAGTGGGTAGGGAGGGGAGATCGAGGATTCGGGAAGAGAAGGCTGTGGCGAAAGGTGGAGAACTAGCGAGGAGAGGGGCTAGAGTCATGACAAGGAGGGTGAAGCCAGGTGGTGAAGGAGTTTGTGAGGGAGTCTGAGGATAAAGGGGACAGAACTCAGCCGGGCTGCGATGGCAAATGATGGCCAGAATGAAAGGATATCGGGCGGGACGAGGATCGCTGGCATGGACGCGAGTGGAACACCGAAATGGAAAGACGAGAATAAAAGAGGAAAAGAGAAAAAAGAAAAAGAAGGAAAGCTCATTCGTTCGCTTTGTCTTTTCTGATTTTTTTCGACATTTAGCAAATTGTGTGCATCAGAGTCAGAAAAAAAGGGGAGGAAAAAATCATAGCACGGGGTAAACTGGACATGAATCAATCAGTGATTCGTGAACATGAACAAAAGCAACTGAAACTCCGGTAGTGGAGCAGGAAATTCCAACTCAACGGCTAACCGCCGTCGCAGGAATACCGACAAAGTCCAGCTCTGCAACGGAGTGCGCGTGTCGAGTGCAAACACAGACCAGAATGAAAGGGCGTACGATACAACTAGACACCGGAAAACCGAGGAATGAGAAAAAACGGAGCGAGACACAAATGTTATAATGACAATTACGGGTCCCGGAATTTGACGCGAGTAAATATATGCGTGTAGTGAGAAGAGAAGGAGTGATGATTCCTCGGGCAGTGACAATGCCACTCGCGAAGAATGTAAAGCAGTCGATCCAGTGAAGTCCGTATAGCAGTGTTGATAGGCGAAGATGCAAGATCGTAGAATGAGGAAATGTCGGACAGCAAAATTCAATGGATATTATCGCGGACACCTTAAAATAGGAAGTGACCAAAGGAAAAATTGACTTGAACGAATCGGCGGATAGAATAAGGGATTCGTTCGAGCTTCACGTCTTTAGCCACATAGGCTGGAAATAACAGGCATTAACCGGACCGTGGAAAAATGTGGAGCGGTCGACGAGTCGAGAGCAGGGAATTGGAAGTGGACAACATGCATCGCTACTACCGACCTGCGTCTGAGAGTAAGATCGAAAACATTCTGCCACACGAGCGGGAGAACCGGAAGAATTCGAGGAAGTTCTAGAGTGGCCAGCAGGAGGACAAACCGCACGATTATGCACAGGTAAGGGCATTCCGAAGAAGTCGTGATTGACCTGAGGGTTGCCTATATCGAACTGGTGAGGTAAAAGAGGACCTTGATTGCGCTCGAATTTGTTCTGCGCATCCCGAGATGCCATATCGGAGTGGGAGTGTGCCAATGGCTCTCTAAGGGACTGAACGGGAGCTGCACGTTGAAAGTGGGGGCCTCGGTACCTTGCGTAGCTCCAGTGAGTACGAGAAACCCATTCGGGGGGTCCGTACGGAGACATGCTATCATCTTTTGCCCTTACGGAAGAGCATTGCGACGCGTCTTTCTTCATAGACGATCTTCGCTTTGGTATGTATTCCTCCCGGAGCGGACCATCTTCGTCGAGGTCAATTTCGAATGGGTCAAAACGTCCGATTTGACACGGTTCATCCGTTGAGTCAAATTCAACGAGGGAAGTACCGAATACTGGCTGTTCGGGTGCGATAGCTGAAGCCCTAAGCACAACACGATCCTGTAACTGGGCTAAATCGGTTATCATCTTGCGCGCAACAGCGTTCGAGTCTTTTAAAGAGGGGCGACAGATGGGTGTAGGAAAGCAACGGAGCTGTGCAAGCCACATTTCCCAAGCCTTGGGCGCAACGGATAAATCATGTCCTAAAGCCGCGAGTGCAGCAAGTTCGAGTCGATTTATGCTTTGAATAGGCACATCAGAGATGTTATGCCTAGATACAGACAAATTAGTACCTACAAAGGCAATACGCAATGTAAAAAATACACACCAAGTCTTATTTGAGAACGTGTGATCGTCAAGCCACTTATTGGCTAGCATGCAACCCAACAATGCGATCCTAAAGGGAGCCTGGGATTCGAGTTGATGTTGGTCTCTCGCCGTCGGATGAGCCCGTCCAACTCCATATAGTTCCTTCCTGAACTCGAGTTCGCATGATGTTAGATTGACCCCGACTGTCTGTTCGTCAAAGAGAACCGGGAGACGGGTAATATACCATAAAGCCAGGATAATAGCTGAGGGTTGCAAAAGCGTTGAGCACAGGACAGAATGTATGGACTTGGCAAGGGAGGACGATGGCTTGTCCCCATAGGTCCGGATCGCGCTAGATGAAATGGATGATTAGAACCAAAATGCACCACAATAAGCCTATCAACGTACCCTATGCCAACAAATCGCCGAGGCAGGCTGACACCGTCTGTGCAAGCCTTCCAGATAAAATCCGCCATCCATTCAGACAGAGGTTCTGCCATTGCACGATACGCCTTGATATAGGAAGAATTCGAGACCGGCACCGGCGGCACCGGCTGGTGCTTGTGTGACAGAGAGACAACCGGAGGGAGGAACGGACCATCGTGACCACCAGAGTCACATCCCTGAGACAGTTCTGTGGCGACAATGCGGTCAACGAAATCCGCAAAAGGTGTGACGGAAGGCTGGGGCAAACCGTCACAATAAGGCTCTGCATTGATAGAATCAGGATACTGCGATGACTCCCACACAGGGATAGATTCCTGCGCGTATGAGGGAAAGCCGCTGTCATGACTAAGTCCCTGGGGATGTGACCTTCGTGCCAAATCAGCCGCATCAACTTCGCATCGAATCCCAAAGGCGTCCGCCACCCGTCTATCACTACAGTGCTGCAGACCCATGGCTGTCGAAGAAATGCCGGACGTGTGCACAGCCGAAGGATATGTTTCTACGTGCGTGAGCTTACTGATCGCTACGTCCTCCGCAGCGGTCAGCCCGTAAATTCGATTCAGACCCTCCTGACCGAGTCCAGGTCTCTGGGAAAGACGTGAACTAACCCCAGAAGAATAAGGTACGAATGATGGCCAGTTTGAACGTGTTTCCTGAGAGTATGTGTAATCGGGAAATACTGTTTGGACCGTAGGAGGCTGGCAAGCCGAATGGATTACGTAGTTGGATGCGTCGCGGAATATAGATTCAGGAGTGACTGATGGAGCGGCGGTGTGTAAGATACTGTGCGATTTGACAGCTCGATGTGCTGAGAATCCTTCGTGCACGGGAACGGGTACTGGCATCTGAGGGGCCAAGGCGGGACGGAAAACTCGGCCAAGCGTCAGACAAGTCAGTGGCGGAAAGGAAGGACTTGAAAGACGTGGCTAAGGTATCTAGACCTCAAAGTGGCAAAATTACAAGGAAAAATCAGAGGAAAAAAAAGCCTGCGAGAAAAGGAAGAGGGGTGTAAAGAAAAGAAGAAAGGATGAAGAAGAATGGTCGTAAAAAATGTCGTTAGAAGATGAAAGACGGGATCGATGGAGACAATGGCAAACGCGCAACGAAGGCGTGCCTTTTGAGACTGCCTTTAAGGTAAGGGCAGATGTCTCTAGAGAGACTCTAGGAGGGAGAGGCCCAGGCGAGAAGAGCAGCCGACGTCACAACCGAGCACAGAGTGAGCGATCGCGACGACGACGTACGGCGATGTGGTCGATGTGAGAGTGGTCGAGGAGACGGAAAAAATACCTAATCCACCACGCATGGAGTCACGTGATCTGAGCAAACCGGACGGACCTCGCAATTAGTTTGCGTATTACTATTAGATTGGTTTGTGTATACTGAGTCATGCACGTTGCAATGCTCACACACGTATCAAGTCGGAGAAAAGGATTCAATATAAGATCATCTATCGTTACTGTATGTATTATACACATCATTCTGGTCCCTGCACTTTTCGAATATCTTTTGCGGCTATATCCCTTCGACTGTCTCACCGGTTGACATTCACCACAATGAACGGCACCTCCACGTCCTCCATTTCCTCATCCATTGCAATCACTTCCAGAATCAATTGCGTCTTCCACTCTGGGAGCGGCTTCTTGCTTATCATCTCAACTACTTCGCTAATCTTCTTCTGTAGTCTCTCGCCCGTCTGAGAAGACATCAGATGTAACATCTCATCGATGCGTGATAATCACTGACCTTCGCCTTGGGCAAGAAAGAACTCCATAACAGGCTGGTATCCTGGCTTATCATACTCAGTTCGAGGTTATGCTCCTTCTTAAAGGTGTCAATGAACTCTTGTAGTGTTGGCTCCGTCTTGAATTCGAGACGATCCCATAACGTCCATTCTGTGTCGTTGTACTTGCTCTTTTTCGCCGCGACGGGCTCAGAGAAGCCAAAGAACGGCAAAGCTAAGTTTACGAAGCCGTTCTTGTAGTCTTCTAACTTATTCTTCCCGTCGATGATCTTGTAAAGTTCCAGGCAGACGAGCCCGGTGACTAATGACGTAGTTGTGGCGATAGCAGGGATAATCTTCCCGGCAATCTGCTTTGTTTGGTGACGGGATGCGATCGGAATATTATAGTTCATCGCCCGGAGATTAGAGGCGGCCGTTATGAAATCGATATGGTGGTTCGTGTCATCATCTTTCTCGAACTCCACTGGATTCAATCGATACCCAGCAAACGTTGAGGGTGGTGGAAGTTGCTTCAGGAGATCACTAACATCGCCGACTGTAAAATATTGGTAAGATCGGCTCAATGGAGTTTAAGTGAGCACCTTACTAGCATTTGCATCTGGAGCAGGATCATTGTCATTGATTTGGACCTTGACACCACTTTTCGGAACGAATTTCGGCGGATTAACAGAACTTGCCACTTTCTTGAAGATAGCTTTGTCAGTTTCTCCTCGAAGACCATAATTGTAAGCATGTAGATTTGCAGCGGCAATTATGAATCCAAGATGGGTAGGCTGGGTGCTTGCGTGAGAATAACAACCCCAATACCTAGAAACAAACTCACGTCTTCGGGATCGAACGTCAAGGGATCGGGGGCTCGTTTCGGGCCACTCCAGAAGGGCTGGCCAGATGAAGTCACAGCATCCTTCGGCAAGCTGAAAAGCAGTTGAAGGATGTCGTTGTTGAACTTTTCTTCGAACTGCATGCGTGCCCACACAATGCATTCTTCGAATGTCAATGGCCGATTTTTTACGAGATACGAAGTGATCTGTGCAATTTGCTCTCGTTGTTGTCCAGAATGCCTAAGATCCTCCACGAAATTCGCTTCGCTGAGGTATGAGTTCACGGCCTTTGCAGGTGAAATGAACAGTGTCTCAAATAGAGTGCGACTCCACTAGAGAAGGGCATTAGTTAGAGCTACGGGTCTGAAATCAAGAAAGCTCACCTCAATCGTATGCTCAATTGCATTTGGAAAATTCTTTACAGTACAGACCGGAGTTTGTTTCTCAGGAGGATCTTGTGAGGACGAGTATGATTCCGTCAGGTGAGGTATAACGACCTGAGTGTTCCCCTTCGTGCCAAGAGTACCGGATTCAAGAAGAGGCTTCTCGTAGAACACACAGCGCCGATCCATATATTGACCTTCGACGGCAAATAAGGTCAGTAGCAGATAAATTCGAGCATTGCGTGACGTACGAGCTTTGATATTGTCCAACGCATTCGTCACGCCGTCCACAGTAGCAAAGAATTCTTTTGTATAGACATCTACCAAGAGGTTGAATAGGATTGATCTTTCCAATAGAATCAGCCTTACTCTCGGTACTCTCTCCGACAGGTTCCTGCTTGCAAATGATATGACCTTTCAACTCAGGATTCATCTCGGCGACAGCAGCTGCGGCGATTTCCGACTTGAACTTCCCTAGATCCTTTGGACGGAACAAGAACTGTCTATTCAAGTTACTCTTCTCGATTGTGTCCAAGTCCGTAACGTAGATGATCCCTCTTGGTCCTGTCCCAAGGCCCATCATGCTCCAATTCTTGAGCATTTCACATCCGATGGCACCTGCTCCAACAAGGAATTGCCTATGATTTGAGATCTCTTCCTGGAACGTCTTTCCAAACACAGCTATCTGTCCATCGTATCGACTACCAACAGGCTGGCAGTCTTGTTCGGTTGGTAGAGTAGCCGGAAGTGATTCTAGGGAATCGAAATACATGTTCTGCACCATAGGATGAAACTTTGCGGATATGCTCTTCAAAACTTCTTGGGCCACGAATGATCCGATCGCAGAGTTGACAGGAGCAAGGTCTCCGGTCGCCTGGAATGCTAACTCGGATAGGACTTTTTCATCCAAATCAGAACCAAGCTTTTTCGCAATTGCAATAAGTGCAACCGCATCATCCTGATTGCGAGGACGCGGGAAACGGTTGTGCTGAGCACGGAACTCGGACAGAGCTTGGAAACCTGCGTGAAGTGTCGCTGGCCGATCAAATTTAGCGAAATCCGTTACGAAGAACTCGGGTGATTCAAGCGACTCCCGAAGTGATTTCTGAGGAGCGCGAACATAATTTCAGTTTCACTCTCTCCACCACAGGTACAAGTTCTGTAACTTACGAAGTTGACAATTTTGGGCATCTTGACCTGGGTAAAGATGCCTCCTGATATATAGTCACCGAATTTTGACGTGTCCCCGATGCTGAAGGTGTAAGGACCCTTTACTGTAATCTTTATAGGTTCGCAACCATTCAGTTCTTCCATGCCTTTGACCTCTGAAAACGTGACGAAGTCTCCATCTTCAAGACCGTGACGAGTCTCCTCTAGGCATGTCACTATCCCCTCTTTGTCCTGTTAAAAGCAGAAAGAGCCGATGTTAGTTACGCTGAGAGTACTAGGAAAGGGTATGTATCCACCTTGTCTATTGATGCGATCATACCAGTCAAAGGTTGTTCGCCGGTAGGGTCTACGCAAGTAAACCTAGGTCCGAAATCGTTGAAGACCGACCTTCATAGAGTCAATGAGTTCAAGCAAGTCTGATTATTTCTTCCCAAAAGTGACCCACCCAAAGAGTCCACGAGTCTCCGCCGAAATAAAATAAACGTCATTCTCGTGCGTCCAGTCATTGATTTCGAGTTGCTTGGTAAGTGAGACTCCGCACAACACAACAGCCTGCACAGATGATGTAAATAGCAGATCAAACGTCTGGTTAAAGACAAACCTGGAAACCTTTGATCAGCTCTACTGAGATTTCTTGACCAACCCTGCCTCCAAGATTTCGGACGGGTACGTATGCGTTTAACTCTGCTAAACGCGGTACAGTTGCTTCAGCACGAGATTTTCCAACATCCCCCTCTCGTAAGAAGAACTACAGGAACCGATGAGCATATATGCACACTTCTGGGACAGGAAGACTTGATGATACCTGAGAGCTTAGGTCTTGAATTGTTACGGGCTCAGGATCATACAATGTGACAGACTTGACGCCAGCTAGAACGACGTCCTTTGCTGAAGTGCCGGTTACTTTGTTGAGGTGTGTTGCCACAATCTGAGTAAGGTGACTGACGCACCGATCTCAGCGCCCAAGCCCTGAACCCCAACAATAAGGACATTAGAGGAAGCCATTTTCTTCATGGCTACGAAATGCCGTTAGCTGGACACTAAATTCGTAAAGTATGCAAGTAGTGCTGACCTTCGTGCCCGAGCACGTATCTTGAACAGCTAGTAAGAAGCACCGCAAGAACACACGCCACGGGGACTTACAATTGTCGTGAATACAGACCCTCATCGATTTGGGTTTCATCAACATCCATAGCAGCGGCAAGATTGGACATTCCTATTCAACGTGAATTCTAAGTATGGAGACCAGGAATAGTGGCTATTTTGCAAGCAAGCAGTCGTGAGGCGAACGGTCGTAAGAAGGAATGGATCGCGGGTCCCCAATCACAATTAATTGGTAATTACGTTATATTACACATTAGACGATCACGTGCACAGCTATTAAAGTACCGCTACTACCACTGGTACTACCACACCACACCACGAGTACTCATATATGCGACCAACCAAGTAAATATACACTTATTTCCGATAGAACTGGTGTCAAGTTCAGTCAGATAACGGAGCTGAAACTTCAAGATGACGCAACTACTCACATTTCTGCGGAAGTTGAACCATAAAGAGAGACATCCGCGGTCAAAACTACTCCGGAAACCACTGTAATAAAGACCATTAGTAACGAATCACACTCGATCCTGTCTATTCCGCACCGCTTGTGCGAATATTCCCAGTCACGATTCACAATTCTAAATGCGATATCTTCGTATGGTGGACCCGCAGTGAAATATAACAGAACTGTTTCGTCATTCCCAGGTTCCTTGACTATCTTGTACGTTGGTGCCTTGGATTTATCAATAAGATCCGGGTAGAATATATTGAACTAAGCCGAGTTGTGAGAACCTCGTGGTTAGATACGGAAAAGCGACGGACCTTGTATCCTTGCACAACTTTCGGAGGTGGGTTGTCAGTGCTAAAGAGGATACCAGTCAATCATAATAGGTACGAAAGTGTCTGAACAACGTACTCATAATGTGTCTGGTTGTACTTGTTCCATTCGTAACCAGTATGAACACGATTGAAATATCTTGGTTTCCGAGGACGATACTTGTCTTCCCAGTTATACGTCGTGGGACTGATGGTTTCCTCGAGATTGAACAACTCCTCCTCTTCGTCAAGCTCCCTTTCCGCCTCTGCCCTGAACAGTGCCTCGGAATCCAGATCTGCACCACTGGGCGCCTCCGTGCTCTGTACTTCCGGAGCATCTGTGACTTGCTTGGGAATAAATCGCGAAGCTGCAACATTGTGCCTTAGCTCAAGCTAAAGGGATGGATGAGAAATCTCTCCTTGGCACCTTCGAGTATCACTCACTAATGCCTGCAAATCCTCCTTGCCTGAGACAATTCGTATTTGTCTATCATCATAAGGTAGTTTCTTGATGTCCAGCAAGGTTGGGCTCATAGCGCGATCATAAGGCTCTGGGACTTCTTCTGGTTCAGCATTAGCATCTTCGACTTGTTGAACGATGGCTTCCGCGCGCAAATCGCCTCCCCATGGCTTGGCGGTATTCCTTGCAACTCCCGCGAGCAGTTCTTCTTGTGCCAAAAGTGCCTCGTCCCGTTGACGCTTTCGTAGTTGCTCTAACCTATTACGGACGACGACTTCGTGGAGATCTTTCAGCTTCGCCTGAAAAGTAGTGAGTAACTATGATCGTCAGCCAATAAACCATCCGACTGACCTTGGCTTTCCAAACGAGCAAGTGCTTCAACAATCCTTCCCAATAATCGACGTCAATTGGTTCTCCGCTTCGGAGTTTAGCCTGTATCTGACGTTGGAGCTGTGATAATTGCTCTAGAGATTTTCCGTTCAAAATTGCAGTAACATCACTTTGCACGACAGCTACGACATCGGTCCCTCTATCGCGACTTGTTTGAAGCCTTTCAAGCCAATCTTTTGTCACTACCATCATGTTCTTTAAACCTTGGTCAATTTCTTGGCACCATAAAGACTGAAAAGCATATTCACCGTCCAGAAATCAACATTGACTTCGGAATCCTCTAGAGTAATATAACGCTCAATATCGTCGTGTAATTCTTGAGTCTGTTCAAGAGACAAGTTCTGAGAGGTGTGAGACCATGCATCATTTAATAGAGTATCAAGAAACTTACTTCAAGAATGGCATATGGTTCGTCCAGGTCGATCTCCAAACCAGCTTCATCAATACCGAGGCCATCGTCCGTGTTATCGGAAGGATTCACATATTTCAGATTAAGAACCAGAAAGTCCACAGCCTTCGCTCGTTTTTCTTTTAGTCGAATGCCAGCTCTGCGTTTCTCCTGTTCTAGTTGGAAATCGCCATCCTTCGCAAGCCATTCAGCCATTTGTGCCGACTCCGCAAGCCTCTGCATTCTGATTTCCTCCTCCTCCCTCAACTGCTGCTCCCTTTCTCTCTCCGCCCTTCTCCTGTTCAGTCTTTCCAATTCTTCTTTTGCCTCTTGCCTTCTGATAGCATCACGCCGCTGGGCCTCAGCTTGGGACAGGCCCATCTTCTTTTCCTTCTCGGCTTTCTTGAGCCA
The DNA here is from genome assembly GCA_009806525.1 of Sanghuangporus sanghuang. Lineage (NCBI taxonomy): Eukaryota > Fungi > Basidiomycota > Agaricomycetes > Hymenochaetales > Hymenochaetaceae > Sanghuangporus > Sanghuangporus sanghuang. Next base: position 1,918,319 of record VVIT01000003.1, read on the forward strand.
ACGGAATTGCTGGCCAAGGTTGACGTCATGAAATGGGTTGTCCGTTGCACTGTAAATGCTCAACTCAGCCACTTGGCGAGCTTCTTCCTCTTCTTTCAGACGCTTTTTCTCAGCCTTGCGGGCCCTTCGTCGCTCCGCTGAGTTTTCATGCTTTCGCCTAACACTAAGCAAACATTCTAGGACAGAAGACTAGAAACTCACTTCTTCTCCTTTCGACTGTCATCGCTGCCAAAACTGCGACTTCGAGTTCTCCGTCGGTGCCTTCCTGAACTGCGTTCCTCGTCATACTTTCCCCTGCTCCTGCTCCTTTCCCGCTTCTTATCATTCTCTTCATACTTGATACTACGAGAAGGACGTGGAGATAACGAACGTGACGAAGAGCGGTGGTGACCCATGAAAGCCAAATGCACAGACAGACGAAGATTGTGAATGCAGGTGTTGAAAGTTCTCTTTCGAATCACGTGCTACCCATTGGTTCACTGGATTATCCTTCCCCTTCCCGACCGCTTTTCGTTGTACTCTTGATGGCCTGGAGAATACGAATAGAGCGATCCACTACGCGGTACGCGCGAAGTATCTATGCTCTTCGCAGGGGATTGCGAACTCAGGCTCGTTATGGATACGACGAACGCGACGAACTGACTGATACAGCACCCTCGTTCACCGTATCGGCAGGCTTGTCTACTCCTCGCCAAGTGAGCGATTCCTGCGATGATTTCAAGCCCTAGAACTTCTTGCTGACAAAACATAGCTTGTCCAGTATCTTGACGAGTACATCGTCGGTCAGGAGAGTGCCAAGAAAGTTCTATCCGTGGCGTAAGCAACTGTGTCTATGTTGTCTAAACTCTCTTACCAAGGATCATAAACGGGAATAAGGGTCTTCAATCACTACAATCGAGTACGATCTCATCTGTCTCAGCTGCATGCTGCCGAGTCTCAAACGGCCTGGAGTGAACAAACGGCCGATGGTACGGTGGCACTTATTCTGACACCCGGCCAGATATAATATATTGGTCATTGCAGCTGTTTCGTCTGCGCAAGTGCTACCTCACCCATACAGATCGTCAGCGTCGAATTCTTTCACCTTACGACCGCGAGATTTTCCGCCTATATTCGAAAAGAGTAATGTTCTTGTAATGTGAACGTTGATTCTTGTTGTTGTTGAATCCGCTAACGAGCTTGTTTACAGAGGACCTACAGGTTCAGGTACGGATCAACAATCCTCTCGCAAGTTATCTGGTTTTAACTGGCTGGCGATTAGGGAAGACTCTGCTCGCAAGGACACTAGCGCGAGTTCTGGATGTTCCATTTTCTCAAAGCGACGCAACCTCTTTCACTCAGGCAGGATGTACGGAAGTTTCTAAATGAAATTATATGCTCTCACTGAACCCGTGCAGATGTTGGAGAGGATGTTGACATGTGCATTCACCGTCTGGTAGGAAAGCTCACAGTCTGATTTGAGTACCTGCTCATGCCGGCTGCTTAGCTTATTGCGTCGAGCTGGGACGAGCGACGAGCTGGTGCCGGGATAGTGTATATTGACGAAATTGATAAGATTGCTCGCAGAGCTGGAGGAGTAGATGGTCAGCGTGACGTTGGAGGCGAAGGCGTTCAGCAGGCTTTATTAAAGGTGATGGAAGGTACAAGTGTGACAGTACACGCGAAGGTACTTGCGCACCTTTCGATTCCTTTCGCATACTGAATGGTTGTCGATTCGCTTAGCCCTCTGGATCTGGTTCTGACATGGGTCCAATAGGCGGAGACACCCGCTCGAGACCTGGTCAACGACCTCCTCCATCTCAGCGTAAGTTCTTGCGCTTATGTGTGTTCTAGCTTTATTTTGATTTCGAATAGCACGAAGTGACTCGTATTCCGTCGATACCACGAACATCTTATTTATTCTGAGCGGAGCGTTTGTCGGATTGGATGCAATTGTGAAACGAAGGATCTCTAAAGGAGTGAGTTTGATCTGTCATAAGAAATGTTTAGCTTCGCCTTATTTATTTCAATGGGCACAGTCCATTGGATTCACCGCGAACCTTGCCTCATCGGACGATGAATCAGGCCCTTCTGTTCCATTCTTTACACCTAATCATAAAGCTGCAAATATTTTAGATATGGTAGAACCGACAGGTTTGTCCACTTTGCCTCTTGTCTATTTGCCTCTATTCTGACTCATTATGGCAACATCTAACAGATCTAATAAAATACGGGTACGATCTTTCTCTTTTCCCTTCGATAAGCAAGTCAGATGAGGGATTTCTTTAGGTTCATTCCGGAGTTCATGGGGAGATTGCCGACAATCACGACTTTGGCTCCATTAACACCCTCAGATTTCCTTCGTATTCTGACAGACGTTCGTGGCTCACTGGTATCCCAATATGCGTCTCTGTTCGGTTATTCTGGCGTTGAACTACGTTTCACAACACTTGCCTTGCAAGAAATCTGCCGTCAGGCAGCCGAACGAGGCGGGGGTGCCAGGGGCTTACGAGGCATAATGGTAAGCAATCTGCTTAGACTCTATTTATATAGGTGAATGATTTGGTACCGTCTGCTTCAGGAAAGCCTCCTTTTGGATGCAATGTATGAGGTTCCGTGAGTGTGCTTTCCATGTTTAAAGTGAAAGCTGTACTCACGAGACGTGATCTATTTAGGGGCTCGGTGAGGCAACTTTGAGAACCGATCTTAGCTGAAAGTCGCTAACTCTCCTGCTTGTCTTGAAGAACATTCGTTATGTGTTGATTAACGAGGCAGTTGCTCGAAGGGAACAAAGTGCACTGTATTGGATGCGCGGAGGAGGTGCTGCTTTCTGGGCTGCCTGGGCTGAGGAAGAAGGCACTTTAGACAAGCAAATTGCGTAGTCAACATTCTCCTCTGAGCAGACGCTTTTCAGCATGTACAATTTCTATTTTCAGCATGTTGTACCCATAGCACTTTAATTCCACACATTTACAAGAACTGTAATCCGACAATCCGTCCAATAAAAGAACATTGACTGGTTGAGATAAGCGGTACAATAGTTTTCTAGTACAACTACGTAGGACACATCCGTTCCCCGCCTTCCTCGCTAATGGTCTACAGATCAGGCATCAGCCTTCGGTTCCTCCGAAGCGGGTGTCTCTTCCTTCTTTTCTTCGGGCTCTTCTTTCGTCTCCTCCTTCTTCTCAGCTGATTCTGCAGGAGGCTCAGCCTTCGATCCTTCGGCAGACTTCTCGGCCTTAACCTCCTCACTCGTAGCAGACGCGTCAGGAGCAGGTGCAACAGGAGCAGGTGCATCAGGAGCAGGGGACCCAGAAAGAAGAGCCGCGTTGTTACGCTGCGCGTCCTCAAAAGCTTCTTTAAAGCTATTCGCATCTTTACGGACATATGAGTATCTGCAACAAAAGGAGATTACGAAGTACACGACACACTTTCTGCGTTGGCGAACCGGATGGCGAGAGTTTCTGGTACAGGAGCACCATCCGCATAGTCCGCAGGAACTTTCCAGACCCACGATCTGTCGGATCCAATGTTCGGCTGAAGACGCATTTCGGAAATGACTAGGGCGCGAAATAAGAAACAAGATTCAACGGCGACGGAAAATTGAGGACGCACTCAGGTGGTTTGCGCAGACCTTTAGCGTCTTGTCTCGTCGCATAACCAGTCGGACTTTCTTTGTCTCTTTATGCTTCAGCAGCCGGACGTCCCCAGTTCCACGCTCTTTCCAAGCACCTTCACCACTATCAAATCTGAAGAGCTTTGCGCGCCTGCATCAAGAAATGATCAACTTTTCACGTTCAAACCGAAAAAAAAAGAACATAATGGTGCCGCGACATACATCTTGAAGAGTGCATCTTCATCCTCCTCTAACGTTTTCGTCTCAACTTGCTCCGTGAGGTGGATGACCGGCTTGAAATCAACGTTGGGCTCCTCCTCGGCCTGCACGAAAGCATATATGCATACATAAAACATAATTGCAGGTGATCAATGCCGCATACAAACGACCTTAAAGAACAAAAGTCGATAACGTACCTTATTGGAGTCGTTCGCGGGATCTAGAACTGAAGTCATGATTATTTGAGAACAACCTCGCGAACAGCAGACAAAAAGACTGGATGCGAGATAGTCGAGGATGAAAGAGAAAGAGGACAGATGGGTCTGTGGTTTCTGAAATGATCCAATGCGTGCGCGCCCTAGCCCTACGTGATCGTCGTTGCTATTCTAAGTATCTTTTTCTCACAGAATCGACGCGGGTCACGGGAGTCCAAAAAGTTAATACACGTCGCACTACAGTACACTCAAACCCTCTTGACTTGCACCTCGGAGAATATGACACGGGTATTTTCTGAGCTACTCATATTCGGCTCATTTGCAGCGTATCTACTATCATGGCATCTTGCCAATTCGCACATGATCGAAGTGCCAGCGTCTAAAAAGGAATGCTTCTTCGAGGATCTCCACAAGAATGATCAGGTTCGAGCTCAATCAGTATTTCATTCGGAGCGTCTGAAGCTTACGCGTTATATAGATGACTGTCACCTATCAAGTAGGCGGTGGAGGACACCTTGACATTGATTTCTGGGTTCGCCGAAGTCCGATTCGGTTGTCTGAACTGTATAGCTGACGTGCGAGCTTACAGCTTGCAGATCCAGACAACCTTGCTCTGGGAAAACATATAAAACAGTCAACCGGGTCTGTATCAGTCACCGCGGAGAAGGATGGACGTTATGAATACTGCTTTTCAAACCAAATGAGTACATTGGCAGACAAGATAGTCAAGTACGTGACCTCAATCTCCTGTCTATATCAATCTAACGTCCAGAACAGTTTCAATGTCCATGGAATTGTTTATGTTGGAGAAGATGGTAAGACTATGTCCACCTGTATTTTTGACATCCTTTCATTCTCAGAGTAGAAACGATTGCGCCTATCGAGCACGAAATCCGATCTTTGGCCATCGGGTTACAGTCCGTAAAAGACGAACAGGAGTATATTGTCGTTCGCGAGCGCAAGCATCGTGATACAGCCGAATCGACAAACTCCCGTGTGAAGTGGTGGTCAATACTTCAGACTATCGTTCTTTTCTCGGTTGTTGGTTGGCAGGTATACTATCTAAAGGTGCGATACTTCAAGCTTAACATGAATGTGGGAAGTGCTCACAACACTACAGTCTTTCTTTGAAGTTAAGAGGATAATTTAGATTTCAGCCTCCGGGGTTTCATCTCATTTGTACGATCGTATACTGCATGTTTTATCTAGACGAAATGATGATAGTTCTTTCAGAGTCAATTTACACATCATTAATGGGAAAGTGTCCTGGGATACGGGCGGCATATGCAAGAGGTACTACATAGTGTTACAGTATGTGGCATTACCGGAATATCGATGCAAGTTGAACAATGAATAGATGATGGGGTATGCCATCCATCGCGAAACGAGGTAAGTAAGAGGGGCATACGTGATGCGTAAATACGGGTATACCGAGGTAGCTTAGCGCCAGCAGGGTCTCTTATTGCTCAGCTCTTCGCTACCGTTTGGATCTGAGTATCGTATGTTAACCGCAGGCCGGGGCAACAGAGGTGTACGACCGGATGATCCCGTCCTTCCGAGCATTGAAAGTCGTTTCGGGCGTTTCGCCGGTGTGTGAACAAGAGGCACGCGCCGAGGACCCGTCTTCATTGGCTCCGAAACATTTTCTCCCTCTCGATCTGTATTTCCTGGTGGCGCTAGGAGACTTGAACGGCGCCTAGTTTTCTCACTACGAAGTGGGCCAATATTGGAACGGCGACGTCCATTCATTTGCGCGCTTCTCGTTGAGGAGCCCGGTACTTTCAGTGTTGTCTGAGGCGGCGTACCCGCATCTCGTTTCGAAATATCTAGCTCGGGCATACTGGAGCTACTCGCAATGCAGGTGTCTGGAGGTGTTGGCAAATTTATCGAGCGATCTGCGAACGGATTGTTGTGATGTGTGGACTCTATTGTCTTTGAGTCGTCATCTTCTGCTAGAATAGCAAGAGAGGCCGAGGCACTTCTCATTTTAAGGAAGGACGGATCAAGGCGGCTCGGACGGCGAGGTAACGTTCTTGCTGGCGGCAGATCACGTTCTGGAGGTCCAGAAAAGCTAAAGCTGGAACTATCGTTTGTTTTCTCGTCTTCCCAGTCACATTCTGATGCCCGAGAACTTGGCCGAGCATCTACCAGCATGGGAGAGGGAACTTTTTCGTCCCTACTTCCGCCATCATCCAGGCTTCCTTGACCAACCTCATCTTTCCAATGAACACCTTTTTTCTTCTCTGTTGGCCTGATTGAGCTTCTTCTTGAATACAGGCTCTTTGACGCAAGACTGGACCGCAGAGACTTCCGGGGAGAACGGTATAGTCGATGAACGCTGTTTTCGGGAATGCCGAGGTGGACCGAAGAAACGCGACGGGAGGGTCTGACTTGTGCGCGTGACAGCAAACCGCTACTGGTGTTAGAAGAAATCTTGTTGAATGTATGTGTACTGAAATTTAGAAGTGATGACCTTTCGCTAGATAACGGAGTGACCGATCGGCCGAGAAGAGTTTCAAAAGTGGTATTATTATGGTCGGCCAATCGACGGAGTGACTCTGACACGGCTGTGGTTTTCTCAACGAGCTTGTCCGGATCCCTATTCATCGTGTCGCGCAAGACCGTACTCCCGTCTTCAAGCAGCACCGTGCATCGTGTCAGGATGCCTACGAGATTCGCCACCAATTCGCATTGAGAGGATAAGGCCGCCTGTAAAGCATCTCGTTGCGCTTCCGCCTTCAAGCGATCAATGTGCGCCTTCTGATACTGGGCATCGAGGCGAATCCTCTCGAGATCCGCTTCGTCAAGTCTGTCCGAACGTCTCTCTGTCACTGCTCTAAGCATTGCTTCAAACATATTGCTGGCGTTTTGAGACCTCATGAACTGTGTCTGCAGATCGGATCCCGGTTGCAAATGCGAGTCTTCCGACGAGATAAGAGTCTCCAACATAGTCTGTTCGGAGCCTAGATCAGGAGATGACAAGCCCGCCGACATTTGTGTCTTTAATTTCGCAAGGCTCGAAGTATATGCCTGTATTTTGCACCTCGCGATGAACAGATTCGCCTCGGAATAAGCACCAGTGATAATGGCAGACTTGGTTTGATCAGCTTTCCTCAGAACGTCTTCCTTGGCACGATCGACTTCGGCCCTTGCTTGTTCCTTTCTGCGGCGAACAATTTCCGTCTCAGCGTTGACCTTTCCAGCAAGTCTGGCTTTCAGCTCTGCAACCTCCAAATTAAGCCTATTGATTGCCTCGACATATTGGCCAACATGGCGATCAACATTCACCACATTACGCGTCACGACCTTCGTCTTGATCTTTGTCGCACGATCCGCATACAAAAGCGTGTTATGCGTATCATCAAAATGATTGGACGTCGGAGCCACGCATACAATCATGACAGTCTTGCAATTTCCACCAAGCGAAAATTTGAGGAGGCGTGTCAATTTACTGTTTCGATAAGGAATGTGACGAGTCGATCCTCCGCTCTCACACAACGCATTGATGCAGTTACCGAGCGCAAGCAAAGATTTGTTAATGTTGGCGCCTAATACAGTAGTCAGTATCAGCCCTGCAAAATATTTCAACTCTTACCTTCAATCATTCGCTGCCCCATGTTCGTCGTGGCTGCTGCACGCTCACTGCCGGCAAGGTCGATTATAGATAGTGTCGCCATAGTCCGTTGTTCTGTAGTGGACGCAGTTCTTGGTGAGGTTGCCACGTGAACTTGAAGAACCGCATGTGATCTGGAGGATGTCTCGTTCGCATGAGTTGGCGACTGGGTTCTGCGAGTATTTCCTAGCAGAACAATTTCCTTTATTTGCTCTGCGCTTGTCGGATGAAGTTCGACGAGTCCTACAACCTTGACGGATTTGTCCTCTCGAATCTGGAGTCCGCCCCGCGGAGCAGGCGTTCCCGCTTCGGCTAGTAGATCCCGGATTTCTTCATTGTATATTTCGAGGAAAGTGACATAGATGTCAATGTTATAGTCACTGCGCTTTTCTTCAATCTTTTGAAAGAGATCCGCCATGGTAAGGTAGATAATGCCCGGGTCTGAGTCCGTACCACTAATAGTGTATGTTTTACCACAGCCGGTCGCCTGTATTAGCGCGTTAGCCACAAGGAGTGCCAGTATGATGTAAACTGACGCACCCCATAAGCGAACACAGTGGCATTGTACCCGTCAAGCAGACCATCCAGCAACGGCTTGGTTGTAGCTTCATATACATCGATTTGTCTGGATTCGAAGTCAAATACGCGGTCGAACATGAAACGTTTGTCTTTATATCGTTTCGTCCCTGGTGGAAGGAAGCCTCGTTCTGCAAATGCTTTTGCTTTGTCCTTCTCTTCTGGATCGAACAAGAGTATACGGTCATCGACGATCTTGACAACCTCCCTCAGACATGACGATGATAAGGTAGAGCGTCCAGGAGTGGACAGTGCCCCATCTGTTCGCATGCCCATGTCGAACATGGGTTCAGGCAATCGAGCCAACTCCCATGCATTAGGTGGTCGAACACGAACTGGAAACAAAGTAACTATATAAGAGTACGGAGATCTACAGCAATAGCAAACCAACCTGCAACCGTAATGGAACCAGCATTGACCATCTTGATTGGCCAAAGTGAATACCTATCTGGCGAATGTGTAGATGATAAAGATTGTGTGGCAAGTTAAACGCCAGTCGCGACGGGTCGACGTGAAGGCGAACATGTCACGTGATGGCGTCCTCATAATAAATTACTATGTACTCCTTTTCAAATTGAAATTGAACCCGTCCCCTGTTTCGACATACTGGCAACCGAATTTCTGAAGTACCAAAAGAAATCGAATTCTTGATGGCGAGTTCTGAGTTACGCATTAATTCACCTGCGGATTTCCATGTCCACCTCAGGCAAGACGAGATGTGCGCTTTCGTTACACCCCTTGTCCATGCTGGAGGCTTTCAGCTAGTATATGTCATGGTCTCTGCTCTTCAACCGTCTTCTTCTCCGATAAAGTTCTAATATTTCTCAAATAGCCTAATCTTAAGCCACCTATCACTACTACAGAGATGGCCCTGAGATACAAAAGCGAATTGCAGCGCATAGATCCACGCGTGGAGTATCTGATGACACTTTATCTCTCACCTGAATTAACCCCGGACGAGATTCGGAAGGCTGCGGGCGCTGGCGTAGTCGGTTCGTGTAACCTTGAGGTCTGCACGAATATGAGACTCATAAATTTGTTGGTAAAGGCGTCAAATCCTACCCGAGAGGTGTTACAACCAATTCTGATGGAGGGATAGAATCCTACGAGGCGTACTATCCCGTCTTCGAGGCAATGCAGGAAGTTGACATGGTCCTGAACCTACACGGAGAGGTGCCTTCCGATCACTCATCAGTCAGTCTGTTTGGTCGTTTATTCACTGCGTGTCGGTTCTGAATACGCTAGGTCAGAACATCTGCGTTCTGAACGCAGAAATCAACTTCCTACCTCATCTCCGTACTTTGCATAAACAATTCCCGAAGCTGAGAATCGTGCTCGAGCATGCAACCACACGTGCTGCCGTTGACCTTGTTAAGTCTCTTGGTCCAACTGTCGGCTGTTCAATCACAGCACATCATCTTGCGCTTACCGTCGATGACTGGGCCGGTCAGAGCTTTCACTTTTGCAAGCCCGTCGCGAAATATCCAGACGATCGTGAAGCTCTGCGGGAAATCATCCGCGAAGGTTTGTGATGCTTGGCTGCCGGTCGCGGGAATCTAACAATGTATAACATCATGTACTCACAGGTCATCCGCGATTCTTCCTGGGATCAGATTCAGCACCCCACCTGCTGGAGGCTAAGAGCACAAGCACGCCCTTGAGCGGATGTGCGGCTGGAGTGTTTACCTCACCCATCCTGCTTCCGCTGACTGCACATCTTCTTGAGTCGTTCGGTGCGCTGGATAAGCTTGAAGCTTTCGTCAGCACGAATGGAAGAGCGTTTTACAGATTACCAATCAAAACCGGAGAAAGCATTACGCTGCGTAAAACAGTGGGCAGAGAAGTGGAAATGAAGTTCTCATTAGGTAAACAGACCGCTGTCCCTTTCATGGCTGGCAAGAAACTTTCCTGGGAGATCGTCACTTAATTTCATGGTATGGAACAGACGCCTGCTGTATACAGCGTACATCAAAGTACAGTAGATAATCATCAATGCAGATAGCTTGTTACTCGATGGTGCCGTAAAGCCGCTGTGCCGGGCGTCAGGACTAGTATTCCAATCGTCTTCGTGCTCTCCACGTCGGCGAACTTCTTGCCTTCTGTGAAAGCACCGTACCTTGTTTTATACAGCTCCCGAATCAGTTTTTCGCGAAGAAACCCTCTTTCTGACTCCAGCGTCTCTCTACATGACGGTGCGAGCTACCTCGTGTCGATGACCTTGGAGTATCCTTAAGTTTATCAGGACTCGACATTGCAAGCAGGTCCAGAGTAGTCGATCGCCATAAGACTACCTCCTCCTTGTAACTTGGCAAAATAGAGACGGGGTGCATGGCAAGGAAGAAGAAATATCGAGCACAGGTAGAAAGCATACATGAAGAAGAGGAACCTCACGACACCAGTTTGTCGCAGCCTTATTGCATTCCTTATAATTACAGATCTCTAAACCAAGTGACTGACTTCAGGCTGGGGTGGTACCAACTGGGGTACTTCTGGCTGGGATCAAGGCGATCAAGGCGGATGGGGTCAGAATGGGCGCGATCAAGATCAAAATATCAACGCCTGGCAGAATGCACCCGTTCGTGATAGCGACGTTCAGCCCGGAGACTCAATCTCAAACGCCTCCTACGACGATACTGTTATCGACCGGGAAGCTCCTTCAGGTCCCGCACCGACGCCGCCCGCCAAAGATATCCCAATGCTCGCTGGTGCCAATAGCTGGGGCTGGGCGGGCGCCGTCGATGAACCAGCTGTAAAGTCAGCCACGAAGGGACAAAATCGGAACACTATGGTTTATGGATCTCCTACAGCCTTGGGTATGCAAGGCATGCTCAGCGCTATTGCCGAGCAGCGTCAAGCTCAGCATATGGAACTGACTGAACAAATTCGCCAGGCGCATCAACGTGCTGAGGACTTAGCCTATAGTACCCACCAGAAAGGAGGACGTGGGAAAGGCAGACATGCGCGAGAGAACACGAACTTGGGAGGCGGATGGGGTCAGACATCTGAAATCGGTACATTGCATTCTAATCGTCCGGCTGGTGAGACGACGAACTGGGGTGGCGGATGGGGCGATGCATGGGGTAACGATCAGGCGGGTAAAGGCAATAGCTGGGCAGGGACAGCCGAGGGGACTATAACAACAGCCAAATCTAAGAAGAAACGGCCCAGAAACAGAGACCAGCAATCCAATATGCAAGCCAATCCGGGGAAAAAGGACGATGGCTTGGGAAGTTCGTGGGGCGCTGAAGGAGGCTGGGATGGCTTGCCGGCATCGACGTCCGTTGCTCCGGGAGGTTTTGGTGCTACCTCGGGAACAGGCGCAGAAGCTAATGGCTGGGGGGCAAACAAAGGCGGCGCTCATGCAGCTCCTCTGACTCAGTCTCAAAGCTGGGGTGCTTGGACGGAAACCCATGCTGACCACGGTAATGAGAAGGAGAAAGAATCTAAGGTGACTACCGCAGCGCCTAGCTCTGTTGGTCAACAATCTTATCCTCGAAACCACAGTCGGGAATTTCTGGCTTCTTTTCACGTATATTTGGTGGAAAGGACAAAAAGAAGAAGGAAAAAAACAAGGGAAGAGGAAAGGAGAAGGAGAGAGGGAAGGTAGAGATAGTATGGGCCGAGGACAGGAACGTCGAGGAGACAGAGAAAGGAAAGTGGGACGGGAAGGAGAAACCTAACAGGAGTGTTGAGCAGGGAAAGAAGGGCAAAATTCTGAAGAAGCAGAAATTTGCGGAGCCAGAAGTAATGACCTGGGCGAATGCGGAAGACGATGAGGATGAGGATGAAGATTACGACGAGGAAGGCGAAACTGTTTGGGGCAATGGCAGGAGAGAAACAGAAGGTTGGAATGACGCAGGCAAAGGCTGGGGCGACGCACAGGCTGCACCAAGACGGACATCGAGAGCATCCGAAGGTTGGAGTAATTCATCTCACGGGAAAACATCGAAAGCGTACGCTATGGCCACTAATGGTTATGGCTGGGGAACAGGACAGGCTCAAAAGGACGCTCATGTTGCTGAACATCGGATAGTAGCATCGCATGCCGATGCTTTCGTATCGGCAGGGGCTGCATTGTTCTCGAAGGAGCGGCTGGCTCGAGATAGGATATTCTGGGCTTTCAATCCAGGTATGACTTCTTCCTTTTCCTTTTCCTTGATTAGTGTCTGAACGTCGGATTAGATCAAGATCCCCGAGTCGCTTCTGTGCTGACCTGGATACAGCACATGCAGACCTCCTTGGCCACATATGGAGTTTGTGCTACATTTGTCAGAAGGAGTTCGATTACTAACTGTTCGACTGGTCGTCTAGTTCAGCAAATTCCTAGAGTCTAAGGAGCGGGGTGCATTGTTCACGAATGTGGAATACAGATTCCCATCGGCACCTCATGAACCAGCATTCGACTGGCTTACCTTCGACCAGATCCAACCTACCATGGACAAAATATTGCAGGAGTCGGTTGCATGCTACGATCCAGCCTCACAAATCATAGTCTTCGTCTTTCTTTTGTCAGAGTCCAAGAGAAGCATGGCGATATGGCGGCGCAAGTTACCCTTACCGGACAACATACGCCATACGTACGGAACACATCTAACGGAGCTCGTCGCTGGCCTTGACAAGAAGTATCCGATACACGTTGACGAGTTGAGTGTAAACTTTTCGAGTCTTAAACATATCTTCATTGTTGTTGGTTTCTTTTTCTTCCTCTCAGGATGCCTACTACATTCATGCCAAGTAACCTTAATCGTACCGGATCAAACAAGAAAAAGTGGCTCTATTGGGGAAGAACATGACATCCGTCTACGCATTCACCCGCTAATTCTGTTCAGTGTCCATTCTCTATCCGCTTGCTTATTCTCAACCTGTACATCATGCTTGATTCAGCATACCTGTAGCCAAGTATCCTCGCCATTGTCTCTGATCTTCCTACCGTGTATTTCTTCCGTATCTGTTATTTCGTGACGCTTTGATTGCTATTGGTATGCTTGTATCCTTTACTTTAGCGACATTGTACTTTTGCATGTACAATAGTTGTGTTTGACATGAACGAACTACAATATCTTGACAGCGAAAAGCGGAAGTCGGTATATTCTACCATCAGCGAGTGTAATTTAAATCGAATAGCTGATTCTACGATGAGATGCGTCCATACTTTCGCAATACTCGTGATTCGACATCTGCACCAGCCCATTTGTACAGACCATCTGCAAGTGCAAGATTATCGCGCTCTGCTTTGAATAATTTTGAGAAATCCTGTGGTTGACCTGGCATTGCGCTCGGTAATTGTGCGTTGGCATATGGATTCATAAGTGGATCGGCTTGGACTGCAGCTAAATGAATGAATATATGAGAAAGGCTATTCCCCAAAGAAAAAAACAAACAGAAGAGACGAAAAGTGGAAAAGAAGTGCTTGACAACATTAACAGGGAAAGGCGCACCATTGTCATTGCCAAGAATAAGTCGGTATAATCCGTTCAAACCAAAGAAGTTGAGGAAATACCACGAGAGCGAAGATACCCAGCGAACATCCATGTCCGGTGTTTCTATTCCTCGTTGAAGCATAGATTTGAAACCCAGAGTTAACGGAAACGGAAGCTTGACTATTCAGTATGAGAATTGTACACGTCAGCGTCTTTCGATCGCAGCCTGTGTCAAAGTGAAGTTGAACGCACTGAGCACAAAACCTTGGAAGAAGAAGTTGATCCAGCCCATGAGTATCATTTGTGGAACCATCATCACTGCCTGTGTTTTCAAACCACCCATCATTCCTTCCATAGCATTCGGATCGAGCGGATTCGGTGCTGTGATATCTTTCCCATCCTTGGAAGAGGGTGGGCCATCCTTTAGGTAGGTCCCGGCTTCGAATGCCTGGTTAAGGTAGCTCGAGATCGAATTGTAATATAAAGGAGGGACTGGAGATGAGGCCACGCTTTCTCGTAGGATTTGGGAACGAAGCAGGGCACGCCTTCAGTAAGAGCATCAGAAGGACACAAGAATGCAAAAAAGGCACCGTACTGTTCACGAGTCGCAACCCTGGAGAGCTTTTTGGGAGCAGACTGAAGTAGGAGAGCAACGTTATGCCGCAATATTCCTACTAATATCTAGTAACTGTATTAGAATTGAATGAACGACGAGATGCAAACGCGTTGTCATACCATTACAAGTGTGATGGGAAAGAGGACCCAGTCACGGATCTGGGGATCAAGATATAACGAGACCCTGCGCAAAAGTCCATGATCGTGAGCTATGTATTTGAACCAGCGATGCCTGGACTACTCACTCCATGCTAATGACCTGAAGGAAGAAGACCACACGATCAACGTTTAGTGAAAGAAACGAATACACAGTACATGATCGACATAGATCGACGCGTCAAAGTATGAACATACGCGTTCCGGGACCGAAATTTAACCCTCGACTCATCTTAGTCTTTGCCTTGACTTTCAACATTCAAAGCTCTAAAGGAATGGCAGACTTCGAGCAGAATCTCAAAAGACTTGCTGGACTTACTGGACCTAAATCTTACGACGATCGTCGCGCAGTTGATTTATGGGTAAACTTGAGTATAAGGTGCTTCCGAGTCCCTTCCAGATGCGCCGTTTCTAAATCAGTTTCGACTTGAACGTCACGGATAACAGTACCAGTCCATCCGGAGGCAGTATGTACCCATCGTAATGGAAAGACATTTTGACAAAGCCGCAACTTAGGCAAAGAATCTATCATTGAAATTGAAGACCTGGATCAGGAGCTGCCTCCGCCTTCCGTCTTGGATAGATATTCTCTTCCAGCAACTGTTGCAGTAGATGGTTCCGTTTATTCACATTCGGACCCTCTCGATAAGCTTTTGTCGTACGTATGCTTCTTCGGGAATTTTATACGCATGAATTCACCACTTCCTTTATTTTTAAAAAACATTGATTGGAAAGAAAATCGAATGTGACAGCCATGCTCCCATCCCTGCATGCAATATTGTCTTCTGGGAAGACTGACGAGGTGGCATCCATTGAACTGGCAGAGCTAATTGGCTTTGAAGAAATTGAGTTGGTCTCCGAAATAGTGGCTCAGAGGCAAACCGCTGCGTCTAAGGTGTGTACCACTACTCATTACCAGTCCGGTGTAGCTTATGCATGTCATTATGAATAGCTAGAGAAGATGTTGTTACATAAGAGCACTACTTCAGTACCGGTCTCCCGAGGAAGTCCATTTTCCCCGCCGACACCGAAGACAAAAATGAAAGGAAAGAAGGCCCAGGGCTCTAGACGTTTGTCTCTGTTATACATCAGTCTCGTATGCTACTTACAATGTCGTTATTGTAGCAGACACTCCGGTCATAGATCTTGATCCTGCAGCAGCTCAGCGTCGTATTGAAGAAATGCTTCGAGCAAATGCTGCGCGTCCTCTTTTTACTGGAACTGCTGTATGTTTCCGAAACTGAGCACAATACAATCCAACTAATTTCTAGCTTCAGTACCAGATAGAGCAAGAAGTGCTTCCCCACGTATATTCGTCTTCGTCTCTGCATCAAAACAACATCCTGTCCGACACAGGAAAGAAGTACCTCCTTCCTATAGATACCGAAAGGCACATGTATGAGGTGTGTCCTATCCTTGCAGTTTTACGCTCACGCTGAAGGACGTATGTTAACAGGACTACGAAGAGATAATAGTACCGCCAGCCCGCCCGATTCCATCTGGAGCTTCCGAACGCTTGATCCTTGTGACTGAGCTTGATGAGCTCTGCAAGGGATCTTTCCCTGTAATTATTAAGACTTGTCATCTGTGTAAAGGCTGATGAATGGATGATCACAGGGCTACGCTTCATTAAATAGAATCCAATCGATTGTCTATCCTACAGCTTATGGTACAAATGAAAATATGCTCATATGTGCGCCAACCGGAGCCGTACGTTCTAGCTTGTATGAAGATTTGATTTCTATTGACGCGGCATCGCAGGGTAAAACTGACGTAGCCATGCTCTCTATCCTGCATGTCCTAAACGACTTTAGGCAGTCCATGGGCATGAAAGCACCACTTGCGGCTCAAATTCAAAGAGACAGGTTCAAGATTATTTACGTGTACGTCTCGTCGTGGCTCGTGATACACACAGTGTGCTGATTCATTCAGTGCGCCGATGAAAGCCCTTGCATCGGAGATTGTACGCAAGCTCGGGAAACGTCTGAAATGGCTTTCCATAAAGGTCAGAGAGCTGACCGGTAGGAGATCCCTCATACTACCCATGGTTTCTGTTGAGAAATGATTATCTGATTGCATGCAGGTGATATGCAGATGACCAAGGCGGAAATCGCTGAGACGCAAATTATCGTAACGACGCCAGAGAAGTGGGACGTCGTCACAAGAAAACCTACAGGAGAAGGGGAGCTCGCGACTGTATGAAGCTTATGTTGCGTTTTCTGGCAGCAGCGGGCTCACCTTTACTCACAGAAAGTGAAGCTTCTGATTATCGATGAGGTCCATCTGTTGAACGATGAACGTGGCTCCGTAATTGAAACTATTGTTGCACGTACACTGCGCCAGGTGAGTATGATAAATGGAAGTTCTATGCCAAAGTCTAATCGATTTTCAGGTAGAATCGACGCAATCAATGATCCGCATCGTTGGGCTCAGCGCGACATTACCCAATTATGTCGATGTCGCCGATTTTCTGCGTGTCTCCCGACAAACAGGGCTTTTCTACTTCGACACCTCTTTCCGTCCAATTCCTCTTGAACAACATTTTCTCGGTTTGCGAGGAAAGCCTGGAACCGCTCAAGCGCGGAAAATCTTGGATTCTGTCACATACGAGAAGGTATCCAAATTGGTGGAAGCTGGCCATCAAGTCATGGTGTTTGTACACGCACGAAAAGAAACAGTCAAATGTGCATTTTCTCTTAGGGAAATGGCAAACATAGAGGGTACAATTGACAACTTCAGTTGTCAAGGTAATGAGAGATGGGACTTATTTCGAAGGGAAGTCGGGACTTCCAGAAACAAGGAGATGCGCGAACTTTTTGATTACGGGTTTGGAATTCACCATGCAGGTATGCTTCGTTCGGACAGGAACTTGGTGGAAAGGCTATTTGAAGCAAGAGCGATCAAGGTACGCCATATGCGCCTCTGACTTGATGGCAATATATGAACGACATGTAGGTACTTTGTTGTACTGCGACGCTTGCTTGGGGTGTCAATCTGCCCGCACACGCTGGTAATTTCGGTAAACTCTGTTCTCACAATTCTTGTTGAGCGGATATTGTCTAGTTATCATCAAAGGCACAGAAGTGTACGATTCAGCGCAGGGCAAGTTCGTGGATCTGTCCATCCTTGACGTACTTCAGATTTTTGGAAGGGCTGGTCGTCCCGGTATGGAGACCAGTGGGGAAGGATTCATCTGTACACATATCGATAAGCTTGATCATTTTTTGGATGCTGTTACTGCTCAGGTACCGTTTTCCTCTACACTCAGTCAGGTTTTTCGCTAACAAGCTTTATACGAAAGCATCCAATCGAGTCAAAGTGAGCCGGAGTAATGCGACCTTCGTTTTGAAATATTGCTAACCACCCTTTTGCAGGTTCGTTGAGGGCATGTCGGACTCTCTTAATGCAGAAATCGCACTAGGGACAGTATCGAATGTTACCGAAGCTGTTCAATGGATCGGGTACACGTATCTGTTTGTCCGATTGCGAAAGAATCCCCGTTACCACGGCAAGTCCTGCATACCCTGAACGATCTTTGTAACTATTCTGATAATACTATAAATCCAGGTATCACGTACGAGGAAGTCATTGCGGATCCCCAGCTTGGACGAAAGCGCCGCGACCTGGTCCAGAATAAAGCCACCCAATTAGCTGAGGCTCGCATGATTGTGTACGACAAGGAGCATGATACATTTTCCAGCACTGATCTAGGTCGGATTGCTGCGAAGTATTATATTCGAGCTCAGACGATCGTCATTTTCAACGAGTCGTTCCGGCCGAAAATGAGTGAAGCTGACGTCCTGCATATGTTATGTAAAAGCACCGAGGTAAGCTGAAGGTTACTTCACCTCATCATGGTTTCACGTTTATCCCTTTGTCCTATAGTTTGAGCAGATTCAACTCCGAGAGAATGAAGTCAAGGAGCTCGAAAGCTTCTTATCGGATGAAAACATTGTTCCATGTCAAGTCAAAGTAAAATCCCACCAGTTGATGATTATCACTTATCACTTACTTACATTTTGTAGGATGGTGTGTCTTCTGCGCAAGGGAAAGTCAACGTACTCCTGCAAGCGTACATTTCAAGGACATACCCAGAAGATTTCGCCCTTGTCTCAGATATGGCATACGTTGCTCAGAATGCCGGACGTATCATCCGTGCCCTGTTGGAAATTGCCATTAGCAGGAAATGGGCGAACGTAAGCGCGGTCCTCATGTCTTTAAGCAAGGCCGTGGAAAAGCGTCTTTGGCCATTTGAACATCCCTTTGTTCAGCTGGGCGACACGCTGAAAAGGGAAACTTTAGCAAATCTACAACGGTGGGCAGATGATTACGCGGTCGGCGAGCTAGCGCAGATGTCTGCTCGAGAGCTTGGAGAGCTGATTCATATGAATGAGACCCACGGAGCAGCACTCCTCCGAGTGGCCAAAGAGTTTCCGATACTCGAAATATCGTATGAGCTGCGCCCATTGACGTCGGATCTTCTACGCCTAGCTTTGCATGCGAGACGTGGCTTCGTGTGGGGCTCAAAGCGTAAGGACGCTATAGAACCTTTCTGGATTTGGGTTGAAGACGTGGATGGCGATATCTTGCAACTCACCCATGTCGTGTACCGGCAGTCGACGGAGCAAATCGACGTGGATTTTGTCATTCAGATTTCCGAAGCAAGGATTGTCACAGGCTTAACCATCAGGTACGTCTCAGACAGATGGATGGGCGCTGAGGGCGAGGTGTCCGTCAATCTCAGTGACTTGGTGAAGCCACAAGCTTTTGAATCGTTCACGCCCATCCTTCCCTTGCCCTTCATGAATCTCGACTTGCTTGGAAACGATGCTCTGCATTCAGCATTCAGCACAAAACTGCAGACTTTCAACGCAATCCAGACGCATAGTTTCTGGAGTATGCTAAGCATTCGACAAAATGCGTTGCTGTGCGCGCCTACTGGCTCAGGAAAGTCCACCCTTGCACAAATGCTCGTAGCGTAAGTTTTTCTTCAAGCTCTGGTGTGGAGTTTGTCTTCTTGCTAATAGCGCTTCAGGAAAACTTTGCAGAAAACCAAAGCGGGTGTTTGGACGCTAATTATTGTGCCGAAACGAGGGATCGTGAATGATGCTGCATCTCAGATGCGCCGAGTACTCGATCCGTTGGGCATTCCGGTTGAAGTGATCAGAGACGGACCAACGCTCTCATTTCAGAACCGGAAAAAAGTCGGCCGTATAATAACGCCTCGAGTTCTGTTGGACGCTATGGATCACCCGACGTGGTCAACGATCATCGACTCTCTTCGTCTCGTCATCTGCGAGAACCTCGAGCTTCTCGACGCCGAATACGAATTGGCAGTTTCATTATTACTCCACGCAACTCAGACCCGCGCTGTTCGCTTCGTGGGGCTTTCAGCATCTTTGACTGACCCTTCCGGGCTCGCCAGCTGGCTGCGCGTATCACCCCAATGCATGACATGCTTCCGACCCAGCGACCGAGAGCAAGATCTACGAACGTCAATCCAGGCATTCACCTTACCGCATTCCGCTGTGCTCTTCAAAGCAATGGTGAAGCCCGCACACGCTGCGATCTCTTCCGCCGCCGGCGAGTTCTCTATCGTCTTTGTTCCCTCAAGGAGCCACTGCAAGCCCATCGCGAACGACCTCATCACGCAATGCGCCGTCGACCTGAAAATGCAAGGATACCTCCCCGCGTCGATGTCGTCCGAGGATCTTGAGTTCTACATAGCGCGTCTGCAAGACCATTCGCTAGCAGACTTCATCACGCGCGGTATTGGAATCTTCCACGACGGTATCAGCCGTCCAGACCGAGCGCTCATGCTCGAGCTCTGCGCGGAGGGCATCGTACGCGTCCTCATCGTCCCGCGCGAGGCGCTGTGGTCCGTACCGATGCGGGCTGGCGTCGTCGTCGTCATGGGCACGCAATTCGTGCGCGTAGAAGGTACGAGCGGAGCTGGGAGGGACGCCGTTGGTCAGCAAAATCGACAAGTCGCAGACTACCCACTTGCGGAAGTTGTGCATATGCAGGGACGTGCGGCACGCCATGCGCATACAGGGCATTTCCATCTACTCTGTCAAGCAGAAGGGAGGGAAACGCTGACGCGATTCCTTGATGAGGGCCTCCCGCTTGAATCGACGCTACACGAGTCTCCAGTTCTCGCCGACTGGCTACGTAGGAAGTGGAATACCGGAATCATCTCTCAAACTGACAGACAGCAAACGATGGACATACTATCATGGACGTATCTCACGCGGCGCGCAGAAAGCAATCCTATGTATTATGATGCAGCTCCGAGCGACCTCAATTCGTCGCTATCAAGACTGGTAGACCGCTTACACGGGGAGAACTCATGAAATTGTGATATTATTCATAGACACAAAGTGCAGACGTTTACAATTAGAACTATTCTAGCAATCTATACAACATTGACAAGCTCGTTTTACCGTAAGAATTTCTTGAGGCCTTGGAGACGCTCTACAGCCTGCTTCAGCGTATCCAGGTCCTTACAGAACGAAAACCGCGCAAAACGCTCTCCGATTTCTGTATGCTCTTCGCAATAAAACTACAAGATCAATGAGCCGGTGGTTCTTTAAGGTATCATTCCCGACCTACCTCGCTAACCGGTATAGAAGAAACCCCGAGTTCCATGGCAATAAACCAGCACGCCCTGTAAACAAATTCAGCATGATTATCAATCGGAAATAAATGTCTTCCATACCTGAAGTCCCTGCCTCTGCCCTGAACACTCTTCGGGAATGGAAAGTCTTCCGGCCAATGCAGACTAGATATATCCTTTACAAGTAATCAGTAATGCGAATCAAGTTTCTGTGGCAATCAATGATTAATGTACCAGAAGAACGAAGTAGCTTCCCTGAGGAAGGGTGTATTTCAAGCCAAGCCGTTCAAAACCTTCAACCAGGACATTGCGACGCTCCTCGTATTCCTTGTTTTGTTTTTCAAAGAAATGACGCTCTTCTGCTTGTTCGAGACCTGCAGCTGCGGCTTCTTGAAGAGGGGAGTTAGAGCAGAAGACAATGCGCGTGCATGCTGCGAGTGTCGGCGCAATGATATGCTCTGGTCCGATGAGATAGCCTACACGCCACCCCGTCGCAGCAAATGCCTCTGTCAAGGTTCAAAGAATGATATATATAGTAGAACAAAGCTCAGCAACAGCCTGTACTCACTGCCGCAAGAATACACGGAAACAGTACGCTCCCACATGCCAGGAAGCGTAGCTATAGGGATATGCTCTTTGCCATCAAAGACAAGGCAATCATACTGAAAGGCCGGCGTGATAAGAAATTTATAGACAACAGAGATAATTGAACGTACGACTTCATCGGACATCACCAGAAGATTGAACTCTTTGGCAATATCCGCAATCTTCTCAAGCTCCTCCCTCGTAAAGACTTTGCCCACGGGATTGTGAGGCGTATTGACAATAATCATTTTTGTTCTCGGAGTGCATGCTCGCCTGAACAGATCAAACAGTTATGTGAGTTTGACAGACGTAGAGTGTCCTGAGAATATATGCACCGTAATTCCTCAAAGTCAATTGTCCAATCATTGCTCGTAGTGTTGAGCATGTCTGCAGGAGGAGGGTGAAGAGGGACATAGACTGGCTTTCCTCCATTAAAGACGATGGACGGGAGATACTGATCGAAATACGGCTCGAACATAATCACTTCATCTCCGGAGTCTAAAAATGCCGTGAACACAGAATATTGTCCTATATTCGGAACAATTATTTATCAGCTGAGATGGATGCACAATCAGAACAGACGGGGACAGACCCTCGTTTGCACCGCTAGTAACCTGAATCTCCGTCTCCACGTCGAGATCTCTGCCCAATATCTTGTCGTAGCGCTTTTTGATAGCTTGTCGGAGCCTTATGCGCCCCTTGGGGTGCGAGTAATGGTTCCCAACAGTGGTGTTCAGAGCTTCATCGGCAGCGTCTCTTACCCACTGCGGCGGTGGGAAGTTCATGTAGCCTTGTCCTAAGTTGATGCAATCTGCGGGCAAATTGGCTGCGCTGAGTGGCACAGAGTCTTCAGTTGACATCCCACCACTGTATGCGCCTTACAATACATACTTGAAGATGGACCAGACATCCTGAGCGAGAGCCCGACCCTCCTTCAACCGTGAAGCCAATCGAAAGTTCGGGGTGGTAGGTTTGACCCCGTTGACATGTGCAGAGCCGTTTGCGGTCATGGACCTGGAGACTGTTCTGAAAGATCTGAAGAAGAGCCTACTCAGCTTGACGGACGCGGTGGTGGTGGTTATAAGCAAAAACTATTTTGTTTTTTTGTGTGATGGCCGCTGGAGTGATAATGATAAAGATTATTGAGATGAAGCGGGAGAGCGACGGGGACGGACGATGTCACCACCGTCGGTCATTTTAGCGTGTCTATTCTGAAAAATTGACTGGCTGAATCGTAATATTTTCTCGCGGGTCCTTCCATACAAGGCAATCGATCTTGCGGCCGTCGTAATATTAATGTAATCTTCAGGATCAAGCACGCGACCGACCAAATCCGACGCAGGTCGCGTTTGGCGTGAAATCCACAGACGACTCGATCTTGGACTTGGACCACGATCAAGAAAATGGCTCCGTACGCTCACTATCGCGCCTACAACAATCTCCGTCCAAGAGGCTTTATCTGACGGAGATAGGCTTGGATTCGAGCTCGACGGAGGCGTGAACGAATACGAATGCCAGCTGGCGGCCGCATGTCCACAGATCACCACCGTAGCTCTAAGGTGACAAGATTTCTAGGCGTGGTTATCAAGGGCTTCGATCTTGCTGACGTGGAAACTTTTGTCTTATCTACTGTATGTACGTCGGATTGAAGAGTACCAGTCACTGTAAGCGGATGGAACACTCTGGACTGTGGCGGACCTCGCAGCTTGTGCTCGTGCTCGTTGTCAACATGTTGCGATGGTCCATATGCGAGTTGTCGGCCCTGTCCCTGTCTTATCTCTCTTCTTATGCTCGTCGTTTGTCATGATTTAGTAAGTGGAGCCATCGCAAGTCGGAACTATCTTTATATGAAATCCGGTTAGAAGCAAAACAGCGGCGGCCTTTGCAACTGCTGCGCATCGTCTCGCTTTGGGTGCGTTCTTCATATTTACTTCGGAAAAAAGAAACTGCTAAGTAATGTAGTTTATTATTGAAAGTGTGCTATTCATAGAACTACTCATTTACCTCCGCTCCATTCTCCTATGTCAAGATGATGACCAAGAATGAAATTTCGCAAAAGTCTTATGATGACATACATACCAGACAGCCAAGATGCCTCTCCTTCTCACCTTGGGTCTGGAGATGAAATTCTATCTCGATTATATAATCCGATATGTCGTTCGTGCTTCTTGTTTTAGTGCACACTCCTTAGGATGCTTCTTTACGCGTAGCTCACATGCTTCGTAGCTTTCCCAACATGGCCCTCATTATGATCTGCTGTGACTAGATAACAGTACTACTACTAGTAGCTCATTGGGTGACTAAATTGCGTCAGAGCCCGACTCTCATCCGGTTGGCCACCGAAGCATCCCCGACAAGACCATCTGGGCTATACTCGGCTCGAACTTGACATTCATTCCTCCGCTATCTCGTCTTTTCTGCTCTCCCATCCGGTTGCTCAGCCTCTCCGTCACGTCATTCTGCGCTTGTATACCCCATATCTCTTGCAGTGTTTTCCCGAGTTCTTCTTCATTTTGTCCCACATGGTCTCTCAACAATGGCTTTCACCCCCCATGCTGCACTCAATTCTTGATCCTATCTATATCTATTTTCATCAAGCGGAACCGGTGCATCTCAGTCCTTCCGCGTTGTACGTTGACGGACGTACGCTGTCGACATAACCGGTACTGGACCTCCCACAGTCAATTTGCCATGATGCGCAACAGCGCCCTGTCCCGCAAGCATTTAAAGCCTGAACGTCTTCTCATGGTTCCTTCCACTAGTACACTTATCCCCACCTCTGAATCCCAACAGTACTAGTCTCTGGCATGATGTCGGATTTTACTCGTCTTCGTGTCTTCTCTCGTTCCTCCCCTTCAGCCGCCCAGTTATCTGAGAAAGCTAGACTTCAAGAAGGATACGTTAACGAACTATGGTATCTTCTTACGGCTGTCATCGGGCTATTGACTGTCGTCCATTGGTCGACGCGTCTTTACTCTTTTATCCGCAAACCGCAACGGGGACAAAACAACTCCAATGCAACAAACATTGAGAAGACGTCCCCTGAGGCATCAATGCCAGGGCAGAGCGGAAGGGCGTCGATTCGTCGACTTCCTCAAGCTTTTTCCAGCGTCTTTAGAATTGTGGCATTCCGGACTACTGTACCAATTGGGCCTTCCTCAGTCATATCTGTGACCGAGCTCGTATTCATTACGGGTTATGTCATCGCTTTATTGGTCTGGTTGTGGATCAACAGTGCGTTACTCAATTAATCGAAGACACTTCAACGGTTTAAGCATATGCTTACGCTTACAGCACACGACATGGAGACGTTCTATTTTCAGGACCGGGCTGCGCATCTGGCATCTTGCCAGGTGCCCCTTATCGTCGCTCTTGCTGGCAAGAATAATATTATATCATGTAAGAAACGAATTGCCGGTGACTCCTTTACATTACGTACTTATCTTGCTTTAATTGTAGTCCTAACCGGTGTCAGCCATGAAAGGCTCAACGTGCTGCATAGAGCAAGTGCTCGTGCTTGTCTCGTGTTATTATGGATTCATGCACTTGTCCGAGGGCTGTCAGGGTATGTCTTCTCTTGGCTTACGGTATACTACTTCCTCATTGACATCTACGGCTGCTCTAGTCTGCCTGAGAAGTTTGATCTCAGCCATGGATGGATGAGGTGGGGTGTTGCAGGTCTCGTAGCCTTCTCCTTGGCCACTGTCTTGTCCATTCGTCCTATCCGTACCAAATTCTTCGAGTTCTTCCTCATCTCTCATATTGTTCTTATCTTGTAAGTGATGCGAAGGTGCTACACGTGAATGTCTAGCTGAAGGCATTTATAGTATCTTCATCCTCGGCGGTCTTATACATGCTAAATCACGGGAGTAAGTCATTTCTCAACTTCCCAACTTTATATATTACTAATGACTTTCTTCATTAGGTTCGGTGACTATTTCTGGCCTGCATTTCTGGTATGGGGTCTAGACCGCCTCCTCCGATTGGGCAGACTTATCTGGAACAACCGGATCTGGGCCCGAAGCTCTTCAGACGCCCATCACGCCTCCGTCGAGCTTCTGACGTCGGACACCGTCAAGCTAACGCTCCGCCGTCGAATGAACTGGACCGCCGGTCAACATGCATACGTCATACTTCCTTCCGTCAGCAAACTGCCAACCGAGGCACATCCTTTCACCATCGCCAGTATTCCGCATTCCATTAGTATCAACGGATCAGACGAATCCCCCGAGAAGGATGTCGTTTTCCTCATTCGTGCGCAAAGCGGATTTACGGAACGACTGCTCGATCATGCTTCAAGAAAGGGAATGTCGAATTCCGTACCCGCGTATATTGATGGGCCATACGGAAATCCTCCGGATCTGCGAAGCTTCTCGACGTGCGTCCTGATCGCTGGAGGCTCTGGAATTTCGTACACTCTTCCTCTGCTTCTTGACATTGTTTAGTGAGTGCCCTGCAACGCTTGGTGTCTACGGGTGTCTCATGATTGCTGCAGTAACGCTCGCGAGGGGACATCCTCATGCCGGCGTGTGTTGTTCGTCTGGATCGTCCGGCACGAAGGTAGGCATGTCAGTTCTTGAGAGCGACAAATAGCTCATTATTGCGTGTAGATCATATGAATTGGGTTTCAAAGCCGCTGACAGACGCGTTATTGGCCGCGCCTAGCGACTTAATCATCGAGCCTTGCGTCTTCTTCACCCGCCCAAAGACAAAGTCTTCCGACACACTAGTAACGGACTCGACATCTTACAACGATCTGGTGTCTTCTGAGACGGTTATGACAATGAAGGAACTCGCGCGTAACGCCATCAAGACGGCGAACGGTCGTCCTGACGTCGAGGCGCTCATACAAGATGCAGTTTCTCAGTCTTCTGGTCCCGTTTCCGTTGATGGTGCGATCTTATTTTCTCCCCATCTCAACCTTGTCCACTTACACGTTGGACTTCTTTAGTGGCTGGTCCATCTTCACTCGCATCGACAGTCCGAGCAGCGACCTCGTTTGAGAATACAAATCCGATCAACATCTTGAAAGGCCGTCCGACTGTTACGCTGCACATGGAGACTTTCGGGATGGTCAAAGCTTGAGATCCAGTTTGTCTGTTAATGTATTCCTACACCTACAATCAATATCCTTTTTTCTTTCGATTCTTTATAAAGATGTATCCATTGCTAGATAATAGACGCAGGTTTCTCGGGTATATATGATGATGATGCAATTGTGGGGACTCTCAATTAGGACTCAATGATTTACGTTCATGTCGATCCTTTCGGCCCACCCAATCGGAACCATTCATTCATTCATTCATTCATTCATTTTGATCGGAATACTCCTATACTTTCAATTCAATAATGAAGATCGTGGCTCTGACTATACGGACACCCAATGAGTATGCTAAGGTGAAAAAAAAAATCTATATCGAGTAAGTCGTAAGTAAAAAAAATCGTAACTAAATCCTCTCAAATTCCAATCCTTAAAAAAAAACCCCTTTTTTTTCATCTATCTACCGATTCAAATCACTCCTCAAGCGGAATTTCTCTCCACAGTAATAAATCCAAATAGGGAAGGGTATGCCAATGATGATCGCGAGGCCCGCGAGGAGGGAGTAGCCAGGGCCAGCGTGGAGAGCGTCGAACATCTGCTGGCCGAACAGCGGGAACGCGAAGCCCATGACGGAGCGGATGACGGTGGCGGCGGCCATGGCGGACGCGGCGTAGCGGAAGGAGTCGACGAGGTAGAGCTGGATGGGGAGGAACGTGCCCATCATGGCGAACCCGAAGATCCCGGCCCCGATGATTGGCATGATCCAGTGCACCTTGGCTTGTGCTGACCAGCCGTACCAGCTACATATGGAAGAAGAAAAAAAAAGTCCCGGAAATTGCTCGTTTGAGAATGACTGGTTGGATAAGGAAGTGGGAGAGATGGCTTACAAAAGCCCGATTGGGACGAAGCAGCTGGCTATGATCAGTGGTGGGATGCGCATTTCGGGCTTTGCCACACCCCCGTTCTTTGCGACGAGCTGTGACGGTTAAAAGACGGTGTCAACAGCGTCATGACGGACAGACAGAAAAGCACATGCGTACCCTTTGATAAATTCCATCTGCCACGTAAGCCCCGTATGCTGTCGACAGACAAAACCCGACTCCCGGTCCCAAATAAGCCTTCAGATATATTAAATCTCCGGCATTGCATAAGCTTGGAGAGTAGGGCTTACAAGTCCAGCTAGGCCGGTGCTAAATCCATAATTCTCCGGGAAGAGCTGGGGGAACGTCGCAAACATGAGGTAATAATATCCGTAAGTCCTGAGAAGTCAAGTCAACGCCTTCACCTCATGTACTTATGAACTGTGAACTTACAGGCCCATATAGAGACTCAGGATAAAACAGATAAAGCTCCCGAACAGTAACGCAAATGGCCTCGTCATATTCACCCACATGACATGCGCAAAATCTTTATGTTGATCAAGCAGCACATCATGTTCAAGCGTCTTTTCTCCCGTCTGCTTGATCTGCTGCTGAGCGCGTTTGATCTGGATGAAAGGAGCATATGTCTCTTGCAGAAATATGATGCCGAAACAACCTCCAATACCAGAAGCTATGGCGATGACGATGAAGATCCATTTGAAGCCGATCGTCTCGGCGATGAAGCCTCCCGCTACTGGTCCGATTGAAGGACCCAATAAAGGCCCTAATGTGAAAACAGACATTGCCGTAGCTATGGAATGAAAGGGAGAAATTTTCAGTCGGAACACTCGATCATTTATTGTATGTTACTAACCGCGATCTCGTTCCGAGAATAGATCACCGATGACTCCAGCGCCAATAGCTTGATTACTCCCCATTTCAGCTGACTGTCCAGTACGGGCGGAAGTGAGATTGATGCTCTTTCTCACCTATTGGCGCACTACCACCAAGACCGGCCAAAAACCTGAAACCAATCAGCGAGCCAATATCAGGGGCGAAAGCGCAGGCAATATTGAAGATGAGAAAGGCAATATTTGATATGTGCAAGACCTGCAAGACATTAATCAATGTTTGAAGGTTTAAAGCGTTCCGAGGATGTACGCACCCATCTTCGCCCCACAACTTCACTGAGTGGGCTCAAGAACAAAGGGCCAATCGCATAAGCAAGAAGAAAAATCGTTAAGGTCATGTTCAACTGCAGCAGAGGACCAAGAGTTAGTGCTAGTCGTCGAGCTGTAATTCAATTGATCTAACAATCGTGGGACTTGAAATATCATAATGGTCTTTAATCTGATGTAATGAAGCAGTCAGTTTCATTCCCGTTATCCGGCGTCAAAATGAACATGCACGCACGCGGGGCAATGCCGGAGCCATCATGCTACTCGACACGGGGCTCACAAATGTGTAAAATGATACCTGGAATTTGCAAATGAATAAAAGCTGGAGAGATTGCCAGAATAAGAAGGCTGGATTACAAGGGCGGCCATGCGCCATTTTCTCCAGAACGTCCTGCATTCCATGCATGCAATTGTCAATAAATTGAAATTCATTGAGAATGTGTGCAAGACAGGAGGGGACATACTCACCAATTCCTGGGATTGTCAGGATCATGTTGCCAATCATGATCGAGTCTCTCCAGAGCCTCGATCCTTTTGTCTTCAGGAATGGCCGACTCACCCTCACCCTGGCGGAAGTCAAGTTCTTCATCCTTGGTGACCTTGTTGGCCTCTAAATCGCGTTCTACGATCGTTGAACGAGACGAGGCAACACCTGTGTCGACTGGCTGGAGGTCCTTGTCCGACATTTTGCTCATCGTCAAAGGAAGAGAAGGCGAAGCAGGGTATGTTTCCCAGCAGAACTCCACGCTTTATAAGTACGTAGTTCTGCTAGCTTCTATTCTTTCTTACCAGCGTGGCATGAGGTCAGACCGCTGCCGAGCCATACGGGGCTTTGTTCCGAGTCCAGTTTCTCACATCCCTCTCTAAGCACCTTGCCTGTTTATCAGATTGGCTTGCGTCTTTAATTGAGCGCTTCTCCGATAACACATGCTTATTCCTCACGCTCAATTGCAGTAGAGGCCGAGCTGAAGCAGGTGTTAATAAATTTCTAGCAGTAACAATATTGAAGGATGTACAAATCTACCGAGCAAAATTACTAAATAGAGCCAACAGAATACAAATCGGAGAGAACGGACTGTGGACGAGCCGAAGGCGCCGCACCATGGTCCGGCCTGAGAACGTACTTGATGAAATGAATCCGTTGCTTCTTTTCCTTCTAGATCACACTGTAGCGACCAGTGCTTGCTGATGGATTACGATATTCGGATTGCAGAGCAGCCGCGGATGCTTCCACAAGTAAGCGCTTAATCTCCCTAACCGCCTGCTCAACCTGTTGCGGTAATAATTTTGTGTCAAATCCATATCTGAACAATATAAGAAGCAGAACAACTTACCCTCCACTCTTCATTGGACTCTACAAGCAAATGCAATTTTGGAGGGCCTTCAGGCGGTGGTTCCTTGCCGGACTCGTAGTAGATACCTGAGAAATTTCAGTAATTTGTATGATCAACATCAGTGCAAGACACACCTTTATTCGTCACCGAAGCTCCAGTCTGGTCGATGAGCTGTCATATTGATGTGTAAGTCACGTTTCTGTGAAGGCGCAACAAGCTGACTCTCACCTGAACCATTGTCTCCTTATTAGTGACTCGCCATCTCGCTTTTTGTGGGTAATCATTAATTGGTATGATAGCATGGAAGTCCGTCGCGTCTGGGTCTTTGACAGAACCACCCTTTGCCTCAAACGCGCTCTGACTCTGGGCAACGAGCCGCGCCACGCGAAGCTGCGCGTTCAACTTCGCAACAACGCTCTGAGCCTGTTTGTACGCCGCGGTATCCTTTCCAGCTCTCGCAGCAGCTTCTTCAGCCAAACGCAAAGAATTTTGCATTTTCTCTTCTTCCTTCTGTTGTGCCAGCCGCCGAGCAGCCGCGGCCGCACCTGCGATGCCAAGTTGACCCTTCGATGAATCTGGAGCCGGTCCTCGCTTGATCTCCACTTTGAAGTTCCCAAAGCTCATGTCATCCTTTGACTCGGCTTTGGTGGCACCAGAACCATTGGGCGCGGCATCCTCATCTATTTTCTCTTCCGCTTTCTCGTCTCCTTCGCCATAAGCTTTACGCTCGGCCTTTTCTTTGGCGTCGCGCTCCTTATCTAATCTATCCAGCCCTTTGCCACCGAAGCCTGTGAACACCTTCTTAGCATTCCCAGACTTCACCTTCTCAAGGAACCCTACAATGAATCAAGTAATTAAGTACAACAAATTAATATAAGTAGGAACGAAAACATACCATTCGCCAGCTCTTCAAGTTCTTTCGGCACGGTCGCATTGCTTGCTTTCAGAGCTCTGAAGATGTCGACAGAATACCTCTCCTGCTCTGGAGTAATGAAAGTGACGCAAGTGCCCTTATTTCCAGCTCGACCGGTCCTTCCTGCGCGGTGTACGTAGTCTTCCATGTGATTAGGCACATCAAAGTTTATTACGAGTTTCAATTGCTTGACATCAAGACCACGGGCGGCGACAGAGGTCGCAATCACAATAGGCACAATACCCGCCTTGAAGTCAGCAATCGTTGAATCACGGTCAACTTGGTCTTTTCCACCGTGCAAACTCATGCAGAGATAACCTTTCCGTAGAAGTTCACGCAGAAGGTTGTCTGCGGCTTCTTGACGGTCCACGAAAATAAGAGTCCGACATTCAGGATCTTCATTATACATCTGACCGAGGATTTCCAGGAGGCGGTGGAACTTCGTATCCTCAGCACGAACCTCGACAATCTGTTCGATTTCTGCAGCGACCACAGATCGCCCGCCAACCGTGATCTCAAGCGGTTTCTTGAGTATCTTCCGAGCGAGTGAATCCATTTGTTTGGGGAAGGTGGCAGAAAACAGGACTGTCTGTCGGTCAGGTCGGATGTTATTTACGATCTTCATAACTTGCGGCTCGAAGCCCATATCAAACATTCGATCTGCCTCGTCAAGAACAAGGTATGTAACCCGTTTCAAGTTTGTGACTCGTCCGGAATTTGCGGTGAGGAGATCAATCATGCGTCCAGGAGTGCAGACAATGATCTCTGCACCCTTCTTCATCTCCGCGATCTGATCCTTAATCGGGGAACCACCATACGCACAGATAGCCTAGATAGAGATAAGAGCATCTGCTTGTAAAGACGACGAAAGAATATTACGCACCCGTAGATTCAGAACCTTCAAGAAGGGCTTACAATCACGATGAATTTGAACTGCCAGTTCGCGAGTCGGTGTCATCACAATGGCTATCGGTCCCTCCATCGGCTCCAAAGGACGCTGGTCCTTAATGTGGCGGAAAAGAGGTAACAGAAAGGCGACAGTTTTCCCTGATCCCGTCTTTGCGACGCCGATGACATCGCGCCCAGACATGATCGCAGGAATAGCTTGCGCTTGAATAGGCGTCGGTGCAGTAAATCCAAGCTTCTTTATGACATCTAAGCTGAAGGCACAGTTTAACGATTTACACAAACTATAACAAACATAAGAACATACCAGCTTGCGGGTAGACCGCAGTGACTCCATTTTGTGATGGGTCGGGGGCAATCAATACCACGAATCTTAATACCGTCCAGTTCTAAGCGCAGAAGATCCGCTTCCTCGTCTGACATTTCCGCAACTTCAGGAGGAGGGTGATAGAATTCTTTGCGGAAAGGTTCGTATACGATGCGCGAATGATCAACTGTCGCAAGATCCTTCTTCTTAGCCTTCTTAGCTGCGAGAGCGAGGATGTCCTCAGGATTGAGGTCAGTGGCGTCAAGTTCGTCGGCAACCACTTCAACGTCTTCTTCGTCGCCTCTTTCTTCATCAAGGCGATCTTCGAAACGTCGTCGATAGTTCGGATCTTCCATCATCTTCTTTATGTCCATTTCATCCACCTTCTTAACCTCCTCCTTGACTTCTGACATGAAGGCGTCTAATGGGTCAACCTCTTCCTCATCCACGTCCATGCTGTCCTTAACTAGAGCCTTCTTTTCTTGGTCAAGCCGATTCGCTTCCTCATCATCATCATCGGCCTCGAGGTTTTCGCCTACGCTTTCATCGTTCGGCATGCTCATGTCGATGGCAGGCATGTCCTCAAGTTTCTCGAGTTTCCTTGTGGTTTCGGTGGAATCGTCCATCATAGCGGCCTTCGCATTGGCTCCTTTGGTAAGCTCCGGTTTTATGGGTAGCACCTTTAAGCCCAACCCACCAAAGGCAGCTCTGTTGAGCTGGGCTGCAGGTTTCGTCTGCGTCGCTGAAGTCACAGCGGGTTCTGGCATTGTTAAATCAAGTGATATGAAACCTAGCATTTAAATGTAAGGAAAGTGAAGTATACTCACGAGGAACAGATTTCCCGGCGAGCGCCATAGCCTTCGCCTTCGCCTCGTCCAGTGCTTTCTTCGCCTCCCGCTCCTTTTTCCAAGCCTCCAAACGCTCGCGTTTCGCTCTCATCTTTTCGTCTTCCACGGGCGGAGTTCCAGATGCGGGAGTGGCTGGCTTTGATTCTTTTGATTGGCGAGGTGGTGAGGGTTGTCTATCGCGCTCCCGTTCTCTTCGATCCCGAGAACGAGAACGAGGCCTTCGCTCGTCCCGTCGAGATTCTCGACGGTCGCGTTCATCTCGATAAGGGTCTCTTCGTTTGTCGTCTCTGTATCTGTCGTCCCGGTATTTGTCCCTCTCGCGTTCCCTAACCCTGTCTCGATCCCGGTCACGATCGCGTTCACGGTCTCTGTCGTCGTAACGGGATTTATCACTAGGTCTTACATTCCGCCGAGTTGGAGAAGGAGACCGAGGTGAAGAACGATAGGATGATCTTACCCTCTTGTTCGCTGCGTCCGGCGAGTATGATCTGTCTCTACGAGCCATCGCGCTGTTCTCGGCGTTGAGTGACAATGAGTATAGAGACGAAGAGTTAACGTTGGTAAGATGCAGGTGTGTGGTCATGGGAAAGCATTACGTAACATCACCGCATATACACGCGTCTGAATTGTAACGTAACAGACAGACATTGGATTGTATTGCACACTTTCCTTCCGAGTCCACCATGGCAAACACACTCGAGTCATCTGCGCTATTGTCTTCTCTTCCCAAATATCTCCCTAGGTCAAAATTGCTAAATCATCCCCAGGATGCTATAGCGGCACTAACTCATACCGTCTTCTCGATATTGGGATTTCGACTTGTTGGTGTTGATGAATCCTTTTCTGTTTCTTTCCCGGACAACATCCTACCTGATAACTGGAATGCGCACGGTCCAGGAAACTATACACTTCGATACCGTCACGAACAGAGTAGTCTTGAGTTCACTATAAAGATCACGAAGCTCGGCTCACGCACGCTCGTTAACGGGATTGCTAGCGAGGCAAGCTTTGGGGCTTCATAATTTACTGTATAAGCTGCGCTTAACTCTTGATCCTTGTAGACCGATAAGACTGCTTCATTGGATATTTCGACAAACGACTATGTCTCGCTGAGCTTTTTCCCTTACACCGTGGAAGAACAAGACTCTACACCTCTTGTCCAGGGCTTCATTTCTTCGAACAGAATCACGGACTTTGTGAATCAA
Organism: Sanghuangporus sanghuang; assembly: GCA_009806525.1. Classification (NCBI taxonomy): domain Eukaryota; kingdom Fungi; phylum Basidiomycota; class Agaricomycetes; order Hymenochaetales; family Hymenochaetaceae; genus Sanghuangporus; species Sanghuangporus sanghuang. The sequence continues at coordinate 1,952,521 of VVIT01000003.1, forward strand.
CTCAAACTCGCCATCATACAAAAACTCGTCCCGGGCTTGCGGAAAGAGGGTTATATAGAAATTGCGGACGATAGCTCTACTGATGTAGCATCTGACACACAGCGACAAAGTCAATCCCAAACTGATGCGCGCACCCAGCCGGGACCTTCACATCCGGTCATACCTCCCCAAGTGCCGCGCCGTCCTTCGGGCCTTGAGTCGCACATTTCTCCAGAGAATCCGCTTCAGATTGGGAGGAGCGACCTGGATCCTCTTCCTTTGCAAAATCAACCAAATCCGTTCGCGCCACCTCCACTTTTCCCTACTAATCGGGGCGATGGCATGTATGTTGGGCCTGATCATCCGATTTTTGGCGGTGCATTTGGTCCTCGAAGGGATCCGGGTAACCCACTGGGCGGAGGACCGTGGGGAGGAGACGGGTATTTGCCTCCCATGGGTGCACCTCCTGGCGCTCGGTTCGATCCCGTTTTTCCGGGTCCACTTGGTCCTGGTGGTAATAGACCAAGGGGATCATTCGGACGCGGTCCTCGAGGACAGCGCAGTGGTGATCCAGACAATGATGAGCTCATGCCTCCTGGAATGGTAAGTTAAACTTGACATTCACATTGATCGCTCTGAGATACTCCGCTGAAACTTCCGACTCTCTAGGGTGACATGTTTTCTTGAGTGAGAGGAATTCGTCAATCATGTGCATTATCTGTACTCGCGAATGTTTGTATTATTACAACGAATGTACTCGTCACGAGTTGAACAAGGCTCCATAAATGTATTGAAACGAAAATGTATCTCAATTGCGAAAAACATGAAATTAGGATAGACGAATTTCCACAACAGCCTACATTACATAGTTAGATCATAAATCACGGGACTTGTATACAGTTGCTATTGTTATCATACTCAATGCCGGACCTGTATTTACAAGAGCCACAACGACCTGAAGTCAGCTCGCCTATTGATCAGTTCTACCACCTTCCCATCACAATGTCGTTCCATAAGGTCAGAACCAATAATTCTGGCATGCCTGGTATGCGCCCGTTTCCGAAAGAGAAGACGGTGCAAATCGAAACCATGAATGCACCCGACTTGCGCGATCTATACCGCCGCAATGAGGACCTTCTCCGGACATTGTGAGCCGTCCAGACCCTTATGTTAACTTCTGAAATCTAATTTTGCTTCAAGGACAGCATCGTCCTCCCAGTTTGTTGCTAGAATCGAAGCAAATCAAGCTAAGATTCGTGAACGACTCTCCGAACTCGATGCTATGGATAGTATCCAACGCGGAATGAGGCAAGCGACTATCGGAGAGGAGACTCCCATGGCAGTCGACTCGGAACCGGAAAGCAAAGTAAAAAGTGCCGTTAAGGTAAAGAAAGAGGCTATTGCTGAATGGGTTCGTTTTCTTCCGTTCATTTGTTCAGGTAATTAATGCAACGGTTTACTTTTAGGAGAAAAAGAGTAAGGCATACAAGCCAAATGCACGACATCGAGCGGCTACTCTGAGTCTTCAGGAGGCCATTGCTATCGAAGAACAACAGAATGCTATCGAGCGAGAACGACGCGAACGAGCAGAAGCCCGTCGAGAGAAGCACAGCATGCCGGCACAGACAACTCCTTCGGGTAGAACTCTTACGAGAGAAGAATACCAGGCGAAAGTCTGGGAATTCATGACCTACAAGCCGACTGACTCAGATATGGAGGGTGAGGACGACGATGAGGACGCGGAAGATGAAGATCCAGCATCGTGGTTCCACGACGAGGAAGACGACGGCATCAAGGGCCAGAACATCGTCTATCCTGATGCCGAAGACCTCGCGGATGTCATCCGCATAGATGAAAGCAAGCTGCATTATAGCACGTTCTATGAACCACGCGATGAAGATTTTTAGCTGTCATATCGCGCTGTTCTTGCTTTGTTCATTGTATATTGATGTGCAGTAATAATTTGTGCCCATATATTCACACAGTGCTGCATTACAACGTAAATTAGGATATTGCACGATGCATCGATTAAGTCAATCTAAGCTATGCTTGGTTTGGGTAACATATCGTAAAGCTCATAAGTCTCATGAAAAACGATTAAAATGGATTTGCTGGGAGAATAATTGTAGACTAGAATAGTCTAGTTGTCCCGCGCGTGGACCGGGCACGATCTTCCTCTTTGCAGCCAGGCTGAAAGACAAGCTAGAACGCACGTATTTAGCTGTCTTAGGTCTGGCAATAGAATTTGAATCGACATACTGCTGTGGAAACTGCATAAACAGCTGAGTCGAGCAACCATTGAACCTTATGATATGACTTGAGAGCTGAAGATTTGAGGTATTGTAAGCACGTTACCTTTGACAAATTCTTCCAAGCAGATGACACCTGAAAAAGGTTGAATAATTCGATCTCATTTGGGTAAGTAGCAACTCACATTCAGTGCCGACCAATAAACTCTCTCCAGGTAGTCGATAAACAAGATACCGGGCTGGCTGCTGAATAGTACCTACGCCGCCCTCAAGGCAATTCTTTACATGCAACTCCTGCTCTGATGCGGATCCGAACTCCGACAGACCTCGACCACAGACAGGACAACTTCAAGTATGTCAAACTCAGTACTGTCAAGACGACTGGAGGGATGACTCACTCCGCAAGGTCGCTGAGCTGCGAGCTCGAATCAGATCTTCTCAGGCTAGTAGGAATGGCAAGTCTATCTTCGTCAATTACTATGCGCTGGATAGCACTACTTGATGAGCCTTGGAACCGCGCCGGGACGCTCGAACTTGCATTGGTCTCTTCGAAGCACAGCTGGCAGACTCGCTGCGGCGTATTGTATGAGATACTGCCTTCTGGAAGTGCAGGATCATGCACGATATCAGCCGGGTCAAGAGTGACCCGGTAAGACGAACATCTATCACAAAAGATTTTCCCGCAACGTCGACAGTGCTACTAATGATCAGAGTGACCCAAATGTGAATGATACAACATCCTTACATGCTGTAATGTACATGCATTAACTCCTTAATAGTCGCCATAGAAAACCGTAGATTACTTACCTTCCGGAACAAAAATGTAAACCGTCTCTTGCATTCATGACACTCTGTCACGGCATCGTCTCGTTCCCATTGGGCGTGTAATGTGTGAGGAGTCGGAGTACTTCCTCGAGGCAGCACCACCTTCTGCGGTGCTTCATGAGTTGGAACTCTAAATTCCGGCGCTTGAGAAAGATGCGGTGTCAAGTCGGTGGATGTCCTCGTTATCGTTGGTCTATTAAAATAGTCCGTAGTTTGGGAATGTCGAGATCCGGACGAGGATGGCCTGTGTAATGTCGAGGTTGTCGGTGACGAACCAGGGTAATGGAAGCTTTCATCGTCCGAGTCATCGCCATCAATTGCTTCGTCATTCGCTAAATGGGATTTAATAATCTGAAACTATCATGAGAACATAATGCTGACCGTCATTAGATAGAGATATTCCAGCAGCTCCAGCCGCCAGTCTCCTGCGTTCCAGCTCGCGGCTATAAGCGTTGAGCAATACTTCTGCCTGCGTTCGACGTTCATGATCCTCATCACCTAGCAAATAGTTCAAATGATATTAAACAACGAACAAACCGCTAGCTTTACCTAGCATACCCATACGAAGTTCCATAACAGCTCTTTCTAGCTTAGCAATCGCTCGTCTGACTTCAACCGCCGGAACAGAAGTGATGGTAGGGTCCGCAGTGGATGGCGTGCCTGCCAAGTATCGCGAACGGGCTACATAATCTTGGCTCATAGACAAGAAAGAAGCAGGCATAGCTCCCAATTCATGTCCGTCGACTCCGTATGTCTCGTCCTGTTGGTCACTAACATAAGGTACGAGCTCGCCATCGTTCGTCAGCTGGTACATTAAACCATCCGGACTGAGATACGGAAGAGGAGGGATATCAAGGCGACGTCGCATAACTCGGACCCAGCGACGACGTCTGACCCACGACTGAGTGGCTGGTACGCGAGTCGAAGGGCCGGCCCTACTTGACGAGGCACCTAGCCCAGTCGCCATTATGCCCGAACCAGAAAGCAAGCGCTCAAGAGGTGGTGGAGGCTCCGAGCTCCACTGATCCTCAGCAGCATCAAAAGTATGTGCATATTGCCAACCTTCATTTACATCCACTCGTGGATGAGTAAGATCCAGAGTCCAATCGGAGCTATAGACTGAATTAATTGAGAAATTCGACACCGTACGGTATACTTACAGCCAGAAGTGACTCCTTTCTGCTCCTTCTCGAGACGGCCCATCTTGCGCAGACGGTTTCGGCAGAGTAAACGGATCCTCTATGAAAGGTAACTGCACATCACTCCTCCAAGCAGGTATATCAATTTTGCTTGTTTCTTCGTCGGGTTTTGGAAGTCGCAATTCAAACGGTGCTCTGCGTCCCTTCCTTCCGAGGCCAGTCACAGAAAACTTCGGCTTTCCGCCGTTAACAGCAAGCGTTTTAAGACGCACATCAAGACGTTGATTCTCATATAGCAAAATGGGAACCGTGGTGTGCACAGCCAAGGGGTCATACCGTACTGTAGTATTCCGCCACTTTTCAGCCTCCACGCGCTGAAGGACCTGAATAAATAATAAGTGATAATAACTCCTAGACAAAACGAAAGACGAACCTCGCAGATCCAAACCTCGAATACGGCAGCCGCTACATCGTACGCTGTCTCGCCCCAATCATTTCGAACTAAAGGGTCAGCAGACTGTTTTGATAGAAGGTACAACACAACAGGAAGATGGCCTTTAGAGGCGGCGTTCACTGTGCATCGGATCTGATAAATCACTCCAATCCATATGCACCAAATTGAAGCTTGCTTACTTAGGGGAGTCCAGCCGCCCTTACTACGTGCGTCGACACCTCGGACTCCATCAACTTCGCCCGCTGCGCCAGCTACTTCGCATAACCACCGCACAATGTCCAAATATCCCTAGAAATTAGAGTCAGATATGCTTATTTTGACATGAGGCCGAGTGTCTACTTTCGATGCGGCGTTGTGCAGAGCCGTCCATCCATCACCATCTCGGGCTTTGACGTCAGCACCAGCACTGATTAGGTACATCATAACAGGAAGATGACCATGTAAAGAAGCTTTGTGTAAAGCTGTCTAGACAAAACTCAAGTAAAAAGTCGAAAAATACAAAATAATTTTGCCAACCTCTCCTTCCTTGTCCTCGAGATCTGGAATTCCTCCGCATTCCTCGACCACTGAGATTTGCGTTAGACGAGATTATCTCAATTGAATTTATTGGCTTACACCATTTGACGACCCCGAGGTGACCTCGGCTTGCTGCAGCGTGCAAAACGGTCAATCCAGTACGAGATGACGCGTCATTTACGAGGGTAAATGGCTCCAGTTGGCTCGACGAAATTGCTTCAGCGACTAGCTTCTTCAGCAGAGAGAGATCGCCACTAAGTCCGGCCATATATAGAGCATCGAGCTGAGCAGCAGGAGCATGAACAACCGGCTTTGGTAGTTGTTCTACTTGTTCCAATAGTTCCGAGCGCGGAGAGATACTGGAAGGCCCAGGCTCAGATTGTGTGCCAGCAGTCTCTGCATCTTCTGCAGGATATGTGAACTCCTCATCTTCAGACTCTGGGGCTACGGCGTCCGGCGCATGATTAGACGATACGTTGTCCGCGTCAGGATACCTGAAATCTTGCTCGTCGTTCTCCACGTCACCATCTGAAACGTGTTCTTTTGAAGGCGGGCTGGAGGATCCTGACAGGTTAGGCGACGCTACGTCCAGCATCCCAGCACTGCAATATATGAGTTCAAGAACGTTGCAAGAAGGTCAAGTATACTCGCTGTATGACTTCCGCTCCCCCTCTTTGACTCATGGCGAGAGGCTCTGTTTAAGGATCAAGGTAATGATTTGGGTCAGGACGGGAGGATAAAGTCGCGTGCGCTCAGGTTCGGTCTTTCCCGACGCGTACAGGACACAAAAAACAACCTTACTCTCAAAGGAAATTCTCAGACAAACTTTCGAATGCCATATTTTTTTTGTTTCTTTGCGCCCTCTTCGTGGATCTAGAAAAGGTTTTTCATTGCACGATGAGATCTCTTCGCTAACTTTGCAAGAACGCATTTCTGTTATTGCATTCATGATGCTCTTATATTGTCATCTTCTAACGCTCGTTTAATCCCTTCTCTTCCCCTCCCTCTTTTTCCTTGCTTACCTTTCTGGATCACCAGGCCAGGACTTTTCTGATGCACCGTTCTTCTGAGGCTCAGCGGAGTTGTGAGAGCACTCGGTTGCTCCGCCAGGGTGGAGCAAAGGACGCACAGGCTGGACTGTACGGCTCTGTTTCGGGGAAAATCTGCGACGAGGCTGAGAAAATAGAAAGCGCCAATATCGCCAAGGGCCCGACGCCATTACCCCTTAAACAGCTCCTTGTCGTGTTCGTAATGCGTCTCGCTGAACCCATCGCATATGCTCAAGTGTTTCCTGTACGCGCTCAATTCCATGACCTTCCGCACCCACAACTCACGCGCACTTCTTCCACTGCTCGCGTTTAAGTACGTCAATGAGGTGATTTATGCGGTCCATAATCTTTATGTTTGCTTACTGAGAGAATAAACATATCTTAGATGATGGAAGACGTCGGCGCTGTTAATGATCCAAGAAAGGCAGGTTATTACTCCGGAGTTTTGGTCAGATATTTCATCTGTGCCTATGGACATCCTGTTCTCTGATTCTTTCTACAGGAGAGCGCATTTGCTATCGCGGAACTGCTTACAATCATGAAATGGGGGAGTCTTTCAGGTGAGTGGTACTTTGATCTCCTCATACTGGCTGACCTCCTCTGGCTTGGCCGTTCTCAGATCAAATAGGACGGAAACCAGTTCTCCTACTCGGTTTCATCGGAGCTATGCTCTCAACTCTGATGTTTGGTTTCTCAAAGTCTTTCCTCTGGGCTCTCACCACTCGCTGTCTTGCAGGTGGTTTATCGGGGAACATTGCTGTTCTTCTGAGCGCCGTGGGTGACATGACAGATGAAACGAATCATGCGCGGGCATTCGCTTTCTTCGGGGTCGCGAATAATGTGGCCCAAATGGCTGGCCCTTTCATTGGGTATCTCAGCTTCTCGTTAGTGAAGTATGACTGAAAATACTGATTATTGTTTAATATAGAGGAAAATTTGCAGACCCCAACGTAACTTTTCCGAACTCACTAGGGAACATTAAGCTCCTTCAAACTTTCCCTTACCTCCTGCCTTGTCTGATTTCTGCTCTTGTTACTCTCATCGCGGCATTCTTTTGCGTAGCGTTATTCGAAGAAGTAAGCGGTGCTGTCTCTCTTTGGTCGAATGTTGATATTCACGAGCATAATGTTAGACGAATCGCAGAGAACATCTGAGAGACACATCAGATGTTGCTTCCGAACCCCAGTCTGACTTTCAAACGACATGGATCATCGCAAGGGATCCCGTCATGTCTTCAGTCCTCATGCCTTTCTTCCTGCTTTCCATCCTTAATACTTCTATGCTCGTAGTCTTTAGTCTCTTCGCCTACACGCCGATCCCGTTCGGCGGCCTTTCTCGTGACGTAAGTACAACTAATACATTGGCGGTACTTCCTACCTGACCCAAGCATACCACTTTCAGCCTGAGGAAATCGGATTTGCTATCGCATCTGCCGGTCTAAGTGGTGCAATAATACAAGTTATCGTTTTACCGGAACTGCAACTCCATTTCGGGACTCTGTCACTGTACAGGTTCTTCATGTCTTTGTGGCCGGTGATCTATCTGTTGTTCCCGGTCCTCAATGCGGTGGCCAAGTACACTGCAGGCCAGTCGGATGGGCGAGACTCTGTTCAATATTCAGGAAGTCTGCCTATTTGGATCGGAATCATCGTTTTGCTATCGCTCAACCGACTTGCGTCCATGGCGTTCTCGTAAGTAATGGCTACATCATATGTTAAAGGTGATGTCTCAACTGGGACATATTATTCTTTTGATAGGCTGAACCTGATCCTCACCAAGAATGCTTCACCCTCTTCTTCGCTGCTGGGAAAAGTCTTCGGGCTTAGTCAATCCACCAACTGCTTCGCGCGGGCCATAGCTCCTTCCTTCTCCAGGTAAGCTAGTTATTGAGCCATTAAGAGGGCACGCTGAATCTGATTCGCTGCATTCTTCCGTTGTTAGTTCGTTGTTTGCCTTCTCGAAAGAGCGAAACATCCTGGGTGGAGACTTTGTCTGGATAGTCATGTGTTTGATAGCACTTCTAGGCAGGTGGGTGACCTATAAGGCGAGAGATGGCTCATTAGACAGAAATAGACAGTAACGAGTCTCCCAATAACAAGTCATTCCTTAGAACAACATGCGATTGCAATGTGATATTCAACATCGTGGCAAAACATATGCACTGAGTTATACAGACAGTCTATATCATCTCAGCCCAAAACCTCTGGATCCTCTGAGTCCATTTGCCGATTCTTTAAACGAACCCGACCCGCCGCCGCCAGTTCTAGATCCATTAACGGATGCATCGCGTACAAGCCGCTCGACATCGGTGACTTTACTTTCGACTTCTTTCCCGGCGCTATCAATCCATTGCAGACTCTCTAGATGACTACTTAGGATCTGCGCAATCTGCTCCAGCGGCGCATCGCCCTTAGACATGCTGACGTCGCTTCCAATATTCTCAGATTCTGAGAGCGAATTGACGGATTCTATCATTTGCAACAACGACCGCGAAAGGTCGTCCAGATTGGTGTTCAGCTCAGCAGCCAGAGTGTAACTACAAAACATTAGGCAGTTGCTTCACCAAAAGGAGATCGGTCACTTACTGTTTATCCCGCTCGGCATCCGCAGGACCCACATCAAGGGCACGTAATCCACCGCCTTGCGCGTCGAAAATCTCTCCTGCAGCTTTCTCGTACACTTCCAAGGTGGAGGCTAGCTCCTTTTGTTGGTCTTCAACATGTTTCAGCGATTGTTCAATATCAGACTGTTCCCTCTCAGCCATCATGATATGTTGAAGTAGGGCAGCGATCTTGTAAAATATCAGTAACTTTTGTTGACATTGACTACTTTAATGACTTACTGTATTCCCGTTGTCGATCAGTGCCCTATCCCATACAGCAATTTCGCCTGCGAGGCCATTGAACTCTCTAACATTCGTTTCGAGTTCAGATGACCATTTGTTGACGATTTCTTCAATCGTTTTGCCTCGTAACATGGACGGAGGAGGAACAGATATTGGTGTGGGTGTACCAGTACCAGTTGGTTTATCTTCGGAGCGATGTCAGCGTGAATCCAAAAGACGAGCAGACAGAAGATAGAGGACGTACCTGATGTGTTCACACCGGAAGATGCACCGGCTATACCATGTCCAGAAATAAGCATAAATGCAATGCCATTAATAGCATGGCCCCACCTGTACCGTCTTTCTTTTCGCCTTCTTCATTAAAATGCAATAATGTCAGATCAGAAACCTCAACTGATCACGAAGCTGAAGAACGTACCTGTCGGTACGTCCTTTTTCTCTGCAGGTTTGCCAAACATATTGAATGTTGATCCGGTGGCTGCCACAACTAAGGTTAGACCTGACTTACACGACAAAAAGCAGTTAAAGTGACGTGAAGTACCTGCTGGAGTGTCCTTATTTGAAGATGCTTGTCCGAACGCCCCACCACCTAAAAGTAAGGAATAAAGAAATTGTTTCGTCTCAGCTTATGAAAAGACAATTACCAGCTGTTGGAGCGGTCTGTTGCTTATCCTTGTCGGCACCATCATCCTTTTTTGCCCCAAAACCAGCAAATAGAGATGCAGGTGTAGGATTCGATGAAGCCGGGGTACTGCCTTGGGCGGTCGGTGTGTCTGGTTTCTTCCCAAACGAGGCATTTCCGAAGAGTGAGCCGCCTGTTTGGGCACCAGCAGCGGGTGCGGTTGTCGAAGTATTTGTCTCTGCAGGCTTTCCGAATAGGTTTTGAGTACCAGTTGTCGTTGCGGTAGGCGCTGGCTGAGCAGCTGAACAAATATAAGCAAGGGATTATTCCTCTTTAAAGTGACCCGCACCTGAGGTGTTACCTGCAGAGCCACCAAACACTGCGGGAAATAACAAGGTTACTGCAGGATCGCGAATGTCTGAGTAACCACGTACGTGATGCACCGGGCTGAGGTGCCGATGGTGTGCCAGAAGGATTGGTGTTCGCTGTCTGTTCCGGAGGTTTAGCTGCAAACAGCCCTCCCCCTGGTGTCGATGTTGAGGCTGCAGCGGGAGAGGGAGATGCACCCTGAGCTATCGGATTTGTCGAAGCGTTCGACCCAAATCCAGTGAACAGATTGCTTCCGCCAGCTCCTGTCGTCGAAGTCGTTCCCGACGTTCCACTACCAAATATCGACGACGTTGCAGGTTTTGCTGCGTATTATCGTTAATGCGGTGACCAACGAGTATGTTAACCATCTATTCACCTCCAAAATTCCCGAACAAGCTGGTACCACCGCTGGCACCGCTCCCAAACGCGCTTGGAGTATTTGTAGTTTGTGCATTCGTGCCCGTGTTTTGGGCCGTATTGAAAGGGGTTGTTGCAGGCGGAGGCGTACCAGCCGCCCCAGGTGGCTTGAACGATGTTCCGCTTGCGAAGCTGCTAAATCCGCCTTTGAGTGGTTCGGACATGGTTTGAGTGAGAAGTGAACAACGGTGACCTCTAAAAGGGACTTTCGTTCAGATTACGTGACAAACGTCGATCAACGCGTACGTAAAACAAAATTCAAATAAATTCTCTCTGATTCAGATCACACCTGAAAGAAATACAGCCAAACCCTGTGCTACAATGATGGAATAATTAAGCTAATGGTGGTCTACTTAAACTAGCAATCTCCAGTTTCCGTGCAAGCTTTGTGACCTGCATCATTGCGTCTTCGATCTTCTTAGACCTGAGAGGAATGAACAGCTTTAGAGAAGTCAGCTCTTTGTGACGAAATAAAGTAGACTCACTCGGCCCTGGACAACTGCTCGTAGCCCTTCATGTATGAATGACCAGCTCCTGTATTATGCTCTTCAAGTTGGGCCTTCCGTTCAGCCTGCTCTTTTGCCAGTTGCTTAAGAGCTGGCATGAGTCGTTCGAACTCTGTTTGTAACTGAACAGACAATATCAGCCAAAGAATATAATTGAAATGCCTTTGCTCACCTGCTTGATCCGCACTCTCAAAGAATCAGGATCATATCGGCCTATACCTAACACTTGAGCCTTCATACGCTGCAACTCCTCAAACCATCTGGTTTCATGCTCATTGAGCTCCGGAGAAGCCTGCCGGATAAGAGCATGGAGAAGCCTGTCCATTCTCCCCAGTAGCCTAGTCTGCTCGGCCTGTACAGACTGTAAACGCTCTTGAAGCTTGTTTTTGCGGGGACCTAACAGAGTTTGTGTCCGTCCAACGAGCTCCGCGACCCTCTTCTGCAGCCGTTCGTACTCTTGCCTTTGCATGTCTCCGCGACCTTTCAACTGGTGACATGCAATGATTGCTTCATGCATCTCGCTGGATATACGCTCCTGTACGTTCGCGAGATAACGCAGAGTTTCTGGTGTAACGCGAATCTCATCTTTGATACTGTGAGATCGAGGTAACGGAATCTTCGAAACGGTCGAAAGGCCAACCGGACGTGAAAGAATCGGAGGAACAGTGAACGTTTCGGCCGCCAAAAGCGAGACGTACGCTGGAGGTCCGGAAGAGGAGGGTAGAGCAGGCAACCCAGAGGTGTCTTGTGAGCTCTCAATCAATTCGAGTCCATCAGCGCTTTCGGAGCGAAGAGTAAGAGTGTGTGTAGCAACACGCATCGTGGCTGTGAGCATGAAAATGGTGTAAGTGAGATAAACGTCGTTTGGGATAACGGCAGCAATAACTGGACACGTTGATCTTTTGCTACAAGTCAGTAACATAGAACCGAAAGAAAGAAGGAAAAACTCACTGTCGGTCAGTGGAGTAGGTACTGAGGAGAGTCTGCACGCTGTTGTTTGTTGATTCTTTTATGTTATCCTGGAGTACCTTTTCATCCTCTTCTTTCATCGCGGAAGACAGAATTTGAAAAGTCGAGCTGAAATTTAAAGCATGGGCTCCGAATGCATGGTATGCATAGATCGTGTCATCATAAATAGGATCCGGATAAAAGGTGACGTGGTTGCTTTCAATCAAATCTAACAGCACAGTGTCAGGTGCTTTTGATGCAGATACCAGTTGACTTAGTATGCCCAGGTCGATTGTTTCGTACGTCGTAATTGCAGGCCTCGAGTTCAGGGAAGCCTGAAGGCGATTCGATTAAGGGCGCAAGTATCGTCAGGATGGCTGTTCTGCTTACCGTTGCGGTTGTCGCATCCCATTTGGCTTCCACTTTCTCTAGATCCAGATATACATCCACCTTGCCATCCTGAAACGCCACCAGTATTACACCGAGCCTCTCGCTCGAGAGTGTGATTGCATCTTCCTGATCATCTGTGCCGGCAAAAGCACTACCAAGTGTGATATATATGATGTCCGTCGCATCAGCTCCTGGGCTTTCCTTCAGCTCAGGAGGTGAAGGTTGCAAAAAAAATGGTCCTTGTCGGGATGGCTGCTCTGGGAAAGACTTGGGAGTACGGATGAACACAGAACGAGATACTGAAAGCAACGACGGCACCGATGGAACTTGTTTCAGCAGCCCATTGACGTACTTTCGCTGGTAATCATATAGTGTGGAGAAGGATTTACTAACGCCTTTCTTGCCTTCTGCAGCGAACTCTTCCTTGGCTGCTACAAAGCATTCAAGAGCGTGTAAATATGAAGAAGGTATGGATCTGATATGAAGCATATAAATCTAGAAGCACCAGTCTTGATAATGATGTAACTCACGCATTTTCAGGTAGATATGGACAAATGGCATAGATGTCACCGCTCTTCATTAAAGCGTACACAGTCAGAGGGCCCCAATCTGCCCTCCCTTTGCCAAAAGCAAACGAAGCGACCTCTCGTTCCGAATCGTCAATAGCCGCGTATGATCCTTTCTTCTTCTCCGACACGAAATCCAGAGTCTTTTGTGGCTCGTCCGGGTCAAACGATACGTCATATTCGCGCATCTTGCCGTCCACAGTCATGACAAGTAATGTCGATCCCGCCTCTCCCCATGGATGCCAGTCAGCTTTGACAATTGGGGATGATGATTTTGAGTGATAGTTCGACCCTATTTGTAGAGATCTTATGAAGGTCGTTTGGATTTGATAAGTGGAATACGAAATCAGAACTCACTTGCAATCAATCCGGGACGAACCCAGCTTCATAGATCCGGTCCTTGGAAGTACCACGACTGCCACCCGAGAAGCTCCAACAGCCGCTAAGAGCTTTTTATTCGGGTTCAGGCAGATCTGGTGTATCTCGAAGTCAATGTTTGGTGTGTGTAATACCTATGAACAGCCACGTCAACGAACGACTCAATTAAGTGACGGCACCAGAGCATACTTTGTATGTTTTCTTTGAGCCACCAGAAATCTTAGCATCAGCAAGACATGTCATTCTGATCTCGCTTCCGTAGGCGACTATGAGATCTGAGTCTTTCATGCACATAACCTGGCGCCTACGGGAAGTGGATGTGGCATCGGGATCTCCATCAGCCTTGCGTTCTTTTAAGGACTTGACCGGGAGCTCAGCGAGATTCTTGACTGAGCTATTTTTCCCTAGGAATATTGGATGGCCATCCAGAAAATCTTGCCAGTTGCTTTCAGACGCCATGAAGACAAGCTATTGTTCAATGCAAGATAGTAAGCGTTTGATATTGAATTTGAAAGGAAGGAAGACACGGATCACGTGTGCGTCTTTCTCTTCTCACAAAGGCATGATGATCTCACGACTGACGCCTACGCGTCCTGGGCTTAGAGAGAGACGCGTATACACATTCAACTCACCACAGACAATAATGACTTCCATAGGTACCGGGTACGATCTCTCAGCATCGACATATTCTCCAGACGGTCGCATATTTCAAGTACGATTCATCTAACTTTTGTATCTCCATTTTAAATTAATTCTACTTTGGATAGGTGGAATATGCGAATAAAGCAGTCGAGAATTCGGGGTCAGTCTTACATTCTTTAACGCTCCATCGAACGTCCCCTGATGTCCTTATGGAAATATCAGAACAGCCATAGGCATTAGGGTCAAAGATGGTGTCGTGCTAGCTGTCGAAAAGCTCGTACAATCAAAACTCCTCGTCCCAGGCGCAAATCGGCGGATTCAAACGATAGACCGACATATTGGCATGGTACTCTCATTGAAGTTCTTACGGTCCTGGAATTCATTTCTGACTTTGGGCATAGGCGACGGCTGGACTACTGGCTGATGGTCGCTATCTCGCCAATCGTGCGCGAGATGAATCTCTGAGTTACCGTGATACCTACCGTTCTCCTCCAACACTTTCGGTAAGTATGCACCACTCCTTCAAAATGGCATTGAATTTAACTTCTTGCCTTTTAGGCAGTAGCTGACAGACTAAGTCTGTATGTACAAGCGTATACCCTGTATTCGTCAGTTCGCCCCTTCGGAGTGAGCAGCATTCTTGGCGCCGTAGACAAAACCGGTCCTGCTCTCCTTGTTGTCGAGCCGAGTGGAGTGTTTTATGTGCGTTTCAGTCATTTAGTGATCGAAGAACCACTAAAGTGATTGGTGTACAGGGCTACAAAGGGGCTGCGATCGGGAAAGGACAGCAGCTTGCAAAAACTGAACTCGAGAAACTCAAGTTTGATGAGTTAACAGCGCGAGAAGCTGTCATTGAAGCGGCACGCATGTAAGCAAACAACCATTGAAACTTACTTAAATTAATGGTTGTCGTGTCAGAATCCACGTCGTTCACGAAGACGCGGCCAAGGATAAGGATTTTGAGCTGGAAGTATCATGGATCTGCTCTGAAAGCAATTTCAGGCATGTACAAGTGCCTTCCGATCTTCTCAAAGAAGCGGAAGAAAAGGCACGTGCGGCATTAGAGGAGTTTGCACCGGAGTAGATGTATCATAACGTTCCAATCTCATGATTTCGTTCAAACCAGAAATTTGAAGGCTCAAAAAAATTTAAATATCGAAATGCATCTACACGATCTGCTCTAGTTCCCTGGCGTATGCGAGATTGGCACTAATAAGTTTGGTTGTTGGAACAACTATCTTCTCCTCATCCTTCTTTTTGAATGTGATTGTTTCCTCGATGAGATTGATCTGCCACCCTCGCTATACATCCGAACGGATCAGCAATGAAATTCAGGCCAGACTAAAAGAATATTACGCACCTGCTGAGCGAACGCCAACAATTCATTCCGGTTTGTGAAAAACAGTAATGTAGCAGCATCTTTCAAGGGTAAGCTATCATACGCCACTTCTTCGCAGCTTGCGATTTCATTCCTACAAGAAGCACCGTCAGTTAAGTATCCGAAAGATAGTTCGCAAAACACATACCGTATAGTACCAATTAAGCTGTCGACAAAGAATCGGTATTCTTCAGCAGGAGCCTCCTCTCGTGCACTCCAAACTTTGCTATAGCTGCCCTCCATGAGCCAGCGTTCGACTGCAACGGGATGAGCAATGTAAGGGTTCTCGGCTGCTGCCTCGGGAGACAAGCGGATCGCCTCGAGTGTAGTATGAAAATCGGCGATGCGATTCTGCGTCAGAAGACGGATGAGGTTGAGCCCCACGAGAGGATGCTCTCGTGGTGAAGGTGGCAGGACGGTGCTAACGAACATAGTCAATAATTTATAAGATCCAGTGTGAAAGTCTAAAGAATACCTGTAGTCGTTATAGAGTGTTTGTAGCTGAGCAAAGTATCGATCAAACGAGGGAATATCCTTGCTTCTAATACTCCAGAATGCTCCAATCTCAAGTATGTTACCTAGCATGTCCAAGATAAGTGTCCCATGGAATAATTACGGATGATGAAGCAGGCATGCTTACGGACGACCACTAAGTCTTCTACACTTGATTCGGACTTTGGAAGTACAGGTAATAGCCCCGCAGTGACCAGTCCAACCTATACAAAGAATATGAGAATAATTCAGGATATTGGGATAGACACAATCGCACCTTCAGTCGAGTCAGGAGTTCACCGCACTTCTTCAGGTTGCATGGTCGACTCTCAAAAGCGCGTATGAGGCTCTGATAGTCCTTCACTAGTTGCTGGGATGGCGCCATGAATATTCACGAACGAGGGTGAGGAACTTGAGGACGGCAGAGACTACGGTTCAGGTTCAGTTTGTGGAAATCAAGACGCGCGTCTCGACGCGTCACCTCGTCCCCGCCACTCTGACCAAATGCGTGACCGACACGCTCATCTCTTGACCGCTACCATAACTCAGATATGCAGGTCAACATTCAGCATCTGAAGAAGGGCGAGGTCAACCTCGGGGTAAGTAATTCAGCATACTCCGCAATGCAAACACACTGAATTAGTCGGGAAATTTAGACCTCAATTATGGCCGTTCAGTTCGACGGGGGTGTTGTGATTGGTGCAGACAGTCGAACAACCATGGGCAGCTATATCGTACGTTGACATATCTTCATTTGGGACTTGAGTCTTATGTTTCTAATAACTTGTAGGCCAACCGTGTTACCGACAAATTAACTCACATCCATGACCGTATATACTGCTGTCGTTCTGGTTCCGCTGCTGATACACAAGCAATTGCCGATATCGTCCACTACTACAGTCAAATGTACAAGTACGTGATCAAATTATTTAATCCTCAGGGTCATTCCATGTTTCTAATGTTCACCTTCACAAAGCCAACAATATGGCGAACGTCCGTCCGTACACTCTGTTGCAACGCTCTTCCAGAGAATGTGCTATGGGAACAAAGATCAATTGAGCGCTGGTATCATTGTTGCGGGCTGGGATAGTGAAGTCGGCCCGTCTGTGTATAATATCCCTCTCGGTGGTGGACTGTTCCGTCAACCTTGGGCCATCGGAGGTACGCATCCATTGTTTATGTTGTTCATCTGTTTCTCATTGTTTCCAGGATCCGGTTCAACATACGTATACGGGTACTGTGATGCAACGTACCGGGATGGTTGGGGACGTGACGAGACCGTCAACTTCGTCAAGAATAGTAAGCAATCCGCTTTACATTACGAACGGTGTCTAATTCATTCGTTAGCCCTTGCTCTTGCCATGTCGCGTGATGGCTCCTCTGGAGGTGTTATCCGCATGTGCGTCATCACAAAAGAAGGCGTCGAGCGGTTGTTTGTCCCCGGGAACGAGTTACCAAGGTTCTGGGAAGGCAAAGAAGTCATTGGAAACGTCAGCAAGGCTGAAGTCTTGCCGGATCCTATGGCTATAGAAGTGTAGTTTAGAATCTCTTCAATTGCACATGTTCAATAGCTTCTCAATCGTTATGGGTGAAATGATACGCGAGATGCGATTTTGATTGTATTACTGCAGTGATTGCGGGTATTGTCTGAGTATATCCAATGCAAAGCAAATGTATACTACAAAGCAAGGCCATTTCCGGGAGATCTATGCGTAAGCCAGTCGCAATCACCCCAGCCCGAGCCCTCCCACATCCTTATCCTCCATAATGCGATAGCCAACGGGACAGTGTCAGCCCGAGTAACTGTCTTCCTGCTCGAAAAAACGATGAATGCATGGCTGGGTTTTTCATTGCGCAGTCGTTCGTCTGAGCGCATCTTCTGTTTCCACCGTACTCGATTTTCGATATCGAGAACCTCACAGAGCTTTTTATGTAAGGCAGATCGTTGAGGTCGGGATGGGAATAAGGCAAGCCCATTGTAAACAGGAACACGAGAGTGTGGTAAATGAGTGTCCTGAAGAAATTCTGAAGGTTCTTCGTAGGGCGGCTCTTGTGCAGGGTACATTGTCGATAAAGGAGGAAGAGGTGGAAGTGGCCGAGCAGTCTCGACATTGCATTCCGAAACCTCTGGTGGGACATCCTCATAATTAGGTGGCGGCCTCTGTTTCGTAACAGGATCCTTGTTCACGGGAGGAACAATGAGGATGCAAACTGCACCTTCCCAAGGAACGTGCCCTGTGGTCTTCATGGTGGTCCATTCCGACCGCGTCAGGCGCCGGATAACGACATCCTCACACAACGTTCGTGGTGCAGCCTTCAGTCTGAGAGCGAGCATTTCGAGCTCTTGCAGAACACGCTGTCGGAGCTGACTTGATATCTGATCCAATAGAAGACGGTGTGTGTTTATATTATGGATTGGCTTTTTGTAGTCACCTTTAACGGTTTGTATCAGACATAATTCAGAAATAGTTGTAACCCGGAACATACCCCTTGAGAGAGTTTCCTTTAATGCCTCCTTCCAGCACGTCACGTAAACGACAACTCTTTGTTGGCGACTGGCAAATCTCGGGTGCAGGATACCACTCGGGACCAACATTGTTGTGATCCTAGCGGTGGCATTCTTTCTTGGCATGCATACCGCAGCAAGCCGTATCAAAAAGTCTGAAGTATATTCATCAGAATTATTCCAATTCGACGGGAAAAAGTCCAAGAACTTACCGGTAGGAAGATGTCTATTGCTTGAGATACAGCTTCGGACAGGGGACGAGAGCATTCTCACTGTGTTGCTTCAAGTTAGGCATAGCCAGATTACGATGAATTCGACACTCACAGTACGGGCTTGACCACCACTGCTTCTCCGGCTCTGACATTTCCCGAGGGGCATCCTGATCAATAGTCTGGCCTTCTTGATTTTTCTGAAGCTTCACCACCGGTGGAAGAGATTTATGCCTCGTAAGTGCATTTTGCTTTACAATGATTTCATCGCCTTCAAGGAGGAGCGACTCGTGTCGATTGTGATTGTTTAGAATAAGAGATTTGTTGAGTTCATCTGGGGAGGGAATCGGTCTCCATAAAGAAAGTATTTTCCGACGTCGTTTCGCAAGAGGACCACGAAAATCTGGCTGAGATGGTGGATTGCGCTCAAGCCATTTGAGTAGACGAGGCAGGAGACGCGGCATGCAGGTTCCTTTTTATCCTCTCAATTTTGCACAGTCAGTCAGTCAAGGCATAAATACCATCACGTGCCACACAAGTAGGGCTGAATTATTATTTCTCACTGACTGTAGAATACTATGATATAATCTAGAATGCAGACATCAAGCGAATTATTCTGTTTCATTTCCAAAGTGAAATGTCAAGGGCTCCCCATCAATTCAGTTTCCAACTTCTCCGCCATATATTTGTCCGCTTTGTCGTGTGGAACAACAACTTCTAACGGGCTACGACCACAGACGCCAACAGGCCGCTTGATCCTCCGGTCGATGGTATTCCTTTCGTTCTCGGAAACAGTGAATGCATCGACTGACTTCAACGAGACTTCAACATATTCCGTCTTCGTTTTACCGCATCCGTAAGGGAGCATAGCTCGTATGAAGACTTCATCCTTTATACATTTCTTCGCCTTCTTCAGCAATCCAGTCAAGCGCGTTGCGGTCGCGGGTTCATGGCCAGAGACTTGAGAGAGAAGGGTTTGCAAACGGTAGACCTCGAACCTCGTTGGCAGTCGAGTATAATCAACCCCCACGCCCACAAGATTAAAGTCAATGCTCTTCAGCTTTTGCTTTGCAAGAACCCGGAGACCTGGTAGATGGCGGATGATATCTCTGCGGATGCAATAAAATACGAATTCGCGATTCTTCTCTACCACTGGATCTTATGAAAGACGCTATTAAGAACGAGATACAAAAAGAAAAGCTAGTCTCGCTCACCTTGATTCTTACAGTCATGTTTATGACCTTTGTACTTCCAAGCTGTCAGTTGACACTCCTTAGAACAATAACGTGCAGCCTTGCACGCTGAGCACACTTGAAAGGTATTGCTCTCATCAACCTTCTGGCAATCGGGCTGACAAGCAGATCAATCAGAATCATAATACGAATGGAAAGCTCACGAGGCAGGACGTCTACTCACGTTTCCGCAACAGGTTAGTTTACCGCCTTGGTCCTGGTTATCGTCGAAGAGTGCCTTGTAAGCGAGCCGCTCAAGAAGGAAGCCTTCAAAGAGGCTCCACTCGTTTACTACTGGTGATTTCGCGATTTTCTCCCGACCCTCCTTGGAATAGTTTTGAAAGTAGTCGTCTTTGAAAGTAGCCAACAAAGAATGTTGACCAAGGTAACGCGGTAGCGTTTGAATCAGTAGTTCCGACACAACAGCGCGAAAAGACGCCATCATGGGGTTCTTTCTCAAGAACCCAGAAAACTGGAAAAGGCTTGCCAGAAAGCCGGAGAAAAGCAATCGTCTAGCAAGAGCTGTTCCATATGTCTGCTCAAACGTGTAAGCGTAGAAAGAGGCGAGTCCTGATATTGCAGTACAAGCGAATTGGTAATCGTCATCCCCAGGACAAGGGAAAATAGCAGGAAGATCGTCTCTCATCCGTTCAATAACCTCACAGTTGTCACCGTCGACGTTAAATGACATCTGTATGGAGCACGAGGTTTCAGGGGAAATGGGTCTGAAAAAGTTCAAGGCTCGTGCGTAGCCGTCGAGCGCCCTCCAGCTCTTAGTGAAACGTTGTGCGTTTACAATTCTTGAGGAGAGCTTCATCGTCACTGCCAATGCGACGCCAGAGCTTCGTCGTAAAATAAGTCCGATCAGGGTTTTTCGAATGGCATCTGAAAAGCTTCCGCAGTTCGCGAGAGCCCGTGACGCATCGCCTTCTTCGTCAGCACCAGAAATATCTGCATCAGACCAACACTCGACGATGATTTTTATCATGTCGAAGTTAGAACAGATGCGCGCTTTGATCCTATCCAGTTTCGACACTTGGGCGAGTAGCATAGCCATCGACAGACCGAGACTATAGTTCTCGCTAGTAACCTCAAAATTCTCGTTGAAGAAAAGCAACCAGCGTATTATAGCTCCCCACGATGTAGATAAAGTCGTCTCCATGTTTGACCGAACATCGTGATCTTCGAGCAATTTGGCGAGACCATAGACGGAGACGATGACAAGCTGTTCGGTCGTGCCTATATCCTTAGCAGGAAGTTTACCCGGCGGAACACCTTTTCGAAAATGGAAGCAGAGCACTTCGCAAAAGTCAGAGGCATAATTCGCGGGTATAAGTTTTGTGTTGGCCGATAGGACTTGAAGAGCACACACATCGTGTCTCGCTTGCATCAAAGACTGGGCAGTAAGAGCTGTCAGTAACGGACTCGAGTGGAGTTGGTGAACTATTTTACCCCTCCAAAATCTCCCCGAGCATACTTTTCGAACTTTTTTCCGAATTGCTTTCGTTCCTCGTCTGCAACCATAGGGAGGAGATAATCGTCTGGACCGTCTGTATAGTTTTCCTCATTGTCCGAGGTTGGTGCCAATTCATAATCAGTGCCTACATCAGGTACTTGTGGAAATTCAGGCGGAGCCATCTCAACGTCCGACATGTATCTGGTTGAGGAAGAAGAGCCACAAACGAAGTGGTTCTTGCGAACTGACTTAGATAAAATGCCAGTGATGGCGAAGACTCCAAACAGAAGTTAGAGGCATGCGCACGGGACAAGCCGCCAACAGATGCATTCTTGTAGGTCACAACCATTCGCTTTGACCTCGATTCTGTGCCAGCTCGCAAGATGTGACTCGGAACAAGGGCGCGCCTGAATTGAATTGGCAGAGAAGTGAAAGATGGAAACAAACAGTCAATATTAATTGTGAAGTAAATCGACGCCGATCACTAAGACGGTCCAAAAGGGGTAAGAGTGTAAAATGAAGGGGAATAGAAAAGATAAACACGTAGATAATACAGAGTCTACAATGTAAGGCTTGAAACGACTGCAGCCGCGATACGAGCGACTTATAAATTTATCGTAATTCTTTGAGGAGCACTCGTCAACCACCAAGAGTGCTTCGATCCGTAAATGCTCCAGACCTTGCTGGACTAGGGAGAGCCTGATCACACATTAGGAGACGTGCGCTCCAACTTCGCTCGACGATTGCATCCACTTTGTGGAAGGCCGTTTGTCTCGCTTCGTGCCTTTCCCTTGGTGACATGGGTACTGAAGGTATTGTATTGGATCGCTCGCGACCAAGTTTCGTGCATCCAGAGCCGTGACCACGCTTCCTCGGTGAGCAGGAAGAAGCGCGCGCAGTGCTGCGTCGAAGAGGCGCAGGTGTCATAACCGTCTTCGGAGGCTGCATATCCATCGCAAATATACCTATCCCACTTGCAGGAGAGTGCTTAGAAACCAGTTTTTTAGACTGCCGAGAGCCTAGAGGAGCTCTTCGCGAAGGGGATCCCCGCGTGGGACTATCTGGATCGCGACGAGACAAAGTGTGGTACTCTGCGTGCTCGAGCGGTAAGGGTGGTACTTCTTGGAACTTCCCTAATGGAGTACTACTCGAGTTGAAGAACAACGCCGATTCCAGTTCAGGCGAGCTCAACAAGGGCGGACTCGTCGGAAGAACTCGTCGATTCGCATCCTCTGGAAGAATGAACTTAGGAGGCTCGCCTGAATCATCTACGATGTCGGCTCGCCTCCTGGTGCTGTGCACGGATACCAATTTAGGACCTGATCTTACTTTCCGCTCTGGTAAAGGCGTGTATTTGTCGTCAATTCCACAGTCATTTGCAGATTTGAGCGGTGTACTGTAAGTTTCGCCGATCTGTGAGGTATGACTGACCGGGCTGCAAACGCCTGGATCCTTCAATGCGTATACTCTCGGGGGCGTCCGAATGCTATCCGGCAAAACTGAGAAGTCGGAAATTGCACGTCCATGACCCAAACCCGAGTTTGCAGGCCTTGTCTTAACTCGTCTAAGAGGACTCTTTCCCGAATTTATAGGACTGTTCGCAATTAGAGAACTATCTTGGAGCAAGATGCCTTGCTCGAGCTCCGGAGTTGTTCCACGCGTCTTTCTCTGTTTTCTTGACTTTTGCCGTATAAAACTATGTCCGGTGTTGAATTGCAGGCGTAGCTTCTCTGCAAGCCGTCTGCGAATAGATTTCATGTGCAGACCACCGCGCTTGTTAGCCAATCGACGCGCATCCTCGTAGTCATCATCATCTTCATCAGACAATACTACGGAACTGAAGACCGTCGGTGCATTTGGCGATAGGATATTTGCAGCAATTTGCCCTTTTTTACCATCCTGAATTTCATTGGCGCCTTTAATACCAGGCTCCGTTCCAAGTTGCGTATGACCGCCTAAAAGTCCAACAAGCAAAGGTGAACGATGTAGCATGGAGACACTGATATGAGACCAGGAGGACTCAGTTTGATGTCGTCCAGGCCTACGTAATGAAATGGCTCCAGGCGTGTAATCATCGTCCTTATGCAAGAACGGCTGGTCCAAGGATAGTTCTTTGTAAACCGCATCTTCGATTTCTCCTTGGTCATACTTCGCCCTGTCCTTCTCATCGTCATCAACATCAACATCAGAAGCATTGATTCCTTGATACCTAGAACCAGCGAGGTGAATCTCTCTTCGCACATCCTGCCTTCGTTTCCAGTAGCCATATATGTACCATCCAGACACGAGTCCGATCCCCAAGCCCAAAACGCCAAGTAACGGAGCGAACATGACAGGATTCACCGGTTGACGATACGCTGAGATCCTATGAGAATGCTTCAAAGGCGAAGTTAGCGGAGGGAGAGCAGTGATCGTGATAGGTGCAGTAGTCGAAGTCCAGTCGCTCTCAGACAAAGGTGTCTCTGAAGGTGACTTCGAAGCAGAAGCCACACTGGATGACGACCCTGTAGAGCTCTCAAGGAGTGACTTGTTGCTTGTTGTTTCCGCAACTTCCGACGTATCATCCTCGTTGGTGTCCACTTCCGTAACAGTCGGAACGGATGCTGAGACTGTTGCAGGGGGAAAGGGCCACCAATAATTGAAGCTTGAGGTCGAAGTAGTAGGAAAGGGCGCAATAAGAAGCGACGTCGTCTGAACTTGACGTCTTTCGTGACAACTCATAACATTCTGGTGAGGACATGAGTTGGACGCTGACATCAGAGAAAATATGCCGAGAAGATAGAAGAGCCCGACAACACGAAGCATGCCGAATCTCAAACAGCCCACCAAAAATCAATCGATAGAAATACGTCTTTTCAAAATATCGCGAATGTAGAGTTCGCTATAAGGGAAGTGCCGTGCTGGGCACAAGACTGATGGTTCCAGTCCGAAGCTCGACACTAAGCGCAGACAAGTCGGCGTGAGGAGTGTCTAACGAGAGTCCTGCAGCAATAAACGTTGACCGTCGAACAATATACGAAGATGGCGAGTATGAAGGCGCCGTTACAGCAGAACGACGAGTATGGCGCCAGAAAGTCTTTGGACGAACTTGGAATGCGTTCAGCCGAATAAGAATAGTAGACACGTTTGTTTAACTCACATAAAGGAGGCGCTGGAGGGCGGACCCCAGTTTGAGAATGCGACTGTATCGGTATCGATCTTGGTGTCGAGTGGTATGTGAAAGGCCGGAACGATGTGGTATAGGAATGACTATGGGTAAGATCAGGATCCTGGTCCTCTTCGATTGCGTCAGTCGCGTTCTCTTCGTCCTCGGTCGCTTCCTGGGGCGGTAATCGTCGCTCTTCGATTTTCTGATCACAACGTGGTTTCCGAGGAGCACGAAACGTATTGAGAGGAGGCGAGAGAAGAGACGGATCGTATTGTTGACCATGTGAAAAGCGAGACCCTGCTGAGGAAGAGGCTGGCTGATTGGAATTGGGACCACGACCGGCGCGACCTGGGTGACTCTCAGAGACATCAGAAGAAGGCGAAACGAGTGGGAGAGGAACGAGCGACTGGGGGGCAAGGATGGTCAAGTCAGTCATTAGTACAGTACTAAGACTATGCAAGATCGCGGTCGTGGTCACGATGGTATGGTATGGGTAAAAGTCAGTACCGGTGCCGATCCAAAGTAATTACTTGATTAAGTAAACACGCCAATCGCTTCGTTTCGACGTCTCCGCTTTGCTCTCGTCAAGCCATGTCCGTCTCAGATATCTGAATACAAATACTGAACGTATATTATTGCAATCTCTTTTGATTCAATACGGATTTTAGTCGCGGTAAGCCGTTTTTGCCCCAAAACAAATTTCAATCCGACTTATAATCCGAATCTATTGGAGAAGATCGATCTGATAACCACGTCCGTGACTCGGTGGCCGGATGCTTTCTCCGCTAACGATATACAAGCACTGATACCCCTCACGAGGTCAATTCACCCCACTTTTCCGGAACAATTATTCGCGCGATCGGGACAAGTATCACAGACTTACCGAACAATCATGGGAACAGATACTCTCCCAATGTCCCGTAATTTTTCCGGATACAGGCTTATAAACGATGAGGCATTCCCAGAGGTGAAGTTTACTTACGCCCGTATCTTCTCCAACTAGCACTGACAATGTTGGTCGGATCTACCAAACGCGACGAAAAGACGCTGGAAGATGTCGAAGATGGCCCATCCAATCTGCAAATCGTTGATGATGGCTCCGATGCGGAGTTTGGCGGCACCGAGGCCAGAAAGCGTTTGGAGCGCAAGCTCCTCCGAAAGCTTGATATGCGAGTGTCCATCTTAATTATCATTTATATCTTAAACTATGTGAGCAGTTGCCCAACACCTACGTTTCACGCATCGCTCAGTCTTCTCGTTATCGCAGATTGACAGAAATAATGCGGCGTACGTTCCGTTTACTTCAAGAAATTGAAGGGATGCTGAAAGATGAAAACAGCGCAGCGAGGTTGAGAGGTTTTGAGGAGGACCTGCACCTGGTTGGGGAGCAATTTAATACTTTACTATCGATTCTGTGAGCACTTCTCATTGCCTTTCGGCTCTGCGTGGTCGTGCTGAATGCCGCCGGGATGCAGCTATGTTGGATATATCATCATGCAGGTTCCTTCGTGAGTTTCGATTACTTTACTTCGTCTTCTTTCCTGAGCTTCACGTTTCTCTAGAAACATGTTTTTGAACTACATTGGCAAGCCATCACTATATCTTCCAGCGTGCATGACAATTTGGGGAACTATATCCATATTAACTGGTGTTACGACGAAGCATGTGATTTGACATTTTTCTCATTGTGCCACATCTAACGCTTCTGTATTCGTATTCAGTTTTGTTGGTGCTCTGATGACTCGTTTCTTCCTCGGCTTCGTTGAAGCCGCTTTCTTCCCTGGTGCACTCTTTCTTCTCTCCAAATGGTACAAGCGGAACGAACTCGGCCTACGAACCGCATTGCTGTATTGCGGCTCTTTGATTTCTAATGGATTCGGTGCCCTGATTGCTTCTGGCATCTTGGACGGCATGGACGGTGTCGGAGGGAAGGCTGCATGGAGGTAAGATCTAGATAGCCAATGCATTCAACTAGAGCACTGACTCTAGGCTAGATGGCTCTTCTATATTGAAGGCGGCTTGACGGTCTTTTTTGCTCTCGCCTCAATATTCATTCTGCCAGATTTCCCTGCGACGTCAAGGTGGCTATCACCACTCGAACATCGACTTGCGGAGAAGCGTCTCGAGGAAGATGTCGGCGTTGGTGATAACGATGAAGGCTCTAAGACGACGCATGGTGAAGGTCTCGTTATGGCATTTTCAGACTGGAAAGTCTGGTGGCTAGCACTTGCGTTGACTTCTATGGTCGTCTCGCTCAGTTTCAATGCCTTCTTTCCAACACTCAGTCAGACGATGGGTTTCAGTAACACTATTTCGCTTTTACTCTGCGCACCTCCCTGGGTCGTCGCCACAATTTGCGCCTTTATTGTAACTAGGTAATATCTCATCTCTACAGTTTCCGTCTCTGTTTCTGATTGTGCTTGCTTAGACATTCCGATGCAACTCAAGAGCGATTCTGGCATATTGTCTGCCCGCTGCTCGTAGGAATAGTCGGATTCGTCATAGCTATTTCCACGATGAATACTGCAGCCCGCTATATCTCATTGTGCGTCTTGAAACTTACCCAATCAATTACGCCACTGATTTCTTCGTAGATTCCTGATGGCTTCTTCGTATTGCGGCTTTATTGTTTTCTATGCCTGGATCAGCAACTCAATCCCTCGTCCTCCGGCCAAGCGAGCCGTCGCTATTGCATTCATCAATGCGTTCTCACAGCTCGGAAATATCGCCGGGTCGTACATCTGGCCAAAGAGCTGGGGCATGACGTACCGTAATTCCTATGCCATCTGCATTGCGACAAGCGGATTAAGTATTGTGATGTGCTTCATCTTCCGGTTACACCTCCAGAGACTTAACAAGCAACTGGATAAAGAGGAAGAAGAGAAGGGTCAGACGGTTAAAGGCTTCAGATACCTGGTGTAGAGCTAGATAGCTAGTCTAGATTAGCTTTGCACTTGCTATGAACTGGAATAATCAAAGCCGTCGTTAACCGATACGAATCTTACGTCAGATCTCCCATTTGTCTTTGACTGCGGCCATTTCACGTCCCCATTCGTCCTTTTTTTTCCTATTTACTTATGATGTATCGGTGAAAACGACCTTTATCTCGTCTCATTTCTCTTTTCAATTTTCTTGAGTACCCAAAAGATTGACGATTTAGGCTATAGAATTCCTTGCTGCTTGGCTTCTAAGTTCTTAGTTCTATGCAGTTCATTTCTCGGTCACGGCTTTCATCTGGTCCCACGAGATCATTCGGACTACGTCTTGCACGTTGTCGTACCGGTCTTCCATCCATCTTTAGAGGGTATAAAGCCGACGCAAGGTCTCCTCATGGCGAGTCGAGCCCTTCTCAACAGACTCGGAACTGGGTCACACTTGCAACGGCGTCGGCTGGATTACTTTGCGGAATGGTGAGCCCATACATAGCCATCATTTCATCCTCAAGTCGATTCTGATAACAAAATCAACATAAGGTAGCTTTTGGTACTCTTAAACCAGCCAAACTCGATTCACTGGAAGATGGGTCGTCGGGATACAGCCCAAATGCCCCGAGGCAGATCCCTTTCTCGGAAGTGCAGAAACACACTACACGCGAAAGCTGTTGGGTAGTGATTGATGGGCAAGTCTATGACGCTACGAGTATTCTGGACACTCATCCTGGTGGAACTGCTGTTCTTCTGAAGAATGCTGGGAAGGATGCAACGTGCGTCTGGCAATAGTATCTCTCGCTCTCGTGAAGTCCTCATGAACGCAATTCAACACAAGGAAAGCTTTTGTTCCTATTCATCCTCCAGGGACTCTGAGCATGCTGCCGCCCGAGGCGCATCTCGGTCCCATAGATCCGGCAACGCTTCCGAAAAAGGCGGTAGAACAAACAGAAGAGGAGAAGCGGATAGCTAAAGCGCGCGCTAACTTACCTCCGCCGGAAGCTGCTCTGAATATCAATGATATTGCCGTATGTATCTACCTGTTCTGACTAGGTCTGTACGAGACGAAATACTTATACATTCTTTTTCAGAAATTTGCTGAACAAGTATTGACATCGACAGCTTGGGCATACTATCGCTCTGCTGGAGATGATAATTACTGTGCGTGTCTTTAGTGATGTGGGTCATTGGACTATAGGGGTTCATACGCAGTTCGCTAGCATTCAACGAGAACACGGCTGCATTCAAGAGGTTCTGGTTTAAGCCCCGAGTGTAGGTTTACTCGCGGTTTTTTAACGAACGTTTCACTGAGGCATAGCTAGTATGAACAAAGTCTCGCACGTCTCAACGAAGGCATCTATACTCGGTCATCCCTGCTCATTACCAATTTTCATTTGTCCCGCTGCACTGGCTCGTCTTGGACATCCAGATGGGGAGATGAACCTCGTTCGCGCAGCTGCCGATGAGCAAATTGCGATGGGTGTACGTACTTCTTCGTAGTAAAGGGAGCGTTAGCTAACCTGAGAAAATAGCTATCGATAAATGCGAGCTGTTCGATTGACGAGGTCATTTCGGCTAGGAAACGTACCGACCAGCCTTTATTCTTCCAGGTAAATAGTTCCCATTTCGAAAATTTTTGGACTCCACCAGTACGTCTAACGTCTTCTTGAAGATATATCTAAACAAGGATCGTGCGGCATCTGCAGCCCTCATCAAGCGGGTTGAGAAGGAAGGGTTCAAAGCTATCCTTCTGACTGTCGACGCCGCCGTCGCCGGAAAACGCGAGCTTGATCAACGAGCGAAAGGTAATTTCTCGGTACGTTGGCTCCCCTTTGATTTCGATACAATAAACAGACTTTGCTATGAACAGGGGCCTGCCAATAGCACAGCAGACAAGAACAGGGGACTCGGCGTTGCGCATGTAGGTCATTTTCATAACTTCGGGCCGTGATATCTTGAATGATAGTGATTATAGGCCATAAGCGGCTACCAAGATCCAGACATCACCTGTTCGTAAAGCTGCTCGCACAAAGGCGTATATCATGTTTTAAGTTCCTAAATAGGGGATGATATACCGTGGATGCAAAGTTTAACGAAGTTGCCTCTTATCATCAAGGGCATCCAGTGCGTCGAGGTGAGCTCGTCCTTGCATTTATTTGATGTCCAGAGAACTGATCCTTCTTTTCAGGATGCGGAGAAAGCATTTGAATACGGTGTCCAAGGAATTATAATCTCCAATCACGGAGGGCGGAGTCTTGACTTGTAAGTAACTCGAACTTTTGTCGCCACCGAAATGAACTTTGAGACCGAATTCCAGTGCACCAGCACCTATGACAGTTCTCTACGAATTGCATCAACGACGACCAGATCTAATCAAGAATAGAGAGGTGTACATCGATGGTGGCATCACGCGTGGAACCGACGTTCTTAAGGCACTAAGTCTCGGTGCTCGAGGTGTTGGAATGGGTAGGGCCTTCTTATATGCGAACGGACTATGGGGAGAGGCAGGAGTAAGACGAGTTGTTCAGAGTGAGTTTTTTCGGACCTATGATGTTCTTCGTGCTAACGACTATGAAGTTATGCGTGAAGAGATCGAGACCAGTATGCGGTTGCTCGGAGTTACCAGTCTTGATCAGTTAACTCCAGATCATATTCGTTACGTCGATAGGGCGCTACCTCCCTCTAAACTGTAGAAACCCTCTTCACACGAAAGTAATATCTGTTGCCTGCCGTGTCTGAGTGCTAAAAGGAATATCAATATTGCAGTAGTGACAAAAATACAAAACAAGAGGAGGAAGGGATAGAGGCGAAATCATGTCCGACGCGGAAACGCTAAATATACGCAACAGTCATGTTCCAACCCTTTTTGAGAGTGAAGCCATTCAGTGCTTCTTTCGCGACGGACGCAAGCTCCGGAGAATCGTACACGACCTGAGCCATTTTGACTTTCTGGCCTGCTGCATTCGGTTGTGGTGCTTGGACCACATGCGTGGAGATGAAACCTTGGTATCTTTCAGGACAAAGTCAAAATCAGGAAGCGGTAGCTAAAAAAACCTGACATACTGTTGAAATAGTACTCCGAGAACGTCGTCTGTAACTTCCACCGGCAAGTTTGTACCTTGTGCAAAGTCAGATTACAAATTACGCGTGTTATCGAAGTAGACGTACATAGTAATCGTGCGGATGGTTGTTCTTGCACTTGGGGGACGGCTAGTTTCATGGTTTAGATTTGTCAGTCAGGACAATAGGCGCATGAACACACCTGGCGCAGGCTGTTGTGTTTCTTCGTCCTCCTCGAGTTCCATCTCTTCCCCGTCTTCATCTCCGCTTGATTTTTCCCGTTTAGACTGCCGATAGTCCTCCTCATCCTCCTCTCTATTCCGCTTCTCGAGACCGTTTGAAGTTAACGTGCCATTTGGTAATCTCGACTGTGCACTGACAGGATTTGGAGGAATGAAATCTGGGTCTTCTCTTCGACGAATGGCGTAGGATTTCGTTTTGGCGTAATGAATATGCTGTTAGTCGCAGTCAGCGAGTACCATATGAACAGAAAGATATGGGAACTCACCAAAGGCTTGTCATAGAAGATCATACCCTCGCAAGCACGCATAGCAGAAGTTGCTTCTGCAAGATCAGCGAAAGACAGAAAAGCCTGTCCTTTCATTTTGCTGCCCTTTCTGGCGACGATATCGATTACTCTCCCATAAGTGGAGAAAAGGGCGAATAGTTGTGCACGAAGCTCGTCCTTCTTGATTTTGTCATTGAGGTTGTTGATATAGAGAGTAGGACTCGGTGCTACTGCAGCGGCCATGTCTTGTTGAAGACAAGCAATGACGGGCGATCATAAGCAATAATGCAATTCTTTCGGAAATTCCCACGAAACTGAACGACCTATCTATATTACACTGCACGACGCGTGAATAAAAAGAGATCTGCCTATAAAATCCGGGGCTGAGAGACAACTCTCCTTCGAACGTGCGCGGACACGTTCCTTCTGGCTCAACACAGTGCTCGCAGTGTTGATAACGGTTATTGACGCGTAGTCCGTTCGTTGATTTCGTCTCCAGCAACTCAACTCACGCGTTCCCGTGGACCTGGTCGCGTATGGTCTGACATTCGCCCTTCTTTTCTTCCTGTCGCTAACCCACCTTTCCCTCCTGCCAGCTCATACAACTATCGACGTTTTTGTGTACTTCCTTGCCCAGCGGCGAAGCTGATCATGAACATTGAAGGCGCCCCAGGATGGATGCCGACGTACCTGGTTCCCTTTTTTACTCTGTCTTATCCAGTAGATCGTCCTATCGACTCTGACTCCTTCCATTCCTCGAACTACTACGCGACAGGCCTTCTGGATGGCTGTCTGATCATTACTTGCATTGCTATCATGGCACTCCTCCGAGACGTATTCAGAGTATTTTTCATGGAGCCGTTTGCCCACTGGTATCTCACGCGAAGACAAACATACGAACCATTAAAAGACGTTGCCAACGGATCCGTAGAAGACGCGCCTCTTGTGAATGGCAACGGGTTTACCATCGAGAAAAGCGACGTCTTGCGCAAGAGACGGAAAGAAGAACGAATTGTTAGAAGAAGCGTGCTCCGTTTCGCTGAGCAGGGCTGGTCCATGGTTTATTATACTGTTCAATGGGCTTACGGTCTTGTGAGTATAATCACGCCTTTACAAACTAGACCATATAACATGTCCAAAACAGTACATACATTCCGAACTCCCGACGGCTCCCTTCAATCCTTCTAAAGTCTGGTTGGGGTACCCACATATACCACTCGCCGCACCCTTGAAACTTTACTACCTAACTCAAACGGCGTTTTACATGCATCAAGTGCTTATCCTCAATGCCGAGGCCCGTCGCAAGGACCACTGGCAAATGATGACCCATCATGTCATTACTATCATACTCATGGTTTTATCTTACTTCTACAACTTCACTCGAGTTGGGAGCTTAATCATGGTCCTCATGGATTACTGTGACATTTTCCTTCCAGTACGATTGTGTGCTATTGCATTCATGGTAGTGCTCTTATCCCATCTTTTTCCTTCCAGCTGGCCAAGATGTTCCGTTACCTCTCGCTACCTACGATCTGCGACGCGACGTTCACCTGGTTTTTATTGTCATGGTTTATCACCCGCCATGTCCTGTTCATACTCGTCATCAAGTCCACTTACTCTGACGCTTCAACGCTCATTCCGTTTATCTGGGCGCCCGAGAACAATCATTACTGGA
The DNA here is from genome assembly GCA_009806525.1 of Sanghuangporus sanghuang. Classification (NCBI taxonomy): domain Eukaryota; kingdom Fungi; phylum Basidiomycota; class Agaricomycetes; order Hymenochaetales; family Hymenochaetaceae; genus Sanghuangporus; species Sanghuangporus sanghuang. Next base: position 1,985,006 of record VVIT01000003.1, read on the forward strand.
CGTACCAAATTTGGATGGGGTTCCTGACCATGTTAATATCTCTGCAGGTAAATCCTTCTTAATCAATTGATCAAGTCGTGCTAACCTAATGTGTGCATTATATGTAGTTCATTCAGATGATCTGGTTCGGCATGATATGCAACGTCGCCTGGCGCGTTATCAGTGGTCAGAACGCTGAGGATACAAGAAGCGACGACGAAGGGTACGCAGTCGACCGCGCTCTTCATTGTCCGCGTTCTGATAGTCTCCCCTTGCGCTGTAGGGACACCAGCTCTCAGCCCGATGACAACACAGAAAACCCGATACACACAAGCCCCCGATTGAAAAAGCGACGTTAGATGTCTTGATGTTTCCGGATGCTTATTTGGTGCGATTTAGGACGATCCATTCAGTACCTTGATCTATAGCGATAGTTCGGGACTCGCTACAGTTTGTGTGTAGATATCTGACCAATTCAGAGTGCAATACAAAGTACAAAACGGTCCGACTTTGAAAGCAGATAAAAAAGCACTTTATCCAAAGATATCTTGCTAGCAATATAATTCAGGGGAAGCTCTTATCGCCAAACATCGTTCTGGATGAACGAACCGCTCGACGGCGTCGTGATCTGTCTGTTAGGGTCTGATTCCCAAGTGACTGCGCCGTTGAACTTCCGGATGTACTTGTACTGTACAGTTGTGCTCGCCGGAAGGTCAACCGTTACTGAAAGATACGACATAAGCAGACTGAAATAAGTATCAAGTGTAGGCTACATGAGCAACGTACCACTCCAAGTAGGATAGTTGTCGGCATTGAGAATTATCGCATTATCTGGAGACCAGTTCTGTAACGCATCGACAGAACCAGTGATGTAGATGTTTTCTGTCCATCACCATTGATTGAAGTTTTCAGAATTCTTTTAACAGGTTGACTTACCTCCGAAGATGGTAGTAGCTTGGACGTTGAATGTAACAGGAACAGAGCCGCCCGAACCAGTGCCTCCAGTGGAGCAAGTCGAAGGGACTGTCAAGCCTGCTGCGCCCCAACTCGCAGGAACAAATCCATCACGAGCAGCGAAAGCCGTCAATGCGGCAGCATAGCTCCAAGTAAGATCGACCGCGCTCGTTGGAGTGCCGTCAGCCTTGGAATATTGCTCAGCTAGACCACCATTACTCGGTGTATACTGGGCCACAACCGAGATGAACCCATCCGCGAAGCTCTTAATAGAAGAGATGAGCGACGCAAAGGTCGGAGATGACGAGTAGTATGTTCCAACAGCGACACCGGATTGGAACGTAGAGAAAAATGGCTGAGAGACAGACGTGACGTTCAAAGAGCCTCGTGCATTCCAGACAGTAATAGCATCATAGAGCTGCTCAGCGACTGCGAGAGTGGTGAGGTACCAAGGCTATATGCACAGTAATGCTTTGTCAACAAAAAGCAGTAATGTTATTCAAAGTTCAGTGCTCACATTTCCGTCGAAGTATGAGTCCTCAGGATATCTGCCAGTGGCAACGGCATTGGTTGAGGCAATAGCGGAGTTGATACTGTAAACACTTCTGAAGGCGTCCACATAAACATTGAGGTTTGCAAGCGCTCGGTCGGAGCAGGGCTGGAACGTGGCTGAATCACAGCTCGCGTTTGCGTCAAAAGTATGAATGGAAGCCAATATCGTGTTCGCATCTACGCAGAAGTACTGTCTGTTGAATATACTTACGCATTCGATACTTCAAAATGCGAATGTACCTTTGCCCGAACGACCACCACCCGTGTTTGCGGTCATGTAGCTTCCTCCAGAGTTCCAGAATGACTAAAGCACCGGAGACGCTTCAGAATAAGTTATTCTACGTATACGCAGAGGTTCGCCTACCTGCATGAAACACAGAATGTTTGCCGCCTGCGTCGTATATCCATCTACAACACTCGTCTGACCTATTTGCATAGCCAAGGCCGCGCCTTCTCGAAGCGACCGATGCTGAACCGCGGCAGTAAAGAAAGAAGATGAGGAAACTTCTTCCCAAAGATCAAATCTATGATGAATGTCAGTCAGAGTCCTACGGTTCAAATAGGACACATGCGTGGTCTGGTTCCAATTTTGAGCAACATAATCTAAGTCAAGCTTCAGTACAGGCCAAAGTGTGTTCATGACGTGAGTCGAATTGTCATTTGCGAGAAGATAGTTGGCATAGTTGATGATAGCCGTCGCGCGTAATGCTGGCCCATCTTTATACCCAATACATTGAGCAACACTAAGCTTCAGGTCGTGATTCGGGCACTAACCTCGTTGAGGACGGCCCCAAGGATCGGTAAATGCGGTCATATCGATATTAAATTTAGGTTCGCCAAGACCACCGGTGGACACACTTCCAGACGGGTTTGTTACCTGTTGTATAATACTCTGCGCGGTGACGAATTCATCGATGAGGGTTCTCAAAGACGTGTCTTGTCCAAACGTATACTACAAAATAGAGTAAAATCTCAGAAAACAAAAATCCGAAATAACAATTCTACTACAACAAAACTACCTGATCAATGAGCGCCTTGAAGACAAGCGACGAGTCGCGCGTCCATGTAAACAAGTAGTTCGGATCACTAGTGCTTGGGGAAGCGATTACTGCACGCGCATTTGTATTTGTGTTAGTCAGGGATTAGAGCGGCCGTAATTGAGTTTTACCAATGCCCGCCTGCGCACCCTGCGATTTTGACCCATCTGGACCGATGTTTGCCAGAAGATTACTGCAGCGTAGTCAGACTGAGGAAGCTACTGGTCGGATCTCAACGGATTCGAACTCACGCTTTAGCAATAGGTCCTTCAGCCGCGATATAAGAATCGACCGAGGTCTGCGCGACAGAGTACCATAGAGAAACGAAAAGAACAAGAACGATAGAAAGCATCTTTGGGGATGTCAGACTCGTTGAAGAGACGAGTACTGACCGACGATGGCATCTTATATGCAAATTCGGAAAAACTCACGAGAGAGTAGAAATTACAGAGTAAACTGAATCCGTAAATGCGCATCATGATCGGCCATATCACGAGTGATAAAAATGTTTATAGAATCTTCGCAGATGGACTGCAGGATAGATGTTGCAGGATTTTATTGGTCTAAACGCTTGTGCCACATGGATGTTGGAAGAGAAGTTGCAGTCTTATACGATCACATGAGGAGTACCGGATCCGTTGTCCGAATCACGTTATTGATCGGAACCGACAGGCGACCTATTGGATTTAAAAGCTTTGAAAAGGCAAAGGTCGTTGAAGTACGGAAATCAGTGTCTGTGGCCCAAAGGAGTCCCTTATAATGTTGATTTCGTAACAACAGGGTAAGGGGGAAAGTTACAATGTCCTCATGAACGTGGGGAATAAGCAACGGTCTTTTAGAATTCTGATATGGGGCTTACTACTGATGGCGTCATTATAGATTATAAATTCCTTTAAAATGACTTCTATATAAACCCCGGTGTAGAGCTGAGCCACCCAAGCACTTATACGGATCACTATAGGTTGTCATCCTGACAAGCTGTTTATGAGTAGAGCTAGTCTATCCTGTGGATGCATGTACATATGTCTCGATACACTTACCCGTTATTCTGAAGTACCTGTACGTTGTGAAAGACCAGAGAAATGCACATGATAATTTTGGAAACATGGTTTAAAATACAGGAGTAAATTAAGGATGATTCATCGGTAGGACAAGTCTGGTCACTGCGTGAGGATTGTTATGATAGAATGGGATAAGCTCACCAGCACCGCCGCTACCTTTCATTTCTTGAAAAAGCGGCCACAGGCTAGCAACAGTCGTCCAAACGGGGTCCATCGTTATGCCGGAGTAACATGGTTGTACGCAATTTGAATCTCAAATGCTGCAATTGGTTTACTGCTGAAAATCTATTGCCGGAGACGCCGACTTATATACTAATCGAACGTGAATTCTCTGCTTCGACTTCAACCATTAGAACAGAAGAAAAGTAAGCAAGAGACCAGGAATGGAACACAAGATTGAATTCGTTGTTGAGGAAGCCAGATACAAATCCGGGACGTACTTTTCAAGAATAAGGCTGTGTGGCCAATGAGCTGGGTCCGGTTTCCCGCCAACAATGCCAGGTGCAACGCGCATCGATAGTTCTCCTTATTGATAAGTCAAGTAAAGAAGAACAGGGATAGGGTGTGAGCCACTCAGGGAAATTGAGCTTAGAACCTGTTCCCCTATCGTGTGTAAGTTCAGACGCATAAACGCAGGGGCATTTCAAAATTTCTGGATGCGATCAATATGAGATCCCAACCGGGAAGTTGGTCTTCAGTCGAGAAATATTTCTTCCATATATCCAGGCTATCAAGGAGACATTTCTTGACAAAATACGGACTAGTCCCTGGAGAATTCTCTCACCCCTTTCCCAGAGCGAAAGACAAAGAAAATCTCTGCAATTTAGCTCAAACACCTCATGGAGATGCTGCGGGAAAGCTGTAGTCGGTAGAGATAAACTCTTGGTTCTATTGTTGCAGACTTTAGCAATGTTTATTCTCTGTAACTTTCAAGGTAAGATAGCGCTGAGCATTCGGTGAATCGAGGCCTTTGATAGTGGCGACAAACTTGACGCTTCCTTGCGTAATTGCGAGGCAAACGCTCACCAAGAGCTGCGTGAGAGTTTGGGAAGACAAGCTGGTAGGTGAATAATGAAGAAGATCCTATGAATCAGGTTAGTAGACGCTAAAGTTGGAGCAGCGAATACACATGTTTACCCAAACATTCTTTCCTTGAGATAGTATCGCGAGAGTCATTGGTAGATACCACCAGCCATATCAGTGTTGCTCGTGTACTCTATATGGAAAAACATACCAATAAGATAGGTGCATAAAGCTTTTGAGGTGACGCTACTATGTACGATACTCCAGATTTTTGCGTCGCGAGGGCAGCGGAAGGAAGCCGTATCGCAGCTTAACCAATCGCATATGGAATCTAGACAGTCCGCGTCTTCTTGGCGAGACAATTTGCCCCAGGGTACGGCGTGCTCCAGCATTTGGAAGTCCCACAAGCGGAGGTGAAAAATGAGCTCCGAGGAGATCCATTATGACCAGAAGATATGCAAGCTAATGCCGCGCTAGGTACCGAATGTTCATGTATATAAAATGGCAGAAAGAAGGCACATAAGCATCGAAGGAACCGGTCAACGTCCTGCTGCATGAAACTCCTTGTCCGGGTCCCTTGCAGCAGACATGGAGTAGCTAGCATCAGCAGTATGAGTCGATAAGGCTCTTGAGTGACAACGTACGTTGCCTCTTTAATGACAAGATTCAGCTTGCTGTCAGCCCGACAGGAAAGAGGTGTCATATTAAGAGGGTGTGTCTATTCAGCGTCCTCTAGCTTATCGCAGATTTGCCCAAATTACAAGAGGAGATATACCACAGACTCAGAGCTCTATCCAGTTCGCAGCTCGTCCGGTATATGTATTTCGAGGTATATCGAATGTAGATGTTGGTCCACAATTACTGACTTTGCTACGACTTCCAATACCACAAAGCGGTCATTGGACCATTCTAACGGCCCAGCAGTCGACAATTTACTAACGCCATAGGAAAAGCCACGCCACGATGAAGAATTTCAAGAAGCAGCGGGAGAGGTTGAGACGTCGGTGATGTCAGTGATGAGAGGTCCTAAATTCCGAAAATCCGTGGAGTTGATCTTGCTAATCCTTCAGCTTCCATTTTTGGGATTTTGCGGGACCAGAGCCTCTGATATACGGTTTTGTCAGCCTAAGCGAGAAAGCAACATTAGATGTATCAGCGCTTCAAAAATAATGCAAGTCGTGAACATTTCTCTTTATCTAATATTACATACATAGCTCAAGACAACATAGCTGCTTATGAGCCCAATGCTCTTTGTGTTATCGAAAAATCTGAAACAGGACAGTTGCTGCAAGATACAATAGTGACCATTAGAGTTGGGAGACATTCGTGACTGGCCAAGTGCTGAAGCAAAAATCGGTGAGATGGAATTATGGCTCATGGAAAAAGGAAGGACGCACTATTGCCGATCTGTACGCTTGTAACCGTATTTCCGGATGAACGCATCGAATTCTTTCGGACCTCTCGATCCGTACGGGTACGGAAGTGGCCGAGGAGGAGAACCCATTTTGCCGTCAATCCAATGAAGGATAGGGGTGAAGATCTAGAACAAGCAATTAGAACCAGAACCTACAGCAACTGTAGCATACACTTACTCTCCATGCCACATCTAGCTCATCATCTCGTACGAAGTTAGAATGGTCCCCCCTGAGGGCATCCAAGATAAGGCTTTCGTATGCCTCTGGAATGTGCGCATCACTGAACCGACGCTTGTACGTCAGATCCATTTCAATTGGTACAGTGCGAGTGTTCAGTCCGGGAACCTTCGAATTAAGTTTGAGATAAATTGACTCGGTGGGCTGAATGCGGATGACAAGTTCGTTTCGCGCTATGTCCTTGAAGATGCCTTGCGTGACGTCCCTGTATTGGACACGGATTTCCACTTTCGCCTCATTGAGAGCTTGGAAAGTAAGGTAAGCCTCGATTTATTATAGAAACCATACAGAGCATACCTTTTCCGGCTTTAAGTATGAAAGGAACCCCTTCCCATCTGGGGTTATTTATCCAAAGTGTCGTTGCAGCGTAGGTCGGACAGACCGAATTAGGAGGGACTGTCTCATCATCGAGATACCCGGGTTTTCCGTTGGCTGCAACGTATTGTCCGAGAAGTGTGTCCTCTTGCGCGATGGGCGGAACACATCGAAGCACTTTCACCTACATCGTGAAGAAGATAAGATTGTACCGCCTCAGGATATGATAGGATCGCGGACCTTCTCATCGCGAATATCCTCGGCAGAGAATGATACAGGTCGTTCCATAGTCAGGATGCTCAGTACCTGCAACAAATCTATATGTCATAGTATGAACAACCAGACGCAACACATCCAAGCCGAGATATGCGTACGGTTCTGGAGAACATCGCGAATAATACCAAACTCGTCAAAGTAACCTCCTCGTCCTTCAGTTCCAAACGGTTCCTTGAAGGTGATTTGTACATTGCTTATCGAGTTCCTATCCCATCCCGAAGACAAACCGACGTTCGCGAAACGCAGAACAAGCATGTTCTTCACCATCTCCTTGCCGAGATAATGGTCAATTCGGAACGTCTCATCTTCCGTCCAGTGTTGTTTAAGTGAACCAAGTAGCTCCCGGCAACTGTCGAGATCCTTTCCGAACGGCTTCTCAACGATGATTCTGTTTATGTCCGGCGCATAACAATTCTCTCGGAGGTTCTTCGCCACAGGGATGAACACACTGGGTGGAAGCGCCAGGTAGAACAAGCGGTGGCGTTCTGGGGACCCATACTCGCTCTCGATATCTTCAATATGCTTCGTCAGCGCTTGGAACGCCGTCGAGTCCTCATAGGAGCCGGAAACGTATGTGGAGAATCCCTTAAACTCTTCAATCTTCGCTGCGATTGCTGCATCGTCATCCGGATTCTTGATATAGGACGTCGCTCGCTTGTGGAACTCAACCAAGTCCATTTTTGTGCGCGCATAGCCAACTATATGCACGCCTCTTGGAAGATACCCCATCCTGTAGAGTCCAAACAGGGCGGGGAATGTCTGGAGTGAAATAACGCAAATGAAGTTGTTGTTCAGTCAGCATCGATATTCCCTAATTCTTGGATATATGCGCGCCTATGGGAGCACAACGAATGTAGAATATGCACACCTTCTTCTTAGCGAGGTCCCCAGATGCTCCGAGGACTACATCGAAGCAGGAAGAATTGCCGTCAGAACGGAAAGACAAGGTTACGGAGGCCGAGATTGCCTACCGACGATGACCGTGTTGTCTTTAAGCTCATGGCTTGACGATTGCAGGGAAGGTATGGTTCCAGCCATGTTTGAGCTAGAGCAAATAGATGAGAGTATGCAAGCAAGTTATACGGTCGGTGGTCGTGGAGAGGAGAGAGGTGATGATTAGGCGGGGACTGTGAGAAGAGGAGAACATCTTGAGCCAGTTGCTGAGTGATGACTTAATTACTATCTGGAACTGCCGAGTGACAGCATCGTTGCCGACGGCCCGACATCACGCACCATTAATAATAATATATCAAGTGAAAATCCACACGACTTCATGAGATCTAAGTGAAAAGACGCAGACAGATGCGACTATAGACACATATATAGCTACATCTATATATGCAAAATCATGTTACAATAAATGGCACAACCAGTAGTAGAACTGTGAATAATATCCAACCGATGAGATGCTCATGATATACTACAACCTCGAGAGAACCACCTAACGAGAAACGTGTGCTTAGCAGTCTGTTATCAACGTAATCCATGTCTCCCAGGCGAGACATTCTTTGCTCACCAGTTGCTATTCAGCTGCTCAATCCAATGCACTACAAGTCGAAGTCGTGCCCGTGCAGATCTTATCACTAATAACTTTGCCTTCTCATGCTCCTCTATCGGTAGCACCTAAAAAGGCCGGCCAGCCAATCAGCATCCGAATTACAACGCACACCGTGACTTCACGCGCACTCACCTGTGCCATCCAAAAGCTGAATCCGTTCACGTCATTCGGCATCGGGCCATAAGTGTTGTTCAACCGTTGTACTACCCACGGCGCTGTCCCATTTCGCAGCTGTTCAACAAAACCATGACAGATAGCGATGAGCTCATCTGCGGTCGGCGGCGGAATTCGCGGAGGTGACGCATTCGATGACGGTTCTCCGCTCGAAGAAGGATCCGCTGAAGGGTTCAACAAGGACGAAAGGCTCCGTTCTGCTTCGTCTTCAAGCTCCCGAGGAATATCATCAATTCTGTAGAAAAAGTTAGGGAACTGGAGTTTACGCAAGTAAGCGGTATTCACCTCTCTATTCGTCCGACCATGTATCCGTCTAACGTGCCAGTTTCCATTATACGAAAGCGATGTGTCCCTATGGTCTCAACCATGCTTCGACCATCTGGAAGCATTTGCACACTTTTTATCTCCAACATAGTACCATAATCACTACTTCCGGCGCCAACAGTCCGCTGGGGCATGATCATACCGAAGCACGGTGTGGATGATTCTAGACAGCGTCGCAACATTAATCGATAACTGAGCAGAAGTGGAGACAATGAGATGAGGAGCGATGTAAGGATCTTCGCGTCTAAAACGCTTAGGTTCGCACAATATAATTCAACTCACCGAGGTTCGTAGAAGTGCAGAAGAGTTGGGATACCGGGGAAAGACAATTGACAAACGAATATTGGAGTGTTCAGGCGGCCATCGCGTTCCTCTTCTTCAATCGCTCGACCGCGTTCTGCATATCCTTCTGGATATGCTTTTAATACTGTACACCATGTTGAGCTTTCAGAACAAGAAGTTGACATTTCTAGAGCTCACAGATTGAAAGGACGACTTTATTGAAGGGATGGTCCTGGAAATAAGAAAACGGAGGCATCTCTTGTCGGCATAGAGGACATTTTGTTCCATGATCAAGAGAGCGTTGTAGACACTTTGCACAGAAAGTCTACTCATCCGATGAATGTCAGTATGACGAGAGATGTAACCGAGAGCCAATAACGCACATGCTGACAAGGAGTAGTGACCGGTTGATACAGCAGCATGAAACAAATTTCGCAATTGAGGCTCTCCGATAATTCTTTATTGAACCGTTCCACGAGTTCTTCGCGGGTTCGGTGTCGGTAGTGTCTGCCGTCCCAATTATCGTCTTTTCGTGAGCGTTTCCGTGACCTCGAAGCAGGCCTACTCCTTCGTCTTGTCCCGTAAGTAGACGGACGTGATCCAGACTTAGGTATGGCATCTTTACCGTCCCCTTCTTCCTCCTGTGATCCATCATCGGACCCGTTACTCTCCTCCGTCAACCTCTGTTCAATGTTCTCTCGGGTTTGCCAACTTCTTGCCTTCTCAAGTAGATGCAAAACACGGCCCACAGATACGTCCAGGCGCGGATCCGAAACCGTAATTCGGTTAGTTTCACCAGGCTCTGGAGTGATTGGTTGAACGATGGGAGGATAATATGCCACTGTAGACTCTGGAGGGATGTTGGGAGTGATCACCTGACGGCGGGCACGGGGGCGACAGGTCAGGAGTGGACAGGTAGGTAACACAGGAACAGAAGAAGATGCATTCGGAACTGTCGCAGGACCTGAGTTGCTCGAGGATGCATGCGAGTCGGTTGTCAATGACAAAAATGATGCCGCAAAGGAAGAGGCGGACGCAGAGGAAGAGGAAGGTCGAGTGAAATCAGCTGTCCGGACGTGCCTCGCACAGACTGTATGTCCACAATGCAGCGTTGTCGGTGCGACTAAAGGAGAAGGTGGAGAACACGCTGGACAGGATAGCAGAGATGCATACGAACTAACGAGATCGTGCATGGTAGTAGGAAGTTCGTGAGAGGAAGTGGAAGAATTATCTAGGAGCCTATGAGGAGGCGAGCGGCCATGACCAGTCTCGGGCTCTTGTGCCTGCTGTCTGCGATCACCAGAAGCGAAGCGCCCGTCATCGCGCGCACTGCGGCCGATGACTGTCCCAGGATGCTGCTCATCGCCGGCAGATGCCGCACGGGCTGTGCCGTCTCGATTTGCAGGTTCTGTGGCCACCGTCGTCTCGGATGTCAGGGCTGCGTCTTCTTGGACGACAATGTTTTGGCGGATGTCGCTGTCGACAAGCCTCTGAGTGGTCATGAGAGGGGTCGAAGAGAGTGACTAGAGTACTCGAGCGCCATGGCGAGCTTGGAAGAGCGCAGGATGAATTGAGAAATGGTGGATACCTCTGTCGCGAGTGCTCATCGAGGATTATATAAGCATGTGGATTCCAATCTGGATTCGAGCAATATGGGTTCAAATTTTCTACAAATGGCAGTTTTATGTCGTGTCTGCAGTCGTCTGTAGCTAGAATGAAGGCATATCTTCCGAGCATTTCGCACATCTTGTCTGGATATCATTGATTGCGATTGCGATTCACCGGCGTCGGCGGCGAGGCCCTGCGCTCCCGTTTCCTAGGTAATAAAGCGACAGGCTCTTCTCCCGATACAGTACTTGTCGATCCATCGTGTAGCCAAACTAGACCAAATAACGTGAAACATGATTATTACGTACGTGCGTAACTATTGACCAAGTCGCGTCCACAGGTACCGGTATCAGTGTCATAGTCGATATTCCCTTTTCTTGTGAAATGCATGACTACAATCACAACAACATTTGACCTATCGCGCAACTATGGCTATGGACAAGCCGCGCTTACGCTCTGATACTACTCATACACCTCCCATCTCCCCGCCACTTTCGCCAACAGTTTCCAGTTCTTCGGTCTCTCGCTATTCTCCCGTTCATCGTCGCACTCAGCCGCCAAAGTCTCAAATCCCCAGCCTTCCAAGACGCCTGCTCGTTCCCACGTCATGCCCTAAACGCGTCGCACCAGATCTGCAGCTCCGACCGGTAAAGAGCAAGACCAGCAGTAACAGGCTGACAAGGTCACGAGCAGATTCAGCTCCTCCGGAACTTGCTCAAACAGAAGTGAGAGATCAAAGACGTTGGTTCAACTGCGACAGTCGCTTTGAAGTAGTGGAAGAGGATGTGAAAATAGCTGGGTACCAGATTTTTGCGGTAGAGAAATGGTGCGTCGAGTGTCATGTCGTCTATGTGTAGTGATACATTACGGTTTATTCCGGTAGGATTGTCGAGCGGAGGAGAGCAACCATTCTGCTTACAGTATACACCGGTGACCCAAAAGATGTCGTACGTCCTAACAGCGAAACAAAGTCAGGTGGCAGTTGTTGAAATCGATGCAGGTTACAGTTACAGCACTCGCACCTTCATCCTGTCTTTCAAACGGCGAAGCTCACCAAGAATGGGAAAAGGTCATCCATGAGCTTCGCAAAGATGGTGCCCGGCCTCGTGAGGTCCGTATCGCGCGAAGTCATTGTCATCTTCTCTTATTTGGTTTGCCCAATCATATAGACGGATAAAGGCATCATCATGATTACTTCTCTCGCCAACTTTCGATCCGACTATACCGTGGTATACATTCCAGATGGTGAATTCCTTGCGCATCGACAGCAGCTCTATGTGAATATCAATTTACTACGATTGGGATGCAGCGGTAGAAGTGCGCTTGCGCTTCAAGAGCCGAGGTCAGTCTTTTAGGAGGTCCGGCACATCTACATTGAGGCTCACGGCTTCATTATAGTGATGCGACCAAAGACCGCTTCATCTCAATGTTTCACTTCAGTGATGTGACGCGAACCGGTGATCGCTTTGGTCAGACGGTTCTCGAGCTCGTCAGGATAATCCAATGCGGATTGTCGCTTTTCGACATGTTTCCTATTGATTTTCAGGAGCAAGATGGTCTCCTTTGTGACGAGACGGTGAATGGAATACAGAAATGGGTTGCCGAGATTGGAGAACAATACATGAAAGTCGAGGTGAGCTTTCACCACCATTGCAGAAATGATTCGATCTGAACCCAAATGTTAAAGCCTACAGAAAGAGTTGCAGACCCTTCGATCGTTTCGGCACTTATTACCCTATCCCTCTCGATGCGAAACAAGCTCAGTGCAATCGGATTTCAAGCGGTTCCTAAGGACCCTTTCTTTCAACCGCGTCAATTCACGCGCTGCCTTGCTGCCTTTGTCAATCAACGGCTCGCTCAAGCACCATCTCCCACGAGTACTCCATGTCCCGCAGTCAACCACGCTTATCTTAATTTAACACTCATCAAAGTCATTGATTCGGCATATGACAAGTACCGCTCAACAGAACCGTACAAGCTACATCGTGTCGTGCTCAACAAGATTGATGATTTTACTTCAGCAACACAATCTGCGATGTCTAGCTCGAGAGATGCATCTCACAACAGGTCTATGTCTCTGTCCCTCTCGAAAGATCGCGAGGCAGAAATATTGGTGGAATGCACATCGGACCTAGCCAACTTTGTCAACAGAATTGACTTCCTGCACAAGAAAGACTATGGGGCGAGCATCAGATACCTGTGGACAGGAAAGTTTGATCAGCTGGAGAGGAAGAGACAGGAAAGTCTGCAGGATGACATGGACGATGATAAGGAAAGAGAACGTGAGAGAAGTGACTCGGATTACGACGGTGATGTCCTCGGTGTCCTTCCTTGGCCCAACAAAGTAACGAAGAAAATCGAGAATTGGGCAGGGTGAGTAACTATTAAGAGATGTAGACGTACTGACTTTCTAACGCAGCGAATTTGGCAGGAACAAGCTGAAGAGGACCAGTGTGGACTTGTCGAAGGACAAGAGCCCGGAAAGCTTGCGCGGAAGCACAGTCGCTATACCATCGGTTGTCATCTCGAGGTTAGCTCATTCTTTCCTAAAGCTCGAGGTGGGCTCATCACATCTATAAGGGAACCTGACGGTGCAATGTCAGGGCCAAGCAGCGGCCAAGCATCGCCCGTTTGTACGTTCGGTTCCACTCATCCTGCTCTTCATGAATGCTCACACTTTGCTTTCAGCGCCTTCAGCTTCCTACCAGAATCTCAGTGCTTTCTCTTCCGCACACACGTCTGGTCTTGCGATTGATAACCTAGAGTATAATCAGCGAGTTGCCCAGTTCAACAAGAAATGGCCGAGCCCTGTAGTCCCCGTGCGAAAGCGAGTATATAGTTGGGCAGATCAGCTAAGTGCTAATAAGCTGCGAGACGAAGTGGAGGTGGATGTGAAGGCGATGGAAGCAACTGTATTTCCTTTTGGTATTCAATATGATCCGAAAGTCTTCCCTTGGACACGCCAGAGTCCGGCTCCTGCTGCTACGAAACGGCCAAGAGTGAAGAAGCCAAAGGAGCCATTCGTACTCAAGAGGAAAAGGTTTGCCGCTGATCTTTTCTGGTGCGGAACACAGTTTTGATAATCACGATTCTTAGGTCGCATAGCTTTGATGATCAAGAGTTTCTGGATCCAAATAACATCGTATCAAAAGAACACATGAAGACAGACGTAGATCTTTGCATCCAGTGTCTTATCATGCATCGACGCAAAGCCTATATTCAAGCTTCTATTGCTCTTCTGCAGGTGGGTCATCAATCATCTTTGCGCTGTCCATCGATCACTTAGATATACCATTTTCTTAAAAGGCACTCATCCAAAGTAGCTCCTCAAGCAACGAGATGCTTATGAAGTACCATGAAGAACATTCGGCCATCCTTAAAGAACTGGGAGAGAAATGTCAGATAGCGGCGAACATAGAAGAAAACGTGTCTGTTGCCGACTCCATATCCGCAGACACGGAGGCTTTGATGTACGAAGCGAGCTTCCTTGATACTGCCAGCTTATGGCGAATGGCACAAACTCCACGGCTTCGTGTTTTCACAATTCGAGACCGAGTATTCGGCGTACGCAGTCGACGGCGCTTTGGACTTCCGGGAGACAGCCGAGATCGAATTCAAACGCATGGACGATTTAATAGAATCCAGAAGCGTATCGATGGGCGCGAGCGCCTTGTGGACTTCCTCGGGCGAACGGAAAGTGATGTAGAAGAGGAGGGTGATTTGCCGGAGAACGTGCATTTTGAGAGTGAGGAAGATAGCGAAGAGGAAGCCGATGTGCACGGGCATCCTGAGACTGAGACGGTCCAGGAAGGCAGGTTCCAAGCGATGAGTGACTGGCTTCTCGCGTTATTCACGAAATGGGGACGAGTATCGGGCGTACGCGGCGCTGAGCCTTCGATATCTGCAGAAGTGACTTCAGACACGAGTCAGCCGAAGAAAGACGAGTCCAATCAGGAGGAGTCAAGTACTCATGTATCGAGCAGCCCAGAGTTCGGCTCAAATGAAGTCATATATAAGCGACCAACCAGTTTTCGGCGGCCTGCTTTTCCCGGCAATGGCCACCCTCAGCGTTTGAGTACTGTTGGAGAAGAGGACGAGCCTTCTACTGGTCCCAATACCCCTACGATTTCGGGCCTGCCTCCGCTTTCAAATGGACATTAACCACAGTTCCCTTCAGATTTTCCTGATATGTAATTTTATGTCTTATTTTGCTTTCCTCATCGCAGCATTTGTATCCATGATCGCACAATCTACTTACTATTTTCGCGCCATACGTATCCAACATTAATAATTTTATGTATCTGTTAGCGTGTCGCAGAACAAACCCGAAGAATATAGGCTATGACCCTCCACTCCAGCCTTACAATACTGCCGGATCCAGAACTCGGAATAAGAGTCAGATAAAAGGTAGGATATTCTGCTCTATTTTTTGATGACTTTCCCCTGTGCCTTACGGAGCTGTCGCTTTCGCTCGCGATCTAACTCCTTCTGCTGTTCCGCAGCGCTCAACTTCGAGATTCTCTCTTCCTCGGCTTTCTTCCTCGCGGCAGCCTTATCCAGCTCCTCCTCTTCCTTCCTCTCCGCCTCGGCGTCTTTGCGAATCTGCTCGTCGAGCTCTTCGCGAGTTTTGCGCAATTTCGTGCGCGTCTCGGGACGGAGGGAGAACTTGCCTGCTTCGAGAGCGTCGATGAAGGAGAAGATGGACTTGACTAGAGGGAGGGTTGCGCCTGATTGGGAGGCGGGAGGAGCGCGCAGAGTGAGGATGACGTGCCGCTCGCGCTGATCTGCGGGTATAGGTTGGTTTGGTCGTTCTCTCGGCTGGTCGGTGATCTGCGACGAGAATCTAGTATCAAGCACAGAGTGAAGGAAGAGGATCAGCTTACTGTCAGTGATTTGACGTAGGGTCTAACGGCAGTATCATTCAGGGCTGCACCGATGTTCAATGAACCAGATTTGAGCAAGGCCTCAGTCACGTCCGCATATTCTGCACCAACCGTGAGTAAATAATCAGAGAGGGAAATTGACACCAGCTAACCTGACATGACGCAATAACCTCCACTTAGAAGTGGACTTTCCGTAGTCCGAGTCAGAGTCTAGGGAATCAACTTGTGAATAGTGGCCGCACAATGTACGCGAAACAAGCGCACCAAGTCCCATCTGTTCTGCTTGATAGTCCTCAAACATTCCTTCGACACGGCAGCCCAGACGAAACCCGGAACGGAAGAGCTTGGATGAAGCTTAAAATCCAATTCGATTTCATCCTCTGCAGTGACCGTCATGTCGACCAAGCCCCAGAAAATTTGATACAACATCTTCAGTCCATCATGACGCGGTAGAAGCGTGAATACCGAATGAAGAGATTCAATATTGCGACGACCCGTTGAGAAGTTGAAGAACTCCGCATGGCCATCAGGAATGAGGCCTCCTGCAGCAGATGGCTTAGAAAATTGCTGCTCCAGCAGCGCGTAATGTGCGTTGAGCCTAATCGGGGTTTGAGCTGTCTTGATCGGGCAAAGGACACGAGAAAACTGGTGTTTACCATGCTTCAGCACGCCTTTTGTTGACGGACTTTCCGGCGAAGTACCAGATTATGTAAATAAATACAGCAGCGAGGAGGAAAGCCTCTCGCTTGAAGACTGGAACATGAGAGGGATTTTTCCCTTCAGTTCATGACGGATTGAACATGCATGAAGGAGAAAACGCACGAGCTGGCCTGAAAACCAAGTTTTTCCACCTGTATTGAAGACCATCATAATCCCAAGAGGTGAGCGGAGGAGCCGGGGTCAAAGCCGTCAAAGCCTTTGCGAATTCAGAAAGGACGGACATGGTGAAACGGATGAACGTGACCAGCGAAGAAGCCTGTGACGACGAAACACGCGAAAGATGCAGATCCCATCAGTGGAACCTTATTCCGAATATGGCAATAGATCATTAACCAGTTCAAACTCAAACATTTCTGAGCTGAGGATTAATATTGGCTCCTCACCCACGTCTGAAAATGGGCCGATGAGCTGGGGATCGAGCACCAGCCCGATTCAACCACTCTCGCCTCTTCACTCGGTACTAATGCGCCTTATGTCTCTCTTATAGCCCCAGAGCTCGCCCCCTCCTCTCTCATCAACATTCCATCCATTCCCAACCTTTCTCTCTCGGTAATATTTTGCTTCATCCATAATGTCCCAGCCGAACCAAAGCCAGAGCTTCTTCTCCGTGCCGGACTTCCTAGTCAGTCTCCGTTCCATTCTGTTGCCGTGACTTGCTATTTAAGTGCTGATTTCTTCGGATAATGCCTTGTGTGGTGGTGTTCGCAACTCTATCTCACGCTGTCACCGCATCCGGGTCCATCGACGTCGACGTGACTATCAGAGACATTATCGCATCATAAATAATACCTACAGAGAAGCAGACATGGAGGTTAGGACATATTTGCTTCTGTTTGCGCATGTTGATGTCTGACAGCATCCGAAACTCAACTCATCGTCATAGGGGGCTACGATGACCGAACCGACCAACTTCGGCAAGATCGTAGTCGACGCGCTCGCTGCAATGACCAAAAATGAAGGGGCCATCGACCAGCGCCTATTGCGGATGTATCTCACTATGACGCCGTCGTATCTCGTGATGGATACTAGCATGAACTCAGAGGGCGGACTCAGCGAGCTGGCGAACCTGGCTTTATACGGCTGGTAGACATTCTTGTCGCGTTGCAGAAGCGTGGAGAGCTGGAGCTGGAGACAGTGAATGCAGCATCAAAGGCATGTTCAGAATGCTGGGGCATTTCAGGATCCTGGCGCGGATTGGATGAATGCAAAGAGACGATTAGAGAGGTGGCGGGGAAGCTGAAGACATTGCTCGACGCCAACGGACGGACGTTTCAAGGCCAACAGATATACACGCCTACGATGTAGCGGCGAAGTACTGCATATAGTCTACTTACTTGCAATTACAATATAATAATGATTTACATGTCGCAATACAATACGTCAGCGGTCTCAGGCATCGCCACACTTGTTGTATTCAGAACTAATCCTATCTACCGCGGCTAAACGGCAGGCACGGCTGCAGACTCGTCTTGATCCCTGCCTCGATGTATGCCGTCGCGGACGCAGAGTCTTTTGCCGATTCCCTCTCTTCATCTTCTCATTTTCCAAAGCCGACACGTACTTTACCTCCAGCACCCTTGGACATCGATGCTACGGCGCAAGTTCATGCTAATGGTGACGCGCATGTCGTCACATCACCCACCGAGGTCGACGATGACAAGGATGATCTCGATCAGAAGGCGACGGAGCTGACGCCTCTCAGAGCCCACTATCTCAAGAAGTCGCTCATCTCATCGCAATTTCATCGCGAACTGGTCGGGATATCTACTGGCTCGCCTATACCAAATGTCTCGACTCTCTCATATCTTGGTCCGCCCTTTAATCCTCCGCCCAAGGAGGCTCCTCCACTTGACTTACCCTTCCTGAAGTATATATTTCGACAATTCATCCTGACATTTCCTTTCCTTTCTACTGCTCCGAAGGATTTCTTCCCAGAAAAGCTACAACCGTTCATAGCAAGCGTACTCTCGCGCAACTTCACTACAGTCAACTTTCTGGAAGAGGATGCGGAGAAAGCAGAGGAGGAGACGCGAAGAAAGATACTGTCAAAGGTGGAGAAGCAGTTTTCTCTTGTGATTGGGTCTGCTACCAAACTGGTGGAACGAGAAGAGGTTGTACGTCTGACACAAGCAGACTTGAACCGAATTGAGGCGCTTGCCAAGAAACGACGAGCCAGGCAATCCAAGAGGGAAGACGTATTTGAGGTTAACATTGTTTGCATACGCGCCGTCATTGACAAGGGTCGGATGCGAAGCAAAGTGCATGAGGTTGGTGTTTTCAGCTTCTATGCACAGGATGCAGAAGTTAAATGGCAAGCAACAGGAATTTATCATCAGAACACGACGATCAAACTTTCCCGATGTCTTTGTTTCTAGACGGTATGGCGACTTCAGATCATTAGCGGAAGAGGTGAACATCTCAGCTCTGGATATTATTTGATCAAGCTCATTGCTGCCTCCCCAGCTTCGGAAACGATATCCAGATGAGGAAGTCCCTTCCCCTCCGGCGAAGGACAAAACAACAGTATCAGCAGTAGCATCTGCACCAGCGACGGTGGCTGCGAGTCCAACGGCATCGATGATGCCAGGCTCCTTTAACCGTCAAGCGAATGACAGTCAAGAATCTGTTTTATCCTTTAACACGCAACAGGCAATTCAGAATATACGTCTAGCTCGCGAGAAGAATCGCCTAACCCTGAGGGCTTACCTTCATACTCTCCTCAACAACTCGGTGCTAGGTTCTTCACCTGTTTTGCTACATTTCCTCACGTCAGATCCAACAACACTGAGCAGGGACGAACTGGATGACGCTTGTAGGAGAGAAGAGGCTGATAGGAAGCGAGACGAAGGACGCATTCGTTTTGCCCACGAGATCGCTGCGCGGGTTGAAGGCTTGCGCAATGCCATCAAGAGTATGAAGGGCGATATAATGCAAAAAGGCGTGTTGTCTATTCGATCATCTTTCACATGCCTAACATCCCTTCAGATGGCTTATCGCACGCCTTTGCGATTATACGTGCTACGGAGAATGTGCGCAACCTACCTCAAGAATTTCAGGCGGTTTTTGAATGGGGCCGAATATCGTATGTTCATCGGTGCAACACATTTCGAAAATCCATTGACTTTGGGTTTTAGTCTCGCTTCCATCCTCTTTCAGCGCTTTGTCGCTGCGGATGATGCGTCTGAAAGCTTCGCCACTCTGAAGCGCCTGCACGGTCTTATGCCTTATCTCATGCTTAGAGGCATCCTCAAGATCAGTAATCCTGTGGCGATGGTACGAGGCGTGCTTGACCTTTTCCTAGCTCAACCTTTTGGTGGAAGAAGCTTGTTACAGAGGTATTTGATTTGAGTTGTTGTTCCTTCAGTAGCTCTTAATTTTGCTCGACAGGATGTTTGCGAGCTCCTTTCAGGAAAGCGTGAAGACGCTAGAAGAAGACATTGAAGCTGTCAAGGATAAGATCGAGGATGACGTCATCTGCGAGAAGATTCGCCAGTTTATCTACGCTCCTCGAGAAATCCAGAACATCTACAAATCCGATGCTTGTATGTGCAATGTATTCATCGCCTCTAGGATCGCTCTTATACAAGCCGTCTTAATAGCAAAGGAGGGTGTAAACCTCTTGACAGTTGTACTTCGTTCTGGAGAGGCACCTTATTTGACAAGACCTCAACTTTACCGAGTGATGAGAGCTCATCGAGCACACGCCGAATATATGCGGCACCGTTCTGAGCTTGCTGATTCTGACGACGATGACGGACCTCAGGATGATGACGCTTGGTTATACGAAGATCTTACGATTTTGGCTAAACTATATTCGCAACTGCGGGATAAGGAAGAAATAATAGATCTAATTTTTGAAGTACGTTATCGGTTCGTTCTCGCAGTTGGAATGAGTTGATTGACAATTAATTACAGTCGACGACTTCAAACTTCTTCAAAGACATAATAACTATATTCTACTCACCGCTAGCTCAAGTCTACAAGGCTGCTAGTATAGGCGATTCCTTAAGCGACCTCCAAACGTTCATAGACGATCTAATCCGAACCGTAGAAGCGGTAGAAGAAGGTATATATTCCGGACCTTGAATCTGTGTAGGATATTAATTTCCATCTGTCCCAGCTTCTCAAAACAATCCAAATCTTGTCGTGCAGACCTTCATCGATCTTGTCGAAAGACACGAACAATCTTTCTACAGCTTTGTCCATAAAGTGCACTTGAAAGGGGAAGGCTTGTTTGACAGCTTAATGAAGTGGATACAGGTTTTCATTTCAGTCTTTCGAGATGGATTCGGCGAGAAAATTAGCTTGGAGTTCCTCCTCCCGTACTCCGGGCCGGAACGAGTTGCGTTAATGAAAGAGGTTGACGAGGTTGCGGTTTATCATTACAAACTCAAGCTTGCGCACGAGGAGAAGCTGAGGCGCCGATTTGGCCGAGCACAGGGACAATCCGAGGCAGACGCTGAGGATGAGTTCACTCAACGACTAGTTGATGGAGTTGTGCATGATCTCACTTTTGGAGAACTTGTGCGTGGAGACGCAGAAGAGATGGGTGCCGCGATGAGCGATGATGAGGATGATAACAGTGATGACAGTGACGATAGTGATGACTTCGACGAAGAGGACGAAACCTCGAGTGAGGAGACCGCTTCAGAGAGCGAGTCAACACCGGAGGATGCACCACCCGTACCCCCTCCAAAGCCAATCTCTAGATCATCCACTTTCGACCAGTCGCCGCAGTCACAAACTTATTCCCACCAGCTTGACCAGCCACGCTCTGATACCCTTAGTCCACATCATTCATCCTACCCGCAAGAGCAGCGTGGCAGAGTTTCGGAACAAGGATCTCCAGTGCGCAAGGTTCGGTCTCGTTCACGATCCATAGGCGCAATAAAGTCCATGTTTTCGCGGTCCGGACCTAATACGGATGTTCCGCCTGTACCTCCATTGCCCTCCTACCTTCCGCAGTCTTTACAGTCAAAGCCTCTCCCACCGAGCCCGCTTTCTGCAAGGTCTCCGGGACAGCCTGCTCGCCGACGAACGCCTCCACCGCGTGTCAGAAAGAGGAAAGGTGCTATGGTTCTGCAACCGCCGGAACTGACGGAGATCCCCAAACTGCTGCCATTGTTCGTAGAGATTGTAAGGATTTCCTATTTCTTCCTTGGGTTTGTCTCAACTGACGAACTTTTTTTGGCGCAGATGAAACCTCAGTTAAGACCTATGTCGCTCTGAATCTGAACTTCTTTTATTTTCATTTAATTTTCATACATGTATGCATGGACCTGTGTAATCGTGCTTGGTCATTTATTGTGCTGAAATGCTGCACATTTGTAGTAACATTCTGAATTGAATACGCTCGCAGGGAGATTGTTTCTGACTGGATTGGTTAATGATGATTGCTGATCGACGTGATCGACGTACCGTGATCTACTTCACTTCAACTTGCGAGGAATCCTTGTTATTGAACATCAATACCATGACCGTAGCCATCAAACTGGAATCTCTCTCCACCGACACCGATGCATCTCTCCCACTTCCACCTCCCTCCGATGCAGTCATAGACCAACTTCAAGCCCTAGTCGGCTCATCCACACTCAATTCTGATCCAAACACCATCCAAGTCCGCGCAGCGGCCCTCTTCGCTCGTCTCAAGGCGCTCAACCGCGCGGCCAATGCTGCCGTGCGCGCGCACAAACAGGCTACTGCCGACTCAAGGACGGAGATGGACCACACGCATCTTGGGCTGCAGAACTTCCTGTATGAGAAGAGGCATCTGGAGAGGGAGATTGAGAAATGCAGGCAGTTTGCGTGAGTCGGGCTTCTTTCATGTTTTCCTGTTGGTCAAGCAGGAAGTGTCTGACGTGGTCTTGTTTCCCTTGTTAATTGAAGGTCTGTATACCAAGATATAACGCTTCACCCCATTGAGGAATTCCTTGAACTCGCTCCGGAAGATGCGCGAACGGAAGAGACCATGCAGAACGAGCATCAGCTCATGTTAAACAGGCTCAGTTTCGAGCTTGCTGAGAGACAGCGGTATGCATGATCACATTTCCCTACAATGGTAATGCAAGCTCCTATTTCGATGCATTGGCGTCTGCAGATTGGACCAGAAGAAGAAGGAATTGACGCAACAAAAAGAAGAGCTACTCAAACAGGGCAAAGCCAAAACGGCGACACTGGATAATGTGAAGGGGCAGGTCGACCATTTGATGAAGGTTTGTTGGAGCGTCTGTCTGTGGCTTGTAACCCATCATAATAACTGTCTTCCTCTAGACTGCGTCAGACATTCAGAAGAAAGTGGACGACATGGTCAAGACAACATTGGAGACATCATGAGCACTGATTCTACGGCGCGGCATTTTTTATTAATGAGCAGCCACCCATTTCATTGCACCTCGGACTGGTGCTCGGCCGACGAATGTAAGGAGTGCCGTCTCCGATCCGCTAGAGAAAAATAGCACGCCGCGGTCTGGAAGAGGGAATGCACGCAAACCGGCAGTGTTACTCTGTATGACTTTATATTGGACACTTTAGCACAGATGATAATACAAGCCACTTCGATGACGCGATTGTAGAGCCAGAAAAAGCAACGGGCAAAGAAGATAAAAAAAACAGCTTCTACACAAAACGAAATGAGGTCGAAAAAAGTGGATGAATGCGCAAAGGAGTGGGAATGGTATAGAACGCGCAAGTACATTGTCAATTCAAGAAAGAACCCGGCAAGACAGGAATAAAGGAATAGGCGGAGCATTCAATCCTCATCGGGGTCACTGAAGCTCCCAATGTCACTCATCTCCGTGTCTTCTTCTTGCTCTTCATCAGTCGCGGAAGGCTTCCCATCAGCGGCATCGGCCGCCTCTTTCGTAGCATAGCGTTGTACATAGTCTAAAATCGTTAGGGCATTCATCTAGGTTGAACTATTTCAGAAGTGGGTATGAGTCATTCTCACCTTTGACCTTCGCATCGTAGTCTTTCGGGTGGCGCATCAGGAGAGCAGCAGCATCGCCATTTAGCGGGTCGTTAGGATTAGGGTATCGCAGGAGTTGTGGGAGGAAGACCTCAAAGATATTGATCATATCTAGTCAATGCAATAATTCATTAATCCCGGACACAATATAATAATACTACGGAGGCCGTACCGAACATTGGTGACCATGTCTGATTGATCACGTCTAGACATACTGAGCCACTCCTATCGCGGGAGGTCAGCTGCTTGAACAGATGAATATGAAGAAGACGGCGCGTGGACATACAGCTCATCGATGTTCGGATGGAATATCTTGTTCATGAAACCAATGGACGGGGACTTGTACGGATATTGATCGGGGAGCTCGACGTGGATTTTCCACACTCCTCCAGCGAAGGGGGCTGAAAGCGCAAGTGCTTGGTCAGATAAATGAACAAATTACGACAGATACGTTGAACCTGACGCACTCTCTTCTGGGCCATGAAAGCGCACATAGAATTCCTGGATGTTATCGTTTACGAGGGTCACTTCGTAATCGGACATAAGACTGTGGCAACATTATAGACATATCAGAGTCCATATCGCCACAAAGGATGTTAGTATGCATCAAAGACAGGGCATACAGCTTCATAACATCCGTCTCGATGCGACGCTTGCTGGGATTACTGTATAGGCGACAGTTACGCATCAGTCAAAGGATCATTAATGAAATATATATATTAGAAGTACTTATCATGGTGTTGAATGCTCAATGAGATTTGAGGAAGCAAGAAACAGGGCGAGGGACGACGAGGGGGGTGATTACAGATTAGAAAGGAGGAGGCGCGGTTCGAGCTGTGGTCAGGTTAAGTACCCGTCTGCTGCGATGATCGCTCGGGGTCTGCCGATCGCGTAATTACTTCATTACAACTTGATTACAATATTTCCGTTACTTCACTTGTATTCAAACGGGAATGTTCTCTCTTGAGACAAGCTTACAACAAGAAACACGATCAAAACAATAGAGAATACAGAAATCCATTATACATGTACACCGTCCTATGTGTTATCGTCCGTTCTAAATCCTTACGCCATTGTCGGCCAGGATACCCGGCCGTTCAAACCCGGAAGCCCTAATAATACCATTCTTCCACAACGCATCTCACGGCGTCCTCAGGGCATGTCCAAGGTGTACTTCGAAGGCCTCCAGGACCCTAGGACTGCACTCCGACGCGCTGCGGTGGTCTGGGCACTGGCGATCTCGGTACTCTGTGTGGTTCGAGCCCTCCGTAGCCGTGACCAAATGGACTCAAGGTCGTCCGAGCACTGGGTGCTTCGCTCATTTCATGGAGCGGCGCAGGGCCATCATGGACGCTGTGGTGTACATCTCGCTGTCCATAGGCGCGGTGCGCAACGAACGCAGCTGCAATTGTAATTGACCGCTTCGATGATTAGAATGTCGGACGGGCACAACTCGGAGTAAATACTGACCAAGAGAAAAGAGAGCAAATCCACCCAGGAGAAGCATTTCCTCCTGCGTCTGTGTCAAAACACGCCCTTGCCGCCGGTGGTGTTGAATTACCCTGCACACATTAGAACGTTGTCAGCTCCTTGATCTCAAAACGTTCAAAATCATGCACCTACAAAAGCATCAACGTCGATATAGCTATAATGGCAATCGAGGTCTGTGTCACTGTGAATGTGTCTGTAAACCATGTATTCTCTGAGTTCGCAAACGAAACGGAAGAAAATAAGTACGCAAAATCCAGCTTACACAATGAATCAGGCATCCTTTTGTTGATGTATCGCGCCGTCAAGAACAGCACTCCAGCTACATCGTGTAAATCGGAGGTCGACACGAGAGTAGCACATTGGTATCCGTTAATATCAGTAGACCCAGAAGGTTGAATGAGAATATGATCATCCTAGGAGAAGTATTCATTTACCGATGAAGATAGAGCGCAGCATGTGCCCGCGAAATAGCGCCATTGCGATAAGCTTGAGGCTGCCCAAGGCAAGAACTATAGAAGGAAGAAGACAAAAGAATGCAGAAGAAGTTGTTCAAGTAGGAAAATAGACAGGGCCAAATTACGAGGATTCCGGGGTCTTGCCAATGGATCAATGAATGGGTATCTCTTGTGTGCGACTGTGTAGAGTATTCGTCTGAGTTAAGATTTCGAGATTCATTGGGAAGGCGCTTTATCTAATATCTTGCGTCGACAATGCTGCGAACACGAGGCCCATCAGAATCAGCCGATATGCACGCACAAAACAAGTGCTTATTGACATCACGATCAGATCAGAGAACGTGGTATCGCCGTGGCTGTTGACAAGGGCAACCCAAAGTACATAGTGCTAGTACTAGTGCTTCCTCCGTATTTATGTATTCTTTTGATCTCAGTTTAGAATACAACATCCTAAACCCACGCCTTACATAAGTATCGTTACAGAAATAACAACATAATGATCAAGTCAGGTATACACTTGTAAATGTAGGTAGGCATGCAAGTCTATTGAGTTGAACTGTTCTTTTCCTCCCTTCATAATATAGATCACTCAATCTCCGATGACGATCCACCGAAGCTTTTCAGCCAGTCCGAGTCCCGCATCGCCCCTCCACGCTTTCTATTGCATAAACCAACTATGCCTGTAATACGCCTGGTACCTGCTGAACCGTTGGCACTCCTCCTGGGTTAGGCTGAATGACGACAGAATGCCCTGGAGCCTGTTGAATGACATAGGGCATTTGTCCGTTCCCGTACATCATGGGTTGTCCGCCGTACCCGTAGCCCCCATAGCCATATCCACCAGAAGCACCAAAGCCTGGCAAGATTGCTGTATCCTCATACCATGCTCGAGGATTCATCGCTGAGAGTGTGCTGCCCAGCTTAAAGGTCAAAAGCAGCGCAATGAGGACTGGTAATTTATTTTTGAATGGTCAAGGATCAATAAGTGAAAACTAGCAGGACGTACGAATGCCGAAGGTGAACCATGAGAAAGCCATGATAGATTTCATCTCATAGCAGTATTGTTTCGCAGACACTGTACCTGCAGTCAGGACCAAATGTAAACGAAGTAGTCAAATGGACTCACTGGACCCGTTCTTGGTCTCCTGCCTTCCGGTAAGAGAGAAGCATTCAATGTGTCCGATGACATCGCTGGACATAGCAATTGTGGGTGGGTCAACACGTCTATGCGATGACAGAGGCTTGCTTACGCTGACCAAGCTGCCAACGCTACAATTGGGAGAATTTGAGCATGATGAAATATCTTTCTGCAATATACGGTAGCTCACCTAACCAGAGGACATCCAACACGAACAGGATTATTGCATCGTACAGGAGGGCGGAGCGTTGAAAGCTTCAGAGTAGGCAGTAGTCAGTTAGATACGGGTACAACGTGCTTGGGATACCCGTACATGAATATGCAGACGAGAATTGTCAAGGAGGGTACGATAACAGCATATATTGTATAGTCGCCTATTGCGATCTGTGAGTAAGTGCGTCTGGACAATTATACAGATGAAAGATGCGCACGATGGATGTTCGGCAGGAAAAGACTGGCAAAGTTCGCAGCAAGACCGAGGACGACAGCCGAGGCGATGAAGACAATGCCTACATGTCGGACATAGAGGACGGGTAAGTAGCAAAGCTGGGAGACAAATACCAAAAGACCAGCGCACCGAGCTCGAAATACCGCGAGATCCGTAGACTAGGCATGGGTGATAATCGTGAAGATAATACTCGTCGATACCAGTCGTTGGCCAGTTAAGGTGAGCTGTAAGTTCAAAATGCTCGGCAATCGTCACTAGTGGTCCTCGAGGAAGGAACGAGGCGAGGCGTTGAATTTGAATTTATTTGGTTATTTATTTACTCACGGAGTTGTACAAATTCAGAATTCGCGACGCGTTCCCAACAAAGATCACATGACGTCAGAACAAGGCAATGAACTGCTTGCTAAGCAGTTTCCTCCATTTTGATCCCTGATGAGAGCTTTGCTGCTTGTGGACCCACCCTGCCTCGTGTTTTTTTTTTGACTCTTGTACACCCTCTCGGCCGAATTGATAGGTGTTATGTACATCGTAAAATACAATCTATTTCCATTTCTTTTGTCTACTAGTTTGAAGGTAGTAACTTCTGATAATTCCGTTATAATCCTATCAACATGTTCCCCCATAAGTTATCATCATAAAATCCCAAAATGTGTTGGGTATATCTCATCGGTCGTGGGTGCGTAATTACCTCATTTTCGCGGTGGTGGAGGCGGTCGCGGAGTCGTATGTGTTCTCCTGGAACTCGAGGGCTCGGCTTTCCTCCGCTCCCGCTCCTGCTCACGATCCCGTTCGCGTTGTCGTTCACGTTCGCGTTGCCGTTCTCGCTCGCGATCACGGTCGCGAGCAGCACGATCCCTATTGCGATCGCGCGCGTCTGCACGTGTGTGTGCGGTAGGCACCATCCTGGGCCGCTCTACCCACACCCAGAACGCTGATTTACGGTATTCAGCCATCTTGGGCTTCTCTGTCTTCTCCGCCGCACCTGCTGCGTTCGGTCTGCGCGTGCTGCCCTTGCGGCGACTGGGCATAGCCGTCACCGGCGCCGGCAGGGTCTTATTGCGTGAGTTATGCATGTATGGGCCAGACTTGGAGCCCTTGCCGAACCACGGATAGACAGGTGCTGGATACAGCCAGACCTTCCTGTGACCATTCCGGTGCTCCCGGAGTGCCAAAAACAATAAAAATAGCAAGAAACCCCAGGCTAAAACGGTGTGAATCAAACATCCACCATCAGAACATGTTCATTGATGATCTTAAGCTCAAAGCGGATGTCCTCACCTAAAATAAGATTAAATATAGAGAAGGCCTCTAAAACCCGATATTGGGCGTGGAATATATCCGTCGTAACTAAAAGGAGTTTCTTAGTTCGCAGCACAGAGTTTGCGACTTCGCGCAAGGATACTTACATCCGGGGAATTCTACGGGATCTTCAAGAGTCGAATTGGAAGAAAAACATTCCACGTCTGCTTCAGCTGACTCAGAAGCCGCAAGGAAACTCCCGAGGGCCAACCAGAGGACGGCAAGTAGTCCGAGGCAGGCAAGTTCTATGCGCGTCGTGATTGGACTTCTTTGCTTGAACAGAGTAGACACAAGCCTACAATCTTTGTTCAGCAAAAATTTTCGGACCCTAAAATAGAATAAAACATACAAAGAAAGGATAACCGCCAGAGTGGCGGCCGCCACGAAAATTGCAAAGGGCACGAAATGAGCTATTAATAAAAATTAAATAAGATCAATACTCCTATCATCCATTGCCGATCGTCACGAACAAAATACGCACTGAGATCGGAGGAAACCAAAATTCGTTGAAAATGTATCGCTATCGCTAAGCAGATGATCGTGCACACTAAAATCCCGACTAACAGAAAGAAAGCATGATCAATATGGATGCAGGTTGCCAGAGTAAGTGCTCGCTATTACTCACTAAACACCCCTAGTCGGATTGCATTAAAGATTGAAGGTATGCATGACCTCTTAGGCGCTAAGCTCGAAGATGTAGACAATCTTCTGACACGAGAGTGACCGCCAAACAGCTTCATGCTTGAAGGCATCGGCATGGCTGTTGCTTCTGACTAGCGCTCAAGAAGAAAGAGAAAGCAAAGAGTGAAGGTGAATGTGCTGCTACCACAACGACAAAGTGTTCTTATCCCGTAACTGATGGTTGGGATGGAAAAGCGAGGAAGCAGCGTGGCAGACGGCGGACAAACACCAGGAGGAGGGGAGGGCGGGCAGCCTGGGGAGGAGAGCCAGATCCACGAGCAGTCGGGCTCGCAAGGGCAATGCGGCTTTTGTACATTTTTCGTGTGCCAACAAAGATCCGATAGAACTTCTCAATGTCGAGATATCAGCACGGCGACGCGGGCATGCGACTGCCTGAGAGACTTTCGAGTGCCTCGAGGCTTGCAATTTGCGCAAGAGGGTCCTTCTATGAACCGAAGAAATAGGTCCGGCATAGCCGCTCATAGGCCTCGTGTAGCTTAGTCATCATTAGTCATCCATTCCGTCTGCTCTAGGCGTGCTCTGGAATAGAACTGACAAGCCTCCGAAATGCATTCGGAGAAACGAACAGTGTGAAACAGAGAAATTTTCAGCAGATAAGGTGCTTTGAGGATGTCGATAGCATTTATACATTTCACTTTGCACTATCGTACACCTTTACCCTTTTGTATCCAAATTTGACCCACTAATCAGCCCACCTCGGCCCGCAATATACCTCCGAGGGAGAGATATTCACCGAGGCACTCCGGGTTCCTTAAAGTAGAAGTGTTAATCAACGTCACCGAAGAACCGTTGATTATCTGAATGCAAGAAAGTCTTTGTCAGTAACACGTTGTCTACTCATTGCGGGGAACCTAGTTCGCAGGCCAATGAGACGATCGGACCAGACTCACTTTCTTCACGGGAACCTCGACTCGCTTCCCATTTAGCGTATATGGAATGTCATTGACCTGGATGATCTATATCGTATTCATATTTCAGCTGAAGTAGTTCCGTAATTCGTTCATGGGATTGAAGTGAAAACGCGTGAAAAGAACGGGGACACAAAGTTTACGCGAGAATAAAACAAGAACGCTGTGCTCACCCTCTCGGGCACATGGCGTGCAGTTCTTCGTGCGCGAACTTCTGCCTTGATGCGCTTTTCTAATTCTGGTGTGCAAGTGCATCCTTCCTGCAGCTTGACGAACAAGATTACGCGCTCATCTGATCCGCCGTTAATGTATTGCCCCACGGCAAGGCAATCAAGAATAACATGTTCTGGGGGCATTGTTGGTCCGGGTATAAAGCACATGTCTATCACATCGTAGATTTCAGCCGATCCAAAGCGGACGCCTCCTGGATTTCTAGACGAGAATATAAGTCCAAAACAAAATCAGAGTTAAATGAAGTCAGCTGAGAGCACGCACAAAACACCATCGCTTCGTCCCAGCATGACAAGCCCACCTCCATTTCCGCGTCTGGAAGGTGTAATAAGAACGTGGTCACCATGGTCTAGGCAAACAAAATAAATATCGAATGAGTCCGAATTCATTAATTTCACGGAAGAATTGGAGCTGGCACGCGAGATAGTTAACGGTAGAATGAATCAAAAGTTCTCTTTTGTCCGAAGGACAACTGGAAGAAAAATATCGAGATCCAACGAAAGTCAAACCTACACCACACGTCCTTGAATCTGGAGAAGTAAGCGGCACTATGTCTTGACTCTGCATCGAATGCAAGACTCGGATACGTGCCAGGAAAAACCTTCAATGGCCAGAAACCTGCAGGTTGGCACGGGAATGGACGCACGCACACCAGCTCCCCGGCCTCTCCGGGGCAACAGACTGAACCACCCTCAGTGAAAGTCTCGATTGCCATTCCGAGCTCGCGACACTGGACTTCGCCACGGTACACGGGCAAAGCGGTGTTCATACCTGCGAAGAGGGAACAGATGTCTGTCCCACCTGACCATATCGAGGTAATGCGATAGTCACGGCGGACAAGTCAGACGGGCGGTTTCTGTATACTTTAGGGCAGATTACTCACCCGTGATTGATGCGAGAAGTACATTAGGATGAATGTGCTCGTAGACGTAATCATAAGACGCTCCAGGGAGAGGAGAGCCAGTGGAATAGATATGCTTTAATGTAGACAGATTATGGAGCTTTCTAGGTTCATACACTTTCTAAATTCAAGGTCATGCCCGTCATTAAACTAATATTCGCGGCAAGCAATCAAATTTACTTACAGACAGCTGATCAATGTACTTTGCGCTGGTACCAAATATTGTGATCCCTAGCTCGTCGACAAGATTCCATAAGAACGCCGGATCGCGGAGCGGACTACCATCGTAAAGCACCAGAGTACTACCGATCGCAAGACCGGACACTAAGAAATTCCACATCATCCAGCCGCTGGCGGCGTGCCGAACGGACAATTGAAAACCATACATAATCAGTCAAGCACATGCGAGTAAGGACGAAACTCGTGATGCATTGAAGGAATTTGAGAGGGAAGAATAAATTCATGACCAATACACTTACGTGGTGGTATAGTAGAAGAAAACATCTTCCGGGCGGAGGTCCGCGCAGATCTTGAATTCTTTCAATAACTGCAAAAGCATGCCTCCTGCACGATGAACAATCGGCCTTGATCGATATTAATACCTATTCTCCTTCCATAGACAGGAGAGATACTCACTTCGGTCTTCCTAAGCAAATCAAACTTTAGAAAAGAACGGTTTTGATCGTATAAATAGACTTACCGGTCGTTCCAGAGCTAAATAAAATCCAAAGCGGCCAATTGAATCCCATTCGTCTCCATAATATCGTGCCGTGACGGTCCTGTCCAAGCTTCTTGGATTTCCCTCTGCTGACAAAATTATCCCAATGTTCCCAGTCATCTCTCCATCCGTCGGAAGAGATTTCGAGAGAATCAATAACGATGACTTTCTCAGGTGCACAATTAACTTTGGTCATGACGTCCAGCAAGGTCGATAACTTCGGCAAATGCTGATGCACTTTGCCATTGTAACTTGTGTGAAATCAGATTAGAAGGGTTCCTTTCAGTATCTACTCTGAAGGGCGTACATGACGCCATTCACACTGAACACAACTTTTGGCTGGACTTGATCAAACCTAGGCTTGGATAAATACTTGAGCCATCATGTTCGTTAAGTGGCACGTACCGTTCCCGGACGCCGTCAGGCCCAAAGTCCGCGGACGCACTGACCCAGATGCAGCCTATCGCAAGTTCGTTCAGAAACGCTTCGTTTCAATAGGCCACAAGAAGTAACACGGCCTCGTACCAATGGCGGTCGTTGCCAGACAAGCAGCAACATTTTCCTTCGGAACTGTTATTATGGATCTAATTCTTCGAACGATAATAGGCGCATACAATACAGTTCGAGCAATATGAACCGACGCGATCGCCAGGCTGTAATCCAAGATCGAGCAAAGCAGAGACCAAATCGGCGACAAGCGCGTACAATTCAGCATAAGTAATGCTCCTTAGGCTTGCAGGGTCGAACTTTTCTCCAAGTCGAGGCTCGACTTAGCGAAAGTAAGACATAGTTAACTCCGAGAGGGTTCAGTATTTGAAGCAAGCTATAAAATGACATACCAACTTGAACGAGAGCAACTCGGTTTCCTTCATCGCCGTCTCTCCATCTGAGCATATTCTCTGCCCAATTGAGCTTTGTCTGCTCGCCCTTGAACCAATCCGGATTATCCTTCGGGAAGCAGTCTTCATCGACAACATGCCGACCTCTATCTCCTATGATACCGACGTCATCCCATACAGTACCCCAGAAATCTGATTGACGCGTCACAGAAAAACGCCAAAGATCCTCATAAGTCTCAAGTGGAGGATGGATCGTGTACTTATGGTTAAGTTTTCTGAGCAAGGCAAACGTTGGTGTGTCCTCTGGATTAGACGGTTCCCAGAGTGGCTTGACCTCGATTCAATTGCTTGAGAATTTGGATTAGATGTCTGAGATAGAGCGGTGTTTGTCATGGCAAAGGGACAGTTCTCGTGAAAGTAACTGAAGGATTTGGTTCCATGGCCATGAACAAGAGCACATGGCCATCGAGGCAGGTGATCGCCTTTTCTATCTAGAGAATCATATTTATTGATCTACGCCGGGCAGATTAATTCTTTCGCGGGACGGCGCCGGATGGGCCGGTCAAGGTCCCATATACCATATCAATAATGGTAACTGGTCTCTGTTAAAGACAAGAAGCTACGACTTTGAATTAATTGTACTGTTTGCAATTGAAAAACAATCGTGAGTCTCAGTACTGGTATCTCGGGCTCCTGCTTTTGAATGAACCTCCGAGGGAAGTAGTTCTAAACCAATTTACATACTACATAACAGCTGAGCACAAGACATATTTGCGTCTGTAATTTACCGGCTGTAATAGCAAATATTAATGCTGATATCAAGATAGCACTCGACACAGTCATGATAAGAGAGTGAGGTAAGAGAAGTGGAAGGAGAAGAACGGAACATTTGGAAGAGGCGCCACTTAATGCTAACTCCGTCCAGTCAGACATAATCGCCAGAAGAGAGGGGAGAATTTCAAGCCCTTGGGTGAACTTTGAGTCTGCAGAAGCGCTTATATACGTACGTGGCAGATGGCCACGTCCATAGGTGGACTAGAATGAAACTTGCCCTTGATTCGATGACAAAAAGGAAGTGCCAGCAGTGGTGATGATCATGATGATAGGAGGCGATGTACATTTATGTACATCCGGGCTCCAACGTTCGTCGGTGTCTGAAGGAGCAGCGAGTCTGACTTTGGGAATCGCCCAACTTGAACGAGCAGTGCGAGAACATCGATACGAATGAGACGCTTACTTTGCGGGCGTTATGAAGGCTGTCCTATGCGAGAGTTGCGGAGATTAGGCACGCATGAGAAACGTGTGGGGAGAAGTGAATGGACGTATGAGATAGACGTGACATCAACAAGATACAGACAGACCGAGTATGGGACGAGACCATGGGTGCTATGAGGTGCTATGGCGCATATTTCGGGATAGGGAACAGTCTCCGTTTAGTAATACCCCAAATATTAGTGCGAATGAGAAATTGCATGCGGCACGTCTTGTGTGCGCTAGAAAACAACCGAAAGGGAGACAAGACATTAGACAAGCAGTTTTCCTTGAGGCCGACGAGGCGGACGGACGAGTACTAACTAGTGAGTGAGGCTGAATAAAATAGAGTGGAGCGAGTCGGGCGCCGGCTCGGCCGGGGGATGATGATAGCCGGCCGAAGAGAAGTGAGTCATCGATCGATCGAATGAGGGAAGGGAAGGAACGTGCGACCAAAGCCACACACACATAAAATGAAAAGGCTTGGCCCTTCGCCTTCATCTCTTCTTCAGTCTTCCGCGCGTCACTTTCAATCCACTTCCTTCCTTCCTCGGGTCTCACTTTGCTTTTGTCCTGTCCTCTGCCCTCTTATAACCGCTCACTAAGCATTGCCTCTCCCACCGAAGCTATAAATCTGTCGCCGCAACTGGTCATCTCAGATCCACAACCTCACCTCGTACCTCTACCTCCCTCACCAGCCTTTGTGAATCCAACCTACTCTTTGGTACAATCCGAAATGGACAAGTACTACGCACCTCATACCCCAGAGTATAGAGCCCACAGTCACATCCAGTATGATCCTTTGCACTTTTCTATCCGCCACCGGCCGCAGTGCTAATTGTTGGTCGCAGAGAGACTTATCTTTGGGAGGATGACCAAGGCTCCCTCAATGAGACACTCATTGCCCTCAGTGCAGCCTACCAGGCCCTTGCTCGTTATATCAGCGGCGCAGACATCTATCTGATGCCACGCTCTCAACAAGATCTTCTTGAGAAATTGTACGTTCCAGATAATATAGATTATATGCACAATTTGTGCTAATGCCACTCCTAGGAAGCGATATGCTGCAGATGCGATCCACAACATGATCGCGCAGTCAAGACAACCGATAAGGGAGGGCGGATATGGAAGAGTCAGTCTGCTTACTACCCGAACCTACTTCTCGAGACTAATCCTCGCTTATACAGATATTGGCCCTTGCTCACCGTTCTATTCGCACTGTCCTCGCAACCAACAACAACACCGCTGATTTGTTAAACATGCATGTCAAGCGCGATGGGCCAAGCTCGAATATACAGCCCCACGACTACGAGTTGCCGCAGTCCCCCAACAGAACGATCGTGACGAAGTAGAGCATCGTACGGGATGTTTTACGTCTACCGACTCTGCCTATCATTATTATGGCCGCTCATCGTGTACCATACTTTGGCATTGCAGCACCACTCCAAGCAATCTGTACAGGTAATCCACGCAGTTGGGGAGGGTGATATACACTACGACGCCACGCCTCTTGGGCTGCTGCTATTAATTCGCTGTGTTTTATTATCGCGCACTTCAATTGTTCATATTCTATGCCAGCCAGTCTTACCAGTTGCACGCATCTTGCTATGTATGTATTTGTCTAGAAGAAGAATAAATCTAAACTTGATGAAATGAAGACTATTTTGTGAATTGAGATATGAGATTCGAACGATCTTCATCCGTCGAACTGGATGATCGACACGAACGTGTGTCAGAAAATGTGCCAACTTCCTGAACGGGATCCACTGGCTCCTCAACTTCCTGGCTCCGGTGACCAGCCCACCCATTTGGATCGCAAATGAAGTTATCGTGCTCCCCCCTATAGCTATAATAGATCCTGGCTCGTCTCTCGTACCGTCCTCTTTCTCTTCGTCTCAAACCACAATGTTACCAGCAGGTCTAGTGCTTTTCGTGCTATCCTCGCTCTGCAGCGTAGGGAAGACTTCCCCAGTTCAGTTACCTCTTGCTCTTTCTCCTGGGACTAGACAGTCAGGTGAGTATAGTTTATACAAATTTTCATGGGTTGTACACTCGAGCTTTCACTGACCGAGGGTATCTATTTCTGCTTTTATCTGCTTGCGCTCTATGCCCGACTCGGCATTCCGTCTGCGTCTCCAATAGCCTCCTATGGAGAAACGGGCCTCAAGGGTCGTTTCTTACATCTCACGGACATGCATCCAGATATGTACTATCGTCTCGATTCCGCGGAATCAACTGCTTGCCATAGGCGAAAGCCAAAGAAAGAGAAAGAGCGGAGCGGGCCCTACGGGCTGCCATACGGGTGGGTCGTCTACTTCTATCATCTGTTTGGTCAAACATCTCTGAAGCGTGTCCTCGGTGTGTTTCAAATAGGGACTGCGATTCGCCGTTTGCTCTGACAAACTTCACGCTCGATTTCCTGGAGAAACACTGGGCGAAGGAGGTAGATTTCGTTATTTGTAAGTTTTCCGCCTTGAAATTCAAGAACGAGTCGCACGGGTACTCATGGTCGTGCTCTACTCTCCTAAACGTTACGCGTGTTTCAGGGACGGGAGACAGCGCAAGGTGGGTACTTTTTGGTCCCGTTTTCATTTAAGAACGGAAATGAATTCCAACGGATACTTTGGCGCAGACATGACAATGACCGGGAGATCCCTCGAACTCCCGATGAGATTTACGAACTTAATCGCGCCATGGCGCGTAGAATGAACGAGGTATTCACCTCGCGTGGTATACCCGTAGTACCAACTTTAGGTGAGCGATTCAGCGCGTTCCTGATGATATGCGCCTTCTTGACGGAACGACTTCGCTTCCGCCGTTTGGCTTAGGCAATAATGATGTTTGGCGTAAGTATCCCATGTGGAGTTGTGATATTATCATTTTCTTAATGTTTGTCTAATATTTCCCTCAACATAGCACATGTGAGTTAATTCCTCTTGGCTGTGAGATTTCATCGATCTAACTCGCACGATTAGAATATTATGGCTGCTGGTAGGTCCACCTGGCATTACCTGTGGATTTCCCGTATCAATCGCTTTTCAGGTCCGAACAGCATCACGAACGAGTTTTCAAGGTGAGACCGGGTTTCTTCGTTGTCACTGTGCCTGTCCTAGGACCAATCAAATATCGAGGATGGAGATCTGGTCCAGCATTTCCATCATGATGCTGATGTTGACCACATTGCTCGCATGTTTACATTTATGCCCTTATGCCCTTATGGTGTTAAGGTCTTCTGAAATTGGGCTCCGCATTTCCTATATTCCATTGAGTGCAGTAGCAGAGAACGCTTTGTGCCTCAGCGGGATGCTCAATATCAGATTTTCATTGATTTACTTCATCCGTTATTTCATGACGCTGACTTTGCTATTTTTTTACCTCCTGCACATGCGTTCTTTATGGTGGCTTGTATTTCCTAATGCAAACGTCGGGATATTTCCTTCAAATTTTGATTTTCCCGAACAGCATCTGGAGGACCTTCATCCCGTTTGAGAGCTTTCAGGTGTTTCAACGGGGTGGCTACTACTCTGTGGAAGTCATCCCCAATGAAGTCGCTGTGATTAGCTTGAATACGATGTACTTCTATGATTCTAACAAAGGTGTGTGATCGTTCTGCTATTTGGTTGCCAATTACCGTGCTCTTGTCCCTTTGTCATCGCCTCCGTCGTATGCAAAGTCGACCCACCATTCTGCATCATGATGCGTACATAGCAATTGGCTTCTAGTGGGCGTTTTCTTCCCGCTATTGGCGGAATTTGACGTCGTTGCTTGACCTTCGTCTTCTTC
Organism: Sanghuangporus sanghuang; assembly: GCA_009806525.1. Classification (NCBI taxonomy): domain Eukaryota; kingdom Fungi; phylum Basidiomycota; class Agaricomycetes; order Hymenochaetales; family Hymenochaetaceae; genus Sanghuangporus; species Sanghuangporus sanghuang. The sequence continues at coordinate 2,022,532 of VVIT01000003.1, forward strand.
TGTTTATGATCATCGTTCTGTTGCCGCGAGTACTTCATAGCCTTTTGACTGACTAGCTTTTTAAATCATCTTCTATGACCTGGATCCTACATGTCTGCACCCGGCATCGTCATGGGAACGTCTTCGCCACCGGAACGTTCTGATTCGTCATGACATGAAATACTTTTTTTCCCTTTCGGACAATTCAATCCGAACTGTTCCATCATCGCGACGTCGTGCGCCTCGATGGTGCTGATGAATGCTGATCGTTTGATGGCCTGACGCATTAACTTCAATCCCTTCCCACCTAACCCACCCGATCTTGCATGTCTATTGGCTTTTACTCGCACGATACGCCGCTTCTTCGGAACATCGTGGATTTCCATTTATTCGATTTTGGGAATTTGCGCGAACCAGCCGTGGGAGGGTGCGAATACGGCGATGATGATGACCCAGGAAACCTCCAATTTGACTGGCTTGAAGTCCAGCTCGATCGGTATCGCGAACGCGGTCTACAGGTGCGTCGGCCACCATACCACATATTTTACGGAAACTGATCAAAAGTTTATTTCTTCCTTGATTTTATTATTTCTATTCCGATTGACTCCGTTTCATCTGGTTGAATGATTACATCCGCATTTTTTCTTCTGAATACGTTCCGTTCCGAAATGCACGGTTGGTTGCCGGCTTGGATGCATGGTTACTCTATGCTCGGTTTCCGCGCGACGATCAACTGTGATGGCGGCAACGGATGGCTGTGCGGGCTTTCCCCGCACCGGTGGTAATCTTCCTTGGTCATGAGCAGGTCTGGGTGTCCGGGCATGTCCCGCCTTCACCAGGAAATTACTTCCCGGGATGTGTATGTTTCACCTCCATTGATACTCCATGCAACATTTTTTAAATCGCTTCGTTTCTGATCTCGTTTTTCATATGTTTGAAGTTCGTTCGGTACGCGGATTTAGTGCTGCGATATCAGGACACGATACTCGGACATCTATTCGGCGTAAGTACTGATTCTGTACCTTTTCCTCCTCTTCACTTCTTGCTTCGTTTGGGCGTATCCGAGTCAATCGACAATACCATTCATATTTTGCGATTCTGGATTAGCCCCCTTGGGCCCGCCCTGGTCGCGATTTGGAAGTTTCTTCCCTTCTCCAGGAGTTCGCGTCTATTCTTTGGGGTCTGCATAGAGCGTTCAGACCAATCCGACATCATCACTTCGGAGTTAAAGACTCCTTCGCAACGAGAGAACCCAGAGAACTTGAGAACTCTTTACTCTGATTGGAGACGGAATACTGACTTTAACCTTGCTTGTGTTTTTAGCACATGAATGTGGACCACGTGAGTCATTTTAGGATGTGGCTCCTTCGCAATTTCGGGATGAATCTAACTTAATTTTGTCTTTATATGCGGATCCGGCGGCAGTTTTTCTTCTTGGAGAGTGAAGATACAATACTACCCGACGAAGACCTGAGCGCGACGAGGCGAAAGGATGAAATCGACGAACAGAGCCATTCTTCTCTGGCAGAGGTGCTGTTCGAGGACTTTAGCGCACTACCGAAGAAAGCGAAGACGGACCTGGACGAGTATGCGATAATTAATGTTGGACCTTCTGTTGTGCCGAACCCGTATCTGCCGACATTCCGGGTGTATGCGTATAACGCGACAGGAAATGCGGATACGGAGGACGAAGGGATGGACGAAATGAAGAAGAAAAAGAAAAAGAAGGAGCCGAAGCGGAAACACGGACATCGGCATCCCGGGCGGGAGACGAAGAAGATTGACTGCAAGAAGAAGGCAAACCGGAGCACATGGGCATGCCGTCCGGAGAAGCCTCATTACGCAAGCAAGAATTCGCCAAGCCGGCGCAACACTCGCTGGACGCCGCTCGGCTATGCGCAGGCACGTGCCACTTCCACCCCTTGTTGTTTCTTTGAGAATAGAATACTGATCAGAAAACACGCAAAAACAGTATTGGCTGCCGGGATTGGCAGATATCAGCAAGAACACAAAGCCCAAGTTCAAGCTTGAATACACGACGATGAGCAGAAGCGATGCACGACGGCTGTTCCCGATGAAGGAGCTGCCGAAGTCATTGCGAAATGGAGATGATGATGGAGCGGAGGTTGCGAAGAAGGGGAGGAAGTACACACCGTATGGACTGAGTGATCTGACTATCGGGTCGTACCTCTCGCTGGCGCGACGGCTGGGAGATTCGAAGGAGGGGCGGATGAGGGGATTGTTCCGGCGGTATATGTATCAAGAAATGTAGAAGTAACGTAATGTAATGTATAGAGTGACCGGGGGGAAGTATGTGAGAATAAAAGGGAGGGCCGGTTGCCTTGGTAGCAGCCATCGCCAACAACTTTCTCCAGTCGCTCATCTTTTAGGTCAGGTCTGTGCTTGCTCGACTCACTCTCCTCTTACTTATTCAAAGGGCCACTATCCATCTCTCTCTTTTCTTCTATTTCTGTCCCCGTCTTTGCCTTCGTTCATCCATCTCTTACTAGTCCGGCTGGCCCGCATCCATCCTTTTTTTTTCCTTTTTATTGTCTGCCAAAAAGAAAAGGTTCATTCTCGCCTGATCGTGCACAATCTTGTCGTCCGTTCATTGCACTCGCTATAGCCTTCGCTTCGTCGTATTTTACAAAATATTTCTCGCCTGTGTCGCCATCGTAAAGTCGCCTGATACACGGCGCCGTCGCTCACATGAACGGCGCGGTTCAGATGTCCATGCTACCATCAGCAGTCTCTCTCGATTTTCTGCCCCATCACCCCCACTCTCGTTCCGGCTCGGTCTCTTCTGTTTCCTCCCATTCAAGCTCCCGCCCTCAGTCGTCTCAGGGTCATCCGTTGTTACCTGTACATAGCGCGGTCCACGATTTGAACGGAGGGGTAAATATTGACTTATATAGGAGCGCTTATACCCACACAAGGCACTCTTCTTCGTCCACCGCTTTCTCTACTGACCTCGCTTCGCCTGCCGACTCCCCGCCTTCCGCCCACGCCCTGGCGTCCTCAGCCGTAGCAGGCCACCCAGGCTCACTCAAGTCGAGTACAAGTGGCCTTCGCCAGACCCACATCCGTGCCGCCCGCGCCGCCACGTCGCCCTACCCGAGGGATGCAGAGAGCGTCTACTCGTCCTCGAGCGAAAACGAGGACATGTCCCTGTTTTTCAGTAACCCGTCTCCGCCGGACTACACGCAGATGTACATCCAGAGCCAGCACGGCTCCTCTGTCCATGCGCATCCGCACCAGCATGAACACATCTCCACTATCGGCCAGTTTGGTCGCATGACCCTCGGCCCTGATCATGCCCTTGAGCAACTTGCTGCCAACGTCCGCGCGGCCACGACCACTAGTGCATCAGACAGAGCGAAACAGATTTTCGTGCAGGCTTGGTATGTTATTTTTTTCCGTTTTTTCTGTGTTTTTTTTTCGTGCTGATCTGATCGTCGTCGATCGACTTCTACTACTCCTTTTACGGGTTCTCTAGGCTCAATGCAAATTATGCGCCATATCCAGATGGAAACGTACCGCGACAGGGACTCTACTTGTCCTACCGCCGCGTCTGTGACCAGTACGGAATTCCTCACATCAATACTGCGACGTTGGGAAAGGCGATTCGCCTGTGTTTTCCCGCGATAAAGACACGCCGACTCGGTGTTCGGGGCAATAGCAAGTATCACTGTACGTTGATATCAACTTCTGACTCGTCTGCCTAGCCGCCTTACTCACTCCGTTGATCTTGTTTTTCTTTCTTTTTGACTTCTTCTGATTCTGATCGACCTGATACTGTTGGTGATGGGGACGAACAGATTGTGGCATCCGTCCCACGACAGCAACTGAGATCGAATGGTTGCAAGATTATGTACGCAAGTCGAATAGCGCTGCAGCGGTCAACAAACAGAGTACCTCTGGTGCCGGCCAGGGCGCCAAGGCTGGTGAAGATCACTCGGAGGATGATGATGATGAGGACGGAAGTGAAGGCGCTGCACCCTCCACGTCTGGGTCGAAACGCAATTCGCTCACGATCAACAACGGCATGAAGAGCCCATCACTTATTCATATGGACACTGACAAGACGCCGACGACGAACACACTACTTTCACAAGTACAGGCATCTCAACGCGCGAATTTCCCTCCTCATGCGACGATTCGTAGGCATACATTGGGTGCAGACCCACTTACTGGGGCGTCAATTGTACCCGGTTCGCATGCTCCTTCGCCTCCCACGGCATCTGCTGCGGCCTTCATGGGCCCCGTTTCAATTCGCTCCGTGCGAGAGCTTCCCGGCTTCCCAGATATTGAAGAGGCGCTCGGGCCGGATCCTTCTTCCCCCCACGGCATCGCCGCAAGGGACGTGTGGCGTTGGTTTGAAGATCATCTAAACGCCTTGCTTGATAGCGTACGGAACTATCGTTTTGATCAATTTGAGATGAATTTGCGTTCTTTCTGGTCGAGCCTGAGCGGCGATCACAGAGAGGTTGTACACGCACCGGCCGTGGCTGGTCTGATGGCAAAGGCCGATGCCCTTGTTTATAATGTATGTTTCATCTCCGATCCTTGATTCAACAAAACAGTACAGACTAATTTATTCTTTCTGTTTCAGGAAATCCTTGAGATCTTGCGTTCGCAGATGTTGTCTCCCATCCCGCCACAGGCTTTGACTAGCCTTAGACAGCTGGCTGATAAAATGGAGAAGATCCTTCTTCTTGCACTTGAGAATTATGGAAATACCTTTGTAGAGCCTAAAGTAGAGCTCGGGGCTCGTTTTGGGCACCTTGTTTGTGAGTTCATGGTCTGATTTTACTACACCAGATTTAGCTCAACTGATTCTCTTCGCCCTTCCTATTGTAGTACGTTTCCTAGACATCTTCCAAGTGACGCAGGCGCTCTCGACTGTACTTACGAACCAGAAGCAGCTGGCGGATATGCGCCGTTCTTGGCAACTCATTGACTTTGAGTCCGTTCGGAATCAGTCCGCGCTCGTGTGCAACTGTCGGCATGAAGATCTTGTGCAGCTGCTCGAGGTGGACTTCGTTGCGCTCCTTAACAACATCTCGAAGAGCACGGAGCCTGTCGGTGAGGTTATGGCGTGGGCGGACAATGTCTGTGTTCGTCTTATGGGTGCACCTCGCGGCCCGGTCACGGGCGTTGAGGAGCGTTCGACACTTTCATCCCGGAGTATACTGATCCGCTGGGGCTATGTGACTAGCCAAATTATGCGTGACTTGGTGCGTAGGCTCAGTTGACTTGCGATCTACCTCCGTTGTTGCTAACGCGGGATCTTGCCTTTACAGACCATTCGTAGTGACCCGGCGTTTGGCGCATTCCAGATTCTGAAGTTATTCCTTGAGTGCGGCATCTTTCTTTCTGATTCTTCTCAATATACGTTAATTACTAACTTCGGCTCCTTTCTTTTCTATTTACTTTTCTGTATTTGGTAGTGACTGGATCGGGTTGAATGTTCTTCGGAGTGTTGCATTGTCGACAAACTCCGTCGCAGCGTCCGTGGAGCCAGTTATTCAGCAACAGCTCTTCACAATGTCGCCGATGCAGGGACAGGAGCAGTATGTCACGGGAGCTACTGGCCCTGCCGGTGCTTCGATCTTGAACGATACACCTACGACGTCAAGCATGCTTGCGGCTCTGCACGACTCGTTTGGCGGTAATGGACTGGATGCAACGGGTGCGTTCGACTCGGGCATGTCGATGAGCTTTGTCGACCCTTCTGGGGTGTCCCACGATGCTGGCATGTTCGGCGACTATGGCTCCGGAAATGCTTTTGATGTTCCTGCGTTCACGCCGCAGGATCTGGGGCTCAACAGCGACGCTGCGAGCGTTCACTCGAATGCGTCAGAGCATTCACAGCATTCGTCGCCCGAGACGAATCTCGCTGCCCCAGTGAAGGATGAGACAGGGCCGTAGACAAATGGTCCTTACTGGCCTCAGAGAGTCTGTATGAAAGAGGGTGAGCACAGCCAGGAGAGAGCTTCAAGGGGTTTCTTCCATTGGAAAGTACCATTACATCTGTAGTCGACCATCATGTTTTGTCAAACCAGTTGCCACGCACTATCTGCCCTTCGTAGTAATCTATTTTCGAGGGTGATCTATAATCAGGGGTTCCTTCCATAGTTTTGTGTTTTCTTGCTTCAAGTTTCTTTTGTAATTTTTCTTCTCTGATTTTTTTGTTTTTATTCCCTGTTTCTCCGTCGTAAGCTGTTACAGCATCTTCTTGTACGGCTGCAGTGGCTCGCGAAAATGTGCCGTAGTCACTGGCAGATATAATCTCTTTTTTCTCTCTCTCTCGGATTTCTTTCTTCCGCCCTTCTCCTTTGTGTACAACTTCCCCTCTCAAGGTCATGACCAGACAATTTTTCCTTCCATCTTTCTTATTTCTTTGGCTTTTTTAAAAGCTCCTGTGTATATAAGCCTGCTTTCGTTCTTCCAACTACTTGTGTGCCCGCTACTGCTTTGACTGACTGATTGACTGACTGACTGGCGCGGAAATGTGTTCTCATAACCCTTCTCGTTCTTTACTTTTCTCCTTACTTAGCCCCTCAAGTACTTATATTTTTATATCTGAATGAAAAACCCTACATTACTTGCAAATGTTTTCGCTACTGCAGACTAAAGGAAAGGAAAAAGATAGGGTTTACGAGGATATCTGATATTGAGCTAAAATAGCGGAAGAGAGAAGGAGTAGTGGTAGTAGTACTGAGCGGTGTTTGGTGTGATACTTGTTATTCTGTGTGCATGTCCTGGTCATTATCATTACTGATCGAGAATGTAGATATATGGATGTTGGATAGCACTGTGTAAGAAGAATACGTACGAGATATGACAACACGAGATAATCATTCCTCCTTATACTTACAGGTACGGATGTTAGCTGTACTGACACTGGTCTTGAGGAACGCAAATAACGGGTCACTGTTCTCATGCTGCTTGGCTTCAATAAGAACTGAAATAGAAAAGAATAGAGAAGGGAAGACAGTAGCTGAAGAGAATAGCAAAGCAAGCTCATCGACGTCCACCCTATCACCAACAGGCCAAAGTTTTCCCATCCGCCACGCTCAACCAACCGGTCCGTCGGAGGTACGTTCGGCGGCAGAAGCTAAACAGTAATCTCGATACTGTTTTTCACTGCCTCCTCTTCCAACTCTGCGCTGACCTCCTCAGGGGACACAGCACGATCGAGTTCGGGTGCGTCGGCGGGAGTTGGAGCTGGCTCGGGTGGGGTTTCGCCTGTGCCGTTCGCCGGAGTGTCTATGTCTACGCCTTTGACGCTGCTGCTGCTGCTCGCGGCAGTACTTTCTATCACACCCTTCTCGCTACCACCCGAAGTGCCGAGGAGTCGTCGGATCTCTGCCTCAGCTTTGGCGATGTTCTCTTGGGTGACGCGAGCTTGATTTGCCTCGAACCATGCTTTTTTCGTTTGCAGGTCCGAGACTACGCGTGGAATGTCCGCTGCAGATGCGGGTGGAGGGATTGAGAGTGAGAGGAGTGCGGTGAGTGTTGAGAGAGGAACGTTCAAAGAGCCAGAGGAAGCAGTCGGTGTGGCATCTCCGTCACTGCTCCCGTTCACAGCAGCTTTCGCACCACCCTTCCCCTTCTTCCCGCCCTTCTTAGCCTTCCCACCAACGAAATACGCATCCTCTTTCTCGCTCTTCTTTTTACGAGCGACGAGACCAGCAGTATCTGCCTCAACCTGGCGAATCTCCAACTTCGGCACACCCGCGAGTTCTCCCTTCGAAGGTTGTTCGGACGTCGAAAGTCGGATATGGCCCGTAGTCTTTCCGGAGAAATAATCAATCAGCGTTTGGCAATCCTCGATCTGCGACTGGTAGGCAGGCATGGCAGCATCTTCACGCAAACGCTGCGCTACCTCCTTCCGTTTCGCTTCTTCCTCCGCCTGGCGCTGCTCACGAACGCGTTCGGCGCGCCGAGCACGGTCCTCGTGGACCTTCGCCCAATAGCGGTCATTCTCTTCACGATATCTTTGCGTGGATTCACGTTTTTGATTGAAAATCTCGTCCAGTTGCTCTTTGATTTCATTCCGCTCGTCGAACAACTTGTTGCGGTTCGCGTAGAACTCATCGCCTTCTTTTCTAATCTGGCCAAGCTCCTCCTTGATAGCTTCAGCACGATCGGAGAGGCCTTTCGCTTCTGGATCATCAAGCTGCTTTCGAAGCTCTTCGACCTGAGCTCGGTCTCGTTCAATTGAATCCTGTTCAGCTTGGAAGCCCTCGACGGACTTTCGGAGTCGCTTGCAAGTGGAGATTTCAGCCAACGCACGCTTTTCATCGACAAGCTTCATAGTGCCCGACTCGATTTGCTTCTCGAGTTGCCTGAGGACTCGATTTAGAACAGTGATACGTAGTTCTGAAGAGAGAATACCTTATGTGAGCATCAATCTCTGCCACAGACTTGAACTGGGATTTGCTCTTGGCAGCCTGCAAGTCCTTGATCTTCAACAACAACATCCAATTTTAAATACATGACTCAGAGCTGTAGACGGATATAACTCATACCTTCTTAGCAATACCGTCATTCAATGCCTTGAGCTGAGCCATAAGCTGCCCACGTGAATTCTTGAATTTTCCCTGTTCCTCTTTTATTTTGTCCAGCTCAGCACGCAACTCCGCTCTTCGTTCGGCGCCAGGACCCGAGGACGAACCAGCATTAAGCTTGCTCTGGATGGCGCTCTAAAAGACGCCAATCAAAGTGATAAAACGAGGAAGAAGATGGTAAGTTAGTATCAAAAACAGGTGCTACAGGGAGAGTGATTGAGTGCGCACCATCTTTTCTTGAAGTCCCGCAATCTTAGCTCTGAATGCCTCCTGCTCGGCGTCGTACTCCTTCTTGTCCGGCTTAGTGACCTTGCTGAAGGCACCTTTCGGCGCATCCTCGCTCAAAGGCGTGGCTGCGCCGCTCACACTGGGCGAAGGTATCGGCGAAACCTTGGGCTTTCGCGCCGCACCGCCCTTGGGACCAGCGCCATTTGCAGTGCCAGTCGTTTTAGCTTTTGCACCTGCAGCCATTATCTCCTTTTTTCCCCCTAATCTAGCTAGTATTCAAGAAACAGGACGAGCTGAACGATAGGTGAGGGTAGTAAGAAGGAAGGGAGGGTAGGGAAAGGAGGGAAGGGACGGTGAGTGAGTCTTGCGAGTGGAAGCTGCGCTTGTGCTCGAGTCGAGGAGAAATTGTGTGAATTTGACGTGGTAACCCGTGGGTAAATTCAATTTATATTCGTCCCTTTTCCAAAGAATAAAATCACATAGCCAATATTTACTATTTCACTCATCACCCAATTCCCGCTGCGTCGCATTGAAATCAAAAGCGTGTCCATAGCGTGAAGAGAAACTAAACGTACAAGAAGTTCTGTCCTATCTCTGTTGCGGTCCGAACACAACCCGGGAGAAAGAAGATTTAGCGTTTAAGATAACACCTAGAAAAAGATCTTTTCTTGCAGCTTCTTAGCCTCCTTGCAGCATTCATCATACAGCTCCCTGTAGTCCTCGTCCTTTTCCTCTTCTTCACCGTCCTTCTCTTTCTCTTTTCGCTTCCGTTTCTTCGCGTCTGGGCACACCATGACGCAGCTTGTAGGACGCTTTGTCGCACTCGCGCGACCAAGCTCTTCTTTTGAGGGAATGAAGACGTAGGGTACTTGTTCGTCTTCGGCGAATACGGGGAGGTGCGAGATAATGTCCATGGGTGTGATGTCTGCTGCAAGGACAAGTAAACTGAAATAGAATGGAGTTGAGCACAACCTTTCTGTGATAACCAACGCGTAAAAGTCACCCTTTCTCGCCTTTCCTGATCCCCTTTACCACTTCTTTCACTCCGCGCTTCACTTGCCTCTGCTTTGATGCTAGAATACATGTACATAAGTAAGTGCAGAATGAGAATTTGTGATAGGAACTGAGCGCACCTTTCTTGATTACTTTGTGCAGTTTCTTGAGCAACTTCCTTTCTGCAAGAGGTCGCGCAATCGGCGACAACTCTTTCACGTCGATAACGACTTCATCCTTCTCCTTCTTGATCTTTTTGGCTGGCTGTTGCAATACACGTAAGTACGAATCCGGAAGGAATAAATAAACAGAGATTGGACGAACTCGCTCTTGAAGCACGTCAGATACCACCATTGAGATGTCACCAGCCGTGGTATCTCCAGCATCATCCGACCGTTCTTTCCTCTTCTTGTGCTCTTTCTTTTCGGACTTTGCCATGGTAATTGTCCCGGAACAAAGAAGATTTTGCCGCAACTTGAATTTCCTACGTCTGCATGGCACGTGATACTTACTACATTTCAACTTATCATCAATAAAATTAATTCAGGCAGTCTCTGTCTCAGACTTGTATTGGAAGCGCTTTCCGAGAGCAAACAAGACGATTCGATCTCCAATTCTTTACAGTACAAAACATATTTAGTCATTTCCGGTACCAGTCCGACTCGATCAGTAGTCCTGAGCAACCTGCGCATGGAGATTCTTGTGCGCTTCGTACTTAGCGCGCTCTCTGTCGATTGTGTTGAGCTAGTGGAAATTAACCGTCAACATCCGTGCCGGGCCTGAACATCAAGTCACTTACGCCGCGAGTCTCGAATTCGCGGTCAATGAAGGCTCCCGCGAAACCAGCGCTATGATTCAGATCAGAGAAGTTGATGAGATTAAATTTCCATTAATGATTGCGTACAGGAGCTCCTTTGCCTTTTCGTGAGAGGTGGGCTTGCCATTCTTCGCGACGTGATCTTCGTAGGCTTTCGCAGCCTCGAAGGCTGAAGTGCATCACAGTCAGAAATATGAACGAGCTGAGGCATGGCGAATTAACATACAAGCAGCACCAGCGATGAGCTCGTGGCTGAGCTTAGCCTTGTGCTCGTCAGGGGTGTTCTGATACTGAGGACAGGACCATAGAGTGCAGCCAGTAAGCGGCATGAGAGGAAGTCGAAGACGAAATAGTCAGCAGCAATTCATCGATCAATGATTAAACGAGTAAAGAGTCATGGTGCACTTACCTCCTGGTAAGCCTGAGCCTCGTTAGAGTCGCCGCCGAACCAACCCATAGTGCTTAAGTGTCTAGGAAGCGAGTGTCGATGGTGTGCTGAGTAGAGAGTAGTTATCAAGACAGGTCAGGGGATCAGTCGATCTAACGACGGGAAGAGATGGGATGGATGATTATATAGACTGAAATGACGTCTAAGCTATAAATAGATATAAGGGATAGGGATGACCCCCCATCTCATTTCCATAGAGATTGCACCATTCCCATTAGTGTTGTGGTTCATCGATTTCAGGCGGCCGGCCCTATCGATATCCAGATTCACTGCATCCGCAAATGTTTACACCGCGGCGGTACACGCAGATGCGCTTCCTTCGGCTGTCCAGAACTTCGCTCTATCTTCAGAACAAAAGCGTGGCATCTCTTCCTGGATTCGTTCTAAAGTACAGCAACAATGCACTGCTCTCCGTAGCAGGTGAAACAACGAAACAAGCCGGCCTCAGTCACGGGGATCATGTGCATTACGAGGTGGGCTGGAATACTTGCACCCATTTTCAGATCATTCCGACCTATCGGTCCCCTCGCAACTTCAAGTCGAGTCTAAATTCGGACGCCTCATGGATACAGTATCAGGCGTTTGCTTTCGGCCGGACTTCTACCATCTAGAAAACAGCGATCAGAACTGATTTCAATCTTCGCATGGAGAATGAGGCACCTGTTCACATCAGAAATCAAAAGACTTTATCGCCATAGGTTTATAATGCAGTAATCTCCCCGATCCGAATAAAACTAGCGATGCAATCAGTAACAATCTCTCCGTACGTCAAAGAATATACGTACCGGTGTTTATAATAACATTCTATTCACTGTCCTCAATATATACGCTGCTTTTGAATCGTTTCGATGACCCATATCTAAGACCGAAACGACGCTTCTGGGGAATAGGCGATTGCACAGGACTTATGTTGACGTCTGTCTGCGCAGACTCCTGAGGTCGTTGGGTCTCAGATGCTAGTTCTTCGTTCCTCCCATGAAGACCAAACTCTGCCCACAAGTCCTGCTCCGCTTTCTTGGCGGCGGCCACATCTACACTATCCAAGTCCTCTTCTTCAGCGAGTTCGTCAATGAGCCCAGATTCGTCTGAGACAATCAAGAAATCGTCGTCGATACTTGCTTCGTAGGATTGTGATGCCTTCCTTGGAACAGAGGGATTTGGATCAAGGTGATCAAGTGATGCGTGCCACAAGAAGGGAGCGTATATTTGCCGATGTAGAGGCTCAGATTTACGGATTGACGTCGTTTGATCTTCGTCTTCGCTTTCGTCCATGCTTAATTCATCCTCGTTGATTACACTATCTCCATCCGTGCTATATTCATCAACACTCTCATTCGAGGTCTCACTGGATTCAGTTTCACCTCGATCGGCATGAGTGGTTTCTTCTCCTTTATCCGAGCGCTCCATGCCTTGGCTTACAGATGACAACCTGTCGATCAGTGCAGCAAAGCAATATTTCTTGTCTCTCGCAGCACCCATCGTTTTCAGAGCCTGGTGGATTGTTGAGACCTTGATCTAGAAATGCCATCAGTCAGACGACGAGACTGAAAAGGTTTAAACTCGACTGACCCGTTCACCTCGTAGTCTCCAGACTTTAGTGTGTTCTTTCGATAGCCGCTCTTGTTCGTGCATGGCGATACATCGATGCACTAGATCTGTTATGAAACGCACGACTTCAGCGTGCAGTAACTTGATCAAATTACCAGACAATCGAGTCGCTGTGTCCGGAGCAGCTTCCTGTAGAGACGAGTATAGGCTACACAAATGTACTCAATCTCTTCCTTCTCAGTGAGACGATAATGTAAGCGTACCTCATAAAATCTGCAAGCCTTGACAGATGAAATAAACCGAGACTCTCTCTTCCAAGTGTTTGACTATTGAATCCCAGTGCGAGAAGGTCTTCTTTGATTTTGTATGGTAGAGTAAGCCCACCAACGTGAGGATGAAAACCCGCAAGTCCAGCCTGCGAGTCGTCGATAGTAGGAGAACCAGATTGTCTTGATACATCCTCTCGCTCGGTCCCAAGAGTAATTTCCGTCTCTTCTTTTCCTTCGAAGACGTCAACCAACTCTTCCTCCCGATCTTCCTGCACCGGACCAGTGAAAGAGGCATCACCCAGGTTTATTTCCTCGCCCACTGCTGCACTGCGGTCCTGTTCACTTTGCTTCTCCTTTTGCTTCGATAGTTCACGGAGGAGTTTCTTATTCGTCTTGCGTCCAGGTTTAAGGCGCGTCACAGCCATACATACTTCTTTTCCTGTATGAGCAGCGCGCTTACGGCGCATGTACAGACGCTTCTGATGACGGCGATGCGACCTTGGAGAAAGATTAACCGATCCGACTAAGGATCCCTCAGCGGTGGTGCGAATGTCTGTTTCAAACGATACTTCTGCGTCATTGGTTTGGAGCTGGGGATCTAGAATCACAACCTTGGAGATATTCGCATCTGCTAGTTGATTTGGATCGGTCCAGATGGGGTTCAAATCCAATGAGGGAGTTGCGCGGGAGGTGGAATCAGTAGTGAGAGGTACGGTGATAGGATTGTCTGCGGAATTATTTTGAGTTTCTGCTGGAATGGCGTTGTCATATTCTCCATACTGTCTTGAGTTATCCTCAAACGTTGGATCCGTACAAGTTTCTTCTGCTTTGCGAAGAATGTTGTCGATAGCTTGGAGATGAGCCACGCCCAAGTCAGCCATATAGTCCTCCTTCTCCCATTCAGTTTCCCGCCTCGCGCGTAGTTCTCCGAATATCGTATCAATATGTTTTGCGTTATTTTCGCCTGCTACGTTTCCCGATAATTCCTCTCTTTCGCTCAGCAAGTGGCGTTTCTCGGAACGGAGCTCTGCACCTCGTCGATTTTTACGTTTTTGAGTCTCCCAGGTCGATTCCAAATCTACCAACCTACCCGCCCGGTCTTCCTCGAAGCAAATCCAATTATCCGAAACCTCTAATGCTCGAGGTAGTGCTGCCCTCTTGAGTTTCTTCGGCATCTTTGCAGCTGCCTCGTCGAGCGAGTCAAGGTAGACACAGACGTCGGCTGTCGTCTTTCCCGGTATATCCTCAGCAATGAGGTCAGGGCGGAAGCGCGAGTGTACGCTTAGTGCACGAAAGAAGCGGTTTTTGTCTTCTTCAGACCAGTAGCCGCACGGAAAATACGACGAATGCAAGGATCTACGCCAATGGTGAGCACCATTAAGGTGCGAGACCACGTCTTCAACGTGAGTTTCGAAGTGCTTCACGTAGATGTCGTCGCCGTGAGCATTGTCTACATTTTCCATCGAGACTTCATGTGCAGCTCAGCATCACTGCTTTGATAAAAGTGTATATAAGTTGAGTACAACGATTCGAGGTGCTGGGAAGAGATGTGGTCTTCATTGGCTTCGCCAAACGCGGTAATTTCGCTGATCGTCTCGAGTTATCAGGATATGGCGATTATGTTTAATTTCACTTACCACACAGATCTCTTTCGTCCTGGATGGGACAAGTTTCCGAAAAGCAAACATGGAAAACGTTTGTTCATCATTGTTAATTATTTCCCGTCTTGAAAGAGCCATTAATATTCTTATATATCAAGCGCTTGATGTTCATTTCTGAGAAAGGAGAAGAACCCAAAACTAAACAACAAAAAGATACAATGTGAAGGACAAAGATGAATGTGATAAGCCCCGTGTATCCGAGCCGGATGATTAAACATCCTGTACAAGATCGATATGTCCATCTCCTTTGATCGCGACAGCTTTCTTGACCTTCGCGCGAGGTGGATAGGAGGAGCTGAAAACATCTTCGAGCTCCTCGAGAGTCTTTCCGACCGTCTCCACGCCGAATAAATACCAGAGCAAAGACTCGATGACATCCCATCCGACAAAAATCTAAGTATGTTGAGCAAAAACGACAGTCAACCACGTAGGAAGAGGATACTCACAAATACGTAGTTGTACTGTATATTTTCGAGAGCGACAGGGCCAGCGAACATGTTAATGAACCCGAAGACGTTGACAATGACTCCGTACATCGCCATGCCTTGAAAATATCAATCGTTAGCCGTTATAACGGTGTGTCGAGTTTAAAGCGCTCACCTTTAGCACGACCATTGGTAGTCAAGCACTCGACTGGATAGATGGCTTGAAATGGCGTGTAGGTGAACGAGTAGATGATGTTGAAGAAAAAGTATGCCGCCACAGCACCCTGTCCAACCTTGAGATCTTTATCGTCAGCAGGCATATCTGCCCATTTCGCCGAGAGTCCTCCGTTGATCGCCAGCATTACAGCACAGACCAATGTTCCCCATATAAGCACCTTTCGACGAGGCATCTTGTCCGCAAGTGCAACACCGCCGAGGGCTCCGATACAAGATGTGATCGAATTGGCAAGATTGAGAACGAATTGCTCGTAGTTATCATAGCCGACGCTTCTGTAGATCTCGGTATTGAAGTAGCCAAGTCCATTACCGGAAAATTGACCGAATACCGCCTGACAATGGCGAAGTCACTTTACTAACAACGTAAAGTACAGCATGATTCCTTACCATGAAAATAACCATGAGGAAGCGCCAGCGAGCATTGGAAGTCTTAAACATCTCGGAGTAGTCCCACCAACGCTTATCGGCACCGCTAGTGGAGATTGCCTCTTTAAATTCCAGCCACTGCACCTCGACAACGGGATGCTTAGGATCTCCTGCACCGTGAAATCGGGTGAGAAATGCTCGAGCTTCGTCATCGCGCTTATTGGCAAGAAGCCAACGTGGTGACTCTGGTAAAAACCAAACACAGCAGATAACAACAGCGGCTGGAACGCATTGCAGTATTAAAGGAAGACGCCAAGAGATATCTGACTTGATATTCTGAGTTCCCAGTGTGATGGCTGCTGCTGGGATAGAGCCTCCAAACCATCTGTCCTCTACATGTCAACTTGCCGTCTATCAAACAAACAAAAGACATCCCACCCGCAATTATAAAGTCCGGTCATGCGTCCGCGCCATTGTGGAGGGGACACTTCGACAATGTACGATGGTGCAGCACAAGTCAAGATGCTGACACCGAAACCAAGGACAAAACGACCAGCGATGAGTTGTGGCTTCTTATTTGACGATGCAGTTACAGCAGAACCTGTACAAGGGAACAACTGTCAACCTTGAGGCCTAACGACGATGCTTCCTGATAAATACCCACCGATGCAGATAATTATAGAGCCAATGAACATGCCTGCACGCCGGCCCAATCTGTCTGTAATCGGCCCGGCAATCCAAGGACTCGTTAGACCGCCAATTGTATCTGAAACGTCACATGGGCATCCTGCCGATAACGCTTTGATGAAAAGGTCGTACAGATAGAAAATATAATTCCAGTCGTCGAGCCGACAGTTCCAGCGTTGAAACGGTCTTGATAGTAGGGCATCTTTGAAATGCGTAAGTATTTCTATGAAATGAAAATTTGACGTGAAAAATCACTTACGATATTGATAGCCGTCATGAGTGAACCATCATACCCGTTTGCACATGAGCAAAGGCTAGACACAAATTAACATATAGAGCCAAGCAAGGAACTCGTCTGAAGTTCGTACGTACAAACTTATCTGGTTCGAGGAGGTGAGTTTGCAGTATACAGAAAACAAAATACCGTTACTAACAAAACAACAAAAATAAAGCAGCAGGGAATCTCTTGACCATGGATCGATCGCGCGAGTCTTTGCAGCGGTCAGAGCAGCTTAATGAAGGCAAGGAACTGATTCAGTGCTCATGTGTGCATGCATAGCAGGCAATTGCGAGTATACCCGACTTGACCTCAACCACTCTTTTCCCTTCTTTAGTAGCTAATCCATCTTTTGGTAACTGCTGTATTGTACGCGAGTTGAGAAACAGACAACGACAAAACGGATCACCTAGATTTTGACATACCAGGACTCTTTGCTGTTCTTCTGCGCTTTGCTTCTCGTCGGAGGTACGAGACATAGTGCTGATACGAGCGTGAGACGAATACGCGGTTGAAGCGGAATTTGTGCACCAGGTGGACTTCTTATACCTCAGAAGAGTTCATCGCCCGCCATAGCCATTTAAATCCGTGGTTCCCGCCGTGATGAGATGCTTCAATCACAGTTAATCGTCTTTCACGAGTGATAAGCTTCGGGAAAACATGCAGGATCTAAGCCACAAAAAACAGGCAGACATGAAAATTAATATGGTAGCAATTCGCCGAGCAATTGTATGTGGGGTTGAGAAGGAAAAATAGCACATTGATTGTAAAAACCTCGCCGAAACATCAGATCCCGGCTCCGGCATTTCCCCGCGCGCGACGATCCGATCCACACGATTTCGTGAACCAAATCAGCAATTTTAATTTACTTCTTTATACTACCGCAATGTACTTGGTCATTCGCTCCCACTCTCTCGTCTTCGTCCGGTGTTCCGAGACCCCTGAGTTATAAACTGCGTTCGTTCATTCTCATATAGATATCGTCGCTAGCGCTGTTCCCGTGCTCGTATCACTCTTGGGATGAAATCGACTACATACCCCTTGAACAAGAATTGGAATTTCACACAGGCTGGAGACGGTGAAAAGAAGATCGATGAATGGATTCCCTGCAAGTACTTCCCTACGTCTGTGCATGTCGAGCTACGTGACGCGGACGGCGACCATTCCAAGTATGCAATCCCAGACCCCGTCAGTCAAATCTTACTTCTGGTTGTCTGTCCGATTTCACTCATTCGGTCCATGGCAGTTTATTGGCTTGCAAGAATGGGATGTTCAGTGTACATTGTATTATCTTGATCCGTAGTGGTTGTTCCGCTAATGTAGCACCAGGGATCGGCGAATCTGATTGGGAGTTCAAAACGAAATTCGGAATCTCAAAGGATCCTTCTCTTGAGTCAACAGAATCGACTCTCAAACCATTCCATGTAGGAGAAGGTAGCTCTACCCGAGCTGATATTCTTTTCGAGGGACTTGATACATTCTGCACTGTGAAGCTAGTACGATTTCCCCCAACATTCACTTGTACAGGACGCTGAGTGATGTTCTGTCAGAATAACCACAATATCTTCGAGTCCAATCCAGACAATCAGTTTACTACTCATCGCGCATCGGTCAAGCAGTGGCTGGTCGAGGGTGAAAATGAGCTTACAATCTCTTTCCCTTCTACGTTCGTCAAGGTGAGCTCGGTGTCTTGGGGGAAACAATCATACACGAGTTGCTGGATACTTCTTGTTGAATTTACATTAGGGCCGAGAACTCGAGAAACAGCATGGTAAATTCAACCTGTGGAATGGCGACTCCAGTCGTTTACATGTTCGCAAGGCTCAATATAAGTGAGACACATAAAAGACTCAAACAATTATCATTAATTTATCATGTCAATTTTCAAGTTACGGTTGGGACTGGGGTTCGTTCTTCGTTTCATTTTCTTACGCCCATATGCATGCCGGCGTTTTGCTTACTACGGTGCTGATTTTTCACCACAGGTCCGGTTCTTATGACTGTCGGTCCGTGGCGGCCCATTTCGCTTCAAATATATCAATCTCGCATCGATGATCTACGGGCCAGCATTGACGTCAAGGAAGATTTCAGTGTTCATATGAACGTCTTGTTCCAAATCACAGGAGAAAACACCGGTCTTAAGGCCAAGTGCTTAATTTTATCAGAGGATGGAAGGGAAGTCGCGACCAAAACTATTACTCCGGGTGATACCATCGGCGAATTTGAATTCGAAGGCAAACCAGGCGATTTCAGTCTGTGGTATCCAGTTGGATACGGTCAGCAGACACTATATACTATACGAGTTATACTGAGCGATTCGGTAAGGGAGCAATCATTATCTTTGGCTTAGACTTAAAGTGTGACATTACATTAGGAAGGCGACCGCGATGTTCAAGAAAAACGAGTAGGGTTACGTCGCGTCCGAGTGGTTCAAGACGAACTAGACGGGGGTCATACTTTCTTATTTGAGATAAACAACATTCGCATCTTCTGTGGAGGTAAGCATGAGTCTCTTCTCTCCCAGTACTACTCCTTAAGAGACAACGTTTAATAGGATCCAACTGGATTCCGGCTGATAGTTTCCTTACGACGTGCGTACCTTATCTCGACGGGATGTTCTCAGGGCTGAACAGTCAACTTGCAGCATGACTCGAGAGAGATACCATGACTGGTTGCAGTTGCTGGTCGATGGGAACCAAAACATGGTACGCGTCTGGGGCGGTGGGATCTACGAGGCTGACAGCTTTTACGATATCTGCGATGGTAATTCTGCTCTCTTGTTCTGTGTGAATTACAATGTATTCTGATTGCTTATCTATCCTTCGCATCCCAGAGCTCGGCATTTTAGTCTGGCAGGATTTCATGTTCGGCTGCGGTCAGGTATATAAATTTCTAAAAATGGGATTAGAATATGACACTGATCGATTATTCTCTCCAACAGTACCCTGCATACGACAGTTTCTTGAAGATCATCAAGGTTGAGGCCGAACAAAGCGTGAAGAGACTCAGACACCACCCGTCCATTGTTATCTTTGGTACGTCGTACTGCACATTTCTCCCCGTCATTGTTTCGTTGCTAATCCACCTCTACAGCCGGTAACAATGAAGGTCTGTACTCGTTATTTTTCTAAGTAGTTCACGCCCTCACAAAGCAAAACTCAGATTACCAGATTGCAGAAAGCTGTGGCCTGGACCTAGACTACAATGATGAGCAATCAGACTTCCGCAATACGAACTTCCCTGCGCGCTACACATACGAGAAGTTGCTACCAGGAATAGTCGCAGACAATTGCGAGATATTTTACCATCGTGGGTCTCCCTACAGTGGTTTCAGACAAAAGACAACGGACCGTACAAACGGTGATTTGCATCAATGTAGGTACTTGATTGACGTTAGTGTATCGTAAAGCGTCTGAGCCTGCATATAGGGAATGTGTGGCATGGATCTCAGGAACCATGGCACAACTGGGACATACTTGCGGGCCGCTTCGTTTCGGAGTTTGGAATGTGAGCAGAAATCAGTATTTGATACCAAGCACTGCTACATCAAAAGTTTAGGGAAGCGTATCCGAATATTCGTACAGTCGATTATTGGCTTGGAGGTGACAGGAGTGAGAGGTATCCGCAATCAAGGTTGGTTTGCCGATCTGTAACTGGTAGTCCATCGAGTTTGACATCTACCAGGACTAACTGCAACCATAACAAGGCCGATGGATTCGAACGTCGTCTTGAGCTGTACCTCATGGAAAATTTCAAGCATGCATTCGACATGGAAAGGTGATTCTACAATTTCGAAGTTAAACGTTGCACCTTTGACCCATATATTCAGTTATGTATACTATACGCAGATCATGCAGGCTGAGACGTTGGCCTCTGCGTATCGACTCTGGAGACGAAACTGGAAGGGCAGGGGAAAGGAATATACTGCTGGGGCTCTTGTTTGGCAGGTAAAGTTCAAGCGATATTATTCATCCTGCCAGTGGGAAGCATAATAGTCCTGACGTATCTTCTAGATCAACGACTGCTGGCCTGTGACTTCATGGGCCATTGTCGATTACTTCTTAAGGCCGAAACCTGCATACTTCGCTATTGCTCGGGAGCTTCGGCCGTATACAGTCGGGATGACGCGCAAGGAGAAGAAGATCTTTTCGAACGAGTATAAAGCAGCTGACTTCAGAATCGATACGGAGCTCGAGATATGGGGTACGAACAGCCGCCTCGAAGAGAAACGCGTAAAACTTTTGGTCCAGAGTTTCGACTTGTATGATTCGGATTGGACAGACTCGTGGTCAGAGGATGTTGTTCTCGCTCCAAACGCTAATACGGAGCTCTGGAAGGGCCCGTTGCCTGGTCAGCCGACGCGCACAAAACTTAGTGAGACGCCAAAGCCCATCGTTGTCTCCGCAAGGTTGCTTGGCGGGGATAAGGTTCTTGCTCGCTATTCAAACTGGTGAGTTTATCCGATAGTAAAGCGCAGACCTTGCATGATATCTCTTCTCTTAGGCCGGAACCTTTCAAATACATCCACTTTCCCACCGTAGAAGAAGCCGGATTGGAAATCAAGGTCCATGGAGACGGCGAGACAGTTGAGCTTTCGTGTAAGAAGCCGATCAAAGGAATCGTGCTTGACGTCGAGGGCGAGGATGTTAAATGGAGTGACCAAGCAATCGACCTCATCCCGGGCGATAATCAGGCCATCACGGCGAAGGGACTGAAGGGCAGGAAGATCCAGGCGCGATACCTTGGCGATGGCACTGCCTGACCTGAAATCTTGTCTGCTCCACGAGTCTTGCTTCGATGTGTAGTAATTTGTGTAAGTAATACAGAAAGGAAAGAAAGTTTTGTATTCAGGATCCCACATGTTCAGATGGCATCTATAGGAAACGAGATTGTCGGTGCTTACTTTGGTTGATGGGAGAATGACAAGGTAGGATAATCAAGGGAGAAGCCGTTGAGGTACAAATGTTAATCAAATAGGGCTTGAGATCCAGAGGCCAGGAAAGCTTGTTACACCCCGGAAATTGCCCGTAGAATTCTTGGAACGCAAAACATCATCGATCAGAAACGTATTGGGAAGAATGTATCGAAAAGTGTAGACGCAAATTTACATACGGTACAATAATTATGGCGTCTATGGCCACAGGAAGCACTACGTACTATAGGAGCAGAGGATTGGAGCGGGCGCTGATCACCTGCAAAGTTGATAAAAATAGCGAACATGCAGGAGAAATAGAGCGCGCTGGCGGCGAATAGAAAGCGAAGAATAAAATTACCACGCAGAACCACAAAAACGGAAATATATTACTTATGCAAAAACGACGATAGCGGGATTCAGAATGTGAAAACGCATAGAGTAGGAAATGAAGTATTTCGGAAAATGGGTTCAACATGGGGATGAGACCAAGACCAAGTACATGAGCATAAAGGGTGGCATATGCACGTCCTGGATGCATAAGCTAATGCGTGATGCAGCGGATACGACACGTAGAACGGCATCTATAAGCGAACAAATGAACAAAACAGTCCGTGATGTACGGGGGCGAGATAGGCAGAAAGACATGCAGCTAAGCATATCACTGAATAAAGCAACCCTTAGTTGCGGGTTGATTCTGGTTATGCGGGGCACGCTTCTCAATCTCGCCGAGCACCAAGTCGAAAACCAGGGCTAAAGTGCGAACAGATTAACTACGGTGTTTCAAAGATGTTCTCATGAGACGTAATGATACGCACGGACGTTGATGTTCTTCTTTGCACTAGTCTCGACGCTCGAAGCGCCGATGGACTTAGCAAACTCCTCGGCCTCTTCTTTGGACACTTGTCTGAACAATAATCCGAAGTCAGAGAGGCATGAAAATGAGATAAGCAGAATGGAAAATTATTGCAAACGCCGGTGGAGACGGTGGGGTCGAGGATCGGTAGAAAGACTCGCCTTTGTTCCAAGTCCGATTTCGAGCCTACGATGACGCAAGGAATAGACTGGTTCCCAGTGAAGGTGACTATCTTCTCGTGAATTATCTGAACCATGTCAAACGAGTTGCGCGAGACGACAGAGTAGACGAGTACAAAGCCGTGGATTCCAACAGCGTGCTTCGCATTCAAGATTGAATATTCGTCCTAGTAGGAAGATACAGATGAGAAAATGAATTGCCACGAAGAAATGCGGCGAGCGCAGTTACCTGGCCTGCAGTGTCAATGATGTCGCACTCATAGACAACTCCATTGTGCTTGATGTCCTTGTGGAAGGTACTCTCGATAGTCGGATAGTAAGATTCGACAAAATGGTCCTCGACGAACTGAATGACGAGGGATGACTTGCCTGGTTGGCGTTGAAGGTATAGAGATGAACGTGTGCGCGTCACTGGCTGTGACAGAGAGTTACGTACCAACTGAACGAGAGCCGAGTACGGCAATCTTTCTCTTCCTGAGAGCGTCGGCAGGCATGAATGAGACAGGGAAGGAGCGATGAGGAGGAGAGAAGAGAGAAATGCAGAAAGGGGGGTTGGGTTGGGAGGTCTAGGTACTAAGGTAGTTATGCGATGCCGATCTGTGTCGCGGCGAGTTGGCTAACCTGGCTTACACCCTCCTACTAATTGCTACCACTCCGTATTATATACTACACTACACGTATACTGTCACTATTATGCTATTCGTTCGTCGCTTCCGCTCGCTGTGGCACGTTCCAAGAGCCTTCGCAAAGAGAGGCTTACAAGGTTATCTTGCGCAGTTTTATTCCATTCGGCCCTCATCATATGACTCTCCATTTCTTTTCTTTCGCATTCCTCGTCCCAGTTCATCATAAGGGTCACCTCGACCCGTGGAAAAAAAGGGTGCGAGGCCGTATTCCAGCCCACATTCCACGGGTTGGGCACGTACCATTCCTTTCTCGACTGTTCCAAATATCCCTTTATTCATGAAACATAAAGGAAGAAACCAGTCGTCTCCGAATAGCAGCATTTTTCTCGTTTGCCGCACAGCTCGTCTTTCGTCCGTATAGCATAGCAAATGAGGAGCATCATAAATCATAAATGCATCATATCTGACGGCTTGTATCAATCCATCTGACGAACTCAGCAAACACGCCCTCAAAATGAATCGCATGCGCTCCCTGCGGCGAGCAACTCCCGATAGACCGAAACCAGTGGCTGAGAATCAGGTAACGGATTACTGTTTTGGTTGGTAGGTATAGGAGCACTTTCAAGGCACATCTTTGAACCGAAGCACTTCAGGTGAGAATACGACAGAAATAATCCTAGGCCTAGAGATGCGAAAGTTTGAGCGATAGGGGAGATGGCGCTGCTGGCAGACCAACCGAGACACGCATATTCACTTCTCTCCATCTATCCTTGGCGATGGACGCCCAATTTTTGTCCAATACCCAAAATATATCGGCGCCAATAGATCCGTATTATTGGAAAGGAGCTGAATCGGACAGTAAAAATACTCAAGATGCTGAGAAGTAAGCATAGAAGATTGCACCACCAAGAATATTAATGACTTGTGCGATCAATTAATATTGATGAGTGACGTGAGCTCTCATTAAATTTGAGTTTGAAGGTGCGTCCACGTGACCATCAACCGAAGACGTGTGACTGTTGAACTTGAAGTTGCAACCGAGTTCAACTTCTTCACCAGCCTCCAGTTCAGGTCTTGCAGTCAGCCGGCCTCTCCGCTCGTTTCCTACGTTTTCTTGTACATTTCGTCACTGTGCAACTATGTCGGCTGTATCAACTCCCACAGACTCGCCTATTCACGCTGAGCCACTTCACCAACCCGAACGAGCTGCCAAGGTCGTAGTTCCTCAGGCTCCGCTCGGGAACGCAACAAATGGCAGGACGGTAAACCAACAGCCGGGAATGGGCGCGAAGGCACTCCTGGCTAAGACGATGGCTAAGAACAGGTCCGATTTTTCTGCTTCTTGGTTGCCGACTACATGGTAACTGACTCCTTGGGAACTGTAGCAATCCGAAGTTTATCTCTCCGACCGATAGCTTCCAAACGCCTGTCTCGAGCAAGATCAATGCAGCGAAGAAGAAACGCTTCAACAAGTGAGTCCTTACGTTTCCTTACAAATTTTGATTAGACACTCATTCTCATCAAGGGGTGGACAGCCTCCACAGGGTGGCCTATTCCAACAGGTCGTTACCGAGGAGAACAAAGAATCTGGCACTGACGAAGAAATTAGTGATTCAGAGGACAAGAAGGGGGATAATTCGACCATGGAAGACCCAGAAAACCCGTTCTGATTCTTCGCCGTACCATCCGATTTCCGCCTCCACCATGTAACAGTGTCTTGTTCTGCTTTGATATCCACCCAGAAAGAAGTGTTTGATTATCTGTACCACCCTTCTTGTTCTTTAGATGCTTACTTATGTACCGCCTACAGTTTGCTGCCTTCGCTTGTCGTTGCTGGCCAATTCGACTGCAGCTCTCATAAATTAGCATGTGCTGCACGTGACTTACATCATGGTTGATCGGAAACTAACTTATAAGAAACGAAACTAACGTTTGTTCCGTTACGCGTTACCGTCTCCTAACATGCATTAGAGTCCAGCACACAGAAGTATGGCCGCGCGTCGCTTCCAGACTCAGGTCATCTTTCGCTTGTACTCAAACTGCCGCGGAGTTGACTTGTGTGACTTTCCTCATTTCCAACTTGTACTTGAAAATGGATTTCAATGAAATAACCACTTTGCATCGATTCTCTCGATTTGTTGGATATGGTACTGTTTCCTCGTTAGTCTTTCTTGGCCACTCCTCAAACGCTTCAGCTGATGCCTTGATCCTTCAATCAGTCGAAAAAAGAGGCTCATCGATAGACTACCGTGCCTCACGCAGGACAATCTGGATACCTTGGGTCAGAAAGGTTGGTGGAGACTCACCTGTCGCATTCTCAAGGAGAGCCTAAATATTCAGATCTTTCTAGATTCCTGCTGTCCCATATGTCTCAATTCTTTTACTGTTATACTTGAAGCCGAAGCGATTGCACTTGCAATGGAGACTCCAGCTCTCTGGGCCTTGGGAGTCACCCAGTTAGGCTGTGGACATATATTCTGTCGGAAAGAGTGAGTCATGCATAGGAATATCCTTAGTTTTTCTGTTTATATCCTGAATGCTGACTCGTCCTGAAGTATCACTACTTGGATCCTGGAGGTGAGAACGAATGTTTGACCGACCTTAAGCGTCTTAACATTCAGGATTGATTCAGAATGATACGTGCCCGACGTGTCGACAGCCATGTGCTACCAGCGGAACCACCACTCCTACCATATATACGACACCAAACAGTGATGAACGCTACTCCGAGGTAGAATCTGTTAGCATTGTTCTCGACTATTTACATCCTACGGACTTCGAGATACTCCAGGATCACCAGCACACCCCAGGACTTCATACTGCTGGATACAGTTCGTCACCCTTCAGCTGGCTGACAGATGCCGATGAAGCGTGGAGGATCAGGCATTGGATCGATTCTCTGAGTCCACCAGAGCGACCATTGAATTTCCGCCAACGAACTCTGGAGCAAATTAAGAAGGTTACGAGACGCCTCACTCGACTTTGGTGAAGCTTCCGCCCATGGCAACACCAAGTCTTTCAACTTTGCAGGAGTCCTCCGACCCCTCAAAGAGTCACTTTTACCGAGCAAGCTCGAATTGTTCGCTTTGATGAGGTTTACGCTGTTTAACTGTAACGTCTTTCACGAGTTTCTCCTGCAATATTCTTTATTCTCGTTGATATTCATATTGTACTCAAATATTTATTTTGCTCAGCGATCATACCTTACACACTGTAGGCATTGCGTGTACATTCCACTTACTGTAGCTTTCTGTTTTGATCAATGGAAACCCAGAATTGATTCATTATCACGGAGTGGACCACTTAGATGCGTATTATAGGCTTCTTTTGGTCTCAATTCAAATTTTCTTCTAAGTCAAGTCTCTCGGTCTGCGTAATCTACTAATCTGCGGGCGCATATACTCAACCGTCTTAGTGTTTGTTTCGGGTCGGGATGCCGTGCACGTGATCCACTTTACTCCTGCGGCGTACGGACGTACATACTCTTCGACCCAAACCGCCAACCGTGCGTGCAAAGACTCGATCTGCGAGATTTTCTTCTACTTACTCGGTTGAGGCTAAATGGATCTTGATGGAATAACGGCTCTGAGCCTTTTTTCTCGCTTCTCTGGACATCGTCTCGCGGACCAGTACGTTCCATGTGTCTTGTATTGAATCGAACGTCATAGCTAATTTGCAGCGCCTCCAATTTTACAAATAGCCAAAGAGAAAAATTCATTGAGAAACTCCCTTCCTTGACGGAAAATGATCTGACTGCCTTGGATGAGAAAGGTTCGCAGGAATTCATATTTTATTAAATGTTCCCAGTGTTCGGAGATGGTCTTACATTGCTCATGCTGATTGACGTTCCAGATTCTTCTTGTCCGATATGTTTCACACCTTTCCTCGCAATACTTGCGTCTGAGGAAATGGCAAGTGCGATGGAGAGTCCAGCTCTCTCGGTGGAAGACTTGGGCGTCACTCGATTAGCCGAGACCTGTGGTCATATATTCTGCCGCAAAGAGTGAGTATTAGAAAATGTTGTGTCATCTTTCGCTGTTGATATGGAATGCTAATTTTCCTCGGAAAAAGTATCACTACGTGGATCCGGCAGGTAGATGCAATCCTGCTTTAGTACGAGAATTGGTACTGACATCTTCTTTTTCGGTCGTTTCAGCACGATACGTGCCCGACGTGCAGACGACCATTCATAACCAGGAGCACAACTGCGAGCAATGACGAGGCTACTGGGAATGGTGAGGGAAGTCCGAGGACCTTTGACTTTGACTTGAGCATATTGCCTGAGGAATTGGTTGATGAAGAAATGCTTACGCATTTGCTGGAGTTTGCGGTACCAATTCCACGAGAGACAAGTGATGGACAAACACGACGGACTCGCGAAGCTCAAACGAATGAGGAGAACGTGAATGAATTTGTCGGAATGTATTCATGATCATCCTATGTATCATTTATTTTCAGTATTTATATGTATGAAATTAATGTTGAAGATCTTGGAGAAACGTGACCGCGGATCAGACACGTTTCGTTTCTTTGGCTTAGAAGACGATGGTTGCTTCCGTCTTTCTCCAGCAGCTGTCAGACATACGTCAAACAATCCTGCATATATTCAAATTATTGTCTGTTTCGAACTTTTTCTGGCAATTGACATGTCTGTTTTGATTCTGAATCAGGCACGGATGGAAATTAGAATTCGGGAGCGCGCTGCGTCCACCGAGAGTCTGATTCACTTTGTCTCGATCAGGTCAATCACAAGCCTTAAGCCATTCAGACTCGGATTATAATCTAGTTGAATATTAATGGTATGCAAGTGCGGATGCTCATCTCTCAATTTCGAATTGCTTCCGTCAGTTTGTTACAAAAAGATGGGGCTCTCTGCACGGCGATCGGTCTCCTCTCCTCCTTACACTTCAAAAGCCCCAGGTAACTTGCGGCTGTTTATGCCTCCGTATCAATCATTTCCCTTGTTGTATCACTAGCTGACATGAGCGGTGTCCTTCACTATGGTATGTCATCATTTGTTCTTCGTCAAAGTGTCGCGCTGGACGATATTTGTTCCTGTTTTACCCAAATATAAGGGGTTTCTCTTCCTTCGGAGGTAACATATGCTATACCCTTCAAGACAGAGAACAGCGCTGCCACTATCTTCTGGGCTCTGGTATGCGCACCGCATTATCCTGGTTCTTCCTTAAGTATGCTAATGCATTTCAGACAAACGCGTCTCTCGGAGCGTACATTGCTTTTGGTCTTCTACCCCGTTCCAGAGAGCACGACGTATCCTTGAAATGCAGGATCGTTTGGATTGTACTCGCGGCTTTTGCCTTGACTTTTGGATGTTGTGCTTGTCAATGTAAATTGCTCCTTGGACTTTCTCCTTATCCGCTCTCTAATCCCGTACTAACATTCAAGTGTCCACCGCACGGATCCACTTACAGTCTCTGGAAGAAGGCGACACGGGAGCTTTTATTAGCTTTAAGATCGGCTTTATCATTCTTTCTGTCTTGGTTGCAACGCTTCTGGTCGTCTCTGCTTTCTCTCTATTGGATCGACGATTGGTCCGTGAAAGTTTCAGGAGATCGGACATATGGAAGTGTTGTGCATGCAGTCTGCTGGTCGGACTTTCTGGTTGGTGATGCAATCATGACTTATTTTCATTCGACTCTAATTTCGTTATGTTGATCTAGTGGGTTTCATGCACGTACGTATCAGTAGAGTTTGACCAAGTCAGGATTGTATTTGCTGATTCTCCTTTGTCTTTTAGTACCTACCGTTCCTTTCCTTACCGTCTTTCAAGGCGACTTTCATGCCAGCTCAAGTTTGTCTGGTCCTTCTGCTCGTCGTCTCAGGATCACTCTTTTCTCTTCTCGTCTTAAATTTCCTCACTGACAAGTGTAAAACAACCACGAAGCTCGCATATATGCTGCACGCGTTCATCTCGCTAATCTTCGGGTCCTGTATAATAGGAGCGGGAATGCTCGTGCTCTCTGGAATGAAGTTCGAGCCGAAAGGCAGTACAGTACCCGTTGGCGAACCGAGCGAAGAAGATCGGAAGCAGAGGGACGTGCTGACTCTTAGTGGGTGAATTGCTTCTTGATCACCATAATCCTGTCCTAATCTATTTCTATTTTTACTACACTGTACTTGGTTCCGACTTCGGACAGTTGTTCCTGCGATTATTTCAGTCATACTCGCCTGCTCGGCTGTGCTCCTTATCTTTGTCAGGAACGGGTTGAAGTACTGTCCTAGGGAGTCGAATGCATATCCACATTCAGACACATGTCCCTCCCGTATTACTCCGCGCCTCACTCTCGCTAGCATCGCCTTCAGTGCTGATGGGCGGATTCTCGTTAATCAAAAGGGCATGCTGCCTGTGCAGAGCGTCAATCTCGACGGCTTGCCTGAGGTGAGAACACTTCTAAAGGCTACGAGACAAAGAGCATGTGCTGAACGATAGAAATTATTCTGAATCTGGCTTACTTGGTGCGTACTATATACAGGATATTCTTGATGAACTCGACTCCTCCCGGAGTTCATCAACGTTCCATTGGTTACTTGCGATCTCCTTCGACTGGTCCATCATCTCACCTTTCTTGCGTCGAATCACTTCCTCTCAGGTCCGCATCGACGATTCTCCGTCCTCTTTACTTTCTTCTGGTAAAGAACTACGTTCTCTTTGGCATTCCATCTTCTCAGCTACTTCCTATCTGACCCATCGTCTTCTCTCGCCTTTCTTCCGGAATGGCGGTAAGTTACGATCGTTGTCACCATCAGATGCTATGCCGCCAACAGCTTCTGGGACAACAACAGAAGAAGTAGAAGCAGTAGTCATACAAGCACAGGTACAGGGTAAATTGCGATTACGACTGCTCGAGGCGTGCACTCAACTTGCCGCGCAGCTCGATGTGCCGCTCGAGAAGCTGGGGACGTTGCACGATGTTGCACTTGAGACCGGGTCGCGGATCGGGATTGAGGAGTTCCTTAGGCTTTCTGAGCAGGAGGCTTCCCGTGTCCGAGATGGGCGAGATGCGAGAGAGGCATCAAAGGCCCGCGCGGAGAGTGGAAGGGGTCTGATGCTGTTCTTTGTCCGCGTCCTTCCGCAGCACCAGCACCAGCAACAGAGTTCGTCAGAAGCTGTTCTGTGTTCTGACTCCCAGGGACGCATAGGCTTTAAAGGGACGCCCCAGGAGAACGGTGGGGGTAGGGATAACGGAGCTACGGGCCCACGAAGCTTCTGCCGAGAGGAACAAACACCGCGTATAACTTTGACAGACGGGTTCAAGATGCGATTCATGGGACGTTTCCGCGACGTGCTTGCCGAAACGACGGGCGCGAAGCCCGATGTTGTGGACAAGATCCTTAACGGATGCAATAACAGTGCTACTGGAAAGTATGGTTCTGTACTTGAGGCGGGGTGTACGTATGTCTCGCTGTTTGTGGAGCAAGTTTCTTGCGATGGGTCGTCGGAGGTGCTTGTGTATGACTTTGCGAAGCATCAGGTATGTATGTATGTATGTATGTTTGTTTGTTTTTCTTCCTTCCTTCCTAGTTCTTCATTGTAAATAAATGGTGGCTGACGTCCGGAATGCTAGCTCCCCTCGTACCGATTGCATTTACCCGCTTTGACGAAGGAGATGCGCGATTGGTTGTACAATATGTCGGGCTTCACAGCTTCGGATATCGTCCAGATCTGCAAGGATGAAGTCGAACAAGGTAGATTGTTATCCGCTCGATTCTCGCGCGATCACACCTTTGCATACGACTGGGAGCAGCAGCAGCAAGCGCAGCATAGACAGCAGCAGTGGCAAGTTGAAGCCGAGCTGATTGATTTTAAGGAAGCGCTGGCAAAGGCTTTGTCGCGGCTGATGTGTGATATGTGCTTCGTTGGGGAGAGCTTGGAGACTTGGACCTACCTTACTCGGCATATTCTAGACGTTCCTTCCGTTCAAGTCGACGACGGTTCGTCAAATTCCAGTTCCGATGGGGAGATGGTTCCATCACCAGTACCGAGAGCGCATATGATCGTCTTCCATGCAGAGATACCTGATCCGTTGGACACTGACCTATTGGAAGGCGAATCGGACTTTTCGCACCTCAGCACGTCGAGTACGAGTGCAAGTCGGAGTATGCACGGTCAACAGATGCCCTCTGTGTTTGAGTTTATCCCGAGGACGCTTTTTGACGTCGTGCGTGCGCTTGCGGTGTCACAGCCTGCCCGGGAGGCGTTCCGCGTCGAGGCGACGAAGGAGCTCGACTGGCTTACTTCGGATGACCGCAGCCACACCACGTCCCATTCGCGAGCTCAGGGAGCAGTGGCCGTGAGTAGTCATGACCTTCGCACCGGTGGCCGTGCTCCGGGCCGACTTTCACGCGCACTCGTATCGTCGTTCAGTATTGATTCTCTGAGCGATGAGGAGAGTGGGACGCATCACGGCGCGGGAACGGGAGCTATTAGAGCCCGTGTAAAGAAGAGCTGGGCTGCTGTCAAGACGCGCGCTAGGGCGCTGTCGCTTTCTCGTAGGAAAGCTGGACATTATGAACGCCGTCATCAGAACATCGAGACGGGGAGTCAAATCCCGCTTTCTTCATCCTTTTCTCAGAGCGCGTCCCGAACGCATTTGCTCTCGCATTCGCATACGGGCTCATCGTCTACTACTATGACTACTACGACGGCGACGAATACTTCGACGAAGAAGATGAGGCCGAGCGAGCGGACGTCTTACTCTATCCCGATCTCGGAGCCGCAGCCAATAGTGCCTGCAAATTCGCATACGAATTTGAACTTGAGTCCGTATCCGCAGCGACATCTGTATCCACATTCGAGATCAGCAGTTGAACTCGGGCACGTCTCGCGTATTGCGACGATCAGCGCCACCAACTTCGCTACCACGACCACGACTGCAACCAGGAACACTGTCTTGAAGGCCGGTGCTCCCTTGCCATCTAGATACCCGTACTTCGACAACGGTCACTACGCACTCCGCTGGTCCACCCGACCAGGGTTGGAGAAACCAGAATCACCACAAAAATCGAGGTCAGAAAATCCTATCCGGGGTCGAAGTCGAAGTCAAAGTCGCAGTCGCAGTCGTACTTGTAGATCAAGATGGTTGGACATCCCGGAGAGCGTGCCCGTACCCGTGCCAATTCCCCTGCCCCTCCCTGTTACTACTGCTCCGAGAGGAGCTTCTCCGATACCGTTGCACGAGTTGTCCGCCGGGCAGCTACCACGTCGTTCGATGATCGCTGGTTCTGGCTATGGAGCGGGTAGCCATCGTTCAGTAACGACGACGGCCTTTATAAGTACGCCGGACGTCGCGAATACGAATGGCTTCTTTTGATTCATTTCTTTTTCTGCTTGAATGCCGGAGATGGATCGAGGATGTGGTGATGGTGGTGGTGGTGGTGGTGGTGGTGTGGTGGTTGATGCTCTGATCCCTAACCACAATAACTTTCATTTCTGTTTAATCCCCACTTCCAGGAGTGCACGACAATCCTGTTACCCAGCCAGTTCTGATTGCGACTGAATCTAGATGTGCGCCATTCGTCGATCACCGAGTTTCGAGCCCCGTGCTCTGGACAACTTTCCTTTTGTCTTCCCTCTCGTTGTTGTCTTTCCTTTCCCCTTTTTCTTTTTCCAATACCGTCTGTGCTGTGCTATATGCTCTTTGTATCAGCGTATTCTTGAAAGAATGTAAAATATGTAGTAGTATTGGTACGTATACATGTATGATTGATATACGGCTTGCATGTATGTATCACAAATTAAAGTAGAAGATTTACGTGTAACTCAAAAACAGTGAAGATTTCTCAGCAGCTCATTGCCAGGACCACACCACCACCACCCCCACCAATATCTTGAAATGCTTTACTCACAGCGATGTTTATGATTTGATCAGTGCATCTTCGGGCATGGACAGACGCTGCTTCCTTGTCCAATCGTGATGCTCTAGGTATACATACATGCATTCCAAAGCGGAAAACATAGGCTCTTTTGTTTCCGAGGCTAAGTACTCGCCTTGAAAGATGATGCGAGGGGTGAGGGATGATCCAGTCCGAATATAAGAGTCACATAAGATATGAGTATATGCAAGTACGTATGCGAGTAGACGAATAGATTCGATTAGCTCTAAAGCTCATCATGTCCCTGCGTCTGCGTCTCAGCATGCAACGGAGCTTGGGTAGCATCATGCTCAACACCCTCAACGTCAGTCTTCTCGGTCGACTCTTCCGAGACGACTTCTTCGGTAGGAGGGGGCACGTATTCGAGATTGTTCTTTGCGTTCTCCTCGACGAACTCGATGAGAGACTCAAGCGAGCGGTCGCCGTTGAAGTCCATGAATTCTCTTTCGCCGGCAGGCTTGAATTTGAGGGTAGGGAAGCCTTGGATGCGGAAGTCGACTGACGGAGGGAGGTCATTCTCTGTTGCGTCCATCTTCGCGCTGAAGAAACGGTAAGATTACGATAAGTATGATGGTTGAAAGGAAATAGTAAGGAAGAGACGTACATTATGAGTCTGTCCTTGACATTAGCGTATCGCTCGCCGAGAGAGTCCCATGTGGGCTTGAGTCGCTTGCAGTGTCCGCACCATGGCGCGTAGAATTCAATGAATACATCTTTGGAGTCGTCAAACACTACGTCCTCAAATGTCTTGCCCACGACAGTATATACAGCCTCGTTCTGTTCCGCCGGGATCGCTTCACTCTTCAGTTCAGGCTGGAGATCGCCAGCGAGGTATTTCTCTAGCAACACGTCGACCTTCTCGGGAGTGAGTTCTTCGGATTGGCTGAGCGGGTACTTGAGCTGCTTGCTGAGGTCCTGGAGGACGAAACTAGGCCATTTCACTTCGGGTAGATTGAGAGCCTTGGCGTGGTCACCGAACTTGATTGCGTCGATCCATACGAAGTTGATCTTTCCCTTATGCTTTTGAGCGATGGGACTGAGAGCAGCGATGTGATCCTCCTTTTTCTCATCCGTCGGGTCGACGAAGAGATAGCCGAGCGGAAGTGCACTGGTTACGTAGCGCTGATAGTTCTCGCCGCTCACTTCATCGATGTATGGAATCGAGTTTTCCAGGGCGAAAGCTTCGATTTCCTTGACTGTAGCAGAAGGTGCGTGCAGAGCAAAGTCAATACGAGGTTCGTCGAATTTCCTGTAGAGGACGATGGCAGGAGGTTCGACGCCTGCCTCTTTGATGGCCTCCTCGTCTGTGGTAAACCCGAAGAGATAGTCATCACGGTGCTTTTCGGCAGTCTTGGTGAATTCTGGCCCGGGTGCCTGAGTTTCGCTGGAAAGGTAAGCGATGAGGACGAGTCGGTCGGCTTGTTGGAATTCGGAGTGGTTGCTGGCTTTTACTTCTGCGACGGCGGGGAGTGATTGTCTACGAGAGATTTTGGTTGGAGATTGGATTGACGTGGGAAGCCCAAAAGGACGTACTTGATCATGTAGCTGACGATACCGTCTGCTTTGCGGGGACCGGTGTAGTCAGAGGGTTCGCCATTCTTGAATACCTTCAAGGTGCTACATTGGGCGTCAAAGTCAAGTGTCACACCAAAGAAAATTGAATGGCTTACGGATAGCCTCTGACGTCGTGTTGCTGGCAAAGATCAGCTTGGTCGACACAATCGACCTTGGCAAGTTTGATGCCCTTCTCCTTGAGCTCAGTTGCAGCTTCCTCGTAATGAGGTGCTAGCGCCTTGCAGTGCCCGCACCTAGGGTGGTAATCACAACGGTTAGTAACGACGTAGTTATTTCATCTTGAAAGAATGACGTGTGGACTGACCAAGGCGCGAAGAATTCTACGAGGATGAGGGGTTCCTTGTTAACGACCGAGATGAAGTTTGACGGAGTCAGAATGATGACGTCGGAGGATTCATCTGCTGCGGAAGCAAAGCCCGCTACTGCGAGCAGTGCGGCGAAGGGAGCGAACGACGACAAACGCATAATTTTTTGGTTGAGATGGTCGTCGGGAGACGAGAAGGGATGATTGATGACTGGCGCGGTATATAAACGCGCGACGTGTTCTGACGTGTCACTTATGAAACGAAACTGGTAACTCGGTATTCGGCTCGTATCACACCCGCTGGCAAGGCTTGGTCTCAGGGCCATTAATATTGCAAGAATATCAATTCACTACTCATTTAACATCCCAAACATAGATAAATCGATACCGTACCCGTAGCGCAGAAAAAGTTGGCAAGAAAGAAAATCAAAAATTTCAGTAAATGAAATGAAATCACAGTTGGTCTAGATCAAAGTCGCATCCTCGTGTCTTCCCACTCGCGTACGTCTTTGAGCTTTTGTCCATGGTACGAGGTATAGGGAACCCGTTGATCGGGAACTTATGAGAACCTGACTCCGCTGGCGGTGGTGGAACTGAATAAAGTTGGATGACATGAGTAAAATTTTCAAATCGACTTGCATGGAAAATGTCCGCAAGTACTTACTTTTGGAGTTTGCCCGAATTTCTGGCGCTCCCCCGTTAGGGATTTGCCCCATCGTCGGCACGTTGCCAAGAGAAGGAGTACGGCGTCCGGGAGGAAGCGCAGGGGGTGCTGGAGCCGCTAAGCTGCTTGGTCCAGATGCTATCCTGCTTCGAGGAGGTCCACCTGGCGGAGGAGGTGGCGGCGGGGCAGTCCGAGCAGGAGATGGGCCAGGAGGAGGCGGAGGTGGAGCTGATGGTCGAGAAAGATTAGAGCGCGCAGCAGGAGATGGGCCTCGAGGGGGAATAGGTACCTCGCTCTGCGAGTGTCCACGAGGACGAACAGGACGAACGGGGCTGGAGCTTCTCTCATTCGGAGAGCTGGTCACTGGCTTTCTGGTTGGTAACCTTGGAGGCGCCCGTGCAGGCGCTGGAGGAGCTGACGCAGTAGCTCCAAGGGCAATAGACGCCGGACGGGGCGGTGGCTTAGGAGGAGCTAACTTGCCTGATCCAGCAGTCGAGCGCGCTGTTTTGCGCGGAGGTGGAGCTGGAGGAGCATGATGCGGTCTCGACGGTAAAACTGGAGGCGGAGGGACACTTCGCCTGGGAGGACCAGCAGATGACGGACGCGGAGGCGGAGAGGGTGAGTTCCGTCGCAAGGACTGAGCGTCTTCTGCGTTTACCCTGTCAATTTGTGGACGTGCTGGGATAGGTCGAACTGGTGTGCGGACTACAGTCGGCGAGGGAGAAGCCCGATTTGGTGTAGGAGGTGCGGGTCGCGCAAACGGCAGAGACGGCGCCGCCGGAGGAGCTGGTGGTGGAACGGGCCGACTCGGAGGAGCCAGAGGAGCTGGAGGCGCGCTGGCTGGTGGTGGTGGCGGTCGACCGGGTGGTGCTGGTGGAGGCGGAGGAGCCATATTTGGCGGCGGCACAGGCCTGTTAGGTGGTGCTGGCGCGGCCGAAGGCGGAGGCGGGGGACGTGTGGGAGGTGTTGGAGGCGGCGCCGGTGAGGCCCGTGACGGAGGTGCAGGCGGCGTAGGCGCACCATTCGCAGAAGGCTCGCGCTTTGGTATCGATGGCGGTTTACCCAGATTCAAAGGTTTCGCTGTATTTAGTGATGTTAATCGACGGCGCAATCATCATATGATACCCAGTTACATACCTGGTCCACCTTGTGTAGGCCTCAACTTTGGTATACCGCCAGCGAACAAGGCGCCTAACTGAGGTGGACCTGCGCCTGCTGAACTACTGGACGATGAACTCATTACGGGCGGGGCGGCGAGACCCCCGCCTCCACCACCGCCAGATGGACCTTTCTTCGTATCAATTATTGGCGCACTTCTGTCATGTGTCACAGTCTTCTTGAGAGCCTTTCCAGCTTGAATTTGTTTTAGGAATTCCGAAGACGCCATGGAGGATGAGAGCGAGGGATGAGGAGAGAGTGAGAGCGCAGCGAGTCAGTCGACGACTGCGCGTTGTATTGGGATTGGCTGTCCTTGTTCAAGCAGTGCAGTGTTTTGGCACGCTTATTTCCGAAAAAGACTGGCAACTTAATATTTATAGGTAAATAGTAAATAGGCTACATAACACAAATTGTAAGACTGGCACTAGAGTTACAAATCGGGTCCATATCAAAAAGAAACATAAGTCCAGTGCGTCGAGTCCATTATCGCCGGGCAAGTACACTACGCGGCGGAGGAAACTGCTGCCGAGGTCCGCGCACGGATGGTGGCCGTGAACGCCGTGCATCGGATCGAGCGGTCGTTGGAGATTTAATCTTCTCTGCGTACTCTGATTCTTTCCTCGTTGAGTCCGCAGCAGGTGAAGCTGAAATGCTTGTAACTTCAGAATACTTTCTCGATCCAGCAGGAGCGGGCGTGCTCGGCAAACCTGGCCGAGACGGTTTTCTCAATCCTGCTTGGCGGTCACTCTTACCATTAACAGTCGGGACTGAAATGGGAGGCAATGGCCAACCACCGTTAAAAGTAGGTAGAGAAGGTAGGGGCGGGTGGGGAGGGATCCGACTGGCGTCCATATATGCGTTGATGATGTCGTCAGAGAACCAGGAATCGTGAGACGAGCTTCGGGATAGGCGGGCGACGGGTACGGGAGGCCGTAAGTCCTGTGAATGGTGGGACATACGTGTTCTCTCACTCGTCGTGCTCGGCGCTCGTGTATCTGGCGACACGCGCATTTTGTCGCGTACAGAACGTCCCGGCTCCGGTCGAAGAATGTCCGAGCCATATCGAATGCTGATTGAAGTGAAGGTCCGGGCCGCTGTTGTTGCTGCACTGTGCCGCCTCATCTCGGATCCATTCGACCGCGATCGTACGGTCGCTGGTGGAGGCTCTTGGATTGGCGAGGGTTTGGAACCGATACTCGTCTTGCCTGGAGGTCGAGGAGCCAGGACCCGAATTGACGAAGGGTCAGGAATTCGCTCACTATCATTGAACTGACGAGCCAACTCTGCCTTTGGTACGATTGGGCGAATGAGTGCGGACTTCCGCGACCGATTTGATCGTTTCGTATGGCGAGATTCTGCGCGCGATTTTGACCTCGATGAGGATCGGTATCTTGCATACAGGACATGGCGCTGTTTCTCTTGTGGAATTGGTGGTAGGGCTTTTGCTTCCATAGTTAAATTGCTCCCTTTACTCAGCAGGTTATAGGCCTCCGATCGAAGCCCATTTCCCAACAGCGCACGATCCGAGCGAGAGGTGGTTGTAAAATGATTTTGTTCCTCAGTGCTGCTCAACTTGAATTGGCTGGAACTTCGAGACAGTGCGGCTCTAGAATAGGGGTGCCGTGGTACCACAAGTGCCCTATATTGCACAGATTGCTCCTGGCTTTGACCTTCTTGACTATCGTTGCCACCCGCTTTGGGAAGGACTTCGTGAAACAAAGGCAGAGAAGGATGATAGTTGTTGAAGATAGCTATGTTACATGGGAAAAGACAACATTTAGACCAGCTGCTTTTATGATTCGTTGGTATCACATACCTAGCACAATCAAAGCAGCGATGCTGGAAGGCAACGCATCGCCCAAAGAATTCGTAATGATAGCGTTGGGAACGATGCTGATGACATCGAACGCCAATAGCGAAAATGCCCTCACGATGCGGATGTCCTTAAATAGAGTGTTAAGCCTTCGTTTGGTTGGAAAGGAAGGTGGTGCTATGATGTTAAGGAAGCTGAAAATGTAGTATGTCTCCAGGCCAATGGCTATGAATGAAAGCACCAAAGACGATGCCAAGTTACTGTGCAACGAGTCAGAGATACAGATCAACTAATAATAAAAGCTAACGTACTGCTTTCTATGACACACGACCATTACCTTCCCTGCAGGAAGGTCGGAAGTCATATTAAGCAGATTACTGGCGGGATATTAGCGTCTAGCCAAAAGCCAATAGACGTCAGCTTACAGAAACAGTGGAGTTCCGACCTCGAGGGCGTTTCTTACAATGATCATCGCTATTGAGGTACATGAAATAAATCACTGACGAGGAAAGAGAAACATTTCTGCACTTACCAATAATAATAGCAATGAAGGCCCAAAAAGTCAACGCTTCCGCCCGCTTCACACCGAGGGACATCAAATTAAATCCTAATACAATTAATCCAACAAGGCGAGCGGCCTGAGAAGACATCGAATCCCAAGCGAACAGGAACGCTGGGCTGCGGTTCAGTTATATTCATTTCATACAGATTTTGTCTGACTTTAGCTCACCACAAAGCACTCGACTATGCTCAGAATTCGACGGTGAATCTAGAGTGGTTTCGTACACCAGAGATGTAAGAAATTGAGATAGGCCAGCCATGAAGAAGAGGAGCGTCAGAACAAATATCAGCGTCGGGTTGTCCTGCCGCCGGAAGATAGACTCGTTCAGGGAGGTTCTTTTCTGGCCCATGGCTCGCAGCATCGCATCTTTGGAGAATAAGTTCTGTGCTTCTTGGTCCGATTCTGACTGTTGGTCTGGTTTGCGATTGCGCCGCATCCAGTACGCGTTAATCCTACGTACGATGCGTTGCTGGATATAACGAGTAAAAGGAGACTGGACGAGATAGCATAAACTTCCCCAGAAAACGAAACCGGAGAAAAATGCAGAGATAATACGGCTGGGCGACGTGAAGTATCACCGTTAGCACGAGAGGAAAGAGGCTAAATTCTAGCTCACAAATTATGTTTCGTAAACTCGAAGTCCCGATCGTCTGAGTTCATAAACGAACGGCAATAGCTCGCCTGCAAGCGTAGGCCAAAATTGACGAAATAAATAGTGATTACAGGTCCCAGTTGGCCAGCATATGAAGGCGGAGAGAGGGGAAAAGGACAGACGTTCTTTTAAGTCTCGAGCCGAGGAACAAAGATCATAGCTAAGGGTGACGGTCTCCAGTGATGCTGATAGTCGCACCAGACGTTTGGATGGAGAAACTGGTAAGAGGTCAATGCATAGTGGTTCTATCTCTTCCCTGTGATTTTGGTGTCCTTTAGCACACTGAACACGATTTAGCTGGGCATGAGTACTAGCAATCCCGCTAACATCTGTAGAATGTCATATATTCTGACTTGACGGGCATGATACAGCCTCGAGCAGGGCAATGAGCTCACTTCGTTGTCAAGTATCTAAAGCAGTGGATGATTGATGATGGGCTGAGCTAACTCGGTGATGGAATTGAATTCACGATCAACACTTTAGTGACAGCCACAGAAAGTTTGTTCGTGACACAGTATAAGGTTTGTCACATATGCGCACCTCGGCGCTCACTGTGCGCGTCGGTGGCCTTCAACTTAAGTTTCTTCATCCAGAGCACTCCCTCGAACCCGCTGACCATTCTCTGTACTCGGCTTTCCACACTAGTGGAAAACGAGGTGAGTTCGCAGATAAACGGGCATCTGACGATTGTGCAGGTCGAGACGAAGTACCAATAGTTGCGGTCGTTCACGGACTTTCGAGTAGGACAGCGAGAGCCTATTCGGCGTCGGGCTGTCCCTTCGAACTGCAAAATGACTTCCACTTTCTCGATGAGCATGCATACGGATGGCTTGACGTATCAAGTGTCCCCAGCAGATCTTGAGCTTCGTGCTGCTCGGATTGCGGACCCCGCTTCTCGTACGTATTCTCGACGCCATTTCTTCAGCAGAACGACGAAACTGACATTTATACAGCTTTGAGAGCAAAGCTTGAAGCTGCGCAAGAATTGAGGGAACTGATTGACTCCATACGCGATGCGGAGTCACCAAGGACATTTCCACATATTTTAATGGGTCTCTTCGATACACTCCGGACTACCGAGCCTTCTTTCAAGCGAGATTCTGTCGAATTTCAGCTCCGTCGCGTGCTTGTCGAGATTATCCACCGCATTCCACCCTCTGAGGCGATGAGACCCCAGCTTAACAGCATGATTACCGGCATTCTCAATGTCCTGAAGAACGATACTGAGGACAACGCAGTTACATGCTTGAAGGCATTGCACGATCTCCTGAGGGCAACGAAGAACATTCCCGATGAGCATGCTGTGGAACTCGTGCAGATTTTCTTACGTATACTCCGGAATGTGAAGGGATACGTTGACGAGTTTCTGTCCAAGGATTCCCCGACTGTCGATGCCAGCGTGGTCATCAGCAGCATTCGGAGCCTTAAAGTCCTCACTGAAATACCGTTAGTACTAATTATTTTGGTGCAAAGTAGTAGTCGTGCAGCATTAGTACCATTGTTGCCGGAAGTGATTGGAGCTTCACTAGAGGTTTGTATATTCTGACAGCCCCTTCCTCTATACAGCAACTAATTGTCTTCAAGGTAGGATCT
Organism: Sanghuangporus sanghuang; assembly: GCA_009806525.1. Taxonomy (NCBI): domain Eukaryota; kingdom Fungi; phylum Basidiomycota; class Agaricomycetes; order Hymenochaetales; family Hymenochaetaceae; genus Sanghuangporus; species Sanghuangporus sanghuang. The sequence goes on from VVIT01000003.1 coordinate 2,063,831, forward strand.
ATTGAGTCTCCACTACAGAAGGAAGCCAGAGAGGCCTTTGAGGCAGCGGAAAACCATCCTATTTGGGCCGGGCAGGCACCGAGTATTAGAAATTCCAGACAATATGAGCACTACATCGCTGCGCAGATCAAGGTAGTGCTGGCTTATAGACTTTCTTCGAGATATTGCAACTGATGAGCGGATCACTAGCTTATGAACTTCTGTTCTTATATTTTCCGTTCACATCAGGAAATCTTTAGCCGGGATGATCGTGGCGACATCATAACTGTCCAATGTGTTCGTGTTCTTCAAGATTGTCCAATGCACCTGACAAACGCTCGAAGAGTAAGCATGCGTTATCCCAGTCGGTATCCGAGTCAAACACTAACTATACCTCTCAAGGAACTCATCGCGGTTTTGCGACATCAGATGATAACACCTCATCGGCGTGCTCTCGTCCCGATATTTAGAAAGCTGCTTTCTGAACGTGTTGTTCTTGGATCTCCCGCGGCGCCCGCCGATTTATCCAGGTAAGGTGTCGGTCTTCTCATGACCCTTTCTATGCGCTGATCACTTCTCATAAGGCTCACTCCTCTAATCACTATTTTTGAGCTGTCTGCTGGTCTTCGAACCGAGTTTTCGCTTGAACAGATCATCCACATCATTCACGTATATTGTCGTTGGTTGCTCAACGTCCCGATGGGCGGACATGCACAATCTATATGCGCAAGAATGTTAACTGGGATGCTTGAGCCTCTTTTTGCGAAGGCTTCGAGTAATGAGACGATTAATATATCGACGGTCATACTGCATACCTCGGTGGAGAAGATGAAAGCTTTCGATACGATTTTTAAAGAACTTAGTTCTAGGCTCACGAGCCAGAAGGACGGATCGACGAGCGACGAATCGAAGATCGATATCCCCTTCATCGAGAAAGGAAGGCCCCTTTTGGCAGACATCAGCGCAAGAAGTGAAAATCCTGAAAGTATTGCAGCAGGTAAGTCGCTATCCATCGTTCTTGTCGTACGTTCTGATACATCTATGACAGAACTGCGATATGTGTTCCGCATGTTGCTCCATGCATCGAGGATGTCTATTGGTCTTTTAAAGAAGCTCAATGCTCCTCTGCCAGAAGGCGATATTATGGTTCCTTTCTTCGAATATAGCATCCACGCTCTTCTGTCCTTTGAGTCTGGTGATTTCAAAGAGGAGAAAGAGTTGATGGATGGTCTTGCTATCGTCCTGCAAGAAATTGACCTGCATGTCTTCCAGGAAGTGTGGACGCAGCGCTTGGACTTCTATTTCCAAGCTTGCGTCAAAAGGCCTAGTCTACTCCATTTGTCGCAGGTTTTATTCCAGCAAAAGACTGTGTCCCAAACAGTTGTGTCGACCACGCTGAGGCATTTCTCGGGCAAGTTAGAGGTGCTGGGAGACAGCGACGATGTAACGGCTTCGATGATCCTCAGGTTTTTCAAAATGACGTTCAGTGTTGTCGGCATACACCCGGAGGCCAATGAGCCTGTTCTGGCAACTCACCTCGGTCGACTTATTATGGATTCGTTCCCCCTTGCAGCGAAGGCTAGTCGACCCCTTTATTACTTTCATCTCATGCGTGCCCTCTTCCGTGCCATAGGCAGTGGCGGCGGAAGATACGAGCAGTTATACAAAGAAGTACTTCCTTTGTTGCCGGAGATGTTGGATTGTCTAAACCGCCAGCTAGTGGCGGCTGATGCTCAGACGAGAGATTTGCTGGTTGAGTTGTGTCTGACTGTTCCATTGCGGTTGACACATCTGCTACCGCACCTTCATTACTTGATGAAGCCACTCGTACTTGCGCTCCAAGGAGGATCGGAACTTGTTTCGCAAGGTCTTCGCACTTTGGAGCTCTGCATCGATAACCTAATTGGCGACTTCCTTGATCCGATTCTTCGACCTGTTTTGCGCGACCTCATGGAGGCACTTCATGGACATCTCAAACCTCTCCCAGGTAGCCATCACCATGCGCACACCACAATCCGTATCCTCGGGAAGTTGGGTGGTAGAAATCGTCGTCTGCTAGATGAAAAACCAAGTTTATCGTATAAGCCTTATTCAGATCCAGCGACACTGACTGTCTCGTTCAGCGGCAGACAAGAAGCTATTCAGCTTGGACCTATTGCCGGATTGTCTGCTCGTCTGTTGTCGAAGTCAAACTCTTCCGACAAAATCCACGCCTACAATTACTTAGAACATACGCTTACATATTTGCTGAATGAGGTACGCCAAATTTTTATCTGGCTACTTGCTTAATACTGGATTGAAGTGATATACAGGGACTGCATGGTCGTGACCGAGAAAGCATCTTTGTGAAAGGTGTCGAGGGACTTTTCGATGCAATTCACGTTCCAGAAGTTCAGGATAGGGCGCAGGAGTACCTTAGGACGCTGTCACGCCACGTCTTCACACTAGAAGCACGCAAAGCTCTGGCTAAGGACATTACTCTCAGGAGATTCCCCAGCCATATGTTTGGCCTTTATCTTGACGCATTCCCTCTTGCTTTGGCTCGTACCGATGAGCGGCAGGCAAAGAGAGCTGCGGAAGTGGTAAAAACGATTGTCCACGATCTCGTACCGATCGGGCATGCGAATGGCCTTAAGCCAATGGACACATTGCCGATCCTTCACATGGTTGCTACTCGGTTCAGCACATTTTGCTTTGAAGATGCCTGGGTTAGGAAAACCGCAGGTGTCACGGGCATCATGATCATGTCCTCGACACCGGAGATTGGCGACAAATGGCTCTTTGCTCGAGAAATTGATATTGTCAGAACCCTTCTTCACGTCCTTAAGGATTCGCCGCACGACCCTCCCCGAAACGTGTCTGATATCATCGAGAATCTAGTTAACATTCTGCGAATGACCAATGCGCGGCGACCGAACCAGATGGAAGTTGATGGCCAGCCTTTAGCCCAGTCTCGTATCCCGTTCCTTATCGGTATTTTCTTCAACGATATCTCCTCTCCACATCCCGTCGTACGTAAGACGGCAAAGACTTGCATCAAATTACTATCTGAGCTCTGTGGTAGATCTATAGGAGAGCTGCTGCTGCCTCATCGCGACCGTGTGATGACCTCCATCTTCGTCAAACCTCTGAGGTCGCTGCCCCATCTTATTATAGTTGGCCAGGTAGAGGCCGTCCGCTATTGCATCAGTCTACAACCTCCTCTGCTCGACGTTAACGATGAGCTTATTCGTTTGCTCCATGAAGCCCTTGCTCTGGCCGACAACAATGACCAGGCCCTCATCGCGAAGACTGACGTTCGGAAAAGCACTCAGGAGGTTACGCAACTGCGGGTGGCCTGCTTGAAATTATTGACGGCTGCGTTACCCCTGACAGACTGTTTTTCCCGCATTCCAACAACCCGACAAAGGTACGAAAATCAGAAGTAACCATGGAATTTGTCGTAAATATTTTTTTTCTAGGGTCACCTCGGTTTATTTCAGATCGCTCTATAACACCTCCAAGGAGGTCGCGGATGCTGCGCATGATGGCCTTCGCATCATTCTAGGCGATCAGTCCCGGTTTCCGAAAGACATTCTACAGTCTGGCTTGCGACCGATTCTGATGAACCTATCCGATACCAAAAAGCTAACAATTCAAGATCTGGAAGGCCTTTCAAGACTTCTGATGCTCCTAGCCAACTACTTCAAAGTCGAAATTGGCATCAAGTTGCTCGATCATTTTCGAACTCTTGCAGATCCATCGATGCTTAACAGTGCAGCGCGGTTGCCATACTCAGAAAACGACACAATAAACAAACTTGTTAGTCTCGTCAACATATATCATCTTCTCCCGTCCTCCGCCAGCATGTATCTCAAGGATCTCGTGGATGCGGTAGTACAAACGGAGGCACGTTTATTCTCGTGTGCTGAAACCCCTTTTTCGGAGCCACTGGGCAAATACGTTGATCGCTACGCGTCAGAAGCGGTAGACTACTTCCTAAACTGTATCGTATCCCCTCGGCACGTTCGTACATTGAGGAATCTATTGAATACGAAATCAGCTCCAAAGCTACTCAGGGAGCTTGCAGCGCGGCAACGGGATATTGTGCGGGTCTGCTTTCAGAGCGGCGTTTCCGAGGCAGTTCTTCCTGGTCTCCTCCTATGCGGAGATATTTCACGTCTCGTTCCTGGCTGGACGATCGGCAATGACGTGGTGGAAGCTGTGAGGACGCTATGGCGCATGGAGCCGGAGCATCCACCTGATTGGGCACGCATCTCTCGTCCAGTATTCGACAAGCATGAAGCGATGATTGCGATATTCAAGAAGGCATTGCAAGAATCCCCGCGAATCGATATTCTCTTCGACATCGTCTCCGTCTACTCAATGGATGCGGTGGTTGATCGTACTGAATTGACGCATTTCCTCTACAATCACGTTGCACTTTCCGAATCCCTTTCATTCCGGCGGAACATCCTTCTTAGATTCCTCATTTGGTTTGACGATCCATCTATTCCGTACTCGAGGAAAACGTACTGCTTGCGATACATTATCAGCCCAATGATCTTTGTGCATACGAGCAGGCCCTCGGAAGAGTGTATCCTCGATAGGGCAACCATCGAACAGTTACATGCTAAGCTCTGGAAAGCAAATGATCCAGATGCCTTTGCGGATGCCGATGACCTCTTCAAAATTGAGATCTTACACCTTACGAGTGTTCTAGTAGAAAAGCTATCACAGCTCCTCATTCACTCAAAGAAGGATATAATCAAGTTCGTCTGGCCATATATATCCAGTGATGACCATACAGTGCGACAGATGGCGTATCTCGTAACAGCTCATTTCTTCTCAGTATATGATTCTCCAGCGAAATTCATTATGAGGACTTGGACTGGCCTCCTTCAGCCACCCCATGTCGAGGGAAATCGAGCCCTGATCCAGCAGACTCTCGATATCCTTGCTCCTGTGCTTCAGAAAATGCCGCACGATCCAACCATGCCTCACTGGGCAAAGACGACCCGACGACTATTGGCAGAAGAAGGCAATGGGAACCTACATGTCATTATGATCTATCAACTCATTGCACGACAACCGGATCTTTTTTATCCGTTCCGGTCGCTCTTTATTCCCCACATAATCAACTCGTTGCAACGGCTGGGCTTTCAAATGAATACGAACAATGAAGGTCGGATCCTTGCTCTGGATATACTTGAAGTCATCTATAAATGGGAGAAAAAGGCAGTGGATCTCGGAGACGAGTCAGGATGGGTTACACCCTTGGTTTTCCGTGAAGGTGTCATCAGTTATCTTACTAGAGCAGCCTGCGGTCCCCAGGACATAGTGACAAGGACAACTGTCGTTTCGCGTGCTCTTGCACTCATGAAAGATCTACTGCGTTTACCAGCCTGGGCAAGTGTCAATTTCAAGCTAGATTACTTCCGCAAATCGCTTTGTGAGGTAAGGAAACATGCCAGATACCGGGATGATTTGGCTGACTTTTCGCAGGTCGAGTTCAATCAGGAAACTGCACCCGTCATTGTCGCGAATGCGAGAGTGCTCAGCGTGGTCTGTGCTGACCGATCAGACGAATGGTATGTTCAAAACGTCAAGATCTTGCAAAAATTGGTTCAGAGAGGTATGCTTCTGGATGAAGTTGTGCTTCATGAGACTCTCCATCCGATTGTCGATCGTATTTTGAAGCTGTACCCTCTGCCGAAAGAAGATGAAGATAATCAGTCGGAAGTGGCTGAATTCCACAGCTTCATTTACAATGCCATATCCGAGGGGCTCAAAAGTACGACAACAGGGGTACGCGGAGCTCTCCTCATGCTGAAATCCGTGGTGGATGTCGTGCCGGAGCGAATCGAACCATTCGCAGGATCTCTTATGAGGCTATTAGCGAAACTGGCGAAGGAGCATATCAGTTTACCTTCTGGTGCAGAAAATTATGATTCGATCGTACGGATGCTCGTTTCCATTCTTAAGATTTGCCAAAACCCGTCCATGCTGCCCGCCGAGCAAAGGAAACTTCATCTAGCCAACCTCATCGTTTTAGTCGAGAAATCATCCAGTCCTGTATTGTGCCAGTTCCTTCTCGATACAGCCAGAGATTGGGCTTTACACCGACGCGACGCGTACCCTACGATGAAGGAGAAAGCTAACTTACTCCACAAAATGATAAACTTCGAGTCCCGCGGAACTGATCTGTTCAACCAGTATCTGGAGCTTATTTACGACATATACACTGAGCCATGCTTGCGTAGAAGCGATTTGACATCCAGACTCGAGCAAGCCTTTTTACTAGGGTGTCGCTCCGATGACACGTCTCTTCGAGAACGATTCATTGATCTGTTAGATAGCAGCATCCCACGATCACTGATGAGCCGTCTGACGTACATCCTAGGCTCGCAAAGCTGGGATGCGTTGGCAGATCACAGCTGGATTTACCTTGCCCTCGATCTTCTCCTAAGTTCGGTTGATAGCGACACCGTTTTGACGTCTTCTCCTAGTGTTGTGTTCACCCAGACGTCGTCACCATTGGCATTGACTCTAGCCAACAGTACGATACGCGATATCATCCGTCCAATGCGACGACTGCTCTTCTACGACGCGCAGGCTGCCCATGACACCTGGGTGTCTGTTTTTTCGGCAATTTGGTCCCAGCTGAGCCGCAAGGAACAGGCAGAAGTCACGCAACATATGGTTGTACTTCTTAGCCGCGAACACCACATACGTCAATGCGAAGCGCGCCCTAACGTTATTCAAGCCTTATTGGAAGGGATTCATGCCTGTTCCCCTCCTATGCATCTGCCTGCTCATTTGGTCAAATATCTTGCCAAGACATTTGGTGCGTGGCACGTCGCATCGGAATATCTTCAGAAGTCTCTGGACGGTGGAAAAGACGATGACGGACTGGGAGTAGATAGCGTGTATGACGCTCTTGCCGAAGTTTACGCGGAATTGGCCGAGGAGGACATGTTTTATGGCTTATGGCGGCGTCGTTCGCTGCACAACGAGACGAATGTGGCGATAACTTACGAACAGAATGGCATGTGGCCAGAGGCTCAAATTGCATATGAACAAGCCATGATGAAAGCAAGAAACGGGATCATTCAATTCACAGAATCCGAGTATTGCCTCTGGGAAGATCACTGGATCATCGCCACCGAGAAGTTGCAACAGTGGGATATCTTGCATGATCTTGCGCGAAATGACGGCAATAATGAACTACTGTTAGAAGCAGCGTGGAGGATCAAGGATTGGGCCGATCAAGATGCTCTTCAGCAAATTGAGGAACAAGTTCAGGGGATGTCGGATGTCGCTACTCCGCGCCGGCGAGTCTATGAAGCATTCATTGCTCTCGTTAAATCACCAGGCGCAGTTGAACGGAATGTCGAATTTACAAGGATCCTTGAAGACGCGATGCAGCTTTCTCTCCGAAAATGGGTAGCATTCCCGCCAAAGATGGCCGCCTGCCATATACCTCTTTTACAACACTTCCAACAATTCGTCGAGCTTCAGGAGGCTGTGCAGATATTTGGGTCATTAGCCACCACTACTGCAGCAAACCTGGAAAAGAAGTCAGGAGACCTAAAGCTGGTACTCCAGGCTTGGCGAGAGCGACTTCCAAACTTACACGACGATATTAGTGTTTGGAGCGACCTTGTTGCCTGGAGACAGAATGTTTTCAGTGCAATCAACAAGCATTATATCCCTCTCATCCAGGCGAATAATCAGAATGCATCTCAGCCCAGTGCAACTAATACGTACGGCTATCGTGGATACCATGAAACGGCCTGGATCATCAACCGGTTTGCACACGTTGCCCGGAAGCATGATTTGTTTGATGTCGCCCAACAAGCTCTGACCAGGATCTACGAGCTACCTAACATCGAGATTTCGGAGGCCTTTCTCAAGCTGCGTGAAGAAGCGCGTTGCCGTCTACAGATTCCCGAACGAATGGTTGATGGACTGAACTTGATCAACAGCACGAACCTCGTGTACTTCTCGACTCCTCAGAAGGCCGAGTTTTACACGTTAAAAGGCATGTTTTACTCCGCTTTGGAGGACAATGATGAGGCGGAGAACTGCTTCAGCCAAGCCGTACACCTCGACTTGAATGTCGCCAAGGCCTGGGCAGAATGGGGAAGATTCAATGACAGGATGTCCAGTAGCAACTCTTTAGCTGCCAATACTGCAGACGCCAAGTATGGTGCACACGCCGTGCAGTGCTATCTTCAGGCCGCGGGGTTGTACAAGAATGCCAAGAGTCGGCCTCTACTGACTCGGGTGCTATGGCTCCTCAGTGTCGATGACGCTACAAGCAGTATTGCTCGGGTTTATGATGCCTATACAGGCGACAAGGCCCTTTGGTACTGGATTACACTGATTCCGCAACTACTTTTTTCGTTATCATATGCTGAGGCACCTCAGGCCCAAGGCATTCTTATTGACTTAGCCAAAGCCTACCCACAGGTAAACATGGTCTATTCTTCCAGAAAAACTGATTTCTAAAATTTTGCAACTTCCTAGGCATTATTTTTCCCTCTCCGATCGCTGAAAGAAGAGATGACACATCTAAGAAAAGCCGCGGCCCAAAGGGCGGGTTTGCAAAATCAGGGCGCGCCCCTCGTAGAGCAGTCAGTCTCGAACTCTCATTTGACAGGTGATAACGGGATAAACTCTTCTGGACAATCATCCGGCGATAGTAGTAGAAAGGAGGACTGGATACTTGTTGATGAAGTGGCGTCATTGTTGAAGACCAACAATCCGCTGCTAGCGCTTACTCTGGAGACCATGGTGGATCAGTTCATCATGAAATTCAAGTCCACTCCAGAGGAAGAGATTTACAGGTTCACATTCATGCTTCTACAGGATGCTGTTCAAGTATGCAGAAGTTGTTTTCTTTCCATGTGCCTTGGCTGACAATTTATTTGTCATGTAGAATGCAAGCTCTCGTGCAAAGGATCCAAATGATGATGGGAAATTGTCTGAACATAATCAGAGAAATATAGCAAAGATGGCGAATCATCTTGCTGGGCAAGCACGAGTACGTTCAAATAGTGATTTGTTGGTTATATTTCAGTCGTTTACCGTTTCTTCTCGCTCATCAGAAGGATTACGAGGACGAGTTTGTGCACAGCAAGCCCCTGATGCAAGAGTATATCCGTAAACTACAGCAATGGCGTGATCGATATGAAAGATATTTGGACGCTCGACCCCGCATGCAGCCACTCGATCTTATCAGTCACTGGTTAATGGAGTTCCAGTACGCCAAATTCGACGAAGTCGAAGTTCCAGGCCAGTATCTTGAGGTACTGCCAAACGTCAATATATATATTACTCTGGACGATGCTTAACATGATATAAAGCTTACAGATGGTCCTCAGCAATTTAGTCGTATCCGTCAGTTCGGCTCCAAGTTCGAAATGGCCCGTGGCCAGGGCTATTGCTTCAAACGGTTTATCATTCATGGACACGATGGAGTGAAGTTCAATTTCGCTGTTCAGCAACCTGCGGCTCGCTGGATACGACGTGAAGAGCGTGTCATGCAATTATTCCGGACATTCAACCAGTATGTGCTATATTTCTCGAGGCATACATGATACTCAAATCTCTGTTGCGTAGTGCCCTCACTCGCAGGAAGGAAAGTAGAAAACGTAACCTGCAGTTCCATCTTCCTTGGACAGTCTCGCTCAATCCTAGTGTACGGATCATCACGAACGATTCCTCCTATGTATCTTTGCAAGATATATACGACCGTCATTGCGAAGAGATCGGTATTACTAGAGAAGAGCCGGCTCTGTTAGTAGCGCAGAGGACTAAGCAGATTGCTCGCGAAATGGGTAGCGTGGTGAGATCTAGCTTCTATTCGAGTGGTACTTTGTTTTAAGGGAATCTTGCTTATGTCGCTTTAGCCAAACACTTCTGAGCTTATTGCTATAAGGAAGACTGTCATGGACGAAGTGTGTAAGAAAATGGTGCCAGATGATATATTGAGCCGAGTATGTCATTCTTATGATTCTCTGTTACTAGAGCTCTAAATGTTCTGTTTAGTACATGATTCGCACAATGTGTGGTCCACAGGAGCTATGGAGAATGCGCAAAACCTTCACGCTCCAGCTATCTGCCGTCAGTTTCATGACGTATGTGACATGCCTTTCGCAGCGTCACCCGTCTCGTTTCCATATTTCTCGATCATCGGGCCAAATTTACATGTCGGAACTTTTGTGTGGTCCGTTTTCATTCTTGTTAAGTTAGTATCAACTATTCTGAGCAGCGATTTGTAGGCATCAATACCCAAACGTTTGTGATTACACAGATCGAGGCTGTCGCTTTCCGGTTCACACCCAATCTACAAAATTTCGTGAACCCGATTGGTACAGAGGCATTGCTTTGTCCTGGGATAGTTGCGATTGCGAGAGCATTGACCAAGCCAGAGGTAAGTTGTTATCTGATTAATGTGACACGACACTAATCTTGATGCACTAGTATGAGCTGGATCAGCATCTCTGCCTCTTCATCCGGGACGAGGTCTTGACACAGTCGAACATGAAGGGCAAGCGTGATGCCTCTCAGGACGCCGTATTCCGGGCTCGGGTTACCGACAACATCAACGGTATTGTGAATAGGGCCGAGACGATGGCATGCAAGCTTGAAAGAAAACAAGTAAGATCTCTATTCCCGGTAATAATTTGACTATGCTAACAGAAACTCTGCCAGGATCCGAAGGATGACAAAGTTACACAATGTATGCAGAGTGTGACGAACCTGATTTCAGGCTCAACGAACCCGTCGAGATTGGCCAATATGTCGGATGCGTTCCAGCCTTGGTATTGATTTATTACGTAAAGCTATTTATTGCACTTCGCACTGCTTCGTTATTACATATCCTTTGAGTCCTACTTGTAGTACTGTGTGTGAATCGGTAGATTCGGCTGTGATACTTATCCACTGTTTGTTGTAGTAATAATATTGTCGATCTGATCACCTAATCGAGTGTGAAGATTCGGGATACTTCTGACTGAGCTTCTTCCGAACTCTCGTATAATCTCATGCTTGTGCCCAATGCATGTCTAACGGTACAATTGATAGAATATGCATAGACTATTTCACAATCTTGCAAGCTCCCCTTCGACATCTACAGCGTCCTCAGCTTATCATCGGGAGGCTCTCAAATACGCTTATGCGCGCCCATTCGACAGGGTCAATGAACTCGGGAATGACGAAGGTTGTGGGCATACAGGGTACACGAAGTTGATGTCTATTCTCTGGTATGCGTCCGCTGACAACTTTTCTGGTAGCTGCGTGAACGCTTTGAGCTGGGAGTTGAATGGTGATGTGCTACTCAGCGGAGGAGACGACACGACGTGGGGCTGGAATTGTCAATGGACATCTTAAATGACCTTCTGACAAACTGCTTTTCCTTCTCACAGTGTAAGAATATGGCGTCAGGACTCAAACGATCTTACCACACCTTACCCTTACAAAGAGTGCGCGATAATCAAGACAGGCCATACGGGAAACATCTTCAACGCTCGTTTGCTTCCCTCTTCTTCTCGTATGTGCGTCTCATTATAGTCATCTTTTTTTGAACCGGCTTATAGAACTTCCTTCCAAATATCGTGAATCCAGAGCTACTGTAGCTGGTGATCGGCGAGTTCGGGTCCTCGACGCTGAACATGCTTTAACAGCTGTGCCGAATAGCAAAAGCTCGGAGTTCAGCGAACGCGAAACATGCATCCGAGTCTTCAAATGCCATTCTGGACGGACGAAGCGCATAGTCACAGAAGAAAGTCCGGATGTATTTCTAACGGTAGCTGAAGTGAGCCGTAACTCCCATTCATCGTCAAATATCTCAGCTGAAGAGGATAAGGACGGAGCTGTCCGTCAACATGATCTCAGAATGCAGCATCAATGTGACAGACGTGGACAATGTCCGCCTCCTCTTGTCACCTTACCCCATGATCTATCGGCACTCGCCCTGTCTCCTTTGGCACCCCATCTTTTCGTGGTAGCCGGGGAATCTCCTTATGTACGTGAGGACAAAGTCTGTTAGGTCAATGTCGAAGTGATTTCAAATGTAGGGATATCTGTTTGATAGACGCCAGGTAGGGAGGACAATACGAACAGAATGGGGCATGCCTTGTGATGACGATAGCTCCGTGACATGCGTACGACGTTTTGGTAGACCAGAGACCAATGAAGATGAAAGAGGCATCGAGCATATAACCGGTGCTCGAATGGCACAAACAAACGGGCATGAGGTTAGTCTTTAATGATTATCTTTCAATTTTGCTAACGGAGGTCCATTAGGTCTTGCTAAGTTAGTTTCCCTCGATAATTCATGGATGGATACAATGCTGAATCCCGAGAACAGCATACAGTGCAGATGCTGTTTACCTGTATTCCATTCGTGATGATCCGCAGCAGGAACAGACCCGACCATCCTCTGTCCTAAAACCGAACAGTGCAGACAAGAACACTGACTGTTCTTTTAGCAGGACAAACACAGACACCAATGTCAAACCGGAAGATGTTCCTATTCCTGACTCTGATTCCTTCTCTACATCTAGCATTGCACAATCCATGTCTCATTTGACAAGTGAAACAGAGGATGATAATTCTACCCTGGGCGACGAACAGGATGAGGAAGATGAGGAAGATGAGGAAGACGAAGATGAAGATACTGCCTCGCTCGAGCTTGATGAGAAATTCAAGACACCGGTGGTTATGCCTCGCCGCAAGTTCGTAGGCCACTGTAATGTCGAGACCGTTAAAGATGGTAGTTGAATGCTCTTGCCTCATTTATTTCTTCATTAACATATCCTGCAGTCAACTTCATCGGGCCGGAAGACGAATACGTCGCGTCTGGCTCGGACGACGGCAACGTTTTCTTATGGGAGAAAAGCACAGGACGGATATGTGGTATCTATGAAGGAGACCAGGCTGTCGTAAACGTCATTGAAGGCCATCCTCGCCTGCCCCTTATTGCGTGCAGTGGCATTGATACCACGATCAAGGTTGGTACCGCAGCCTCAATTCTGCACACAAACCCGTGTCCTGATCTATCCTTTTTGAAGCTTTTCGCACCAACTGAGAAGCCGGCTGCTTCTTCGAGGATGCAGAACATTGATAGTATCACAAGAAGAAATGCAGCACAGGCGCGGATGAGTGCGAGAGCACAGACGAGTGGGTTTGCTCGATTACTGTGGCATTATAGGCTGGCACTACGCCGTGCAGCAGAGGAAAGCGAAGGACTCTAGTGTATACGGTAGCCGGATAATAATGTACAACAATTTCTGTGTATAAAATATTGGATTGTAAATTCTAGATTTGCATATCTCCTGTCTCTCCTTGTCCTTGATTGACCCGGTTCGGAAGTCCGAGATTTTATCGACTTCCAGATCAGGCAGTACGTCTCTACTCCGAAAACTATCACTTCGTGGTGACCTGCTTCATCTCTTGTGAGTACTATCAACACACTAAATTGCTTAGACTAAAGCAAATGCATTTGGCTCTCAATTAATGGTCTTATTAATCGATAGCTATCACATTCCCGGGTTACAGGCTTTACGAGCTTCGTGACGGGCTTACATACTACGCTGGAGAAAACCACTTCAAAATAGGTTCATTGGTCTCACAATAATCATAATAATATTAATACCACTCATGTAAGTTGCTCCGACTCTTCAATATAGTTGCGCGAGGGATTATTGACTCTCTGTCTGTTGCATCTCAAGCGTCTCGGTGGCAGGACATTGTACGCAAAGCCCGTCAGTTACCTCATCTCTGGTTTTGTTCCATTTCGCTACTTGACCGGTCTCGGTTTATTGGCGAGGAAGCCTCTGCTTTCATTGTAGCGGACGCTGCGACAAACAGAGTGTAGTTGTTTCCGTGAGCGGGTTGCAACTCCATTCTTGAGCCGCCTGTGACGAGGAAGCAGCTTTGAGTTCTCCCTAGGCGCGGTTGTTCCGATTGCCAGCTCGCTCGCGTCTTGACCATAACCACCGCTGAAACGTTTTTCTCTGACTCTCATCTCCTGTTGCTGTCCTTCTTCAATCACTCATGCATGCCGCCCAAGCGAGGCCGAGACGTCACGATCAATTAGATGAGGAAGAGTTGTTTGCTGTCGCACGAGGTGTTGAGCGACGGCCAGTACCTTACAATCGTTCTCATCATCGTGCTGAAGCTTATGCCGGCTCGTCTGCACCCCAACGCAGTTACGGTGATTCATCTCATACACGCCGGTCTGACGACTGGAGAGTAGCAGACCCAGTTCCAGCGTCCTCAGTGCACGATAGGTATCATGATGAAGCGGTATTACATTCTCGTCGTGACGAGTACCATGACCGACCCGAAGGGTGGAACAACAGACATGGTGATCATCCTCAATACTCATCTGGTCGTCGAGACTGGACAAAGCGTGAAGATCACGGGTATTCGTCATCATCGTATCCGGAGAACCGGTCGTGGGGAAGGTCCAACAAGTACGACGAACCTAGTAGGTCGGTTAACGGTGGTGAAAACTGGTATCATGATGGGACTCGGCATGAACGAGGACGCGGCAGGTACAAAAGGACTTTTCCAGCTCGAGAGCGGGATCTGAGAAGTCGGGATGACGTGTTGGCAGGCGAAACAAATCGGGGCCGGAGGTCTCCCTATTGGGCGGAACAGACAGATGAGCAGCCACAATGGCGAAGAGAGGATCTTGAAAGAGGTCCTGACATAGAGAGCGCCGTTATCCCAGAGTCTGATCGTACTGATTTCGACACGGATCGCAAGTGGGAACCTGCAGCCTCCTGGAAGTCCAGGGGGAAAGATGAACAAATGCCAGCACGATACGAGCGACCTGATCCTCTGCCACCATTGTCGCGAACCGGAAAAAAGTCTGGAAAGAACAAAAAGAAAGCTCAACAGGCGTTTCATAAACGGGAGTCGAAGAAGGATGACAATATGAATAAGTGCGTCTGTGATTTTATCTTTGACCAATTGAGTCTTACTTTAGTGATGCAGTTGGCAAAAGAGGGATTTCAACCCTACTCAAAGATTTAATGATGACGGCAGACCAACACTCGCAAAACGAAGATACGAGTATTCTGCAGAATCCTTACCGCATTCTCCAGCACACTCAGTTTACTCCTACCGCTCTTCAAACCGATCGAGATCAAGATCTTCGTCCCCAAAGCGACGAAAAAGAGGGAATGAGCCTCACAGTCGTACAATAATAAGTACTCCAGCCAAAAGTGGAAACAACCGTCGCGAACGCTCCCCTGCTTGGTCTCCAAGTTCACCACCCAAACCTCGACGAGCGAATGAGATAAGAGAGCGGACCCGACGGTCGAGCATTTCGTCACGATCGTCCAGCAGAACCCGGAGTAGTAGCGAGCCTCTCAATGATAGACCAAAGCCAAAGCACCGGCTACCTACAGCAACTTCAATTCGCGAGATTGAGATTCAAGCCAAGTCGTTGCGTTTATCTTCGAACACTAAGGTCCTAAAAGCGGCGAACACATCGTCTGCGAAAGCAATGCACGAGACAGAACCAGAACTGGTAAGTATACTTTCCTGTTATCAGCCGAATTCGCTGATTGTCTGTTTAGATCGTGACCCGACTTGATGAAGTAGAAGGAGCTCGGGGGGATCTGAATGAATATGAAGCCATGCCTCCGCCTGCGATGCCTGCGTCTGCTTCAGTTTCTGGTTCAGCCAATGGCGTACGGCCCTCGACACACAATTCATCAAATGTCAGCGTCGTTGTGGAAGCACAGTCAAAATCTACAAAACGAAATGCTGGGTTCAAGCCCATAGGAATGGTACAAGTCAGTCCTGCGATGAAACGGTTTTTCCCTGGAGAAGATGATGAATCGGAATCCAATATTGCCCAAGAATCTCTCAAAGAGAGAAGGGTGACGGAACCTCGTCTAGACCAACCAAGGCAGAGTGGAACTCGTAATCGGCGGGGCTCGGTGACGCCCTCGTCCTCCCGCAGTGACAAAGAGGGAGACATGTATAATCAGAGAGAGCACCATCGCACGCCTTCTCGTAATTCGGAAGCTGTGGATCGTAACGTGGCTACACAGACTCGTCGACCGGATCAGACTAGAGTGCGTACACCCCTGAACCGACAGCCTGCTTCAGATTCGAGAGCATATCAGCGTGAATCGGCACCACCTACGCCGAAGCAAGGACGACCTCCGTCAGTAAACGGAGCCTCTCATGCGTCCAGGGAAGCTTCAAGACCACCAAGTCGTCATTCTGACTTGCGAAATCGTATGAGCGTCACACCGTCTCCAATGGAGCCATCGGCTGAGGACGCCTTAACGACTGAGCAGGCATCAGAGATTCCCAAGGATGAAATCTATGCGATTGTGAGTCAAGTCGGCGAGGGGACGTTCGGTAAGGTCTACAAGGCTCGGAACAACGTTACTGGCGTGCATGTTGCTCTCAAACGCATTCGCATGGAAGCTGAGCGTGATGGCTTTCCGGTCACTGCGATGCGAGAAATTAAGCTCCTGCAATCTCTTCGCCATATCAACATAGTTCAATTGATGGAAATGATGGTCCATCATGGTGCGTTGAATGATCCTCCATTAACGATAATGCACTTACTGGAAGCTGCGAAGGCTCTGTATACATGGTCTTTGAGTATATGGACCATGATTTAACTGGCGTTTTATCTCAAACGCAATTCATCTTCACCGATGCGCATCTGAAGTCCCTGTGTCAGCAGATGTTCCAAGGTCTTTCATACTTGCATCGGAAGGGCGTTATTCATAGAGACATAAAGGGATCCAATATATTAATAAATAACCGTGGAGAGCTTAAACTCGCGGACTTCGGACTTGCTCGATTCTATCAGAAAAGACGTCGCGCAGATTATACTAACCGGGTCATTACTCTTTGGTATCGACCACCTGAGCTGCTTCTCGGTACGACTGTTTACGGACCTGAGGTGGACATGTGGAGTGCGGGGTAAGTCGCCTACCTCTGTTCTGCGTAGACACACTGCTGAAAGCAATCGCAAGTTGCATCATGCTCGAGTTGTTCTGCAAGAAGCCGGTTTTCCAGGGGAATGATGAGATCCACCAACTGGACGTCATTTACAAGATTCTCGGAACTCCGAGCACGGAGGAGTGGCCTGGTCTCAGAGACATGCCTTGGTATGAGCTCGTCAAGCCCAGGGAGGCTCTTCGCAATCGATTTCGAGAGCTGTTTAAACGGTGATTATTCTTTTCACTGATTCATTCTATGATGACCTTTAAAGTTTGTTTCTCCAGATGGCTTACGCCCGCAGCTCTTGATCTGGCCGAACGTCTTCTGGCATATGATCCTGAGCAACGCGCAACAGCGGACCAGGCTCTCGAAGCTGCGTATTTCACGCAGGAAGAGCCACGACCTACGCTACCAGCTGGGTATGCCATGATATATCATATACGCACATGTGCAGTCACTGAAATTTGTTGCTTTCAGGCTCGCGTCGCTGGAGGGAGAATGGCATGAATTTGAGTCTAAACGTGAACGTGCGAGGAAGCGACGAAGAGTCGATCCTTCGAATATTGCGGACCCCTCCGCCCAACCAACCCATTAACAGATCCGACCTGTCCATCCAATACGTTTTCTACTGTGTCGGTCTGCATTGTCTTTGTTTTGCTTTCCCGCTTCAGTCACCAAGGACCAAGTATTGTAAATTATGCAATCCGTATTCAATATGATCTAGATAGTCGTGCATTCAATATGATAGCGGGTAGCAAAGCAGTATACAACGACGGCCACATAAGAATGGTCTGGGCTATCATGCAGTAAAAGATACAAGGTTCCTGTCGGCCAGGTGCTGTACAATTGCCTCGACCTACAAAATATATTAGTCCAACTGATTTATGGAGGAACAGCTAAACTCACATTGGCAGCGGTCATTCGGATTTGCCTGTCCCATTTCTTCGTAAATGGGGCGCCGGTATCCTCGGTATGCATGTCGACTTCACCAAGACCACCAGCTTTACCCTGTGCGTCATCTTCCTCTTTGCTATCTTCGAACCAAATCAGACGTTCCACCTGGTCGATCCACGCTTTTAATCGACCTTGCTCAATCATCCGTCGTGCCATTGTCTCCGCAGCACCGGGCGTCAAATCCAGTAAGGCTCCTAATCCACGGAAAGTAATATTGTTGTATACTTTCGATGAAGCCAAAAGGTTATGTTCAAGCACTGCGCGATCCAGGACGGTGCTAGGTCCCGTGCGTGTTGACACCGTCTCACCAGCTGCCACATCCGCAGCGTCGGCATCATCCACTCGGGACGCGGCAAGCCTGTCGTTAGACGACACCGCTATTTTTGCAAGCTGATGTTGTTTGAGAGTCGCTTCAAATTCTTTTATCTCTGCGGGCCGGAGTATACGATCGAGGAAGATCTTAGTGAGAATATTGTACGATGGGAGGGATGCAGTGCGTTCGTCTCGACACAGTGAAGCGAGAACGCGGGAGCGATTGGGTCCTGCAGGAGCAAGAACAGCGCATGTCACTGCTGCTGATCTGGAAGGGATAATAATGAAATTAGATCAATAGCCACATATATGTGATTATTTGAGAGAATACGAACAGAGTCAATCTCCGTTCCTCTTCATCCACGATACCCATCCAACTGATTTCATGATATCGAGTTGCTGCCTCAAGGAACTTGCGCGAATAGTCACTGATTCTTGCTTGACAAAGCTTGAAGTGTAATTGCGTCTCTTGACTAACACCAGGCGCGTTCATCAGCGGTAAAGCACGGTTGTAATACATCTCCGCTTGTACACTGTCCTCTTCCTCAAGCAGTAATCGGATGATCCGAATATAAACTTTTCGTTTTGCGTCGTCCGATGCAGAGCTAAATACGAATTGAGCAAAAGAATGCTAGTAAAGATAGACAAAGGCGCCGCACTCAAGCTTGATGCCCATGAGGACGCGCGCTGCGCCACTCCAATCTTCTTCTTCCTCCAGCAAATCCGCTAGTTGAAAGCGGAGGCTATTCACCTATCATATAGTAATGAAATCAAATTTTCAGTAAACTAAGTTTAGAAGAATGTGTGCACGTACCTGCTCCTCGAAGTGTTGTGTGGCGACATTACCAGAAGGTTGCGCAATAGCTATTGCGTCTTCAACGACCTGCTTCTTCAAGGAGCTATCCTTGATCAGACCGCCAGCCAAACGATCTGCGATAGTTCCGAGCACCTGCCGCTGCACTATTTGACCAACATGGGTTTCGGTGAGCGCATTCTGGAGAATGGTGTGTACATCTCGTGCAACGGCAGCCCCGTCAGACTGTGCAAGCGCCTCAGTGAGGAGGGTAAGGTATGCTTGCGCTTTATCCTTCTGTCCAACATTTTGAAGTTGAGATAGTTTTGCGTCCATGAGAGCGGATCACAATATATGCACACAATACACAAAAGCTGTAAAGGCACATTCGCCTGGTCAACGCACGTGACGAATTTAGACCGTGTTGTAGCAACAATATAATATTGTAATGTAATACCTTTCAGATTTTTGTGATGGAATACATGTATACGGATGGAACCGACCTTGTTGAATATCAATCTCTCACAAACGCAATCTCTAGCGGATCTGGGTTTAGCCTCGCCCTCTTTTTCAGCACCTGCTGCGATACTTCGACATCCATAACTACACTATGTTGGGTCGAACTTCCCAGTCTGTGATCCGTAAAGGTCTCAGGCAATACACCGGCCGACTTTACCTCAAGTCGACGCGCCCTTACTCTCAGAAATCGCTTTCGAACGAGGCGGTTCTTGAGACTTGTGATTCTGAACCTCGAATAAAGTACCTTTCTCTCAGTCGACCACAGAGCAAGAACGCTATATCTACGAGTCTCTTGAGAGTGAGTGTACAAAACCTTGTCGTCGCAAATAAGACCTACAAATTCAAGAACAGGAGTTTCAAGAATGTATCGATGCTGCAGAGAAGGACAAAGAGTATGGCGCACAAATAATGATTCGCGCCGCAAAATGACCAATGTTCACCAATATTCAGCCTGCGCGTTCTTATTGTCCGATCAGCAGCACCTGGCTCGTTTTGTGCTGGTGCAGATCTCAGTGAACGCAGAACGATGACTAGCGAACAAGTCCAGCAATTCCTATCCGATTTACGAACGGCCTTTTCATCTCTCGAGGATCTTCCCGTGCCTACTATTGCCGCTATTGATGGACCAGCGCTTGGAGGGGGTCTGGAGCTCGCCTTGGCTTGTGACTTCCGAATAGCTGGTAGGTTTAACATCTCGAGCAGAGCATCCACGTGTTTGAATTTTATTCTATATAAGGGTACGACGTCACAAAGATCGGTTTGCCAGAGACGAAACTGGGTATAATCCCAGGTGCTGGTGGCACGCAGCGCGCTGTACGCTTGCTGGGTCTTTCCAAGGCTAAAGAGCTCATCTTCACGGGTAGGATGCTCACAGCTTCTGAAGCTGAAGACATCGGTATGGAATATTGTATCATAACGTCAATCTATTCTAGTACTGAATTTTAACCCCAACCAAGGCCTCGTGGATTACGTGTCAGAACCTGGAACGTCAGCCCTAGACCGGTCGTTGAAGTTAGCAAAGGAAATCGCATCGAATGGTGCGGCTTCTGTTAGAACAGGTCGAACTTCTGACGCTGACGAGCCATGCAGCCCCGCTCGCTTTGAAAGCGGCCAAACAAGCTATGTCTGCAGCTCCAGAGCTTGATCTAGAAACTGGTGTGCAAATCGCATATTTCTACGTAACGCTCGTACTGAAGTGAAGTTTAGGACTCGATTTTGAAAGGGCTTGCTACGAAACACTCCTGCCAACGAAGGATCGAATAGAAGCATTGAATGCATTCAAGGAGAAACGTGCTCCCGTCTTCAAAGGAGAATAAAGATAGATGCTAAAATACAACAACAGCAATACACAGTCACGAACATAACATATAGAGAAGTGCAATGCACGAATAGGAACGAGACCCGCATCATGATCCTGAATTACCATGTCCTCCAAATCCTCTTGTGAACGAGAAGCCACTGCTCAAGTTTGAACTGACGGTGTCACCGATGCGCAATCCTTCCAGCTCGCGCATCATCGTACTTAACCTCGCCATTCCCAATCGTTCTCGGAAGCCTTTCGTTTCCGCAACCCCTCCTAACCCTGTCCCGTTCATCGGTGCATTGATGCTTATACCGTCAACACCGCCTACACTCTGTCCGTCGAAACCTTTTTCGAAGGTTTGCCAGTCGCTGCGTTGCATGAGGTACGGTCGGAGGAGATTCAAGTCGATCCGAGCTAGTGCGCTCTCGGTTATGTATGATTTCAGGATCTCCGGCTCGATCAGGAAGATCTTGCCGAGTTGGCAGATGAACTCAAAGCGCTCCGGAAGGGCAGGACAGTCAAAGGTGGCGATGAGGTCTTGGTAGGACTTGAGGTCTCTAATTCGTTTTTGGTTTCGATCAGACATTTCATGTTCCTGGATTATAATAGATTACCCTACTTACTTTGCAAGTGTGAGTCCTCCATTGGCATTCACCTGGAATTTACGTAGGTGGTCGAGAAGCAATCTATTAAACCGAAGTCAGCTGATAGCTCGGGCCTGCATATTTCATCGTACTAACGTATTAAAGCTAATTCCAATCTCCGTGAGGAAGACTTCAAGATTCTTGCCGCTCAAATTTTGTCGAGCTGCGTCTCGCACCTTCGCAAGCATCGCACAACAAGCCTCGCAAGGCTCAGTGCTAACGAACGAGAACTCATCGTTGCGAGGCTTGAATTCGTTTTTCTTTTGCTTTGCTAGGGTGGATGATAGCCATGCCACGATGGCTGCACGACATAACATCAGTGAAGTAGAAACGAGGAATAAGAACGAATGCATACAATCAGCAAGTCGATTCATGAGCGCGTTCGCTGCACCTTCAATCCTGCTGACACTCTGATTGTTAAAAATCACCATCTCACGTCGGACCGTCACCGATGAACCCGCAAGAGGAAGAAGCGCTGTGCTGACGTATTTCTGCCAGAGATGACAGATCAAATCTACCAGCCGCAGTACCGACAGAGCCTGTAAACTTGGCTCTGCTTTGGGATCTGCCGCTTCTAATTTGGCGTATGCGCTAAATTGATTTTGTTAGTACCTATGGATTTAGATACTAAAAGCACTAATTCTTACGTGTCTAGGGCCACTTCTACATAGTTCGCACCGATTGTTTCTGCGAGTACACGCGACAGAGCAAACGCATGTTTTGGACTGTCAACAAGAATCATCAGAACAGACATATGGGAAGAGAGACTGTTGACGCTCACACTTCGTTCGGAGGACTCAGGACTACACATCTTCCAATCGCTTCAGCATGCCACTTCAGCATCTGCTCTGCTGCATCAAGACTAAGCAGAGCATCTTCCTCTTTTACAGTATCTTCCATGGGTTTCTCTGGATCCTTTGGCGTCCCTTGTTTTGGCGCATTCGTGAAGCCAGAGAACTTCATAATTGCTGCAGCAGCTTGAGCGCTAGCACCTGATGCGGTATTGCCACTCGTCGCAGTGGCTGCTGCAGCGCTTATCTGATTCACCATGCGGTCAAGCATTGAGCCCTTTCCTTTGTTCGCCTTCTCCTGAAATGTTTCAGATGTCAGATGAATCTTTATGTCAACGAAAATCCACTAACATGATACCGAGAAAAGCGATGGAGATAGCCCATGTACAGCTCACTGAGGCTCTTGCTTTCCTTTTCCAGGTAGCGATTTCCTTCGGTATATGGGTTGAACAAATCTTCCATTGCAGTCTCCAACATCGAGGTAAGGGATACGGTAACGAAGTTCGTCGCATTCCCCGACGGTACCAACCCAATGACAGAACGACGAAGTTCCGCCGCTTCATTTGTCGATCGTGGTGCAGATGTTGTAAGTTCGTATTCTTTCAAATCCTCCACAAGACTTGACGCTTGGGTGTGCACGAGCTGGAGGACTCGCAAGAAAGCAAGAGTTGACAAGGATGAACCTTTATTGAGTAGTTGTTCCATGTATTCTTGAATCTGATTATAATCAGAAAGTAAATCACGATTTGATCTGATGTTAGTTACTCACAGATTGGGCAAAAACTCGCTGAAGGAAAACCTGCATGACAAGCGGCGGGTTTGGGAAAACAACTTGGACGATCTGAGCCTCTTCACCAACGGTAGCGCGGACCTCTCTAAACAACTCCTGCAAGCCCTTTTCGGTTCTTGGCGGAGTCGAATCAGGATCGTTGAGCGTCTTCCATCTGAGTGACATAAATTCAAAAGCTTGCGATGTCCGCTTGAGACATTTACATACAGCTCAGAATCAGTGTTGAAGTCGTTAATTCGCCGAACTCGGTTAATGAAGAAATCGTGTTGATTGACGTATATCTGAATACACGAAGCACCACCGTTGAAGTCTTGTAGCGTCTGAGCACAGTGCTGCGGAAGGCATCATCGTGAGTAAAGAAGATGCATTGACAACACAGACACCGCCTCACATGCATCATCTTTGGGTCTTCCTTTCGATAGCACCTGTCGAAGAGGTTTAGCATGTCCTTTTCGAACTTTTCGCAATATTTGTCGATAGCTTCTCGCGTCTGCATATTAGGACTTCATGTCACAAGAAGACCGCACAGTGCACAAGTATATTCACCTGCTCTGCATTCAGAAGGTCTACCTCTCTAGCCACAACGCTCAATCGTCGTAGAACAGTCGCAAGTTCTCTCCTGCCTTCTTTTCCCCTCTCTTTGCGTAATACGTCTAATGCGGATGTATCTCCTCTGGAGAACTGTATGTAATAGTCAATCAGATCATGAGAAACCTGCGCTCGTTGACGCTGAATGTGAACGGCTTCCAGCTGTTCGCCTGATTTCCTGTGTAAGAACACTTTGAAAACAATACAGAAAGCTTAAGTGCGTGCCTATTCGTATGGCAGTCCTTCCCACTTCACTCATCTTATTCTCCATTCCTGAGAACGATTGGCCGACTGCCTGAATATTCGTTAACACAGAGCTCATCATTCCATACCCTGAGGCACACCTCAAAGCCCTTGTTCAGGTCTGACATCTTTCGCGAGTACTCCCGCTCAGCGATTTTTACACTCTTTTCCATCTGCTCTGATTTGGCCTGGATATCCTTCCGAAGTGCTATGAGCTTGTCTACGCATGCCTCGAATGTTCGAATGAAGGGTACTGGATTGAATGCTGAAAATACAGTGTAGCATTAGCTTGTATGTAACGATGACGACAGTAGGTTTGCCATACGTCCGGAGCTTGACTTTGAATTGGATATGAGCTTCTCCGAGACTGAACCAACGAAGTCCTTCACTTCAAATTTGCCCTACGCATGTAAATTGAGAAGTCTGGGGCACGATACGGACGCTCCTCGTATGGACACACCTCGAAGGTCTTCAGATCAAGCTGCTCCCGTACCGAAGTATCAAGTTCCTCAAAGGAGGGAGTGGCACCCATCGTGGGCTCCTGTGCCATAGCTCTTGTGGACAATTGCAACTTGTGGTCGAAAGCCTGAAGCACGTCGCGACGCAACGCAGTCACGGATTCGGCTGTTACCGAACATCTCGAAAGATTTTTTGTGTTGACGCGCCAATTTTTGTGTCACGCGTGCCAGTAGTAGTGCTTTCATGGCAAACGCAGACCTGCTACAGACTTTCCTTCAGGTCCATATCTGTACAGACTCCGCAGCAGTCTTGAATCTACCTTTGGTAGTAAATGCATTGTCCTCAACCAGTCTCGAATCATCCCCGCATTTGGCGAAATGGACCAACCGCATCAATTCTCTGATCCACTCTAGAGAGCCTGGTGCTCGATGGGCTGGTATCACATTAGCCCTGCATACATCGAGGCTCTCCAGAAACATCCTCATCAGTAATGCCCAGAATTGGGTTTCGGTTGTCTTACCAATACTCTCCGTATGTTGTTCTCTGCTGTTCTGATATCATCTCATACTCTACTATTCTGTAGCGGAACGAGAGTTTGGCGATCTGGAAGGTATCCATTAGACTGGTTGCTTTCATATTTACCTCTACGATAAATCTCGCAGAGTTCCAGCGCCATGTTGTGACCCCGAACGTTCCGAAATTCAGCTCGGCATTGCTGTCCTTATCGGAAAAGCAATCGGAAGAAGAATTAAAAGCCCTATGTTTGGACACGCTTGCAACTATGATTCCTTTATATCCATCGCTACATCGACAGATGGCTTCGAATCTTTCCACAGTATCTCTCAACCTTTTGAATGGGAGACATACCTTTACTCCGGCAGTCATCGTCTCAAGTGCATCTAGACTTCATGCCTGCCTGCATATTACTGGTGGGAAGGTCGGCGCTACGACTCTTTGGAAAAAAAGCGTGGATGAAACAATTATTTTCTGCTCTACCACCTTAGCAGCTTTACGGTTTGCATACGCGACGGAGAGTAAGTGACCTGGCAAACCTATGAACACGAAGCTAGGTCTGACACGGGATAGATCAACCTGTGCCCCCGCAAGCAGATCCTCTTGTCAGTACTCCTCTGAACCTTGATCGTCTGTATTGCGGAGTCGAACTACTCTGCCATCTCTTGCGGTGCGCACATCCATCTTGTCCTTATTGGATTTCGTAGACTCATTGCCACTTAAGAGCAAAAGTCGAAAGGCCCGTAATTGTTCCACTTTACTCCCTGGTACCCCTTTGCGTAACAATGCTACGTGTCACTAAAGACGGTGTGGTACGTGGCGTGCTTTTCCATTTCCGTTGACATGCTCGCTGAATTATTCAGTTTCGTGCTGACGTTGACCCTTCGCTGAGAAGTATGGAGGCAGCAGTGGTTCCAAGTATCCTGGAATTAGGCTGTTCGCTTACTGCCTGCTTAGCAAAATGGTACGTTCTACTATTACATGATCAAAAGGTTCGGAGTGAATCTGCTATGTAGTGTTCAAAATAGACTCGCACCTCACTTGACTAGAGTTTTGAATGCACTTGTTGCTCGATTAGAACAACCAACGTCAAGGCCAGTGCGCCATGTCCGGCTAAAACACTAATCCCATCTCATCCTTCGTTTAGAACAGAACGCATTTCCATAATAAAACTGCTGCCAGTGCTCCTCGGCTCTTGCTTCCCTTCACATGAACCTCTCATGTGCGGAAGGATAATTAAACAGGTCTTGCCAACCATAGCCAGTCTACTCTCCGAAAAAGTGGCCGAAGAAACGATGGCGACTGTAGATGTCGGAAGCAAAAAAGGAAAGAAACGCGCACGTGGCTACGAGGGAGACGAAGTGTTTAAAGTGGGAAAGAATCTACTATGTGAAACTGCTGAAGACGCGGAACACGTTCTGGCCGCTTTAGATGGTTTGTTCTTGCTTAGTCTGTGTCTATGTTGCAAAGCTGATGCTCGTCTTTCTACACAGCTTTGTTATATTTGCTACGAGTCCCAAAGATTCCAGCATATCTTCAATCTCTCACGTCTCGGTTACTTCTATCACTCTTACTACTGCTGCCCAAACTTCCCGCCAATGCAGTGGCACACGATCCAAGCACTAAGGGTAGCATACTACGCAGAGTCAAGGAGACGTGCATTGAGTTCATGAGCGGGTCAAGCGTGGTATTATGCAAGAGTCTACCACTTGTCACCTCTGCGATCGCGGAAGAGGACGCCTTTGCAAACGTACGTGAATTTGTCATTGCAGTCTTTCGATTCAAATCCTCGTTTCAACCTAGCTAATGCTCGTTACTACCAGGAAAAAGTCGGTTCGTCAAATCAAAACGGACAAATTCTCGACCTTATGCTCCATCCTCGTCTCCCACCTCTCCTACGTCCATTACCAACCTTGGATGATGTGGCCTTGTGGCAAACGGAAGAAGGCATGGAAGAACACAACACACGAGAGTCGCTCGGGTTGCGCTCGGCAAGTGAGATCCTCCTTACGGATGGCGAAAGTCGAGACACGGATGATGTTAAACCCGTTAGAGCAACTCATGATGCTCAGCAGATCGTCCGACCTATGCATCAATCTGAGCAAAATAATATGCCAGTTCATCCTCCGGAAGAACGGCCGTTAGCATCTATCACCCTACCCGCCGCGCCTCTTGTCGTCCAGCCCACACCTGTACCTACGCCACCTCCTAAGCAAGATGAGCAGTCAAATGCAATACTTATCGATTCACGTACCGATGATGCAGCTCAGGAAACTATTAGGCCAATCACCCCGCTAAAACCAGAACATCGAGAGCAGCAATTGCCGGAGACGCAACTCGTACAACAACCTGATACTAAACCAATACAGCAGCAACCATATCGCCCCAATGAAACGTTCCAAATGGTTATGGATGACGAAGACGACGGAGAAGACGAGGAGGATATCGAGATGCCTGTACTGGACCCAGCTTCTCCAACAGACTCAGAGATGGAGTAGCCAGTAACGATAAACCTTAATTTCAAGATTGTTATACGCCATTTGTGGTCCACCTTATGCGCTTGTCCCTCATGGATGGGTTGTTGCCGTCGACCTCCATTTCATCATCGCTCGCAGTTTCTTTAGGACCTTGCAATTTATTTTCACTCGCCTGCGCGAGCCAACCTGTCACCTGAAGAAGTCTGATGGGCAGGGCGCTATGAGAACAAAAGAAACTCAATACCTCTTTCGAAAATGTTTTCGCAATGGCGTTATCTGGATCTTTAGTCAATACTCTTTCAAAATAATTTTGGGCGTTCTGTAATAGATTTATGTTCACAAGTGCTGTCTCTTCGATCAGAACATGTTACGAAGACCGTGAGGGTAGAAGTTTGAACGTACACTGTATTTTATCGTCTGAAGAGGACATAGCAAGCCTGAATGAGATCAATCCTGCATACGCTAGTAAGACGGGGCTTTCTTGAAATGGGAAAGAAGGAAGGTAACTAGAGCCATAATCTGAGTTAGTTTGCTGATTTGAAGGGAAAGAATACGAACAGATCAAGCTCGTCTAAGGCTTCTCTGAACTTTCCCTCATGCGTAAGATGGAGTATGGTTTCCTGTAGTACTGATTCTTGCTGCACGAGCCATTCGTAAGTTCAATGAACCCAATGCCCTGTAAGACCAACCTCATCTGGGTAATAACGCATAAATTTCTTTAGGAACTCTACGCTTCCTCCGCTCGCTTGCAGGTGCTGATGCTGACCAGATAATGGATTGTCAGATAGCAAGAGCAGGCCCGTCCGCCATTTCGTTTTCCAGTCAAATTCCTTGCATCTCGCGAGAATTGCCCAAGCGCGGCGAGCACGAGAGAAGTCTTCGCGCTCAATTGATATATGCAAAATATCATTCAAACGCCGAATGTGCATTTTACGAGTTGTAGACGCAGGCTTGTCATGCAGACCATTCAACTCGAATAAGGGAACATATGTCGGCTTATTGGTCCCCATTCTTTCCTTCCGACTTGGTAGTGGTAGTGATGTAAGTCGAGAGAGGAGCAATTGAATAGAGAGATCCGCGCGTCTTTATATCAATCGCATGTTGTTTGTTTGTTACCACGCACACTTGTCCTCAACCACGACTTCATGGACGACTTTGACTTCGGTGCTTCCATCTGGGCATCCTCAAGCTCAAAGACATCTTCTTCAGAGCCATCTGCTCCTTCATTTCCTCCGTCCAGTCAATCCAACGTTAAATTCCAAGAAGATGCGTTTGCAGATGATGACTTCGAATTCAGCGCACCAATTCAGCCTTCTGACTCGGCTGGCGAAGACAATGATTTTGGGGATTTCGGGGATTTTGGTGATGCCATAGAGGGAGAAATTAGCGAGGGATTTGCCCGACCAGTGCCATTCCCTGACGAGGGAGCGTTTACTCCTCAAGATTCACCGGACTGGGATGCGTTGCGGTTACGTCCGTTACCCTCAAACAAAGTATTGAAGGCTCAAATCGAAGACATTCTTGAACCATTATCAGATGATGCAGATGCTTCAGAGTTTCTTACAGATGATGATATCAGACAAGTGGGAGGTCTGAATCAAATATTGGTAACACCTGAAAGGTCTGTCATATCTATTTCAGGTTTCCCAATAAAACTATTCTGATGTCAGATGCACAGTCGAGCTTTATATCATGCCTTATACCAGTCACCACCACCCAATACCCATCCCCCGAATTGGACTCGCTCGCGAATACGACGAAGACATCTTGTCTCGCTTGGCATTCCAGTTAACCTGGACGAAGTCCTTCCACACGTCAATGGGAAGGCAATGCCAGCGCTTAGCATATCCACGCGCCCAATGTCCGCTCCTCCGGGATCCCGGGTCTTGAACAGGATAGCAAGCCCGCCACCTGCTTCTTCTGGAGCATCACGTCCTGGTTCTCGACCACCTTCACGTTCTGCAACCCCTAAACCAAGTCCTTTAGGTCGTGCATCGACATTTGCTCAACTCGGACTAGGTCCACAACCAGAAGTTGATGAGGAAGCAGTAAACGAAGCATTAGCCTTGACCCCTGGTAAGTATTATCATCAGCTATTCATTGTCATCCCCTGACGTCCACTGTAGAAACCTTCTCCCTTCTTCCATTGTCTACTCTTGAAGCTCAGCTAGCGAAGATTCGCTCGCTCACTGTCCAAACATCCTCACTACTGGCATATCTCCTCCAGCAGCGGGATGCATTACAACAAGACTCGGAAACATATAACAAGCTGATTGCTGAACTTGTTGGTGAAGCACAAAAGATGAAGTCCGGACCGAGGACGCGGAATGGCGGCAGCAGACGAGCTAGCGGAATGACCTGACGAATAAATATGTTTTGAGCAATATCTAGATACCTACGTAGCATGATTTAATAGCTGAGAACGGGATAAGTGCCTTGAAGGTGCCCAAAATGATCGACGTTTCCATTTATGACTGTCCAATTTTTTGAAAGTTGACCAGACCGTATTTCCCTCACTCACCGTCTCACTCAGCTCGTTGCGGCCGGGCACGTTCACTCTCTCGAGCCCATTCGGTCCTCACTCTTCGTCTCTGTGACCATGAATATCGCGCAGCCTATTCCTTCTACAGTCCAGAGCATATCCTTCTCGTTCCTGACCACTGAGGATATACGGAGGATATCCGTAAAACAAATCGTAAACCCAGTTCTATTGGATGATCTCAACCGACCAACAATCGGAGGATTGTACGATCCGGCACTTGGATCGAGCGATAGGAATGACTTGTGCGTTGTTGAACTATCTCCTTGTCGAGCCGATTGAATGACACTTCTTTAGGTGCGCGACATGTCGGCAAACATACTTCAACTGTCCTGGCCATTTTGGACACATTGAGCTACCTTCACCCGTATTCCACCCGTTCTTCATGACAACCATGCTCAAAGTGCTGAGGGGAATGTGTCTGTATTGCTACAGATTCAAAATCAATCGTGTCCAGGTTAGTGACCTCCATTCATATTACTTCTTTGCCATTGATATACGCCTCTCTTTCGTAGATGGTAAAAATCATAGCGAAACTTCGTCTTCTTGATCGTGGGATTCTTTCAACTTCTCATGCAATAGATGACATGAGAATAAAAGTTTCGCGGGCGAGTGAGGATGAAGGCGAGGACGAAGAAACAAATGAAGGGGAGTCCCTGGAAGAATTCACCAAGCGAATAAACCTGCTTGTCTGGCTTTCAATACGCGCTAACCCAGAAAGCAGACGCGATCACTACAAGGAGGGATTGGTTTACCAGGCACGCAAGGATGTCATAGCAGAGTTTTTGTCGGCGACAGATCGGAAGAAATGCGAGAACAAGGATTGTAAAGCGTGAGCACAAGATCCTTTCATTATCGACGATTCCCAGCTCACTTCTCACTGAAGATTTTCCCACACTATTCGAAAAGAAGGTCACACAAAGATTGTTGAGCTAGACCTGTCATCAAAGCAGAAGGCAATCCATGAATTGATGGGCCTGAAGAGGGACAATGTTCTGTATCAGGAACGTCAGTGGGGAAGAAATGAAGAGAGAATTGATGGAGATGACTCGGCAAGTGAAGAATCAGAAGGCGAAGGCGAAGGCACATTTTCCGATGACGAACAGGAGATCCAACAAGCACCAAAGACAAAATCTCTTCCAAAGTCCGCAAGTGGGAAGGTAAAGACCATCCGTGGCCGTGATGAGCGTATCTTAGCGCCGGAAGAATGTCGAGAACTTCTGCGACGCTTATTTGCCAACGAAAGGGCCATATGCTCGCTCATGTTCGGCAAGCACGGTCCATTCGCAAGGGCCGATGTTGATCAGTTGTCTCCCGCTTCAGCTGACATGTTTTTTGTGGATTGTATTTTGGTTCCTCCAACTCGTTTTCGACCTCCGGCTAAAATGGGAGACACGCTCTTCGAACATCCCCACAATGAGTTACTTTCCAAGATTCTTTCCACATCCTACAGTCTTCGAGATCAAGTAGATGCTTTGCGAAAAGCGAGCGAAAAGAATTCCTCTGTCGACGACGCTTCTAGGAGACGTATGTTAGGGAGACTTCTCGAGGGTCTGATCCAGCTGCAAGTCGACGTGAATAGTTATACTGACAGCAGCAAGAATCCACAGAGAATGCGGCAAGGAAGATTACCTCCGGCAGGCGTCAAGCAGAAATTGGAAAAGAAGGAAGGTCTTTTCCGAATGAATATGATGGTGAATATTACAGCTGATTTGTTTCATGATGTACTGACATGTTTCAGGGAAAACGTGTCAATTATGCCGCTCGGTCTGTCATTTCGCCGGATGTGAATATCGACACAAATGAAATTGGCGTACCTCCTGTATTCGCACGGAAACTCACGTTTCCTGAGCCAGTAACGGAGCACAATGTACACATCATGCGCGAACTCGTGACGAATGGGCCCAATAAATATCCTGGTGCGAGTATCGTCGAGCTTGAGAACGGGGCGAAGCTATCCCTGGCAGGTCACATTATCTTTGAGAATGGTATGTTGGACTAAAATATAAATTATTGGTTTCAGGAAAACATGAACGTTGAAGAACGACGTGCTTTGGCGAATCAATTGCTTACGCCTCAAAATGATATCCTCGGTTCCTCGATGAAGACAGGTCTGGCGACAAGAACACCAGCGATAAATAAAAAAGTTTACCGACATCTACGCGACGGAGACGTACTCATTCTCAACCGACAACCTACGTTACATAAGCCTAGTATGATGGTTCACAAGGCCAAGGTCCTGAATGGGGAAAAGACAATTCGCATGCACTACGCCAATTGGTGAGTTTGACTCTATTGACATGTCATGATTACCGATTGCAAATCATGAACTCGCAGCACTTCTTACAACGGTGAGTTCGACATGATAATTACTAGAGTTCGCTGATCTGACATATACGCAGCCGATTTTGATGGGGATGGTGAGCATAATAATCTAGTCGTAATCCCAAAAATCTAAAGTGACCTTCCTAGAGATGAACATTCATTTTCCACGTAAGCCCAGATTTCTTATAAGCTCCTTAAATCAGCAATGCTGACAACCTTCCAAGAGAACGAGCTTGCTAGAGCGGAAGCAATGTTTATCGCTAATACAGATAATCAGTATCTCGTGCCGACTTCTGGGAAACCATTACGAGGTCTGATCCAAGACCATGTTGTAGCCGGCGTATGGATGACCAGTCGTGACACGTTCTTCTCACGCGAAGAGTACTTCCAGCTTCTTTATGGAGCACTTCGACCAGAAGATCAAGTTGGCGGTCGCCTTCGCACTTGTCCTCCGACTGTATGGAAGCCAAAACCTTTATGGACTGGAAAGCAAATTGTACGTGTACCGAAATTCTCGAAGACTCACAGGACTAATAGTTCGTTAGATTTCTACCATCTTACTCAATATCACGCCATCAGCGGCTCGCGGACTTAATCTCACTTCTAAAACTAAGGTGTCCGGAGATCTGTGGGGGAAGGGCTCTGAGGAGGGGAAGGTTCTCTTTATGGATGGAGAACTCCTATGCGGTGTCCTAGACAAGTCTCAGTTTGGAGCCACCGATTATGGTCTCGTACACTCGTGCTACGAGCTATATGGAGCGGACATTGCTGGAAAGCTACTTGGTATTCTGAGTCGTCTTTTCACGAAGTTCCTTCAGCACAGGGCATTTACATGTCGAATGGACGATCTGACACTGACTACCAAGGGAGATGCTAATAGACGAAACTTGCTCGACAAGAACAAAAATCTGGGAGAAGAAGCGGCAGAGGAGAACTTCCCATCGTTGGCTTCAATCACTCCTTCCGAACGGAATGCCGCTCTACGAACTGTCCTTCAGGACGTCCTACGCGATGATTCAAAGATGGCAGGATTGGACGTAACCGTAAAGATGAAACTCGCCGGGTTGACAAAAGCGATCGCGGACGCCTGCATCCCGCATGGATTGAGTCGCAAGTTCCCTCACAACCACATGCAGATGATGACCCAGTCAGGAGCAAAAGGCAGTGCGGTCAATGCCCAGCAGATCTCGTGTGCACTCGGTCAGCAAGAACTCGAGGGTCGTCGTGTTCCTATCATGGTCAGTGGCAAGACGCTCCCATCCTTCAAAGCATTCGAGACTGCCGCCATCGCGGGTGGATATGTAGCGAGTAGGTTCTTGACAGGTGTCAAACCTCAAGAATTCTATTTCCATTGTATGGCCGGACGAGAGGGACTTATTGATACTGCTGTTAAGACCTCTCGATCCGGATACCTTCAGCGATGTTTGGTCAAGCACCTCGAAGGCATTCGTGTACATTACGATAATACCGTACGCGACAGCGACTCTTCGATTCTTCAATTCCATTATGGGGGTGACGCACTTGATGTTACAAGGCAGAAGCATCTGTACCAGTTTGAATTTGCTGTGCGCAACGAACAGTCATTGTTGGCTCGTTACAGTAATCCGATGAAACCTGATTTGGACGAAGGCGATTCTGCTATGAAGCACATGAAGGAATCGCTGAAATATCTACGAAACCCAGACAGGAGAACGAGACTTGATCCTGTGATGTCTGTCTATAATCCGGGCCGAACCGTTGGGGCGACGTCGGAAAAGTTTGCTCAAAAGGTCGAAGAGTTCATAAAAGCCAATCCCGATCATTTGCTAAGAGACAAGAGCGCCGAAGCTTCTTGGCTCTCAAAAGGTCGGAAACGGATCTCTCGTAAACATTTCCGGATGCTTATGAATGCTAAATACATGCGAAGCATGGTTGATCCGGGAGAAGCTGTTGGATTACTTGCATCTCAGGGGTACGTAAGGACTCTATTGGGTGTTCGCTTTTGTACTGACTTTATTCTAGAGTTGGTGAACCATCTACTCAGATGACTTTGAATACTTTCCACTTTGCCGGTTAGTCACTCAGGATATCTGGCAGAACTCGACTAATGGTCCTCTAGGCCACGGTGCTGCAAATGTTACCCTTGGTATTCCGCGTCTCCGTGAGATTGTCATGACCGCATCAACGAAGCCAAAGACGCCATCAATGACGATGCATGTCCGTTCGGGTGTCGACGAGGAAGTCATCCAAAGGTTCTGCAAACGCGCTAGTCGCCTCACATTGTCGCAGATTGTGGACTCAGTCAAAGTCGATGAAAAACTTACACAGAGTCGTCAGAGGTATTTCACCGTCCATATTTCCTTTTACCCAAAGGAGGAGTATCGGGAAGAGTACGATGTGGAACCGACCGAAATCCTGTCTGCCTTTGCAGTACAATTCCCTCAGGCATTGAGCAAGGAAATCCAGCTGGAGCTTAAGAAATTACAGGCTGACCTGAAAACCCATTTGACGGAGCTGGGTCGTGGTCGAGCCGAAGCCCGTGCTGAAACAGAAGTCGAGAATGATGCCGATGCTAATGTAGACACGACCGCGGCCAACGATGACGCATCAGGAGCAGTTGATGGCGACGCAGATGATGAGAAGCGCACCCTCCAGTCGAAGCAACAGGCTACGTACGAGTCAGATGACGAGGAGGAAGCTCCTTTCGGAGAATTTGATGACGCTGCTCTGGAAGCTGAATACGATAATGCTGATGAGAGCAACAAAAAAGACACGGATGTGATGGATGTTGATGCCCCATCCAAAGCCCCCAGTCAGGACGAAGAGTCGTTAGCTAGCAAAGTCCGACAGAATTTCATAAAGAACTTGAAGTCCTGTGCATCCTTCACCTTCTCGGATACTGGAGTGACCTTCGAATTGATTGTCAGCCGTTCTTAGCCATTCCTTATGTTCCAAGACTAATGGCTCTACAGTTCTCTCCAGATACACCGAAGTTACTCTTGGTGGGTATCGTGGAGAAAGCGTGTCTCCAGACGGTTGTACGTGAGATTCGTGGAATCAGTGACGCCTTCCTGTCCAAGAACCAAGGAAAGGACAAGCAACTCAAGGTCCGCTTATATGCTACTCAGTGAATCCTTACAACTGACGAATTTGGTTTCGATTCTAGATAGAGACAAATGGATCAAACTTCCGGGGGATGTGGCGTTTCGCTGGGAAATTCGAGGAACCTGTTATTGAATTGAATGAGATCAAGGGGAACGATATTTATGCTGGTTTGATCACATATGGTGTCGAAATGGCTCGTGCTCTCATACTGAGGGAGATCCAGAATGTCTTTGGCGCCTACAACATTGACGTCGACATCCGCCATCTCGAGCTTATTGCCGACTACATGGTGAGCGTCATTTGTTTCTTTTCTTGGGTATTATCTTATGCTTTCTTTCAAGACTTTTGAGGGAGATTATAGGCCGTTTAATCGCAAGGGCATTTCGACAAACTCGTCCCCGTTGCTCAAAGCATCGTTTGAGACGACGGCTGCTTTCATAAGTGACGCGACTTTACACGGTGATGTTGACGACTTGAAAACCCCGTCCGGAAGTATCGTGCTTGGACGACCGAACTTTAGTGGCACGGGCTCTTTTGACGTCCTTCAATCATTACATTAATATTTAACTGCGGTTTATAATTGTTCAATTTCGATTACATTTCAAGTGTGGAAAGTGTTAACCAAATATGTAGCATAATGGGCCACCGTGAGATTTTATATGCCCATCGCGTCACGGTGTGACCAGACGCGTTTTCAACACCAACCACGACAACGCGCCATGGTTAGTCGAACCCCGCTTCGAGCACTACCTCTTGACTGCTTTTCACACTCCGACAACTCACCAGTACCTCGCCCGAATCCACTAAAGTCATCTACAAAGCGTTCTCGAAGCCCAAGCGCCATGCTAAGCCCTGCAAAACGAAGGATCCTCCGCGAAGAAGGTTATCTCGCCTCTCCGTCGTTTCAGATGAAGAGCATAGACTATGAAAGAGCACTGATGGGCAGTGCCTACTGTCGTAGCCGTTGGGACGATCCAGGGTCACCAATGCTTGTTGACAGCGACTCGAACCGCGGTGGCGAGGGTTCACCATTGCTCGATGCCGTGGCTAACAGGACGCGGTCGAAGACGTCTCCACCCAAGATCGTCAGCCCCTCTAAAACTCAGGCTGCGACCTCCAGGCTCTCCAGCAACCGTACGCCGGCAAGTATAGACCGCGCAAGATCCCACGTTCGTGGTGCCCCACCACTTATGGTCCCTCGCGAGCTACCACCGTGTCCGGATCCGCAAAGCGTCCATTACCCCGGTTTCGACATTCATTATGACACACACATCGAACTTCCTTCGACCTCTTCCCGTTTCATCCCAGACCCAGACCTGGATCGGGACAAGGAGGGTAGAAAGGAGAACCTTGCACCGCGGAGGATCGCCAAGAAGCTCTCTATACCTTTCGAAGGCGGCTCAGCAGGCATCTGCCGCGAGAAACTCTTCAGCAAGCCTCAGACTGAGTCGCAACCTGTGGCTCCATACCGATCGACTCCTTTGCGAACTTCCGTTGCACCATTTGCAGGACGTGGGGCTCATTCGAGTGCCAAAGCCTTGTGCGAAATCACACCCGGTCGGCACCCAGACACTGCTGGCGACAAGCTGGCGAGAAGGAGGCTGATGCAAGAGGAAGCGGACAACGTGTATAGCGATGAGGAGGATATTTGAATCGGGATAACTCCATACGTCAAAGGCAACTACGATCACGAGGCACTTTTTTTATTTCACAACTACCATCCTGCATTATTTACGCTGCATACTCTGCTTGTCAGTACTTCATCTGTGACCCTTTTCTTGCTTTATCGGAAGCAAAAAGCTGCAGACATCCCATTGCACCTTCATCTCACCGCATCATCTACAGTCGTACATGGGTATCGTCTCTTGTACATAACGAGTTTTGGTTTTGTCTCTCATCATGGCAACCCTCCATTTTTCCCCCACGCATCAAGTAATGTCCTGTTGATATGTTTCTGTGTTCAATATTGATTTTTCTGGTATACATTATGGTAAATAAAAAAAGAAATATGATGGATATTCTTGCTCTCCATACTTGTCGAAGTCGCATTGGATACGCGTCAGCGATCCGCTGGCGTGATCAACAGTGTGATAAGCATCCTGCTGTTCATTCACCTCGTTCATCCTTCGACTCAGACATGATCTCTACACGGAAGATCTTTAGACTCATCTTTCTCCTCGCTATATGGTCGCTGCCTGTGGTCGTAGCCCAGTTCAACTTCTTTGATATGTTTGGGCAGGGCCAGCAAACTCAGCAGAATCGTGGCTCTGGCGCTTCGCAATGGGCAGCTCAAGCCGATGGCAGTAAGCATCATTTCGTCTTCTTGCTCTTTGCATCTATTGCTCAAAGTAAAACGCTGATTGTCATAGTCCCCTGTAATGCGTATCTGTGCCCTGATACTTTATTGTGTGTCCGCAATCCTGCAGACTGTCCGTGTCCGAATCCGGAGGATGTAAAGTGCCTCATTCGTGATCCTAAAGAGAAGGATGCAGCGACCGTTGTTTGCACGCGTGGTGCCGATGCTTGTTCTGAAGTTCAAAGGCTAGCAAATAAGTGGAAGTGAATGATAAAACAGGGTTTAAAGCTTGGTCAGTGTTCTGCTCGCTCTCCTGCATTTCGTTTACGTTTCTCACTTTTCCAGACCTTTAAGATCTATACATATAGGAGTGTGAGTGAAGAATATACGTTCTATGCAAACGAATGCACGAGGAGAGAAAGTTCAAGAAGGCGAAAGCTTCCCATTTCCGTTCAAGACGAAATGCCTAGCAAGCACGCGCCAGAGGCGCTGATTCCAAGCCTCTCTGAGCCCCATCTCAATCCTTCTTTGCCTCATGTCGTGATCCTTATGCTGCAGAGCCTTTCCCGCCTTGTCCAGGAAAAAGCAATCATTCAAATGTCCGAGCCGTGGCACGGAGTCTATCCACATCCATCCTCCGAGCGGCATCGATGCTGAGCCCGATTTCAGTCTATTTTGCCGCGGCGGTTGCTAGTTGCTTTCAGCTGCTTGCCAGTACTTAGAGGCGGAGTAATTCAGATACCAGTCGTGTCCCTTCACTATTCCATTTTATGGAAGATAATTTTTAGTATGCAGAAGAGACTCCAGCGTATCTATGCCAGGCGTATAAGGCCTTACAACATGCAAATCAAAGATCTATTCATGAGCGTAAATCGTCAGAATCCTACAACGTACATGTCACAACAGTTCGTCTTGACTGACCCGAGAAGAAAATGAATACCGAAAGCAAAACAAAACCAGGCTACAATAAAGTACAACATAGCAGAAATACGAAGTTTAATCTGGGCGGTCAAAATAGATTGGGGAACTGAAATAGGGCCAGATCAAAGGATTGGTAAGGGGGAGTAGGTGGTGGGAGTGGGGTGAGTTAGGGAATACCATGAAGAAAGGCGAAAGATAACCCGTGTCAAATATAGTAAGATAAAAATCATAACAAAATCATTAGGACTGAGTCCAGCCACTACTACCACGTTTCAGGACCGAATGTACTTCCCGGAGCCAGGTCGATATGAGGTCTTGAGTTGTAGTCGTCCGTGTGAGTGTAAACTGTGTTCCCCCACCACCTGAGTATCGAATTAGTACCGATGGTACCGTTCCGCGGATATTGTAGTGCGAAGAAGATGAACATTGCAGAAATCGCATAGCCCAGGTCGAGCGAAGCACTAAGCACGTAATTGTACTTTGTCCACCATGAGAAGGCTCGTCGTCGGATTACATATTGGAATATGAAGCCGACAAGCGTCCACGGAACGTAGTTTCCTGCTGTTGCAGGAGGGATCCAGCCCGTGCCCGCGAAAATGACAGGCAAGCTAATATAGAAGGGGTTATCAGAAGGGACAACACACACAAGGCTCAGACGAAAAACTTACTTGACATATCGGCAGATTGAGTTGGGCCATCGTTTTGTCAAGGCCCAAGGGATGATAGGTGCGACCGCACCAATAAGGAAGAAGTACGTGAGTGAATGGTACAGCTCGCCGGCTGAATACTGAAGCTTCGGTCCAATCACTCCCCATACGATACTCGCAGTCCCAAAGACCTGAGTGTTCGGACACGTAAATTTATTCGGCTGGTGTTTAGTGCAGATATCAGGTATGTTCTCAAACAGCCACTCCTGGACACCGAGTTGCACCGTTCCAGCTACAGCCGTGGCTACTGTCTGCGCAATGAAAAGTATTCGCGGAGGAATCTTCATATAGTGACCAAGCTTATTATCCGAGCTGAACTGTAGCGCCTGCGCCATCGTTGTGTAGCCATACGTTTTGAACAGCATCATGCACGTC
Organism: Sanghuangporus sanghuang; assembly: GCA_009806525.1. Lineage (NCBI taxonomy): Eukaryota > Fungi > Basidiomycota > Agaricomycetes > Hymenochaetales > Hymenochaetaceae > Sanghuangporus > Sanghuangporus sanghuang. The sequence continues at coordinate 2,103,417 of VVIT01000003.1, forward strand.
GGTCGCCCTGGAAGAGCATATCCAACAATGAGTTCGGTGACCACATTGAGGCCGATTTGCTGGTTCGTTATGGCTTGAATCATGCCAATCGGGATCACATAGAAGAAGGCTGGTAATGACGTGAGTATGTGTCAGTTTTATAAGACAATGAAGCGCTACGCACATATCAGAAGGGCTAAAACGAGGGCCCATACAGGCATCTTGGTATCCCATAATTCAATAGCAATGACACCGAATACCGACATGCTAACTGAGAAAACTATGTTAGACGCGCAGAAGCGGCTTGATCTGTGGATGAGCTCACCAAATACGGATAAATACCACCATGCCGGTACTTGCTTGTACTTGCTCATCAATCGTGCGTGGATGTCTTCTTGCTCGTTCAGGCTACGTCGAGTGTATGTCCAGATTTGCCTGCGGAAATAAAGCACGGTGTGTACAATGGTCGCGGTTATACCCGCGAAGCTAAGACCATAGCTGAGCAAGAACGTCGTTGACAAGAACAGCGGGCTGTAAGCGTGATATTCACCCTCGTCGAATGTCCCATCGGACGAGAGTATCCGCTTAACATTATACTCCTGGCCCGTGTTGTCGTAGCTCAACCTGCTGGAAATAGGCATGTAACCAAAGTACCACGTGTTCGTGAAATAGAGTGCTGGAGCAAGTATCCAGAAGAAGATCCCGAAACCCGCAGCAATATTTGCTTCCGCCCACCACGGCGTTGCGAGTGGACTGCCTATATAAGCAATTTGGCCCCAATCAAACGTTAGGATACTCATCCCGAGCCCGCTAGTATATCCAAATAGTTGGTTAATCGTGCGGTCACGCGGGAAAATCCATGTCATCCAGGAAAAGGTAGAAAGTGCCGTGAATAAATAGCCCGGAAAGAAATTCCAGCAGAATGCCCCGATAAACGCGTACAAAAAGAAGCGCTCTCGTGAAATTCCTCCTCGATGACCCACGCCTGCATAGTATTGTGAATGGAGAGTATTGAAGAGTGCACATGACACAAGATTAGAAGGCCAGACTTAAAAGGGGAGGAAGTCGTAAGAAATAACGAACAAAAGAATTAAGATGCCTCTCTTACTCATGGACGGAGGAGAGACCAGATAACGCTTCCCAATGCCTCCCATTGCAAAGCCTATGAGCTGCGTGCTCATGACGATAAGCCATTGGTACAGGAACGAGTAGTCTTGATTATAAAACACCCTTTGGACAGCGACAATATCGGTAGCGTAAGCTGAGACGGCGCCGACGCCCCCCATTATCGTAACGACTACATGTTCCTTAACAGTGAATGGACCCGGATTGATCGGCACCCCAAGCACAGTGACGTTGGGAGCAACTGCAGCCCAAAGACGGCCGAGAGGAAATGAGAGAAGTTGTGGAACAAGCTATAAATATGCGTGAGATAAGCGCATAGACTTGAATCAAGGAAGAGAAGACGAACACCGGTGACAGTTACTGCTGGATATCGGAAGTAGAAAAACTGTGAATTCGGGAACTCATTAATGCTAAGAAGCGTATACAAAGTACGATCTTTTCACACCTGATTCACACCTGGGATGATAATCGCAAAGAAAATTCCTAGCAGCCAGGCGCGTAAGGTATTTACAGGCATTTCTGGATCATCCGTATTGGCGACGGCGGACCGCACTTCGGGATATGGGGAATCATCTTCTATTTTTGCGATGTGAGCATCTGGTCAATGTGCATCTGAGAATATAAGCATCCATACCGAAACTGATGTTTTGAGAGTCCCATTCAAGGTTTGGATCATCGAAATCTTGGTCATCGGTCTCTTCCAGGTCGGTTTCTAAACCAGAAAGATCTATCCTCTCAACGACAACAGGCGGATAACGAAACGCCGCAACACACCGTAGGGAGGAAGCCCCTTCTCCATATCCTCTTTTGCATCATAAATAAACGTCTGTGGCTCGTGACCGGGTTCATCAAAAGGAAAACGCGACTGGGCGATGTCCTGCTCGAGGTCGTCATCGGACTGATAAGCCTGCGACCATCGCTTCTCCAAACTTCGATCACTGGAAAAACGTCTGTCACGCAAGCTGAGATCACTGCTCCCGGCTTCTCCAAGTTCAACATTGTATCGCGCAGCATATGGATCCGACATTTCTGGTTCGCTGGCCGACCGTGCGACCCGCAGACAAGTTCTAGCTTTTTTCACACGTCCCCTTTCCCGCTCGCCGATAAGTATATCTACAGAAACCGACAATTTCAAGAACAAGTTTCGAGGAGCACTTCGCGCCTATGGGAATGGACTTCGTTTTGAGTGGGCCGTATGACGGCAGTGGAGGATGAGGGCGGGGATGGAGGGGGAGAGGAGGTGTAAATTGATTTTGCTCTACGCCTAGTTCAGGCACACGCACTCGGCATCATATCACGTGTTCAGGGCCAAAAGCTGTACCTATCGACGCTTTCTCATCCTCATCATCACCACCTCAGTGTCCTTACACAAGCTCAAGCCTGGTCAATATGTCGTTACCCAGACCGACCGTGAGTATAACACAGTATTGTTTTGTGAGACTTGTAGCTGATTTGACATCGCTAAGACCAAACTTCCAGCCGGTGCCAACCGTATCCTTTTCGTAAAAAACCTGAACTACAGCATCACTGGCGAGGATCTCTATGAGCTTTTCGGTCGATATGGTAGCATTCGCCAGATTCGTCTAGGCAATGATCCCAAAACGAAAGGGACAGCTTTCGTAGTATATGACGACGTCACTGATGTACGCTCCCGAAAGCTTCTACTTTTGTTGCACTAGAGCTGAGTACATTTGTCCAGGCCAAGAATGCCTTGGAACACCTGAACGGGTTTCATCTGCAGGAACGCTACATCGTGGGTGAGTTGTGCGCTCTGCTTCCATCGATGCGCTTGAATTAAGGGTATGGATAGTGTTATATCACATGCCTGCACGGCAAGATGCGGCTGCCCAGAAGGCGGATATCGCTCGTCGCGAGGAAGAGTTGGCACAGCTGAAGGCAAAACACGATATTGGCGACGATTGACAACGGATCTCGATGGCTACCCACCGCATCTCGTCGTCGGTTAATCACAATGTTCATGCATTGATCAGTTCACACGATTCTAGGATGGGACGAATCGACGGCTATATCTTCTCTGAGCGATTTCTCGCTTGTAGACTTTCTGTTGTCTGCAAGAAGCAAAGGATTTTCGAGCTATTAGCGCCTTTGATTGCATGCATCACTATACTGGTTTTGCCCTTATTTTCGTTCTCATGGGTTCACAAAGCTTCTTCTCGCCACTACGCGGCCGACTCAGGAAGCGATGATTCCGATCCTAGGACAAATCAAAGCATGTTTTTGTTCGATCGAGGCAAATAATACAAAGATGATGAGATATGACTTTACCGATGTTCAAACGATGGTCCGTGTCTGACAAGATACAGGATTCGTGGCATTCAACTCAAGCATCCCTTCTGCATTCACTGGAGCCACCTTGTCCCGTCGGTCCTAATGCGTCTTGCGCCTTTATCATAGCGTCACCATCATTCCGAAAGCCGCAAAGCTGGTGTGTAAACCTGTGGGATAAACTCAATACATCGGTCCTGATGACAAGTGACTACTAAGACTAGCATTGGTCTTCCTGAACCTTATACAGCGGTCTTCTTACTGACTGAGCAAGTTTGATTTTCTCTCCGTTACAGTAAACGGATCTACGGCGGCGAGCGGCGAATCCGATGTCGGTATGTGCTGGTCCGTTCAACTCGGCTGTAAAGCTTCCGCAGTCTTCCGATCTCACTTGGCCACTCTTTGGCTGGAGATCTGTGACGGAAATTTTTATGAGACATCTATGTCCCACGACGTAAAAGATACTAAGCACACGTTGACCGCGTGGTCCGCTTTTCAGACGATTGGAGAAAATAGGGTTGCCCAGGAACGGATCGATCGGTATAACTTTGTATGTCATCATTCCCGAATAGTGATAGTATTGTAGATCAAAAAAGGGGCGCTTGTTTTCCGTTACACGTAGACACGTAGACTCAAAATGATATGCATACTAAACGCAGGATGACTCGCACTTTCTAGCAAATTACAGGGATATGACGCATGCGGAAGTTCCGTCGATTAGTTTTTGGCCTGTGCGCAGGTCGGGCACCAATCTTGAATCTGAGGCGCTGCGAAATGGCAAATTGAACTTGCGAAAAATGTGAACACGGAGAAAGCAAATTAACGGACCATATTGCTGTGGATATTGGTGACTGTTATCGGTTGTCGAGAACAACGTGCAGGGATGCATGAAGTGGAGTCCCAGCCGTGGATTCGGAGCGTGCTTCAGTTCACCTCATTGAAACACTTGACGAAAAATGGAAGCACGCACTATTGCCAGCAAGACTCAAGGCACTGAGGTGGTTGGCATGTCGGCGGATGGACGGAACTAAACTTGCAGGTCAACGAGAAACAATCGATCTGGGGGTCGACGAGTTAGGAATGGGTCATCTACTCTTCCTCTTAGCTGTGCAGGGCTGACATGTTCATCGGGCTACATGACGAGATGGTCGGTCAGTCTGCTCATGCTCTCCTGTGCACACGGCACTTGCCAGCTTAACAGAGTGATCGCAGCTTTGATACAAATATCAGTGGCGTTAGTCGACGCAGAACTCTGCTTCCATACTATGTGTATACGTTGCGAACTCTTTTTTTGAACCATGAGTACCTTTCGAGCCGGGTGCGATCAAAGCTCAAACACACTCACTTTCGCCAGTAGCACATTGCACAAGGTATAACACGACTTCGGTGGGAAGAAAAGATAGATCAGCGAGATCAGACTTGGAATATGTGCTCTAGAAGAACGTCCAAAGAAGAGGGAAGGAGCTTTGGTACTCTCCACCGAAGGATGCTCCGTATAAATACGCAGGCATTAATCACTTATGTGCCATAAGCCACGCCACATTCGCCCCCTTTGAAGCCCCCCAGAATGTCATATGCTCGAAAAAGATCACGATCACGGAAGCAAGGAAGAGACCCTTATGAGAACTGAGCTGAACAGGCTAGATCGAGTCTTAATTGCGAAGAGGCCGAATCATCTACCAGGCAGGCACATGGAGAGACTTTCGGTCTGTTCCTTATCAGTATAGACTTCGCTTTAAGTTGCTGAGAAGGCGCCATATTCTTGCATCCATGATCGAACTTGTGGTTGCCGACAACCAGACGGGCATCCGTGCGAAAAGCGAAGAACGGAGATGAATCCCAGAGATTAAGAACGTTGTATTTACCCTCGCCAAGGCCCGGGGCTTTCCAGCCACATTGTATTCTGCAAGAAGGAAGAGTAAGTCGGTGAATTGGCACTTGCATGAATAACGGACTCCCATTCTAAGCAGGTCGCATGCTGGATAGAAAAGAAATTATTAGTAGCGTGTCCACCCTCCGTCAAGTATGAATGTTAGTGGCAATGTTCTCGGCCACACGTCCAGCCCGGCAAGAGGATCACTCCGAGGGTAGTCCTTGGGGGGAATTCATTTCCGTTGCGATGGGCTGATATTGTTTCAAGTATCGGCGATACTTTAAATACCAGGAAGGGCAATCAACTAAATGGTGCATCCCTCGAAACTAACATGCAGAATTCAGAAAGATCAGTGGTGTTTAGATGCAGGGAAGGAAACAACCGGAAGACCGATGAGAGACTCAGGCATATGTCGTTGAGAACCAAGCCACGGTATCTGCAAGCCGATACAATATTTTGAAACGCGGTCAGGAAATCAAAACGCCTGATGCGACGAGAATGTTTAGAGCACAAGGCAGGTTCATAATCAGCCAGGAAAAGAAACTCAGCTCCAACAAAGTAGGCAAAATGATCGGGGTCTTAACCTCCAAGTCATGAAGTTACTGGAACTGACTCGCGATACGATAAAAGAAGGGGTCCACAAGCCCACAGACGGGTGCGTTTTCTGAATTGAGCATTCTTCGAGTCTATTGACCACAGGCTCCGTCAATATTATGCCGGAATAATTCCACATTCTTGATACCGATTATACTCACAACTCGGCGGACTTTATTGAAAATGCGCGATTGCATATCGGACCTTGGAGCAACGCCACGAAAGGGAAGAAAAGAACTCTGAAGCTTGGACTGAATGACGTTCCAGACTTTCTCATGGTCGTCAGCCCAGAAGGTTGATACAGTACAAAAGAAAAATTGCGCAAGAGTAACAATATATAGAGCGCGCGTGAAAGTAAAGCAGGCATGTTTCGGTCTCGCTAACATATGGACAAATTACGATTTGGGGGCCACGCGAAGACGGAAGGCATCTGAACCTGGATGGAAATCAGCTACGACCGAAGATGTGACTGCGAGGCTTGCGGACTGAATTAAGAATCGTGTTAATTAGAAGACACAGTGGAGACTTGCTTACACCGAAGAACTTCCGACAGAGACTCAAATGAGTTCCGCGGCATTGACTGGCATCTCATCCTATTGGATGTCAGCCTACGCTCTAAATCTGGTATATAGGATAAAACCTACTATTTGAGTACCGTAGTATTGCTCTAATAATCGGACGGCATTGCGTTAAATCGGCTTTCATACTCAGAGAAAAGAACACGTACCAATGTCCCGCAGAATTCGTACATCATCCACAGTCACAAACTTAAATATGCATGTGCTTTAGTTAGACATAGAAGATGGCGTATCTAAGCCTCACATTTATAGCCACACCCTTCCGACCAAAGCGGCCAGACCTACCGATGCGATGAATGTAGTTTTCACGATTTCTGAAAAAGTAAAAATGAATAAAGAAAATGGTGATTAAACATAATGCTGTGCGTGACTCACGCGGGCAAATCATAGTTAATGACGAGAGACACCTGCTGAACATCGATTCCGCGAGCCCAAACATCGGTCGTGATAAGTACTCGCCTACGATGCAACAATAAGCATATGATTAGGTCGACCAACGGTATGAACCAATGGAACGTACGAGGAACCACTTCTGAATTCTGCCATGATGGCGTCTCGTTCCTTCTGAGGCATCTCACCGTGCATGGACGAAACAGTGAAGTTCACCGCTCGCATCTTCTCCGTAAGCCAGTCAACCTAGTTTAATTATTAGCCGGAGAAGGACAGCGGTCGCATTTAAGAAAATTTAACCTTTCTTCTCGTGTTACAGAATATGACGGCCTGAGTAATTGTCAGAGTGTCGTAAAGATCGCACAGCGTGTCAAATTTCCACTCTTCCTTCTCCACGGCGACGAAGAATTGTTTAATGCCTTCGAGAGTCAATTCATCACGCTTTACAAGAATGCGAACGGGATCTGTCATGAACTTCGTCGTCATGTCGAGAACATCGTACGGCAGGGTTGCGCTAAGAATGACGACCTGGGTTGCAGGTGGAAGATAGCGGTAGACGTCGTAAATTTGGTCTTTGAAACCCTTGTTGAGAAGCTCATCGGCCTCATCAAGAACGAGCATTTTTATGTTACGAGTTCTGAGTGTCCTCCTCCTGATCATGTCGAAGACACGACCTGGTGTTCCCGAGACGACATGCTGGCCGTGCTCCAACTTGCGGATGTCCTCGCCAATTGATGTGCCCCCAATGCAAGCATGGCATTGAACATTCATATAGTCACCAAGCGCGAGGAGTACAGATTGGATTTGCGTTGCCAACTCACGCGTCGGAGACAGCACGAGAGCTTGAGTCTCACGAAGTGTAACATCAATCGACTGGAGGATGGCTATGGAAAATGTCGCTGTTTTACCCGTCCCAGACTGGGCTTGTGCGATCACATCCCGCCCTTGGACAATCGGTAAAATTGCACGCTGCTGAATTGCAGAGGGTTTTTCAAAGTCTAGAAGAAAGTCAAAATCAGTGAAGCACACAGAGATAGGCCCATACGTACTGTAAGCGTAAATTCCCCGCAATAAATCCTCCTTCAGACCAAGGTCATCAAAAGTCGAAACCACAGGCACAGATTCCGACGATTCAAACACAAGTTTCTAAAAGGGCATGAGCTACAGCGAGCAAACATGAAGAGATATCGTACTGACCTCGTCCCCTGAGTTGATTCCAGACATTTTTGCGATCGAGTGTGTCGCGTTTTTCAGAGCTTGAATCTCGACGAGGAGAACAGTTACGTACGAGGACGTCGATGAAGAGATCAGCACGTGCTCGACACTATTTAGGCATGCTCTTCTCACACAGGCCGACACGGTTCCTCAGGCAGGCATTCTCCGGCAGAGCTACTGAACTCTTGAGTCTGTCTACCATGGATTCGATTATCGAGGTGCAACGACAAACGCATGAGGAGGTAGAGAGGCTCGAGCGGGCTCTGGCTCAGTACTTGCCAAACCATCTAGTCACTCAACAGGGCAAACTCGCGAACGAACACAAAGCTTCTCAAATCCTCGACCGTATCATTTCGCGTGCTCACACCCTTAATAATTTGTATCAAGACGAGGCAGCAAGAAAGGCAGAGATTGGCGCTATCTCTGGCACAAAAGCAGATGATATGTCCGAATTCTACTCGAGATTTGGAAAGATAAAGGAATTTCATATGAAATACCCTGATCAGGTTGTTGGCGGTTTTGAGCTGGAACTTGCAGCATTAGTTAACGATGATACAGAGGAAGCCAATGATGACCAGGACGAGGAAGAAGATCGTGAGTCAAATTTGAGTTCTTGATCAGCTGATATCATTCACGCGTGAATGTAGCTATTTCGCTCTTGTTTTCCGGTGAGGAGGCGTACGGGCGATACCTGGATCTTTACACGCATCATACGGCATATGCAAACCTGAGGAACATCGGCAAACCGCCATCCTACCTCCGTTATCTCGATATTCTTGCCGCTACAGAATATGGTCTTTTACACCAGGAACTGCCTATAGAGACGCGCCATTCGAGGCAATACGAGGAGTAGGTGCCTTTGCTTTGTCTCGCTGTATACCCGACTTAGACACGCTATAGTTACATTACTGGTTTATACTCCTATCTCCTTTCATTCGCAAAGAAAACCCAGCCTCTTGTTAACGTGGATGGGCAACAGAAAGCCTGGGAATCAGAGTTTAGCTCGTTATGGATTGACGGAAAATTACCTGGATGGGAGAACCCGTCGGGTGGTAAGCTGAACGGCGCACATAACGGAGAAGAGGGGATTTGGTGTAGTGCATGTATGTGCCCTCCTTTTTACGAGTGTATCAACGTCTCAATGATCATGATAGGTCAAAAGCACTATTCGAAGCAAACAGTGTATGATGCTCATTTAACTTCGAAGAAACACATCAAGGCGGCAGCACGGCAAACGAGTTCAGGAGCACCATCCATAACTGCTAATCAGACCAATCATGATGAAGCGACGGCTCCTCACGGTCAACACAAAACGAAGGAATCCAGGATACAACATTCCGCCCTTCAAACTTTCCTCGCAACAAAGCTCTTGGCAACTATGCTTTCGACACTCACGGAAACGAAATCAAATGTCGAGAGACGGTTCTCGCTCACTGCGAAGGAGCGTGAAGCGGAACTTATCGAGAAGGCGAAACCGGCACCTGCACCAACTGGTAAAGAAGAGAACGCAAACGAGGAAGAGGAGGAGGAAGAGCGGATATACAACCCGCTGAAAGTACCTCTGGGTTGGGATGGCAAACCAATTCCGTACTGGCTATTCAAATTACACGGTCTGGGTGTCGAATATCGTTGCGAGATATGCTCTGACCACGTCTATATGGGAAGGTTTGTCTGCTTTCTTATTGGGAAGATTTTTCGCATTATTCATCGCATTTGAACTCATCCAGGAAAAACTTCGATCGACACTTCCAAGAGTCGCGGCATGCCTTTGGTATGCGCGCCTTGGGTCTACCAAACACAAAACATTTCCACGAAATCACACGAATAGAAGACGCTTTAGCACGTATGTCATGTTCCGATCTCCTCATATATTAATAATATTGACTATTTCTCACAGTGGCGGAGAAGTTGAAGCGAGAAGGAAAGCAAGAGATCTTCCAGCAAGAAACTATGGAAGAGCTAGAGGATGACGAGGGAAATGTATACGATCGAAAGACATACATGGATCTCAAGAAACAGGGTCTCATCTAGTTCCCCGCTGGCGGTCTCTGGCGATCCATGCTGTGAATCTTACATCGTTTTGCCAATGTGCCTCCGTGTACAACGTGTTGGCTTTAATGGTGCGAGTACATGACTACCCTTTTGCACCTTATTACCCATTTCCGATGTTATTAAGGTACTTTCCGTGTAGTATAACACGCTTTTTTTGAACGCATAAGCATAGGCTGTGTTGGCGTGGTAGTCAATTGTACTCAAGGAGTTCGCCTATGACATTCCGAAGTCCCGTTTTTTACATATGATCTTCTCGTCTCTTAGTGACCGGCGCTCGCATATTGAATTAGATTATATCGGTGATGAAGTGCAATACAAAATACCACAAGCAAAATCCAAGCGTCCAAGCAAGTCTATGATCCTTCTACTGACGTCAAAGTGGATTTTGCGCTGCGAGGTGGAGGCGGAGGAGGTGGTGGCTTCCTGGGAGCGACTATCGGAGTTGCCAAGGTTAGAGCATCAGTATACAGCTCTTCATCAGTCGAGGACGGAGATGACAAAGGGGTCTCTGGAGCGGAATCAAAGGGATTCGAGGGTGCTTCCCGTGTCTTTGAAAGAAGCTCTTCTGTTACGTAGACGCCGTCACGATGCTCTGGGTGACGTTTCAAAATAATGTTATCGGTCAATAAACAAGTTCCAAGAGCTGCGCGTATATCGCTCACCAGGGTCTATCCACCATGCGTCTTCCTCCGAACTGGGCGGCGGAACTTGGATTAACGGCGATTTAGCGTTGAATAGATGTGGATACACAAATTCAGACTTACGATCCTCAGGGTCGTCAGACAGAGTCATCGTTGCTAGTTTTTCATCGAGTTTTTCACCTGGCTCCGTCGATACGATGCTATTGAGCAACAGCTTTTGCATGGCGGTGCGCTTGACGACGTCGATCACGCGTACTTCGGCTCGGAATATCGCGAAAACTAAGCAGATTTATCAGCTAGGTGCGGGAAGAAAAGTGCTTCGCTGTTGCTCACCCGGTCGATGATCGGAGCCCGTCAATTCGGCTCTGGAGTATACGACAAGGTCAAGATCAGGTCCCTTGTACAATATTCGATCTACGTTTCACATGGTATTCCGTATGCTTCATTCAATCTTCACATCAGATTTCAGGAGATAACACACCTGTCCATGCCGGTATCCGAGCCTTCTCGCTTGTATCGTATCGTGTTGAGTGCAGGTCATATTTGTATGTTGGGCGGAACAAGAGTGGTCCCTCTTCGTATCCAACGAAAGCTACGTGCGAGTCAATCACTTTCCTAAGCTGATCAGATGCGACGAGCGCATCTAGGTCATCGGCCTCCGCAAGCATTCGAACCATCCCGTTTTCTAAATCTACTCTGTAGTTGGTATCCGCTAACCAAATGACATTGCTGCTCCAACGTATTCAGTGGAAAAGAAGGCCACAAGAGATAGCATGTGCACGTACTCGTGGCTATCAACGGTCTTCCCTTTTAAAAAGTGAAGGCCATTCGCAATTGTCCGATAATCGGCATTCCGCTCTTCAACATTTGAATGACCCGCTGCAAAATGCGCAGTAAGGAAGCAGAAGCTCGTATCGTGAAAGTCTAGTCGTATTCCCACCCCTCCCTTGTTCCCCGACATGCCTCGTAAGCCAGTTTTTCTTGATGCTGCTTCGACGTTTCGGATAGCACCGAGTAGTGCCGATTTTACAACGACGAAAACTGCAGTGCCTACAAGCTAGCGTGAAAAAGTTCGTAAACTCGTCCACTATACGCGGGACAGTCAGACAACTTTACCTGTGCGCTTCTTAACAGAATATAATCTGCTGTTTTGTTGGGCCGTTCATCTAAAGTTCGCATGATTACATTTTCCCATATACGTCTATAAATAGGTCAACTTCTGAAAAAGTACGTAAAAGTGGATGGCCCGCCTTTTCTCTGGATCAGTCTGGACAATTTGCTGCGCGGTAAGGGGTACAATCTCTTGAAAACCCAGGGCAATAATGTCGGGTCTTCCAAGAATGAGTCCAGAAGTCTATCTTGCTACTGTAGCAAACTTACTCGTCGTTATCTGATGACAAGTAAACGTGAACAAGCAATCTTCAAAGCAAAGATCGATCAGAACGCACTGGACCGAGGAAACAGCCAAGGGAGTAACGACTCTGATGGTAACTGCAGATCAGACACGTCATTAACGTAAAAATTGTCACAATAAGCTTCTGCTCACCCGTCCATTCAAGTTCCATGTTCCAGCGAATATCGTGTTGAGTTTTTTGGTTGAGTATTCGGATATTCTACATTTTCGTCAACAACGCATTTGACATGGTAGAATTAGCAATGACTATTACCTTCGAATGAGGGCCGCATTGACTGTATCGTGAATGGGATCGTATATAGTGATAGGCCTTTGAAAGGCCATGTTCCCCTTCAGCGGTATCAGCTAAAGTCTCGCAAATGATGGAGACATGGCATACAAGAAACATGTCAATGGCAGACTGCTTGCTTTTATCTTGGAAGTTGTTGATGTACGCTCGAGAAACGCTTTTCGTGGCGTCCGATAATATTCCTGAGTAAAGATGCCTAAGACTAAGGCTCCATGTATCTGGCTGCAAAACAAACCTCCAAAAGTTCGCTTCCCGCTCCTCGTGAAGCTCGTGTTAAGAGCGCCAGTTCCGGCATATATACGCGAAAGCGCGTCACCGTTTTCTGCCCAAAGTTCTCTGTGGTTTGTCCAAAGCGAATTGGATCCGATCCATTCTCGGCGGACAAGGAAAAGATGTTGTTCTAATGAAGTTCGAGAAAGAATGTCTTGCACAAAGTTCGTGCGATCTAAACTGTTTGAGACATTAAAAGCTTATAGGTATTAACTACGATGGCGAAGCATACCAATCTAAACAATTTGTACGGAAAACGCCACTTTGCTCAGTTATGATTTCTTGCAGCGAAGAATCATATAGAGTGTAGCCAAAACGTTCTGCGTTGCTCTGGATGTCCCCCAGTCGCCTTCAACAATAAGATATTTAACCACTCCTCAAAGCATTGAAAAGAGAAACGCAATTTACCTCAGCTCACGCATCACACTCTCATGTCCACCAATCCGCACAACCGCATGGAAGTCAAAGTGCGTCATTCCGATATCATTTCCAAATACAGCAGTTCGTGCCGCATGCAGATGCTGAGCATAAGCATTCGACAAAATTGCCTCATTTTCTTTTGTACCAAGAAGGTTGATGACGTGTACAGCACCGTACTCCTCTACTAAATCTGCAAAGTGCTTATCGAATGAAGGCTGAGATGCGTGAGGACGCGTTAGTTGGATTCGTTGTCCAAAAGTTTGGAGACCTTGCTGCTCCCAGAATACTAGACAAATGTCAGCGTAATTATCTATAGTTAAAACTGAAGATTGCGCACAAGGTACACTCCCGCGAACTTGGACGTAGCTAAAGCTATTGTCGTCCGTATTGAATATAGTCTCTGTCTGGTGTATAGTCAAGATAACATAGACTAGGATCACCGAGGAAACATTCAAACCTCAACGAAATTCGCGGTATTGCCGTCATCATCTATTCCACGGGTATTAAAACGCGTTCCGGCCCGTTTCCAACCCAGACGCGAAATAAGCGAGATGGTCGCGATGACAGGCGTGCCATTCGTCGGTGGGGCAGGTAGAGCAACAGTAAAAACGCCGATGTATCCTTGGATAGCCAGGACCTTGAAAATTTTGAGGAACACACGTCATGAAGATTAAGTCGGGAACTCACGATAAATTGACATTGGTCGAGCTCCTGTCGTTCCAAGGGGTCAAGTTTTTCTCGGAAATCCAATAGACAGCGGACGAGATATTCATTCCACAGGAATCTTTCATCATACGAAATAGTTTCACTTCCGAGCTGTTTACCCTTCAGTATCCTTTTGGATAGGCGAGAAGAGATATCCCATTGTGGCGCGAGCGCATAGTAGAATGTCCCAGTCGACAATATCTTCATGAGTGATGAGCAAGGATGCTCATAAATGGGTTGGGAATTATTGTACGAGTAGGCGTCTCGAGGATTGTATTCATCCTGGTCACCACCATTAGACGTTGAGGCATCTGCACCTCCGGATATCGTATCCCATGTACTAGAGTTGAGAGAGAAGAAACCGACGTCGGTTATACGGCCCACACTTTCTGGCGCAGCAGCAGACGGTCGCATATTTCCCACTTCTATGGCAGCCAAAATGACGGCTAGGAATGCATCTAATATTGCACCGATCTCAGTTCCTCTCGTACACGGTAAATCTGCGCGCGACGAGACGTACCATCGCCAACATTAATAATTCCAAGGCATCCCTTGACACGGCGCATAGTCAACCTGACTGCACCAGTGAGGTCCAGCTCAGCAAGCGGCAAGAATTCCACCATAACTTTCGCAACATCATTCTCCATACTTCGAAACACGAGCGCGCGACTGGGACTCCCAGCTCGCTCTTCTTCAGCGCTCGTACATAGTACAAGAGACCGATGTCCGCGAGTGTCGTATTTTAGGTATAAATACATGTTTTGGATGCTGCATGAAGACGAGAAGGCTGGCTTGCTAAAGGGTTGGTTGTTTACTTTAAGTGACCAGGACTGGCAATGCCAATCGATGGATGAGCGGTCGAGAAGTGGCGGCGCGTCACTACGGTTGTGTACGTAATAGGCAATAGCCATTGCATTGAAGCTGCGCGTACAGCCTTCAACTTCAATCTCTCCACACACTACCTCTATCATCACCACAATGAGCAACTTAGAGAGTGAGCTACACCCACTACCGTACAGTTTCAATAGGCTAATCGTGCCCTTTGACCAGAAAGTCTGTTCCAGCTCAAGGTCGACACATCCATCTTGCTCCACTCGGGACTATGCTGATCTTGACTTCTGATTTGTGACCGTGGACCACCAGTTCACAGCAAAAACTCTCAACAGACAAGCCAAGAAAGCGCAGAAAGACGAGAATGCCGAGAAGGCTAGAGTGAAGAAAGTACGTACGTCTGCGCTAGGCCCACATCGCATCGCATTCATCACGCTAATTCGTGTAATCTACTGTTCATTGCTCCTTACATCTACACCTTCCCCTGGCGCCCGAACGTGAAATCAGGCCCTACAGCAAGGCAATACAGACGGTGCACGCATCTACGCACAGAACGCCATCCGAAAGAAGAGCGAGGCTCTCAACCTTTTACGGCTGGCAAGCCGTATCGATGCAGTCAGCAGCCGCGTAGAGACCGCGGTGACGATGCGCCAGGTGACAGGCAACATGACTTCCGTCGTCAAAGGCATGGACAAAGCTATGGATAGCATGAACATCGAGAGGGTATGCCTCGTTCCAATTCTCTTTCTCATTATCTGATTGCGATTTTGGATCTTGGACATTCCATATTCCATTTCATTCACCGCACAGATCTCCCTCGTCATGGACAAATTCGAATCCCAATTCTCCGACCTGGACGTGCAGACATCCTACATGGAAGACACCATGTCGAGCACAACAGCCGTTTCGACTCCACAAGACCAAGTCGACCTGCTCATGCAGCAAGTCCCTGAAGAAGCCAACATCGAGATCCAACACGAGATGGGGTCGAAGACTCTCGAAGGAACCGTTGCGGACCTCAGTCCCGGCGAGAAGCTCAAAGAGGAGGATACGAAGCTTGCTGAGCGCCTGAGAGCCCTAAGACCGGCTTCATGATTTCTTTTCGTCTTCCGTGGATCTGGATGATAGAGATGGGTGCTCTTCTTTGGTCGGACGTGTCTGTCTCGCCCTTTCTTGCTTATTTATTTTGCTTGTACGCCGCATCTTGATGTCGTTTTGTAACAATAATAAATCGCATTCTATATGTATACATCTGGGTCTCTCAAGTCGCGCTATCAGCCACGTTCAGTATAGCTCATTCCGACATCGACATCGACAACTGACATTACTACGGATCTAAACAAACAGTCTTCCATGCGTGAAAACCTAGGAAACGACAAGACAAGAGAAAACATTGCAGGGACGTTGGGATAACATTATAAAACATTGCGCGACATTAACGAGGTGGTGGAAAGTTAAACGAAAAAAAAAATTAGAAGAGAAACACCAGTATCGAAAAGCGGGGCGAGGACGAATCGTAGAGAACAGGCGAGGCAGGCGTCAAGAATCCGTGCGAGAGCGGGAGCGGGAGGGACGTAGTAGTAGCGTAGGACGAGGACGTAAGGATGGAACGTGTACCAGAACAAAACCGAGGAAACGTATGTAGATAGCGTATAAATTCAATAAATGCCGTGGAGTGCGAAGAAAAGAGAGAAGTAGAATGGAATAAAAATTAAACGAGAAAGAACAAAGAGAATGGATATGGAGATGAATAAACGGACGCGTAGGGACCAGTCAGGACAATAAACCCAAGAATATAAAGAAATGAAGCTAAAAAGAATAGATAGCGAAGTAGGCTTAGCTGACCTGGCTCACTCGGACGACCCGGACGAAGCTCTCGTATAAATGTCGTTTTCGGCGGTCGTCGACTCGGGGGGCGGAGGTGTCGAGTAGTCGCTGCACGCGCGCTAGGAGGCCTGCTGCGCCGTCGAGAGGGATGATCTTCGCGTCGTACCGGCGGACATCTAAACACATGGGCGGAGGAAAGGATATGCGGAGGAGAAGGAATGCAATGGGATGGTGGTAGAGAGGGGAAAAGAAATCGTAACACGTTAATGAAGGAACAAAACTAGACGAGAGACAGAAAGGTGAGGAGATCATATGAAGTCCAAAACTCACATTTCTGAAGCGTAGCGAACCCAGCCTCGTCAAGCGCGCTCTTGAACTGGGTGATAACCGCCGTCGCCTCCTCAAGCTCCCTCTGCGGGATCCCGTTCGGCGTCGATGTCGCATTGGGGTTTGCATGTCCGTTCGCATTCGCAGCACCTGTTCCCGCCGCGGGCGTACGTCTCCCAGCAGCAACACTCCTCGTCTTATCATCCACCACCGTCACCATCTTCCCCGTCGGGCTCTTAGGGCTTTTAGGACTCCTAGACTCCGGCGAAGCAGGCACCGCGTGGGCGTACATGATCAGCCCCGTCCTCGTATCCACATACTGCCCTCCCGCATCTCTCACCGGCTTCGGCGGTACACTCGGCGGGGAGGGTACCCGCGACACGGCAGGTTCGAACGAGAAATGCGGCAGGGAGGTCGGAGGACGGTATACCCCTCCTATACTATATCCAGGCGTACGGAAATGCTGGTTACTGCTGCTGTTCCGCCGCGCGCTGCTGCTCGACAGCCGAGGGAGCGCGCTATCGTCGATATGCATCGCATGCGAGTGGGAATGCGAATGGGCTGTTGATCCGGGCGCAGCGTGATGCACGGCTGTCGCGAGAGGACTCCGCGTGCGCGGGAATGCCGGAGGGGGCGGACTACTATGCGGTTTCGCTCTCACTCTCGACGGTGTTGTCGGGAGCGGCGGGACGGGGCTGGATGCTTTCACCTTCGCTCGCGCAGAAAAATCCGGAGGTCGCGCGGACGCGGATCTTCCTCCTAACCCTCCGAACATCCGCCTTACATCGCTATCGTTCACCTCCGACTCCTTTTCGTTTTCCTTCTCCCTCTCGTCATCGCTACGCGTCCCTCGGGATTCCGACTGCCCACTCTTTGAGCTCGTACGCGAGCCGGGTCTCTCAAAGTCGAACGTCCCATGAGCTGCACGGCGTAACTGCACCAGGCTCGCTTTGGGCGCTTTCAACCCTCCTATTCCTCCCTTCTCATTAACAACACCTACACCGGTACCGCCACCTCCAGCGACTCCATGGGCATGGGCGTGAGTATGACCGTGTGCATGCACATACGTCCGCGGCTCTCTCAATATCGGCGCACCAACACTCTCAGGCGTAACCTTCCTCTTCTCAGAACCCGTCATCCCCTTCTCTCTTTCCTTCTCTTTCTCCTTCTCCTTATCCCAGTCTTTATCTTTACTTCTCGACCTCTCCCGCGTGAGGAACTTGGGCGATGGTATTCGGAGGCAGGGGGATAGGCGGCCCCGCGAACCCGGCGCGGAGTTGGAGCGCTGGATGCCTAACGCTGGAGCGGCGGATGCCTTTTGACGCTCCGGAGCAGGGGTGCGCGGCGAACGTGGTAGGTCGGTACAACCTGTGTGAGCAGCGAACGCATGCTGGCGAGTCAGCCCAGCTCGACCGTCGTCAGCCTGAGCGAGCGGCGTCTTCACAGCGTCCTGTGGAACAGGTACCGAATCCGACATGAACGAATCTAGACGAACCGTATTCGGCGCCTCGTTTTCTTCCCCTCTCCTTGGCGTAGCAGGCAAGCGCTGGAACCGAGGGAGGAAAGCCGCAGATGCTACTCTCGGTTGCGGAGACACCAGTTCCTGCTGTTTCTCAACCGCCTTTTGAGTTGAAGAGTCAGGCGTCGCAGCTCGCTGTTTCCCTTTCTCCTTTTCCTTCTCCTTCTCCTTCTCCCTATCTCCCTGCGAAGACGGTGCTCGCGGAGTTAGAGATCTCCAGAAATCAAGTCTCGGTGTCCCTCGTCTTGAACTCGTAGTCGTCGGCGACGCTGGCGGCTGGTCCTCGCGAGATACGGCTGACCGTGTCGATCGTGGGAGCGAAGACGATGGCGTCGGTAAAGGCGTTATCGTCGTTCTATCTTCTGATGCCTTATTATTATTATTATTATTATTATTCGGTCGCGGCGTGATCGTACTCGGTCGAGGTATACTTCCAGTCCGGCCGCTGGAGTTGGAAGGAGAGTGGTCATGCAATAACGGCTCGTTCGACGAACCTGATCCCGAACGTAGCTTATGCCCCGACTGTCGTTTCGGAGTCTCTTCCTCAACCTCTAATAATGATGCTTTCCGATGCGTAGGCGAAGGGAGCGGAATCCCGAACAGCTTTTTGCCAGATGACGAGTTTGACGGCGTGATCGGACGCGCGAGGGGTCTGTTTAGAAGCAGATCTCTTCCGCCGGTTATCGAGCTCGGCGAGGATGGGTTTGAGTATTTCCTCGATCTCGCTGGAGTTTGCGGTGGAGTATTGTAAGTATAAGCGATGGTCGGAGTCTTGGACTGAGGTGGGATCGAGAGGGTATGTTTATGTTGACCTAGAGGAGTCAAAGGCGGGGAGGAAGACTTGCGAGGTGGTAGTCCACCACCGGTAGTGGCAGCACCGTTCGCAGTGCTAGCAGCGGAACGAGAGGTACGAGCGGAAGAAGGCACTCTGCTTTGTGGACTCGTTTCCGGTGCATTGCCGGAGCTAATAACAGGCAGGCGCGACGAAGTCGCGTGCGATGCTCGAGGCGAATCCCTATCATCGGACTCGATCTTGTCTTTATCTCTGTCTTTCGCGCGACGTGACCGACCGCTCTGCGAGTTGGAGCGAGTCAAGGACTGCGCTGATCTGTTCAGGAAATTGTACAGCTAGGGGATTTGCATTCGCATTGAAACCAAAGTACAGCAAGGAACGTTGAACACAGCCGCTCACCTTTCCTTGAACATCTGATTTACGCCGACGGACTCTATCCGACTCTCTGAGATCCCCCACCAGCACCTCGTCGTCCACCATGTGTTCGCTCGTTCCGTCGTTCCTAAGACGTCTTAGATACTTCTTGTATGTAATTCAGACTTTTGAGTTTCGAAGATGAATTATGTCGATCCTATGTGTTGCTGCCGCTGCCGCTGCCGCTGCCAGGGTGATCGTCGAGGGAAGCGAGGAGTGCAAGCGAGTTGAAATGTAGGATATGAGTTGATGAAAGGGATACCGATATGCATTCGCCCTTGAGTAAAGTAGATGTAAGTAAAGCCGGCGAGCACACGTGTATGTCGCGCGCTCGACTTTGAGTCCGATGCTTCGCGAGTGCCAGTCCTTCGGCGTACAGGTACTTGTTAATTGTAAATTGGTCGTAAAATGGGCGTTAAAATGATCTGTGAGGAGTGAGATTGTTAGCGTGAAGTGGGCATGAGAAAGGAGTGACGGATAATGAATCTATATAATACCGAAAAATGCATCCGCAACCTCACATCTTTTTTTTTCTTTTCCAGTGATGAAACTGGCGACGGACTCATTGTTATGCTTCAGCTGATCTAATCCAATGGACTCGCTCACACGAAGCTCAAGCACGCCATCCTCGCGCATGGCTTCATCCATGGCTTCTCAAAATATTCATTATTTTATTCTTCTCCAATGCACGGTGTACAGACAAGTCTTAGGAGGTTTCTTCTCGCAGGGCCTTCAAGATCTCACCCGCGACTTCGTCTCAGTTTGAATCTAGCTGCGTGCGGGAAGCAGCGATCGTACATCCAACCATCTTCAGATCGACCTTCCTTCCCGTGCGTAGAAGCACACGCAGTTCGCGAATCCCGCATCCTTCAGTCCTCCTCTTCAAAAAGGAGACCCGCTCAAAATGCCAACCAAACCGATCCATGCGAGTCAGGTCCCGAACCAGCCTACTCGCGCCCACAGCCCACAGAATACAACATCTTCAAACATGACAAGCCCTTCGACGTCGTCTACTCCGATATTCCTCTGCCATCCTTCGAAATAGCGTACGAGACTTGGGGTGCACTCTCCCCCGAGAAGGACAACGTCATCCTCCTCCATACAGGGTTGTCGGCCTCTTCTCATGCTGCGTCTAACGTTCTGAACCCCTCAGAGGGTTGGTGGGAGAAGTTCATCGGTCCGGGAAAAGCACTCGACACGAACGAGTTCTTCATCATCTGCACTAATGTCCTGGGCGGATGCTACGGCTCGACCGGTCCTTCTTCCATCGACCCGCGCACTCGGACCCATTATGGGACCAACTTCCCCGTGTTGTCGATATTCGACATGGTCAAGGCGCAGTTTCTGTTACTCGATGACCTTGGGATCGACAAACTGTATGCGAGCGTTGGGTGCTCGATGGGAGGTATGCAGAGCTTGGCTGCGGCGTGGTTGCACCCCGAGCGAGTCGGGAAGCTCGTGAGTATAAGTGGCACTGCGCGGACGAATCCTAGTAGTATTGCCATGCGCTTTGCTCAGCGAAGTGGTGAGTGGCTCGAGTTATAATATATCCTAGACAATGGCTAATGGCGATACAAGTTCTTATGTCCGACCCGAACTGGAATAATGGTTTTTACTATGATGGACTACCTCCTCATGTTGGCATGAAACTTGCTAGACGTGCGTTCGGCCTGTTATTCCAAGCTAAATTGCCGCTGATAACTTGTTTCTCAGAAATTGCGACGATAACGTATCGTTCAGGCCCCGAATGGGAACAGCGTTTCGGGCGTCAAGTTCGAATATCACCACCCTCCTCTTCTCCTGACACCCCACCTAGCTGCTCGGCCCCTAACTCCCCAAGCTCAAGAAAACCTCGAACTCCGTTGCTGTGCCCGGACTTCCTGATTGAGACCTACCTCGACCACCAAGGCGAACAGTTCTGCCTCAAATACGACGCCAACTCGCTCATCTACATCTCCAAAGCGATGGACCTGTTCGACATGACTGAGCCTGCGCTACGCGAGCTCGGGCTTGTCCCATCATCCCCTCCTTCCGCCTCCCCGTCCTCCTCGGCATCTTCCTCGTCAACGGAATACACAAAACGAACCAAAACGCACTCGCGCTCGCACCCACCCCCGACGAATCCGCCGCCTTACCTTCCCGAGCTCGCAGCAGGCCTGAAGCCTCTCGCACACACGCCGACGCTCATCCTCGGCGTGCAGAGCGATATCCTCTTCTCTGTCGAGCAGCAGCGCGAGGTTGCTGATGCATTACGTCTGGTTGGAAATATGGATGTGAGGTATTATGAGTTGGGTGGTGTTTGGGGGCATGATACGTTCTTGTGAGTGTTTTGATCGTGGATTGAGGAGTCGTCGAGCACTGACTTGTTTTTAAGGCTGGATGTCCAGGGAGTGGGAGGTGCGATACGTGGATTCTTGTCTTGATGTTTGAAGAATATGGACGTGCATGAGGTGATGGAATGTTTATCAGGAGCATTGTAGCAATAACCTTATATATTTAGTGTAAAGTGATCATCTGCGTCGTCTTTATTTTCTTTCGACGTTATCGAGGCTTCAATTCAGTTTTCTTCCGTTTGATCGAAAAGAGATCTGCCGCCGATCACTTTCCTGTGATTGAATTACCGTGAGACCTTCAAAAGATGCTCAAGTGAACGTGTCTTCAGCCTTTCATGTCTTTGCTGCATCTCCTCAGGTATTCATGTTAACTCGTTGGTTGTATACACAAGGAACTAAAGGGTGAATGTAGTTATGCTGGAATCGTCGCTGCTGCTGCTTTCGTTATTCTTTCCCTAGGTAAGCTTAAGCAGCTATGATTGCACGCACGAGACTGATCAGACTCTGCAGCGAGTGGGTTACTATGGATCTCAGAGCTCATCGAGGAGCATTCGAGAACCGCTAAATCCGTAGGGGTACGAGCTGTCTACGTGCGTCTATTCATTATCATCATCGATAGTTCACTAACTATTGACAACCTTCAGGCAATAATCCTCCTCCACATCCTCCTCTACTTCACCGACTCCCTCCCACTCTTACACACACTCTTCTCAATAACCGCACACCTCATCTACCTGCAGAACTTCTCGCACACCTGGCCGTTCATCTCCCTCGCCTCGCCAACGTTCCTCGCGTCCTGCATCCTCGCGATCCTCAATCACTTTGCGTGGTTCTTCTATTTTTCGAGAGTTTCGAGGGAGGCGCAGGCGATGCGTTCGCAGAGGGTGTTTCGCGGGAACGTTCATCCGCATGGGAGTGGAAGTGTACAGGTACCCGGGTTCCAGGATATTGCGACGTTCTTTGCGCTGTGTGTCTGGTTTGTCCCGCTGTTCTTGTTCTTGAGCTTGAGTGCGAATGATAACGCGTTGCCTGTTTCTGCTAACGGTGAGTTTATTCATCTCTTATATTTATGTCTTGTTGATTTGAAAGGTTTGATAGGCTTCGACTCTCCGACGACGGCGAATGCGCCTTCACAAGTAACCTTCACTTCCCGCTCGTCACTTTTCAAGTCGATCCTCGATCTGTTCCCGTTCTTGCGGAGGAAACGAGATCGAACAGACGGGATACTCGTTACACACACGCCATCTCACTCAGCACCATCTACACCGAGAACATCGTACTCGGGCCAAAATCCATATACAGCAGCATCCGCCACCTCGCGTACGTCCTTTGACGCAAGTTACTCTCCCGGTCCGTCCCCGTCTCTGCGGCCGCCACCGAAACGATCTAGTACCGGACCTGCTAGTGCGCATGCGCACTCTTCATCGTTCTTGGGCTCGCCACGGACGCCGGACGAGGGCTGGACTGTTGTCGGGGGACAAAATGTGAGGTCGACTGCTACTAGTGCTTCGTCATCGTCGTCGACGACGATGTCGACGTCATTGTTCGTGTCGAGGAGCACGGAGGAGGAGATGCCTGTGCGACGACGGACGGTCGCTGAGTGAATTGAATTTTGCGCAGCTTTTATTTTCTGTATTAGATTACGGTAGAGTAATATTAATTTCCGGGTATTTTCTGAGTTTGTATAGAAAAGACAAGTCCCGCGCGGCAAATAATATTGTTGTCTCTCTTTCAATCAAGGCATGTCATGTCCTCCCCCCCCGGTAGGCAACATGCCTTCGTCCTCGCCATCCCGCTCGCTTCGCATAGACCTCGCACATCCGCACCCGCACAGAGCGAACACAGGTGGACCGGCCGGGGACGACGGTATCGACGGTGGTGGCGGCGGCGGCAGCAGCAGCAGCAACACCAACTATCCACGCCGCTCGCCTACGCTCGTCCGCTCGGTCGACCCGAACGACCCGATGGCGCAGGAAAGACAACGCTCCCTCGACGTCGACTCTGCCATGCAGCTCTCTCGTGCGCGGAGCGGGAGCGTCGCCGTGGGGAGCCCCCTGAATCCTGCTGGGGCCGTCGGTGTGAGCGTCGGCGGAACGCAACCCATGGCCATCCCTCAGCCGTCCCCGAAACATGACGGATTGGATCCTATGAACGTAGTGGGCACGTCGCCGCATTTCCCCTTCCTCCCTCCCGGCTCTGGGGATTTTGAGGACCTCGACGGGGGTGCGCATGGAGGTCTCGTAGATGTGAACAGCGAAGCCGGTATCAGCATGGCGCATCATCTCAGTCAGGGACATGACCCTGCTCTACTCGTCTCGCAGGGGCCAGGAGTAGGATCAGGAGCAGGAGCGGTGGGAGTAGGAGTAGGACCGCCAGTGCAGAACGAGAGCATGACAGGCCTCCCGCTCTATCAGCCTGCGACATTGCAGTCCTCCCAGTCCTCCTTCAATTTCGGCCTCATGGACGGATTTGTAGCAGAGGAAAGACGAAGGCTGCAGCCCCCGCCACCACCTCCCGGTATTTCTTCTCGTATTACGTCCTTCGCTGTTGCCACCCCACATCCCCCTGTTGGTCCATCTATCCCACGAGCGGGTGAACAGACTGACCAGCAAGCTGCTGGCGGACCCGGTCAGCGGGAAGTCTTCGTCCCCGCCGACGCAGCAGCGCTGCTGGCGGACCCGGTCAGCGGGAAGTCTTCGTCCCCGCCGACGCAGCAGCAGCAGCAGCAGCTGCTCCCGCTCCTGCTCCCGACTCCATCGCCGCCCGCCTTCGCCAGCGCAAAATCAGCCAGAGCACCACTGCTCGTCCGCGACCTCGAAGACAAGGCGGCAAAATCGCCTTCTTCGAGGGCAGCTCCGGAGCACCTCCACCGTCCTTTGGCATCCCAGGGATGCCAGACCCGAATCGGTACAGCGCCGTGCCGCCTTACGAGCAGACGTTCGGTGCGGACATTAACGGCGGACCGTCTCGCTTGCCACCTCCGTTATACAGTCAAAGCGCACACGACCGACCATACCGATTTTCTTTCTACTCCAATAAATTATCTGCTACTATTCACGCTCGGAGTCTTAGTGAGCTCCCGGCCGAAGGCCAGTCCTTCGAGGATCTATTCATTGGGCTTACTGCCCCTCGTGGGGACAAGGATGATCCACTTAAAGGATCGGTGCAGGCGAAACCGGGAGTCGAGAATGGAGCAAAGTCGAATTTAAGAGACAGTACCATGAGAAATCTGGGTGATGCAGAAGAGTCTGCGTGGTGGTTGGATGTGATGTCTCCTACTGACGAGGAGATGAAGCTCCTCAGTAAGGTGAATCCAGTCCGTTCCGAATTAGAGTCTTGCGTGTTTTTTTTTTCTTAATCAAGATCGGTTGGTCGTATAGGTCTTCCATATTCATCCCCTCACGACTGAGGATATCCAAATGGAAGAAACACGAGAGAAGATCGAACTCTTTCCGCAATTACTACCTCGTTTGTTTCCGTAGTTTCGACCAGGATCCATACAGTCCGACGTATCTCGAGCCTCTGAACATGTACATCATCGTCTTCCGAGAAGGAACACTTTCCGTAAGTACTTGCGGTGAAGGACAAGAATCATTTTCTCTAAGCAAGTTCTACTATTTCAGTTCCACTTCCGATCAACCCCACATCCGCAAAACGTCCGACGGCGGATAAAGCAGCTCAAGGACTATATCAACGTCACCTCCGATTGGATCTCGTACGCTCTTATTGACGACATCACCGATGCTTTCGGCCCACTCATCCAAAACATCGAGTATGAAGTCGATAGTATCGATGAACTGGTGCTTATACTCAAGGAGGCAGAACAAAGCGACATGTTACGGCGGTGCGTCAGCAAATGGAATCGATATATGGTATTCGACATTGATCTTGCACATTAGAATCGGAACATGTCGTAAGAAGGTCATGGGCCTCCTAAGACTCATGGGCAACAAGGCAGACGTCGTGAAGGGACTCGCGAAGCGGTGCAATGAGAACTGGAGTGTTGCGCCAAAATCAGATATCGTAGGTCTAATTTGGTTTTGACTCTTTTCTATTTGGTTCTTACGGGCTTAACTTTCCGTAGGGTCTCTATCTATCTGATATTCAAGTAAGTACAATACACATTTACTTAACTTATCTCTCATTCACTCGCCCTCAGGACCATTTAATCACGATGACACAAAACTTGAACCATTACGAGAAGATCCTCTCGCGCTCGCATTCCAACTACCTTGCGCAGATCTCCATCGAGATGACAGACGCGAACAACCAGATCAACGACGTCCTCTCCAAGCTTACCGCCCTCGGTACGGTGCTCATCCCTATGAACTTGGTCACTGGTCTTTGGGGGATGAACGTGCATGTTCCAGGGGAGGATGATACATCGGTCAGTAGTTGTCACACTAATTGAAGTACAGTTATATTGATTTCATATTTTCTTGCCTTGTTAGACTTATACATGGTTCGTATCGATCATCGGAGGGCTCGTTGGTTTTGCGTGCCTCGGCGGGTGGTTAACTTACAAATTAATGCGTCGGTGAATGTATACTTCCACAAACAGCTCCTTTTTTTCCCTCCCCTTTCGCGTTCGGGATCCGGTTTGCTATACACCGTATACACGATCTTAATGACAACGACTCAACACATTTGTCTCTTCTCTTCCAAATCACTCACAAATAGAATCTTTGCATGTACAGACGAATAGGAATTAACAATGCATTGCATATTGAGATAATCTAAATCTAGCACCAGGTGCCAACCTCGTTTCGGTTCAATACCGGCGAGGCAGCGAGTTCTGCTTCAGCTTCCAACTTCCAAAATACATAGATATATACTCATATAGGACCTTAGAAAGAAATATACTTACAAACGGGAGCCCAGAGAGTGAAAGAAAAAAGAAGGTCGAAGGAGCATAGACATATATAAACTGACGAGGAAAAAAAAAAGAAAGGAAAATAACAATCCGAGAAATTCCATTCCAAACGCGAATCGAGGGGAAGGAGAGGAGAAAGCTCATACTAGTAGGTAATGAAAATATATAAGTATTCATTCTAAGGTTCCGGAAGATCTCTGCCGTTGTTGTTGGTGGAAGGACTGCCTTTGAGAAGCAGTTTCACCTTGCGCGTAGTTGTACTGGTGGGAGTTCCGTTGGTGGGCACAACCAGTGGTAACGGGCGGTCGCGTGAGGGGCTGGGCATCGGAGGGGAATGTATACCCGGTGGTACCGTCCCTATCAAGCCGGAGGATGGCCTATGCAGGTGCTGGTGCGGTGAACCAGTGACATTACTATGCTGTCGATGAGGTGAATCATGAGGTGATGGAAGATGAGGAGAAGTATATGCCGGTCTCTGATGAGGCGAATGTGAGATGACGTGAGATGTAACATGAGGAGATGGTCGTTGCGTTGGCGAGTGAATAGAATGGGTGTGCTGAGGCGAACGATGTACCTCATGTGGCCCTGTCTGCGCCGGTGTACGCTGTCGCTGTGGTGACGGAGGAAGGGTTTGTGGTATTGACCGCTGTTGAGGCGAATGCAGTGGAGCTACTGCCGAACGTGGCTGCTGCAAACCGCTTAGAGATGCTCATGTCTGACGAGTTTTTCTTCAGAACTTACCGTAGGATTATGTCGGTGAGGAGGTGAACGATGATCGGACACTCGTATAGGCGGTAACAACGGCGGAGGTGGGTGACCATTCGTCGGAGATGGTTTCTGCCGAGCCTGTGCAGCTTGCTGAGCCGCCATTTGGGAAGGATCCGATACTATGATGTTCAATTCCGAAGCGCCTGTCTGATGAATAGGCTGATGGTTTGATGAAGATCCCAAATTAGATGTTTGAGGGTCATTGTCGAATACTAGAACGCTTTCCCGACCATGTTCACTCAAGCTGCTTTTTCTCTTCCTCTTGAACGACAGAACACTCTCCATTGACGGGGCTGAAACCGTCGCAGCGGAGCCTGAACGACTCCAAGGAGGCGGGGGAGGAACGCTTGAAGATGATGTTGTCGGCGATTGTTGCTCTTTCACTCGCTGTGGCATGAAATGAATCGGAATTCTGCCCTGATGACTAGCATTTGCTGGCGGTACGAAAGGAGGTTCCAGCGTAGAAGCATTATCAGGCTGCCCCGGAGTAAATGAGACAAGGTCAATAAAAATGGTGGGCGTAATAGGTGGCGACAGCTTTATCCTGATCAAGTTGCGGCTGAAAGTTTCTATACATGCTTTCACGTCAACGAATACTGAAGCGTCGGGTTCGTCTAAAATATTGGGTAAGCTTGGATACCCTATCAATCATTCATTAGCGACGTACCCATCATGCGTACTCGGATATCAGCCCAGCGATATGGTTTCCCCTTCCGGAGACAGCATAATGGACAAAGAAATGTTGTTTTCTCAGACATTGGTCCTTTGTAGCAGCAGCAGGCGCTATGATATTTCCGTAGACATTGTTCACAGTCCAACAGAGCAAATCCGGAAAGATAAGGTGTCTGCCCGCGGCATATACATCTAGTGCCGTCGATCCAGTCTCTATCAATATCCTGCCCAAAGACAAATTTGGGCCGTCTGCGTTTCTTCAATCTCGTAGGCGCTGGTCGATTCGCGAGGATACGATGCAAGCCGGCAAGGTCCAATCCAAACGAGACCTCAGGATTTGGAGAAACAGCAAACTTGATGCGATACAGCTTGCGCAGGTAATGACGTACTTGTGGAATGTATTCCGAGCGTTGATTTCCCGGCTGAGACGCAAACGAGAGGAATCCTCCGACGACATTGCAGAACCTTTCAATATGTTCTACAATAATTTTGAGCTCTTGCCAATGCTCTGAGTAGTGCTTAGATATTTCCGGCGCGTTGTGTAGAACTGTTGGTAAGTAGCAGAAATGATAACTGCGGTCGGAATGAATAGATCCGTTCCAGTGGTTCGGGTCGCAAAAGGGACAAGAACCACCGTTATTCGCACAGTTACCGTGAAAACGAGCGAAACAGTGATCGCATTGCACGGCGTCTGAAGTCACTCCCGGAGGAGGCGGACGGACAGGCTCGAAACAGATGCACGTGAAGTATTCATCATTCGGAGCCACATCGTCCTCTGGTTTTGTGACCTCGAGAACATCATGTAGTATCTTCTCGGCGTGGGGAGCATCGTGGTCTGCGCAGTACCAAGGAAGCTTCTTCTGCCATTGTTCGTGTTTCTCGATTTCGGCGTCGAGTCTGTCGAATGCAGGTAACCGGAACTTCGTCAGATGTTCTCGTGCATACGCTCTCCACTTGTACATAGCATCAAAGCACGATCCGCTATCCCGATGTACGTAAGTATGTTTTAAGACCGCTTCACAGCGTTCCTCCAGATCATACGCGAAATCAATCGTTCGTTTCAAATCCTGAACAGCCGGAATGTTGAATTCTTTCTCGGCCTTCTTGACTAATCTGATCGCGTCCTGCACAGTCGGCAATTCTGAATCCGGTTGAGGCGAAAGCCACTCCTTCGCTTGCTTCTCGTACTCCGCGGCGCGATTCCGGGTCGTCGAAATGCGCTTCAAGACACCAGGATCCACCGGGATACTTGATTCGACGTCAAGGAATTGGTCAAGCTCTTCAATCGTTTTGATTGGCTGATTCAGAACGCTAGCAGCACGTTCATCCCAGTCTGTCCCTGCCTTCAGTTTTTCTTCCAAGAGAACCATGTATTTGTTCCCGGGTGGAAGCTCGCACTGCTTTGCGCGATTCAGATATTGGCGGATTTCCTCCAAGGTGATGGCCGTGTCATCAACTTCTTCCAGTTCCTTGACAAGTTGATCCTGAAGAACATAGTTCTCTATTTTGTACAGTTCTTCAAGATGGACATTGAGGGATGAACCATGAGCGAGCAGGGTTTCGCAATCTTGCAAATGAGGCGTCGGATCATCCGTCTTCGAAATTTCCTCCAGAAGCGTCTTCGCCTTGGCTTTGAACTCCTCCGCCTGGGAAGCGAGATTACGCAGGAGGCCAATCTCCGGACAGTCGAATCCCAGGTCTTCAACGTCCTGCAAAACCGCGTATAACTCTTCCAGAGATTTCTCCGGGCGCTCGGTAATTTCATCGCTGACACCAGCACCGTTTGCCAACGCCGGCTGCCAGCGATGCCGCTTTGAACGCTTTCGGCTCTGCTTTCGTGTAAGGAATGAATTTGCCGCTTCCACCCATTCGTTCGCACGAGCGACACACCGGCGTAGCGGCGCAACTTCCTTCATAGGGTAATTGATTCGATCTGCCTCTGCCACTAGAGCACGCAGTGCTCGCAACTGGGGTCTGGGACTGTCATTCAACAGTTTCGTTAGCTTATTTCGCCAATTCTCTGGGATCGCCGCGCGATTTGAAATGGTAGCTTGGGTGCTAAGGAGTTCATCATCTGAAAACCGCAAGCGTAGAACGCGCTGGGACATCGGACAGTCACAAAGGTATTTGACATGGTCCAAGCAGACAACTCCGTTGCTGCTGGCTTTCGGGCAAGAGCAGACCATCTGCGACAGATAGCAGAATGCCTTGCAGTAGGCACACTGATATTGGTCCTCTGGACAGTCATGTTCCTCCAGAACGTCCCGAACGCCCAGTTCACGGACAGCGTTTCGCTTCTTTATTTCCTCCTCAGTCATTTCTTTGAAGCTGTCGTTCAACCTGCACGGCTGAGTTAGCTCTGTATCGTGATTACAAGTCAGCACACCCACCATATAGCTGTCTTTATTGAGGTAGACTGCTGAGTTATTGTGATGAGCAATTCGTCGTGAGAAAAGACGGGAAGCCTTCTGTGGGCTTGATAGCGCTTGACGCATTCACGACCAAATGGCAACCAATCTGGTAACGCGAAGTTGACAGCTTCATTGAAGTTCAACTGTTCCGTAAAAGGGAAGAGTCAGAAACAGTGCATAGTCAAGACAGGTACATGTTTACCCCATGGTTGAACCCTGCGTGATAGGCCTTTGAGAATGTAACCACAAACTCTCCAGCTCGCTGGTCGCAAGCATAGACACGGACACCGGATTCCTTAAGTCTTGCTGGACTCATAAGTGTGACTAGTTGGAAAAGAAGGTCCGGCTGAGTCTCGAAGAGTTCCGGTGCTTCTTTCTTGATAGCAGCTTCAAACTTGTCAGCGTCAGCGCCCGGAATACCGTACCAAGTTTTCGTCTCTCCCCAATGCACTTCAAAAAAAATTGTATAGCCCGGTAAATCAGGTAACGTGACGAGAATACTCACTATAATTAATGCTATGCGTATAGTGATCCTAAAATAGCGAAATTCAGACGTGCCGTCAATCAAAGACAGTGCCTGATTTACCTCGTTATGCCAGCAGAAAGTTGAAAAAACCATACCGACATATGTCCACGGAACAGTCATCCCATTGATTTCGGTCTTGATATAACGCAATAGAGACTCCTGCAGAATAGGAATATTGTTTAAATTCCATGGATCCTTCGAATATGGATCTAATGGATGGGTTTCTAAGGTCGGCATGGCGCTTACATTGACTATCAGCTACCGCGCTTATAAGAACGTAAGCGGAAAAAGGTACCTTCCATGAGTCGTTGAATGAACGTCTGCTCCATATTCTATTTCCACGGTTTCGTACGGTGACTGCACCAGCCTCCAGAACTCGTTTTCCACGTCATCTTCGGAGACACGTATATTGCCGATCATCGTCACTGTTGGGTCTTCCAGCTCATTCTCGGCGAGGGGACCAGTTGGTTGTGGAGGAGGATGACTTTCAAACCACATCTTCCGAAATGCTTGATCTCGCGCTTGGAAGCTGGACAGTGTGTGCTCCTCGCCCTCATCGAAGCCATAATCACCTCCCGTTCCGAAAAGGCACGTATGGCAAAACCACTGTCCTTTCGGAACAGACGTCAAAGGGGGAACAAGGCAAAACATGTGGAAACCTGTTGCACATTCAGCTTTTATCAGTCAATCCTCAATGAGCACACCGACCACAATCGCATCCGTCACATAGGAGCATCTCAGTTCCCCTATTCCTCCTATGACAGATCTCACAGCATGTCGCCTCCATAAGCAGAAAATACATTAGATATTCATCTCCGCGAATATCGGGGGAGTGTGTTTATCACCTTGCTGTCTTCCTTAGAATGCACATTGTGTCCATTTGGTGAATGCGCGCGACCAACACCATTCGTCATTTTCCCGTTAACAGCTTATACGACAAGTCAAATCGAGGCTCCGTAAAGTTTACAGGCGACACTTACTGGTACCGTTCATACGAGGCCTTGGAGAGCCTCTGCTTGAGTCCCCGAACCCATTCAGATCAGCATCGTCAGGTGGCTCCGACAAAGGACTCGAGGTCCCCGACAATGGACTAACCCTCGGGCTAGTCGGAGGCAAATTTGAAATGAAATTCGAGTCCGGAGGCGGTGACTGCGTATTCTTACGATTCGCTGCTGCAAAAGCGGACGAGGAACGAATTCCGACGGAGTAGTGCTCATACGGCAGAATCACGCGAATATAAGAATTTCGCAGCTGAGTCGATAGTCCTGGAATACCAGTGTAGCCGAGAAGACGGCCTAGTTCGCTCCACTTCTTCTCCTTGTTTACCTTTTCATGATAGAACGATATATGAACTCCCGTCTCTACGCCAAAATAGGACATTATTCAACTCACCACTTCAAAACCACCCAGCTTCTGAACTTCCTTTCTGAGAGACCATAGATCGAGTGGCTTATGATTGATGGTGGGCACTGTTACCCGAGGATTTCCTTGTTGACGGTGGAAGCGATACAACGCCTCCAAAAAATTGATCTTTGCCCGAGATGATGCCTCAACTGAATTGAGTCGCATTGCCCTCGTTTTAAAGTGGTATGACTGTAAATCAGATATCAGAACGATGCAAAGTTACAGCAAAGCAAAGCCAACTCACTTCAGTATCGATCACAAACGGCATTTTCCAGCCGATCGGTGGGACAATCTTGACAAGCCCATATTCTTGGCCACGGGGTGAGATGGAACGAATGTACGTCATGGGATCCTTGAACTCTTCAGGAGATGGATAAAACACAGGGCAATCCTCGAGGTCGAAAAGCCGCGGCTTCGTCCGAGCGGGAATGTTTCTTGGCCCGAGTGTTTTTACTGCTGACATATCCAATGTTGCAGACACTGAAGACGGAACACCGTTGAGTGATGTCGGAATAGGCCCCTGGTTAGTGGACTGAGGATTGAGGACTTCTATTGACGGGGAGCGGGAGCGATTTAGAGCGGCGAGTGCGTCCACTTTGGACTTACGAGG
Organism: Sanghuangporus sanghuang; assembly: GCA_009806525.1. Classification (NCBI taxonomy): domain Eukaryota; kingdom Fungi; phylum Basidiomycota; class Agaricomycetes; order Hymenochaetales; family Hymenochaetaceae; genus Sanghuangporus; species Sanghuangporus sanghuang. The sequence goes on from VVIT01000003.1 coordinate 2,136,556, forward strand.
CGTCCTCCTAGCAGTCGAGCCTTCTGTAGTCTGATGAGACAGTGATGTTGAAGCTTCTGCATCTACACCTCCCTTCCCAGCCCTCCCGAGTGAAAGGTTCCCTTCTACCGCAATGGAGAGAGATGAGGTAAATGTGGGCTCCGGCTTCTCTGTTCGAGGATCAGTGTCATGAGAGTCGTGGCTTGCACTGGCAGTAGCCGGATCTGTGGCGGAACCCGAACCGCGGGTTCCTCGACTGGCATCAACAGAGGGAAAAACAGGGGCCCGGCTGGACATTGTATCGGAGCCCTCTAATAGGAGTAATAGTAATAAAGAAAGTGAGGAGATAAGGAAGTAGGATACTAATGGTGGGCGTCCGAGGCAAGTTAGGAATCGGACACAATGAAGCGCTAGTGACCGCTTTTGGTCACGCGAAGTTCTTCTTGTAGGTCCCAGATCCCGTATAAGGCAAATTACATGACTCTTCCTTGAAGTAATTACTGCAGTCTAGGCAAGTAGCTGCAGATAACAACTCTCCACTCTCTCCATTTTGACTGTCTTTTGTAAAGGTCAATGGGACATTTTTTAGATTTTAACAGTCCATCTCCATAGTTATCCCAAATAGGAAAGGCTTCCTGAGAAGATCTATTTAAAGTCCGCTCGCCGCGCGTCCTCCCTTTATGTTTATGGTACACGGCTTCGTAGGTCATTGCCGGAGGTTTTGAAAATTTCGTGACCTTCTTGGAGCTCTTCGCCCTTCTTTCGATGTACGTGAGAAGAGGAACCATTCTTAATTAGCAAAGACCCGCTACACGTATGCTAAGTGGCAAAAATGAACTATTCCTATGCGAGATTTTTGATACAATTGCGAGGGTTACGGTTACATAGCGTATAAACAAGACTTGTCGAGGACGCAAATATCCGCAAAAAAAAAAAAGGCACTGAAGCAAACTGCTCGACAGCAAGAAAAGGGAATTAAATAAATATTAAGAGCCCAAAACGGAAAGGAAGAACAGTTAGGAAGACGAAGAGTTTACTTCTTTGCAGCCTGAGCGGCGCGAAGTTGCGCTCGAAGATTTTCATTCTCTCCTTGCATAGTGTTCAACTCGTCCATCAAAGCCAGATTTTGAGACGCCTCAGCCGATCGCATTGCGTGAATTTCCTCTTCCGCCTTCTGTAACTCTGATCTACAGTCGGAGAGCTGCTTCTCGAGTTGACTTCGGATGGTTTCGGGAGCTGACGCGACTTCTTCTGCAAGCGATAAGGCCCGGGCACTAAGCATGTTATTGGCTTCTGTGAGTTGCCGACAAGTCTCGGCTTGCTCTGCAGCTTGAACTTCCAACTCTCGTTTCTCGGACGTGACTTTGCCTATTGATTCCTGCAATTCGACAATTTCGCCTTGCCTAATAAAGGAGAGATGTGAACAATGTATGGGTAATAATTGGAGTAGCACATACAGGACATTGATACTGGATGATAGAGTCATATTTCGTTCCTCCAGTGCTTTCACCTGTTTCTGATATGTCTCGAGAGCGACAGTACTGTCCTGCGCAATCTTCTGTGCCCTGTCGGCGTTTTGCTTCAAGAGTTCATGAGCATGAGCGAATCGGACCAGCCGCTCAATCAACGCTCGATCGTCCTGGACTAATGCTTGTACCCGTGCAGCGAACGCTTCAACGGTAAACTGGTTTGACGTGTCAACAACCTGGTACGAAGGACGTCCGTCATACAGCGTCTTAAGCAATCGTACATCCAGTTCTGACAACGAAATGTTTGGGCTACCAGGCGTAGAGTTTGTGCTCTTTGAACGCAGTCCGAACTTCGATGCACGGAGCTCGAGAGAAGGCAGAGCATTCCATACTGGTATCAGTATCTGTATGAAATCCTTCACGTCCGGAGGACAGTCGTCATACGAGATTTGCTTCACCGGCTCTACATAAGTCATTACCTGTTCCTTGGAAACTTCAAAAACCCTTAAGATTCACTATGCAACGGCGCAGCTTACCTTCATTCGCACCTCTAATGAATGCGCTTTCTCGCTGATCTCCTCACGTTCCTTCCGCGCCTCTTCGAGCTCTCGAGAAAGTAGTTCACGCTTATCCAGGCTAGTCCGAACTTCCTCCTCGAGTTCATGTCGAAGCGCCTCCCATTCGTCCCGTTGCCTCTGATGGGCATCAATTCTGGATCGGACGTCGGCTAAGTAAGTATCCAGATATACAATGACTTGAGCCGGAGAAACGACGGTTGGTGGATGCAGGTCGTGTGAATGCATCACGCTCCGCAAGGCGTCCAGCGCCGACTCAAGTTCCACCACACGCTGTTCCACACCGACAAAATCACCGCTCCTCTGCTCCGTCACTTCTAAATTTCGTTGTAACCTCTCAATCTCGCTCTGCTTTTCTTCCCGTTCTCTAGTCCATACCTGCTGACTTTCAGACAGCTCTCGCAGCTGCTGCTCGAGACGTGCAACTCTCTCGACTTCTGATCTCAAGCTCGTTATCTTATCCTCAGCAGATTGCAGCTCAAGCGTCATCGACGTTTCGAGACTCTGCAACTCGACTCTTAGCATAGCTGCTTCACGTCTCGCTTCCGTCTGTGCGTCGTTGGCTATCCGCAACTTGGAGGTAGTCTCCTTCAACCGTTCCTCAAGGAAAGCAACTTCAGCAGCGGAGGGTGGTTTCCGAGGTGATAAAGGCAATAAAGCATTCTCGTGTCCTGCAAACAGATGTGCACCTTCGAACTTCGTTCTCGACGAGGAATAGCTGGTTTCAGACGACGTTGGACTCATTTGGGTGTTTCGCAACGATGTGCCGTAACCAGAATCTTCAGAATCACTGGCAAGCTTGGACTCAAGGCTCCTTAACGAGAGACTTAACACGCCTGCTCGATGCTCGAGAAGTTTCTTGTTAATCTCGTTCAATCGCTCGAGAAGTCTCCACAACTCTGTTTGTGCAGTTTCCACTTTGCGATTCGCAGCTTCCAACTTCTCCGCTGCTCGCTTTGAGACGTCCTCGTTACCGGAATTCATTTTCGCCAACGAAGCAGCAGCGTCCCTGATCTTGGTTTCAAGCTTCAGTTTTTTCTGCATCGCCTGCAAACGAGTTTCCAGCACTTGCAGCTCCTGTTGGGAATACTCCGTGAGACAGATAGCTCCAATGAAACGAAAATATGCATATACCTTCTTGAGCTCTTCCACATCTTCGGAGTGCAGAATGTCACAATCTCGACTATCCACGATGGCCTCGCTTGCTAAGAGGGACATCAATAACTCGTCTCGGGTGTCCACCGGGCCAGATGCGCGTTTCCATGGTTTGAGCTGTGCAATTCGATTAGGCATTGGGCGTGAAGGTGAGGACGGTCCTGAAAAGATGTTGGAAGAGCGAACGGCCGACGTTGGAGATGACCCGGGCGATCCAGGTACTGACTTCCTGTAAGACGAAGCAGAGGACGCGATAGACGGTGGGCGAAAGACACTACTCGTGGAGTTCTGGCGGCCGTTGTGCGTTTTTGCCAGTGTAACACCATTTGTATAGCTCGCAGAACCGCTGACTGTACTGGTCGAAGTACTGTCGGGCCTGCCATTTGGAGCCTCGTTCGCAAGCAGGTCAGGTTTCCATAAGGGCTTTGAAGAGATCGACAAAGGAGTAACGGGATAGAACTTGGACTGTTCCGCTTCTGACGAGCCTGATGTAGGCGGTGATTGCGGGCGCTGTCCAGCACCGCCGAGTAGGCGACGCACGCCGTTCATTGAAGGGGAAGAGGGAAGCAATTGAATTGTCCAGCCTCTGTGAAACTGGTTTTCAGGCAGAAGCGGTCACGGGCCTGATCGAGATGCGGCACATCCATCCGGAAGATTGCCGGCCTCACCTTTCTCAGCATCAACACAATTCTCAGTCACATTTCAGTCACACAAATAGAAAAGAAACAAAACAAAAAACAGGTTTGGTCAGAGATTTATAAAAAATCCTACTAGCCACAGCGGGACTCGAACCCACAACCTTCAGATTAACAAGACAGAAGGAATTACTGCCGGTCTAATACTTGTATTAGAAGTCTGACGTCTTAACCATTAGACTATGCGGCCAACATCAAAGTGATTCGGTCAGTACAATCAGATGTTAGATAGGTTCGAGCTCTTAAAGTATTATTCTTCTCATTCTCTTGCCCCTCATAAGTTTACGATCGGACTTTTTGGTGTTGATTTGTATCTTTCGAGAAGTCATTAACCGTTGGAACTGCACTTAATTGTCCTTCCGCGTATATTCAGCGTGTATTCAACGAGAATCCGACCTTCGTATACATGAGGTCATTCAAAATGCTGTATACAACATTCTTCCACCACCATGATGTAGCTTCTGTAATGTAATCTTACCAGAGTTTAAACCTGGTCTCGCAGTTGTATTGGCCATGAGTATCATAGATTAAAGTTCATGAGAAATAGATCGGCATAGAGCCGGGGAAAGCCGCGCAACTGCCGAGGTTTTCACGGAAGCGTATCTTGATTTTCGTCCAGCTCGACTAGAGTGACGTCCCGTTCCGGCACGCGAGTTGAGATTTACCCTCAACGAACAGCCTGCGTATAAGAGCGAGACATTGAAATCTCTCATTTTGCTTATGATGTCTATGCGACCTTAGCAACCGCTTCTTGCCTTGGTTTCTCTCGAATCTCGTTTTCATGAAATGTCTTTCTCGTTTCAATGGCCACGGTTCTCAGAACAATTTCATAAGGATGCGATCCAGCTCCTAAACAATGCATTGAACAAGGGAACCAAGCCTCCTGTAATAGCGGACAAAATCGAGGTCGTCGAGTTGGAGATGGGCACTCAGGTGCGTGTGCCACATTTGTCAGCGCCAGGTCAAATGTATTCATGCAACTTCAGCCTCCAGAACTCGAAATCCGGGATATAGGGGAACTTACTACGACACAATTCCGTGGGATATTCAGGTTTACTTACGCCGGCGACGCTCACATTGTATTGAAAACGAAAGTTCAGGTACGTCCATGTCTGCTAACTCTTACAGAATTTGGCTAACGCCTGCCAATTGCAAGGCGAATCCTCTTTATCACAAAAAAGCTGATATTTATCTGATGAGCGGTTCCAAGGGAATGGTAGCAGCAAATCAGCCTCTTATTGTCCCTATGCTACTCCGTCTCTCCAACTTCAAACTGAGTTCGTACGTCGTACTAGTTGTATCGAAGCAAAAAGGAATTACTCTGGTCTTCAAGACGGATCCTCTCCAGAATGTCGACATTAATAGCACGTTCGACTCTTTTACGGTCATCCAGAAATTCATCCAGAAAGAGATTGAAAACCAACTCCGACAGATGTTTCGCGAGGACCTTCCCAGTATCATCCATCGGCTGAGCCAACAGTGGATTAAGAAGTCGACTACAGTTGAGGCCCCATATCTGGCCAGGCGACCCATGATGTATCGTCAGCCTGGATTAGAGACCGTGTCGAATCCAGACTACACCCGTACTATTCCATCATTGCAACCTATATCGAATCCTCTCGCAGCTCGACGAGGTTCCACATCTAGCTTACGCAGCATATCCTCAAGACCCACTCTTTCGAATCTTCGTACACCATCCGAGATGCCCCAACTTCATTATGACCAAGAATCTGGAACTTTCAAAACGGAGATTCCAGAGCGCAGAGCTTTCAGTCACCTCGGTCGAATACATCGCGAAAGCAGGGGTCTTGCCGATCTCGCGGAAGAAGGGAGCGAGTACGGTGGAATCGATGGGGAAGGCTCCTTCGACGTTGTCGACTGGGAGGATGCTATGACAGACATTATTCCGCCGAGCGTTACAGAGCTCGAAAGTATACCGGCCGTTGGAGGGGGTGTCATCACTCGGCCACGAGTCTACCACGCCTCTTCGCTCCTACACCAAACTCCTACTCCATCTGCTCTCTATGCAAGGAATCCATCGTTCATCGGACGTACTTCCTCCCAGCCACGTTTGGCCCGATCTTTTGTGGATGTGCGACAACCAACCCTCCTTGGTCAATACAGGAACTTGACGTCTTTGCCAGTCTCAAGAAGGACCAGTTGGGATACTCAGTCTATTCCAGATGGTTCTCAGTTCTCCATCCCCACGCAGTACCGTTCTTCCGATATACCGCAGAGACGGACAACGTTGGAAGATGACGTAGATGAATTCCCGCTTGACAACATCCCTGATACGCAGCATTTTGCTCGGCAACAAAGTTCTACAGGCGAGATTACTGCTCCATCAAATCCATCGTCCAATGCTACTCAACTTGATGGAAACATTACGTCGATTCCGGAACGAGCGAGTGCCAGTCGACGAAGTTCTGTATCTTCGCATGCGGCACTGCCATCTACCTCTGCCTTTTCTGACATCAGCGATGCGGAAGGCGAGGCGAAAATTGTTCTACGTCCCGGCTTCAATAACGCAGTCTCACAGCTATCCCTTTTGAACCGTTCAAACCATACATTATCTCCATACACACGTCCACTCGAACATTTCATGATTCGGAGTGTACCTCCAAAGACGATGATGTCTCGGGAGCGCTCGCAGGGTACAATAACAGAACGCCAACCAGTAAAGGCGAGACGCAAAAGAACATGGAGGCTTGGCGGTGGATCGACGACAGAATCAGATAATGATAATTCCCGACCTCAACCTGACATACACACAGAAATCAAAGCCGACGCTCCCGACTCATCTTCTTCTGCCGCTTCCGACTTTGATGTATCCGAAATTGACCGATATTTCCGCTCACGAGACGACAATTCTCCACACATACACACTCCGAATTTGGAACCTCAGCTTTTGTATCCTGCATATTTACGACATCGTTCATCTTTCACTCAACGGAAATTGTAGGGCACTTCTTGTAATACAATACCATCACAATCATGTAGCTGCTTTTCAATTGCTATAATACTCTATTGCTGGTAGTACATTGGATTCATTGGAAGGCTCGGATCAATAGGTAAAGGCCGATGTGGAGGTGGACCAGAAAAAGCCAAGGGAGGTGGGGATGACGACATGTTGAGATTCAACGGGACAATAGATGCTGAGCCTTGCTCAAAATCCTGGGAAAGGAATGATCAATCATAGAAATGCAGGCGGTTTAGGCGAGTACGTACGTCTACATGCCTGCTCGGGAGTCGGCTTGTATTCTGTCTGGCTGCGGATTGCTGGCGCAGCTCACGGAAATCATTGTTTGAATAAGTCTTTGTAAGACCCCTAACCTCAGGAGAGCGCAGAAGTGCGTTCGGAGGTGATACAGTTATCATACCGAGCATTTCGGCAGAATGTGCGGGAGAGCGCCGCTTTGGCGTCGATGGTGCAGGTATAGACGGTACTAAGAGTGATTCCCAATTATCAAGGGAGATGTCGAGCGCATAGTCAGCTGGTATGAATTGCGGTCGAGAACTTGGATTCCCCGCAATAGTCCATCGTAGTTTCATAGCATCAAGTTTCGTCTTCTGCACGGTAGGTAGATCCTGAGCCAACCATTGCATGAGCTCATTGAAAGAATCATTCGTGAGTCCTCGCAGCACGAAAATTCCGCTACTTCTATCGAGTGGGGTGATCTTCTCTAGGACATGAAAGACGGACTGTGACAAGTCATTGGGAAGAGATTCCCCGTTTCGAAGAGATGTCGCTATCTGCTCCAATGCTTCCCCAAACTCCTGCGTGGCGTTTTCGTCAAATAGTGGGACATCACTTTCGCCCAGAAGCTTCAGGAGAGCTGCAAAGACAGTGAACTGGCCACAACACACGGCTCTGAATAGCATTGACATGATTGCAGTTTGGAACCGTACGCCGGTCTTCATCGCATGTGAGCTGAGTTCGACAATCAGAATGCCAACAGATTCGAAGAACACTTCCATTTCCAACAGCTCAGTAAGTGTCGACTGAAGCAACTTTAAATTTTCGTCCTGTAAAAGCGTGTCTACTGCCCATCGCGAAGCGTCAGCAGTACTCTGAGCCAAGGCAGCGAGAGTGCCCGCAGAATTTGCAACTCTCCAAAGGGCGACACGGTGTTCAAGAGGATCGGCCGAACCGCTTCTGGCAAACTCGGTGGCTTTCTGCAGGACTTGCTGTTCCTCGAATAGAAGCCATTCTGTTATCCCAATGCAGCCTTCATCAATGGCTTTGAAGCGTCTAATAAGGTGCAACTTGTTGTCAAGCTCCTGCAGGCTATAAAACGAGCGCAACTCAGACAGAACGGCCGGAAGCACTTGACGAATCCATTTCATTCTGCCTTGCTCGGAATCCGGTTCCCGGTTTATTGATTGGGTGAACGGAAGTACGTGGTCAAACAACCAGAACAACTGCGTCATGTGGTGCGAAGCATCATGTCCATCGAAATGAGATGCATGCGTCAGAAGCGTTTTCAGAACGGCTTTTGCAACTGCACAGGTCTCCGCATCCAAGGTTTCTGGTACAACAAGTCCGGCAAGCACATCAGTGCACTTCTGGCGGACAAAATGTGATGTAATGCAAACAGCACTTTCCTGCGCATAGATCACGTCCGCAGAGTCGGTACAAACAAAAATGTTCGCAGTGGATTTAGTTAATGTTATAATGTCACGGCAGGGGGGCGGATATGAAGGAAGGAAACGTGCCAGGAGCTCAAGGACGTCGTAACAGGCCTGAAATCTGGCAGACATCTCTGACTGAGCTTTCCGAGCCGGTACACCCAGGCCAAAATGTGTTTGTAAATCCTCGCTCAAAGTAGCAAGGTGCCGTATGAGATAGATCGGAAGTCCACAAAATCCTTCATCCCAAACGGTCTCAAGAAGCTCCTTCTCACCGTCTATTTGCCTCTGAATGACGTCGACAATGATGGCCACTGCAACTCGAAGATCAATTCCCCTTTGTACCGGATCGAGTTCGTCTGGTGGTTTTGTCAAGAACCTTACAGCACCTGACAACCCATCCTTCGCCAGGGCGGATGCTCGTTTGAGATCCATTACTTCATTATCGGTAATATAATTCAGCGGTGCTTGAAGATTCTGCATGACTTTGACAAAGTCGGGCCGTAGCATGGAACTCGGTTGCATCGCCAGCGCCTTGAGTATATGCTCCGCATCGATTCCAGCTTGAGATGGCAGATCATCTTCCAGAGGCAACATGCATTCCAGGCGATAGGCCGTTTGTCTCATTAACAAGAAGTGATTGACTATCTGAGGGAGAAGATGAGGTCAAGTCCCCGAGACGAGATTCAATGCATACCTCTCTATATCCGGTGACATTCTGCCATAAACGTAAAGTGGCAAGCGTTCGTTCTCGACACTTCTCCACAGGAACACTATCCGCCCAGGCATACACTGCAACCACCGCTGCTACGCCCACTGCAGCCCTCAAGAATGCAATGAATTCATCGTGCGAGGTTACCTGTGTGCCTTGCCACATCACTGGCGGATGACTAAATGAGTGTGTGAGAGGGGTCTCTGAGAGTCGCTCCACTATTTCGTTATTCATCATCATGCTCTCAAGCCAAATACCAAACGAGTTCTCTTCCGCGGTGATCTCTTTGACGAGGAGCGATGCTGAAGCGAATGAAGATTGGGTGTTTAGAAGAGAATCCTCAAGAATTTCCCAGCCTTTTATTCTATTGTACAAACGACTTGCAGCACGTCGCGCTCCATCTCCCTGAGAGGGATTGTCTCGAATGTGTACAATTGCACCGAGCGTCTGCTCATTATTCAGCTGTCGAGACACGTCTGGGTTAGCTGAAGCGTCAAGGAGATATAGAAGTGTCGGTCGATCTAGGTTCGGCTCGGTGTACATTCGCATAAGATCAATGCGTTCCTAATATTCATTAGTTTAGAAAGACTAAACATTACGATTCTTTGACTGACTAATATACACCGGCCTAGGGAGGGGTGTTGTGAAGCGCTCTGGGAAAGAAGCTTTGCAAGAGAATATGCCTGATCTTCGTTCTACACAGAAGAAAGGGATGATCATGAGTAAATCTCGAACGCAGAAATATGAGAGTACCAACGTATTCTTCAACCGTGTCTCCCAATTCTCTGGCGAAGTTCTTCAAGACGCCTTCATCCACCATATCATCAACTGGACGAGACGTCATATCTACAGCTTTCTCAAGACTGAGATCGTTTAAGCCCTGGTCCAATACGGAGTACAGGTACGGAAAGTCCTTTTCTTCCCAATCCTCGTTGGATGGCTTTAAGCAAAACATCAACCGAACAATTAATGCCAACGTAGGTCTTCCAGCTTCGGGGATGAGTGTTAATAAGCTCTGGGCCAGTGCTGTCGGATCCATGCTGTTTGCAGGGTCCAAAGAGGGAGGCAGACCGCAAGACAAGACTTGAGGAAGCTGCTTTGGTTTATAAGTCTGCAGCGAATCTGACGATTCCGATACTATATCTCCATATATCGCTAGTGATAGTTTTTCGAACTTGCCGCGTACAATCATAAGGCGCGTCGCAAACTTTACATGCGTGTAAAATGAGTAATTAGTATTAAAATGAGATCTGACGCACATCACACCTCGGAGTTAACAGGATCAATCGTAAATTCCACTTGTCCTCCCTGGTATGCAATTGAGGTTGGAACGAGCACGTTGCTCGGCTTTGGTTTATTCTTCCCATCCGTAACTATTGGAAGTGCATTGAAATAGACGTCAAGATAGAGTGAGCCAGGCTCAGTCACTCTGAAGATAATTCAGATCCAGTCCGTGGTCATTATATGAAAACGCACGCTACAATATCCTCCTTCAGCTTGAACGGACGGGCTCCGGTTGGAAATATTTGCAGCGAACGTACACGTACGGGAGACGAAAATCGGACCGCAGCAATACTTCCTGAGCCCTGAGGTTCCAAAATCACCCATTGCAATAAGACCATCGTGTGTCTTTCGTAAGTGGCTTGAGAGTCGAATGCTAAAGTGAAGTCGAGCATCGCAACCACGTGATTGAAAACATTAAATTCCGAGATGATTGCCTTTACAACTTGTACACGTCTCTCTCAGAGTACCGTCGACCATTAGTATAATACTGGCTTTCCTGAACAGATACGTTCTTACACTTTCCAGCGTATAGACTCACGCATGTCGCCTACCATAAAGATACCCCCTATTCATATTACTGCATCGCCTTCGCCGTCGCCGTTGCGCAACGGCATCGGATTAAAGGGGCGTCGACGTTCAAGTAGTCTCGTCAAAGTAGAGAACGTAGGCGAGACTCAGGAAGAGCTTCTTGACCAGAGCGTATATGTAAACGTGAATGTTGAATGGGTAAATAGAAAGGGTGAGCCTCAGCTGTCTCCTGAGTGTACTGCTCCACGTCGCTCAATCAGAAACACATATGCAGGTGCTTGGCTCATGCACCCTCTGCTCATACTCATGGGTAAGGCCCTAATAGACAGCCTCCCGGGAATGACGCCTCAAGTGAGTTGGACATCCGTTAACCTGCTTTACAATGCGGTGCGTCCGTTCTAGATTTATTACGAGCGACTCCTGACTCACGATCACTATCCTCAATTGCTCCGCAGTTAACGTATCTGATGTTCCACGGCGTCACCGGCATCCCGTTCCAGAGCGAGTTACACAGTGGTGCTTACGATGACTTAACACTTTGGGAGCAAATAGACGATGGGGCTCAATACACCCCAGCCAAGAAATGGCTCATCTGTGTTCCGATTACCTTGTTAGTACTCCACGCGTTTCCTTTCCACGACCATGAGTTTTATGTCTAAATCTCGATCAGGTTCTTGCTCTCGACGCACTATACCCACTACGATCCTTGGCTGTTTACAATCAATATAACGGCCCTCGTGTGCAACTTGGTGCCCAAGCTTCCTATGGTATGACTTCCCGGATTTGAGTTGTCCTGTCTGCTCACCATCTTTTTCTGAATAGTTTCATCACAAGCGACTACGGCTATTTCCTGATGAGCCAGGCTCCACTGCATCCACACCGGTCACTCAGAGCTTCCCGCCTTCCCGAGCCCCAACGCCAGATATCATTGAGGCATCTTTATCGGTGAAACGCAATTAGAGATAAAACCCCTACGGACCGCACTTGACTCCCCGTCTTGCTTCGTTTTTAATTATCCGCTTCTCGGTTCGCTTTTTTTTTATATGGCAGCATTTTGACTATGGATCATCCCTGCAAATTGAATCTAATCTCTAGAACATTATTACCTATAATGCAATGCACTGCTTATCGATCTCTACACGTCTACTCAATAAACAATTCAACAGTCATAGAGGTATCTATTATATGGCCTTATCTGTATTTTATGTGTCTCGTCTCAAAATTTTTGAGTCTTCTTCAAAAGTTCGTTATAATGGCGCAAACGCAATCTTGAAGGAGATGAGATCCATCACACAGTGAGATATATAAGCAACTTACAGGTTCCGCAGAAGCATCAAAATCGTAATCTTGCCTACCGCCGGCACGTATATCGAAGCCTGTTAGTGTGTACTTAGAGAGGCGATCCTTTATGACGTTAAGCAGCCTTCTCAGACCCACCTTCTCCCGCACATCTTTCTCAAAGTTCTTCTCCGACGAGACGTTTACGCAAACACAACCGTCTTTGAGCCAAATTGTTTTGACCTTGTACGAGGCACTTGGCACGGCACTGATCACGACATCTGAGATTGCTAGACATTCTTCAAGACTCTTCGAACATGGGTGCACGACATGGCGAGGATAGTAACGTCGTTTCGAATTCGTAGGTGCGGAAGGCCGTTTTGTGTACTCCTGAATGGAGTCGATGTCAACGGAGAAGACTCGTGCTCCATCATTTGCGAGAAGGGCGGCTAGGGGTCGCCCAACAACTTCCGAGCTGTATAATAATGAATAAGTAGGAGTGGTATGACCAAGACTGCTATTAACATACCGATTGATGACAGTTATGATCCTGCCATACGCGCGGTCGCCGTACTTTAGAATCGTATTATATACCCCAATGTTCTCTAGACATTTGACAATAGCAAGCGGAGTACAGGGAAGGATCGATTTGACGTAACCCGGAGGGGGATCGTCGGATACAGCGGGTTGAGCTGCAATAGCGGTAGAAACCTGAGCTACAGAAGAAAGCAAAGATACCGGTTCGATATATCGGATACTGCGAAGTCATCAGAATGGGAATCAATAATACAGACACGTATATGTGCATATATCCCAGAAACACACTTATGGTAGAGGTTGTAGTGAAACTTGACATTCAGTCCTTCCACGTCCTTGAGCGGACTGACTATCTGTGAATCTTGTTAGGGTTATCTAGTAAACGAAGCTGAGGTTATATGTATGCACTTGTTGTAAGTAATGATCCTGGAATATGGTTAGTAGAGAGTTTTCGATGCGAGTCTTCAGCAAATACATACCTGCCGTGCCCCAAAGATAGGATAATACACCTAGCAAGGTATGGTTGGTAAAGAGGTAGTCAAAACCCCTGCCGATAACTTACCATAATGCCATCTACGCTTTCATCTTCATTGGCCTCTATGACCGCCTCCTCCACACCCTCACCCTCCCCGAGTTCTGGAGACTCTGCTGCACCAGTCGTTCGCAAAACGAATTCAAAACCTAGTTCTTCGCATTGCTTCTTTGTAAAGGTCGCATAGTGTCGACTCGGTGCGGAAGAAGTCGAGAGAATCCCAACAAGTTTCGGAGGGCGCGGAGATTCAACAAGTCCATCTTTGACCTCAGCACGGAATTTGTCTGCGATGGTGTCTGCCTTTAGCAGAATACCTTTCCAAGATACTTCATCAGCGGCCGGATCGTCTGATATCATTATTTAAAGTCTGAGAATCTACGAGGAATGGGGGTGACGATGGCACAAGCTGAAATAGCCGTGTTTCAAAAAAATTATTTTGAGGGATTTACCTTTCCCACCCGAAGATCATCCGTACCGTAGACTCGTTTCGCCTCTATGTATTATAAGCATATTCAAACGGAAATTGCATTTCCTTTTGAAGTTGAATGGGCATGTCTCGCGATGCAATACAAGACGGGGCTATTGTACATGATGAAGTCAAGCGTAAAGAAAGACATTAAATGTGAACAAGAATCCGGATATCGAATATGATCTCTCTTGGGTTGAAAAGAACAGAACATTTATGCAACACCATTCGTACGAGGAAGAGGAGGGACCTTCGCTTGTTCTTCTACATCCTCATCAGCATCCATGGAGCGATCTTTGTCTACCTCGTCCTCGTCATCTTCTGCAGCTATCAACTCCTGTGCTTTCTGTTGTTTCGTAGAAGCCACAGAGAGAATCAGCAATAATTAAACTAGCGCGGAAGCATCGACGAACCTTCATAACTTCACCTTCCTTTGCATAATGTCCCTTTCGTGCTGCCAAGAACGCGCGATGCTTTGCCAGCGCTGCAACGGCGTATCTTGTTATGCCGTAAATCCTATTGGGTTGATAGGAATAAACACACCTTCTTCGTCCATCTCTTCTTCTTCTATTTCTCCTCGCTCCCCAGGAGCGCCACGTAACTCCTTTCCGATCATCTCCGGAGGAAGGCTGAAACTTGTACTTCGACTGGATGCACCGCTTCCAGATCTACCCGAGATCGATGGTCTTCCTGTACTGGAGAATGACGTTCTACGAGACCCATGTTCGCTAGGATCAGGGGTTGTCCCTCGTGATGAGAATTTGGCCTCTGTTGGAGAAGCGGAATATGAGGATCCAGCTCGAGCACCAAGATCTAAGGATGGTATATCTGTATTATAGCAATGTCAGTTATGCGATGCAGTCCGCTGGACAGCGCAATGCACCGACCTCCTTCGATCTCATCCGTCTCGGCATTGTAGCGCACAAAAGGTGTCTTTGGTTCCGTGATCTTCATCAGGCTGTCCTTCTGAATCTCGGTCAGTGCAATGTTCTGCTCATCCCACTGAAGACTGGATTCATTCAACACCGTAAGCAAGTCGTTGATTAGTACGATTCACCCAACACCTACTGCTGTGACGTTCCGGGAGTCGCAGGGCCGGGTGTCACTGATGGAGTGTTCTTGAGGATCCCCTTTGGCTTTGGACCAGATACTGAACGGTGTAGCGGGGCGTGGGTAGAGGTTTCCTCTGTTATTTCCTCGACGTTCGCCATGTTTCAGTGGACAATGTACAAGGCAGTATGCAGCAGACGCAAGAAAATCAGGATACTCAGATTAATAAGGCCTGGATATATGCAGATGTATGCGGATGACAGTTGACAACAAGCGAGTGTGAAGGTGACTTGAGTGAGCTAATTAAGGCAATGCAAATTACGCAATGAGGTGGTTGAATGTATTCGTGAGAAGAACCACCGTCAAGTGGCAACAACTAAAATTATTTTGTTCCTTTTCCAACTTTGTCTTTCTGATTTCCACCGTATTAATTCCACGCTCGCTTTCAGTGCTCGCGCAAGCAGTAGATATCCATTTACTGCGTAAAAAATGTCAGAGAAAACGTCCACTCAGGGACTTTCTCTCGCGGATATCCTCGATTCGACGGACGACGTAGCCAAGGACGCGTACATTGAACAGCACGGAGCAGAGGACAAGGCAGAAGGATGGGACGAAGAGGAAGGCATATCTGCCAAGGAGGGCTTTTGTATAGAGTGTGAAGGTGTGTTTTCTCGTATCAATATTTGAAGAATAGCGAACTGAATGGTGTTGAGTCGCCAGACCAGCCTGCCCAACTGTTCTGTGAACAATGTCAAAATAACTACTGTGACGTATGTTTCGCGGCCCAACATCGCAAGGGAACTCGCAAGCAACACAAGCAACGATCTTTGTCTGTGAAAGAGATGGTCCTGAAGGAGAACGTGGAGAATGGAAAGAAGGATGATAGTGACAAGGTGCGTGCAGTCAAAACAAACAAACAAAGGGAGTGAAAATCCTAATAATTTAAGTGTTTCGTACAGATGGACGAGGATGAGGACGATAACTCGGACTGGGAAAATGTCGTCCCTAGCTCTGTCCCAGTACCTTCGTACTATGATCTCAACGGAGATCAACCACAGCCTGGATCTGCTGCGGGCGACTGGTTCCTTGAACGGGCAAAATACATTCCGCTCAGATTGACTCTGTCGGAACGGAAATATCTTCGTCTACTTGAGGCGGCACTTCAAGTCTCCGAATATACAGATAAAATAGACATTTTCCATTATGGATCGAAAGTAAAACGGATTGTTGCACAAATTAAAGAAATATGTGCCATATTAAGTGGCTTGGTACTGGCCGCGGACTATAAGCAGGTATGCTTCTGTCAACATGACCCTATATGAAAGACTCAAAGAAAGGACAGGGACAAGAACTCTTCACGGATCGCGATTTCGCAGCGAATGCCGATTTCTATCAGCAAATCTTTGAGCTCGGTCGTCGACACAAAATTATAAACCCCGATAAAATGAGGACAACGTACGGAAAACTCATCTACATTCTTCAGGCAAGTTTTCTCGCTTAATCTCGGCCCCTAGGCTCACCTTTGTTGTCATTAGGATAGCGCCATTCCTGAGGTCCAAGAGCTCTTGAGCTTCTCGTGTGTAAAGCCTATCGTGACTGTCTATTCTGGTAAGTCCGCATGTTGGATTATAGCACACTGCCTCACATCTGTGGCTTAGTGCTTGAGAAGCACAATGCCCTCGGCCTTCTTCGGGACAATCTCATTGCTACTGCTACCGGTGAGATTTACCACGAAGGCCGATCTCGACGTGAAGTCCAGAGAGACATCAAGAGGAAAGAGCAAGCTGTCGAGATCCTTTCTCGAAAGTATTGCTCGGATACTCTCGATCAGGAGGCAGTTCGCCAATGCATCTATAGTATTGCCGATAACCACGCTTTCCTGCGGGTCAATCGTGATCCATGCGAGAAGATGATTGGATATCTGAAGAAATATTTCGATCCGCATCATCTTAAGGACAGCAAAACCTCGCTTGCTATTCGGAGTGGGAAGAACGGATCACGGTTGACTCACGACCACGCTAGACAATACGCTTACGTCCTGCAGAGTTTGACCTTGTGGAAGGAAATTTTACATGGTAAGTGTTGCGACTAGTAGGACCCCGCCGTGCTAAGAGACGCCATTTGTCAGAATTCTTTCATCTCTGGTATCTCGCTGAGACTGATCTCCTGTCTCCGGATATCACCTACAGACTCCGGGACACTGGCCAGGGCTTGAACAGAGTTCAAGCAGCTCCAAAGACGTTGCGTATGATGCATGCAATTCTACACCGTGCCCAGACGAACATCGGGAGCTGGGTCGGCTCCGCTGCTATCCACATGGGTGACCACAATGTCCCGAATGCGCTCATGTTCATTGGTACATTTTTTCGTCCCGTTTTATTACGATTTTGACTGACGATGCATCTTTCTGTAGACAAATATTCCCAAATCTACCGCATCCTTCTTCCGATCACAAATGTATTGAGTCAGATTCCGAGCCTCATGGAAAAGCCAGCTCTGCGCTCTTATATCGAGGATGAATTCGGCTCGGACGAGAATCTATACAAAGAGATTCTGGGCGACTTCTTCAGACACG
Organism: Sanghuangporus sanghuang; assembly: GCA_009806525.1. Taxonomy (NCBI): domain Eukaryota; kingdom Fungi; phylum Basidiomycota; class Agaricomycetes; order Hymenochaetales; family Hymenochaetaceae; genus Sanghuangporus; species Sanghuangporus sanghuang. Next base: position 2,154,020 of record VVIT01000003.1, read on the forward strand.
GATTCGATGGGTCAGGCGCTGACAATGTATGAAGTCATCGGATGCTAAGTAGTCCGATCCGTTGAATATTGATGTCTATTGGCTACCTATTGTGCTAACTCCCCTCCGTTGTCTTCCAGTTCTTTGACGCCGGATCGTGTATAGATGGACGTCTAACGTCTGCTTGGCAATGGACAAGTCAATTGGAGAAGAAGCGCTATTTCCCAGTCTTTCTTCTTGCAGGTAAGTACCCGCCATTTTCCCTCTTGTTCTGCACCTCTTAATCTAAATATATGTTAGGCTTTATTGGATTCGACGGAGAATGGTAGTCTTAGAACGCAAACATAGAGATATACACAATCTTTAGATACTCATAGGTGAGTCTATTAGAAGGAATGTGACAATGCTTAATGCGAGCTAATACAGACGTCTATTGAAGATGCCACGGAGTAAAATATTACATTTTCAGGCCCATGAGTGCGGACGTAAGCCTCTCTGCGACGAACTCCGGCTCTTGTCGGGCCATCTCGATATAAGTTAAGAGTTTCTTGATGCCAATTTCCATCTGAGTGCCGTAGTTATTAGTTTTCCCGAAACCAGCTTCTTCAATCTGCGTAACCGCGCGCCTGCGTTCTTCTTCCGTTGGGAATAGCTCGACTTCCCGCAGAACGATGTCAAGTGACTCCAGCGAAGAGATAGGCGGTACACGTAAATCCGCATCAAAAACCTCCAAAAGCTGCGTCTTTGCTAGCATCGGCTTGATAGAAGTAGTAGCGATGATCAACAGACGGCGGCCCTTGGGTGGGCGACGACCAAGTAGTACAAGAAGAGCCTGAAGAACAGCGTTTGAGAAGTTCGGACCGATCGGAACCCATTCTATAAATAATAAAATGAGCGTGAGACTTAAGGGAATTTATCCACTACTGACCCAGCAATCGCTCGATGTTATCAACGACAACGACACTTAAGGGACTCTTGTAGCTGTCCGTAAACACCTTGTTTATGGCAGCGATTTTCTGAGTAGGGGACATGCCAATCATCGACTCTGGGGATACAAGCTTGATAAAAGGAAACTGAGAAGCTTGCGCAATTGTTGCAGCCATCGCCGTCTTCCCAGATCCCGGTGGGCCGTGAAGAAGCACGCTGACCAATGGCGTTCTTGTCGATGTCCGAACCTGTTCGACGAAGAGTGCACCGTCACGCAGAAGTTCCTATTAAAGATAGAAGCTCGTCAGGAACGTCCATTTATGGAAAATAGCATCCGCACATCAACCACAGGATGGAAATGGATAATGCCGTTCTGGATGACTTGCTGAAGTTCTTCCTCAGCCACACCAAAGGCGGGGTGGACCTCCTCAAGAGCGCTAAGAAAGTCCTCCCGATTTACTCGCAAATTTTCGACGTCATCCGAGATCCCAGCCATCGTTCCTACCTATTTGAAAATCAGAAACAACGAACTACGATACAAAATAAAAACTCGCCTTCACATGCCTGTTGAATGCGAAACTAGTCGCGCTCTTTATTAAGCCGCTAATTTCAGCACCAGAGAAGTTCTTCGTGAGGCTAGCAAGCTCTCGTAGATCGACATCAGACTCCATGACACGATTGGTCCTCATCTTAGCAGTATGGATGTTAAGGATCTGTAAACGCCCATTTTCATCCGGTAAAGAGATTTCCATGTGAACCTCCAGGCGGCCAGGTCGTAATAACGCCTCATCGATCATGTCCAGGCGATTCGTCATTCCAATGATGAGCACATTGTTGAGCTGATCAACACCGTCCATCTGTATCACGCGTAGAGTCAAGAAAAATAATCTTACAGTGCAATATCAACTTTACCTTCGACAAGAGTTGATTTACCACGCTGTCGCCAACTCCGGTACCCCCAGTCGTTGAGCCGCGCTGTTTGCAGATTGCATCCAGCTCATCAAAGATGATGATGTGAAGGCCACTTTCATCTCCTTTTGCTTTGTACTGTAGTGTCCTTATTAGTCGAGATCATAACTGAAAGTTCTCGCTCCCACCTCGGCTTCAGCCTCTGCAAAGAGCTTTCGGATGTTCTCCTCGGAAGCACCGACGAATTTGTTGAGGATTTCAGGTCCGTTAACGATCTTCGGTTCTCTGGAATTCAGCATTTTGCCGATCTGTCGGGCCATTAGGGTTTTACCAGTTCCTGGCGGACCGTACAATAGGATACCTAACGGGAATGTCAAAGGGCTAGTAAGGAAGAAGTAGGAGTCATCGCTACACACCTTTGACATGTTGAATGCCCAGCTTCTCTACAAGTCCAGGAGGGAAGACACGAGAAGCAAATGCCCGACGAAATATGTTACTGAATTCCTGGTCAAGACCGCCAATACCCATGTCCTCAAACTTGAAATTCGGAGCAAGGATTGCATTAGGGTGTGCTCTATAAGGAGTTAAGCAAGTGCTTCATAAAAAAAATAGAAGAAAGGAACTTGCTTCCTAGCAGAGCCTTTTAGCTTGATCAACGAATCGCTGGCCTTGACAATATTTACATCTGTCTTATCAAAGACAATTCCCAATCCTTGGACAGAGGCTTCACCGTTCATCTCAACGCCGGACAGACCTTTAACTACGGCTTTGAGGTTTTGTCCATGAAAATCGAACACCAAAATTTCTCCGACGCCTAGAATCATTCCATTGAATGCCTTAACGAAATTATGGGCCATCTCATCCGTTGAGAACTGTTCCGCGATTTCATGTCGCGGTCTGAGAAATCCTACTTCCAAATCCAAAGACTGGATGTAGGCTCGGGACATGGCAGCTGGTAATGGCTGGACAGATATTTGATCCCCAGATAAACTCAAGCCCATCCATTGACGCTGTAACGCAGATGCACCAACTTCATGTGTGTGCAGCTTGCCTGTGTTATCATGTCTAAACGAAGCCCGATAAGTTATTCACAACTTGAAACTGATACTTGCTCGTGTTACTAACTTCACGGTTGCTGGGAAAGCATCCTTGACGAGAACATGGTCGCCATCCCGGAAGCCACTCTGAGGATGTAAAATAAGCCTATTCGTCAGAGCAAGAGCGTCGCTGGGACACGAGACGACTTGAAATCTTGAGAAAGACTTTGAGAATTGGGATATCATAGACCACGGAATAGACCGCACCCTCCTGCTCCCCCGCTACTACTGGCACCGCTGCCACGGGGCATCGGGGAGTGTAATCGTTGCTCGTATGAGCGCTTTTCATACAGATCTTCCACCCGAGGGGGTAGCACTCGTTGTCCAGCACGAGAATTTGGAGGGGGCACATTGTATCCAGGATTGGGAGGTAAACGCGAATAACTATTGCCTGAAGGCGTCCCGCCGCCCGACGACCTACCGAAAAAGCTCATCTTTGCAACAAGAAGGTAGAGTCCGTGTCTGTCCAAGTGTGTTTGATGAGATTTGATTCTGAGAGATATGCCTATTTGATGGAGGTCACTGGCAAGTGAGTGGATGTGTTTCCAGTTACGCACCGCACTGGCACAGCAACACACGATCACGGCCTCAGCCGGTCCCGCGTCACAACAACGATCGCCCGACGCCCGAACTAAGTTATAAACCCGCCACCTTTGCTTTGCATTTCAGATTGCAACTGTATCAGTTACTGTATCCTGCCACCTTATGTCTGATCCTCTACCAGAAGTTATACCGCCGTTTTTCGACGATGATTTACCTTTAGACAGGCGCAAATGCCGATTGCTTGGCCCTACAGCCTTGGTAAGCTGTCTTGGTCCTCTCGTGCTAAAGCATTCCCATTTTTCTGTCGGTCTCAACCAGGTCGTGCAAGCTCTTATGGGCGTATTCGTCATCCTTTCTCTTGTGTATAAGCGTCATAGGGAGTCCCCTAAGCGACCTTGGAGAATATGGTCCGTTAAAGTCTGTTCTAACTAAAAACGTACTGTTCATAAATTCATTCAGGACGTTCGACGTTTCGAAGCAGGTGGTCGGACAAATGTTCATACATGGAATGAACTTGCTCATATCTGGAGTGGGAGCTCACCATGCTTCCAGCAATCCCTGTGCTCTCTACTTCCTTAATATTCTCATTGACACAACGCTAGGTCTGTGTTGTGCCCGAAGAATCTTGATGTTCAACTGACCTATTGTCTAGGCGTCGCCCTCATTTATTTCATTCATCATTTCCTCACATATGTGTTCTCGGATTGGCTTATGCTGAAAGGCTTCCGCTCTGGGCAGTATGGATCGCCGCCGTCTATTCTATACTGGATACGGCAGGCTGCTGTCTATGTAACGGCTCTTACAACCATGAAACTTGTTGTAATAGGTCTCTTCGCCATCTGGCCAGGAATAGTTCAAGTAGGAAATTGGCTTTTAAGTTGGACTGGTGGAGGAGATGGAATCCAAGTGATTTTGTGGGTGCTCCAAATGTTGTCTGATTTAACTTCCTCGCTGTCTAACGAGATCTTATAACAGTGTCATGGGGCTCTTCCCAATAGCTATGAACGTCCTCCAATTCTGGCTTATCGATTCAATCGTCAAGGCGGCTTCTCAAGATAGCGAGCTCCTTCCAAGTTCCTCTCCGAGACATTCGGCTGACCGCGAGCCGTTAGTCGATTCCAATAGATCTTCTAATGATGATGGAGATGCTTCTATACATGGGCATGATGCAGAGAATGTTCCATTTATTGGCTCCTCTCAGTCCCTTGAGTCTAAGGACGCGGCAGAAGATGAGCAAAAATATCTATCTTCACGAACAAGCACCAATGAACCCGAGGGCCCGGATGAGTCGCGTACCAATTCGCCTCTAAGCTCCTCGCAGAATGACGAGTCTCGGAAGAGCTTCACGGCGCAGCCGGCTAGTCCCACGACCCATAGGCGAAGAACTGCTCCACGAGTACCTCCAGAATCGCAACGATACAAAGCATCTGGAACCCGTATCCTTGCTTCGCCTGGAGCCCCAGCTGCCAGTCAAAAGACGAAACAATCGGCTGGGATTGCTCAGATAGAACTAAGGACTTTACACGAGAAGCTGGTGAACAGAGATGAACGCGGGGACTGGACTTTTTCTTAGTTCTGGGCGTTTTGACGTGTACATTATTTCTTAGTCATTGTAGAATAGGGTGAGAAGTTAATTGATCCGAGTCTGCGCTGAGACTTAAATCTATCTTCTACTATTCCGTCACAGGGCTTTTGACGACCAGCTGTATCTCCGCATCTTGAGATGCGAAATTTCGGCTTCAGTTCCTAACGTTCGAGGAGATCGTAACGCCTTTCCTTTCCAGAGTCTTCTTTATTCCTATTCGCCAAACATGATACCGTATAGGAGCAGTGGATCTGGGACTTCTAGTAGCACAGTGCGATGAATCGCAGTCATTCGTTGTTGCGAATTCTCTCACCTTTATAAAACTGGGTTATGTCCCTGGTCTTCCCATGCAAAGCGATTTTAATTTGTCGGAGATGCCCCCCTCTCTTACCGAATTTACTCCATAATCTGGGGGCATGCGCTTTACACGAGACGTGTAAAAGGGTCGAAACAGACGTATCTACGACGGTTTTCCATGGCTTGCTGCCTCGATATCCGATCGGTCCGGTACTTGACAAGTGGCTCCTTCATCGAGCAAACAGCTAGACCTCATGACCATACTCCAGACAATCGGTGTAACGAAGGCATCGAAGAGTGGAACCTAGATCCCTCCGTTAGGGGCTGGGGGGCGACCCAAACGGCAACAAATGGACGAGCCCTTAATTACAATGACAAGTTCTATCGATAATTGAGGCCAGTTGAGACATGATGGTTCACATGTGATACACGACCAAGAAGCAGCTAGGTCAATCTTACGAGGGAGCGAGACTCCCGATTTATACCTGGAAGCCTATGGGACCAGGACCAAAAACACGAAATACACGACTCATAGGGCATTGCAGACGCGGCATTTTGGAGAAAGAACTAACCCATTTCGGCTTACCGTGTCCTGACCAACGAAAAATGGTTGCGCGCGGAGGGGGGGAGACAATCGCGTCAAGCAGTACAATTGGCCAATGCCACAACTTGGAGGGAAAAGATGCGAGATGCATGACATGGTTAAAGCGGGAAGCGGAACAATGGGGCTCTTCCTTCAGCCTGCTCTTGATACAAGGGTTTTTTTTTTGAGAAGGGTGGCAGAGGGCGAGACAAAAGAAGGATACCAACGCTCCGGCAATGGAGTAGATGCACTTCACTAACATGTTAACCGGGTTCTTACGGTTTACACTGCTTTCAAAGAACAATATATTAATGGATTCCTGATGCCCTCCAGGACCTTCTAACCTGATGTACAGGGTGGGCATATCTTGAGCATCAGTTCCCAATGTGACCCACCGGTGAACAATCTAGAATGAGAATGATTCTCGTACTTCGATCGATTCGAGATACTGTTTGCTTCACAATGAGTGGCGACCCTTCTAGCACTCGTCTGTCAACGTTCCCCCCGCTTGCCTGGCTACTTGTTCCAATCCGATTCAGTCTGTCAGCAGATATAAATTGTCGGGTTAAAGATGAATATCGGGTACCGGAAGCCCCAACGCTCAAGATGTTCGGGCCAACTCGAACTCAGTAGTCGTGCCTTTTTTACCAATCATATTAAATTTCAGCCAACAGTCAAAAGACAACAATTTCCTGTAAGTTACGAGTAATTACCGATGCCAATGAAGTAGCAGCGTGCTATTGCGTCTCGTAGTAGACAAGTACATGTCGACACTAATTTTTGACCTCATTCTCGATCTTTGTAAGTGCGACTTCAGCGGCCGCGTTCCGAGCGGCCTGCTTTGTTGAACCTTCGCCAACCTAGCATGACGTGAGAAAGGTTACCAAGGCGGTAGATAAAATGAAATATTTACTCCGTAGCTTATGCCCGATACTAGATCTCTGGTCAGAACTGAGCCGGACGCGGACGTGAAGTTGAATATTCGCGTACTTATACATTCGCATATCCATGTGGGAGCGTGCTCGGGACCTCTGCTGATCTCGATCCAGGACAGCGCAGTCAGGCGTCCCTTTGCTTGTAGATCTAACTGAAAATTAGCCCAGAAGGGGTTGGCAAAACGGAAGGCCAACGACAATTATTCAGTTTGACCGTTCCTAAGCAATGCCACCGGCACAGATATAAGCCCCATGAATCCACAGAACAAAGAGGTAGCATACCACTCATGACGATGGGGCACAAGAATGCTTGACTTTGAGCCGCAGATACAGTTGAGACTTGAGGTTTCGTGGCTTTGCACAGGAGCCCTATTGAGCCTTTTTATAGCTACCTTACTACTTATTACCCGAATTCTGCACAAGCCAGTCGGAGCCAGTGGTTTCCATAAACGATCAATCTCGGGCTATCAATAGCGAAGAAGTTCCTGCTGAATCACCTCTGTTCCACGTTCCTACCGGTCCTTTGCGATGCTTGTTAACAGGATGAAACGGCATGTTGGAGTTCCTATGATAGGTGTTTGTGCCTGCCCTTGCACGAGGTGGCGGTAGGAACGAAGGGGAGCTGTTCCGATATAGGACAGTTTCTGTGATTGTAAGAGGTCTTGGGGCAGAAAGGCAAGTAATAAGACTCCTCAGTCCCTGCAAATTTCCTTCATGGCAGACTCATATCCGGAAGAAAAGAAGTTTGGCCAAGATGAAATTATAGTTACATTTGATATTTGACTATCAGACAAGTCAATATCCGGTTTAGAAGAATTCGGTCCCAACGGCACTCACGAGAGATATCCCGATGACTCAGTACGCCAGCTCCGCCTCGCCTCGCCTGCAGCTCAATTGGAGGATGCAATCATGCATCGATGAGAAACCGCACTCGAGAAAGAATAAGGCAATGATAAAACTGGCGATCGCGATAACTCTGCCATGACCCAGACTGTACAAATCTTAGGGTCTCTTGACGATGAAAGCTCTGTACATGTGCAGCAAATCGATAAACTCCAATTTACCAACGTCTGTCATCTGACAAGAACTATTCTCCACCAAGCAAAGGTCTCCGAATCAAGACAATAACAGTATCAAGCTTGTCAAGTACAGCTATTCGCTTCCACAAACAAGAATCGGTCGCAGGGATTCTGTCGTTGCACAGTAGCTATGCTATGTAGACGAACTCAGAGTTCAGACGCGAATCACAATCCATTCAGCACCGAACGGTCACTTAAGAGTACATGAGCAATAATAGCTCACGAATTCCGTATTCTAGTACACTCACCTAGAACCGCGATGTCCAAGGAAGAACACAGTAGACTACAGGCGACCCTTTATTAGTTCTAGATAAATAACAATGATGTGTGAAAGAGCGGCTGCTGATGTACTAAAGGTATCACGCCGTCTGCTCCGGGACAACAGCCGCATTTGTTGATTGACGAGTAGTAGATAGAACGCTCTGAATTCCAGCCAGACCATCCTTCCACACAAGCAAACGTCGTTCAAGGACCTCCCATTGTTCTAGAGCAAAGGAACGCGGTGAAGCCCGGACAACGTGTAGTGCTTGGGTCGATTGTGACAATTTGCCTGAAAGCAGTCCTGCTCGTATAGCTGACAAAAAGTAAGTAATATACGTAAGCGTGTATTACCAACTGCATGCCTTACCATCAATTACCCATTTCTCCACCTCATGCGGTTCGATTTGTAAGGCTGAAGCTATCTCATCGTATAAAATATTATGGCCAATTTTGGAGAAACCGATCTCTGATAGGAGGAGGAGACGCAGCTTCCGCTCTAGTTGAAGTGTGTCCAGTCCTATAATGGGTCACATCAGCTCTGCGTATATGGAAAGATGCCGAAAAACCCACGGTATTCGTCTAAGATAGGTTTATTATTCTGCTGCCAGGCTCTAAAATCTCCTAAGCCATGCTTATTAAAGATGACAAGAAGATCCAACAGCTCGTTTGATCCGAGGGCTTGGACGCTCTCCAACTCGAGTACTGAATTGAAGTAGAATATCGATGGAATTCGAAGAGCCGATGCGATAAGCTCCAGGCTCGGGGTCACAGATGCTGAAGTAGGTAGCGATCGAACATGCGATATTGAAAAGGCAAAGGCCGTCTCGCTGAGAAGGCAACGTCGATTAACGAATGACAGCAAATGAATCGAAATTGTTCCCACAATTGACCGACAGAAGCGAACGCATCTGCAATGCTTTTCAAGAAATCGCTCTTTTCTTCCGCAGAAGCATCCCATTCAGTTAACCATCTATCCACATCAGTAGCTGTGAGTCGCAGACTTTCTAGCTCGTCGTTCTCCTGCGCGACTTTTAACAGCGTCTTGCATACAGAAAGACGAGCCGGCGACGTGCGTGGAATGATGTTGAATAGATTGGCCAATCTGATGAGCATCAACAACATTTCATAAGAAAATGAATAGAATGGGAAAAACGTACATTCGATACTTGAGAGATGATTGTTCAGTAGTGACTTGCTGCGAAATGACTGTGACTAGTTTTGACACGTTCTTCTGAAGCTTTAGCGAGTCCGGGGAATTTAGAGCGAGCAAGTGGGAGAAAAGAAGATTATAAAAGCCCTCGATTTCTTAAGCGAAAGGGATGACATTATCAAGCTGAAAGATACAGTATCAGTTCAAGGCCACGTACCTCTTTCTGACCCATCGCCTAAGTCGTCTAGAGCATCGATCACTTTGGAAATCAGGTCCCTTTTCCTCCCTTCATCCTCATCGATCGTCTTTTGGTTCTCTGATGACTTGAGAGCGTTGATAAAAGATTCTTTGAAGGTGCCACGCTCGGACTCTGGTTTTGTTTGAGCAACGTAATCCACGAGTTCTTGAATCTACCCTTGTTTCAGAAGCAGAAATGGTGCCTCCGACACGCACAGTCGCTTACCTGCTCCTCGTAAGTCCCTTCCGCGAACACCGAGACTGAATCTGCCTGTGCCATAGCTTGACTGGACTGGATTTTAAAGTATTTGGAGTGTTATAAGAAGTACTTAGCAGAGTACACAAAATTTCGGTGAAGTCATCCTCCCTTGGAGAATGATTCTCACGCTCATACAAATAATATCATGTTACCACCTCAAATCTCTCCCAGCCCCGATTACTCCCTGGAAACTTATTGGTGCTCGCACATGATATGAAATGCAGATGCTATAAGTATAAGTGTGTGCGCGCAACAGTCAAAACGGGAAACTGATCCCATGCGGGTCTTATGCATGTTGTGTTTGCTAAACATAGACAAGCGAGCGACGTGTAAGCCAAGGCATTATCCTGGTCCCATATTGGTCGCAAAACGCAATTATGCTTCGCAAAGTCGTACTGCTCGCACGGTGTGCATTCTTGTATTTAAGAACTTCCAGCCTCCGTTATCGTGCAATCTTGTTTCCTCTACCCATTGGCTTCTTGGGACCTAGGCAGCTCCGTGATGGACTTGCTCCTGAGCTTGCTCGTATGGTCGCTCTTTTCGGTTCATTGTTGTCTATCCTCCCCCTCTAGTCCCCTGGTCAACGATGTAGGCAGGTTAAAGGAGCGAATTTCAAATCCCCGTGATTGGACAAAAGGAATACGAGCTCCGCCCGATCAGATCTTAGAGCTCAAAATCGCACTTCCTCAGCCGTCCTTCCATGTTCTGGAGCAGCACTTATATGAGGTCAGTGACCCTGAACACGCTCGATACGGCCAACACCTATCGAAAGCGGAGGTAGAGGCACTTGTCGCACCGCACCCGGAAAGCGTCACTTCCGTGGACAGTTGGTTACAGTCTCATGGAATAGACGTCGATGATCTTGTTCGCACGCCTGCTAAAGATTGGGTTACTGTACGTATTCCAGTCTCCCAGGCAGAGATGATGTTGAGCACTGTAAGTTCATGGCCATTCTTTGATCGAAGTGAACTCGTACTGAAATACTGGGCAAACGAGGAATATCACATTTGGACTAACGAAGAAAGTGGCGATACGGTCGTTCGCACTCTCCAGTACAGTGTACCAGAGCAAATATATGATCATGTGGAACTGATTCAGCCCACGACAATATTTGCTCGCATGAAGAAGCAAAGAACTACCTTCCGTTGGTCGAGTCATCAAGACATAACGCCATTTAACCACACGAAAATCACTCTGCCTAATGGAATATCTATAGATGCAAGTTGCAATACTACTGTTACGATTGACTGCTTGTTGGAACTTTACAATGCGGTCGGCTTCAATGCATCTGGTACTATTGGAAATCAAATCGGCATAACTGGCTATCTTGAGCAATTTGCAAATATCGCCGATCTGCAACTATTCTATGCTGACCAGAGACCCAAAGCTCTGAATTCATCTTTCAAATTTTTATCCGTTGCTGGTTCGTGTCATCCCTTCTGCATAGCATGCTCCATATTCATGTCGCTTTCAGGTGGACAGAATTCACAGAACGTATCTGAGGCTGGAGTAGAAGCCAACTTGGACACGCAGTTCGCATTTGGTCTTACTTTTCCAACGCCCTCAACATTCTTTTCAACCGCCGGAAGTCCTCCGTTCCTTCCCGACATCGGTACCCCGACAAATACGAACGAACCATATCTGACTGTTGGTCTTTTTGCATGCATTCTGGAAGGTTGCTTACATCGTTTATTTTAGTGGCTTGATTTTGTTCTTGCTATGGATAACCCTCCTCAGGCTATTTCTACTAGTTACGGGGACGACGAACAAACAGGTACGATCTACCATTCCTCTTCCGTGGTTCATAATTTACGGTGTTTAAGCTAGTTCCGCAAAGTTTCGCCCAGCGTGTATGCAACAGTTTCGCTCAACTTGGTCGGTAATGTACCGATTCATGATTGAACATCTCAGTGACTATTGCGCCACAGGTGCCCGTGGTGTAACTCTCACTTTTAGTTCTGGGGATGGCGGAGTCGGAGACGGAGATCCAGGTACATCGAAGACATTCTCATATGAGTTCGGTGCTAATCAATCGCGGCGCGTAGACCCAGCGACTCAAGAATGCATCACCAATGACGGACGTAATGCGACTGAATTCATACCAGGTTTTCCCGCGAGTTGTCCTTTGTGAGTTGCACGTTGATAAGATAACATTTGCTAATTGTTTCACAGTGTGACATCGGTAGGCGGCACTATTTTCATCCCTGAGGTAATCTAAGCGATTCATATAGAAGCATTTTCACTTCCTTACAAGTTTTCAAATAGGTTGCAGTCGACTTCTCCGGAGGAGGATTTAGCAATTTCGTAAGAGATGATCAATACTGACGCTAAGCAAAGCTGAGTCCTCGTAATCCAGTTTGCTCGTCCTGCATATCAAGACACAGTGGTTCAAGCCTACTTAGACGCGCTTCCGAAAGGGACGTATGCAGGACTCTTCAACCCGTAGGCTTTTTCCGATTCTAAACAGCTTCTGTTGCGTTACTGACGACCTTCCTTTCTGTAGCAAAGGAAGAGCAAGTCTTTCTCTATAGTTACTGAATACTCTGCCGTCCTTACTGATTTTTTAACTAGGCTATCCCAGACGTCAGTGCACTAGCCGATAACTTCAAGATTTTCTTCCAAGGACGGGCTGGCCTCATAGGTGGGACATCTGCGTCATCTCCGACGTTCGCTGGGTTCGTTGCCCTACTAAATGACGTCCGACTTGCGAATGGAAAGCCACCTCTGGGATTCCTGAACCCGTTCCTTTATTCCCTTGGTAAATTCGGGTTCAATGACATAACTGTTGGAAATAATCCAGGATGCGGTACCCCAGGTAAGATCGTTCTTGAATTTCCCTCTATTGAAACTGTCATCAATTACATGTGTTTAGGCTTCAACGCAACGGTCGGCTGGGATCCAGGTAAGAAGCCGATTTGATCCCTGGCGCATAAGCAAGAGACTTACCTTACTCCATGATTTAGTCACTGGGTTCGGAACACCCGACTTCGGTAAGCTCAAGGAATTGGTTCTCTTGTAAGATTGTGGATATACGAGTTCTTCGTTCGTTTGTACGAATACAAACCATCTTGTCATATTACATATGGAGGGATATCCCATTGAACTCGCACCGTCGGCACGGTGCCCAAAGATGCAAACCAGGTATGAGCCAATATTTCTCCTATGTGTCCTTAAACAGGACGAACTTTTCGAGCTATTTCTACATCAGATTGTACGAGGTTATCGACGCATTACTATGAAATGTAGTCGCCTCGAAACAAAGAGATGCAATTCACACCATGTGCAATGTCCAGTACAGCACAAAAACATGCGGAAGAGAGTGACATAATGATGTTAGAGCATTGGAAATTTCCAGGAGCATTTTTGTGCCATTTCTCACTAAGTACATACACTCGTCACATTATGGCTGAAAATTCGCTTTGTTATTTATCTTTGTCGCACTTGACGTTGTTATCCCAAACCATCCACTTATTCGTGAGCTCACTACCCCAGCTCCTCTTGCATGACAAGGCCGATAGTTACCGGCTAGCGGTCAGCAGCCCGCAAGGTAATTAGAAATGGCCGTCTTCTCAGCCGAGTCGACGGAAAGGTCGTAATAGTGCTTGACCTGAACGTAAGCGCGGACGTACGTGCATACGAAGCTGGTCTGCGTCGGGACCCACTCTGCAGGATCCCTGTCACCTTTAGAGCGGTTGCTGCTAGCGCTCACGGCGAGGAGCTGCGGGCGCGTGACATCGTTCGCGAAGGCTTCGCGTTGAGAGGCGGTCCAGCTCCGCGCACCAGAGACCCATGCTTCCTTTAGAGGTACGAGATGATCCTATGTGCAAACCTCGTTCATCAGTTTTCTGGTCTCTTCATTACGAAATTGGGCTCATGAGGCAAACCAGACTTACGATATCGAAGGTACTTGGATCGGTGGTAGTAGTCCCGTCATAGGAAGAACTCCAGGAGCCTGATGTTGACTGGCATGCGGCATCGGTGACGACATTTGTACCGTCACGCTTCAGAACGGCTACACAAAAAGGTCCGATGAGCTAGTTCGTAAATGAACAGAGTGCGTAGAGCCGACAACGCACTTTCACGCGTGTCGCAGTTCCCAGAGACTGAGTAGGAATCAGAATTTTCTTTTCCCTTGTGGTCCGTGCAATGAGAACTCACTGGTAATCCAAGTGTGGAACTGGTCCCGCTCATAAGCTGGCGAGTTTACTTCAGCAGACACAGTCACTGCAGAGATATCAAATTATTAACCAGATCGCTGAACAGCGACGACGACATGACTCACGTTCTGAAAGGTACGTGCGAGCGGTGGCAGCCGAGATCGGAGTCGGCAGAGCACGTATGTATAGAGGTGCAGCATAAGCCTGCCCAGCAAGTGACAAAATGGTTCCGCCGAGAACAGAGAGGGGAACAAGGTTCACGGAAAACATCTTGCTGAGTTAGCTATGGTCAGCTAGCACCCGAGTCTCCTGAACGACCAGGCTTGCAGAGTCATTATACGGATGCCCGCCTTTATATATCCGCGAATATTTAGGCCTCGAGGATCGTTGATCGTTGACGAAAGTGGGAAAGATCGTGGAAGCAAAGGAAGTGCCATCGTTCCTGGACGTAGAGAATAAAAAGGAGCGCATGCGTTGATAATACGCATGTGGTAGGCTAGCAGATAAGAGAAGAAATATCTTGGCCAGAACGTATTGCAAGGCTCTGTGATACACACGTGTTTGGTGATGGAACCATATATGTCTGGAAGCAAGTTCACAACAACACATGGACAGTGAGCAGTTTTGTATGACGTGTCGAGTCGGTCATGATGATAATGGCGAGTACACGAACCTATGTCAAATCTGCTGGTAAATCAGCGGAGCTCAGCTGCTCCTCGAGACTTAGACCTAGCGATACGCTAGTATAAGAGATAAACACGAGCTTTTCTGATGCGAATTTGGTGTTAAATAGTTGATAACGATATCATAAGCCTTGGAAGCAGACGACGTTAAGGTTATAGAGATAAGATCGTGAATTTTCACAAGCATGGATCCGTAGCACCAGTTTGATAGCAATCTATTAGTCTTGTCGTCACGCTGAAGCATGCGGAGCGCAGAGGCGATCATTGTACAGTACATGTACAGTGAAATCGGGCCTTACCACTAGTTTGTTTACGGCAATCATCACGTGTTCTAATTTCTCCCATCTTTCGTTACCCAAGTTACACGTTCGCAACTCATCCCATTCTCTTGCGCAACGCCTCATATCCGATAATCAAGCTGACGATGTCGTCCGAAACCTCCGAAGTCGTGTCCTTCAAGAAGCGAAGTAGAGCATCAGCCCGCATTCGTGATCGTTCCCAGAAGCCAGAGCTTGACATTACTCGACCTACCTCAGAAGAACCAGAGGTAGTTTCAGACGAGGACCAGAACCTTCCGTGCGTCCTTCTTTTCTTTATACAGCTGTTGACACACTTTGCTCATTAAAGCTAGCTTAGACGACCTTATCGAGCTGCGCAAACTCCGGCGAGCGCGTGAAGGCATTGATGTCACGAAGCTCAACAAGGGTGAACCTAGGAAGCGGAAGAAAGCTGTTGAAGATGGAGCAACGAGTACACCTGCTGGACTCATAAAAAGAGGGATTGATGATGTAGAGTGAGGCTGTCGCACAGCTCAAGCACTGATGATAACTGATCGCAAAGTCAAATAGTGAGAAGGAACGAGAGGAGAACAAAGCTCGACGAGCTGTACGCACAAACAACTTCACGCAGCAAACAAATGCTCTGGACGTCGATAAACATATGTAAGCTCCTTTAGTCCTAAGCTGCTAATAAAAGCATGTCACTGACGTTTCTTTTAGGATGGCATACATCGAAGAGAACATCAAGAAACGGCGTGGCGAGCGAGGCGAAAAGATCGAAGACGATCAAACTGCAAAGCCATTCGATCCTCAAGAGGAGCTCTTCCGCCTACCAGAGAGGCTTAAGGCTCAAGGTGCTACGAAAGTACAAGAGGAAGGAAGCGTAACAAACAGCTTGTCCATGCTTACAGCTATTCCGGAGGTGGACTTGGGCATGGAGTGCGTATCTGATTCATATGTGCAAGATTCAGACTAGCTCATATTCCTAATGCGCAGTGCACGATTGAAAAATATCGAGGAAACAGAAAAGGCGAAGCGTCTAATTGCCGTTGCGAAGAAGGAGAGGTCAAAGAACAATACCGACGAGGAGGCATTAGCTAGCACACGTTGTAAGCTCCCCATTGCCCTTCTTTCGGATAGGTGACTGACTGATAGTAATGTGAAGTCTACAAACCGAACCTCAAACAGAAATCCGATGCGGACATCATCCGTGATGCTAAGCTCGAAGCGATGGGATTACGTCCAGACGATTACGAGCCCCGTCGACATCATGAGAAGGTCCAGACTGCTACTGACGAGTTGGTAAGCGGACTTTTCCAGATTCCTATTTATGATGTTTCTGCTTCTTATCTCACTGTTCTCATATCTGTATACTAATCGAACCCGTAGGTTATGGAACGATTCAAGAAAAGGATGCGCAAGTAATACACATTGGATATTCCTGTATTTTTTGTGTACCGTGTCGCGTTAGCAATCCATCTCATATTATCAGACCTTACAATGCAGTGAAGGTCTTGGCCTATATCGTCATTTCATGCGAGTCCAGAGCAGCTACTATACACAATCATGAATCAAACCGCTCGTCATTATCACGAAAAGAGGCGTAGAAAAACTGAGAAGCCGTCATAAACTCGAACGTGACGTTCTCCCCAAAAATAAACACCAACTCGCAAAGCTAGAAAAGGACAAAAGCTGGAACATGCATAAACTGGTGATGAAAGAGAGGAAACCAAGTCCTGAGGCGATGGAATGGAGGTATCTCTATTGCGCAGCTCCATCTAGAGTAACGTTCGAACGTAAATTTTCTCCAGTAGGCGAAACAGACCGAGGGGTGGGCAAGCTCGTAGGTGCCTCCTGAGGGGGAACTGAAGATGACGAGCTCTCTTGATGTTGTCGTTCTGACGTGAACATCCGGTCAGTAGCAGTGGCAGCGGACCAAGCGTCAAACGCCTGCAACTCTCTTTCAAATCCGTCATCCACCTCACTCTCTGGGCGTAGAAGCGAAGAAGGTATTGCCAAATGTCTCGCTAACGGGTCTGGGGGGAATATTGAATCTCCTGGAGGAAGCATCATTTCTGGTGCTTGTATGCCTCCGCGGCGCAGCGGAATCCCAGAAGCAGTTGGTGCAGGTGTGTGGTTCCGCCACTCTGCAAGTGTCCCTCCGAGCAGGGGATGAGGATTAGTCGAGATATCGCCATTTTCAGGGGATTCGTAAAGAAGACTCGAGCTACGCGACAGAGCAGGACGAGTTGGGTTAGCAGCCGCAGTACGTCCAGGCTGCGTTTCTTCTGCTTCTGTGGAAGGAGATGGAGACGGGACACGAGTGGTATTGTCCCGCGTTGAGGGACTGGGTGGGTCAAATAATGTGGCTCGAGGAAGGTCGTAAAACGTCGACGAAGCCGGTGGCTGAATCTCCGCCAGACGTGTACTAGGAGCTCTTAATATCTGAGTGTCTTCCGAAGCAGCTCTGTCTCGACCTTGAAGGAGCTGCCTGTGGCTTGAGCGTCTACGCGCCGCAAACTCTGAGAACTCTGACGCCAGTTCAGGCATCTGCACTCTAGCACGAAGCGGTTGGTACCTGTAATTACGGCCCCCATGGCCAGTCGCAGGGCGCCCTAAGGACGACGTATTGTTAGACGGATTACTATTGGTGCTACCAGCTCCTGAACCGAATACGGAAGTCCATCTTCTCGTGCCTGCAGGTATAAAATGACTATGTGGAACTGGCAGATGCCGTCCTGGTATCGAAGTAGCCCCTTCGTAAGGTCTGTGGGCCACAGAAGGGTCATCTGTACGGCCAGTTGTGGGCATCGTTGGTGCTGGTGGGTACCCACGTGGATTCCCCATCTGTCCTCCATTGTTGTAAACATCATACAGAGCCGAGTCAATTCGAGCGCCTTCAATTCCGCCCATCCCATCTCCAATACCGTAATCATCTTCGTCAGAATCAACCGGCGTATACAAAAACCCGGGCACGCCATTCAAGTTCGTGGTCGATCTGTTTCTAAAACGGTTGTATGGTGCAGGGTGGTAGGTCCCGCTTAAGGCGAGTGAATGCAGACTTTCGGAGGTATGCTGGGAGATAAGTCGTTTGTCTTCGACTGAGGATCGCGTTCGACGGTCAGCTAGCTCCTAATTAAAGGTCAGAACACATATTTGGCATATACTGAGCCAGGGCGCACACCTTGAGTAGGATCTCAATCATAGTAACCACGAAGGTATCCTCCTCGTCCAGGTTCTCTACGAAGCCTTCGTAGGACAGCGACGGTTTGGTCTTTGCATCATGCTCCTCTCTGAGCTTCCTGATTGCACCAGCACTAGACAGAAAAAAGCGTGGAGATGCGTCAGTTGCTGCTGTTGTAATAATAAAACACACTTCTTTCTCACATAATAGACTCTATCTTCGTGACGAGCACTTCATCAGTATGTCTGAGCGTCCTGGAGAGGGATGAGTATGCGGTATATTGAGAGAGGAAGAGTGAGCTCACCAGCGACCCATGGGAGCTTATATGGTAGGAAGCAAGAGATGGTCTCGTCTGGGAGATTTCCATGGGCGGGCGAAACCCGTCGCGCGGCGGGACCCTGAATGTCACCGTGGGAGATTTCCGTTGCTCACACAGCCTCGTGACTAGGGACGCACAATAAATGGAGCCACATAATCAATTCAATTATAACGAAAATGGGCATGTACACAACAAAACCAGACCAGAATAAATACCCCGACTCTAGATTCACAAAACTAGAAACTAGCCCCTATTCTGTTCCGCTCCCGGAGCCATTGAGCTCTCCTACTTCTGAACCTGTACCATTCTGGATTGGTTTGCTCTGACCGTTCTGAGTACTTGGTGTCGCTGATCGAGCTCCCCCACGGTCTCCTCGAGAGCTCAGCAAGCTCTGGAAGAAGTTTTGTAGAACCTCGTGCTGACTCTGCCCGGGAGGAGCAACTGGAACGCCCGCGAGGCCAGAAGCTCCTACTGGTCTGCTTGATGTTGACTGTCCTAGAGTTGAGCTGGCTAAACCGCTCGACGTACGAGCTGGCAAGTCCTGAACGACAGAATACGTTTTCAGTATTCGGACACCCGACATCGAATGAAAGGTTCTCACTCTTCTTCCCGGCTTCCTATCAGCAGCCGCACCAGTCGAGAACCCGCCTTCCATTTCACTAAGCGCTCGTTCGACATTCGGTAAATTGAACGAGCTGCTGCCCATTGGCCCGACGATGCCCGCTGCAATTTGCCCGGGCATTTCATTCTGATTCCGGAATGCCGCACGGGGATCACGATCGCCCTTCTTCGCGTTTTCATCATAGTGTTTCGCGAGAAATGATTGCTCAGGCATTGGCTCAAGTAACGGTGGTAAAGGATGAGGCTTCGTGAACAATTAGATTCTTTCGCCCCCAAAAATGATTTAGCCACGACCTACCTTGATTCCACGGTCTGGTACCAAATCTGCGTACAGTGCTTTCGCACCGCGTTCAGCTCCTTTACCGTCATTAGGGGTCGATTCATCTTGCAAATCATTCTCCCAAGCGTCATTCCAGAGTTTCGCGTCAAATCCGTCCCTCAGCACAGCAATCTTGCCCCAGCTGTCCCAGCCAATAGGTACGAGAATATGATCCCGATCAAGAATGTTCGACTTCTCGGTAAAAGGGAATGGATTGCGATGAAGGGCGACCGACTCAGTCGAGGAGAGACCAGGAGATGGAGCTGGGGGTACGAAGAGCATGTGCAATGCATACTGTCGGAGCCGTTGAAGAGTCTGAGGAGTTTGAGTTGTGTAAAAGAGGGCAGCACCATCTATAGTAAGAAACCTGAATTAGCACGGCTCAACCGTAGTGAACCTTTCCCTAACTCACACTTCAAGCAAATGACCCGAAGCACTTGCATAATGCCATCCGTCTGTTCCTCCCATTCACTTCCCTTGCCTTTGACCATTCCACCCATTCCAGCCGAGCCGCCTACAAGAGGATCTCCCTGGTCGTCAATCAAGTCTGCTTTCGCACAGACAACAATAATCGGTACCCCAGATGTATTATGTGTGAGGGTTCCAGGTCCGAGTGGTAAGAGGGTATCGTTCACAGTTGATGTTGTGGGTATACTATCTGAATTGGGCTCTGTGTATCGTTGAATATAGGATTGTACTTGAAAAGAGAACGGCTGTAAGTACATTGGCCGGATAGATACAGGGGTTTGGAATAACGTACGCCTTTCCCTGTTTTCTTCTCGCAAGACCTCAAGATCGCGTGAACCATCACCTTTCACCCAGGCTTCGACCCAAGCAAGCCATATACGGAGCTGTGAGACGAATGTCCATGGTTTTGTCCAGTCAAGCACGATCATAACTGCGCTGTGAGGTAGCGCCGTGCGCGGAGGAACGAAGTGCGGAAGAAGAGCTAGATGCGGCGAAGCAGAACTCGGCACGGTATACACGCTCAGTCGTGCTAGAGTATCTGTCCGAAAGATTAGGTCCTTAATTCAAATTACTATGAGGAAAGCAAGCGTACCTTCATCAGCTTCATCACGCACGTCCGCCCAATCATACCCAACAGCAAAGTCCTGTTGCCCTTCTTTATCTTCTACCAATGGCTTCTTAAGGAGCGCAGCTGAAATCGTAGATTTACCAGAAGATGGCTCGCCTAGAAGTAATATCTGTTTGGAGGGGATGGAACGTGAGGTGGATACGGAGTCGAGGATGGATGACCAGAGATCTTGAGGAGGTTCTTCTGGGGAAGTCGGTCGAGAGTCTTCGACAGGCATTTATATAGGCAAAGGAAGTCTGTTCTTCCGCTGGACTTGTAGTTGAAGAAGAGAGTAAGACAAGGGAAGTGCGTCGGTGCGAGTAGGTGTATGTATGAAAGGAAGTTCGAGGCGGCAAGACGCGTCGCGTCGATTGAAATAGAATTTCTCGTGTTGTCCATTCCGATCATCTCTTGGCCTTATCACTTGCTCGTAATATACGAGACAAAATGAACACAGTAGCAGCTCTCCCAAAACATACAATACATGAAGAAAATGGCTTCCGAAGGATCGATGTCAACGACTGGAGCATCTCAGCAACTACAAGGCCTATTGTCTCTGCCTCCGAAGCAGACGCACTTCAGCGATCGCTCGGCATCCCATTACCAGAAATGACTTTTGGTCGTAACAAGCTAGAGTTACGCCATGATGCAAGTGGTTGGACATATACTTTCGATGTTGAGAATGCATTGCGTGGTGTGAAGAATGGTGAACTGGGACCAGGAGATGGCGCTGTTAAAGTCGGCTATGCGGATGCGTGGCTTAAGAGTCGGTGAGCGTGCGTCTCCTTCATTAGGGTATAAGGAAGTAATCAAGGCTGAAAGCTTTGCAGAACAGAACCTGGATCGGCACTTCCGATGCCTAAGACGGTGCCCACTAAACCGTATGACTGGACATATACCACCTCATATATAGGCCACGAAGGCGAGAGAGCTGAGACGCAGTCGACATTTGTCCCTGCAGAAACAGATAACCCAGCGCACACGATCCCAATCGCAGAGTTGATGAGACCGGATCCGATCCTCTTTTACGCTGAAATCCCTCTCTTCGAGGATGAGTTGCATGACAATGGATCATCGCATCTAATCGTTCGCATTGTTGGTGTCACTTGAATCCTGATCTGATCTGATAGTATGCTCAGTTCCGCTTGATAGAGGGTTATGCCAGGATGCATCTTTATCCTTTCGCGTTTCACAGCTCCGCTGTAGACAACGTCCTTTTCCGTACATTTGACACCCGACTATATCATTCATTCACTAGCTCTCCTCCGCTAGTTATCCGAGAATCAAGCGGTTGGGAAGCTCCGTATGAAGCTGTCCAAAATGTGCGTTATTACATTTTTACTAATTTGCCTTGGATTTATAATTATGTGCTTTCTTAGTTTTTACCTAAGAGAAATGACCTGTCTCCCTTAACGGATGCCAATTTCATTGCGAAGACACTTAGTACTCTTCCAAGAAGCAAATCTCAAGGAGAAGGAGCAGGAACTGGGTGGAGAGCACTTGGGACGAAGAATGAAGTTGCTATACTGCAGCCTACTTCATCTGTTCCCTGATCTGACCTGATAGATATTATCCAAACAATAGTGCTGTCTGTCATTTGCTTTTGTGAAGAAAAAATGGAAGTAACTTACTGAGTGAGGCGTTGTGTTTGTGTCTATTTACACTCCGCTATAATAGGCAATTTCTGTGTGGTAAACTTTTCCTTCTTACACTTTCCTTTCCAACTTTTATGACAGTATGGATGTCTCTGGGATACTAGCAGCTCAAGCAGAGCGTCAGTAAGTACTTTGGATATGACTTTCATGAATAAGTCGAATAAACTTCATCATCTAATCTTATAGTAATACCGTGACTGTTGAGAAAGACACGGAACTGCAGCTCGATATTGGCTATTTGACGATTACTGACCCAAACCCCATTCCTGCCGAGGAATATAAGTGCGTAATAACTTCCTCGATAAAGCAAAGAATGGTATTCAACTCTTCATTCGTCGCCGTATCGAAGTCGCGACCTCGAAGCGCATCTCCAATCAACAGCACGAGACGGCGTGCAAGTCCTCCTCTCCGCTCTCCTACAACTTCCAACACAGTCCACACCAGACGGTCCACTCACGCTCCTCCCGCCTCCAACGACGCTCCTTCCTCGCGCCAAGCCATCACCCAAACTCAAGCCACCAACTAAATGGGAACGTTTTGCAGCTGCGAAGGGTATACAGAAGAAGCGCAAGGACCGGAAGGTATGGGATGAGGAACGCGGAGAGTGGGTCGCGAGATGGGGGAAGGATGCGAAAAACAAGGAAGGGGAAGGCCAGTGGATTACGGAAGTCAAGGCGAACGCTGGTACGTTTATATTTTTTCCACCTACTTTTGCTCCCTTCCCGTCGCCTTGCTCTTCCCTTCATATTATCTATATTCTATCTCATGCCTAATCCTTGTCCTTGTAGATGTTGATGCCAATCCCGAGAAGGAACTTCGTGATACTCGCAAAGCGCGCGTAACGAAGAACGAGAAACAACAATTACAAAACCTTGCAGCTGCGACCCGCGAATCACGCAAATCCGAAATCGAGCGCACACTTGCAACGACTCGAGCAAGTACGGCCAGCATGGGGAAATTCGATCGTACACTGGAAGGGGAGAAGAAAAGTCGCGGTGTTAAGCGAAAGGTAGGCAGGCTGTTATCTCACTTCTCTGGCTTAAGTCATGACTCCATACTGATGATGCTGTATGCATGTATCTAGTTCGATCCCACAGAACGTTCTGTCGAAGAGGAGAAGAAGGCATCACTTGCTCTCATTTCCAAGCTCAATAGTTCAGGCAAAAAGAGTAAAGGTGGAGGTGATGATGTACTTAATGTACGGAAAGCGATTCGTACTGCGAGCAAGGGCAAAGGTAGCATCGCTCTGGCGCAAGAAAAGTCCTCGAAGAAAGGCTCAAAATCAAGGTCTGGGAAGCGATGAGCGTTCTATCCACGTCCTCTCGCTCAACTTTGTTATTGGGTCTTCCACATTCACAATTAGCTATCATTACATTGATCTAGGCTAGGAATCCAGATGTATTGCCCAGCTAAAAAAAGTATTCTATAATACATAATAGCGTCCGCAAAACTAAAGCGTGCTATGAGCTAGATCGGCGCCGGCGGTAGCCTGTCAAACTTCGCCTTGCCGTTGTCCAACCATTCCTTCTTCACTACATCCTTCCTATGGTCACAATAAATCCTAAACACCAACTTCACAGTGCTCTCACTGACACCAGCAACATCACAAAGATCCTTCATCGTCAATGGGATGCCGAGTAACTGCGTGGTGAAGTAAATCGAACCGCTGGCAATCGAGATGGGACTCCGCCCATCTGTGAATGCATGCTCCTTTCCGGTCGAGATGATCTCGGAAGCAGTCGACTGTACTAAGTGGGGTAAGCCGAGATGATTGCAGTACCGAGCCAAGAGATCCTGCGGGTTCGTCGTCGTCGCAGAAGGATCTGGCTTCAGATTCTGCGTGTTGCTCCCCGAACCGGCGGCGGCAAGATTAAACGCCTTTTCAAGTGTCTTATAGCATTGACCGAGTGTCTTCTTTGACACATGGGTCAGAGTACACATCTCGCGGAACGTGCGTGGGACGTGCGCCTGCCGACAGGCGATAAAGATGCATGCGGCAATGACCGCGTCGAGGCTCTTCCCTCGTAACAACTTTTCCTCGTCCGCACGCTTGTACAGCTGCTTCGCAATATCGCTAATCGTCTTTGGTAGCGAGAATTGATCGCACCAACTAGAAATATCGCGGAATGCTTGCAGCAAGTTGCGCTCTGAGCGTGAACTTTGTGCGCGTGATGCTGCCCTTTGCAGTTCACGCGCTACTCCAGATCCGCCATCGCGGAAACTGATAACAGTGTCGAGCTGTTCCATACCCTCCATCAAAGGATCAATAGCAGCTCCGACACGAGATGGGTCATCACCCTCATCATTTGCAAATGTCTAAGTCACGTAAAAACGGTGGTAAAATCAAAGTGGCTCAAGCAAGAGATAACTGAAGAATAGCACTTACACGCCATTCGCTCCGCGTATCAACGACACGGTCACCCAGAATGAGTCCACAGCTACCACATACAAGGTCGCCACTACCAAACTCCTCGATGATGTTCGGATTCGGGTCGCGACATTCTGGACAGACGAGGCGCACTGCCAGATCTGGGCCGTAAGCGTTTTTTGGAAGCTGAGTCTGATGCGGCGCAGCAAGCGGGAACGGTTGCGCATATGCCATGGTGAAATCGACTCAAATAATGTGATAGAGCGGCTTGCGACGACTTTGCGTGTGGTTACAGGCGGGCTGACTCTGGGCGCCCAGTCGAGATAAAAGAATGTAAAAGGCGAGCTTAAGCTAGTTAAAATATTCAATCATGGTTCAAACGACGTCCTCGCCGTCGCTTTCTACTTACCAGAACCCAGTGGGATTGAACGATGACAGTGAGCAAATGTGAGATGACCGTTGATGGTGGTCGCTGACAAAGTGACGAGGAGCAAACAAAGGAAATCACACATCTTAATAATGTCACTTTGGCACACGTGACAAAAGGTGGCTCACCAATTCAAAGACATTACCCACCTAAAAGAAATTTCAAGCTCTTTATTTTCCAAAATGAACGCCAAGACATAAGAAAATTGGTCATAAACAAAGCATGTTGTGATACAGCTTAGGTCTGCAAGGGAATACAGGCCATATTGGAATCAAAACCAAGAAGGCACGATTGCGAAAAGGAATAATAATCGAGCAGATTGAGAACAGCGGATTGAGAGGAAAACGGAGATATCATGAGTAAGTATCGTGCATGTGATGAAGTCAATTGGTAGTGTGGATGAGTGGACGAAAGGTGTATGATTGTATAAGGATGCGTGTGAAAAGTCAAAACAGCTCAAATTTGAGTGAAAACAAAGTTGTGACATAAGCGGACAAGGCGAGGCGAAACAGAAAACAAAGCGAGGAGAGAAGGGATCAAAATTATTTAAGTGTACAAAAGACGAAAGAAGTTTAAAAGAAAGTTCAACGAAATTAAGCCTAGTAATATACTGGAGGTTGTTGACGCGGGTCCGTATTGTACGGGTCGTACTGAGCAGGCTGCTGAGGCATTTCGATGTACGGGTAGTACTGCTCCGGATAGTAGTACTGCTGCTGATACGGCGGATATCCCATAATCGACGGCTGTTGAGACTGAGGCGGTACCTCACTCCCAGGTGACATCGAGACAGCACCTTCAGAAGGCTGATACGTTGGCTGCGAAGCCACCCCGGCAACCATTCCCGACTGATAATACTCCGGCGCAGGTGAATACTCAGCATATGCGGAAAGCCCTGTGAAAGACGATGGCTGTTGCTGCTCCTGATTCGTCTCGCCATTTTGCCCGGCTTCGCCATTTTGCCCTGCCATTGATACACTGCGAAGATTCGATGGACGACGATCGCGCTTCACTCGAGTTTGACCTTCGTTAGCGTCGCTCGGCGCACGAATTTCGATGCGACTACTACTCTGACGTGGCAGCTGGAAAAACGGCTGCCCGGTCGATGGATCAATGAAGCCATTGATCGGCGGTGTGGACGGACCCGGAATAAAGTCACCGGACAGTGAGTGGTGATGCATGTGTCCAGGTATAAAGGGTATAGGGCGTGGATTATACATTGGGATTTGAGGTGGTGGGGTAGAATGCAAATATACAGGACGACCGGAAGCAACTTCGTACGTAAAGCCCTGCTGGTTGACAGCAATACCAGGTGGCAAAGCAGGATAACCATACGGAGCTGGAGAGTATGACGGAGTTGGTTGCAAGGGAGTGGGGAAGGAAGTCTGAATGGGAGGCGGAGGTATAACTGCGGGTATCACAGGTATTGCTTCTGGAGCGTGCTTGACAGTCTCCAAAGCAGGCTGCTCTGCTTTCATCGAGACGCCATTCAGACCTGTAAAAGATTTCTCGCTCAGCGAGTTGTCCCTCGTGAGAGCCGGGGTCGTCGTCACATCGCCTTGTCCAGGAGATTGGGCAGGAACAAGACGATCAAGACCTTGTTCCAATTGCACCGGGCGAACATATGTACCCTCCGTCTGCTCGATAGATGAGAACTGCAACGAGGATCCGGGGATAGACGTCTCTATAGGAAGATCCTCTGCAGTGGTGATTGACTCCGGTAGCTTGACCGACTCTGTAGAGACAAATACGTCTTTACCAGTTGGTAACTTCACCACAATCATTCTAGAGCCAGCATCAGTAAACGCAGTCATTTCTGACGGTGGCTGAGAGCGCAGTTCCGAAGCATCCTCAGAAGCATGTTCAGGAGCAGGTGCACGGATGACCTCCGTACCCTTCCCGGGCAGATGAATGCGATAACTAGCAGGTTTACCGTGCTTCGACTTGAGAGAGGGTTCGGAAAACAAGAAGCCCTCAAACTGCTTTGTCCAGACATGCTCCGGCTTCATTGTGAACCAAGGACGATCGGGTTGAGAACGAAGTCGTTGTATGTAACTCATGCGGGACGGTGTCGGTGACGACGTTGCCCGTAATGATCCACGGCCACGAGGAACGAATCCGCCCCGTGACGGTGAGGTAGGCGTTCCGTTCGCCATGCCTCTTGTTCCAGTCCTAGGCTTCACCGCACGCTTATGCGCCGCACGGCGCTGCTCCTCCTTTGCCTTCAGTTCTTCGAATCCGTCGTGTGTCCAGGCTTTCTCGACTGGCGGAACGGTATGGTCTGTTTGCGGACCATCTTCACCCGCATTGTGAAGTCCATCCTCTGAGCCATTGGATACAACAGGTCTTGGAGTCGCAGAGAAGCCGCCTCGCCCACGGCCACGCATGCCCCTCCCAATAAATCCTCCTCGTCCACGCCCTCGGCCTTGCCAACGACCTCTCCACCAGTCACTTAAGCTTCGCAGATCCTTCTGCATGAGTCTGTCGTCATGACTCCAGAATTCTCCAACCGTCGGTACGAAAGATGGATCGGATTGCAAGCGCTGCTGGTAAGCTTGTCTAGCAGAACGACCTCCCACACCACGAGAACTTGGACTCCCGCCACGCTGCGGCTGTTCAGTCCCGTGCCGAGCAGTCGTGTCCTCTTCCTTGTCTCCAGCGACATCTTCCGCACCCTGATGAGTCAGATGTGGCGATTCACCAGCAGCTAGTTCAGAAAAATCGATAACGGGAAGTGGTGCAGCACCGTTCGCACTTTCGGCCGTTACCATGTCTGACCAGTCATTGCCTGCATTAAAGAATGCAGGCGTAGAGCGTGGTGGTGATTGAGAGGCGTCGACAGCGTCCAGGCCTGACTTCTCACCCAAGCCATCGACCTCTCCAGGCGGAGGGCTCTGCGTCGTGCTCGGGGTGTCCGCACGATGTCGCCCGTTGTGCATGACAAGCGACTCGGACTCGGATTCTGCCTCTGAATCGGAAGCAGAGTCAGACGGTGTAAGGTCATCGTCTGTATCTGACACGTCGCTCATTGTCTCCCGCTCAATCTCATCATCACTCTCTACATGTCGCCTAGCTCTAGCAAGCCTTTTGTTTACTCTAGTCTTGTGCGCACGAGGCTGGGCCTTCGCGGACTCCGAACGGTGTGTTGGCTTCGAAGCCTCTTTTGAAGAACTTGGAGACGACTGAGAAACAACGACAGCGGGAGACATCTTGGACCTTCAAAGCTTAGAAACGAAGTCAGTAAATACAACAAACTAGTACTTGACCGTGATGAAATAGGATACATACGATTGGAGCAAGACACTTGATGGGATCGGAGGACCTGTGGCGGGTTAGAAAGCTGAAGTAAGCACACGACGACAAACGATGATAGATGAAGAGCGGGGGAAAGGATCGGAGAAAAGTCGTATGTGGGTAGTGAAAAGAAAGGCAAAGTATCGATGGTGATCAACAGCAAGTAGCTGTAGAGGGCTGAGAGTCGAGGAGGGAAGACGTCCGGTCACTGAGAAAGGAGCAGTGTCACCAACACCACAGTTTCCGTATATGGCTTATCACTCTCACGCTTACAGGCATAATTTTCCAGACTGTTCTTGTCTACATTTGTCTACTACCATTTTCATCTTGTGTTAAAAGATATCGGCCTGATATCATATCACAGCTGTTCATTTTATTGACTGAAAAGGTTTATGGGCTGTGGTACAGGGTTTGCTTCGCTTTGAGTCGAAAACACCGCTTTCGTCAGAGCCACGCCAGAAGAGCTGATTGACTCGTATGCCTTCATGAGCATGAAATAACTAAAGTACAGTACATAACTTGAACTCATAGCTAGCTCATCCGAGCCTTACGCAGTGCTATCAATTGACCTGATAGTTTGTTGCTTTCATTTCGCTGATAGGATCCGTCAGTCTCCGCATTAGGGCAGTATTTGTGCGGTTTTCGATTCTTGAATCTTTACCGGTTTCGTTACGCATCTGGTGGATTCCGACCATTCAAAAGAGAGATGAAGTGGGAGTGTTGTAGGTTGTATCGATTAATTCATGATATTTGTTGAAATCTCAGGTTTGAATGTCCTGCACCAGAAGATACCAGCGTGCAGGTCATAATCTTATATTTTGACCAATGATGCATTTTTCTTTTCCTGATTCAAATTCCGAGAGCTTGCAATATCAATACTCTTTTTCTTTCGAGTCTGTAATGTAAGCAAGACAGGTTCAGATCTCTCCAACTTTTAATATTAATGCGGTCCGGGCTCTGGATTCATGACATTGAATTTATATTCATCTGCATTTCCCCTTATGCTTTCCTACCGCGGATTTTCTATTTTTACATGACGGACTGAGTAGCGTTTTCTGGATGATATGTATATCCACTAAACGATATTTCCTCGATTTAAGTCTCACATATTCCTGAGGTTATCAGAGCTTTATATAGGACTCTAATGCAACATCAACACCATCATGCCTTAAAAGAAAAGAGGGGCAAGAAGAGTCATACACATAAACAACTCCAAAATCCCGTGCAACAGATGGAAAAGGGAACAAAAGACAAATGAGCGTACCATAAAAATAAAAGAATCTGATGGTAGTCATACAAAATGAGAAGAATAGTAAAAGTACTCCACTTCAGAGATGTGGACGTCGGCAGGGTAATCGCATGAATGTGTGGATAGGAAGTAGAATACATAAGAGGTATACAAAGAAGGTTGTTGATTGACATCAAAGAATGTCTGAACATGCCGACAGCGCTGGGAAAAGAGAAATTGATATGTCAGCCGAGACGTGCGCTTCACATCGGTGCAAGCCCAAGCAGCAGAAGACAAGATTACATTAGTCCTTCTTAGGAACCAAACTAATGTGCAATGAAAAAGTAAATGGAGACGAGATAACCCTGCTGTCATGCCTTCCTGTCCGGTTCGTCGGTATAAGTAGGCAGCAATACCTCTTCAGATAGCGACGGGAGGTCACAACGTCTGTACGAGGACGACGCCTGGCCGAAGCCTAAGCGATGATTTCTAGAATGGGAACGGGAAAGCGAGTGCGACTGTGAATGCCCATGACCATGCAAGTGCCTCCGACTGTGAGAGTAAACTGGCGTGCGCGAGACCCACGCTTCATTCGACGCCAGCTCTCGCGCCTCCGTCTCTGAGAGTGACTCGATCGGGACTGGTGCATAGACGAGCATGGAGCCATCAGCTACAGGTAAGCTGGCCGGGCTCATGTACATTTCTTGTGCGGGGCGTGCTGGGAGCAAGTAAACGCGTTGTGGCTTGCCACCATCACTGGTCTCGACAGATCCCAACGGCACATCGGAATCCTCTACGTCAACGAACCCGTACGTTCGTTGCCGCAGAAGAAGCTTGTAATACTGTGATACTGTGAAAATAAATTGCAACTGTTGTTGATGGTTGTTATCAACGAAATTTGTTGTCGTCATTCCGTAAGATTTGTAAGTTGCGCCCGCCAAGATCGATACGATAACAAATCAACCGACAAAAGATGAGCATAAAAGAGGTTACGTCAGAAAAGTGTCGCGGGTGTCGCGGGTGTCGCGGGATGAAAGGATGAAAACTCACGCGGACGACAAGCAAGATAGCAGTTATCGCCACAAAGCCGAGGACGGCATGTTCAAACCATTGTTCACAATTCTCCGGGTTGAGGCCGGCGTCGGCGAGGTCGCGAAGAAGCTCGGGTTGTCCAGATATCTCCTCGCAGATAGTGGCACGCGCCGAGGGTCGGAATGAGGCAAGTGCAGCACCGACAGTTAGAAGCCCACAGAAACATATGTCGGCAAGCGAATAGTCTCGATAGAGGCGGACGAATGCGGGCGTGCGCTGGTGCACAGTCAGCAACAAGTCGTGGAACAACAAGCGGGCATGGCACGCACCTTTATGACCCCGATTGCCCCGATGACGCAGACTACGCTGGCAGTAGTGAAATAAGCAGTGACGAGGAGCCAAACGAGCTTCAGGCTGTCGACACGCCAGCTATCTGGAGACCCCTCCCATTCGCTCTCTGACTCCCACTTGAGCACGCGCCAGAAGGAGAGGACGCGGGCTGCGACGAATGAGTTGACTGCAGCACCGACGAGAGAAAGGATAAGTGCAGCCGCTCTGGTTTTTATGCGCATGGTTAGGAGGGTGTCGTCGGAGAACAAGAGAGAGACAGGAGATTGAATACCTGATAAATGGGGCCATCTGGCCTATGTAAACTGGCCTGACAGACTCAGACTCGAGTCCGAAAGGGTATTCACAGTCAAGAATGATTTGTCACATAACGTAAGGTCTCGGCTACCGTCTTCGCGGCCCCGACTTCGGCGCTCCCGTCTCTGATCTGATTTGCCTTTTCCCGGATAAAAAAAAGTGTAAATCGTGCAGTGCACAAGAAAATTTGGAAAAAAAAGACTCACCCTCAGTCTTTGCAGCAGAGCAGAACGTGGCTAGCGCTTTCGTATCGGCAAGGATATTCTGGTTCGCGTCATGCCGGTTCTAATTCCGCAAGTGGCAAATCTTGGCATTGATGGCATGAAATGACGGCGAGTCCGTATGTGACCGTGACCGTGACACGATCGACCATCAATCTCCTTTCCGGGAGACGTTCTTCCTTCGAGCAAGTGGCGGCGCGCGTCGATTTGTGCAACGACTAACACCTGTTGTAGCTCGTTTGCGTTTCGATTACAACGACCATGACGATCATCAAGAATGATTCGCCTCCTCCGGCGTACTCCGCTATTCCTTCAATCGACTCAACAGATAGTTCTGCAGAACGACCATCCGCGTCATCTTCCCAAGCTCCATCTTCTACACTACCCTTCCCTGTATATGGGACGTCTTTCCCGAGCGAATTACCTGAGCACCCCCAACACCAGGTGTATGGACCAACGCCATTACCCCAGCAGTTACAACAAGGGGCGCTTTTACCATATTACGACCCGCGATCGCCGTACGCAATGGAGCAGGCAGTGTCACGAGCGCGATGGAGATTTATTGGTGCATTGCTTTGGGCCATTGGAATATACGCTGCATTTGGATTAGTGACTGGAGGAATTGTCATTGATATACGCCGGAAGTGACAACCGGTCTGAAGCAAGGCAGCATCCGATTGTTCTTTGAGCTTCCAGCTGGGAACAATGAGAACTAGTTGATACCCGTTGATACGTACTGTGAGTACAAGGGAAGGTTAACACACTGTAGCCTCGACTTGCGAGCTTACGAGTTCGTTTGACTGTCGTACAGGACGATAACCGATTATGATCTGTCTGCCAATATTGCATTGTACAGTAATCTATACTAGACTCTGTATGGGCACGTTTAGAATGGATTGGCAACAACTGGAACGTAGCTAGAACGGCGGTAGACCGACGAGAAGACGTCACGACGTAACTGGCAGTAATATGTAAGAGTGAAAATTGTTATAAAACGTGGGTCTTGCCGGAGAACCTGTGACTAGTGAATTTCGACGAGGACACCGATGATTTGATGTGATGCCTTGCCTTGCCTTGCCTTGCCTCGCCTTGTCTTCTTTCTTTGTTCCTCTTCCACCAGCCAGCATCCTTGGCGTCGCTACCGCCCTGGACCTTCAGCCTCACTCGATCCTTCCTGGTCGATATTCAGCTCAACCATGCTGGTGATGTACTCTATACTAACGTGCCGTGCTCATCGCCATCGACGGTGAGCGAGCGAACGGGACGGGTGGCGTGCCGAGGGGAGGTGGTCTGTGCGCTGGGAAAATGTAACTTAATTTGGAAAGTATGATTACCAAACTCCCCTAAACAACGTCTACTGCCAGACACAGTCGCCGTCGTACACGCGCCCACTTTCTCCCGACCCCGCCAACAGCGTTCGGCGTACTCCGCTCGTCGTCCGTCGTACTTGCCTCCTTCTTCTCATAATCGCCGCATTGCTTTACTCTACTATACTTTCTTCTCATCGCTTAGCTCTGCTTGCTGTTCCATCGTCTCTCTACGCGTCACCATCACGATCCGTCGTCGTCGCCGTCTACGACGTGCACGCCGACACTTTCACTTTTGCCGTCGATCTTTGCGCCACCCATCCAGTCATCTCAGCTTAAGGAGCCTCTGCCGCTCCTCGTAAAGCGTGTCTGGGCGCGTCCGACGCGATTATTCGTAGCTGTCACTAGCCGTCGACGTCGTCGCTCAACAAGAAGATATCGCGCGGATATACCCTTCTTTTGTAACAAGTACTTCATCAGTCTCTACGTTAGTCACCGTGGCGTCTACTATTGTGCAACAACGGTCCGTTCCGGTCCCCGTGCATCAGCACGGGGGAGCCGACGAGGACTTCATCAACCGCTCCTTATTGGATCAAATCGACACTGACGCGGACACTGATCCCGTCTTCTCTTCCGATTCGGAGGTTGCGGGTGGTGGCAAAGCGATTGGCAGTGGTAAAGGACGCAACTTCGACTCGTCTTCTTCTCAATCTTCAGTGGAATCGTCCGGTGTGTCGTTTCCCTGTCAGATGCAGGTTCATTCGCAACCACCCCCACGAAGTGACTCACCTAACGGCCAACGAGCTAGCCTAGCATATGCGGCTCGTGGT
The DNA here is from genome assembly GCA_009806525.1 of Sanghuangporus sanghuang. Classification (NCBI taxonomy): domain Eukaryota; kingdom Fungi; phylum Basidiomycota; class Agaricomycetes; order Hymenochaetales; family Hymenochaetaceae; genus Sanghuangporus; species Sanghuangporus sanghuang. The sequence goes on from VVIT01000003.1 coordinate 2,187,501, forward strand.
GGTGAAGACTTCATACATACCCCTCAGCAAACATTGTACAATAAATCCGGCTCTGAGCCCTCGACGGAGTTTTCCCTCTTCTCGGACAGCGACGCCCAATCCACAGGCCCTTTTGTTAATTCTGCTTTCAGAAGCAACTCTTTGTTTGGCCCTTTTCTTCCTCGAGCTCGACCATCAATGCCCGGTCCCGCGTCCGCCGGCTTCAGTCCCGAATCAAACACCCTGAACTTCAATCAGTACAATACTCTATCTGCAGCCGATGTATTTGGGACGCACCAGTCTCTTTCTCAGCTGCCACATCAGCAGCAGCAGACAGCGGGTTCTCGCGGATACGACTTTATTAATGACGTCTCAGTAATGAAGCCAAATGGCAAACCAGTATTCGCAAACATGGATCCGTTTAATGCGTCTGCTGCAGGCGCAGCGATGTTACAAAGCCACCAAATGTCCAAACCCACCCAAAGTCAGGCGCAACAGCAACATCACTTACAGAACTATGTTGGCCAACCGTTCCCAAACGGGATGTTACAAGCGCAGCAGCAGTCTCAACCTAATTATGGCGCACATATACCACCGAACCATAATGTACCGATGGCAGCGCCGTCAGTGTCCCACGCAAACGGGCTGTCGAATGTTGCGACTCAACAAGAGGAAATATCAACAATATTCGTGGTTGGATTTCCTGATGATATGCAGGTTTGTAATTAATGTTCCCTTTCCCAATGAACATATCGACTGACAACAGTTGTCGTTTCTCAGGAACGTGAATTCCAGAATATGTTCACTTTCTCTTCTGGCTTTGAGGCTGCGACATTGAAGATCCCGAACAAGGATTCGACGGCCTACGGATCAAATGCACCATCTGTCAACGCCGGTAATTCTGGCCGTGGATCGTACCAAACAAGCTTTCCTTACTCTGGTGCAAATGATCCTTACGGTTTTATGGGTGGCCCAGATGGTCGTGATGGCTGGGCCCCAGTTGACCCAAATGACCCTACTGGTAGCACAAGCAACAATCAACAGGGAACCAATCCCCAGCCTCGCAAGCAGATCATTGGTTTCGCGAAGTTCCGCACCCGCAGCGAGGCGCTGAGCGCTCGTGACCTCTTGCAAGGCCGACGGATTGATATCGAGAAGGGCGCAGTGCTGAAGGCAGAAATGGCGAAGAAAAATTTGCATACCAAGCGAGGAGTTGGTCCAGTTGGTCCTCCTCTGAGTGTGAATGTCGGAGGTCCTGGAATGGGAGGTGGATTACCGAACGCAGTAACCGGACCGCATGGTGGAGGCTTGGGCAGTATTCCGGAGAACATGAACGCTATGACAGGGATGCTGTCGCCTGGAGCGGGTCCTGGTCCCGAACTCTTGACAGCACGAGAACGTGAGCTTGGTACTCTAGGTGCTATGGGGCTTGGTGGACTGACTCGGCGTGACCGATTTGAATCACAAGACGAGGATCGTGACAGCCGACGTCGGCGCGACTTTGGATCTGTAAACGCTCTGACGAATAACCTCACAGGATTAAATATTCAAGCGACCCGCGGTCCTCGGGAGCGTCTCGAGGAGGATGAACGCGAACGCGAAAAGCGAAGACGAGAGAGGGAGACAGAGCGAATCAGGTTGCGTGCAGGAAACCAAGCCGCTTACGACGCATTCCATTCTGTGGCCAACGTTCAACGTCAACCTATAATCTCGAACGTCACTTCGCCATCTGAGAGCTTGAGCGCACTTCCTTTCTCGGCCTCGCTCTTTTCTCCTCAGGAAAGCGTGAGCAGTCAGAGCTTGGACGGGTGGCCTATTGGTCCCGTTTCAAACGTACAGAGAGTTGCCAATTTGGGTATTGGTGGTACCGCTGTGATTAGCTCGGCGCGCTCAGCTTCTCTCGGAATTGCAACGAATTTGGCTGGTATACAATCTTCGTCACAAGAAGTCAGTCCGACCGAACCAACACCTGGTCCTGCTTCGGTTTCTTCGCGCAGTGGCGCTTCCGATCACGGTGCTTCCCAAGAAACCGAATTGTTCTCTCCGACTCCGGCAATGTCGCTTTCATCTCATCCTTCAATGTCGTCACTCAGCTCTCGTTCGCGACCGTATTCGCCGACAGCTGATGTACCTGTTACGTCTTCAGGGATTCTGGCTTCTCTTCCTGAACAGCAACAATCGGCTGTGAATCAGGGACAAGTCTTAACGCCAGTACCGACTTCAGGTTCTTCTAGCGCATCTGGTTCGCGGAGCAGTTCGGGCAGTGTTGATGAAGATGTGTCGCGGACGATCAGCAATATAGATGTTAATCATCAACAGGGGGCTATGTCACCGCAGTTGCCTTCGCCAAACTCTGGATCTAGCTCCGGTGCAGCATCGCGAGGGAATCCATCCGATCAGAATCCACCTGTATGTTTTGAGTGTAATGTTTGCATGAGATGATTGCTTATTTTTGATTACTTCTCGCAGATCAACACTCTTTATGTCGGCAATCTTCCGACTTCTCCCATTCCGGGGAACCAACCGAACTTACTGGAAGACAGCCTTCGAAGTTTATTTGCTCGGTGTCCTGGGTATAGGAAACTTTGCTTTCGCCAGAAGAGCAACGGGCCGATGTGTTTCGTGGAGGTATGCTAATGATTCATCTAACCTGATTGAATATACTCATGCTTTATTCTTAGTTTGAAGACGTAAATTATGCCACGAGAGCTTTAAGTGACTTATATGGCCATACTCTGAATGGTCTGGTTAAGGGCGGTATCAGACTTTCGTACAGCAAGAATCCTCTCGGAGTTCGTACACCAACCAATGTGGCTAATGGGAATGGCCTTCAGCAGAGCTTACAATCCCTCAGCTCTGGCCCCAGTTCTTTCTCAAGTCTGCAAGAAGCGTTTTCGCGACAATCAGCTGCAGGTATACTATCTATCGACATGAATGCAGTTAGAGGGATGCGACGGGACGCGAATGAAGTAACCTCCCCTTCTCAATACTTCGCTTCGTCACCGCCTCCACCCCGATTCTTTTCTCCTCCACCTTCTTCTGGTTTCGGCTTTGCCAGCCAGACGAGCGCTCCGGGATTAGCTCGATCAAATAATTCGAGTTTCGCATCCACATTCTCTCCGTTTGGTCCATCCACTCCTCCCGAAATGACTCCTCAGCCTGCAGCCTCAGAACCAGCAGAAACTGTCAAATCACCTAATGAGTCGACAAATGCTCCAAACCTAGATTCAGCGCGTTCTGCTTGATGCTCCTCTGCTTGGCGCGCTTGCATCTTTCACTCTCAGCATGCATTACCATCTATGTATTTGTTCAGCAAATCCTCATTTTCGAATGTTTCGTTCCTCATTGTCGCTTGTCTTTGCCCTTGGACTCTCTGGTTCTTTATCATCCCCTAGCATCCACCTCCATTTATCTTCCCATATCTGCAATATCAAAAACGCAATTAATCGTCTCCCGCGCTACCCCACTACATAGTAGCTTTCTGTCGTCATTTGGGCTTTACATCTTTACTTATTCTTTTCTGACATTTCGCACTTGACAACCATCACTGATATAGCTCCTGTTGTCATTTTCTATTCGTCCAGCCTTATTACCTGCAGCTTTTGCATAACAGCCATAAACCAATGCTCTCGTATTCTTCCTCTTACTCCTCTTGCTTCTTTTTACCACCAGTCAGCCAACCATATCTGCATTTGCCAACCAACGAGTCTCGTTTCTTATTCTTCGTCTACAGCATGATCATTTCGATACACTTGCGCACGCTTAACGTATCCTCGGTTTTTATATATAGCTCTGTATGTATATGTCACCATCTTTGTGATCGTTCTCGTTATTGCCAGCATGAATATGGATGTGAACATTTCGTCTCGTGTTATTTGTATCGGATACTTTGTCGCGCACCACCTAGCTGTAATACGAAGTGGATTCCCCTTCCTTTTGCAATCATAATATGTTTCTTACGTGTATCAGATTGATTGAATCATGCAAGGTCTTTGCGCTTGGTATGTTTGTCAATGTAATGGTTCTAAATCAAGGGTTTTCAAATAATGAGTACTAGCCAACCACGAAATGCACAGTAGCTACGTGTAACAAAGACAGCATTAACACGGACAATAAACGTTTAGCGACAGAGGTGATTCGACAAATCAAAGGACACATGACAACATAAAGAGAGCAAGGGAAGTGACGAGCCCTACGCAGGGCTCATGATTACTGGCTGAGGTTCTCCGACACCTAAGAAATCTGAATAACCGATGGACGGCTCATGCGAACTGGCGCGATGATGTTGCTCCTGTTCTTGCGAGACGACAGGGGATAGTGCCTCCACCTTGATTTCCGACAGTTCGTCACCATGCTCCTCCGGATTATACTCGGCCCTAACTTCATATCCCTCATTGTTGGGTAGCTTGAGGCGGTCGGCACGAGACGTGAGAAGCTGTTCTCTCAGAGGTCCCTGAGGTCCAGCCTTATCCGGCAAAAGCACTAATCCGCATTCGATCTCCTCCGTAGCTTTCGCTGACTCGAGATTAACGCAGTTCGGAGGCAGCTTCGTGGGCCACAGTTCCAAGAAGTCGTATCTGTCCTGCCAATCACCCAGAAGCTTCGGTTCGTCTTCACCCGCACGCCGACGTTGTGGTTGATTTCGAGCGTTGTACTTTGGAGCACCTAAGTTGACGTTGCCAAAACAGTTCTTCGCGACCTGTTAATTGTGTTAACTTTCCCGTATGTATAACTTGAGATAAGCCAGTACTGACCCAAGGACCGAGCCTCGCTCGGCGCTCTGGCGAGATTTTGGCCGTTTGTACAGGCAGATTGATAACATGGTATGCAAACATTGTTCCCAATGGCGGAACAGATTTCATCATTGGGACGACCGGCTTGACGGATGGTCTCAAATTGTCGCTTGACGAATGATTAGTCTCGACGTGGGCCAGAAGATCCAGAGAGCTCCCAAATACCGCATCGCAATCTGTAATACGATGCGTTGAGAAGATGGCTGTGCTATCGAAGGTGATATCTACCTTGATACGCGCAGAATATACATCTCCCTACGTGATTCTGCAGATGTTTGGCGAGAGCCTCTCGCTTGTTGAACCTTCTAATGCATTCTCCCCACCAACACGGAAATATTTTCTCCTTTCCTTTGAGTTAGTAACATGCTTCAATCAGGATGAAAGATACCGACCTTATCCGGAATAGACTCGATGTGTTCCAAAACATGAACCTTAAGGCTGTTCGCACTGTTTGCTACGTGAAAACAATCGTTCCAGAGACAGGGTCGTTTCCTGAGTCTAGATGCTGCGACAGCAACGACCTCCTGTGCTATCGAGTGAAAGAAACATTTGCGTTGAGGACACATGATAAAAATCCCAGTGAAGGTAAATACCTGCACGATGGCGGCCTTCTGTTTGATAAAATAAATTTAGTAACAGAGCACAACGTAATCAGCGCTTACGAACCATCGACGATATTAGCTTGAGGTACAGACGTATGGACAACTTCGGATTCTTCTTGCATGGCCGTGCCAGTCGACGGCTCATTTGCTATAATGTGCCCGGAGTCTTTTTTCAGAAAGAAAAGCTGTCGTTTTGCTTCCGTCAAGATCGGAACTTCCACATATACTTTCTTCTTGTATTGTCGCTTGTGCGCCGGAGCGGCAGATAGTGATAAACTGGAAGTTACAAGGACGCTCTTCTGGGGCTTCTTTCTTCTCTCTGAAGATGGCGTCGAAGCTATTTCTGGGTCGGGCAGGAATAACGGAACTGAGGGGTCTTCGATGGGCTGTAGTGCAGTGTCCGCGACAACTTCGGCCTCACTTGAGGCGCGAGACTCTACTGCGGAATGTGAAGGCAGCGAGTCGGGGACAGTCTGGATGTCAGAAGTCGTTACAGATATAGGAACTAACTCAGGATTGCCAGTTCCAGGCAAGCTGCCTCTCATCGTAACCAGAGCATCCTCGACACCCATACCTTCACCTACATCTTCGTTTATCTCCTCGATCCTAGCAGAATCGTTAGGTGTCTCTACGGGAAGGGTAGAGGGTATAGTAAAGACGTCTTCGACCATTGCCGGAATATCGGTCGGCTGAAATTCGATGCCCTGTCTCTTCGACGGCGGTGGCTCTAGGTCAACATCAGACGCAGAAGATTCGGGAGTTGAAGTCTTGCGTTTTTCTGGCACTTTGTTCAGAGCCCAGAGAATATCCTTCGCAAGGGTCTTCTTATTTGCGGACGCTGGAGTTATGGGACCTGGAGGCCGATTCTTATCACGTGGTGGCGTGTTATATCGGCCAATCTCGAGCTGGTGATGAGAATCCGGATGCTCCTGAACTATCTGAAATTGAGCCTGGTTCGCGTTCTGGGAAGCGACGGCGGCTGAGTAATAATCTTGAATGTTTCGAGTAGAAAAGATTTCAGGTCGCTGGGCAGAGAAGTGAATTGAAGTCTTCGATACACGAGCCGCAGATGCAGAGTGGCTTACGTTTGCAACATTAGATTCAGACCATTGGGACACCGAAAGAGCTGCGTAATTTTGTGGCACAGAATCGAAAGTAGAACTAGAAGCTCCGGTCTGCGTTGTAGAACCAACAGCTGCTTGCGAAGCCCGAGTATCATTGGCGCTACGCTCTCGCGAAATCTGCGTTGATTGGCGTAAGTCTACATATATTGAAAGTATATTTAGACTCACGTTTGCAAATGATACGGATGAAGAGCCTCCTAGGACAGAAGGCTCGTTTTGAGCTCGTTGGGCGCCGGAACGAGGCCAGAAGCTCTCATGACTGGAATGTGTCGAAAATTGTCTTTGCTTGGGTAACGAGTCAAGGTTACTCCCTAGTTGGCTTCGACCTATACTCGCAAGTTCCTTTTGCGCTCGCATGAATTGCTCGTCTGACATGGACTTAAACACAGCCGAGGCGATACCAGTGTTCGTTTGTGATGTCAACTCATCAATTGCCCTCGACATATTGTCTGCCGAAACCGAATCGGAAGCTGTCGTCTGTTGGACGTGGCTTGTGGCTTCTCCCGCAATAGGGGGATTCTCCGTGGTCGTCCGAGGAATCAAACCAGGTGCACTCTGGGCAGATGAAGTTTCCCTTAGTGCACCGGCTAGAGAGGAGCTGGTAAAGGGGTAATGAGCCTGGTGGCTTGGATCGGAGCCCGATGTGCCTTGTCTTGGGCCCAAAGAAAACGGGTTAGTTGCAATCGGAACCTGATAGAAGGGCGCCTGTTGCATATTAGGCTGAGTTTGTGGGATTTGGACACGAGCTTTCGGCGGTACTGGAGCTTCAAGATGAAAGTCAGGTAGGAAACTCGCGTCAGAAAGTTATGCATACCAGTGTTCGCTGATGCATTTGGGTAACCCTGATGTTGAGGGTACGATGCGGACACTGGCGCAACGGTCTGGCTACTGGCACTTGATGGCGGAGCTCGCTGTGATAAAGATACATCCAAGGTTGTATTACTCGTCCTTTGCTGCTGTCTCATAGCCTGAGAAATATTCTGGCGGAACATGGTAGACGAATCTGGAGCAGGTTGCTGTACACGGATATTTGCGTCGTGTTGTGAACTTGAAGATGCCTGGATATGGCAATCATGTTCATAACGCTTTGTACAACATTATACAGAGACATACGATACCAAAACTCAGATCCGAAATGTGCGCCTCTCGCGTATTAGTCAAGAAGGCGTTGTCTCCGTTGACAAAATTCGTGGGAGGTACGGCAACAGGTGGATGGTAGGCGATGGAGTTCACGTTTGTATTTGGTAACGGACCGACTCTGTTACCCGAGGCTGTGAATGGTCCGGCGATAGCCCTCATATTTGGCAGATTGTGCAATTGCTGCAGTTGTTGCCTTGAGAGATAGTCCGGAGTCATGATCAGCAAGCCATAAGAGTCACAACGCGACGACGCACCTTGCTCGTTCCCCCTCAGCTACCCTCCGGCTAAGATCAATCTCTGCTCTTCGATAAAGTTCCAATCCGTCCCTGTTGATCTGGTTGAAAAGCTCGACTTGTTGCCGCAGATGTTGCATGTACCTCAAGTTCGCCTCATATTGTTCTGGCGTAATAATGACCGGCGGGAGTGCAAGTGGCAGATTACCACTTGGAAAGTTATTGTTTGGGTGATTACCAGATGGCATTTTGACGATATGTTGAGCCTTCACATTCGATGTAGTTACAAGCGGCCGAAGGCTGGAAATCTATGGAAAAGGAGATTGCGAAATGTTGAAGAAGAGGAGCAGACTAGGACTGCGAGGGCCTTACTGTAGATGTGCACGTCACGTGCCGCAAAACGGCTTAAAGTAGAGTGCATCCGATGTAAAATACTAAATTGCCCGTAGTGAAAGTAGAGTTGTCGATCGTTGTAAGTAAGAAAAGCGTGCTCTCATGCAGACCGTCAACAATGTACTCCGGCCGTCTAGGTATCGCTTCTTGACTCGTTCTTTTGCTGCAGTTGCAGGAGGGTCTGGTCCAGTTAATCCATATACCGTTGGTCCGTTCAAAGTCTTCGATCGAGATGCAAAACGTATGCAAAAGGATCGAGCCGCTTCTAAAGAAGGTGGTGAGAGGAGTCGAACGGTGGATTACGTTCGGGATGAAGTGGCAAATAGGATGATGGAACGATTTCTTGTGGGTGGGACCTTTCGATCTATGAAATGAAGACTTTTCTCAAGTTTCGTTTTCTAGGACATCAAACGGAATTTCAATACCATTGTCGATCTTGGGGCTGGTCCAGGTCATTTCTCAAAACTACTAGGGCCAGAGAATGTTCAGAAGTCTATCATGCTGGAATTGAGTAGTAAGATCATGATATTCGACATGCATTGACGAGAGCTAACGCGCTTGCTGAAAGAGAAGACTCTTGAACGAGATGGGGATGAAGAATTCGCAAGTTTGTCTCTTTTCTCAGTCCAACTCTGTACAATTGACAATCGGTCCTTACAGTTGAGATAGAAAGAATCCAATGTGATGAAGAAGCTCTTCTTCAAACTCTACCACCGAATTCCCAAGAAGCTATTATATCTTGCTTGAGCTTACACTGGGTCAATGATCTGCCAGGTATACATTATCTGGGGAACATAGTCCCGTCACGCTGATTGGTCGAAATTGTATAGGAACACTTATCCAGATTAAAGAGGCTCTAAATCCTGATGGGGTCTTCCTCGGTGCGCTGTTTGGCGGAGACACATTATTTGAATTGAGGTAACAGTATGCCTACAAGTAATTGACCTTCAGACGCTGACTCTCCACGAGGACTTCTCTTCAATTAGCTGAAGTTGAGCGGGAAGGCGGTATATCTCCTCACATATCGCCAATGACTGGTGAGCATCCCGTGAAACTTCCAGTTGCCTGCCATGGCTACTCACTATCCTGCAGACAGCAGCGACATGTCGAATTTAATGGGCCGAGCTGGCTTCACGCTGCTAACAGTCGACGTCGACGAAGTGAAGGTAGCATATCCGAGTATGTGGGAGCTAATGGAAGATTTGAAAGATATGGGGGAGAGTAATGCTGTTGTGGGCAGGTCAACTACTTCCTTGCTCTAATCTGACAAAGGAGGCTGATTACGATCTAAAGGAGAAATTACATTCATCGTGATACGTTAGCAGCGGCATCGGCCATATACAAGGGTATGCTTTAAGGATCTGGGGGAAAGTGTTTGAGCTTATTCACCTTACACACATAGAATTGCATGGCGATAAGGACGGTTTCGTCCCTGCGACATTCCAAATAATCTTCGTCGTAAGTGAATCCCTTTCGTGAGAAGTATTATTCAGCGTTGCCTTACAACCCAAATCGAAGATCGGTTGGAAGCCAGCGCCGAGTCAGCGCAAACCTCTTGAACGAGGATCTGCTAAAGCCAGATTGAAAGATGTTCTCTGACTTCTTATAAGTACAGTTGTAAACTTCCTGAGTATACAAATTATTCCTCATTCCCTCGTTCACTCGCACTCTCATCCTTTTCACTCGAAAGCGTCCTGTTGCCTTCCAATTCCGCCTCGTCTAATACCATCTGTTTTTCCTCCAGTCCTTTCCCCTCTAGCTGAGGTTTACCGGACTGCTGTGTGAACTTGCGTTTCGGCATCACACTATAAATCGCTTCTTCCCAATTTCTACTTTCTACCCAGTGTATAAGAATTTCGAAAACCTGATTCACTGTTAGGACTTTGCGAGTTTTGAGTTCTTTGAGGTATTTGCCGATCGGCAGGCTCGCTGTAAGAATGCCTTGAGCGGCTGCTTTCTTTTGGCATAGTAACTGATGTTGATAGAATGTGATAAAGGAGGAGTAGTGAGTACGAATCGAATGAGGTTCGTGGAAGAAAGAGTCGTACTTTATGTCGATTGCGATCGACTATCCCACCGAGGATGTACGTTTCGCCTTCCTTCAGCTCTTCCAATTCGTCATCCGCGTCTGACGTTAAATAAACGATGGTGTCCTTGCTACTCCTTGATTTCTTCTCGTCTGCATTAGTTGCCCCTTCCGCGGCATTAAGTGTTTCGTCATCTTTGGGATCCTCAGCCCATAATCTGTCATACCCTTCTTCCCACCATTCACAGCCTGCCCAGCGTTTGTAGCCTGCATCGTTCTCGCGCTCGAGTCTAGCATGCAGTCGACCGGATAAAGACGTAAATAAGAGTGACTCAAACGGTTGTATAGCCTTCCGGTTGGCGGAGTAGCAGTATGCGAGTTGAGAGCTCAGTGAACTGATTTCCTGTGGCCCGACATGTCAACTATGCTATGATAAGTTTTAAAAGCGAGCAACATATATGCGTACCTTTTCAGTCATATAGCTATCAAATCCCAAGTCAACTATTACGCGTGCCTTGAAAGGATTTATCCCTCCCCCATTTGTATAACTCTTTCTAGCCTTCTTCCTCATCGGCTCTCCTCCTTCGCCTCTTTCATCACCTTGTCCTTCCTCGGAATCAAGCTCGCCCCGTGCAAGTCGTTCCTTCTTCTCGCGCTTTTTCTCCTTCTTTGCGGCTCGTTCGCGTTGACGCTTCTCGAGTTTCTTTTCTTGAAGGATCGCAGCTTTGGCAGCGCGCTTTTGTGCCTTCTTTGATAGTGGTTGTTCTTGCTGTCGTCCAAGAGAAAGTTGGGAAGGCAAATCTTGTGGTGCATCGGCAGGAGTCGAGTTGCCTGTAGCTGCTGTCTCATCTAATGTTGTTGGCTTTGATGAGTCAATGGCGACATGATTCGTTACTGCTGACTCGGTCATGGTGAAAGTTAAGTACTTGTAGAAGGGAAAGGGTGACGATCGACTGATTCGAGAACAGAACTAACTCGCATTTTAGGTTTTCATCAATCGGGCCGAGATCTTCGATCATAATCGGTCGGCGACTGTCACACGGAGAACCATCTTCTCGCTACAGTACTGTACTGCCGGGTCCGACCTCATATCTCACAAGCCATTCTGTCATCTTACACCAGCCTCGCTATCGTAATCCCGGCCGTCATTCTCTACTTCTATTTGTCTACGTATAGGCAACACGATACAGTATTCAGCAAGATGGCTGCAATTCAACCCTTGAAGCATCTCGTCGTAAACGCGACCGCGAAACATACTTCCACTGTCATCTTCCTGCACGGTCTCGGTGACACAGGAGAAGGTCATTTCATCATCACGGCTTCTTGATGAGTGTTGTTCTTATATACCCAGTCCAGGTTGGGAACCTGTTGCGAAGATGCTTGCGAAGGATGAAGGTTTGAAGCATGTGAAATGGGTGCTTCCTCACGCGTAAGTCGCTCTGGAGGCTCATTGCCTAACGCCATGTCTAAACGCCTTGCAGACCAGTCAAGCCGGTCACGTTGAACATGGGAATGTCGATGCCAACATGGTATGCAGTCTAATCCTTGTACCTGATCAACTCTGTCGTTAAGGAAGAAAACCGAAGGTATGACGTCTTCGAAATCGGTTTCAAGTCAAAGGAAGACGAAAAGGGACTTTTGGAGAGCGCTTCTGCTCTGAATGCCCTCATCACTTCCGAGGTGGATAATGGCATCCCTGCCTCGCGTATTGTGCTTGGCGGTTTCAGCCAAGGTGGTGTTATGAGCCTTCTGACCGGATTGACGAGCGAGAGAAAACTCGCAGGGATCGCAGTTTTGAGTGGCTATTTACCAGTGCGGGATAAGTTTGTCTCCGTGAGTTATAATGCACTGGATGATGTTTGATCGAACAGGACCTCATCCTCGTGTTGGTAGATGTTCTCTGACCATGCGAGAAAGATACCGATCTTCTGGGGCACAGGGACGCACGACCCACTTGTACGATATGAGCTGGCCACGCACTCCGTACAGACCCTCACAAAGGATGGCGGTATAAAGACCGCTACGGAAGAGGATCCCGTCGGTTTGGAGTTCCACTCGTATTCTGGATTGGTGCATTCTGCAGATCCTGAGGAAATTGATGACTTTGGGAAGTGGCTGAAGCGAGTGATTCCTAAGGCGGAGTGACATGGAATTATTTGTTTATAATTTTGCTTTTTGATTTGATTGTATAAAAGACTAGTACTGTCTGTTATCAGATATATAGAACAGAGTTTCCTTCCGAGCCGGGAAGATGCTGAGAAAAGGATCGACGGATTCGGATATCACACGCGGTTCCGTCACCCGTGACTTTACCTAATTGAGTGTGTCCGAAAAAGGGAAAGAATTGACGTTGTTGCTTTCACTGACTTACCCAAGCATCGCCTACACCACTAAACCCGCCTTTCCTCAGTGCTGCGTCTACCCGACGCAGTATCACCCAGTTCACTCGATCAAAACGCAGTTCGTCGACGCGCTCCGCCGTGGCTGGTATCCTCTTCCTTCTCCACTCAACAGAGGGGCACGGACTATCCCCTTGCTGGTCATGAGCCGGGGCGTCGCCGACAATAGAGATTCAGACGACGCCAATCTTCCTTCCAATTCTAGCCTAACCGCTTCGCAATCACCTACAGATGCTTCGGCCGACCCTCCATAGTCGTCTGCCCCTACAGCCGACAACCACGACACGTTGGTCCAGCAGAACGCGCAAACGCCGGTTATCGCGACGAATGTTGTAAATGGCAATGCTGGCGACACCGATTCTCAGCGCCAGCAGTCGATCGAGTTACGCGAACGGAGCCCGAGTCCACAGCTAGAAGAGATGCCGAATTATGTTAGTGAGGAGATGGAATTCATGATGAACGGTAGTGATGACCGCGCGTCTGGTCAGGGCTCAACGGGATCCCAAGAATCGATTGAGGTGTTCGATCCTGATTTACGCCGAGTCAAGGTGCGTGCAGGCTTCTGATCGCTTCGATATGCCTGTGTGTCTTCTCTTTATTTGTTGCTACGGTGGCGGATTAAGGGGCAAAAGTTATTCAACGCGATTTTTTCTGAACGCGCCTTGTCGCGGGTCTGAACCTTAGAACTTCTTCGTAGACTATCTTCAAAGCTTCTTTTTCCCCTTACCCCTAATTACTTCTAAAAATTGGTGCTTACCTATCAATTTCATAGCTCTATGAGCTCGTTGGCTCGCGGTGGACGGATCGAGGCACTGCTTTTTGCTGTGGAGAGTTCGATAGCGAACTCGATGAAGCGCGGCTCATCATAAAAGCAGAGGGCACTCAGCAAGAGATTTTAAGCTGTAGAGTCCGCGCACAGGACGTATATCAGAGGCAGCAACAGACGTTGATTGTTTGGACAGAGCCGGATGGGGCGGACTATGCATTGAGTTTCCAGGATCAAGAAGGGTGCGCGGAAGTATGGGAGTTCATCACAGAAGTGCAGAAGCATCTCAATAGCAGAGGTACGTCTTGCTCGCAAATGCGAACGCGAGAATCACACTGTCTTCGGCCGTGCTGATTCTGCCTGTGCGTAAACGCAGACGCGCATTTCTATCACGGCTTCATATCACCTTCACTTGCAATAGCGTCTATGACTAGTCTAGTTTTTCTAACTTTTATTCCCAACAGTGCCGAGCACTGCCGCTCAGATTATTTCGTCCGGCCACTTACCGCCTCCTGGTGGTGATGCGACATTCATTGGGGAGATTGAGAAGGCTATTCGGACGATGGCACGGAGTCCCAAGTCTCGAGAAACGATATGTTTCTATATCCAAGAGAATAAATACGTCTACCAGTTGGTGGCTGCATTCGACGCTGCTGAAAAGGCCGAAAACCTGGATGCATTACACGCACTCTGTAGCTGCATGCAGACCATCTGTAAGCCTCTTTTGACAAGAGATTGCTCGTAGCGTAGATTTCCTGATCTTTTCTCGCGGCAGTGCTTCTCAACGAACACAGTATGTATGAGCATATTCTGCTCGACGACCTTTGGATGGGCGTTGTTGGGATGCTTGAATGTAGGTTTTCTTTTCCCTTTGGCTTCATATTCTCATTTGACATGCGGATCCAGACGATCCAGAATTTCCCAAATTCAAGGCGAACTACCGCGAGTTCCTTCAGCAACGGTCGCAATTCATGCAACCTATCGTCATAAAGAACGAGGAAATTCAACGGAAGATACATGCTACGTATCGGTTGCAGTATCTCAAAGACGTCATCCTGGGCCGTGCGCTTGATGATTCGACCTTCAGCGTGCTCAACTCGTGCATCATCTTCAATCAGATCGATATCATTAACCATATCCAGCGAGACGAGCACTTCCTTGCGGAACTTGTGTCTTACTTTATCCGGCCCGCGGGCGCGAAAGGTAAAGAGAAGGAGAAGGAGAAAGGAGGGGATATGGCAGTAGACAAACCTTCTGGAAGTTCACCTACGGTGAATGGCGCCGTCTCCTCTTCTCCCGGTCCTTTATCTTCCCAGACAAATCATGTCGATGATAATGCCGATGTCGAGCGCAAGAAGGAGATCATCGCACTTCTCCAACAACTATGCGTAATGGGCAAGAACGTCCAGCTTCCTGCGCGGATAGCGCTCTTCCGTACTCTCGTCGAACGTGGGGTACTTTATGCTGTGCAATGGGCTTTATGCAGACCAGAGAAGCATATGGTCTCCACCGCCGGTGAAATCCTATCGGTCTTATTGGACCATCACTCTCAGAGTGTTCGGAATCACGTCTTGACGCAGGCAGTAGCATTAGGTCAACCCACGAATGCCACTGATGCTGGCATTAGTCAGGAACATGCGAAGATACCTGATGTGACGAACGGCGGCCCTCCTCCATTCAAGGAAACGCTTGCTCAGGTCTTAGGTCGCATGATGGCGAATAGTCAGGATCTTGCTGTCCAGACGCAAATAGCCGATGCGCTTAGGTTACTTGTCGATACACCGCCTGAGCCACCCGTGCCTCCGCCACCGGAAACTCCTCAGGTATGTACCAACGGCATATTTGCCCCTTAGCGGACAGTTAAAGCTGTGTCGTATGCCAGATTCAGGGCCAACCCGGCTCAGGACCGGTTCCAAACGCATATCTCAACCGACCAATACGGGATGAAGTCAACACCGAGCGGTTCTTGGACAATTTTTACAAAGTTTGCATAGAAACATTGATGCGACCACTGACCCACGACGTTCCTGACCACCACGAACTAAAAAGTAAGTAATAAATCTTATCACTGATATAGTCTAGGTTGAGAAGCAAACTCGTTCTAGATACACCTTTCACGCCTTCCCGGGAGCGAGGCAACGTCTATCTTTATTTGTGCGATCTTCTCTGTAGCTTTGCCATCCAGCATTCATTTCGGAGCTATTTCTTCGTCATCACGTCCAATGTTGTTTCCCGTGTTGCTTCTTTATTAAGTGTCAAAGACAAGCACCTATGCCTCGGTAGGTGGACATCCTGCTTCCATTTGCATTGATATCTAGCGTGCTCACCCTCTGAAAATAGCTGCACTCCGATTTTTTCGAATATGTCTCAAGATGAACAACCGCAATCTTTTTCTGCATATGCAAAAGCATGAAGTCTTTACTCCTATATGCAAGCTGACTATCCGCGAGGCGCGGCGAGAAAACTTACTTAGTTCAACGTGTCAAGAGTTCTTTGAGTTTATGCGAAAGGTGAGCTGCAGTTTGATGCCTCCATTTTTTAATTACTGGTGCCAATACACTTTCAGGAAAATCTCAGAGATCCCATTGCGTATATCATGGATAAGCATGAGGCTGAAATTCGCGAGCTGGCGAAGACTGCCAAAGGCTTCGCTACCTTCCAGAACTTCATCTCGCGATGGGAGATTAACAAGGAACCGCCTCCTCCAGAAATCGAGAAGAGACCATCGTACGTATCTTTGGTGACATCACTAACGCTCTGACTCATCTGTCATATCATTCAGGATTATTGTTCCACCTCGGATCTTCGGCCAACGTGTCATGGAATCAGAAGAAGACGATTCGTACTTCAACAGCGACGAGAGCGAAGACGATCCTGTTGTCCCAGTTCCTCGAGTCGACTCGTTCCTCGGCCTATTCCGACGCAAACGGCAACGTATCAGTGCTCCTGGTCCTCATGCTCAGGTGAACAAGACACAGCGGTTAATGAGCGTGCCATCACAGAATCGTCCTGTCTCGCCGTTATCATCGTTACTGGAGTACGACGATGACGATGATGCAACTAGTCCGTTGTCTGAGCAGATTCGATCAGAGAAGGATCCTTCTACGCCTCAGAGTCCTGTCCTCCCGCACCGACAGATTCAGATTCTCCCTTATGACCCTTCGCAAGACGAGCCTTCGGATCCAGAAGACGAATTGCTCGAGTCCTTAGTCTCGAAAAGGTCTGACGGACAAGCATCCCCTCCTCCAAAATCTCTACCTGCGAAGCTGGCGGAGAAGCGTCGCCGTGGAGACGATGAGGATGACGCATTTGAGAGATTGGCGCCTAAGAACCGACGACTTAGTAATGCTTCAGAGGAAGCTTCCAAGGCTGCTGCTGCCAGGGCGCGTGCTGCTGCTACGGAGGAAGCAAATACAGGCAAAACTAGTGACGAGAATCAAGGGCAGAGTCCGGCACCGAGGAAGCTTAGAGTGAAAATTACCGTTTCGAAGAACTCGGGACAGCAAAAGCCTACCGCTACTTCCCCGGCTTCGTCAAAAAGTGACTCGAAAGATGATGGAAATGGTTGACTCGCTTCAGATATTTACACACTTACATAGTTCCATTAAGTTACATACGTAGATTCAACATGATCCATTCCTTTAGCAAGGCATTTTGTAAATTATACATTCGTTTTCCGTTTCTTTTTTCCTTTCAGCTGTATATAATGCATATGTCGGCACTTATACTAAGGGTACTGCTACTACTATCCTTTTCCCTGAGTCCCGCCACTCAATGTCTGTTTATTAGTTTTACAAGGCGATAAATGTGCGGATGCGATACGAGCATAATTAAAATTTGAACCTACTTTGTGAGGAAACGTAATAGTCCCTGCTTACGTACGCAGCAGTAGCGATCGCCAAGTTCAGGTTTGTCGATCGTTCCTTATTAAAGTGTGTTTGATATTGTCGAAGGTGCGTAGTTTTTACAGGGAAAGTTAAAACCTAGAAGGGAATCCTACATACAGAATCTCTAGATCGGTACGAACAGTGAACATGAGTCTAAAACTGCGGCCAGACAGCCCGTCCTCGCCTGGTGCTCCTTTTTCATGGGACAATCTCCCTACATCTCCTTCAGTCTCTTCTCCTTCCGAGCCACCGCCGTCTCCGCCAACACAATGGCTTGACGCGAAGCAAATGAAGATATTTGGAGCAGAGCCGCTGAGGCCGGAATTTACTGTAGTCAGATGTAGGGACTGTGGTAAAGCAGTTCAGAAGAGCACGTTTGCGGAACATGTCGGTGTGTTAGCATTTCCATATTTCATAGAGGTGGCGATTGGTAATGTTTGGGTAGATCGGTGTCGAACAATACGCGCCGGTGGTAAGAAGGGCGCCAAAATCGACGGTAAGTACGTATCTTTGGTGGCTGAGACCTCGTTTTCGAACGTGGTCAGGCAAGAAGGGATATAAACGAAAAGCTGACAATAAGGATGCCCTAGAAAACGAGAGCGGTACAAAGAAGAAAAAGCCCGCACCTAAAATCACGAAGGGTCGTTTTAAAGGGCCAGTAGATCTCGACAGGCAATGCGGTGTCATAAACGACAAAGGACTGCCGTGTTCTAGAGCTCTCACCTGCAAAAGTCATTCTATGGGAGCGAAGCGCGCTGTTCAAGGACGGTCGAAGAACTATGACGAGCTGTTGAATGACTTCAACAGGGAGCGAAATCCCAATTACGTAGAGCCAGTGAAGCGTCAGTCAAAGGCGGAGCGCAAGGAGAAGAAGGAGAAGGAAAAGGCGGAGAAGAAGCGGCTAGCGGTGGAACAGGCAGCAGTGAATGCCGCGACCAAGCAAGCGTCTGGCGGAACAGTCAAGAAGGGGAAGAAAACCGCGACAGCTGCAGCGCCTATGCCAACCGTTGCTGAAGAAGATATTGAAGACGAGAACATGGACGAGGTAGATTCGGAAGCAGAGCTTGATGCAATGGTCAAGGCAGTCCGTAACGCGGAGGCAGCAGGTGTAATAGGAGTCCCTCTGGCCGTGTCATATGATGCAGGGACTTGGTTCATATCGCGACGCGAACGATTGCGGAATTGCAAGGACCTACTTGCCAGTGCTCTCATGCCTAAGCAACCGATGTCTGCTACTGTGCCAGGCGCAGCTCAGGCTCGAGTTCCTTCTTAGCCTATTCGGTGCGCAAGGATTTCTTTTCTCTTCTTCCTACTTGCATCCTGATCGGAGCTGTTGGAACTGGCAGGTATTTTTATATGTCATGTCGTCATTCATTGTACCAACATATTCGCTATACCCTTGAACATGCTTTGTATAAAAAGTTGCTGTCCAGACGCTGTATATTGTTCGTTCACGTCGCTGATATCCTGAGAAAGAACTTGTCTAACTTCAGCATGAACGTTTTAGATCATGTACCAGTATTCCGCCTACAATGTGGCTCACTGTTTATCATAAAATGACTTTGTAGCAAGTTTCCAACAGAGATTCCGCCGCGCAACGAGCTTTGCGCTTGTTCATTTCGAACTGACACCAAGACAAGTTTTATCTCATCTGAGCTTCGATCTGGGCAACGTCATGTCCATGCCAGCCATCTACGACAAGCTACTTTGCTCTAGTTTGCATAGAATCGAATTTACTTTGCGAATTGCTGGTTCTCCAGATGATCCAGGTATCCTGTTCTATTCGATGAACATATTTTTAGTCGAAGGGTACGAAGGTATTTAAAAGAGTGTTTCGTCGTGGCGTCTGATGCTGAATGACTTGGTATGCTCTGTGGAACGATCTGATCCTTCCGTTTGTGCGAATTTGGCTGGTATCCCCATCTCGTTTGAGGCGGTGAACTTAGGTCTGTTCCTACTTGCTTCCATTCGCCTTTCACTTCAAGGTTCATTCCTAACTATTTACATGGTCTATAGCATCTAAGGAACGGTATACTGTAACACTGGGGTGGACGATAAATTGTCTGCTCGAAACATATTACATACGGTTTCACTTTTCTTTGCGAGGCAGTGATCCGCGCTGTGGCCGCTCTTTGCTCGGAGCTGACAAGCGCAAAGTTGCTGCCTGATACGAGTGACAAACGACGCGCAAAGTGCACGGTGCAATAAAGCTAGATAAATACCCGTGCGCATGGTACTCAGGCTAATACTTTGCTTGTTCCCGTCTTCATTGAAACCATTTTCCCTTCGGACGTACCCTCTGCGTTGACGCCTTTTTTCTTGAGTTGGTTATATTATTAGCACTTTAGGCAATCCGACTCGGCGATAATGGGGCGAGGATACGGATATAAGCAGCCGACTTATCGACATGGCGCTACGATGAATCTGAAGAATATTGAGGTTATGGATAGAGCTTTGCGAGCGGAAATTCTTTCGAATGCGCAGAGACGGTATGAAGCTGCTGCGAGGGAGCTTTGGATTAGGACGCAGGCTGCTGAAGCGCAGGCTCGAGTGAAAGCTCTAGCTCAACCTCGAGATGAAGGTCGAGCATATGAGCGAGGGTATTCACATTCACGACCACACGGGCAGGAATGGCCTCTATCTCAAAATCGCTCGTCGATTCATTCACAATCTCATGTTCAAGCAGGACCTAGCCGAAGCTCAAAGTAAGGTGGCAATTTACTGTTCATACAGTCGTCGCTGATTTCACTTTGCTTCAGTTATTTGTCGCCGTCGCCCGTTGCACGAACCCCTTCATACGCACCCAGTCCTTCGCCAAACATACCAACCACAATTCTCTATCGTTTCCGTCAAGTCCCTGACAAATCCAGCGCGAAACCCGATCCGAGTAGAGTATACACAGAAGACGATCTTCAAGTTGAAGAACTCAAACGTCGATATTATGCGCAATTATCAAACTCGGGATATTCACAAACAAGACTGTATGGCGAACCTCCACGTTCCCGAAGCGCGATGAATTATAATATGCAGATGCAACTTGCGTATGGTAGTTCAAGTACGCCAGTCCGAACCACGGCGGACGAGTATCTGGATTACTATATGCCTTCTCGGCGTGGTCCACAGATATCGCATAGTTACCAGAAGCACCGAGACATAGCTCACAAGCACGCCGAGGAAAGGGCCGCGGAAGAGAGATATTGTCACCAGGTAGTGGAACGTCGCGCCCAAACATATAACTCTGAGACTGGTCGAAGAAATGAAGTTCGCAGTTTGCCAATGGAACTCAGTGACGATGATCAGTCATCGAGGATCTCTCAAATGAACAAAGATCCTGGGGAGCAACGGCAGCAATCAAAAGGAAAACTGACATTCCTGCTGAACCCGAGCGAGCCAGACGATTCCAAAGCAAGTCCACGACACAAAGATCTTGATTGTAGGCCAAGGACGCAAGTATTGGAGCCTAGAAGACCTTCAATGCTTGAAAGACGCAGTTCATATGAAGCTTCAACATCCAGGAGTGGCTCCGAAAGGATGAACGAGACTTTATCAGAGCGTACGCAACGAAATCTTCAACTCCCACTCTCTAGCCGAGCCGCGAAAAGAAAACGTTCCTCTCTACCTGAATCGCCTTATCATTCAGAGGCTAGCGACGAAGACGAAACGTCACGAGTAAAACGATGTGCATCCGGTCGACTGCCCGCAGAATATGACGATAATCGCTCAGAGCTCGGATCTGAGGAGGAAGAGCGGGACGAAGTGTATGCAGCGCAATTATCGAGCGAGTCCAATGGGCGAGCTGCATCGCCAGGCGGAGACGCTAATCAGCCAAGAAGCGAAGTTCGCCACAACTTTGTTCGTTCCGCCAAAGGGAAGTGCAAAGACTCGGAATCAAAAGTTATTGATGTTTCCGAAAGACAAACGACTTTGACGTTCTCTTCCGACGAGGGTAAAAAGTATTATTTCCGCCCGCGACCCAAAGCAATGTCTAGGTGAATTGAAGATGCGCGGCGACCTGTGGCTGGGAGAAAGCAGGTGTTATTTTTAAACGGGTTTCTGCGAGATCTTTTCTTCGTTGCTTTCCTGGATCTCTTAGAGTTGTTACGTAGTTATCCTCTGCTTGTCGTCCTTGCTGTGTGTAAATATGCGGTTCTTCTTCACCACAAGTGATACACATAGGTTCGAAGGCCAATGAAAAATCGAAGCGTGCAATCAGGTACTTCTTCGATTCACGTAATATGTCGTGGCTGACAACCTTAACTACTTGAAACGGGTTGGCCTCAGATGAATGGAGGGCGCGTCCCTGGTAGCGAGGCTTCCAAGCGAGTTCCCAGCTTACGGATTTGCAGCCGTGAAGGGAGGAAACGCATCATCATTGACATGATGCTGAGAATTCTCGAATTTGTGCACCTGGTCCGAAGAAACGGCTATCATTGCGAAGGTCAATAAGATTTCGACGATACGCGCGTGGTGCGGATATCCTCCCAACGAATTCAGAAATATGCATGGATGGAAAAAATGAGGTGCTGGGTAATAGGGTCGAGCGAGTTTCCGCCACCCTTGCGACCAACTTCCCGTGATTAATACAGACTGAAGGAGGATGCAAGGCCGCGTGAATAATGTCCTTTATAAAATTCAAAAATGGTGAGAACATCATGAGTGGTGATGGATGGCGATGGTTTCTTTGATGAAACACAGTCGAAAAAACGGCAATTTGTGGTGCTGTATTTCTTCTGACTATTGTCGCCCGAATTAATTGAAAAATTTACGCCGAGCCGACGGCGGGGGTACGGAGGAAAGAATATTAGATACGGCAGAAGGAGGCGAAAGAAAGGACCAATTTGAGTAACGCGGGAGAAGTGTAGATAGATAGAAATTCCAGATTGAGCTGTATACCCGACCCCATCGCCATTAATATTATTCCTCTCAGCCTCA
The DNA here is from genome assembly GCA_009806525.1 of Sanghuangporus sanghuang. Lineage (NCBI taxonomy): Eukaryota > Fungi > Basidiomycota > Agaricomycetes > Hymenochaetales > Hymenochaetaceae > Sanghuangporus > Sanghuangporus sanghuang. The sequence goes on from VVIT01000003.1 coordinate 2,209,775, forward strand.
GCCTCAGTTTTCTTTTTCCTCTTTCTTTCAGACCACGACCATCCCCGTCTCCTTCATCCGCTCGCACTTCGCGCTGCAACCGTCCCTCTTTTCATACCCCGGGTCTATTCTTGCCCTTCTTGTCCAACAGACACCCTGCTTAATTCACGCGCACAATGGCAGGTCTTTCTGATCGTTGTGAGACTGTTATCAGCCACACTTCTGCCGGTTTTTCTGACACGACAAAAATACCTACAGCTCCCTTGTATCTGTCTCCACGCTCTGCGGACGTCGTTCTGTCCGAGATACGCCCCACGAGACTCGCCCCGGATGCCTTGCGCTCAGTCAACGTCCTGCTTGACGAACTTCTGTGGATGATTCTTAGCATGGCACGCTCGTTCGCCACCGACCAACTAAAAGCCGCTTGGAGCAAGCTTTTACCCACTTTTCTTGGTAAGGAGGCTCTACTCGAGGCGGAGGTGGAGCTAAGAGCCTACTGGGACCGCACTACAAATGCCCCGTCACGACCGTACACCGAGAATTCTCAAGAATTTCCCATACAGCCTGCTTTCGAGGTGAGAACTCATTCGAACTCATTCGCCATGCTATTCATATCGCCATATCGCTCAATTTTGACTATTGCCACCTTGTTACAATTCAGCTACTGCGACTAAAGTGTGAAGCATACTCTACATTCAACGACTCTGATGATGATACGGACGGTGAAAAGCGGTGGCAAACAAAGGTCACGAGTACCAGCGGATTCGCGGCGCATAATGTACAGTACATAGCCCCCGCTGCCCTCTATTTGACGGCCATTATCGAGTACGTGTGCATTCATTCACTTGCTTCAGGAGCTCAACTGACCTCTGTTTATTAGACACGTGTGCGAGTGAGTCTGACAGTGATCTCGAACATATCACAGTGTCTTAGCATTCTTCAGGCATGTTCTATCGAATACGGGACGTGTCGCGTCTCGAGACAGCAGCCGGTCAACTGCGACTTTGCAAGATTTATTCCTCGCACTGTGCGAAGATGATGCCATATATGGCTTGTTTAAGATTATGAAAGGTCAGTCTTCTATAATTTCAGTTGTCAAGGCGATACACATACATTCTGACACGGAAACATTTCCTCACTTGGTTGAATTTTCCGATGAAAAGTTCACAACCAGATTGAATCTCAGTGCAATGCACCGGGGAATCGTCCGGGCCGTAGTAGATCGATACGCCATACTCCAAGTGGCACCGTGAAGGGGACGTCTCACGCGAATGGCACCCCACAAGGATCTAACTCAACGCTTAACGGTGATTCTGCTGCAAAGCCGCGTGTCTCTTCTGACAGTGCAGGCTCTGGCACCGCCGTTGTCACTCTACAGTCATCTGGTGCCCGTAGCTCGACAGAGAAGTCGAAGACTAAGAAACTATTTGGACGGATGAGCGTTGATAAGGACGTCAGCTCGCAAGTCGGCCATGAGAGCGGACACAAGCGTTCAGCTTCCATTATCAGCAACGGAAAGCGGCCGAGCTCTACTTTAGATGATGGCCCGGGTTCTAGCCCAAGCGAGGTACGCCCTTTTTAAGGTTCTGATCTACTGATTTGTATCTTATAAAATGTGCAAGGTCGAGTTTGACGAGCTGATGCGGTCTGGTACCACCATGAAGGTATCTCTCACGCCCAACCGCCTCAGAACTTTCGATGTGAGTTTAGCTTCTCTCTCCAAAGGGTTACTTTCTAAGTGAAACGCTATTCCAGGTGTACAGCAAGGAGAAGGGGCGGGGAATAAGCAAGGTGGTTATACCCCCTCAGCAACCGTCCAGAAAGGAGCCTCTCCAGGATAGCTCCGTTGCCAATCGTATCACGGACGTGGCTTCATTACAAACGCCAAAAAACAGCTCTGGCTTTGCGCAGAGGCAAGTTGCCCAGGATCAGGAGATGGGGGACAACGGAGCTGGAGAGGAATTCAGCAGCGTGCGAATGCACAAACCATCAAAAGGGGCTCCACCGGTGTCTTACGAACAGCCGCCTCATTCAAGAACTCGGTCTGCATCCGCTTCACAGTCGTCTATGACATCGTTTGGGAACCATCACGCTGGCTCTCGAAAGGGCTCATTGGGTGCTTTGCCTGTCGAGTCAGTTCACTCGCAGTCCCTCAGAGGCATTGGGCCGACCGGTCAACATTCGAAGATGTCTGCATCAAAGCCTAGCCATACGTACTCAGGGAATAGAGTACATCAGACCGCCAGCCACGATTCCATTGATGTTGATCTGGATTCGGATGATGACGGACCAGTGAAGAAGCCAGCAACTAGGCGCAGAGCACCGACTGTCGGAGGTGTTTCCTCACAGACAGCTGATTTGATCGACTTTCTCAACAGCGGTCCTCCTGACCTGCCCAAAGCCATGTCACCCACACCGACAGCATCATCCTCTCTAGATAACAAGATGAAACGAGGCCGACTTCGTAGTATCGTCTCGCGCCTGAAAGGCGGTCAATCGATGGACAAATTGCATAACCAGGCTTCCTTCGAGGACTTCTCGGCAGCCAAGAAGTCTCCTCTGCACCCACCGCCAGCCTTCGTCCCGCCACCACTGTCTGCTAAGAGGTCGCTCCATAGCCTATCATCCTTTACCCAGAGTCAAGTTTCGCTGGGGAAGGGCCCAACTCCGCCTGTACCTCCCGTTACGATTCCTCTGTCTCCCCCTCTTTCACCAAGTCACTCCTTTGGCGACGCCGCGTCCTCGGCTCGGCCGAGACCATCTCCCACAACACTGAGAAAGGCTGTACCAGCGTTCTCGGGATCTGAAGGTGTTCGGCAAGAAAATGGCAGCGTCAGACTCAATGTGACGAGACCGGCTGATGTTTCACCTCCTACGCCTTCCAAGTTCGAGAATGAAAACCCGATGCTGAAAGCGCAACAGGCGAGGGAGATTGATGAAGGCAGGATGTCGACTACAACAAATTCCTCTGTTACGCCTACTCTTGTCACTCCCACAGGACCAAAGCCGTCCGAAAACTTGCATACCCCGCCTCCATCTTACCCTTCGATACATCCCTCATCAAAGCAAGCCCAGCGCCATGCCTTGTCTCCACCTTCCACACCGAAGGCATTTGCAGCTTATGCCACAGACTTGCGCCGCCTAATGGCCAACGCTACGACCGCAGATGAATGCCGTCTTCTCATTGACATGTTCCTCGCTCAGGCAGGTTTGCCGATGAAGGACACCGATTTCCCTCCCGATCCGAAGTTACTCCCGACCGCTCAGCAGGAATCCGCAGTTGTGGAGGTGCTTCTGGGCCATAGCGAAGCTCCTCAGAAAGACGAGATCAAGGTAACGAGGGTTTCTAGCGCGCGAGAGTCAGGTGCACCACCTACCCCGCGATCTGAGGAACGCCATTCTGGGACGACAACTCATCGCAAGCCTGTGCCAACTGATAGTATGGCGCAAGTAGTTCTTGCTGAAGCTTAGATTCTATATTCGTATTCCTATTACCTTTGGTCGTTTATTTTCACTTATTATGTCATACTAAGTTCTATACCCTGTTGGACGTATTATATTTTGTATAAGCGGTTTCTCTTTATGTCTATGCTTGGAACTTGTTGCGGAACTCTTGTGGCACCTTATTCCTGCCTGATTTGTCCGTTCCTTTTGTTGAGGTTACAAACATTCGTTCTTTAACCCTGTAATATCTTATATCGGGTGCAATTGACTACAGTACTTTTACGACAGCATGATTTCCGGTGCGAAACGTAGGACAAAAGATCAATACGGAAAGCGAGCCAAATTAAAATTGTCTTGAAACAATCTTTTTCAAGGGGATTCACGAGGTTCATCTCACCTCCAGTGCCACTGCAATGCCCATCGAAGCCAGTTCGGCACAGAGGTACCGGAAGACGAATGGCACTGCGACCACGTCAAGATCACCGCCATTTTTGACGCCTCCAAGAACGTTAGTTCTCGGAAGAGCGACGCGGATACTGGCCTGAACCCCGCTGGCTACACCCCTATCCGGTCCTTCCTGACCATTTGCAAACGCCGCTCGTTCCCGCTCATCGTGCTCTTCCGAAGCTGCACGGCATATACGACAGTATTCACCATTGGGTTGAGATAAGCCAGCGTGAAGACCGTCACTTCCGAGCGAGACGTCATCGTATCCTAGTGATATGAGACTGCCACACGTCCTGCAGACCCAAGCTAGTGAATAATCTGAACAATTCATAAGTCGATCTTGCAGCAAGAAGGAGGTCCCGTGAGCGATGAGAGCGTCGCGTTCCATTTCGCCGAATCGGATGCCTCCTGCGCGTTTACGTCCCTAGAAAGAAGAGAGAGAAACGGGGTTAGAAAGTCCACGAAGAGACGAACATCTTGTTGAAGTATTTATACCTTGACTGGTTGCTGCGTTATCGGGTCGACAGGTCCGGTCGTCCGCACCTGGAACTTGTCCAATACCATGTGTCGTAGTCGCTGATAATACACAACTCCGAGGTAAATGTCGGCTGCGAACTCTTCACCGGTTATTCCGGAGTACATTGGCTCGTTTCCGTAATAATTGTAGCCTGCAGCGAGGAGTTGTTCTCCGAAGTAGTTGACTGCTGTGTCATCTTCTGAAAATCTTTGACATATATAGATCAGAATAATTTGTGAATAGTTGTTGAAAGAATACATACTTGAAGGGAGTGGCGTCCTGTGCGATTCCATGCATTGCTCCTGCCTTGCCAGCCATACTCTCGACAAGCATACCGATTGTCATACGAGAAGGAAAGGCGTGAGGATTTATGATGACATCCGGTTGAATACCGCTTTCACTAAAAGGCATGTCTATCATAGGCCATTTCTGCGAGCAAACACCCTTTTGACCATGTCTAGAGGAGAACTTGTCACCGATGACCGGTGATCGAGGTATTCGGAACGTAATGTTGATTCTCTGCAGTTCCGAATCACCCGCATCCGAACCTGATAAAGAGCATTTAGTATTGAACATGCAGGGAAGAGAAGTTGTATTCACCAAGTAATCGGACTTCGTCGATGTAACCAGCTTCGTCATTCTTATATCTGACAAAACGCGTGCGTCCCGTTGTGTCATCCACGTAAGCAGCTATAAAATCGCCAGGCTTGATTTTGATACCGACGTACGGCAAACCGTCAACATCTAGAAATTCGAGACTTGGATGCGCCTTATCTCCTCTAGTCCGAATATCTTTTCCGATCCCGAAGTGAAGTGTGGGTGTGGTTGTACTTTTCGAAGCGCCATGCATGTCCTTCAGGTCAATGGTCTGCGACTTATATACAGTCCCATACGCGAAGCCTCGTTCGTGTGCAGATTTGTTGAGAATCATGGCATCCTCCATATCATAACCAGTGTAAGAAATGACGGCTACAACCGCGTTGGTGCCATTTGGGAAAGAATCCATTGCGTATGTGTTGTGTAATACGGGTCGCACAACTGGCGTTTGACCAGATTGAAGCCGATACAATTTGTTATCTGTCCGATGCTTTATTGCAGTAGAAGGTGTTCCCATCGTTTGCTTACTCATCTGTACAAAATGCAATCAATTGAGTGAACTTGACCTCGAGTTAGGTACTTACTTGACATTGGTAAATGTTACGTGGACTTTGATTGAAGTCCGAGAATGGAGTGAGATTTGCTAGGATGGAAAGGAAGTTTGTTGGCGAGTGTTCGACATGCGTTGTCACACCGGGTTCAATCTCTTCTGGTTTGATGGCAATGTCCATGTACACCTGTTCAAACGATCCTATTTGATCGTTGCGGTCATTCAAGATATATTTCACAGGCCGCATCATTCGCGACCGCGATGAAAAGAGATAGAGACCGGGATATTGTCCTCCTTGAGAAATTGGAACGAATCCGATTTCTAGGTCAAGCGGGACGTTGTACTTGCCCTCCGTCTTCCACACACGCAGGTTATTTGCAAGCTGCCTTGCTAGAGCTGGATTTGCCCATCCGATCATTCGTCCATCCAATTGGACGGCAATATTACGATGATGTTTGCCATTGATGGAAGACGTATGCACGGAAGTCATGCCATGCGAAAGGAGAAGATTCTCGAGGTGGGAAACTGCAAGTGGTGCAGTGACGATTCGGCACGAACGAGACAGGTGATTTAGCAGGCCGCAAGGGGATCCGTCAGGTGTATGTACGGGACAGAGGAAACCCCAAGCTTCTGGGAGTAGCTTTCGCACTGTGGTCGTCTTCAACTCTGCGAAGAAAGCACCACGGTGAATACATCTGAAGTGACTGATATATCGATACCAATTCAACTTCTCTGCGACGATTGTAAAACCGGAAGTCTGTTGCAAGTCAAGGCCCGTCGGCGAGACTAAATTCCCCGTCGCAAGGAAATTAACCAGCCTTGCACCGATGTCGAAGTTCACTCGAGACATGGCCTTGTGGAAATACCTGTCGTCAAAGAAGTCGACGGATGGATCACCGCGGCGCACGTCTTGTGAAATCTGAGCACGAAGGCCATTCAAGCACTCTTCCAATCGTTCTTTCATGATCATACCATACAAAAAGCCTGGAAGGAGGACCTCTTGATGCTGCGGAGAGTCTGGATTATCTCCGCAACTCGAAGAGTTGACAGACGAGTATAGCTTTCGTAACATGAACCTAGAAAAAGAGTTGCATGTGAGCCCTACGTAAATTATTCGAGCTTAGCGCGACGTACAATAGCATCCTGAATTTGTCTCGCGGATCTTCAAGATTGACCAAGACAAATTTCCGTACGAGCCAGACTCCGAGTGCCGTATTGTTCCAGTCTTCAGGTTGCCCAAGTACGACGCGGAACTTATCACCCAAGAACTCCAAACATTGATCTCCGGTGTGGAGCTTGTATGTTTTGAAGCTTCTCAATAAGAGCTCCACTCGGTCTGTAAGAAACGTATTTTCATAATCTTGCATGACAATTCCTTCAAATATCTCCTTATCCGAAGCCCCAACCAGTGCCTTTAGGACGAGCATGACGGGGATAACATATTCCTGTTTCCGCCAGCTAAATCGAAACATCGCATTCCCGTTTGAAAGATAGTGCAGAGTATTTGTCACAGCAGTTTGATCTGGGCGGACACATCGAATTTGGACAGCATAGGGAGAATAAGAAGGCCCTCGCTTCTGGAAAGAAGGTCGAATGAGAGAGATGGTATGGTGTCTCCGCGGGACGATGAGATAACGAATGAGCCGTTCGTTGCCGTTTATTATGAAGTAACCTCCGAATTCCTCGGGTTCTTCATGGCGTTTTACGAGTTCAGCAGAGGGCAGATTCCGTAGATTGCAACGTACGGACTAGGGATTATGTTTATACCTTGATATGTATTATGCGGAATTAAGGACGTGGACGTACTCGAACCATAATGGGTACTAGACCGCATTCCTTCGTCATGGAATTCACTTCTCTCCCTTGCACTTTCCAGCACAGCTTGATGGTCATCCTGGCCCGATACGAAGTCACTCGTTCGCGAGCCTGACGGCCAGGGGCGATCAGAGGGATTCAGCAATGAGGAAAATCTATTGTCCACACCTCTGCAGGGAATACCTTCCGTTCAAGTGCTTGCTTATCTCTATCAGGTACCATTGGTCTCGCGATAGATACTTGCTCAATCCAAACTATGAATGCTTATCAATTTACGTTCAAATTTATTAGCTGAAACAACGTACAGCTCATGCGATTTCCTAGACCTCGATTGCCATGTTCATCTTCTCGTCCTGTATAATCAAACACAACTTTCTCCCCAATATCTTTAACGGCTAGAGTCAAGAGACCCGTTCCGGCGCCGTCACCTGCAGGCAATCCAGAATCGTCGAACAGCGCATTAAAGGATTCAATGTGCGGTGCTGCAAGTTCGTTGAGTATTGGAACGGAATGACCTTTCTTTGAAGGGTTGCGAAAACTCTGCTCTCGCTTTAGAGTTTCGAATCCGCTGTAGGAGCCGTCAGGCATCGCTGATGCTCGCGTATCTGAGTTGTTCACAGCAGAAGACGAAGACCCTTCCTTGAAGAAACTTTTCTGATTCTATCCTGAAATTTCCTATCACGTGAACAGAATCCCCATAATTTGATTTTCTTTACAGACAGGATAGCAAAACAACGAAAGCAATGCGTGTGTTTGTATTGTACATGTATACTACAAAAGTTCTGCTGAAGTTTATGCTTGGCTATTATGCGACGCAAACAGAAAGACAGAAATCACTAGAGAACCCAGAGCAAGATAAGTATCATGTATATGTCACGGCATGCTCCTCACAGCACACCGTTCATTTACGCTCTCCACATGTATCAGCGACGGACTTGTTTACCAGAGTCAATGAATTAAACAGGATTTCTTGCGTTCGGCTTTTCCTCGGGAATCTGCGTGAGGATAGAAGGAATCCGACCGACTCTTGCCACAGGGCCCGCCGTCTTCACCTTCCGTCTCTTTACAGTCTCGCCAGCTGAGCCAATGAGGCCCATCTCATCCACACTTTCAATGGTGTTGTGCTTGTCCGGCCCTACCGATATTGCAGGCTTCCTTGGTACCTTCGGTAACAGTTTCGAATTTAGACTAACTGGCTTGAGTGTACGAGACGGTACTGGCGGACGCGCGTTTGAAGTCCGAGCGCGGACTGTACCCTTCAGCGAGCCTGCCTTCGTTGAGATATCGACGGAGCTGCGCGATGCAGGACGCCCAGAGATAGACTTTTCACCAATCTTGCTCTCCTCCATCCTGTCTTGCACGGGACGCGGCCTCTTCACACCAGCCACCGAATTTGAGCCGGAAGAGGCAGCCGATCCGGAACCACTGCTCCGTCTCGATGCAAGAGAAGGCGCACGAGAAATTGTTCGCTCGGACGAAGCACGCGAAACAGTCGTCAGTGACGCTTGGCTATCTGTTCGAGTTGCACGCGTTGAAGAGAGCGTGTAGTTTGAGTTTGCACGTCTACGACTAAACGGAACGGCCAAAGTCGAAAGTCCCGCTGGATCTAGTTCAGTATCATCCTCAAATTCTTCTTCCCCGGACGCCAGATGAAAGGCCCGCAGTTCAGGTGGAGGTGAAACTTCGCGTGAAGGAAAGTGTCGCCGGAAAGTCGTATTATTCGTTAGTCTTTGACGTGGAGGGGTGCGCAGCGTCACATTGAGAGTATCGTCTTCGTCGTCACCACTGTCGACGTTATCATCATCGATATCCATCTGGTTTTCTCTAGCATCGTCAACATCCACCGCCTCCAGCACCACCGTCTCATTATTCGTATTATTATGAAGACTCCGTTCAGTCAACCCATATTCGTCGCCCGAGCCGTCGTGTAAGCCGGAGTCTCCTAGGTAGGACTCACACGCATCCGCTCGAGCGACAGACCAAAATCCTGCACTGTCACTACTTCGTCGTCTGTATGCAACTTTCTGCGACCGGTTCTGCTGGGCAAAGTCTGATTCGTCGGAGCCTTAGACTTCTTAGGCTTATCGCGCGTCTGTGGAAGTGTTGATGATTCGTAGCGCGGCTGTGGCACTTCATAAATGCCATTTAGTGTCGACTGGTGCTGAGTACTAGGTGCAACATGAACAGCCTTTGGTCTCACTTGAGGCGTAGTCGGATACGCAGACGGGAAAGGTGGATATCGACGCCATTCTTCAACTTCCTCCACGATCATATTTGTTTCGCCAAATTCGCTCGGAGCAGATACTGGAGGCGTAGATGAGCCTGTGGAGGCAGCGTTTGTGGAGGTAGCAGAATCGGATACAACTCTTCGATTGGACGGCCTTTCATTATATTCGCCTTGGTCAAGTCCAGCGTTAGCTGGTGGGCGCCAGATCTTATGTTTCTGATTGAAGTGGAAATTGACATTGTAAGTAAGTAGGATAAGGCAACGAAGTTGCAACGCACTTGGTTTACAGTCACGTCGGACTTGGATTGGGGGATACCATTAGGTCTTGCGATGCTCGAAGGACCAGAAACGGAGTTTTTTCCTGTAGCACTATCGGAAGCCAGCCTAATTCCTCGTGTTCTCGAGCCAATTCCATTGCCATTAGAGGCCTGCCTTGCAGGCTTCCGCTCAAGCTCGTGTCGTTCTACTTGTGACTCCGGCAATGATGCAGTGGACTCGCTCTCACTCGCTGGACTAGATGTCTCCGGTGCCGAAGCAGAAGGAAGCCACCAGTTGATAATAAAGCCAAACGGAATTGAAATCAACAAGGTAATGAAGTCGCCTAACATGTGCACGAGTTCTAGCGCATAATCAAGTGTAGCCACGTATGGCTTCACTAAAGGTCGCATGACGTGCAGGTAAATTGGCTCTGCGCCCTGGACATGAAGTGAATTTCCTCACGGACAAGACAATTATGAAAAACCAAGAACATACCCGTGCACGCGTGATTATCTGGAATAAGTATATGATGCCCTTGATCTCGTTGTAAAATGGCATTACGAGACCAACAGTAGTGTCAGCCATGCCCTCGATCACTGCACACGAGCACTGGATGAATGCCTTTGAGCACAAGCCGGGCAAGACGCTAGACTCAACAAACTTACCCATACTAACCAAATCGCAATGCACCCCTTCATGTCTCTTTTGCGTTGCGAGACGGCTCGTGGTGTCTGTTCGCCCGTGCGAGGCGAACGTCGAGGAGGCTTGAGAGTTTTGAACGTCTCGAAAACATTGAGGAAAAGCAAGTAAAGTCTCAAGATCGGCACAATGACCGCCATCGAGTGCGATCGTGGCTAAGTATGAGCGACTCTCGTGCTCGCGTGACGAACTATGAGACACAGCTACAAGCTCGTGGTTTGGTAAGGAGTCTAAAGTGTTATCCGACTCTGTCGGGTATAGAGTGGTGGAGGTTAATGAGAAAGACGGTCAGGATCACAGAAGAGGCAGGTGAGAGCCGTGTTTGCTGGCTGGATCCTCACTTCGAACGCGACCTGCGCGTGTTTGGAAAAGAATACAACACACCACGTGCACGTACCAAGGATGAGAAACGTCGATCACGACGACGATCGGCACTACTTCGAGGTTAGAAAAGACCGGAAAAAAAAGGAAATTCAATCGCATATATGATACAAAGTTGTACATAGTGAAGCATATGAGAGCATAGGACCATAGCGAAGGCATAAAGGGAGTTTGATAAAAATACAGTAATATTACGAATGCAGTAAGGAGTATCCATCGAGAGAAGAGTGAAATCATTAGCAGGTGCGTTAGTGTATTTAGGTAGTCCCCGGAGAGAAATGAAGAATGTACGTGGTTCACAGTGTACAATGATGGATGAGAAAAAGAAGAAATGATGATGTAGGGATACTAAGGAATAAAAATGCAAAAGTTCCGAGATGTCCGTGAATGAGAATTCAATAATATCCGACTTGGATTGAATGCAATGAAGGATGGATATGGGCCGATCCCGGGCTATTGTGCGGGCTGACAGGAGAGATTGTCGATGAGCGAGAGTGCGGACTGAACGATCCTGGGCTTCCATTGCCACTGTTTCCTGATGAAGTTCCGGAGGACAGTAGAAATGACGACGGGTTTGGCGAGCCGCGAGGCGGAGACGGTGCAGAAGAGAGCGAAATAGCAGGCGGTCCCAATGGCATGAACGCAGCATACTGATTGATGCCGAGGAACTGCCCATCATATATAGCTCCTTCGTTTCCAGGAAACCAGATGTCCGAAGGCATTGCACCAAAACCATATTCCGACGGAGGTTGAGCGTAATGACTCATAGATTCGGTGTACGTTGGCGCAGAAGCTTTTCTGGACACGGATGCGTATGGATCCGTCAGAAGCACAGGCGAGGAGGTATCGGTTCCGTAGACTGCTGGATTCGATGGGAACATAACGCTATCGTTAAGATGCAATGAAGCCATCTGAGGTGATCGCATGCTTTGAGTAGCCTCGGAGAACTTGGGCGGAGAGGACGGATCCGAATGGTAACCAGCTTTAGAGCCGGTAATAGCCTTGAGGTATGGACCTGCAGAAACGCGGCGGCTAACGAGTTCATTGTCGCTGGGGTTAATCGCATGCTTGTCCTGCATGTGCTGCTTAAAGACGGGTTTTCGTTTGAAACTGGTCCAGTGATATTATTTTAGTCTTCGAGTGATCCGTTTCACAATGAGGTAGAACGCACTGTTTCCCGCATCCTGGTACCGGGCATGCATATACGTACTCCAGCTCGTGCTTCTCACGCACATGACGGTTGAACGTCGGCTTGTCGAAGAAGTTCATCTGGCATTTCTGGCAAGTGAAAGACGTATCTCGTACGCTAAAAGTGAGGTTTGTCAGTAATGAATAAGGCCTAAAGTCGGCACGCTTCATACTGATAATTTGAATGATTCTTCAGAGCCGAGGATTGTCTAAAAGCCTTGCCGCAGTCTGGGTGTGGACAGACGAAGGGCCTTATCAAGAATATGTCATAAATACAAGATTAGACCTGGTGAGAACAAGGACATACTTCTCATTTGTGTGAATACGCATGTGGCGCTGAAGGTCCGCTTTACGGTTCCGCTGGAATTCGCGCCCACATTCCGAACATGCGATCATGGGACGTGTCTTGACCTTGCCCGTTAATTGCTTCATAAATTACGGTAAGCGAACTGATTAGAATATTATCCGACCTATAACGTACCATAGCGAAATTCATCGGTGAAGTCATTACCAATTGATCAAATACGAGACTTGACTGCTTCCAGAGCAGAGTCGTGAAAGAGCGTGAATTGACGTGAAGTCAGAAATTAGAGGCCTGCAAGAAGGCAGGAGGCCACTTCGAGCAGCGATATGTTAAAAATAGATATCTGGTATTAGATGCGGTGTGGAGGACGCGCCAGGCGTCAGTCCGTTAATTAGTCTAAAGGAGAAAGAAAACGGAAAGCAGATTAGCGGGGTGGAGGATGAAGCACAACGCTGAAGGGCCCGAAACGTGGCCTTCATATACGAAAAGTCCTTTCTCCATCATGAAGGGAAATGGAGACATGGCAAACAAAAACAAGATACGCTCTTGTGTATGTGTTTTTGTATTCGACAAGTACGTAGCGAACAAGGACGCGTCGCGCCGCGTCGGCTAGCAACGCTCCTGACCCATTGATCGCTGATAACCTTCTTTCACGTGACCGAAATACCATCTCACACTCACACCTTTGTCTTCTCTTGTACCCAGTCTCACTCATCGATGTTACTAGCATCGCTACGACTAAAGGTCTTAACAATTGTCTGGATCTCTTGTTCTGGACCTATAGTCACCGTACTGGTATGTCGAGCTACGAGTCTCAGGGTCAAATAGTCCTTCGTGTGCATACAGGGGGAAATATGATGGCACTCTTCGAATCACTACCCGTTGAGCTCATCGCGGAGATACTCAGTGAACTTGATCTGGAATCATTGACGACTGCCTCATGTCTCTCCCGGAGGCTCCGTAGCATCACTAGCGACTCCGCCCTGAACCCATGGAAGCGTCCGATCGCCCGTAACCTCCAACGGCGGGATGGACAGTACGAGTCCTGCATGACACATCTTGCAGAACGCTCAACATTTCCTCGCGCGAACTGGCTGGACATGTTAAGCGCAGCGCGCGCTGATTTCCTGCTGTTCGAGGCGACGCTGCCCAACCTGCCTGAGACGGATTATGCCGAAGCATTCCGGAGACGTTTCCTTCCCACCTGGACTAAGTGGAGAAAAGATAGCTGTAGGTGGCGTGAGGTGTATAGGAAGTGAGTTACATTTGGCAAGCTTTACCCGGAATCCCGGTGCATGGCCTGACGGCGTGCGATTATTGTCTATTCTTGGCTAATGCGCATCCTTTAATTTCTTTATCTTTCTTATTATATTCCGCGAAGAACCTTGTATCGCATCTGGCATCGATCAGCAACGACCTGCACAGCCGATGAAGCTTGGACGAAGTGAGTTTTTGTATGTATGGCTTAGCGCCATTGCTCATGGCGCCCGTTAGATATATCGTTCTCAACCGTAACGGGTCGGCCAATCTTCTGGAGACGTCGTCCCGAAACTTTAATCCCCAGCTTCTTTTCAACGAAATGAAGTCCGTTTCGCCCTTTGTTTGTTTATTTTTTGCTGAGTAATTTGGAATTTTCCGTAGAATACAAAATAATTTGGCTCACTTGGAAACGCATATCAGGGTGAGACAGACGATTTTCACTTTTTTGAAGTGAGAGCCACTTACCTTTGGTTGGTACCTGAATCTGTAGCTTGTTGTCGAACTGACCGATGTTCGCATTCTTGCATTCGGGGTTTTGACGAAACCCAGAAGCACTTTTCATGTCAATGATAACGCCCGTATTTTGCTGCATCCTCCTGGAATCCACAGGGAGGACTGCGACGGAACCGAAAGTCTTAGCGACACCACAAGTATTGCAAGCCACTTCAGCCCCACGTATTCAAATGGTATTTGCAACACTGACTATAAAGCTTTCTTCTAATTGTTCCACAGCGCTTTATGAACGCATGACACACCCTCAACCGGGTTTTGCGCATTGGAATTATCCATTCTATACTCCTGGAGGCGAAGATAAGCGCTGGATAGGTACGGAACTGGATGAAGAAAAAGGATTATTGTGGGTTGGAGGCTTGCTGTTGTGCGCACAATTGTGTACACAAGAGACGCGGACGCATTCCGGAGAGAGACCTGCGCTGCAGGATTTAGACTTGGTGGTCGGCCCTGGTCGTAACAAATACTGTTCGTTCGGATGGGCGGACCTGGATGCGATTGCTCCGTGGATTTCGAAGCGAATCAAGAAACGGATTGACGGACAGGGTCTCGGCCTGTAGTTGTGTCAAGTTCATGTGACTATGCTGTGGGATTTGGTGGAGACGTGCGCGATTTACCTGCACTTAGTGGACAGATATTCAGGGTGCAGAGATTGATGGACTTGACCAATAAGGCATGCTGTATTAGGTGTGCATGTGCATGTCGTAAACGGTGTTGTACTTCTAACCGAAATTGCTCTTTGACTATTCACTGTATCGTGTAGCTTCTTAGCCGGGGACATTTGCTACTTTCTTTGTCTGTTGTATTTCTCGTTAGTTTAAATAAACGACCGTTTGAGTAAGCAAGCGAATCGACGCGGGCGGGAACTGTGCGGATTCACGTGAAAATGATTTGACCAAAATGACGGAAAAAGAACACGTGCGCGGTCTATTTCTGGCTATCTGGTGTGTTGCGGTCGGGGCGACTCGCATTCGGAAGGTCTATCTGCACTGGCAGGAGGTAGAGAACACATCTTACTTATAGTCCCCCACTTAGTCGAGAGGTGCAACTCGGACAGCAATAAAGTTAGACGACCGTATTCTACTTGGTCGCTTTACTTCTGCTAGCGCAAATCCCGAATCCCCAGTGGGAGGCTCAGCTCAAAACCATACCATCTCAGAGCCGTCTCATCTAATCATCAGCTCTCCGACAAGCTAGGGCGATGAACTATCTGCGCGGGGCACTCAATGCAGCTTCGCAATATTATAGGGATATCAACCCTTCCACGCTTACTGGCGCCATTGATGTCATTGTCGTGCGGCGAACAGTGTCAGGAGTCGATGGGGCCGAGGGCAGCACGGAAGAAGAGCTTGCATGCAGTCCGTTCCACGTCAGATTTGGAAAATGGCAGGTATTGCGACCAGTCGACAAGAAGGTGAAGGTGAAGGTCAATGGTCATGAAATACCCTTCAATATGAAGATCGGCGACGCTGGCGAGGCATTCTTCGTATTTGAGACGGACGGTGATGTACCGGAGGATCTGATTACGAGCCCTCTTCTTGAGGCAACTCGTCCCGAACAGAGCAGTGCCCATGTTGATGCAGGTAAGTTCGGTACAAAGATAGAGGAAGGGGAGGACAGAAGGGAATCACGAACACCGGACTCGGAGAATGTGAGCTTCCTGTAGTGTTGTCACTCAAAAATGCAGCTTCCATCTGACCATAGACGTTCAGGAACCCGAACCTTTAGATCTCGACTCCCCAGATACTAGTGGCACAATCATTACTGCACGTCCTTCTGGACTTTTTCCATCCTCAGCCTCAGAGTCCGCTCCGTCCCTTTCGCATGACGAATCAGGAAAGCAAGAAGATAGAGAACAAGAGCAATCTTCTCATGGCTCGACGGGTTTCCTGAGCCGTACTGCAAAAGCTATCGTAAAAGCAGCAGTTGAAGCGGACGGCTACGAACGTCAACAGATTCGCGACAAGGCAGAAGCCGCTGAGAACGTCACATCCCGTGCCTACAAGAGCCTAAGCTATGGTGCGTTCGGGGTTGGCAATAGCGATAAAGGTGACGAAGCACTACCTCTTATCCGCGAAGGGGAAGGAGAACCACCAGATGTCGTCTACTCAAACGGTACGTACAGCTCTGTTTGAGTCTGAGTGAGCTTAACACGTCGAGAACAGGCATGGTCCTTGATTCTGCTGGATATCACTCACAAAGCAAACATCCACAGTCTGCGACTAAGGAGGACTTCCAAGGATCGCCCAAACATGACTCTCTATCAAATACAGGCGAAGAGACGGATGATTAGTGAGTCACTTCTTCGTCGCATGTTGGTATTTCGTCTTACGGCGATATCAAGCGATTCTTACGAAGGGCGATCGACGCCGAGATCAAGTGGATTGTCCGCTCGCGCTACTCCAACGCAATCTCCTGATACATCTAGTTCGTATGGTCTTCTTCAAAATCATTCACCGATTTATGTTTCATATGTAGGATCTCCAAGTCCGCAGCGACGTTCGAGTTCTTCGTCGGAGGCTGACAAGTAAGTCTCTGACAGCGTACTGTGACGTGCTCATTATATTTACATGACCTATAGCAACAAAAGTCATTCTTTCCGAGCAGCTTCTGAGCCTCCAGAAACTGAGAATACGTCAAATGGTTTCCCGCCGAGTTATTCCTGGGAGTGGGGTGCCTTTCCTACGCCATCGCCGATGAAGGCCACGTTCCCGCCGGGTAGATCAGACTCCTTAGAAACGCAACGTAGTCTCAGTGTTCCACCCGAGCTTGGGTACGAGCTGGATTCCCCGCGACCCTCTTCCCCTCCACATTCAAAGACGAATGGTGCATCCCGTCCATTATCCGATTCACCAGTTGGTGACGGCTTCTTTGGTAAAGGTGCCGAGCTAAGCGCGGATGAAAGGAGCGGGAGGCGGTTCCTGCTATCTGTAGGCGGGAAAACATATGAATTTGAGCTCAGCATCTCCGAAGAGCTCGCCGCGTGCGAAGGTGGTGGCAGCGGCGACGAAATAAGAGATGCACGACATTTTCGTGATGGACAAGTATCGTTCCGTCGGTTCATCAAATATCCTGGTGTAGTGCAAGACAAGAACCTGGTTATCAGGTGGAACGACAAATACATCACTCGCAACGATATGTCAGTTTTGTTCGATTGCCTCACCAAATGGCGCGAAGCGGCACTTGCGAAGCCTGTGAATGCGAAGGCGCTTGAGGAAGAGGAACCTTTATCCTCCTCTGACGAGACGGAGCCAGAGGAACGTACTGCATCGAAGAAATCGTCTTCGTCTTGGGTCCGATGGTGGAGATCAAGTCGGTCTGAAGCTCCATCCCAGCCTCAATCGCGATCTGCTTCAGCGAAACTGCTAGTGCAACCAAGTTCGCACATCCAGGAACGGCAGAGACGTCCATCGCTCATCCAATCCAATTCTGCTCCCCCAAAGTCAGACGGTCGGAATACGCCTGTATCGTTTCCTACAATGAGTGAATCCAAGTTGGATGCAGATACGTCAACAAGAACAAGTAGGTCGGTATCAGAAGAGAGGGAGAAGCGGTTTGCGAAGACATTACGACTGACTTCTGATCAGCTTGTGAGTTCACACATCGTATCTCCTGGCGTATGCTTTTAAACACCATGTCGATAGAAACAACTGGACCTGAAGCCAGGGAAGAATCTTATTACGTTCTCGCTTTCCGCGTCTGGTGTGACGGCTTGCACTGCGAGTATTTTCCTCTGGGAAGAAACAGATTCGATTGTCGTCTCTGACATCGATGGGACTATCACGAAGTAAGTTCTTGTAAGTTTTCATCTTGTTATCATTCTGATTACACGCTATTTGTAGGTCTGATGCTCTCGGCCACGTCTTCACCATGATTGGACGAGACTGGACTCATCTCGGTGTTGCTAAGTTGTATACTGACATCGCGAGGAATGGGTACAGAATTCTGTATCTCACGTCTCGTGCTATTGGGCAAGCAGACTCGACAAGGTACTACCTCAAAAGTATCAACCAGAATAACTATCAATTACCCGAGGGGCCAGTAGTCATGAGTCCAGATAGGTTAATGACCTCGCTTCATCGAGAGGTGATTATGCGCAAGCCTGAGGTGTTCAAAATGGCGTGCCTACGTGACATCCAGCGGCTATTTGGAGAGGGCAAGAATCCATTTTATGCGGGGTTCGGTAACCGTATAACAGATGCATTGTCCTACCGCAGTGTGAATATTCCGAGTCAGCGAATCTTCACGATTGACTCGACTGGCGAAGTGAAGATGGAACTGCTCGAGGTTGCTGGCTACAAATCCTCGTATATCCATCTGACGGACCTCGTAGACCAGATGTTTCCACCTGTTCACCGGAAGACCGAGACAGAATATTCCGATGTGAATTACTGGAAGACACCAATACAAGAGTTTGCGTTGCCCGACCTTGCAACTCCTCCAGCATCACCAGCTTTAAGTGCCCGCTCAGATGCTTCGATGTCGACGTTCACCAGACTTCGCAACTTCAGCTTACGTCAGAGCACGAGTTCGTTCTTCCAGGCTTCAGGCACCCCAATGGAACAGGATGAACGGATGACTTCGCTAGAAAGACTAAGCAAACGGCAGACGCGAAGCACGGAGACGCTCGTTGAACATGCGTGGTCGGATGATGAGCGTGGACGGGGGTTTGCGCGTTCGAGGACAGAGACGGATGAAACTAGCAGAGAGCGGCGGGCAAGGAAGCGACTAAGCTTGGATAGCATGCCTGGCTCTTTAAACGGTTCATTGGCAGACCTCGAGACTGACGAGGAGGATGAGGACCAGGAGAATTATGATCACGAGGGTGAAGGCGGACACGGTGAATACGAAGGAGAAGGTCATTACGACGGGGAGCCTGAAGATCCGGAGGAAGCAGCTGAAGAGGGTTTTGACGACGACCTATTGGCTACAGGCGAGATGGAAAGTGTGCCTTTCCTATAGTAATTTTTTTTTCTTTTGCTGGTACTACGTACTCGTATCATCTGCATTTGCTTTCTCATACTCAATGCTTTCGATCTGCAATATTTTTTATTGATACACAAACACGAATTGGAATGCCCAACTGTATGTGTTAGAATACGCAATATTCAAATATCAATCTGATTTTTTACTGTTTTGAGGAGATTAGATCAGATCAATTGAGGTGTTCGATTCTCACGGATTGGCGCGTCGAAAAATTACAATTTAGCCTCTCCCTTTCAGTTGTGATCGTCTCCACTTCACCTCTTCTCACTCACTTACCCCCGCCCACAACGTTCTCTCCTTTGACTGCGTCCCTTCGACGCGTTTTTATAGGCAGCTCGTCACGTCGAGCGTTCTGCGAATCTCGAAGGCCCCAGAGGGCCCTTGTAACAGCCAAAAGAAGCGGTCTTGAGGGGCAAGAACCACAAACTCTAGACGCCCAGTACCGAAGTCTCTCTATAGAAGAGCGACAATCTTACTCTCTGGTACAGAAGTCGGCTCAAAAGATGGCTACGCTCGTCGCGACCTCCCCACAACCGTTGAACATGGACAGTGTCTTTGCTCATGGCCACGCCCCGCCATCACCCGCGTACTCTTCTCCTCCACATCCTGCCTCTCCGCTTTCACCCAGGCTCAAAGACGAACACCCCATGTCACTCTCTAATCCCTCAAACTCATTATCAGTCTTAAGCACGCCCTCATCTGTGCAGAACACAGCACTGTTGGAACGTAACGACGCGTTCATGACGTCGGTATTGAGGGGCGATGAACCTGCTCCTGTGCAACCTGCGAAAGACATCGAGGAGTTTAAGAGCCGACTTCCTCCACCTGTCGAGTTTGTTCAAGGGTCGTCGTCGGGTGCGTTTGCCGTGAATTTGGAAGGCCGATATGAGCCCATCAACGCGTCGCCAAAGGCGGCGCCGAGGACTTTGAATGAGGTGAGTGACAAGCTCTGGTTGCAATGCCTGCTTTTACGCGTTTTTTATCTGCTTTGTGGCTTCCATTCGATTATATTTATCCTTTATATCAAATATACTTCCGTTGAGAACGACGGTAGCTAACGATCTGTTGTGCAGTCCCAGACAAAAACAAAACAAGGACCTGCGAAGAAGGCCGCCTTCGATCAGAAGTCATCCCCATCACTCCATGCTCCTCTGATAGATTTGACCTGGCCTTCAGGTTGCAATCGGGGCTCGGGGCTATTCAACATAGGCAATACATGTTTCCTGAATAGCGCCTTACAATGCCTGCTTCATACTCCTCCCTTACTTCGGATACTCCACATGCATACGGGTTCTGAATGTATGTGTGTCTGATCGATATCATAGCTACCGATGACTGATTGTGTGTTTGGGCCCACAGGCCGAGTGAAGAGTGGCTTTTGCATGAGTTGCTCGTTGAGACAAGTAATGGAATCAAGTTTCCAGAAAGCCGGGGCTTTTGTGCCGAGTCCGATCACCAAGAACTTGAATTGTGTGTACCGTCTTACTTCTAAGAACATAAAAGAAAAATGGTACTAAACTCGTCGGCCCGCTAGACATCGCAAAGCACTTTCGAAGAGGTCGGCAAGAAGATGCGCACGAATTCCTCCGGTACGCAATAGACTCTTTACAGAAATCTTGTCTCGCTGGGTATTCACCGTAAGTGTCGCTTATTTGTACTATGTTAAGTCGACTCATATCCCTACAGGAAAATAGACCATAAACTTGCCGAGACAACCTGGGTGCACAAGATTTTCGGTGGTCGATTACGGTCGCGAGTGACTTGCCAGCAATGTGGCTACAATAGTGACACATTTGATAGTATACTGGATCTCAGCATAGACATATACAACACGGCTAGTCTGAAAGAAGCATTGAAGAAATTCACTGCTAAGGATTACCTTAAGGGGGCGGACAAGTACAAATGCGAGAAGTAGATGCCCTGTTCGTCTTATGTTTTTCTGTGGTGCTGACCTGGTCTTGTTAAAGGTGCAAACGAGCTGTGAATGCGGAGAAGCAGTTCACAATACATGAAGCGCCGGCGGTGCTTACCGTGCACCTGAAGCGCTTCACACCGTTGGGGCGCAAATTACAGCACCCCGTCCGGTACGACGAGCGACTGAGCCTCCAACCCGCGATGAGTGAAGGCCAACACGGCCCGACGTATACTCTTTATGGGGTCATCTCGCATATGGGAGGAGGACCGAACTCGGGGCATTATTTCGCCCATGTCCGTAGTGCAGACGGGCAGTGGTACGAGATGAACGACGATTCGGTCGAGCGTGCCCGGAAGCCTGAGCCTCTGAACATGAAGAATGCGTACATGCTCTTTTACATTCGCGATAAGGGCCAGGCGCTTGCAGCTGCGGTAAATAATATTGGACTTGTGAATGGTATGATACCGTCCAAGAAACGGAAAGGTCCGAGTGATGATGAGCGAGAGAACGGAGACGTGACTAGAGACGAGCCGGAAACCAGGACGGCACGCCCTTTCATTGGACCTGTTATTCCTGTCCCCCTTCTTCAGAAGTCAGACCCTCAATCAGACATACTGAAGAGGAAGATTGAAGCCGCAGAGAAGGAAAAGAGAGTAACGGGCACGCCGATGCAGCAGGTAAAACCTCGTCATCCCGTAAGGCCTCTCGTCGAGTACGAAGATGAAAGCGATGAGGAGCAAGGCGAGCCGGTCGAGCGACGATCCCAGAATTCGGAACTGACTCAGAACAATGGAGGTCCTCCACAAAACGGAGAGATGCGCGGTGGCTCAGGATCTATTATCCCGTCTTCATCTCCAACGACTTCTGCACCGGACTCCGGATCTCCGCTCCGAGATGACCGGGTTGACAATAGTGAAAGGACTATGCAAGAAGATGGAGCCTCGACCTCTTCACCGACGCGACCCCCTTCGACATCACCTCTTCCCGTCACTTCACCCGCCGTGGCCATCCCGCTTTCTAATTTTTACGGGTCCACTTCATCTTCAAAGCGGAAATCTCCTGATAGTGATGACGGAGACAAAGACATACTACGTCGGGAGAGCAAGAACTCTTCAAAAACAGCAATTCCGTCGTTCACATCCTCTTGGCGTGGCAATCCCTTTGGGAAGTCGCGCATCGGGGATACTTTACACCAAGAACGATATCGGGATCAAGATGAAGAGAGGGAGTTGTTCCGTCTGAGAAAAGTGCCTAAGAGGCAGTTCGGCTCGCGGAACAAGTTTGCGTACTAGTCAGGCCTTTCACCGGTCACTTTTGTTTGTAGTTTGAATCAGGCTCTTATGCCCTGTGTGTCATGTGTTGTGTTAACTTGCTTTGCTGACGTATTCCCTTCTTGATTCATTCGCTTTCGCCCTTGGCTTCTTTTACGTTGCTGTACCCCTTTGACCCTTCTATTTCTACCTTTATATTTTTGACACAGCGTTTTGTGCTGATTTTTTATGGACCGATGTAGCATTTGTCCAAATAAATTTCTTGTAGATAAGATAAATAGAGACCCACAAACAAAAGAAGGTCATTTGTAACCAGCTTGTCGGCACTTGCGTTGTATTTTATTTTGTTAGCAAGTTTTGCCACTAACGTCGGTGAAATCAGGGAGAGGGCCAAGGGGTCCAGAGATGAGAGAAGAGTACTGATTCTATGCCTGCAGATAGATGTTACTACAAAGGGAGTTACAGATATTGTGCCTGGGTTTTCGAAGTCAACATGCCACATACGTGTCAGTACACTACGCGCACAAATGAACATATTGTACATTACAAGTACATTACAACTTCGCCTTCAGATTAACATTCTCTGTCTTCGCCTCATTCACACGTCCGTCTTCCCACCATACAACAGTCACAGTGACATCGTCTCTAAATCGTCTGGATAAAGGAGCTGGGATGCTTAATAATCTTCTTAGTCGGTCCGTGTCTGCACCGCCGAAAGCGTTACGGAGAAGGTGGACGCCTGGATGATGATCGACGAACGCCCATCCAGGGCCTTCGTCCTGCTTCTGGGTTTGATCTTTACTGGATGTGGGTGGGTTAGCTTTCCCCTCAACGCCAGGTGAGTCTCCCTTTCGCGTAGGGGCGTATGTATTCAAGACTGAGCGAGGAACAGAGGGAGATCGCAATCCGGAGAGGTGCGCGCCAACGAGTGCGACTGCGTCTTGTGAAGAAATTTGGTCCCAGAGACCGTCAGTTGCAAGGATGATAAAGCGAAGAGACGAAGAGGGTGGTCGTCGTGGTGTCTGTACCGGAGAAGAAGACTCAGAGGAAGGGGGAAGGGTAGCGTTCCCCACACGCTGCTCACTTCCTTTCGTGAATGGAGCATACTCCCTTAGCCAAGAAAACATGGGAGGCTGAGCCGAGGAAGGTGGGACAATGCTATCAGCGCTATTGAGCGGAGGGAATTGAATTGGTAGGTATTCCGAGAGAGGGAGGAAGTCGAGTTTTCGGTACGTGATCACAGGCTGAGCAGTTACGTATGGCGGTGTTTTGAAGTCAGGCGGAGGGCGTCGTATCGTTTGACCGTTTCCGTCCATAAACACGCGTGCTAATCTGTGAACGAGAGGTATCAAGATGTTAGTCATATCAACAAATGTGTGGGAAGATGAGAGCGAGTCAGAGGAAGTCTTTAGGAGGATGAAGTTTTGAGAAGAATGTGACTGAAGTGAAGAAAGAGGGTATTGTAAAAAAGACAAAAAATGACTTACAACTGCTGAATATGTAACGGCCACTTGTATCGTGCATCCCCAAAGGCACGCGACGGCTCCAGTCCGCCAAGAATCCGGCCCCGCTGGACAACAGTCGAAGCTTCGCCCTTGGGATGTTCACTCTGTAGTCTAGATTTTCCCACCGTTAAATCAAATCAACCTCCGAGTCTGTTTGAGTAAGGGCTCACACAGTACATACCTTTTGAACTCGCTTGCATTCCTTCCTGTCTGGTCATCACTTAAAACGTCGACTCGCCAGGTTCCATTTCCGCAACCGTCGGGCGCTTCTTCCCAGACGCCCGCAACTGCACGGCAGTCTCCGGTGCATGCGACGTATAGGTCACGATGCGCGGTGTCTAATAATGCTAGGAGGGCACAGCTACCTTGATATGATCATCAATAGCCAGCTTGAGAAAAATGCCGCGGAAGAAAACAAAGGATACTTAAGCGCACGTATCGCGTGGACGAAACAGGGGTTGGACAGGAAAAAGTCGAAGAGTAGATTAGGTGAACGTACCGGAAAGGGCTGGAGCCATAGAAGGGAGTGCCATGGGATGTTTTGATAGGTCCGGTAAAGACTCATTTCCCTTGGCGCCTATTTCTTTCAGGTGGTCGTGTAGGAGACGCAGAGGCGCGTTGACTATTTCTGAGTCGACCATCGCGAAGGCAGTTTGAATCGCGAGAGAAACGAATTTGGGGTCAGCGTCATATGGAGTCGTGCTTGCACCGGGAGATTTAGGTGCAGATGAAAAGAGAGACCGGATACTGTCCAAGAAACTTGCTCTTCCAGCTTTAGAGTCGAATGAACCAGGAGAGGTAGTGAGTTCGCGCAGTTGCAGCGCGATGGCAGGTATGAGGGTCTTTGAGAGGAGTCGTGAAGTATGCGTGCCAGAGTGTCCGTCCATAACAGTAAAGAAAAGATAATCTCCATCTTGCTGATCTCGCTGTACAATTGCTTCAGCATGGGCATCCTCAATGGGATCGTTGGATGCCAGATGAGCAGTCGCGTGTTTCCATATGATGTGACCTGGACGTGACGAGGCACGAAGTACTGCGTTCTCTTTCAGACGCGTTTCAATCTCAGGCATAGACTGAATACGGATTGTTTGAGTCGTATAAGTGCGCTTCCCGTCAGGACCGACTGTTGGCGCGCGAATGTCAAAGGTCTCGTGAGCAGTCTTTGGACGAGTTACACGGCGGTAGATATAAGCTGATGAGCCAACGAGCACTGCAGAACCAGCTAGAGTGCGCCAAGGGTGACGAAGCATCGGTGAAGCGCTGCGATAAGCAGCGTCGAGCGACAATGTGGTCACGATTGAGCGCAGGATGCCAGGCACGCGTTGTTGATCTGACTGACTTTACGTGGATTCCACGTGAGCGTCACAGATGACGCGAATCACGTGTACAATTCTACTTTATATTAATTTCTACTGAAACCTCGTGTTTGCTCTTTGTCCGCCTTTACTGTACCCCTCTCTGCCTCGCATGCGCAGCGTCCGCACCGCAGCTACCGCAGCACTGCCGGAAACACCCCGCATCTGTCGGTGATTAAAAGTAACTCATATCCCACGACCGGTGAGTCAGAGTAGACGTGCGGATCATAGCCATTACCGGATTCGGCAGCTCGCCTTTTGTGCGACTCTATTCGTCACCGCCGTCTCCGCCCACACTGCACCTCCTTCTCCTTCTCCTTTCATTTACTCTCCGCTCGGCCACGTATACGTATAACATATTATAGATCTCGCTGGCTCTGGCCCCTGGCACTGCCTCTCGCGAAGAGCTCTTATACTCCCGTCCGCATACTCGCATCAGAACTTTCTTTCGTCTGCAAATACGCGTGCACTGGACGAACCTTGACGTCCTATTCGTCTTGGTTATCGTTTCGGGATTCAATTCTATATTTTGCTGCTTCCACCAATGGAAATTATGGGTGTCTCTCCAACTTCTTTCGATGCTCGCCACAAGTCAGTACCATCCATGTCGACGCCCAAGCCACTTACTCCACTCAAGACGACTTCAAGTCTACCGAATTTCCTCTCTGGTTCGAATGTGTTCGCTAATGTCGCCGGTCCGAGTCGTCATATGGTACGTCGTCTTCCTATGTCTGGCTTGAGGTCTTTCGTTACTCAGCCAACCCATTTAACTTAAAAGATCTCATCACCACTACGAGCCTACTCTCCGGTTACCTCCCGAGCCCCACCCCCTCCAATTGACACATCCTGCACTACACCCACCAGAAGTGGTCCACAACCGCTTGAACGGGTACCGACCGAACCTGCCAGCGCCCCTCCCCCACGGCAGCAACCTACAGCGGACGAACTAGCGGTGCTAGGCATCAAAGTTCGTGACTTCGCTTTCGAGCCGAACAGTCTCCCTCGTGTTCCCACTGTAAGGAGACATTTCTTCCGAGAGTTAAAACGCCAGCCACAGGAGACACCTGAAGACTTTGAGGCGAGAAAGAGGAATGAGGCACGGAGATTAGAATTCAACACCCCGAGAAGGAGAGATGAGATTTCTGAAGATCTGGAAACGCTAAGGTTCGCCTTTAACAGTCCGCGGACGAAGGGTATGTCGAGTGATGGCCTTACGCCTCCTTCTCGACCAAGTCGAGCCTTCGCAAATCACATTGATCTGGGCATCCTTTCAACGAGTTCGAAATGGGGCTCCAGATCAAATGTTGGTGCAGGACCCAGCTCCGGAAGGGCAAGACTACCATTGCAACGACAGCCCAGCGAAATCTACATACCTCACGCGAGAACTGGCATGTCTTCAACGTTTCCATCGATGGACTTGTTTATTTCGAGTCAGCATGCCCGTCATGGATCATCTTCGTCTTCTTCGCGTCTTAGCAACGTGAATGATTCACAAGTGCGCAAGACTTTTGTTTCATCGCAATTGCCGGAGGCAGACTGGGATTGGCTCACGCGGTCTTCTTCTCGTGGATCTCAGTCTCAAGTTCAAGGATCCGCGTCGCAGCCTGCGCTCATTGCACACGATAGTCAAGATTCGCAGACTGACTCAGAAATGGACGACGAAGAATATGTCAAGACGCCACTTGTTACGCCCAACGGTTCACTCGTTTTTGATGACGAGTTCAACTTGTCAAATAACGCTACTAGTGCCGATTCGGATAGATATATCCTTACCAATGGCGAGACTTCCTCTGAAAGACACCCAGGCCCGAATATCGTTCAGATGGATAATTCTGTTATAAACTCCAGTGCATTACCCGAGTCACAAGTGGCCGAACTATTTTCTGTAGAGATCGGCGGACCGGATGAGAACGTATCAGCATCGCAGATGGGTTTGGAGAGCCAGGACTTGCTTTCACAGCCGGCTTGGCAACAGCAGTCTCAATCTCAAGCACAGCCGTGGACACGGGCGCAGGAGTCTGGGGAACAGCGTGATGTGGAGATGCCGGCCTCGCAACCAGAAGCCGAGGAAAACAGGAATGTAGATTGCGATCGCACGCTTACACTGACGCCCACCCCTTCGTTCGCGCGTGTCTCGTCCACCGTTGTCTCGTCTACTCGTGCTAGTGCAAGTGCAAACTCAAATCACTCAGCAACGTCTTCTCAACCTAGACCCATTCGGCGCTTTAGCCCACGTTCTTCACCTTTGCGCCGTTCGCCCAGCTCCCGATCCCTGACCTCCGCTCATTCCCATTCGTCCCTCCGACGTTGCCCGAGCCTCAATAGCGCTGGCGGTCTGAGTCGCCCTCCAAGTCTCGTTTCGTTCAAGACGAATTCGAGCTTACCAGCCGTCTCTACTTCCCTTTCTAGTGCAGGCAAAGCCCGATACAATCTCCGCACACCTTTACCCAAGAAAGCCAAACTTCTAGGTGTACCCTCGCTCATATCACCTTCAGCTTCCAGACCTAGAACATGCTCCAGGGCGCATAGTGCTCCTGCCTCCAAGAGGGGCACGGCAAATGTAGTGAGAGCCGCCGGTGCAAGAAGAACGAGAAGTGCTGCTGCTCAGGCGCGAAGCCGGGTGAAGGGAGTGAGAAATGGAAGAGCAGAAGATGATGACGTGGTCATGGCTGAGGAAGCCAAGTGTTGAGCTGAATGGGAACCAATGGGACTTGATGGCGTCGAGTCTACTCAGTCGCACGCTCATACTGTTATCAATTGTTTTGATCTATGTCGTGCTTGCGTCTTCGTCACCTCTGTCCCTGATGGGGCTGAGGCCACGAAATGACTTAGCTCGACTATTTCGGACGAGGACTCGATTCTGCGCGACTTCAAGCACAAGCAATCGGACAACTTATCCGATCACATCTCACTTCACTTTCTGTTTCTCATTTGTACTCATTTTTCGGCCTCATCGGATTCGTGTGTATGTTGTCTGACCGGACTGTATCATCGTTGTAGCCCAGTTGACCGTTCAGAATACCCTTTCGTACTCTCCCGTAGCTCGCAATCTGTGCATGTCTCATATTTTCATTTTGTCACTCTTCTCAGCAGATGGTTTTGGACAGCACGATAGCAATGTACACGTACAAGTGCTCATCTTTTCTCTCTCGTCTCGATCGCAAAGCGTCGCTTACTTATTCTATTTGCTGTCCTCTAGTCTTTCTTTTTCTTTCGTCTAGTTGTGTCGATAACTCGTTGCATGTGTAGCCCAATAGCAGCTTTGGAGTGCAATTAGTATTATTATACAAGCGATTTCTGTTTCTTTTCTTGAAGATCGTGGTTTGGCAGGAATATAGTGTGAGCATTGCCGAAATAGGTATACGACGATCATCGTCGTGTCCTGTCCCCGATGAGCTCCCCATCGCTGCTCTCAACGTTCCCCAACTACCTGCCGCGAGGCCTCCGAAAAGTCATGGCCTCAACAGCAGCAAAGGCTGTCAGTCCTTTCTCTGTCGCACATCGCTTCTACGTCAAGTCGCTATACAAGCGCTATTTGAAGAACGAGCTTGACTGGACTGTGCATCGTCACCTGTGGAGGTACAAAGCTATACAGATTCGAGCTGAGTTTGAGAGGAATAGGTGAGTCTTTCGTTCTTCAACCAGTGGGAATGAATGGCTTGGAACGTAATGGAATGGGATGTCTACTGCACTGATTTCGAGTGAAACCACGTTGAGATAGAGTATTGTTGGCAGGCTTCGTATTTGGGTTTCTTTAACTCGATATGTTTCCTATGGATCGCATACGGCACACTTCACGGATCATTTACTTAATATTTGTCGACAGGAATGTTAGTGACCCGCGTGCCTTAGCGACAATCTTGGAGAAAGCAGAAGCAGACCTCGCGGCGAAGCAGCATCCTGATCCGTACATCAGTGCGTATTTTTCCCTCTCTTCTTGTTATCTTCATCATATTAATCGTTTATTATCGTTAAGCTCCTACTGCTCCTGGTGGTACGTTATGGTGTGTGGCCGTATTATTTGAATATCAGTTCTAATGCTGACAATGCCTTCTCGTCTGATGCAGGGAGCGTCACACCCCGGTGAGAATCGGACCACTTCCAACTTTCATCCTGACTTTCATTACTCATTTTTGCACTTCACGAACTTTGCTAGCCGACATTGGGTCCTATCTACGATCATGAAGCTGACCCGCATCATCATTGAACATACTTGTCGCGTACTTATCAAATACTATTAGCAAAATGGTAATGCATGTGTCATAGCGGGATAGCGAATATGGGGTGTTAGCAAGACAACTATATACAGGCAGCAAGAAATCAGAATTAACTCAAGCATAGACTTAAAATGGATCAGCGGAAGTCGTTGTCCACCTGGGAACGAATCCTCGATATCAAAGCATCAAGAAGCAACCTCGTAATAAATTACTTGAACCCAAGCATGAGATCAGAGATGTATACCTCATTAAGGTCGCCGAAGTTGTCCAGGCCACACCGATACGGATACGTTTCCTCGACTTCAAATTTCATTGCGCACTTCATGGTGTTCCTCGAGTAATTAACTTGGAGATGGTTGATATTCAGTAATACCAGTCCGATTTTCTGGCCCTTGGCGAAGCGTGCGGCAATGCCTGAGTTGACGAACACTGAGCGACAGGCCTGAGCTATAAAGATGTTTTCCGCTTACCACCAAGACTGTATCTGTTGCCTTTCAGTTCCTTATAATGCTTGCCGAATATCTTCTCGATTTCTTCAGTAGGCTACTCTCTTTTCAGACCAGATCCCACTCAAAGATGTGTCGAATATCGACTCACGTATTCGTAGATGTGCACTGATGATCCTGGTTTATTGTCAGGTCGAGGTTGGATCATTCCAACGTAGTCAGGCCGGCCTGTAAATATCTCGAAGAACTCATCCTCTTCGATGACTTCTTCGATCCTGCAGGTTTTTGGAGGGCCTCCTCTAAACTTGTATTTCTCCGTTTTCACTTCTTTCTGTAGGCTGATTGAGAATGTGAGTCGCTTGCTGGAGATTAAGATCGTTTATAAGGATCTCCCTACCTAGACCAAATCTTCTTGATGATAGCATCAATTTTCTTTGGATCGGTATTAAACCTTCCTGACTTTCCGCTCGTTGAAGTGCTAGGACCTGCTTTCGGCGGTTCCTCTGCGGGATTGGATAGTTTTGGTCGTTTGACAGCAGATTGGCCCTCAAGCTGCTCCTCCAACTTTGTTCATTCGCAAAATTATCAGCTCGTCAGTCCGGAATATCTTACAGTATATGCTCACGCACCTCGAGAATTCGCTTGCGCATAGCTTCTACGACCTACTCAACTTCTCAGTCAAGAGCAAGGCACTGGAATTTTCAGCCACATGACCTCTTTCGTCACGGGAATTTCCCCGTTATTGAAGTTAATGGCGACTAGAAAAATAAGCAGAATTACGGTTTATGCGAGAAAGATATAGAGCAGGATTCACAGTCATTTGACACGGCCACCGTCCTTTTCTTGCCCTTCGATCTCGCGACATCCTTCGCGCTGGTCGCAGTAGGTGCCTTCGTGAAGTTCAGTGTAGATTGCTGGAGAGGTGTGTTCTCTTTTTCTTTCCCGGACATTTTTTATATTGTTTGATGTAGTTACAGGAGATATGGTGATGTAGTGGTAAGAGGATATCGCGGAGAACACAGTTGACCCTCTGTGAAAGACTATGATCTTGCCAGATATCCCGCCGTATGTCACCGTCATTCGTGACTGTCGCTGCTAGAAGCTGCATCCTTTGCGATGAGAAACCAGGCAGGATTATATAACGGAAGGCCGCTTCGGACGATGCAAACTGAATCAGTGCCTCCCGGACTTAAGGCCGTTTTACGCGGGAAGACAGACTATGTTTATTTATATCCTGGCATCAAACTGGCATCATCCCGCAGGCAAGCTACTGTGCTTTGTCCATTAGCACATGATATACGTTGTTGTAACCTGCTGGAGACCCTCATGGTGAGTCCAATCGTACGGCAAACCTTCGTTCCACCTTGGCAGGAATTATTGCATCTTGTTTCAGAAAGCTTCTTGCTCACACGATGCGCTCTCAGTGGGGTTAAGTCCACTATCCAATCCATCATGCATTCAAGTGGCATGCGCGGTCCTTTTATGCTTGGCAGCCCGAGGAATCGCAGTCTGCACTCGATTAACATGTCCCTTCGATGCCTTGAAAGGCTATTACAGTAAACCATATTTAGTACACTCTTTACATTTGCAGAAGTTCTTGTGAAGTGAAGCAAAGTGAAGGTAACCTCCAGGACGGCTAAAGAAAAAGGTTTAGTCGACGACATATCATTTCTTTTTTTTTCTTTTTTCTTCTTTTTCTTTTCAGCCGGGCCGTACTTGGAGTCAATACACCGAACGAATCTTTTCATCAATGCTCGGCAGTGATAGATGTTCATCCGCGACCATCACAAACCAAGTTTGGGATCCATGTGTTGACGTTCAGTTTCCTGTGCGTGATCGCGACTCAGACGGTTGTAAGATATGATCACGGTCATCTAGGACGCCTTGTTCGACCGTTAGATTCTGGACACATTGACGAGGGATCCAATTGAAGAAACGATTTACATAACGCCATAAAGCCATGGAGCTGGTCGTTTTTGTCAAGTTTTTCACCTGTTATCACAGAAAGACAGAATTCGTGCCTACACACAGATGTGCGTTATCCTGTGCACTATGACACCTCGTTTAAGTTGATACTGATCCGCATCGGAATATACATTCATGTATGCCTAAAAAGCAACGGCGAATGTATCCTTGCAAGAGGAAATAGGATCCCACGAAAACCCTCAAAGGTTCTTCTATATAATCTTGATGTTCATGGGCCGTCACCATATCCAGATACGTGCCGATTCCTCCCCTAGACCTATAATATTTGCTCTCCAAGATCTCGTCGACCCTGATTTCCCATGGACGCAGTAACAGTTGTTCGACATTTGTGCGCTCAAGAGCTTCTTGTACTGTGAAGCGAAGCTCATGTTGCTTGTCGGATAGATTCGCCATCAAACTGTACGGCACTGGGAGCTTTGGTGCGTCCGTACATACTAACGTATCCTGATTTGATGCGGACTTAGGCTTATCATCGCCGCGGACGATGGTGCATTGATAGCGATTGGCCTCTATGAATATGCTATTACTCTGGATCGCGAGATTGAAGCCTTCCGGAAGCGAAGGTTTACGTTCGCTACTGTGTTATGGTTTTTGGTGAGTATCTGCCTCTTACCTATGAAATTCTGAAATGCTGAACTTGGTGCCGGCACCAATAGAATCGATATACTCTGCTTTTCTCCACCTTTCCAACAGTAGTTGGTATGGAGTTGTAATCGAGTTCATACGTGGCTACGCGCTAATGGTATCTGCAAGGCTTTCATTATCCTTATTCAGATGAGGCTGGTCTTTTCCACTTACTCTACATTTGAAGGAGTAGTTGTTGACGTAAAAAAACTATAGCAGTGTTCCCGTTTTGTACGGTTTCCTGGATCAATGCAGATCGCTTCCAACGTTGCTTCTGGGTTGACGCTTTCTCTTCGTGTTTACGCGTTATATGGTCAAGCCTGGGTAAGTCGGATTCTAATTCTGTCGCGCTGTTTGCACTAAATTGCATATAGTGGGTTATTGCAGTGCTTCTCCCTATTTTCCTGGTAGAGATTGGTCTGGAAATTGTAAGACATTGTCGCCGTCATCTAATTCAAGAACTGATGAAATCTGTGCAGTGGGCGGTCGCGGGAGGTGTTGCAGCTAGCCTTCCTCCAGGTATGTATCCCTTTTATCCCTTTTCAAAGCGATCGGCGACCTGGCGCGCTAGGAATAATTGGCTGCGTTTTAACTGGAAGGCCTGATGAGTAAGTGACGTTAGTTATCACAGAACTTTTCTCTCAAGACTGGTTATTTTGTGATACATGATATCAGAGGGGACAGTAAGCGCTTTTCCCACTATCTGCTTTTGCTTCTTCTGAGATCATCGCATCAGGATTCGCGGCATTTTGGATAGGCCAACTCGTTTTTCCGACCATCGTCTTTGTCATGACTCTTGTCAGAGTCATCCGGTTGCGCCGTTACGGCACTTTGAAAGGTAGCCTTTTAACGGTCATTTCTCGAGATGGTGAGCATTCTCGGCTCTGTGTACGATTTTCCCTCTAATTTGATGTACATCAGGAATATGCTACTTCTTGTAAGCTAGACGTGATATTGATGACTCTACTACTCACGTTGGTGACTTCTAGCGTGATATTCATTGTGAATATCACGAACGTTCTCATATATACTGTACGTGGACATTGATGGTAGCCCCTACCAACGACTAATAACTCCTTCTTTGACACCTCCTCAAGATTGCACCAGTACGTATGGATCTCTGAACCAACCGAATATTTAGCTCACCACTTCGCTCTTGAAGGAGAGTTTGAAATTTGCAAACGCTCCATTCACGAACGTTATTACTACTTTGATGATTTGCCGGCTAATGTTAAATCTACGCCGATCGGAACCATCTGAAATTGCGCTGACCGACTTCTCCCAGTTCCGCGCCAACCACGGAGCACATCTAGGACGCACATACCTGGGAGATCTCGGAGCAGAAATGGACATCGACAACTTCAATGATCGTGCATCGAAGCGAGATACGAAGCAAATTGATCCAAGGCAGGTCGAAACCTGGATACAGTCTGAAGAAGAAACGGAACTCGAATCAGATACCATGTCTCATTGATGATATAGACGGCATCTCATACCTCAATAGTTGTACAGAACCGTGGCAGTTTCAAAACGTCATTCTCACGACAGCATTAGTAGTAGAGTCACTCTAATTTTAGTATCCAAAGTCCAAGTCGGAAAACGGAGTGTTATAGTGGTGCGATGTGTCTTTGCATCTTGCATTATGCACTGCCGTCCTCTTTATTGATGTCGCATGTTTCCGACCGAGTGTGTTCGCGCGTTCGCGAAGTCACGCGCATTTTGAGGAATTGTTTTTTTTTTCATTGTGCAACGTTGTTACGAGGGTCAACTACAAAACCTCGATCTAAAGAAATGCATTTGAGTTCACTGCCCAACCAAATGCATTTCAAACGTTTTTATCATCTAATCACGGTGGCTACTTGACAATTATCGTCCTATCAGACCCGGCAGGGCGCGACTGTCAAGTGCAGTACGGTACGTCGTGTTCTCTGCGGACAGATTCCCCGAGTAGAATGTGACATTGGAAGTTGATTGATCGTCCTGAAGAGCACAACTACGCCTGTGCGGGTTCCGGTGCACAACTTTGGCGACTTCATCAGAACTTGATGAAACCACATGAGTTCTTACCAACGATTCTCACCCTAGCCTACGATCATGGGGAAGAAGCTGACTGCAGATTTGTCAAGAGTTGCCACTGCCTCACTTCATGACCATATCATGGAAGACACAAACCTCTGGAAGCTTGTGTGCCTTCTGTCCTCTTGTGTCTTTCTTCCGTGCCTGCGCGAAGCAGCGGAGTGCTCTGATGGGCTGTGGACAGACGCGCAGGTGGTCCACCTGAATAGCTTGTCGGAGGTATTAATATTGATGATCGGTCGCATTGCCCATCATACTATCTGTCCCACGCAAGTTTCAATGCCGCGATCCATCATAGTGATACTCTCTGGAGAAGTCGAATGGCAGTCCAGAGTAAAATTAGAATTGCTGTCAGCCTTTTTAGCGCGCCAGCCTCCTCTACGGCAGCACCCTCTAAGCAACCACCTTGGCAATCACCCTCCGCTCCTCCGCCATGGACCCAGAGCAGATCACTACAGCGGCTCGACACTTGTGAGTGCTACATTGCTATCATCTGTCGCTAATCGCTGAAAGGACTTGGCTGCCAATGCAGACTGGCCGTAAAACAGTACACCACCGCAAGTTATGGTGAATGTTTCCAGAACATGTCCAATTTTACCAAACTGAAATCTCAAAAAGCGTTTGCCCTCTACGAATACTTCATTACGCTCGATAGAGAAATCGACACATTCTGGAGACGAAAGTTCACATTCCCTACCGCCTTATGGTTCTTGGTGCGTGTAAAAAGGTCGTCGTTGATGTTCTAGGGTGCAAGACTAACAGAGATCGTAGAACCGATACACGTTGTATTTCTCGCTCTTCCCGACTCTGATAGGTACGTATTTGTTTCGTCTTCAGTTGAACGGTTCGCTTCAATCCACCTCAGGCTTCCATGTCCCGTTCTCTCAGCAGGTTTGTCCAGCATATACGGATTCTTAGTCGATCCTGCTAACATTGACACTATATGGATCTATAGCAGTGAGTGGGTTCAAAAACCGTCGGATCGGGCTTTCATACTGACTGAAAAAAATCTCAGATGTCTCCATTTCGTGAAATTTCCTGGCGTAATGCAGATCATATCAAATGTTGCGTCCGGCTTGACCCTTTCGCTCCGCGTTTACGCTCTCTATGGACAAGCTTGGGTATGTGAAATCTGTTCCTACCGTTGTTTTCCAATCGAAACGTTTTCTAGTGGGTCATAATCGTATTATTCCCGTTCTTTATCTCGGAAATCGCGTTGGAGAGCGTGAGTGAGAACAGCCACCACACACAAGAAAATTCTAACATATCTCAAGTGGGCTGTTGACGGAGGTGTTCCTGTCCCTCTCCCTTCATGTGAGGTCCCTTAGTGCTTTACGGTTACTGGAATCTGAATGATTTTATGACAGGGGAGATTGGTTGCATCCTGACAGGAAAACCAAATCAGTAAGATTCTCCGACATAGCCATTCACCTTGACTTATAACCTTCTGTATAATGATATTTAGAGGCATCAGTAAGTAACCATTTGTTCAGCGACATTCTCTCTTTTGAAGTTGCATAAGGATTCGCTGTATTCTGGATGGGACAGCTCATATTTCCGACCCTAATCTTCATCATGACGATCGCTAGAGCATTTCGACTGCGAAGATATGGACATATGAAGGGAGGTATCCTAAACATAATGTTCCGAGATGGTAAGCCATCTGTGTCATTACACGGTTCCGTAGATATCTAACTAGCTTCTGTTGCAACAGGAGTCATGTATTTCTTGTAGGTCGAAGACATGTTGTTACCCTCCACGTGCAGCTTACCCGAACTGCAATGCACGGCAGGGTCATATTCATTGTGAATCTTGCGAATGTTGTGACTTACATCGTAAGCTCCTGTTTATTCTCGTCTGGCGGTAGCTCAATCCCTCTTGCCGTGTCATACTAGGTCGCACCGGTACGCTTCAGGTGTCTCACTTAATTACTTGCTTTGTGTTTGACGTCGGGCGTGGGCCTCTAGGTGGACCTCAAATTTGCAAATGCACCATTCACAAATGTCATCACGACAGTTATGATATGTCGACTCATGCTGAATTTGAAACGTGCCAACAAACAAGAACCCGTCTCGATGAACACTTCTTTCTTCAGTGTCAAAGGCGATGCTCGCGCCCGTCGAACTCTCTTGGTAGGAGATCTTGGTGAGGACATCGACATCAACGACTCCAATGATAAGAGCCGAAGAATGGATTATCCACAGAGTCGCTATGGCTATGGTCGGGGATGGGCGCCGCAGAACCCAGGGTACGAGCTAGAAACGTTGACCGAACATGAGCGGCAGTAGTTGGCATATATCAGATTGTATCCTTAAAATAGACATCCAATAATCTCCCACACGCTCGTTGACGAGCAATTTTGGCAGGTGATATTTTCGTGCAATCGTCCCTTCATTGTGTAGGCTTATCCTGTATTTGAGCATGTATTCATCATTGAGTGTCTTTCAGCGTCCATCAACGCGATGCGTATCCACTCCATCAGCACTTCTCGTTCTTCCATTCCTACACTAAGACGCACGATTCCTTCTTCGATTCCATACGCTGCCGCCCATGGTCGCTCATTATAGTGGGCCAAGATAGTATACGGGCACGCAAGAGTGAAGTTTGTTCCCAAGGAGGGTCCCTTGGCACATTGGAGTGAATCAAAGAAAGCATGCGAAGCCTCCGGAGAAGTGAAGGTAAGGGAGAATAGAGGACCAAAGCTGTCCTCGGCACCCGGTTTGCGACAAAGGTCATAGTTCTCCCGGGTCACCCACTTCGGGAAGAATACGTCTTTGATGATGAAATCGTGCCAATTAGGAGACGGGTTCGGACCGTGGGGACCAGCGAAGGTCAATGATCGGGTTCTCAGGAACTCGCAGACGGCAACGGCATTAGCATTGATGATAGCAACACGTTCCGCGAAATTACGTGAATTTGCTTCCATGACCACAGCATCCTCATAGTAGTAATCGTCAACGTATGTCTTCCTGAGATGAGCGCTCATGAACGAGAAGTGTGAGGAATTCGGATTGATAACTAGACTGCAACCCGGGGAATAGTTTGTTTAGCACGAAGCACTGAAATGGTTCCTGCAAAAAGTTTTACCTTCCACCCATGACATTTGCACTTCCGCTGAACAATTTGCTCAAGCTCGTTGTGATAATGTCCGCATACCGAAACACATCTACATTGATGAAGTTGCCAACCGTTTCATCCACGACTATTAAGAAGCCGAATTTATTAGCAAGTGCGCGAAGCCGCGGTAGATTTGGCGTTTGCAAAAGTGGGTTTGATGGTACCTCGCAGAAGAGCGCAGCGGTGGGACAGTTTGGCAGAAATTTCTCAAGGGCCTCAAGGTCAGTATCCGGGCCATCGAAGAAAGTGGCTGACCCAGAACCCCAGCGGTCAATGACTTTGATCGTATCAGTATAAGAAAAACTACCGGAACTCATTAGTCCCTGGATTACTTCATGAACGGAACAACGACAGACCCAAAACAGATACATTTGCTTCCTGATGAGAAGGCCAGGCTCAGCTGGTGTGCATGCCAGATCGCAGACATCCCTGTCGGATATAGGAAAACATGGTCCTCTTCTGCTGGTTCATTTCCAAGAGTTTGCTCTCCTAAGGATGGACTGGAGCGACATCGGTTGTCGTTGATTAGGTTTGCTATTCTGCACCTCAGAGTACGCTTCTCTTCTTGCGCCTGAGAGTCCATATTCTGTGGAATGAGGAAGAGGTCAGAATCGCGAGGCCCAAAGATTGAAATTCTCATACCAACGCATTCGTTGGAGGCTTCTCGACTATATCCAGTTTGTAGCCAGCCTCCAGTTGATCAAGAATCATGTCGGCATAACGGCTAGAGATGCCCATTCCAGCATGTTGCCAGAATGACTTTGCGATCTTCCAAAGCTCTGGCCTGAAGAAGACTGCATAAAGCTCCACACCGCTCTCAGGAGGTGGAGCGTCCGTCTCGCTGTGAAGCTCGAAATGGATCATCTGAGCTGAGGATCGTGGTTCCGTCCGTTTCATGTACGGAATGCATTCTCGAGCAGTACGCTCTGTAGGGAAAAGCATAGCCATGTCTGTTTGATTTTGCGCGGCGCCCAAACAAAGCCTTGCTAGCTGCGTAAGACATAATGAGCCCAGTATAATACGAATTAAATAACTCGCCCAAACCTTCTGAATATTCCTCTGCACGAAGAAACGTGGGTACCCCGTGGACATTACATCCACGACTCTTACATTTGCTTCTACCCAATCGACGTTATCTTGCCACGTTGGAAGAGAAACAGAGACTGCGTGAGGAAGATTTGGGATGGATGCGCCCAAAGGGGCACTTCCCGGCGGTGAAGAAAGAGGCTCCTCCATTGCTAGAGACCTTTGCACAAAGGAAGACACAGATTGGAAGGGTACATAGATAGTACGAGAGGGCGTTTAAGCGCTCTTTGTCAAGTTTACAGTCATCTTGCTGATTTGGCGCTCTTCCGGATTGGGAACCGAAGTTTGATAGAATTCAGCTTTGACCCCAGAAACCAACGCGTGCCCACCATGTCAATAGTCTAGCCAAATCGCTAGGCATACACTTAATTCAAGTTCTGTAATACGGGAGCGTAGCTTTTCTTAAGCAACGAGGAACGATATTGGCGCGGAGGAAAGTAAGCAAAAGAGAAACGGAAGCAATTTGGGTTATGAATCAAAGCGTGGGAAACTTCCTGTTCAGTGCTGCCACTCATTGCGGGTACACCAAATATACCAAGAAACAAAGCAAAGGAGAAAATTCCGCTGGAGTGCAAACGGTCGGAGAATAGATAACCTGTGAAGAGATTCGTGCTACACAAATTAAATAAGAGCCTAGAACTAAAAAAAAAAGTCGCTTGATGGGCATCCTCAAGACACAATTCTGCCTCTAGTTGTTGAGCGGTTCAAACATCGAAAGAGAAAGCGCACTATGAGACTCCAGACTTTCTCGCACAATTGTATTTGTCAGAAAGTCCTGAAGTATCTAGGCTCAGAAGACAACATCTGCATATGAACTGACAGGTTGAGGGCCTACGTTATTGGCCCACAGCAGCATTTTCTGATCCTGCTGCAACGGCTGCTCCTGGACAATCCTCACACGGCACCTAGACAGGATACATATCTGAGAATCACAAATCATACGTGCACAAAAAGCTGCTCGCACCGTCGTAGTGGTCTTTGAGATATTTGCTGTAGTCATTTTCGAAGGGATCCGGTTCAAAGTCGGCGCCAAGGTCTGCGACGATGTCTCCGATGAGCCGCCTGAACTGTCGAGATACAATGGAAAGTGCTTACAGAAGATCCTCCAGAAGCGAATGAGAGAACATCACTCTCCATTGCGATAATCGTGTTCGGCTCGATACATGAAGTGTCGGACGGACAGTCATCCGAAAGCTGGATGTTCGTCTGCCTGGCCTTTAGGTGCCAGATGAAACTAGAGATGGAACAATTGGAGGACTGACGTCTGCAAGACTTTGCACTTCACGAGTAGAG
This sequence comes from Sanghuangporus sanghuang, assembly GCA_009806525.1. Lineage (NCBI taxonomy): Eukaryota > Fungi > Basidiomycota > Agaricomycetes > Hymenochaetales > Hymenochaetaceae > Sanghuangporus > Sanghuangporus sanghuang. The sequence continues at coordinate 2,249,828 of VVIT01000003.1, forward strand.
GAATTCTGGCTTAAGTTGATTTCGTCTTCGGACTCATAGAATTTCTAGCAATAGATATATTAGCGTACTTGTAAGGAGAAAGCGAGGTGTACAAGGTAGCGTACCACGTTCACATTACCATGGACGTTGACGTTGAAAGTCTGAGCTGATAACCCTCTCGGGCTTAGTATGCCTTCATGAAACTCAACGATTTGGATTAGTTGTGGTGCATCGTAATGAAGGTCTCGTACTCACAGGACACTCCACTATCGCACTTTCAGCTACCTGGCCTTGTGGCTGTTAGCTAACAATTCTTCGCAGGCGAACAATTCACTGACAGGTGACCTAATCGGTTGGGCACCGACAAAGATGAATGCTTTCAAGGAAAGGACTGTGAGTGCGGTGCAGCGACGCATGATTTTCGCAACTCGACGGTTATCAGGTATGGGCACAGAATCGCGGAAGAAAGTTTCTGACAGCCGAGGCGAGTGATCTCAAAGAGTAGAGAAAGATTATGCAGTCTTTATAGTTCGAGTTCGTCAGGCGTTTGCCAAATTAGGAGAAGTGGCCGACCGGCATGCCCTCAAAGAGTGAGCTTTAGACGACAAACTTCAAACGAACGAATTAAGCCGATACGCTGAAGCGGGTCCGAGAAAATTCCTCTTGCCGTACCCAATGGAGGCTCTGGAGTAGAACGATGTTTGACGCTGTCCAATCAGAACATGCTGAAAGCAATAAGTCTCGGACACTTCATATGAAGGATGACGACAACAGTAGAGTAAATGGTCTCTAAAGGACTCCGCCTACTTTCAGATCGTACCACCTGCGCGTCTTGCGATCCAGGCTCGTTCAGAAGCGGTCACAATTACGAAATTCGACTCGTAGTGACTCCATAAGGCCAAACCAATATCAGACTCTAGACGCACAAGCGCACTTCCAAAGAGAGGCGGTTGCCAAAAATAGGAACATCCATGCACCGACGGCGCCAGTGCATGAATTCATTCGTTCATGCGCCTCGGCGAGAGTAGACGGAGGCCGGCCTTGTGCTTCCTCGCGCGCCTGGACGGGCGAAAATAGATTAAGTGACCAAACCTAGTGTCAGGAAACTCCAGGTATCTGTGAGCCGAATTGGCATGACCACAAAATGGGACAAAGCAGGATGGGATCGGCGAGAGGATATCTGTAGAGAAGATCAGAGAGGCGCCTGAAAGTTTCAGATACGATGTCGATGATTGGTCAGGATAAAGATACATGTCGCCATGCAATCAGGGGATGTCGGAGCAAGCCATGCAACGCGGAAGTGCAGGACCGAAAAGGTAACTTCCTTTTCACCCTTCACCTTTCGCTCTCGGAACATGTACAACGTTGTTGCATTAAGAGGCACAAGATCAGTCAGCGTCAAAGGTTTGTTAAACACAAAGTCGGCACGAGAGATCGCGTAGAGAATGAACGGCGATCATACTAGATTATCGGTTCAGAAATTCATCGATGAAGAAGAGACACTGACAAGATTGCGTCCATTTATACTCGTCCAGCAGGCGTCAAGCTCTGTCAATGAGGAAAAGCTTCGTCAAAGTCAAAGATTCATATGAGGTAGAGAGCCAGGTTAGTCATAGAACGATAGAGAGAAGTCGACCAAGGCCAGCATGCTACTGAAAAAGGCATTCGCCTCAAATTCGCACTCGCTCCGCATTTGTCATTCCTATAAAATTGGCTTGTAGACAAAAGAAGACGAGGTTCGGGGAGAACAAGGCCATCGCCGGCACCGCCGGCACTTCGCCGAGTCAACTGTTTCTAACGAATCAATAACAAAGCGGAAACACAACAAATGCAGCAATGTGGTGCCTTCTCTATCATACACCGGAGACCTATGAAGTGACGAGCTGTAAGCGTGTAGATACTTCGGCTTGCGACCTGATGAGATTCGCGAGGTAAGAGATCATAAGTGTGTCCTGAATTGTAACCCATGATTCGGTAATGTTCTTCACAACAAAACTTGCAAAAGACTTACCTGCAAACTCCTTGCAAAACTACCTTGATCCAACCCTTCTGTACTCGTAGCGAAAGTTTCCAACAAATAACGACCAATTGCTGGGTCGCCTTTTATCTCTCCGGCGATTACAGATCGCACATATGAGAGGACTCGGTCCAACATTTCTGATACCATCTGTACCGAACGTTCGAGTACTTCAAGGTCGCTCAAGGTATTTGTTATTGATGGAGAAGTTGACGAGAGCGATTTTGTGAGGATGTCGACTGAAAACCACTATATCAGCATATCGATCAAGCAAGCTTAATATAGGGGACGTACGCCCTCCTCGTTCTGAGTTGTTAAAGCGGAGCTCGCAAGGAATGGGAACGAAGACACAGTTTTCGGGTTTAGGGTAGACGCCCACAGGTGAGCTTTACAAAATGAAAATTACGAATAATGCTTTAACCAAATGGAATTCACAGATGGACGTACCTGAGGAAAGCCTTCACACCTGGCTCGCTCCCTTCCTCCGTCCCAGTATCCAATGTAATATGCACAGCAGGGTGTGGCGCAGTCTCTTGTGAGTAGAAGTACTGAATGAGGGCAGAGTATGTGTTCAAATTTGAACCAGTCGAGTACCTGCATACAAGTCAAGTAACAAAAGAGCGTCGTAACTTTATCTCTTCTTTCGCTTCGATCAGGCCAATACTCACCAGCCAACTATAACTTCCTTTGGATGCACCTTATGATGCAAGTCATACACCGTACGATGGTAATCCTGGTCCACCGCCACCTGCTCGGTCGTCTCGCTATGCAAGACGGCAAAGCAATTGTGCACCTCGATCTCTGTCTCCGTGCGTGTACCAAGAAGCGTACCTATCACGCGCTCTTGAGAGTCTTTCCGCCGGAGGTAGTGGTCGAGGATGTTGAATAGTACGACGGGGTGGAGTATAACATTTTGGATGGACCGCCTGTTGTAACAATGTCGTGATTAAGTTTTTATTTTTATTCTTGTTCATACTTCAGACTTAACGAAGGACATACGTTGGGTTGGAAATAGTCCCTGAGTTCAAGTTTTGCAAGTTCAACGCAGACGAAGTTTGCCCGATTGGCATTTTTTGCGAGCGTTGTGATATGAAGACGCAGCGTATGCTTCGAAAACGAAAAATCATTTTGTCCCTCCCAAATATGGGAAGTCCACGATCTGCAAGGTCACGTCGTCGGGTGCTTCAGTCTGCTTCAAGTTGCTCAAAGACGACCACGATGCCGAGCCTAACGTCCTACCTCACTCCCTCGGAAGAGGCAAAAGTGATTTCTCTATCATCCCAAGCTCTTAATAAACATTCACTAATTCAGCGACATGATAGGAACGCATCGCAAAAGTCATAGACGTCGGTCACGTACGCACGTTTTCGTTTTTTTTTTCTCCGCTCTTGAGAGACTTGAAACCTATATCTGTCTTTGTTTCACTTCTACAGACTGCAATGCAATATGTATGGATACCGTTTATCATCTACATCGGGTACACAAGGAGTAACCCACAGCCATCTCTTATAAAGTGCGTTCTTCGAAGGTGCATTTAGAGCGAAGCGATTCGAAAACTGACGTGGAACCGCAAACTCAGACTTCTCAGTCCATTAGCCTGAAAGACGCGGTTGTTCACCTTCTTCCGAATGAGAGCCATAGACTTGCTCGCACTTACCTCTCGCTTCACCCCCATGTAACGTATGCTCCATTTGCAAATGCTTTGCTTAATCAACACCATGACTACCTCCACCCTCATTCATTCGCCTGACTTCTCATGCATGTCTGACGGTCTTCTACATTTCTGGGAAGCGCGATAGGAAGCAAAAGGCGCTGAAAGTGAGTGCAGTTCTTTGTCTACATTAAATGATTCAAACTTCCGTGGTTGTACCTTGCGTACCCGATCTGCGCGACGAGGAACCTGCCTTGCTTGCGTGCGAGCTTGACTTAGCCGTCCTGTATACATATATTGGCTCTGGTTTCGCTGGCTTCTTTGATGTGACGATGAACGAGGCCAGATATGATTTTTTGATTCTTTATCCATATTTCTGCCCTTTCGGCGGGTAACGGAATGATAACTAATAATCTAATCTTTACATTATAGTGCCACATATGATAAACATACAAAAGAGTGAAAATGAGCGAAAGCAATGAGCAAAGCGTCAACGTTAATGTTTCAAAAGCAAGATTCAATTCACAAATAGACTCGTCGTAGCTCAGTTGCAGCCGTGATACGCTTGCATATTGGACAGAGTCTTGTAGATCCAAGGCAACGAAGCCAGCATTCTCGACAACAAGTATGCCAACAACCAGTTGACACGGTAGGCTCATTGTATGGATCAAGGCAGATTCGACAAAGTGAAGAAGTTGACGAGGAGACGCGCATTGATTCCTGTGCGAAACTGAATGTTAAAGAACCGACAGGAGGAAGGAAAGGAAGAAAGCTACGTACAAGATGCTTGATTTTGTCTTCCAGAGCGACCAGAAGCTCTGTCGTGTCCCCGCTTTTTCGTGCTATAGTGATGGCGTAGTTTATTCTGTCTGTGTCGCCGACGCCTATGACTTGCTCGACTTCTGCGCGTACGCCATCCAGGTCTGGCGTAACTGCCTTGCGAGTAATGACCTTTCCTTGCGCGACCAAGTCTCGTAAAGTTTTCACGTCGTCTTCCCCTTCATCATCCTTATCCATCACACTATTGTGTCGATCGGAAACGGGATTCACGACGTCCTGTTCTGTGAATTGAGCAACACCAAACTCATCCTCTCCATCCACATCGACCTCTTCCTCAACGTCAACCTGCGTCTGGTCTCTGACATGTACACCTATCCTCCGCAACCCATCCACATCGTTCAGATGTATCCTCGTCTCACCATCCACCTCAATCTCGGTCCACGGATCATGTTCAGCTCCACTTCTTTCTCTCCTCTCTCTTTCCTCCGCTTCCGCCTGTAACCGACTCGCATTAGCAACGCACGCATCCACATGCGCATCAATCACATCTGGATCGCCTCGCACGACAGTAAGGCATATAGGGCACGTCAGCTCATTGCCTCTATTAGCATTCTTAGCATGCGGTCGTTCGTCCTCATCTTGCGCGATGATCTCTTTCAGTCGCGCGTTTCGGTGTTTGCGATTCCGGTTGAGGAGCTTCAGAGTCTTCTCTATCTGCTCGACGGTGTTCATTTCTGGATCTCCGTGTGGGTTGATAGACCGTCGGGCTTTCATAGCTGCTCCGCGTCGACCCGTGGTTAGGCTTATAACCGACCAAGTTAATTAGATAAATCATGAAGGAGGTTTGTGCAGGCTCACCCGGATTCCGGCACAACCGATGTTTGTGCTGAAGGTTCCACATTGATCAGAATCTCTTCGACTCGTTTCAGCTCCCACTCTGCGTGCATTCCGAGTAGTCGTATTGGTATCTTCTCTTCGCATACCGGACAAGTTCTAGTTTCTGCTCGTTTGGCTATAATTTGTTGTAATTAGACATTAGATTCCAGAAGTGTAATTTTCGCTGCGCACATCTCTTCGGTTTTGGCTGTTCCTCTGGCGGAGGGGACAAAGATGAGGAGGAAGCTGTACTTTGAGGAGGTTCTGGTGCAACAGCTGCACGTTTCTTGCCTCTGGAATAGTTGAGGTTAGAATGAGCATTATTTGGTATTTGACTCACAAGTTACTCACTTTATATCGCGAGGCATGATTATCTCGTCGTAAAATAAATGCGAATGCTTCCCATATAATGCCGGTATTTATTTGGCAAAGCTGGCGGAGGGAAAGAGTTGAATGTGTAGATGGATGGTTGGATCAAGAGGTGGATGGACAGGCAAAGCCGCGTCTTCCGATAGAATTCAAAATTCTTCCAAGTCGGTTATAGATTAATAATAACAGCATTTTTTTTGGAACGGCGAGACCTCGAAGCAATGTATACGCTCTGTTCTCTTTCGCTTAGGTAGGAGATGAAGGAAAAGGCGAGAAAGGATTTCCCGGCTCTGTCAGCTCAGCTCTGCGGTCCGACGCGGCACAAGCGTATGATTTCGAGGAACCGCTCACGGACACCTACCGCTCTCGTATCCCGACTCCCTTTTCTTGACTTTTCCTCCTTTCTTGCTTTCTTGTATAGAGGAATTTTACGATGTCCTTACGGGCTTATTCTCGTCTCGCCCAGTTCAACCGTGTAAATCGTTCTCTCAGGTCCGGTCATTCACATTCTCCGTCAAGATTACGAACACATCGAGCAGGTCTCGCACACGCACAATCCCGCCGACGATACTCCAGCGATTCCGCTTCCGCGAGTTCATCTCAGAATGCAAGCTATGATACTGGGTCACAATCGTATACTAATTCCAGGAGTGAAGGGAACAGTGGTGCAGGACGTACGTGAGCAACTCAACCCTCGTCCATAGGAGTATGTTGACGAGGAGTATTATGCATAGCGTATCCAACACCTCGATCGCGATATCAAGAACTCGTTCAGCAAGGCATACTTAGAAGAGACGATCACCAAGACAAGGTCATAGACAAACTGCAGGCGTTACATGAACAACTAGAGAATTACGAGCAAACTCCTGTCCAAGAAACAAAGCCATCCGGTTCACTAGTCCGTTCTATACCCACCTCATTGTATCCATAACTCATAATCAGTGGCACTATATAGATGTCACGGCTGTTTTCAAAATCCGAAACCCAGGCCGGAGCGGACGATCTCGTCCCACAGGGTCTTTACCTCTACGGAGACGTAGGGACAGGGAAATCTATGCTCATGGATTTATTCTACGAAACTCTTCCGCCGCGAATAAGGAAGAAGCGAAGAGTGCATTTTCATGCATTCATGGTTGACGTGCATAAACGCGTCCATGCACTCAAGACATCGTGGGGTATGTCAGGCGGAGATCCGATTGGACCTGTTGCCAGAGACTTGGCGAATGAGGCAACCGTGTTGTGTTTCGATGAGTTTCAGGTATGATTTACGTTTGGTTAATGAGATGGAATGGAAGTAATGATTGAAATAATGATAGGTGACGGATATCGTCGATGCTATGATTCTTCGTCGATTATTAGAGACTCTACGAAATCAGGGCGTAGTTACCGTAATGACTTCAAAGTACGTCCACGTAAAGTATAGTTCTAGTTCTGTATCGCCGTCATCTCATGGTTAATGCAGTCGACATCCTGATGAATTATACAAGAATGGGATCCAACGCTCTAGCTTCATACCCTGCATTGAACTCCTGAAGACCAAGTACGATGTGATCAACCTAGACTCAGGAACTGGTAGGAATTAACAGAGCTTCCAATTTACGGAGTTAAATCACTGATAACATTGTTGTAGACTATCGCCGCATCCCTCGCGCACTCTCAAACGTCTACCTTCACCCGCTCTCTCCAGAAAACAAAGAAGAGATCAACAAAACTTTCGTCGCCATTGCCACCCGGGATGGCGAACCGATCTCACATAGCCGATACCTTAAAATCTGGGGCCGCACGCTGCACGTACCGGAAAGTACGAGTCACGTTGCGAAGTTCACCTTTGACGAACTGTGTGGGCATCCGTTGAGTGCGGCAGATTATTTGGAGGTGACGAAGACGTTTCATACGGTTTTCTTGACGGATGTGCCGAAGATGAATTTGGATCAGAAGGATAAGGTGCGTTCGATTGAGGCGGTCTTAGTTACAGGAAAGATTTGACCTGGGATGAACAGGCTCGGCGGTTCATTACATTCGTTGATGGTTCGTCTCTTACAAGAATCGTTCTGTTCTTTACTTACTAACGTCTTTTATAACACAGCATGTTACGAAAGCAAGGTGAACGAATTGGTGCATCTTTACAAACTAGACTAATTTGTATAACACCGCAGACAAAACTGTTCATAACTTCAGAAGCACCGATATTCCAAATATTCTCGGACGAGGTTGATAGCAAGTCCATCTCAGACCATCAACGCAGCGTCATGGATGATCTTGTCAGTCCTCTAGTACATGATCGTCGTACTTTCTCTCTAACGAATTTCTCTTCACTCACATAGGGACTTTCGGAATCAACGATTGGAACGAGTTCGATGTTCACAGGTGAAGAAGAGATTTTTGCTTTTGCGCGCTGTTGTTCTCGACTCGTTCAGATGGGGAGCAAGGAGTGGGCAGAGACTGCTGGAGAGGATTGAAATACATGCTTTATGTTATTATATTATAAATTTTCGGCTGTTTACTTGCTTGGGTTGGAACTTGAAGGATGGACTCGGGTGTTTTCAAGCCTGGTTACAATGTTACCTCAGAAGTAATTAACAGAGACCATAGATCTTCAAACTTTACTACTGACAGGACTTTTCGCATGCTTTCCTACATATGGATCTGCATCGGTATAACGTGTTTCATGAAATGATACATCATATAAATATCTGTGGGTCGAAGGCGCGTCGATCTGTCGATCATAGAGGCAGATCGTGTGACTAAGCCACCACATTCGTCACAACCACACCACACGTGTGACTCAAGGCGACCTTGTTCTTCTCGTCGTCGGCCCGCCTTTGTCAAGCCTTACCGTCATCTGCGATGGCGCCTTCTCCCTCTCCTGCGCCTTCCGTCTCACAGACAACGACAACAATGCAGGCTCATCAGCCTAATGGGATTCCGAATGGAGCTGCTGTTCCGCCAGGGTTGAGACGACCGAAGAAAGAGGTGTCGCTCTTCCATAAGAAACCCAGTCGACCTTTTGCGCTTGCTGCGATGCAGGTTGCTAACGGAAATGCAAACGCCAGTGCCAATGCTACTACTGGCGCGGGTTCGTCGATAGAGAGTGCTCGTGCAAACCAGAGCAGTAGTACTGCATCTCGCGCTTCGCCTATACCAAAGCCACCAGTAGCAGCGGGCTCGCCATCTACGCCGCAATCCACACCCGAGCACAGACCTTCGCCTTCTAGAGCATCTACTCCCTCGAACTCACAAGGATCTGTGTCTACACCTGCTGTTACGCCTGCGGCTACACAAACGTCGTCGAATACGACGAGCAGCGAACCTGCTCCAGCGATTGGCTACCAAGACTTCCGCGTCGTATCTACGGACCGACATGGATGGAAATACGACGTCATGAAGTTCGAGTCGCGAAGTCCTGTTGATATCAACGTATGGGCACGACCTGTGAAGCTCAATCGCAAGGAGATCCGGAGAGTAGAGACGAATGGGAATGAAGCGGCGCAGGTGCCTGTAGGTCCGATGTTAGGACCAGATGGTAAACCAGTCATTGGCGCAGATGGACGCGTCGTCATGGTCGATGCGCAGGGTCGTCCAATCCATGACGCGAAATTCGGAAATGGCTCAGCGTCAACTGGGACTTCTACGCCCACTACAAAGAACGGGAAAGACGATAAGAGCAAAAAGAAGAAATTCCAAAAGAAGACACGGCAGGTCTTCCTTGTACCTGAGCATATACGGCAGTTGCGCAAGGAGGAACGGTATCCGTGGGTGATGGAAGATGCGACGGGGAAGCAAATATGGGAAGGGCGAATGGAGGAAGCCTCCAAGGCAGAGTTGTTCGCGCTGTTCATGCCAGCTCCAGATAGCGTATTCCGCTTCGTACCCGCCCACCGGTGGTACAAATTCCAAAAACGAAGAGCGCAGCAACATACATGGTCGCTCGAGGAGGCGGAGAAGATGATGGCGAAGATGCAGAAGAATAAGGATGGAGAAAGGTGGCTCCTTCGTAGGAGGAACAATAATGCCAATCCCGCGCCAACGCCCGGTGGTTTAGGTGGACCATCGCTTGTGTATAATTTAGGAGGGATGTCGCTGGCACCCGGAGGACGGAGACTGAGGACTGTTGACGCTGGAATGCGTGGCTTGTTTGAAGAGGATGATGAAGAGGGTGTACAAGATAGGAGGCGTCGGGAAAGAGAGCGAGACTTTGAAGGTGATATGGATGAGATGGAATATGAGGAAGACTTTGCGGATGATGAAGAAAAGATGGAACCTGACGATGTTGCTGCTGACGAGGAAGCTAAGGAGTTGGAGGTGCGTATAGCCTCATGTTTCTTTCTTCCTTCTTACTGAATATTATTTACAGGAACGCCTCAAACGCGAGTATCGTCAAGCGAACAAGACTCGTGAAGGCTATATTGACGAGGATGAAGAGGAAGAGGACGCAGACAATCTCACTGGCACAGGGAAGGACATCAAGAAACTCGTCCGTAAAATCGAAAAGAACGCAGCTTATGAGAGTGACGAGGATAAGAATCCATATGCCAGTTCGGTAAGCATAAATATCATTTTGTTGTGCAATCCTAAAGGGTATACAACTATCGTAGGAGGAAGAAGAGGAAGAGGAAACACCAACGCCTACACCTTCTGGTCCAGCAGTACAAGACCAGTCCAACTCTCGACCAGCTTCAGCACCACAAAGTAAGCCGGGCAGTCGTCCAGGCTCAAAACCACCTTCGCGACCGGGTTCTCGTTCTGGTTCGCCCGCACCGCCAGGTTCAGGCGGCAGCGTGAAAGTAAAAGTCGAAGCCCCGGGCTCGCCATTGGTCCCGCCTCCGCCGACTTCACCAATTATGGGCATGGGCGGGCACTCGGTGCTAGCGAAACGCGCGACTTCGCCGAAGCCTCCTGCGAAGATGCTTAAAGGTCAGGGTGGAGGTGCTTCGGCTGGTGGTGCTGCCGGGGGTGGAAGCAGGGCGACGAGTCCACTGGCGGGGAGAGGGAGTCGGGCGGGTAGTCCGAACCCTGTGTCGGCTGGTGCGAGTCGCGGGACGAGTCCTGCACCCATGGCCACGGCGAGTCCGTCGAAGAAGCGCAAGGCGGATGGGGACGTCGGTGGGATGGGGAACGTCCCCGGTACTCCAGGTCCCTCCGGAGGAGGAGGAGGATCTTCCCAACCGAAGTTCAAGAAGCGCAAACCCGTTCCGGGCGCAGGTCCGAGCGCGGGTGCGAGTGCGGGCGCACCCATCAAAACCGAAGCCTCCTCACCGACCGCCAGCTCCGAGTCCGCCCCGCGTCCGCAAATCTCGCCTGGGACGGAACTCACAGCGTCCCTGCTGGTGTCATGGCTGCGCACGAGCCCGGGCGCGACGACGCGGGAGTGCATACACTATTTCCAGCCTGCGCTGACGGACGACGCGAAGAAGGCGCGGTTCACGGCGCTGGTGAAGGAGGTGGCGAGTTTGAAGGGCGGGGTTCTGGCGCTGAAGGCACACTATCGGGATGGGAATGGGAATGGGCATGGAGCGGTGGAAGAGGGGAAGGTGAATGCGTAAGATGGTGTTTGTACATGTGTGTCGGACGGAGGTTTGGACTACTCTCCAATGCTTTCCCAGTTCACAGGCTGGCTGGATGCGAGCTTGGATCGTTTAAAAATTGACATGACATGCCTTCTCCCCTTCTAAATTTCAAGAGTAACTACTTAGCTAACTAGATTCCATTGTATCAATACTGAAGAAATATTAAGGAATAAGCACTATAAACGCTCGGCACGGGCTGAATATTGATTTGATATTGATATTGATATTTGCATGTGGCCGGGTTGGTAATTCGTGCTTTTCACGAGCACTGACTGGCTGACAGATGGTTTCGCGCAACAATTGGAATTTCCCTTCCGGCCGGGCGTGGGGAGCATATGATATGATATGGCACCAACCGCCCGACTCCGACTCCGATTCCGACTCCGATTCCGATTCCTACTGGACTGGACGCGCTGTACGCGCGTGGCTACGCACGCAACAAACGGGGTTTATTTCCCGACCGGATATGCATATGTATGTATCCTTCATTCCGAGCCGATGCTCTGCTCGAGTAACATGCACGGCGGATATGCCGAGGTGGACGAAAAAGTCAAGTCAAGAATTGCATTTGCATTTGCATTCCGATTCTGCATATTCATATTTTCTCTGCATTCTGTCTACCATACCATACCATCGATATCTGCTGCCGTTCCGAGGCTCCTTTTCTCGCTTCTCGCTTCTGCGTGTTTATCTCGATCTGAACGTTCGTTCTTCTCCTAAGTCTAAGTCTGCGCTTGCTTGGGACTTGGGACTTATAGGGACTTGGAGGGACTCGGACTCGGACTCCTGTCTCATACATATATACTATATAAATTGTACGTACGTGCGTATAATATGATACTAGTAGTTACTTACCGGGATGGAGACAAATATCCGCGGTTTTTATATGTTATGTTATAATGTAGTCAAAGCAAAGGTACGGGAATGGATGGGATGGGAACGCAGCATTCTTGAGAAGCCAATGGCCGGAAGTCGTGCTCTTGAGGACACAAGGAACCGGTCATCGGGAGCCGTGCACTGAGAATGAATCTCTCGGCGCTACATAGGACTGTTCCCTTTGTTGGTCGCTGAGTTGAGTTGATGAGATGGTGACCTTTGATGTCGACGGTGTCGCTGACGTCAATCACGACGTCACGCAAATTCGGCACCTCTCTTGCTTTGGTTTTGGCTTTGTTCAGGGTGGCAATGTAGATCGCTTCGAATCCGGTGTGATGAGAGAGACGTGGCTGGCTCGGAGTCGACTGTAAATTCACTCCGAGCGTGTTCGTGTTGTAGTCAGTCAACGAGAGAATATTCGATTATCGATAGGAAATAAGAATAAGAAGAGAAGTCCAAGTCAAGCCGGAATATTCGCCTCGTGTTGTCCGATTCCCGTTTCCTTTACGCCTCGTTGTTTGTGCCGACGCCGTTCCGGATCCCGAGTGCACGCTGTATCGTCAGTTCGTCATCGCCCCGGTGATCAGACGGGTGTGTCTCCGTGAGGTGAGTACTAGTACTAGTGTGAGGGTGCTGGTTTATATTCATGAAAGAGAGTATGTATGTTGTGATTAATAATGATGTTCTGATGGTAGTGACACCCGCATATTGTCACATCCGGCCGTGTATTTCTCCTATTTCATTTCTCGCCCTCTTTTCTTTCTTTCTTCTTTCCTTCCTTCAGGCCTTTCTCTCTCTCCCCCGTGGCCGTCGTCGTCGTCGTCGTCGTTGTCGTCGTCAAGCCCGCCTTCCCCGACGCACCTTGACGACACGCGAGTGTCTAATTTCTTCCATCTCCCACCGCGTGGTCTGTCTTCTCCATAACGGGTCAGCGCGATTCTTTCACGTCCTGCTTACCGTGCATCCTCCTGCGCTAGCCGGGCGAATCCCTGCCTGCCTGTCTTCCCTTCTCTTCCTCAAACCATCTCCTTTAATCCTCTCCTTCACGACGACAACGACACGTCTGACTCCGACAAGCTCCTCCTCCTCTCTTCTGGCTTCACATTCCCCATGGTATGTACACTTTAGTTTGCTACTGGCTCCTTTGAAGTATGATTTACTTTCGGACTATCTTCGTCGCTTTCAACACTGTCACTGACACTGACACTGACACCTTCTCCGTTATTCTCACACCAGCCACGCGTGCTCACTCGCCCTCCTCCCTCCTCGTCACCTCCCCTCTCGTCGCAGGCGGCAAACAACTTCCCCAGGGACAGCAAGCTCGCAGCCAACGTGCGCATCGTTGCGCAAGCGCAAGCTCCACCGGTGCAGCCGGCGCCTATAGCCGCTCCGATGCTCCCGAATAACGACCCGGCCAGCCTGTATACTATCCTCGAGAAGCTCGGCACCGGAAGCTTTGGTACTGTCTATAAGGGGATGCACAACGACACGAAGCAGATCGTTGCTATTAAGCAGATTGGTGTGTCCACTCTTCTGTCTCGGGCTATGCCTAGAGTTTGACCTTGGTGTACTCGTTCTAGACCTTGAGGACACGGACGACGATATCGCAGAGATACAGCAGGAAATTGCCCACCTCGCGCAGTGCGACAGCGAGTATGTGACGCGGTACTACGGAGCGTTCGTCAAGGGCTACAAACTCTGGATCGTCATGGAGTACCTCGCCGGCGGGTCCTGCCTCGACTTACTCAAACCGGGCGTGTTCACAGAAGCGCACATCGCCATCATCTGCCGAGAGCTTCTGCTCGGACTCGACTACCTCCACAGCGAAGGCAAGATCCACCGTGATATCAAAGCAGCCAACGTCCTTCTCTCCGCTTCGGGTAAAGTCAAGCTCGCCGATTTCGGCGTCGCCGCGCAGCTGAGCAACACACTCCGGCATACCTTTGTCGGCACGCCGTTCTGGATGGCGCCTGAGGTGATCCGGCAGGCGGGGTACGATAACAAGGCTGATCTGTGGAGTCTTGGAATTACGGCTATTGAGATGGCGAAGGGCGAGCCCCCGCTGGCGGAGTACCACCCCATGCGTGTGCTGTTCCTCATTCCGAAGGCGAAGCCGCCCACGCTCGATGGTGCATTCAGCCCTGCATTCAAGGATTTCGTGTCCCTGTGCCTTACGAAGGATCCGAAGCATGTAAGTATGACCTCATTGCTCCCCACTCTATTTGCGACTCTTTGTCCTCTTCTCTCGATTCTTTACAACTATATTTGATCTGATGATGGATTGCGTTTACTGATGCTCTTTGGTGGTGATTAGCGCCCCTCGACGAAGGAGCTCCTTCAGCATCGATTCATCAAGAACGCGAAGCGGACGAGTTGTTTGACGGAGCTGATCGAGCGATATCAGGACTACGCCGCACGTACGCCGCAGAAGAAAGGTGCGCAGGGTGCGAATGGGATTCTGCCAGCAGCCCAGCAGCAGACTATTCGTGGGACATGGGGCCGGAATGACACAGTCCGGAGCGAATGGATCTTCGAGACCGTGCGCTCGAAATCCGGAGGGAGCATCAACAATAACAACAACAACTCGTACCGTTCGCTCGCACAGGTGCATTTCGGGTCGGCGGGTGCGAATGGCGGCGGTGGTGCGATGCCGCCGGGGATGATCCCGGATGATGATGCATCGTATTACGACGAGGAGCTGGAAGGCCTCGCTCCGATTGAGGAGAGCGAGGACTCGTATGACTCGGGTGCGGCGACGAAGGGGAGCGACGACCCGTTCTCGGGTTCGGGCGGCCGGCTGGGTATGAACGACGCTGCGTCGCATTCGACGGTTGTCATCCGACCGCCGTTGCCGCCGAACGGAAGATCGTCCGTATATGGCGCTAGGGAGTCCGCGGACGAGGCGCTTGCGAATGCCGGTGCGGATGCGGACGCGGAGGCTGCTGGGCTGGGTGCGCCGCCGGCATACGATACGCCCGGTGCGACTCCGTCTCCTCAGCAACAACCGCCGTTGAGCAGCAGCGGGACTGCGACTGGAAATGCGAATGGGACTGGGACTGGGAATTCGAATTCCCCACCCCCAAGTCCGAGTTCTGTCCGGAGACGCTCGACACACGCGGAGCGCACTTCCGGGCGGGGTACGCCTTTGCGGCCCGGAGACATCGGGAACGGGGTGGATACCATCCGGCCTGTGAAGCGCGTCGATACTGCTGGGAGTCTGAAGTTGAGTGCGGAGTACGTCGGTGCTGTGCGCGAGGGTCTTGAGGGGAGTAACAATAATACGCGAGGGAGCGGGAGTAGCGGTGGTGGTGGTGGTGGTGCAGAGAAGGAGAGGGATAGTAAGGAGCGGAGGAGACGGGCGAGTGAGAATGCGAGAGCGGGGCGGGCGATGATGGATGAGGTGGTCGTTCCCGCCGTGCAGAACGTAGGTCTACCTTCTCTTCCTCAATTCTCCTCTCTTTTCACTTACACTCACTCACTCACTTGTAACCTGCCATGTCCCTTAGGCAATCCAAGACGGGATGGAAGCACACGAGATCGAAGCACTCAGCATGCTCGCGCGCGGGTTCGTCGACCTGCGCGAGTCGAACCCCGAGCTGGCGTACACGCTCATGCTCGACATCCTCGCGGGGATAAACGAGAACGGTGCGGTAAGGCAGCACGTCGCAACTGTGCGCGGGGGACTGATGCCGTCGCGGCGCGTGGTGCGGAGGGGGGAGATGACGGCGAGGGGGTTGGTCGTTATCGAGCAGGAGGTGGATGATGATAATACAAGTTCTAGCGCGAACGCTCCAGGCGTGAATGGAGTTGCGAATGGGGGAGGGGTGAATGGCGTGAATGCGAAAGGACCAGGAGTGATATCAACACCGACCGTTGCGTCGACGAAGAGTGGAGGAAGTGGGAACTCGAATCCGGACGAACAGGCGAAAAGGTCGCCGATTGCAGAGTTGCTGTATGTTCGCTGGTTGGAGGGGCTCAAGCTGAAGTGGCCGAGTATACTTTGAAGAGAAAGGCTCCCCCCCGCGCCGGGACTCGGACTCGGACTTCTATCTGACCCTACTTTCGGCAGGTCAGCAGCGATTATGGGGACCCCTCGGACTTGGAAGTTGGAAGTTGGAAGACGCTCTTTCACCCCTCCCCTCCCTCTCACTGACCTCACCGACTTCACCGTAGACCGCGCAACGTGATCCTCATACGAAAAACTAACGAGACAAACGAAACGAAACGGAACGAGAATGAGATCGAGATCGAGATGATGACGACCCGCACAAACTTTTCATTCACCCGCACGTTGTATACCAAACCACAGACATTCCTCACTACGCACGCAAATACACACTCGATCTCTGGCCTGAACGACATTGAAATGACTTTCCCGACTGTTTTCCGAGTCGGTTTTGAGCGAGCGGGATGTCCGAGTTTTCCTTGTTGTAGTAGTACCACATACATCCGTGTCCTTTGCCCTCTGCCGTACACCTACCCGCACCTTGTCGTACTCACACCTTATCATCATGATTCTTCGTTGTTCGTTCAGCAGCTGTCTTTGTCCCTTTTTCCTGCCCATGACATACATATACACTCATCTTTCCTCCCCGAGTCAAACCTTCGACTTTCAAGTTGTTTGTTTCGTTTGGCTGATTGTTTGTTTATATGACTCTCCATCAACTGACTCCGAGTGCTCCTCCTCCTCCTCCTCGTCACTTTCCCATTCCGATTCTGTTTCACTCCATCTCTCGTATGCATACGCCACCTGGGGACTTTCGCTCGAACTCTCCCTCCTAATCTGCCCATATATGCCACTTTTCCTGATCATGATACAAAGAGATAAAGGCAAGGGAAGGGGGAAATGGTACCCGCGTCCCTCCCTTCTCTTTTTCCTTCTCATTTCTCTATTCTCTGTTCATTCACCCGCCACGCCGCTCTTACAACTCTTCCAAAGTACACCACTCACTCATAACTCTTTCTTGGTCGCCTAAAATGCCTCTACTACCTTTTAAGCCTGTCCGTCCGCCACACTCTGATATTTTCTGTATATATGCATCTGTATTTCCTGTACTTACTCAGCTGTTTTGGGTGTCCTCGTGTATTTCCTTTTTTCTTTCTTCCTTTCTTTTACGTTTCTATCTTTGATGATATGAAACAATCGAGTTGTGTGAATATCTGGTTTGTGTGTGTGTGTGTGTGTATGACTTTCCGTCCGACCCATGATAAAGAAAGAAACAAATGGATGCGTATGTGTGTGTAATGTGAACCAGTGTCTAAGCAGAATTCTATGTACACACAGCAGTAGTATATTAGAATAACTGCCTCCATGTATTTTGCGTGGCTGTTTCAGTACCAGCACTTGTCACTTGGTCATATTTCGGTCGATATATGCTGGAGGGCCTTTGACTTAATTGGAATCGAATTAAGGTTTGAACTTTTAAATATAAGATTATGTAATACAGATTGCACTACGGGCAATTTAGTATTTTACATCGGATGATAAATGGATTGATATGTAATTTGATATTTTCAGTATCATTCAATATCATACTGCATATCCTCATAAGGGATATTTAAAATATCATCAAAGTATTTAGAATATCATCAAAGCAGATATTCTGATTGACCAATCGGGATAATTTTTAGGGATATCTGCTTCGATGATATTCTAAATATCCCTAATGAGGATATGCAGTATGATATTGAATGATATTGAAAATATCAAATTACATATCAATCCATTTATCATCCGATGTAAAATACTAAATTGCCCGTAGTGTTGACGCGTTTCGATCACGTGTGATTATTTTTACGTACGCGTATGTACTCAATGTCCCGCTCAAAGAGCAAATCATTGTTTTTGTTTGTTTGCAATTTAATCCGTGGATACTTGTCCCTGTGAGCCAGAGTATACGTGCTACTTTAATAGTTGATTCTAGTCCACCATGTGTGTTTCGAATCTGTGTGTATTGACTTCCCCTCCATAGACCCCCCGGGGGTGGAGAGTCAAGTAAGTATTCCAATCGTTCATGTACGTCATTAATATTTTCGCCTATATAAAGGGTTGAAGAAAAGCCACACAGAGACACACATCTTTGGATTCAGTGCGCCACACCACCACCAGAAAGCGCGTGTTCGATGCCTAGGTCTGATAAGGTGCCCATCCATTTTTGAATCCTCGAGTACTACTTGGGATATATACAAGCCAAGTACATATTACCACCATCAGACCCAGCACAGATATGTACAGTATATGCATGGCTAGGGGGGTATGTATCGTACAGACGTCGCAGCCACAACAAGCAAAGATCATGAGGACCCAGAGAAGGGCTTTACACATAACAAATTAAAATAAGTACTAGTACGTTGAGTAAATTCCTTCGCTCGCAAAAACACAGGTTCAGCGATTTCTTTTCTCCAAGTCTTGGTGATGGACTATCGATATTGCCGATTTGGGTTACAGTTCGCGATAGGAGTGCACCTTCGAGCGAGGACTGCAAGACAAAGACAAGGATGGTATTGCCTTGGCGAAAAGTAAAGTTTGACCCGTAAGTACATGTTGGAGAAAATTGGGTGCATTATTCAGAGGCGGATATGGATGGTGCTGCAGTGCAGCACGTTGAAGTTGGAAGAGAAGAAAGACACAGGGATGCGAGAAATGAAAATGCACGTGAAGGAGGAGATTGAGAAGATTTACTGTAAGGATGGGTAGATGATTAATATATTCCAGGGTTCCAGACATACCGACAAATATTAGAAAGAGCGGGCCATCTCAGAAAGGTGGACAAATGACCGGGTAAATATAGGAATAACAGTAGGAATAAGTTGTTTAGACTTTGACGACAAATAAATAGAACTGGTACCGAGCCTTTTTATTATTTCAACTTGAACATATCTAAACATATACCTACCTACTAAATCACTGATCTTGCATTCACAAAAAGATGAAAAAGATGCAAAAAAACTCCGTTATCAAATCCCGTGTGTCCCTTGTGTTGTGCGCGCCGCCTGCCTCGCTAGCGCTTTTAACCGTCCTCGTTTTTCGCTTCGGCTTTCCTTCTCAATTCCTATGTATGATAACGAGGACCCGTCCGAACATCGGGCGAGGTCTGTGAGTAAGCAGGCTAAAGGAAGATTATTCTCGGAATTCCACATGTACTGTACGATGTGCGCTCCACATGTTAATGTTCCCAATCTTAATCTTAATCACACTGCGTTCCAAGTAGAAAATGAGAAAGAAAGAAAGAAATCGTTGAGGAAAGTCGTGCACCCGGGAAGGAATTCCGGCCGTGCTCGAAGCTTTCAGACGACAGTAAGTACCAGTGTAGCAAAGGCGGAGATAATAACAACGTACATCGGTCGGAGTGAGATGTTGTTGAGATGTAGGTAGGTACCATACGGTAGCTCCCGAACCCACCGACACATTTATATTGCGTATGTGCCGCAGCCCGCAAGACAGGGCAGGAACTATCAGTAAAAATAACCTCGCCTACTTAGTACGTACTTAATGCGTCATCACACTATATAGGAGGCGCCGAAGGGGGGGGTGGAGTTCAATAAACCTCTCCAAAAACATCAGACTGAAATTGAAATTGAGATCGTAATTCATCTAATTCACGAAAGAAGGGGGGGGGTGCGGGTGCGGGTTATCATTCTTTTATGATACTAACATCATCTTCTCCAGATAAGGTTTGCCAGGTCCAGGGAGGAGGCGCCGCAATGTAAAATATGGTATGGTATGGAAGGACGTGTCGGCGGCGCGGCCACAAGGCGGAAACGAAACAGCAAATCTGATTCTGAATGTCAGTCAGTCAAGGAAACGAGTCGAATTTCAAATTCCTGGAGTATATATATATATATATAGTATTATAAGTAACAGGGCTTGCCTGACCCTCTCCCGAAAGCGAAAAGTAAAGTTAAGGAGCGGACGTCCTTCCCAGATAGTTCTCGGCTAGACGAGCTAGCTGACTGGACTGGCTGGTCGAAGGGACTTAAAAGAACGAAGGGGGGGGGGGGAGGAGCCGTTTGTTGGTATCGTATCGTATGCTACTTGGATGGTTCAGTTTGGTTTGGAGAACAGCGGGGAGGCAAAAGAATGAAAGCAAAGCAAAAAAACGAGCGTCTGAGTGCAGATAAAAAGAGAGGGGGAAAAGAAGGGAAGAAAAAAAGGTCATCGATACATACACTAAAATCCAAGAAACCCAAGAAATGTTGTATGCATTAATTATCATATACAGTCCGTCATATGCAAAGAAATGATTTCCTTTTCTTATTGCCTAAAGAAGAAAGGAAGCAAATGCCGAATGCCGAAGAGGAAAAAAAAGAAGAGTTCGGACCTGGATCGAAAAGGAAGTCCAATGTTCAAAGCAAGGCGAACTGTGAGGAGGGGAACTGGGGGAGACCCCCGGGGGGGGGCAAAGATGGAGTTGCGGCGAATAAATGTATAATACTATTATCAACTACGAAGGCGTCAGAGGAGAAGAGACAGCATCGTGCAGAGATTACATCACGGGCATTGCAACAGGATGCAAGAGAAAAGGGGGGGCAATAGAAAGGCGAAACCAGAAAGAAAGCGAACTAATGAAGAGTCTTTTGGCGGGAAGCGTGGAAGAAATGGAGGGGGGGGGAGAACGAATTGGAATGGAAAGCAATTGCGGGAGGGGAAGAGATGAAAGCGGGGAGAAAAGAAGTGGGGAAAGCGAAGAAAAAAGGAATTTGCGTGGACTGTCTTTGTTCTAGTTCTGCAATTCTCATCTGGTCGTGGCGGTTGCTGTTATTGTCCGTTGCAATTGCCGAGGTCGTGACGAAGTGTGGAGAGAGAAAGGGCCAAGGGATCGAATCGAGGAATGGAAGGATAGGGCAGGAGATACGAGATACGACGGCAGTGCTATCCTTACCATCCTCACATGAGCGCAAGGATACCTCCGATGAGTACGCCAAAGCTGACGAGCGAAGGGTAGACGAAAGAAGGAGTACTACCGCTCGAGTTGGACTCGGCTGTCAAGCCGTTGTTCGACGCGGATGCCGAGGCGGCTGAACTGCCCGACGCGGACGACGCACTTTCAGAGGCCGACGAGGAGGAAGCCGAGGACGCGATGAAGCTGTTGAACGCGTCGTCGTCCTCATCGCCGTCCTGATACGTGGTCCATGAAGAGTTGAGCTGCACCTGCGAGATGGCGTTCCACCCGTTCTGTCCAATCAACGGGTACGCGTCGATGAACGCCTGGACGGTATCGTTCGTCAGCTCGTGCTCAAGGATGATGAGACCCGGTGACTTAGGGCCGGTAAGCCAGCGCGTCATCGCCGTGTGGATCTGATCCATCGTCGTCCCCGGCGGGGTGCTCGCCATCGACCAGTCCTCCGTATCCTGGTTCCACATCACGGCGGTCATACCAAAGACCTCGCGCGCAATAGCGCTTACACGCGTGTCGATATCGCCATACGGTGGGCGCCAGAAGCGCGGGACCTTACCGTCCGTGGAGTCGTAAATAATCTGAATAGTCCAGCCTAACTGACCCAACACTTGTTCGTCCGTCAGCGTCGTCATGTACGGATGCGTCCAGGTGTGCACCGCAATGTCCGCCTCCAGCACATCGTACGCCAATTGGAAGTTCTTCCAGTTGTTCAAGATGTACACCCCGATCATGTAATGCGTCGATGAAAGGTTCTGCTGCTCCAAGAAATCATACAGCTTCGGCGATGCCTAGACGAAAAAAAAAATTGAAAATTCGTCAGTCTCTTAGTCTTTAGGCCAGACCGATCATGTATGATAAATCGGGACGAATAAAGTATAAATGTATAAATTCAGGTCCCGACTGGCGCTACCGGCGGGCTGACTTGTGTGATCGACAGCGCGTTATCTCGACGCGTGCCGCGCGCGCCCATCCCACCCATACATTTTCACTTTAGCCGAATAATATTTAAAAAAAATCACTCACATCGGTGGGACCATCGTCGAATCCGATGCCCATGTAGCCATCAGGTGCATCCCATACGTCCTGAGGGATCCTGCATACGCGATCTGAAGCAGCGCATATAGTCGCATTGTTCCTGTTCTCGTCTACACCAGGGGGATAATGCGGAGCGTCAACCCCGTTATAGGTCGTAGGAGGGAGAGCGGGGATCTTGCCCGCATCCCTCGCATCGTTGAGCGCATCGAGCCATGTCTGGGGAAGGTCATTCACATCTGGAGAGCTGGCCGGATATCGAGCAGTCCAGGCTATTTATTTACATTCAATTCAATTTGATAGTAGGATAGGGACGCGATTAGTATTCGAGTAAGAAAGATATGAAGAATGAAGAACTTACCTGAAGAACCAACTTCGGGCGTAGATTGCCTCTTGCCGTTTGTTGGCTGACTGTGAAAGAGAGCGTGAACAGGATGGTCCTCATCATGATACCAACGGTCGGGAAGGGGAGCAGATCTCGTCCTGCTACCTTCTGGGTGAGGATGAGGATGAGCTGCGACGAGGGTAGCTACCGAAGCTGAGACTGAGAGAGCTGCGAGGAGTGAGAAGGCGACCATGGCGGGATGGCTTGGGTGGACCTAGGGCGGACGATGGCGGGGGTGTTGGGCGGGAATGCAGTGAACGAGAAGGGGAGGGGGGGGAGACAGCCGCAAAGGCGTCTAAGACGAGGGAGGGGAGGATATAAGGGATGCATGATTGAGTCAGCCCTGATATTTTAAAATAAAGGAGCTAGCGGAGAACAGGCGGGATGAGACGCGCCACCGAGAGAATGAATGAATTTCAGTCCGACCTGCACGGCGCTCACTACTACTAGTACTAGCGTAGCACTTGCCTTGCTGCCGAGAGAGTAAAGCTTGCGATCCCGCCAATCCCGGTCCGTATCTCGCGAAACACTTTATTTCCTTTTCCGACGCGTCAAGTGGCGATCACCTTCTGCACGTGCACGCGCTTTCCTTTCTCACTCCGGTCCTCTCCTCTCCTCTCCTCTCCTCTTGCCTATTTCGCTTTTTCTGTCATGCCGAACTCCTTGCATTCTCGTCCTACTCGTCAGAATATCCCATCCGACGAATAAAATAAGTCACTCGGTTTTAATTTCGCGTATCTTGCACATCTCGATGCTCGAACACAGATCCTCAAAGAGGGCGCGAGTGATCCACGATGCCTCAACACAGCCCTCCGCCACGCTCTCCGTCCCAGACTAGCCGTACCTTCTCTTCATTGCTACGGATCAAGCGGTATCCCAAGCAATCCTTTTTTCCCTACCTTTTCCTATCCTCGGCTTCGTACAGCATCTCCTCGGTGCTCTCTCAAGCCTCTCGGCGTAAACAGCTAACGAGTGCAGCAGCACGATAATCCCATATCATCATTGGGTTATCGCCATTCTTTGTGCATGGGAAGCATACCAACTTTTACTCAATCCAAACCCAGGGAAAAGCAAACTAAGTGTAACATCAGTTTTAAGCGTGTCTTCTCTCGCTATACCTCACAATCTCCCCAATTATCAATATCCGCTCGGGAAACACCAAATACCGAATGACAGGCCGAGCACGGGAGTTACTCCCCGTGTCCTATTATTGTAAATCTCCTGGATCCCATCAACTTATTGAAGTCGGCCGTCCAGCCGCCCACCTCTCGGATCTAGCGTGCCTGTGAGACGCGAGGCAAGTAACCTTCGCGCTCTTCGGACTTTGCCTATATGCTATCGATTCCGAATGATGCCCCATGCATAAATATGTACAATGTGTCTCCTTGGTATGAGTGACGGCTCGATCCAAGGAAACTTCCCGCTAGACATCGTAGAGATGTATACATGCCTGCTTCTGTTTTAACTCCTCGTCCGCTCTTCTGACTCTGACTGTGACACGTTGGAACAGCTTGACTGGAAGGTGTGTTCTAAATAACTACACCTAGCGGCTTTACTATACGATCATCGGCACAGGTACAATATTTGTTTCCCTTTCGATTGCATAAGGTTTGAAATACTAGCAGTACTAGTTTCCCGCCCTGCTCGGCACCTCCAACGCGCCGCGCATCATGCACTAAAATAGCTGGGATTTACAGTTCATACAGGCACCCGGCAAGCCGACTCTGAACACACGGCATCTGGGACATTTCAGATCAGAATACGCCAGGACAGAACACCGCGATTGGCATATGTCATTGTCACATGTTCTGCACGACAAAAATAAAGAAATATCAAATATATCGGCCCCAGAGAAAGGAACACGCAAGACATGAAAAAATATTCTTCGTTGAATTGCTGAGTCGCAGTGACTACGGAAGTCTGTCTGTCTCTCACCCTGCCTCGTGCATGTTAACCTAGGGATCGCCCTCCTTGGCCGTATTGTTGCTCTATCACGTCAATTATTCGACTTTTTCTCGTCTTGCCTCGTCTTCCTCTCGCATCGTGCTGCGCAGCAGCAGCAGCACCAGTCTGAATTACTGAAATAATGCAGCCGTCATTTCCAGCTATTTACTCATGGATCAACGAGGACACTTGGGCTACTACTCCTATCACACCGCGCGCCTAATTCTTTTACTCCAGATAGCAGTGCTATAGTGCCTCCGTGCCGTGCCCATCAAGGACTCACCACGACTTCACGTCGCAAGTTCCAATCCATCTTCAAGTCTATCTGATGCTTGTTGCTCGAGGGAAGGATCACGCAAGTGTGTGCTCGTCCAGTTGTCCGTGCACACGCCTTCATTTGTTCAGGTCTGGATTGGAGATGGGCGTCTATCGTCCACTCGTCGTTTCGGGTATCAATCTCTCTTTCCCCTGGGCGCGCCGCGAGTGAGTAAGAAGACTGAAAACGTGTATTTGGTTTTTTTTACACATTCCTCTCGTCCAGAAAATCGACCGATCATGATGGATTGCTGAGCTGAAATAAGAGAGAATTCTGCGCGTGGGGCTCCTTTCTGCCTGCGGTAGTATTACCCTATGTGCTAAGTGCCGCTTATCTCGCTCCATCCCTCGTGGCAATGTTTTTTTTTGTGAATGATAATATGATCAATTCGTAGTCAGTGAGTATGTATGCGACTATGCCCTCGAGGCGTTTCCAACGAGCGCCGCCTGCATAGACAAATAAATATCAATTGTGGTATTTACAAACATGTTTCATTACTTCGCGTATACAGTATATCGCAGGATATGTTTCCATTACGTTCCAATATTTATACCTCTTTTCAGTTTCATCACTTCTTTTTTCTTTGGTTATGTTTCTGAAAGAAAATATCAAATATCTTACTAACTAGCCGGCACGTGTATTTCAGTTGTGATTGGTTCAGAAATGCCGACGAGCTTGAAGCTTTCCAGAAGTGGAAGATAAGTCTCGATAAAGCAAAGGTACTCTGTCAACAGCTTGTTATTATTAATCTCAAGAAGTACAATATATTGCCAACGCTCATGTCAAAGGGTCACCGGGTAGTACATATGCATACAACTATTGATTTGTAGTTCCATTGGGTAATACGCTAGCGATCTCTGCATTCTATTGACATGGCCTGCACTCTTCGCGTTGCTTCGCGAAGTCATGTTCCTATGAGCACGAGAATTCGAAGAACGCGACCTTCTTTTTACGGCATACATAGATCTTCGCTGAAGAAGAACCGTAGTGGCTGAGTCGGACTGACAGGAAAAAACTCCACGTACGTACTGTACAAAGTGAAAAGAAGCCGTAAATAATGAGTTAAATCAATTTTAGAGAAGGGTGTGGACGGCACTCCGTGTCTACTCATGCCAAAAAAAATGCAGAATACGTGGGCGGGCGCCGAGGAACCAACTACAGGAAGGAAAAAACACGCAAACATGTTCGCACCGATGAATGGAAAAGAAAAAAAACGGCGGTGACGTCGGGAAGTTACTCGTCGTGCTATGGAAAATGGTAAAATAGTATACAGTACACTTTACTATATGCAGATCAAGTTGGTAGAACTACAGAAAATGCTCCAGTGAACCAAAGACCGAAGAATAAAAGAAAAAGTGAAAAGCGAAGAGAGCACATTTGGATTGAATGCAGAAGTAGTCCTTGAATAAGGTACTAGTCAAGAGAAGGAAGAAGGTTCTTCTTCCAAGACCATCGACACAACAGGAACCGACATGAACGCAACGCGAATAAGCATAAGGGAAAGGGCGGGGTACAGCCGTCCGAACAGAGAATTTGGCAGTCCCTCATCCATTCTTGCCTAGCCCAGGCAACGTCCGTCTCAGTCTACTCTGAGCATGCATTTGTGGCGAAGGGCTCTTCGGCCGCGGCGTCGCAGCATTCTGTTGCTGCTGCTGGTGATGCTGGGCAAAACCAAGCAACCCACTCGGGCTCGTCACACGCTTCGGATTGAGCGGCGACAGGATCCCGCCTCTGCCTCCTCCTGCTCCGCTCGGTGCCGCATTTCCGGAGACAGGCGTCCCAGTTCCGCTTGCAGCGTTCATACCCGACGAAAGACCCGCAGGCGGCAGACCTTCGTTTCCCGTCACGCGACGCCTCATCCCTGGTCGCGACGGTCCACCCATGCCGTTGAGAGTCGGCTTGTCAGCTCGCTCAAGTAAAGAGTCTTCACCGCGTCTTAATTTCTCGTGCCGTCCTTGCACAGAGCGGAAATGCATAAGCAATTCTTGCCATTTGATTTCGTCACCCCGCCCGAGCTTTGATCGTCCGGAATAAGCATTGGACGAACTGGATGGGATGCCTGGTCAGATATTCGGCACGCATCCAGATTGAGCAGCAGGACGCGGACGTACGATTTAGGGGCAATATGCAGGAAGCCAGCCGAGTTTACCGCATTCAGCCTATTCCGTAAAGAAACGAACGCCGAGCTTTGAGGTAGGAGCATCAAGAGGCCGTATAAACATTTGAATAAATAGGGATATTTTTCAGGCTCGAGGAGTTGTAAACGAAGGTCTAGAGTGTCATCAGGAACCGCTTTGTCGTCTAGCACATCTCACTTACAAGTAAAAACAGGCGATTCAATGAGCTGCACGAGCTTATCCACTTGAACCAGAAGTTGCACGGTGATCTCCAATTCTGCGCTGTACAATAACCTGGATTTAAGAACGAAATCGTACTTATAAGAGAGCACTTACAAAATCGAGAGAAGATTTGAAGCATGCTCATAGGCCTGAGCTAATAGACATAACGCAAACACGGCAACAGCATTGTGGCACCACGATCGATATAATGTCGTGAATAGAACTTGCCCGTCCTGTCGAAACAACAATGAACAAGTTGAAACGATCTCCCCCATAAGGATAACAACGTACTCTTGATTCCAGGCTCTTTAATCGCTTTCGGAAATCTGCAAGTTCAGGAGACGTTATTAAAATTAGGTTGAGTTTTTGCACCATAATGCTAGCGAATTCAAGATCCTAAATAGTAATGGACATAAGTCCAGAGGTCGAATTGGGGCGCTCCCGCTGAACTTCACATACCTCCTCCTTTTCCAATATCTCTGCTAAAGTACGGTATATTCGCTCAGTGTTGAGATTGTAACAGAGTTGCCGAATGATCAGACTTCCTCGGTGATCAAGTAGTCGCCGATCGGTGCTAAAGAGCTCGAGCAGATTGACCATGAACGATTTGAAGTAGCTCTCCTCGGAACTTGAAGAGATCTGCGCTAACAATTGCAAGTCATGCTTGATCACCTCCTCCGAAGGATCAGAAAGCGTCTTCAACAGAGCAGGGAATGTTCCATCATCCATGGCTAAAATCTACCAGTACAAGGTGAACCGTTCAGCAAAGAGATCACTCGGATATAGAAAGACAATTACCTTCTTCGGCATCTTTCTATGCAACATGAGAAGCCATTTCAGAGCTGCCACACGTGTCTCCTCATGCTCACTTAAGAACTGTATCGTAAGGATGTTCACCGTCTCTCGATAGTCAAACGGATCTTGCTCCGTCGATGTAGGAGACTGGGTGACCACTTGCCCCTGACCGAGCGTCGTGGTTCCAGTGGGCTGATTGGAGGCCGAAAGCGCCACGCTAGCTGCCGTCGAAGTAGGCGAATGAGACCTACTCGCTTGCACCTGGGAGACAGGATCCGACTCGCTGGCTAACACCTGTGTATTAAGTTCTCCAAGGGGTGGGACTGTCCCAGATCGTTGCCGGATGGGTGCTTGCACCGTGCGATCAGAAGCAGGAGATGCCGTAATATCCGGAGCGCCTTCAGAATCCCTCATAGAAGTCGTGGGTCGCGATGCTGCTGGAGACACAGAATTCACAGTTGTTACAGCTGGTGAAACTGCAGGAGCATTCGTCTTGCCAGATGATACAGAAGCTCTATCTTTATCTATACTGCCTTGCTCGCTGAGTGGCTGAGGAGTTGGAAGGTTCTGGATTGCATTCATAAGTGCTTGATAGGTTCGGATAGCCTCCTTCTGGATCATCGGGACATGATGCGCAAGGTTGGGAAGAAAGGCGGGAATGAGGCGGGGAGTAAATGGCAACATAACATCTTGCGCGAAATGAAGAAATTAGGCCAACCAATATAATGCAGTGGACATTTGAATTTCATCGTCTACATTGACGTTAGTAACGATCAGATCATTTTACATTACAAGAAGCACTCACGTTCATCATCCAGTTGCTGAAGCAGTATTTCAACGATTGCAGCATGATCAACTTTGACGTTCTGTCCAGGAACATACGCTATAGAATATGCTCAGCATAAATTTTTCATCAGACGACGTGGACAGACCTCCTGTGTCTTTGATGTCCGCTTCCGGAACAGGTTCTCCATCTCGGTTCTCTTCACCTTCAGGTAAGAAGGCTGCACGCTCTGGGTGCGTCATTGTGATATCCGGTAATCTGTCATCGACTCTGCGACCATGTTCAAGTGTGTCTGGTTCCCGCATGCTTTTCCTTTCTTCTGTTTTCTTCTGGATGATAGCAATGTCCCGCATTTCCCGAAGGAATTCGGCCAACAGGTTCTCCGTTGCAACACGGACATCCTCCGTGGGATCAGATAGGTATTTGCTAAAGCAGATTTCAGCACAGTAGTGCAAGGCGGGGAAAAAATCGCTCACAATAATCCATCAAGGAATTCCGGGAGGTAAGATATGAGTTCGAGTTCTGGTACCGAGTCAAGTACCGTAATCCACGAAACAAGAAAGCTGCGCGTGAAAGGGCTCAACACGTATATCCTTTCGGATAACAAAGGGATGAAATTTGCAAGTGAGAAAGCTTTCTTAGGGGCTCCAAGTTCGTTGGCATCATCGGTGTATGGCACCAAAATACCCTGGTTTTGTGCTTGGTCCGCCAGCTGCCGCGCTTTTTCCGTCTCTGCATATTGTGGTACGTAGTATGAAGCTGATTCTGCGACAATGTCTTTCAAGAGACGGTCGAGAAGCTCGGCTCCGTTCTTGACAGACAATTCTGAGTCCGCTGCAAGCTAAATGCTTTGTGAACATATGTTAGAAAGAACATGCCAGGTTATTAATCGCACCTTGCTCAGGGCATCAAAAATAGGATTAAAATACACTAAGATTTCCCCCTTGGAAACCTTTGCAATGTTGTAGAGACATTCTGCAGAGAAATAGCGTATTCGGTTCTCTGGGTCACTGAAGCAAGCGAGTAGCTGATCGATGAACTTGTCCATGTACGGCGAAACGTCTATGCCGAGAGCAATGGCAGTTCCGGCTAGTCCAATGAGTCCGCCATTCTTTACGTGCAACGGGTTCGAGGGATTACTGAACATCTCTACAAGCTGGTCAATGATCTGAATTATGCGGCGCTGGTCGCCTTGGCTGTGGCACTCCCGAATTTGCCTAGGTTCTCATCAGCTGAGGCTCCAGGAAGTAACGCATTTGTGCTCACTTTTCGAGGTCGAGCGCCGCTGCCTTGCGCTTCTCGTACATCTTGTCGACAAGCTGTCGAGAGATAGCAGGATCTGAAGCGTAAACGGAGGTGAGCAGATCATCATAACTCGAGCAATAGCTTTGGGTCGCACCCATGGTTGCCAGAGGTTCCAAATAACCCTCACGTAAGAGCGTCTTCTTGTGAAATGCACGCGTTGCTCATACGCGGCTGAATGAACGTCACAGGAGAACCCACTACGGGCAATTTAGTATTTTACATCGGATGATAAATGGATTGATATGTAATTTGATATTTTCAATATCATTCAATATCATACTGCATATCCTCATAAGGGATATTTAAAATATCATCAAAGTATTTAGAATATCATCAAAGCAGATATTCTGATTGACCAATCGGGATAATTTTTAGGGATATCTGCTTCGATGATATTTTAAATATCCCTAATGAGGATATGCAGTATGATATTGAATGATATTGAAAATATCAAATTACATATCAATCCATTTATCATCCGATGTAAAATACTAAATTGCCCGTAGTGAGGACCTGGTCCGAGGGTCACGTGGAAGAACTGCTGCCAAAGCTAATCATCCATTCATTAGCGCCGAAATTCGTTCTTTACTGCGCTCCATACGGTGCATAAAAATGGGCTTTATAAATTACACTCAAACCCTTCTGCGCAGTTTGCCTCGAACGAACTACCATGTTCCCCTCCTTTGCCAGCCTGGATGACGTGAAATCAAGCCCAAGTCTGCACGTTCTTGATTTTGACAAGAAGACGAACGTTTCGCCTGTCATTGCACCTCTTCTCCCAGGTAACACCTACTCTCCTGGTCAGGTCGTAGTCTCTTCTCTCATTTAGACCTGTCTTTAAGAACATCTAGACAATGTGTTCGAAACTGCAGAATCTGCCTTCAAGAATGGCCCGTTACTTTTATACATCAAAGCAGTACATTTAAGTCGTGCTCTCGTGCTCCTCAAGTTAGCTGGTTCGTACGAGTAAGGGACAAGAATGGTCTCCATTTCGCACTGCGATATATAGGCGCCTGTGGAAACTTTGAAAAAGGCGATAACTAAAGAAAAAGCTTGCCTACACTGTGAATGCTGGCGACGCGATTATCATTGCGTAAGTCCGTACCTTAAAAGTGTAAATGCACTGAAAACTGCTGCTAAAAACGGCTCTTCAAAGCCATCGCTAATCGACCGTGCCCTCCGCTCTCTCGAGCTTGCATTACTGCAAGGTCTTGTCTTGCATTCGGAACAAATCAAGGTTTTACATTATGCATGGATCAGATTCATTCACTCACCTATTCTTGTCAGAGAGCAAAGGAGTTGGATTCAAAATCTGCAAAGGTCGTTAAGAACGAACTAGGTGATAAGACTCAGTCGATGTTTTATGTTGATCTCCTTGCCGCGAACCCTGAACATTAAGAACACGGATATGTAACCGCTCTTTTAAAGGCCATCTCCTTGCTGTTTGTTTCCACGTATTTCTTTATAATTTATTTCCTTGACACCGAATTAGGCTGATTTACGCGGACGTGCGACCTACTTGCTTTCAAGCAGTATTGCAAGTGTACCATTCTACGAATCATTTGGATTTGTCCGGACCACTGACGTTTTGCTTGGTGATGACAATCTTAAGTGGGAACATTCTCCCCCTGGTTGTTGTGCTTGTGAGTTGCAGTGCTCCCCTGCACATCTCAAACCTGTGCTCATCGCCTTTGACAGATGGTTCGTCAAGCCGGATCTCGTATCTAAATATGCACCGATCTGCCATAAGTTTACTGGTGAAAATGCCGAAACCCTATATTGTTTGTTTGAAAAGCCCATAATTAGTATTCTGTTCTCCGGATGTTATACAGGATACGACCGTATAAACTAAGAGTGAGCTCGATATAGAGCTCCTTGCATCAGGGCCTCTTCCCACAACGTTCTGATTCTGATTTAGGAAGTTTTCCTCCCAGATCGGCTGTGATCACGTGACTTGTGCATACTATTTGAATCGACGGTGCCGAACTACACTGCTTCAGGAGGTTCAATTTATACCACTACATGATCGTGTTGCGTCTCTGCCTGCAGCTGCGTTGACTTGAATAGTCCGTGTCCTCCATCTCCTTTTCTTGCAGACCATTACGATGATCTCGCGCGATGCGAGCATCTATTGCCAGTCTATTTTCCCGCCTTTCAGCGAGAAGCCTTGCGACAACCGAGTACCGCGAGTGGAACCACTTCTCCCGGGTATGCGTGGGCCTTTGCGTGGCGAGTGTCCATTCTGACTTGTAGTTATTGATAGAACATCTCGATAAGGCATTTGAGTCCATTGATGCGGCCTTCAAGGATGACCCACTCGCCCAATACCTTCAAGCAGTATGTACATGTACAACTTTATTTCTCGTCTGGATCTTATATGCCTTCCACAACATTTCTTAGGGGAAGGATAGATCTCCAGCCGAACAAACGATATACAAACGTATTTGGAAATTCCAGCACAAGCGACTTCTGAAGCGTAAGGCTGCCTACACCGTGAATGGTGGCGATGCAGCCATCATTGCGTAGGTTGATGACCTTGTTTCCGTTCACACGCTGATTCATAGCCTTTGTGTATCGGAAGAACGCCACCTGATGCAGATTTTGGAAAACCCTCACCAGTTGATCGTACCGTTGATTACATAGTGTCCGCCATTTGGAATGGTCTCTTGTGGATAAACCGTCAACAAGAACAAGTGAAGGTCATCGAAGAACCTATTGATAAGATGTTTTCATTAGGCTAACTCATTAATTCAGAGGTACAGGGAATTGGAAAGCAAGACGAGGAAAATTATCGAGAATAACTTAGGTGACCGAGTGAAGTCGATGGTCTATATCGACCTTCTTGCAACAAATCCAGAATCACAAGGTCAAGGATACGGAACGGTCCTTCTGAATACCGTTTTATTCTCGGTATGATTCCAAGCCTCCGGTCAAATGTAGGAGCTTAAGCTTTTTCTAGGCCGACATCCGAGGACGCGCTGTTTTCCTTACCACAGGGAATACCTCAAATATACCGTTTTATGAGTCTTTTGGGTTCGTTCACGTCACTCACTTCTTTCTGGGCGAAGAAAATCCTAAATGGGATAAGCCCCCTCTTGTCGTGCCGCTAGTGAGTATCGCATCGTCATATTTGCAGAATTGAGAGATTAATTCTTCTTGGATCAAGATGGTGCGTGAAATAAAGCATGATGTTTAGGACTTCATGGGTGTTCTGTTTCCTTAAACTTACTGAGACTGGCCGAATTCCGTTTGTATTCGTACCGTCTCTCTTTTTCCTTCGCACGATCCTTTGAAGCTTGAATCAATAAAATGAGGTTGCATTGCGCATCAGATTCCCTAGAGCCATTTATTAACTTTTTTTAGTCTGGGACAAAAAAAACTATCAGGACCTTGTTCTATCACTTGAGCGCCATCCCACTGCGCCGCAGCCGCGACTTCAACCTCAACATTCTTCCTGTGATAATTTCCGACTTGCTTCGCCTGTATTTCATACACACTTGTTCAAGCGCCCCTTTGTGACTGATAGGCGAGTAATTAATTTATGATATTGAAAGGGGAAACCCTCTACTTTGACCTGACATAGAGGTACATTTAATTCGACAATTTCACTTTTTCAAGTCCTTCCGGATACACGTATCCGCCTTGACGTCTTATTTCGTCGAAGATGCTCAGTTCCAATAGAGTGTCTGCATGTGGCATCCTCTCATTCTCTATCTTTCCATCT
This sequence comes from Sanghuangporus sanghuang, assembly GCA_009806525.1. Taxonomy (NCBI): domain Eukaryota; kingdom Fungi; phylum Basidiomycota; class Agaricomycetes; order Hymenochaetales; family Hymenochaetaceae; genus Sanghuangporus; species Sanghuangporus sanghuang. Next base: position 2,283,467 of record VVIT01000003.1, read on the forward strand.
GGTTAAAGCGATAAGACCGGTACTAATATTCCGTGTTTCGAGTACCAGGCTTACCGCGAATGTCACGCGCAATGGCGTCTGCTTCCCAGTTAAGGCCAGTTCCTTGGATCGGGAATTTGCAAACCTCTTCCGTATAGTCCTGAGGTCCTCTTCCGACTTTGGAATGACGAATTGTGAAGCTCTCTGGACGAGCTGTTGCCCAGGGCATAACGATTTCTCTATGGGAATCATCCAGTAAACTCGATAATCGTGCTTGCATGGCACTGTAGACAAACCCTTTGGTCCCTTGTATGCGCGTTACAGCATCCCGGCAACCGTTTACACCGATACTGGTGCTGAGGATTGCTCGTGCGCCGATTTTTCCGATGCGAGGGAAATCGAGGGTCCAGCTTGTATGCAAGTCTACACCTGTCCTTTCATACTTTCTCATGGATGCCTGAATCTTTTCGGGAGGCGTGTGTTTGTTCTCTGGGTGGTTGTACAGCAAAAGGAGAGCCCTGGAATAGTTTTCAGGCGAATGGTTGTCTAATCTAATTAAGGTTGGACAAACCAGAGGAGCGGATAGGGCCCGAGATCAAGGAGTCCCCCTCCCGCAAGATCTATATTCAGCAGCCTATTCTCCTCAGTGACAACTAGCAGTGATCGAGGAAGTTTCGATTAACGGCATTAATTCAAGCTTATTAATACACGTACTATCGACGAAGTCGATGCTAAAGTCCGAAACGAGACGTCTAATCTCTCCGATAACCTGTTGTTCAAAGAGCGCCTTTTCCAGAGCGAAGGCCAATGGAAAGAATCGGGTCCAGACTGCTTCCATGAGGAAGAGGTTTTTGGATTTCGAGAATTCGGAAAGAACCTTGAATTCTGCTTGATTAAGACACGCTGGCTGGGTTAGTATGGTGTTGCAGATCAGTTCTTCCAAATGCTCGTATCAGACAATTGCAATCAGACCTTTTCGAGGAGGACATGCTTTCCAGCTCCAAGCGAATTTTTAGCATCCTCAAACTATGAGAGGCTTATGTCAAAATCTACGACGACGTACGAATGAGACAGGTTTACATGACAAGTATGAGGTGTCGCAACATATATGATGTCAACTCTCTGATGGTTCATTAACAAAAATACATTCATCTGGAGTGTTGGCAGGGACTCACAGAATCTGAGTATACTTCGGCGTATGATCCGTAAGCGACAGGAACTGTCTGAACAAGTCCAGTTTTCTGGGCGCATCCGCCTTCGGGACACTTTTCCCGAATAAACTGTTGCGCCCTTTCTGAAGAGCGTGATCCCACAGCGACAATCGCATGCGAAACGTCACTAACGCCTCTACCCTCAGGTGGTAAGACGAGATCCTTTACAAATGCCGCCGCGATGCCCCCTGTGCTAATTATTCCCCAGTGCAGCACGAAGGGAGCTGCTCTGGACATGATGACTGACGAAAAGGAAGGATTGGAAGTACTCAGCTTTGATACGCAGTTGCATTTATATACTGAATTCACAGATGTCGTCATATGACCGCAATGTACGGGCCGGTCTTGCCCCTTGAAATTTTATTTCGTGCATGATCAAACTGAAAGAAGTCACGTAGAAACAGCCCATCAAATTGTCCAAAACAAAGAACACTTTATTGAATAGCAAAGTTCATTGGTTGACAAAAATAAAAAATAAGCGAAGTCAATATAAAGGTCTGACAGATATGAAAAGGTGGGGTATCCGGAAAAGGCCTGTGCCTACAATCTGTGTCCCTATCCACAAGTTATAAACAAGCTCCCGCTCGCAAAAGCCCTCGATAATCAAATTTGATCACCGAGCTATTTCTTGCGCCTGTATGACATATATGGACAATAAGTAGGCAGTGCAGTTATTCATACTCATCGACTTACTTGGTCTTCTCTGTCTCGGGGTCAAACGGACAACCGAGGCCATGTCCCCCCCTGACACCGCAATGGGAACACTGGGGTTCACTACTAGTAGTCAGCTTAGGAACCGTATTTGAAGGTTTCGTATTCGAGTTATTTGCTGAGGAAGGGTTTGTCGCAGAGTTCTGTGCCATGAAGGATTTCCTTTGATGAAATCGATTATGAAACTATGTAGACGCGAAGTTGCCTCTGAGTGAGAAGCAGATATCGAGTTGGGGGATGGAGGACGAAACAGTCGCCCTTTTATACCCTCGCAGAACAAGGTGGGGTCGAACAAACTGATTCAAGATAGGAGTAGCACTGTGGCCCCAGTGCAGTCACCTATGACTTTGAGTCATTTTCAGGCGAAGAAGCTCATGTCATGCGCCGCAGTTGGACAAAGGAGAACCAACAATATCGAATACGCTAAACCTTCAGTTCGATTCTGTGCGCTTCCTGTGCAAAAATCCAATGCATCTAGCGCGATAATCAGTGATATGTCGATAAGTAGCAATATAATGAATACTTACTAAGAAGAGTCTAGATTAGTGCTCGTGGAGATAGAATCATACATAGGTGATTACTACAAGCAAGTAAGGTAGTGAATGGGTTGGCATGGTATGAAGGCCGTGGCAATGCAGAATGGTATAAAGAATAATATGAGATGAAAAGGGAGGAGAGGCAAACGAGTATCCCGTAACGATTATACTATAAGCTTTTCCGGCACATTCGTATGATGCATCATCAGGAATTCCAGCTCGAATGCCGCCATGTAGGAATAGTGATCGTCATCAACACACTTGTGGAAGACCTGAGTATGCATGTATGATGGGCGACTGACACAACAGACCTCACGATGAAGTCCGACCTACCTTGCCCTTTATTTGCCTTGATGGTCACTGAAAGGACAATTTGATGCATGCGAGCCTCTGTAACCACAGTGGCAACACTGAGGACTGCTACTGTCCGACGTCTGTCCGTTGGGATCTTGCGCGAAGCACATCGGAGTCGACGAACAAAGTGACGACATAATAAGTTATTTGAAGTGGATGAGTATGCTCAGCGTGGTACGGCTAGCAGCAGAGAAAGATGAGTTCTGCGCCGACGGAGTAATGATGAAAGGAGACTGTGGGCTGAAGATGAGGAGTCAGATGAGGTCGCCGTTGCCCTTTTGTACCTTCGAAACAAATCTGTGCCAGCCAAATATGGCGGAATAGCCGATAAAAGGCATCGCCAAGGCAAAAGTACCCGAGGCCACGCTGGATTCGCCTGAGAAGATTGCGTCACCTTTCAGGCCACTATCACCCAGGCGGCGCCTGCCAGACAAAGGACATGATCTGAAGTAGTAGATTCCGCTTTGATTCCTCGAGGCATGTGTGACTCAGTTCTATTTGTATTCAAGCGCAGCTTCTGTATAGCACAAAGACAGAGAACAAGTTCTGGTACTCAGTCGCTAGTGCACGCGTCTATACGTCGACCCACGTTACGGGAATTCAATCACTGTAGAAGACCAAGTTTGTAGCTCTGTGCTAAATCGGCTCGACAAGTCATATGAGCGGTTCGGAGAACAAACGGTCGGGATGTTGAATTCGGGCAAGGGGAAGTGCGGTGGCTGTGCATGAAACAAGGAAAGGTGACTCACGATCACGAGCACGCGTCCAACACGTGTATCCAATGTTGAAACTGCACGCGAAATCAAAGCACTCTTTGAATCAATCTTTTTGACTCCTATCGGTCTTTACATAGCCCTAGTCTCGTAACTTGTGATGATAAGTGTGAAAATTGTTCAATTTACGTTTTGTAGAGGAAGATGGAGAACTCGACCTATTTCGGGTTTTGTCGTGAGAATATCCATGATATTAATTACGGAGCTTGAGTCTCTTTCAAGGAAATTATTACCCTGTTTCAATCGTTTTGTGGGCGGAATCTGCGGTATTACTTATGAATTTGGCGACAGTAGCGCACATCATGCCGCTTAGTATAAAAAAAGCAAGAATGATTTATCGCATGTTCCGATTGCTCCAAGAATATCTCTACAATGCATCATATCAACACGCAGTTCACGCACCTTGCTTCATTCGATAAAGAACAGTATTATTTTTGCCACAAAAGATTGAAATCAGTAGTTCATCGCGCCTTCCAAGATGCCCGTTAGAGCTTCTTTCCCATCTTCGCCAACTATGTCGCCGATACCTGGTGCTAAATCAAGTACGCGGCGCTGTGGAAGCGTGCCCTGAACAAGTCGTGGTATGTCCGCGGGCGAGTAACCTACAGCCTCTAGCCCCCGAGGAACGCCGAGTCCATCCAGGAATCGTGCGATCGCATCGTACAAATGCGATCCGATGTCTGCGTCGGAGATACGACTGATGGATGGGTCTGAAGAAGTCGTATCATGGAAAATTGCGAGTGCTTCACGATGCCTGTCCGGAGAGGAAGGCGAGGTAAAACGGAAGACTGGGTCAACAGGTAAATTTGGTGAGCACTGATTAGAACAAGGGTGGAGAATGCAGAATGCATACCCGATGGGCCAGTGAGAGCAACGCTGATGCCGTGTGGGATGATGGGGTGGTCCACGATATACCCAGGATGCTTGTACTTCGGGCCGGTCTTATTCAGACCGGAAATCTAAAGGAATAGCTCAGTAAACAGAAGTTTTACAAGAAGGACTCCACTGACCGGATAGCTCATACCGTGGCAAAGATGAACACCGGCGTTCCCGAATCCGATACCAGCAAAGGCTGCGGCCAGGCTTAACAATCAAAGTCAGTTTAAAATAACCGATAAGCACTGTGGATCTTACAGCATCTGTTGCTTCGCTTCTTTATCATTTGGATCCTTTGCAACTCGTGGAAGGTTTTTGACTGTCTGCTTGAGGGCCCAGACAGAGAAAATGTCGGCAACAGGATTACTGCCTTGGTAAGCCGGCCGATTAATTGGATTCGAGGGACGGGGAGAGCGTTCGTAATAACTGGGCAAGCATCAGTTGAACTCCATGAGAAAAGAAATAGGGAGTACTTACGGGATAGCGGTGTAGCTTTCAAGACTGTGGAATAGTGTATCGAGGCCACTAGAGATATGCACTAAATTATATGTCAGACGATAAGATAAAGCGGAAAATTCTCGATCACCTGCCTTCTGATGGACATGAAGCCGTGTTTCGCGTGTCAACAATCCCAAGCATTGGTTTCAGAGATCGCGACGCGATACCCGTCTTGAAAGACTTGGAAGTTATATCGAGAATCGCAGTCCCCGTTGTTTCAGAGCCAGTACCGGCAGTTGTTGGAACTTGCATGAAAAATATCAGCACAATATATACAGTACCGGGAAAAAATAGAAATATACCCGCGATGAGCGGTCTAAGCTTCTCTGTGATCGGAAGACCCTTGCCAATGGGCGCATTAATGAAGTCCATCAGATCTGAATCCTTGTATACAGTGAAACTAAGAGACCACGTCACGATCAGCGGAAAGCAAAAATGTCTGAAATAATAAGAGTCACAGGTTCGCCGCTTTTGCAGTGTCCATGACACTTCCACCTCCGACTCTGAATAAAGTGCTTGTTGGTCGTACACGAAGGAAGGAAAGTACAAGAGAAGACTTACGCGAGGAAGTGACTGAAGTCATGAGAGCGGGCCCAGGCGATGGCGTTGCGCCAGCTCTCCTCCGTTGGCTCCGCAACAACTCTGTCGTAGACTTCGTATGAAAGGCCGGATTGAGAGTCGAGCGACTCAATAGCCTGAAGATAATATTCGACGATAAATCAATGATCAAATATGCGGTACTCACCATCCGCATGGGAGGAAGCTTTGCTACATTTGGATCCGTGAATACTCCCACCTGAAGTAGCTTTAGCCGAATCCAGTACTCTCCGCTTTTTGGACTGACTTTTCTAGGATTCATGTTCTTAAGATCCATTCCAACTTCCATGGTGACTCCATCGCCAAATCTGAGGTTTGATGCTGCAATCTGTTAACTACTTAGTCATCTATTCGCAAAGCAAAGGAGAAGCACTCCGTCCACCTCAAAGGCGTATTCCTTCTGAACAACATCAGCTGGAGTTGCGAGCTTCCGTAATTGGTTCATAACAGCCCCATGACCGCCGGCAGCCATCGAGCGACAGCCATGGCACGGGCAAGCTGTATGCTGAGCAGCATTAATGAGGCGATGGATGAGATTGCGCCTGGTTGCTGCAGACATGGTCGCAATCAGAATTCAAGCCGAGTGCAGGCAAATCGCCCACGATTGAGTGTGAAAAACGCGACGGAACATATGCATGAGATTCTGGGGCGGACTCACGGGACCAACTATATAGACCAACTTGAAACGGCTTCAGCAGGATCGACGCCGTGCCGAGACTTGATTAGGAAAGAGCGATCATCGTATCAGTTTCTTGTTGCCGAGGCTGATCGGGAAGGACACAACAACAGCTGGCTTCTTGTCCAGCGACGCCCTCCTCTCACACGCTCTTTTTATCCCGCCTTTCCCTTCATTTTCGCGGCCGCTGTTTGTTTCCGTTCATCAGTGTCGCTAGGCCTGGCCGTCGATTATGAAGTCCAACTGTTTGTCGATCCTTTTGATATGCGCGCTCTCTTCTTCTGCTATCCGCATACCGTTTGGTCAATCAAAACGCTCGCTACAACCCAGATCATTTGGGAAGTCGCGTACGAAACCTGTAGTCAATGCTGTCGTTGGCGATGGCGATGGCGATGCGGACCTAAGGTGTGATATTATGTGAAATGTTTCTGTTCGTATAAGAAAACTCAGTGTGTCCTTAGCACGGTTAACGACTTGCTCTACATGGCTAATGTAAGTCATCTATCTATAAATCATACTTTTGGGTAGGCAATTCACTTATCGCAATCTTATAGATCACCGTCGGAGGAACTGGTATAAGTCTATTGTGTGTATGTATCGGGATCTCACATTCATATATATCACAGAATACCTTGTGCAGCTCGACACTGGGTCATCAGATCTCTGGATCAAAGGTGATTCATCTCCTCTACCAAATGTATCATCCACTGTGAGTAACAAGAGATTTTTGCTCCTCTTGCGTGTTCTTAAAGATTATGATACTCGCTAGACCACACCATTTAATTTGACGGTAACACTATCATACTTGCAAATCGAGGAAGCACTCACACATTTCGGTAGTACGGAATTGGCTGGGCATACGGAAACATCAGTACAGCGGAAATCGAGTTTGCTGGGTGGGTCTTTAAGATTTTCTCAAGCTGTGGCCTTGCACTGAATGAAGTGATACAGAATCACAATTCCCAGGCAAGCCTTCCTTGATGTTTCCTCCGCCAAGAATCCAGCGCTTCAGTATGGTGCACAAGGCGTACTTGGGCTTGGCTTCACTTCGCTTTCTAATATTGATAACACCGTCAATGGAACTGGAGGCGATTGGGGTCGCAGTATTCTTTACAACGCCTTTCTTGACAATCCAGACGAGGCAAACTATATCACTTTCGCCTTGCAACGAACCACAGACCCTGACCCTGATGACGACGTTGAAGGGGCCTTCACTATTGGTAAGTTATTGACGAACTACATGATTTTGACTTTTCTGAATGAATCATTTATATGCGGCTGTGTCGTCGTTACGCAGGCGAAATCGACGAGACTTATTCCGATATCAATAATGCGAATGCACTTTCGACTTGGCCAGTTGTAGATCCAAGTAGATGGAACGTACTGCTTGATGCTTTCATGGTTGGAACCGATACTTTTAGCGTAACGACGAATGTATCTGGCGCTCCGTCAGATAAAGCAGTTGTATTATTAGACAGTGGGACCTCATACTCGTAAGTCCCATGAATCAGTTTCACTAATTCCTCACTCTGAATTGTGCTTCTTAGTTATGTTTCAAGTGACATAGCTCAATCCATCTATGGCAGCGTGGAAGGTGCGAGTTATGATTCTGAACAGGGCCTTTGGTCCGTGCCATGCAGCACTGAGATAGATATGGCCTTGCAATTTGGGTAAGTATGGCGAGCTACATGAAATCTCACACACTCTAAATGTATCTACATTAGCGGTGAAGTTTATCCTCTGCATCCACTGGATGTAGTAATTTCAGCTTCATCGGTGGCCTCTACGGACTCTTGCATCGGCAGCTTCATTCCGCAATCCATCTCTGTCGGTTCTGGCCAATTGTAAGTACTCCTCTCGACTATACATCTGACACCCTCAATTCATTGCCACTCAAAGTGACTGGTTGCTGGGCGATAACTTCCTGCGTTCCGTTTACACACTGTATGACTTTGGTGACTTCGATTCCAACCAGATTATGGGTAATCCTTACGTTAAACTATTCTCGCTCACGGATTCGAACGAGGCTTCATCTGACTTTGTATCCGTCCGTGGAGGAACGGCGCGAACAAACATCACATACAACGTAGCCAATGCTGGTTCTTCTGGGTCGTCAAGTGTTTCCGTCTCAAGTTCAGTCGCAGACAAGCTTAGCAAACTCGTCGATTATATTCCTGCCGTTCTCGCTATCATGGCTCTCAACGCTGTTGCGCTACTTGTCATAGCGGCCGTCGGTATTGCATTCATGTGCAAGCGTCGCCGCCGCAGAGGCTCGAAGAAAGACCGCGCTCTACTCCTTGACAATCGCGTTCCTACGCCATACCCAGGGTCGTCCACTCAAAACGGGAACAATGATCACGAATACGAACGAGTCTCCACGCACGTACCTCCTGGAGAGCAGGGTCCAGAAGATGCACCGTTCACCCCCCCAGCGCCTGCATTCCATTCGCTCGAGGGGGATACCCTTCGCCCTCTCCCACCTGGTGCACGACCTCGTTCGACATTCGGAGGCATCGGTGTACCGCGAGACTATCGTGTTAGCGCCGCTGGCTCAGATGTCACTGCCTTCGTACCGCCTTCGCCTGCATACAAAATGACGGACAGACCAAAGTCGGTTGCCTAGACATCATCAGTGTCCTTGACTTCCTCATCGGACTCCTTACATCTTTTGCATGCATCCCATCTCATCCACCTTTCTTCGCCTATCCGACGGACTTGGCTCTGCGAAAATTATCATCTTTTTCCTCACTCTCTTCTCGCTGCTCGTCGCTCCCCTCGCTCCAATCATTGCCACGAAACTTGTCTTCCCTTGTACTTGATGTACATACATACTGTTTTGAGAGCCTTGCTTGGACCCATTCTACTTATTGTAAATGCATTCGTTTATCCCTTTTACTGCTCTTCATTTTGCTTCTCGAAGATTGAGGGGTTTACTATCAGGACGGCATCCCATCGGCAGGTAGGCCGCATGTCTTAATTATATTATGTGGACTATATATGCATATGCATTGCGTGCATCATGAAAGCGTGCTCGAGGCTAGTGTATGTATCCCTTTCACCGCGCAGATAACTCGAAGTCTATCGCCTGTTGTAGCTTTCCAAGGTATTTCTCCGACCCAAGTCCCCCCTCTTCCTTTTCTGGTCGCTCAACACGGCTTTGTTTCTGTAGAATGCCACGACTCTCCTTCTTCATGTCTTTCCAGATCTTTACTTCGTCCTTTGACCAGTCTGCGGCAACAGCGTCTACTAGTCTGATCGTCGCCTTTGCCAACTCGTACTTGTAGAAATCGGGATGTGCCTCGAAATAACTGGGCTCAGTGCCGTGGTACCACATCATCCGAAGGCACTGACGCATCTTCGACTTGTCACCCGTGGAAAGAGCCGTACGAGCCATATGCGTGCTAGCAGTCATGTAAATCAGCTTTTTCTGATAACGAGGATATCTGGCGGCATCAATGCTGCCGGATGCGATTGGACCGTCGTCCAGAAACATCTCCGGCGAAAGATCCGTCACCAGAGAGAAGATCATAGTTGCACGGTCCCAGTCACCACACCTCCAACACACTCCGAGTGCAAGTGCCACGGTCTCTCTCGTCAATGAAAAGTCTTCAACCTTTCCGTTCTCCTGAGCTTCCAAAGCGGCAGCCTGTCTCAAGTAACGTATTACGTCCACCGCCTTTTCAGATTCATCGAAAGAGCCAACAGCCGCCAGTTGCCCAAGCGCTATCAGCTGCTCGTTGATGTGACGATAGCCAATAACCACACTGGTGACCTTATTCGACTTCTGACGTGACTGTTCTGCTACCTGTTTTAAGAAATAGGTGCACAGACGAAACTTCTTCGCCTTGTTGCATAGCTCCAGGACAGCCTGGAAAGAACGACTGCAGAGCTGCAAACGAGGAGGTGGCGAGTCCTCTCCGGGTGGAGCAAGGCCGTACATGTCGCGCACTACGTTTAAACCAAATTGTTGGTCCGTCGGCCGTCCACCTGCCATTACCTTAAGAAAAGGGGTAATCACGCGGGAATCAATCTCCAACCCGCGTTCCATGTCCTTCTCGAGCGTTTTCCAATAAAACTTCGCGTCTGACGCGTTCTGCTCAGCCATACTCAGGTTTCCAACCTGGTCCGCTTCTTTCCTAACCATCAAGGCTCCGAACAAGGCTCCATAGAGCTCTCTGTCCCGTGGCAGGGCACCGACTTCGCCCGACTTGTAGTATATGTCAGCGATCTTCCGGAAGTTACCAGTTTTCCCAAGTATATGGATGTAATGTCCACGAGCGTGTCCTAGGAAGACGAGCTCGTCTTTCGAGTGTGTTTCCGTGCAATATTCTTCAATGGCCTCGTACAGTTTGTGACATCGTTGTAGATTCAATGAATTTTGTGGCCATTCATCGATGGTAATCTCATTCATGCCACTCATCATCGTTCTAAACGTTCTCGCACTCGGGGGAAATCCACGTCTCTTCATCTGTAAGGAGAGCAGGAACATTAAGTTTCGTGCAAACAGAATCAACGATACGTAACGTTACCTCAATGAACATGTCATACGCTCGTTTCCTCTTCCCAGCTCTCATCAACATCGCCAGAAGCGTGTTCCAGACAATGGAGTTCAGGGAATCGATAGGCGCAGTAGTTACAAAGGAAATCGCCTCTTCTACTCCTTTTTCTTCGAATATTTCCTTCACTCGTGCAGCTTGAACAGCTGGTCGGATTTTGCTCTGAGCTGCCAGCGGGTCTTTGAACTTGCCCGACCGTTTTAGACGTTCTCTCTTCATCTGTTTGCGGGACTTAGGAGACGCGACAGGTACATCTGGAGAAATTCGGGTCCTGTCTCGAGGCATGCGATTTTCATCTTTGCGCTTCGCTGTCGATAGTTCGAAACTGTGCTTCGACTTCTTATGTCCGATACCATTGAGTTCGACGTCCTCCAAGACTGGGTCCCTTTTTGGAATATCGCTGAGATTGTGAAGACGGCGGTGTTGGCCGAGACTATAAGCGACCTTGAATACGTTGGATGATAAACTCCGCGTGCTCATTGCCATCGTCTTCCACATGACGAATCGATGAGAAGCAGCACCTCGGAGGACAGGACAGTGACCTCGACATCGACAGTCAAGTCGTATTTCTCGAGAGAATTCATCAAGCACGTGACACGAACAAAATATTAAAATTTAGATCCAATTACAGGTGGGTACAAAAAGTCTTCGGCCCCCCCGTTTATGGAAGGTGATTTGCATGCCTTCTCGGGAAACAAATGACAGCGATCCCTCCCTTTGCCGATATGAGCAAGGTGGCGAGTGCTACCCGACGCTTATAATACTATATAGAGCATGCAAATCCTCCTTCCTAAAGCAGGGGGGCCGAAGACTTAATGTACCCACCTGTACTTTATCCATTTATTCCCTTCGAGTTTCAATTATTGAGGTAAAATCTTTAAATACAGTAAAATCAAAGCGAGTAAAAAAAATCTGTGACTGCTCAACATCGCGCACCAGCATTAGGCCTGATAGACCGCCTGACGGACAGACGAACCTACGACCAGTTATTAGCATGGTTCTATTTTGACTTGCAGCAAAACTGATAAACTGGCTCAGTTAACCATCGATATGCCCTATATACATACCATGGAAGTAACTGCCAATAATCATTCAGTGACATCCAAGGAACTGCTTTCGAGGTATGCGAAAATATTTGGTCAAGGTGAAATTCCTACACACAATTGATACATCAATGAACAGGAGCAACTAAAGATACAAGTTTCTCCCTAGATAACATGTCTGCTGCGTCGGCGAATCTTATGTACGGTTCCAGAGCGTTCTAGTCCTCCTTTCAGCCTCATCCCTCTTATGGTACTGACAATTTCCGCTGAAGGATTGAAATAAGCCCTGTGGCTACACACTTTTGATATGAAAATCACTTACTTGCTTGCTTAGCACTCTCCGCTTCAAAATCGTACCGCTTGTCCCCTCCGTCACGCCTGAAAGTGATCTTGAAGGTTGCAGATGCCTTCGCAGATTGACTACAGTTGACTACAGACTTTATGTGGTACGACACCGTTTTACCGCTATCAAATACGACTCGAGCTTTGTTTGCAGATGGCATGATCTATTCAGTCGTCAGATGATGTCTCTTGAGTAATTTGCAGGATTGAGCTCACATGAATGTAATCTCCATCAATTGCGAGAGTCCGTTCCAAACGAGCGACAAGCATCGGCACCTTCCGCCAGACAGTGTACCGCTGAGATGAGGAAGAGGTTAGAATCGTCATTCATATTCGAAACAGACCACAAACTTTGTATATGTCAAAGTCTGGCTCTATGGTCTTGTTCTTCGGCTGTACCTCCGAGATCCGCTTGAAAATCGAGGCTAAAACAAAACGAACGTTAAAAAACTCGATCTGGAAAAATCGGCAGATCCACCGACCATTAGGATCAATTGAACGCGCCGTTCGCTTGTCTGCATCGATAGCAAAGCCATATTCTGGAAGAGCCTCGCGTTGTATAAGTACGAGGCGCAAATTATCCTCCAAACTGGCCACTGTTCGGTCAAGAGGCACCAGGATCTTTAAATCATCCGAAAGCAATGCCCAATCCCTGGGATTGTCAATCTTCCTTTTGCGACAAATCTGTTCGAGCACTTCTTGCATATACATCGTTGAAAATCTGTGCCAGAGGTAGTCAAACCAAATGTTTTATAAGAAAAAATGCAGCCGTACACAGAAATAGTTGTCGAATAATGTGTTGCTTTGTTGTCAACATTCGCCATTCGGATGCGGAGAAGTACTTGGGATCCATGACTCGAGGAAATGTTGAGGGACGATCCAAGTATCCCCACGGAAGTTCCGAGAGCAGACGCCGACATGGTACTCAGACTCGGTCCCACCGATGGAGCAGGCGGGGCCAGACCTCCAGTCGATTCCTGTTTCTGTTTCGTCTTCGAAACAATAATACGCGAAGGTCGTCGAGCAATCTTAGCCTCCAATTGGGCATTCTGGGCGGCTGAAAGCGGACGGTTGAGCATCGGCACTAGTAGCAAAATAGAAACGCATTTCACCTTGAGCCGATGTAGCTTCGAGAATAGCGTAAGCGTCGAAGTTGAACTTCGAGATTTTTCCCATTCTATCCGGAGCTAAAAACAGTCTGAGTTAAGATCGGCTGCCATGGACCTAATGCAACAAACCTGGGAAATCTTCATCCACCTCTCCGTCATCTTCTGCAATGCGTAACACCCAGCCGATTGCGCTAAGCCTCTCATCTTTCCGCTCCTCTGGGATTCCCTCGTCAAGTTTAGGAAGCCAGCCCTCCTCCCAATAGCTCCATAAAGAAAATCCAATGACTTCCTCAATGGTAGCATCCTTACGGACATTCAATTTCATCGGTTTGTTAGCGGGCTTCATTGCATGCGGGAAGTACACAGTTACGTCCATCGAAGCGACCTCCGCACGGCCGGAGATTAGCGCATACAATTCAGTAAATGGATTTGTGGACGTGTCCGAAGCTGCGAGTTTCGCACTAAGGCCGGAAGTTGCAGGTCGAATAGGTGGTACCTTTCGTCGGGTAAAGTCTAAGTCTGATGGTGGCTGTGAATGACGCTTATTCGATATTGAAATGTCATGTGAATTGTCGGTCGCAAGTCTTAGAGATCCAGCCAGGCGTCCACCGTGAGGCACAGGTGGTTTGACAATCTCGAAGTAGTCTTCAATCGGTGTGCCAGCATCTCGTTGCGTGGTAGCGTCAGAGACCGTACCATCTGCGCTTGTATCCGCTTGACCAGATAAATGATCATCACTAGGTCTGGTCTCACTAACTGGACTAAGCTTTCCTCTTCCCCGAGCACTACCTGCTATTTGAAGTGAGGAATTATACGCAGAAGATACTGAAGTAGATATCGCCGAATTAGACATCGAATTGAGGAGATCCGAGCTGTCAGAGTTGAAACCGATTCTCGGCGGTGCAAAGTCACTGGAGCAAAGAAAGTAAGCACTGAGCAAGCATCGCCATATTTTAACTGAACTCAATACTTACGGATCAAATCCGTCATTCTCAGCCTCCAAGCTTCCCTCTACCTCGACTATAGAGCCATCATCATCCAAGCTTCCCGACATTGCCTCTGCATCGTCTTCTTCTTCTGACGATTCTTCAGGATTCAGCTTTGTTTCTGAGATGATGATCGGTCGAACCGCGTCTCCTCCTGCTGAAGAAAAATGCGCTACTCTCCTCTGGCGTCTAGCCTGGATGGCAGCGATATGGGACATGCTCTGAAGAGCAACAGGAATATTGGTCAGAGAACTTGATTGTTCCTTGTTCTCCAGCTCCATTTTCTCGACCAACGTTGTGGGAACCTCTTGAAGCGAAGTTCCTCCTGCACTTCGACGTTTGCTGACCTGTATAGACGCATCATCGTACGTGTCAGGAGATCCAGAAGCTCCAACTCCATTCTGAGCATTCGATACTGCAGCAGGCGTCGGCTCACTACCAGCGCGAGTCCGCCTCGGTGTTGAACTAGTCGCTGAAATAGAGCGTCGCGCGAATTCTTTTCCGGGCATTACGCGTCTTCCAGTGACGCGCATACCGGCGACGCCAGCCCTATTTCCCATAATTGTTTGGGTATACTTAAGGCTCGTTGCTCCAGAAAATCCCGAAGTGCGTCTTCCGTTGGACGCTCCAGAGGAGCCTTCATCGTCAGACACCTGCGGGCTTTGCGGCAGGTTCAGCTCAGGCCATTTGTCCGAATCTGCTTGACCAGAGGCACATATATGGGCATTGAACTGGTAGCGAGGATCGAAGGTAATTATTCGTGGCCCATAAGGATCTGAATCGACATGACGAAGATAGTTTAGGCGCAAAGAATGAATCAAGTAACTAGACGCATCCGTTAATCAGTATTGTGCGCTTTGTGCAACTCTACACCGAGAAACTCACTCTGGGTCACATATTAACGCCATAGACCCAATGGTAGTTGTCGTGGATGATGTTGGTAACTGTCTACGAGTATAGAGCGATGCAGATCATGACATTCTGCACGTGACTTACACGGAGTGAACAAGACGAAAATAGAAATAGAAAATCCCAGCTAACATTTTGCAGACACTATTGCCGAGGTCTTCTCTCGAAACACAATGATAGGATCATGTATGCACTGTGACTAAGAGAGCTCTGAAATTTTGTGTCGTGTAATCCTTGTAGACAGGACTCGCGGTGCTGATCAATCACAACTAACAAAGTTGAGTATTAATAATATTCATGCTTCAATCAGACGGGGAGAACATAGGATAAGCAAGCAACGTAAACAAATGAGAAAATGTCACTTCGAAAATCATTCTAGCTTTTCTAATTCATCAAGACGCGAAAGGACAACCTCTTTACTAGTTTCCTCGATCTCTCCAGCGAGAAAGATCTCGTCGAGAATAGCATATACCTGAAAGAGTGTTCTGGAATTCAGTCTTGTGGCATTTTGAATTGGGGGATACGTACTTTGTAGAAGTTGAAAACTAAATCAAGCTCGCAAACATTCTCGAAAAATGCGTCTAGAAAGCGCAGATTATCAGTGAATAGAGGGAAAGAAAGTGATCAGACCGAACCTAGCACTTCGACAAAAAGATGAATAGCCTCGAGGTAAGCGAGCTCGTTGTCATTAGCGTCCACGCAAACGCAGAAGAACAGCCCCGCATATCGTCTGTAGACCACTTTGTAGTTGCGAAACTTTGATCGGATAAAGCGTTTAGATAATGCAGTCAGAAGTCGTTGCACCGGTGCTTACTTCAACGAAGTTGGATTGATACTTCTGGTCGCGTGGGGCTACAAGACGATGGACCTCTCCTCGCAGACGAACCTAAGCATTGTGTATCAGTGTCGAGATATGAAAAGTCATGGCGCTTGACGTACCTTTTCGTCATCGTCGAAAGGGACATACCACTTGGAGAGACGTGTCTTTCCCTGGCGATTCTGAACGATAACATTGGACAAGAAACGGAAACCAAGCTCGCATTTAGACCCACCTGGACAAGGATGAACCGAATCATGTAACTGCAACTGCTCACAAGTTAGCACATGAATTAATGTCCCAAAGATTCAGCCACCAGAGGGTGATGTTAGTTGGACGCAAGTTACGGAGAGGACATCACGCGTCGCCGTCGATCCCCTTGGCGTCATGTCCCTTTCTGGACGCGTTTGGTTCTTGATTCTTGCTACGAACCAGCTTGATGAAATTCCCAAAGAGCACAAGAAGCTAACAAACCAACGAATCTTCGATAATGATCTCTGAAGTGACCGTTCATGACTTGAACACTCTAGAGCCTCTTGACAGCGAATGGGTTCAACAACGTCTCGCAAACTTTCCCTTCGTTCACATCGATGGTGTAACCAACGTTCGTAGCTTGGGTCCATATCCTGTAAAGCCACAGAGTCAAGAGGACGCAAGCGTACGTCTTTTAACGCGACCTCGTCAGCTCTTTCGTAGTGCCGAAGTTTCTGGCATTACTGAGCAAGGTGAGCCGGCTTGTGCGTGGTTCGCAAGTTCTTCTTTCATACGTTTTATAGGGAAAGTCCAAATGCGAGAACTTGGAATAACCAGAGTATTCGACTTACGCTCTGATACGGAGATGGAGAAGTATGGTACACCCGCGCCGCAAATTGAAGGAGTGGAAGTTGTACGCGCTCCAGTATTTCAGATCGAAGATTATTCTCCGGAGGTAATGGCTCGGTGCGTCACACGTAGAAATCTTATTCTTTGAAGGCGGTCATTGAAATGATTCATTGCCATTAGGCGATTTCAATTATATGCTAGCGGAAAGACGGAGGTCTGTTCTCTGATCTGCTGTAAGACTCCGTTCGCCATACTTAATGCCTGAACGAAGGCATTCATGGAACTGTACTCCCAGATCCTTGACAACGGTGGACAGGCTTTCGCAGAAATCCTTAAGCATGTACGAGACAGACCGGACGAAGGCTGTCTATTTCATTGTACAGGTAAGCAAATCGGTTGTTGAAATAACTGGCATTTTAGTTAACGCGGTTCAATCCTAAAGCCGGAAAAGATCGCACTGCCGTAATAGCTGCGATTCTACTTTCTGTGCGTATCGTGCAAAAAAGTCAGTCCTTCTCACTTGCTGATATCAGGAAAGCTTGCAGGAGTCGATGACGAAATAATCGCTGACGACTATGAGCTCACACGTATCGGAAGGGAGCCGGTCCGTACCAAGATACTGCAACGTCTTTCCAAAGAGCCAATATTTGCTGAGAACAAAGATGCTGCTTTAAATATGCTCACATCAAGGTAAGCAGCCGTTCCCGAATGATTAAAGACTTGCGATGATCAATCCTCTCCAGACGAGAAACGATGTTGGCTTTCTTACAAATGCTACGGGAGAAATACAGTGGAGCAGAAGGCTATGTGCAGAAATGTTGCGGTCTTTCAAAGGACGATATTGAAACTATTCGCCGAAATCTTGTAGGAAAAGCCAATTCATAGTATCCACTTGGGTCTATAATTTGTTGTTTGCGCTGTTTTGGGCCCTACTGGGACTACCGAATCGAGCTCGCGCCCTCAGTTTAGGCGATCTATTGGGGGAACAAATGTTAGCACACTGCATCACTGATATCCCGAGATGAACAAAATGCAGGAAAGGAATCAGTAATGTAAATTGTCTCATGCAGTCCTCCCAGGACACGGAGGCGACCGTATCCCTTTAATGTAGGAGGACAGGTCGAACGCAAATTACTAGTACACATCATTTATAATTATAGGATGCACTCAACTTACCAAGGCATGAAGGGTGGTTCCAAGGCTCTAGGAACTGGAAAGCGGCAGGCAACCTCATATCAAGATGAAATCACTTGGACTCGGCAACAACAGGCTAGTCCATGAATACAACGATATGCGTATAGGCGTTTGCATAGGATGCGGTTGGGTCATATTTTGTAGATGCATGGAGTGACATACAAAATGCGCGAAGAACAGAACGTCTCAAAATGGACGGCATATAGGTTACCCGAATCTCTCAACATCATCATATATAATTCTATCACGCCTTGACGGCGTATTTGCGAATCGGGAAATGGATGTCCTTCTTGTGCTGGCGGACCGTCTTCTTTGAGACCTCGTTCTGTAGACAAAATAATTGTGATCAATTCTATGCATGACTCGCAAAACGGAAAAAAAACGCACTTTGGTCAGTCGTCGACGGATGGCACGCGTCTGCTTCTTGCGAAGATCAAGGGGCTTGTACTTCTTGCCTTTGTAGAATCCCCGCAGATGTTCTCGCTGCTTAGCGTTGGTGACTGTCAATACTCGAGCAATCGACTTTCGGACAGAATTACTGAGGAAAGGTCCTTGCGGTCAGCTATTCTTTCATATAATGACAGAGCAAGATATGTACATTTTTGTCAGTTTCGACGCTGAACCACCTGCTATCTTCTGCACACGAAGCGACAGGAGCTCATCCTTGAGCTCCGTAAGCTGTTTCGCAAGGTCAGTCTTTGACCTATAGAAATAGAATGAGTTTCCTCTTTCTCTGGGCCCTATCACGGACTGTACATACTTTGATTGGAGCTCGTATGCCTTGACTTTGCCGGGCATTTTGGCGATATCTTGAGGAGGCGCTGCGACGAACGAGCGATTCCGTCTATAGAAATCTCACGGTGTGTATCACGTGAAATACTATATAGCATTTCTCACGCACTCCGTTTGACCGTCAGGTCAGGACCGGCTTTTCATCCATATTCATACATGTTATCAACAATGTCACTTACTGCTTTTCATGCCCCCCCACATTGCCTTACGGAATGAACGTTCAAACGCCATCGAGTCGCATCAACGCATATGATTAGGACGTCTAAGCACGCCTAAATTCTCGCGCGCCGCTGTATGCTGTCATTACTGATCCTCAAACATATCGTTGAAACAAGAGCTCAAGACTTGAACATGGGTCGAGACATCGCATTGCTCCGAATGAATTAAGCGAAGAAAATATCACCGACTTGAATTGCCCCATTACGATACAACTCATTGAATAACGAGTTCTTCCTGCCACCGAACACGATCTTGCAGCACGGGCTTTTATCTTTATAAAACACAGATCAAGAAGGCTCAAGAGACAAAAAATGGCTTCGAAAGAGCCCCGAAAACTCCCACTAGGTAATGTGGTCATCGCAACGAGCCATGGCCTTCATCGCTGAAGGGTTGGAGATAAAGAACGGATCAAGGTTTCGCGTTTCAAACTCCGAACCCCTTTTTGGTAATAGTGATTAGACGTCCGCGCCATGGCACGATCAGCGGTCGCTTCTCCCACCGTCCACTGCAGCGAAACGTGCAATGTCGGAACCAGCTACGCCAACGAAACGCGTCTTGACAGAGGATGTCCATAGTTCTCTTTGTGAAACACGACTTCCTTTTGGTAACTTGTGTGTACCTATCATTGTCTCACGTATCTCAAGTCTCACCAGTCGCGTCTCGTCTTTAGTGTATCAGACGACCTCACGACGCGTCTGCAGAATCTTGGAACACGCGTCAGGAAAAGTTAATTCGCGTCTTATATTGATTCATGCGTTTCTTTGACGCGTCTTTAACGCGGTCAGGTGTTAATGAAGGTTACGCGACTCAGCGCTATGGCGGTATCCCATCCGTTACACCGACGCCATTTTCATCACCGGTGAAGTCAATCAGTGCGACGACATCACCTCAAAGCGCATCTTTATTCCGCTCGGCGAATGATACGCTTCTAGATGTATTCTCTTCTCCCGCGCTCTGCAACGGCAATGCGTCTCCTGCGTCGGCATCCCAGAAGAAGCGCCGACATGCAGAAATTGACCTGGAGGAAGATGGGGGAGAAGATTCGCCCATAGCCACTTTTAGCACGCGTGATGAAAATTCAGTGACGACAGAAAGGGAGGCAGCATCCGAGGACGAAGATGTCATGATAATAACAGAAGCGAGTCCGACATACAGTCCGAGCAGGCCTGTTAGACCGCTCAAACGGACGGGGCGCACGCATCATTCCTCAGGTGCGCTTTCAAATCCACCCTGCATCACGAAATCATGTTTCAGTTCCTCGGGTTTCAACTCTCCCACCGAAGAAGCTACACCATTAGCTTCAGATTGGAAAAGCATGTTCAACCAACCTTTCTGACTTCATTATCTCTTGACCTTGACTGACGCAGGTGAAATGCTTCCCAATATACTATCTGAGGGCAACATACTTACATTCTCCTCCCGTAGACACGTTATCTTTGAGCGAAATTCCGTGTACCACTAGTGTGCAATTTGTCCGGACTATATCATCTTATTTGGTTATCCGTGTACCTCTGTAACTTGTAGCAGGCTGATAATCCACAGATTTCATATCAGCAGAAACAAGATTACAACCGAACCTCACAGCCTTTCCGTGAATTTCTTATCGCTCTGTGCTGGTCCTTTTTCATACGTACGTTTTGTGGCCTGCCGGACATCATTTAAAATAGAAGAACGGCATCTAAAAGAGTTGCTTTAATTACCGTACATTGCGGCAACGTGCGACAAGGGACCCTTCAATTCGTTCCGTGGAGGAGGAAGCATATTCAATGAACGGAACAAACGGTCAACTCGGACGGACATTGCTCTCTCAGCTTCTTTTACAATTGCACCTCGGACCTCAGTCTTCAGAAGCTCGGAGATTAGCAACGCTGACCCTCCGGTATGTGCGATCATCTTCTGTGTTCTCTTCCTCTTCCTCTTTCTTGTGCCGTATTGCCCTTTCGGAGCGTTCCGAAATGCGGCAGAGCCCGCGGCGCGTCGCGGAATTGACGAAGCAGACATCTCACTTCTGGAACTCTTCTCGTTGAGACGCCCTCTTCGAAGCAAACGAGTAGACGCAGTATCCCATCTCACGTACTGTCATTTACATTCCATTTTCGTGGACTTGCTTCCTCCGATAGGTGCTCTGATACAAAGACGCTGGTGATTTCGGGAACAAAGCTCAAGACTCCGCTGCCCTTCGATGCGTTTTGCGCCACGAGCCACGGACTGTAACCACGGAAAAACTCTGTGAATTTCCATTCATGAATCTAAACGCGGGTCTATGGCCTTGCAATTTGCAATTTTGAAGTATTTACGGCATCACATATGCTTCCTGCCAAGGCAGTGGCGTACTCTTTACCTTTCCAATTTGGCGATTTCAACTTGAGTTCGATGGTAATGCTTCAATGATAGTGCTTAGTGGGTTACTACAGCAATCGTTGATGCTCTGCCGTAACTGCTGCATCTGACGGCAATGATGAAGAACGAAGAGCACAGGCAAACAAATGATTAGCTAGACGCCCTGCCCTGAACTTTGGGTCTTGATGCCGCGTCACGCTCCTATCTTGGATCACATCATCTCTCAGTGGCTGTGAAATCCGGGTCTGAAACGATGATCGTTGCCAGAGATGGATACTGATCCATGGTGATGTTCTGTGTCACGATGATCGGCGGGTCTAGCAATCGGCACCGATCACCCTCCACTGATCATCACCATGTATACTTATGGTGTAGGAATTATATCCAACCCTCGGTTTCTAGGAGCTGCTAACGCTCACTAGCGCATGTATCATTCGCCAAATATTGGAAGATTCTTAGTGAACCTGAGGCACCGTGCGATCCGGCATCCAGACTGATGTCCAATTGTTCTCCATGAGCTAGAATTTCACGCCTGGGCCTTTACATTCTTCAGTGAGTTGCCGAGATGAAAGCCTGCATAGGTTACGAGCTCTTCCTGACACATTTCAAATACAACAGAAAACGGCGCAGTGCTCGTGACCGTGGTGGAATCCACAGTTTACCGTTCGAACGGCAGTCATCTATACTGTGACTCGCAACCAATTAGGTTTGAAACAGGTTCGTAGGAGGACAAACCTAATAAGCTCAACTTTTGTACCGATTTGCTGGAGGCGGAAATACGTGATGCAGCCGATATGGGATCCTCTTCTTTCTCGCACGATAATAGGGGAATCGGAAAAGCTGTTTGACACGGAAGTTTTGATAGACGCCCGTGATGAGGAGCGGCTTTCAATTGATCGGCACGAGAAGCACTGGCTCTCATCACTTTGAGTCGATTCTGTGATCAATATCTCATCCGAACTCATCGCGCAGCGCCGTGCAGACAGCATGTTCACTATCGATTCGCCTTATATATCCATCTGTGCTTGTAGGCCTGCTTTTGTTCAACCTCGAGGCACTCTCGCGAGAATGAGTCAAACTATGCTTGCTTCAGCTCCATCCTTTGGCCATAGCACTAGATAACTCACTGGATTAAGCATGGATTTCGATGTTATCGAACCGTAAGATAAAACAAAACATACAAAACATACACTTTGTGGAGTAATTCATGTCACAAACAGGATTCCAGAATTTTGCGAGATGCATTGGTATTTCAAGTATTACCAGTTGCTACTAGATGACAATTAGCGCGATAACATCTTGTGATTACCTTGATATATCGCTAGGCTCATATCAAGAGCTTTGGACACACAAATGATTGGCGCTCGTCGTGAATGAATGGCCTTATTAATAAGAAAACAAGAGCCAGGGTTCGAGGTCCTCGGAGCGTTGTCACTCACGCATAGGCCCCAATTCAATTCCTAATGCCTTCCTTTGGCCACATTCCGCACATCAGCCCTTCTCCTCATGGTGCATACGTGCGGACCGGAACATGACAAAGAGACGAACCAAGCTTCCACACATCACGAAGTCCCTGATAAAGCGGCATTCGGATGAGAAGACTGGTATGCCGAAATTATGAAAAAGAAACCTTCGTGGTTACGCGTGTTTTGATTGCACTTTGCTTTTCGCCATCCTCCTGGTTCGCGTCACGTAATCAGATATATGGCATTCCCTTCGTCTCCTTCGTTTGGTTGACTTGAGTGCGAGCATGGACGCTGGCGATTGTATTTATTCTTTCTACTCCACGGCTTAGTTACAAAAATGCTTTATTTGTACGTGTATAGAATTCAATTATGAAAAAAATGATGCTAGACTCCCGTTGCACAGGTGTCTGAGTCGAGCCTGCAAAGAGTGATTGAATATGGTTCGGGGCTAAGGTTTCGAAGCACACCACTGTGGCGATGCATCCATAAACGGAAACGCCTTACATGACAAATCGAAAGAAATTCAGAGACGGAGCGACGGTGATGTCGGTCGGCCAGCACCTAGTCCCTACATGTCTTGTACTATGTCTGCTGGGTCGCACTTCAGAACCCCACTTTGTATGGCTTCTCTCTTAGCCATTATCTAGGTCTCCTAATTTTCATCACTTTTCAAAAGAAATTGACTTCGTACGAGTCACTCACGTTTCTTCATCGGGTTAACTGGAGGCAGGACACATACACGTGCATAACGCATTGAACATAAAGACGGGCGCTTGTAGGACAGCCTAGTCTTCTTCTCCTTCCTATAGAGCACTTCTTGTCCGAGCAGTGTTTAGGTTTACGATCTTTTAGAGATTAATATCGGGACTCACTAGGTAAGCATGTCTCGGAACATAAAGATCGGAGTTTACTGGACCTTGCCTTTCACAACACTTTGAC
Source organism: Sanghuangporus sanghuang (assembly GCA_009806525.1). NCBI lineage: Eukaryota > Fungi > Basidiomycota > Agaricomycetes > Hymenochaetales > Hymenochaetaceae > Sanghuangporus > Sanghuangporus sanghuang. The sequence continues at coordinate 2,307,212 of VVIT01000003.1, forward strand.
CCTTGCTTCCCGTAGAACGTTCTCGCGAGCCTTTGTGGAACGTCGTTGCGTTCCTAGCCCAGACGACGACGTTGAACAAATACGGACCCATTGCACATCCGATTATCTGACAAGTTTCTCGTACTTTTCTTAGTGCGTAACGGCTAGCGGATAGGCAGCGCCGGACGCGCCCTTTTTAAGTCGACCAGCACTTGTGCCTCAGCTTTGTGCAATCCTTCATCATTCAGCAAACTCACTCAAATTCGACTTCGGTATTCGTAGTCACGGTGAGCTGGGGGCTTCGGAAGAACAAAACTCTTGATCTTCTCCTAGGGTACGCGTTTAGCCGATTCACCTTTTTGAGAAAAATAGCTTAACCAGGAAATATATACTTGCAACGCCACTTATATTCTAGTTCTTTTTAAATAGTCCCTCCCAGCCCTTCATAAAGCAGACGATCCCGAGGTCCTTTATTCCCCAGGCCTCATCTCACAGGTTGCCCCCTCCCATATTTAAACTCTATCCAGCCTCCACGCCTCGCAGCCGTCTTTATCATGTCTACTTGTCGATCACCATCCCTGAAGGACGATAGTGACCAGAGCCTCAAGAGGGAGCAGGCTCTCCATCGGTCTCTTCGAGAATGTACAACGTGGGTCCATGATTGTACTCACCATGTGCAAGTATTGACAAATCACACAGTCGGAGGCTCACACATTACAACCCGTGCAATGTCGACCATGTGCACAATGCACCCACGCTCACTTCGCGGGTTCAATGGAACAAGGGAAGATCACCTGCAAGGTGAGCCTTCCATACTCATTCATTCGTCTTGACCTTTGCTGACAGCCTGGTACACTTTTCAGAAGTCCTTCCGATAAAGTCACTGTACACACTGCCAACGACGCCATGGCGGTTGAACGAGATGTAAGCATGTCTCCGGTACAATCGGAAATTGACGAACTGGCGCAATCTGAGTACGTTCACATTGTCGATCCACTATGGTCTTCTCTCAACTGACCATTCCAATAAATCAGTGATGATGATCAGCCTCCTGAAAGCAGCCGTCCTTCCACTAGGTAAGCGAGAAATGATTGTATCGCCAGCACGTACTTACGCTCTGTCCAGCACGTCGCTGTATATGCACCCTTCGAGTACTCTCCGAGTAAGCGAGTGTGTCGGCAATCGCAGCCGTTCCAGTCCTTCTTATTCAGAATCTTCTGACACGGAGAGACGCCAACCAAATTTCCCTGGGAACAGGGACATTATCGACAGCCGTTTCCTCAGCACGAGCCCTAGCCCACCGACGCAGCACAGTGCCGAGCTAGAAACCCCTTCACCAGTGAGCGACGTAGGGTCAGTCATTTAAGGTGCTCTCGATTTACCGGCGAACAGTATTGACTAGATCCTACAGAAATTGTTGGCCATCAGAAAACGGAAAACCCTCGTCTTCCCTCGGTCTTCATCTCAATACAATTGATAGGCCTTTGCTACGAGACGAAAGGCTAGTTCGCGTTGGATCATGGCGCACTGAATCGACGATGCAGGACCGATTATACAATCATAACCAAGGGCGGTACGGCGTATCAAGGTTAGTGATTTTGAATTCTATAGGGTCTACGCGGTTGACATTCCATTCCTCTCCTATAGCGCATATGATTCACCTCGTTCATCGTATCTGCATTATTCGCCTTCAATCTCTTCGTCCTCGACTCCTCCAAGCCCGCCGCCAGTGCTTCCGCCGATTCATCATCTCAATGCAACTTTACCAGTCAACACCGGTAATACGCCTGGCGTCATGCATTGGCGCTTTCGTGAATCTTCGGATGCTCGTCATGTCAAAAAATCCAGGTCCGGTCGTGATTATCCAGATGAATACACCAATTTTCGCTCTGCCACTGCTTCTCCTCAGGCTCTCCCTCCTCTATTACCTCACATTAAAATGATGGCTCAGCCCTATCCACCACCCCGTCCTCTGCCCGGCACTATGCCTGTAACCGTTGTGCCGCCAATGCCGTCTGCTGCTAATCCCACAAGGGATAAGAATGCTTGGAAGGATTACGCGCAACTACTCACGAACGAGAACGAGGAAACTCAGTTCCGCTGCGTCTGGCCTACCGGCTACACCGGTGAGATAACCGATCACTGTGGGTACACCGCAAAGCGACACCTGGTGAAGCGCCACATCGAGACTCGGCATCTGCAATTCAAGTGGGTTTCCACGATTTTTTGCGCTTCATACGCTCAGTCTTACGACCCGATTTACAAATCACAGAGATCATATCTGTCCGTATTGTGGCAAAGCGTTCCCTCAGAGGGTTTCGCTCATGATCCATGTTAACAGACAGTGAGTAGCCCCTTTGTATGGGTCTCCGACATATCGTGCTGATAGTGTCTTCAAGTACTGGCGCTAAGCCCCATCCTTGCCGCTATGTTGATTGCGACAAGACCTTCAGCGATCCGGCTCGCCGACATAAGCACATGGTAGAGGCCCACGGTTACAATCCCCAAGGTCCTCGTAAACGCCATCGAACTGTTGACTCTTACCACACAAACAAAAATTTCGAGAGCCTGGCGCCGTGGACGGCTAAGGGCGAAGTTAAAAAAGATGTTGTGGCAAAATAATAAACGAACAATCTTCTTCCCTTCTCTTTGCTTTCGAATTTCTTTTCTCTGCTCGTAATTTTCGGGATTGTGTAGGCTTTTTGTTCATGATTGTTTTCGCTGAATTTTGTTATCCACTGTAGCGTTATTTCTAATGCGAGCACGTATGGTATTCATGCGCTTGTTTGCTTCTCACACATCTTGCTGTCGTATATTTATTCCCGGCCACTGTCCTGGAATCTTTTAATCTCGGTTCATCACTTCGCTCGTCATATACGTGTATTTTATGCCCTATTAGTCTCCGGTAGCCACTGAAACCTTTTTGTGCTATGAAATCTATTATTTGTCTCTCTGGATGTTGCTTTCATCATCTGATTGAAGATAATTCGAACTCCTACACAAGGCATCGCGCCTGGGTTATCCCACTGCACTATTCATTTTCTGCTTAAGGGAAAATAGCTCTATTGCTATTGTTGCGCCTCGCTCACACTATTGTGCTGTGGCTTCTATTGATAAGGGGTCAAGCTTTGATTCGCCTTATAAGGCGAATCCTTTGGCCATGCGCGAAGGTAGCTTGTGAAGTACAAGAGCTTCGGTTGATCATCAACAAGGTGTGGTAGTCACCTGAAGACTATTCCCTTTGTTTAAGGCATATCAAGATAAGGTTGGGAACAGCGGAGTACAATGATGAGACTTCGCGAAATATCAGGAGAAGGCTGTCGTGCGGAGATTCGAATTTGTGAATTTGCATTTCTTGTCTCTTCGATGTTTGAAGGTAAATTTGGCATGCCTTCTTTTGTTACGGATATGCATGGCGCAAAAAGGTGCGAGAGGCACCTGGGAGATACACCTCAGATGGAACGGCGAGGCGGTCAGTTCGGTCGGGCCATGGCGTGTCTTTTGCGAGATGTGATCCGGAAATTGGTCGGCCAAGTATGGGTTTACTACAGTTAGAAATAGGAACGGTTTGAAATTTACGATGGTGCATAGTAGCCTGTGGGGAATGGAAGGACCATGGGACTTCTCGGAGCAAAGCTAGGTCAGTCAGTTAGAAGCAGCCACCCTCACTTTGCGGCGGAGAAGAACTGAGGTACCAATCAGGCCAGAATGACAAAGGGCTAGTCGGGGGGAATGGGTACAAGGAATTGGCGCTCTGGCGGCGGCCCGCTTAATTTTCAAATTTGTCTCTCTGTGTTGCGCCCCCCCTTCGTATCCTCCCTGAGGAAAGCTGAATGCGGCGGATAGTCAGGAGCTTTCGGCGGCGGTGTGGCACCAAATCACCGAATTCTCAGTCCGACTCCGTCGTTGCACGATAAAATGATCATCAGGTTTGAATGGATGAGGTGCATAGCTGCATACGACCATGCCTGTGCAGTATACCCTGAATAAGATATTGAAATATGATCGCGTGAACAGTCAGGGTTGTTCGTGTCCATCATTGCACGTCTAAGGTTATTTGCATTCCGGTGGTGAATGGGATAGCTGAAATGATATACAGCTGTGCAAGCTATGCTACTGTAATTCTCCCTTGCCCCACGTGGCATTTTAAATTGTGGGTAGCAAAATGGAGCATTTTTTTTTCAACAGAAGACAAAAAGAAACGAGCCGAGAAAAAAATAGAAATGCAGGCAGGAACACGGATTTTCGTTTTCGATCCAGGGTAAAAGAGACAATCGCATCGTTTTCGCACTTAGTGTAAAGTCGATGATCGTAGTCGGGGTCCTCTGACAAAGGTGTTGCGAAAAATACAAGGTAGCTAAGCAGTCAGCATATATCTTGTGAGTTCTCGCCTAAAGCCCAGGCTTAGACGAATAAATCGGGATTTTTCTCCGATTTTTCTAGACTGGCTGGGGCCGAGTGGTCATGAAGAGATAGATGATCGACAACCGATGTCAGATTCCTTATGCGGTAGGGCCGTTGAAGCCGTGAATTGCACCCGATCAGCCCGCTCGGCACTGATCTCCGTGCGCACGCGCTCGAAGGCGGAATTAGCACTGACCAACACGGTCCACATTGAGGCACACGTCTTTGCAAGACAAAACTTCGACATAATACATCGAGATTCTACAAGATTACCGAGAATTTTCAGTTCATGCCTTCAAGACAGCCAGTGCTTGGGAGCCAGGCTGTATTCTCTCCTTCCGCCGATACAACAAGAACAGTCCACGTTGATCCTGCGACATGTCATAACCTTTCGCTTTTCAAAGGTACGTATCGCACTGCGTTTTTTTTTTTTTTTTTTCAAAATTCACTGACCCTTGATCTGATGCGCGTTGACAGAGCTTATGCGAGAATACCGCAAAGTGGACGACAACGTGACGATGCGGTTGAATAGGACTGCTGCTCAATTTCGTGATCGGGAACGGTCGGCGTCTGGGTCAGTCACATCGCGCAGACCAGAGGATGAGGCATGCGAGTACTTTTGGAAAGACCTTGTCTGTGCGTAGGCATGTTTTCGCCTATTCCAGCATCGCGGTATTCATTACTGAAGTGCAGCAAACTGGAAAAAGAGAACCGAGATCATTCAGTATTGTGTGGACGTCGTTGACCAGAGTATCGACGGCAAACGAAGAGCTATTGAAAGCGAACAGCTCAGTGCGGAGGACGAATCGAGTCTGAAGCAAGCTTCGTACGCGGAAGAAGTAAAGGTATGCTCGCGATGATTGACTTCTGTAGTATCCGACACCAATCATACGGCTTCACTTTGTCAGCGAAACCAGATCCACAATGAGCTGACTGTCGAAGCTATCATTCGACAAAGATCGCTTGATAGTAATAACTTCACACTGCTTGATCTTCATTCACAACTGATGCATTCCGCAGCGTTCAAAAATCGATGTAGGTTCTTCGAACCTCCACTGTCGGACAAGGAGGCGCGGATGTGGTGGGACAGAGCTTTGAAAGGACGATGAGGTCGAAAAGGCCTTGCTGTGCGATTTTACTACTGTTATAATTCTGCAAACAAGCCGACTATTGCACCACTAGCATATAATGTGCACTGTTCTCTACATCGCTTTTTCTTTCTTTCTGTTCTGTACTGCAATGAATCCCATCATCGAATATATTTTCTTTTCTTTTCTTCGGAGTTTGCCGACATCAATGACGCAAGGAGATGTTTGACTGAGCTGCTTCCGTATTTAACATTGCAACTGCAAAGGAGGCGCGTGCGTGGCGACGGTCTTGCTTACCATTATCTCCCACTATGCCGTCCATTGCACTCAGACTACTCTCCATGTTCTCCCTTGCGCTGCTGCTCGCGCCGACTGCCATCGCAGCAGCGACAGCGTATGGTCGTCTGATGCTTCAGTTTCCCAACTTCTGGCCAGGTGGCCCTCAGCAGAGTACGCTTGCCGTGGGCGATGAGGACGTCAAAGTGCCTGTGACGCTCGGTGTCATGTCCCGCTGTCCCGATGCTCTCATATGCGAAGCGACATTTGACAAAGTAGTCCCACAAGTGGCGGATAAGATCGACCTTTCGTTGGAATTTATCGGGAAGTGAGTCGTGATATTTTGTAGCAATGTCACTCCTTGATTTACAAAGGCAAACATAGAATCAATGACTCAGAGCCGGATTTTGGCGTGACTTGCTTGCACGGGCCTGGAGAATGTGCTGGGAACGTGCAAGAACTATGCGCGGCGAAATACCTTGACGTACAACAATGGTGGCCATATCTCAAGTGCCAGAACTTCAATGGTCGCAACAAGGTCGGCGAACCAGACATCGCTCTCAAATGCGCGGATACGGCCAAGTTTGATTGGTTAGGCAGTGGTGTTGGATTGTGCGCCGGCGAGGACGGGTCTGGTAAAGGTGCGGAGGGTGTACGGCTTCTAAAAGACAGTGTACGAAGGACCGAGGAGCTTGGCATTGAGTATGTATTTCCAACTTCGATCCGGCGGGATGACATTAATGTAGTCGACATTAACAGGAAGAGCTGCACGGTATTAATAAATAACAAGCCTGTCTGCATCCACGATGGTGCATGGAAGGAATGTGAGGTAAGTCTATGGCTTCTGCGAATCCCTGCTTTCATCAACATCTTAAACCAACGTTCAGGACGGCCATGCGCCAGAAGACTTCATCAGACAAATCAACGCCGAGTATGAAAAGCTCAATATGGTCTAAACGTAGATCGCACGATGTGTCGTAACCTCTATCCTACATCTCTCCGAACGAACAGTAATCCTCCATAGCTACGGACCTCCAAAGATGAGTTCGTAAACGATCACCATGGCGTTTATGAATATGAGCGGCACTGCGATTCGCATATGTACATATCTGTTTTTAGCACTTTGTTTTCATTTCCCAGACATCTGTATAGTAGCACATACCTCGCATCAACGTTCTGACTGCGCCTATTAAATTGACAAGTTTTGCTTTCACGCTTAACTCTGGTGGATTCCCACCCATGCCTGAATAGGGATCGTATGGTTGAGCGAAAGCTGGTTGGGCTTGCTGGGCTTGTGCTGTCCAACCGACTGAAAGATGAATCCATGGAAATGAATTCAGTAATGCAGACCGTCAAATGGAAGTTCGGAGGGACACGCACTTCGTGTTAAGAAACGCTCCTCGTTGAGAATTGCCATTGCGTTGATGAGGAGAAGTGTGAATTTGAATATCGCGCCAAGCCAGTTGGCCATGGCTGCATATGAAGACCTCGGTCAAGAGGTGGAAGGTAACGTTGAGAGGAGAAGAAGCTTTGGAAGTTCTGTCGTCGCGCGTACGTGGTGGTGGAGGAATCATGCACGTGATGAAGTACGACTCGAAAATCAAAGTTTGACTTGTGACCAAGATTCTCCAAAGATACAATCCTCTATGCAGTCACCATTTGCTAATGGTCTGAGGACTGGTTCGTTTCTGTTGCGGTGCTCTTTCGAGATATTTAGTTGACAAACGTTGTTGATCAGCATCGCGTAGGCAAGTGAAAACTCTCCTGCGAGTACAACCGAACCCCATTGCTTCGACTTCGCGCTCTCCTATTCAATGGGAACAGCGTCGAGCGTACGTAACATTTCATTGCTACCAAAATCATCATGTAAACCATCTAATGCGATGACTTAATTTTCAGAGCATGGTCCCCTATGGACTGGTTCCGCAGAACCTTAACACCTCAAACACGCGAAAAGGACAATGAAAAGGAGATCGAAGAAGCTAGGAAGAAGGCAAAGGAGAGCGGCGAGGCGAGCGTGTTTGAGTATGAGGATACAGAGCCTATCAAGGTGGAGACAGCAAAAGTGGAGGAGGCGCGACATGTAGTTAGGATTAGAAAGGGACCTGGGCCTCTTGAGGTGTGCACTTATAGTCGTTCTCAGAGATTTGACCTTTCTGAGCCAATTTGTTTCTGAAAAGCGCAGCATAAAGGAGCAACCAAAAACTTCAGGATCTCACATCGGAAATTGAACAAACTAGCTCATCAAATTGCTGGAAAACCTGTTGATTCAGCTATCCTTCAGATGATCTTTAGCGAGAAACGCGCTTCAGGACGTATCAAGAGCATGCTAGCTCAGGCCAAAGGAAGTGCCGTCGCCCGAGGAATGGACGCAGAAAGGCTCATAGTCGGTAGGTTCTCCTCTTGCTCATTACAGTTCCGTCGCTATATCGCATTCATTCTGATTTTTCTTCTACTCAGCCGAGGCATGGGTAAACAAAGGCCCGGGCGGGATCATGAACAAACGTGTTGAAATCAAGGGGCGCGGTAAAGTTGGCCTTCAGACGAGGTACCAAGCGAAGATGGTCGTGAAACTTCGTGAAGGCTTGACATTTGAAGAAAAGAGACAGCGAGACCGTGAAGTGAAACTAAAGAGGATTGTTTCAGCTGGATTGAATAGGGAGGACGTACCTCTAAGGAATCCCGCTGCTCAATGGGCATGGTAATCTCCTCGTATTCTAGATTCAATAAAATGCAGCTTTAATTGGGGTTTTGCCATATTTTTTGGCTGTCTATAAATAGTGATATTAGTCATCAAACGCTCAGCCAGATGAAGGTGAGGGATGACACGTCTACTCAAAGTATTCAACGACCGACCAGCAAAACGCGTGTCCAGCATCAGGACGTGCTCAACAAAATATGGCTAGACACGACTATCTAGCTCTCTTCGTTTCATTACTATGTTGTCTCTTCTCCGTCGTGCTTGCCGACCACTCCTTTGAAAATACCGCCATTGTGCGGACAATCGAGCTCGCAGGCTCTCTCGTGCACGTCCGCACGACATTTGCTGCGAAGGCTCTGGATACCGGTGCGACAATCTATGCATTTGCACTTGGGAAGGAAGATGGGGAGAGGACGAGCTTCCTTGAGGCGCGTCTTAAGGGCGAGCAGGAGACGCTTGAGATCCAGCATTTTGGACTTGACAAGCAGTCGTGAGTGTTCAATCGGTATTTCACGTTTCTTGATCAATGCTGACTATGGTATTGAATGATGGTATACAGGAATGTCTATCTGTATGCAGTCGTGCTTCCAAAAGGTCTAAAGAAGAACGAGAGTGTTACAGTAGAACTGGAGACTGTCCAGACGCACGCGACTTATCCTTGGCCAGCTTCGATAGCTCAGAACGAGGAAATGTCTCTCAAGTACGAAACAGATCTGTTCGTTATGAGTCCGTATACTACGAACGTCCAGCGCACCAAAGTTAGGTGAGTGTGACTTGAAGTACCAGTCAATTCATTGGTTCTAATGCATTGTTGCTGCATTTAGAGCGTCCAGCCCGAAAATCAACTCGTACACCGAACCGAAGAGCGTAGATGCCTTTACTTTGGACGATCCCGTGACAAAGTCCGGAGCTACGATCACTTATGGCCCTTATAACAATATACCTCCATCTACAAATGCGGCCTTCACGAATGACACTCAACAACGCATCATTGTTCACTATAAGCACGATCTTCCGGTCCTCGAGATCACACAAATGAAACGTGCAGCTGAGATCAGCCACTGGGGAGCGAACATCAATATCCAAGATGATATCTGGTTGCACAACGCTGGCCCAGAGTAAGTCGACGTTCTCAGTTTAATGGACTAGGCTCAACAGGAAGGTGATATTGAATTCTCTAGGCTCAAGGGGCATTTCTCTCGCTTGGACCACCAGCGCCAGAGTTTCACAAACCAGCCGGCGGGACATGTCATGCGCGCAGTCAATCTCTTTCTGCCTCCCGGAATCCGCAACGTCTACTACACCGACACCGTAGGCAACGTCTCAACCTCGCGTCTTCGCGAAGCTCCATCCGTCCCGAAGGGCACACGCCCAAAGCAAACAAGCTCGCTTGAACTTCGGCCACGTTATCCGCTTATGGGCGGTTGGAACTACAGCTTTACACTGGGTTTCGACGCGCCTTTGCAAGATTGGGAAGCGTATGATAATCGCGACGGGCGGCACATTGTTGCTGTGCCGATTCTGACTCAATTCCCTGATACTGTAGTCGATGAAGCAGAAATTAAAGTCATCTTGCCTGAGGGAGCAATGTAGGTCTTGTTCCTTGCTGATGATAAATAATGTGCACTGATTGCCTTGTGCTGTTATAAGTGATGTTGAGGTGTACCCACCGTTCCCTCCATTATCAGTTAAAAAGTCCATCCACAAAACGTACCTAGACTCTAAAGGCCGCCCAGCAGTTTCGTTCTTCTATAAGAACTTGACCGATAGACACGCTGGATTCATCTACGTTAGTCTCTTATCAACTTTCTCTCGACTGTAAATTGATCTACTTGTGACAGGTGGCATACAAAGTTCCCTTTATCGAGCATTTGAGGAAACCCGTGACCGTTGCCGCTGTATTCTTCGGATTGTTCATCGTATCTTCCGCTGTGCGAAGAGTAGACTCGAATCTCCGTCGTAATGGTGACAAGAAGCAATAGTGCCGCTACACCTAACTGCTTTGTAATCGGTATTTATTTACAACGGAGCTGATATACACTGATTATTGCAAAACGAAGAGATGGACAGCGATAATACACAATACATAGTAAGGTACGTGGTTATCGTGGCCTCTCTGGTCTGTCCGAAAAGCTGTGCAATGTCGTGAACTTGCAATCGTATGGCACGGGCATACTATGCGATATACGAGAACATCAGACGGTCTGGAACAATCAAGAACATGGAGAAATCCACTTACTCTTCCAAGGCGGTATACAATGCTCTCGCGCCACCATTCGTCACGCACGAAAAATACAACCCTTTATTCGATCTATTCCCCACCTCGAAATACAGTTTCGTTCCGGACCAACGCCAAGTCCCATCTAAGCCCTTGGGCTCTTCGGAAATCTCGATTTTCAGCGGGGCAGGGTGAATAATTCCTTTTTGCTCGATAGAAGTAACATTCAAGACGTTGACTCGGAGTATGGAGGTGAGATTTGTCGGTTGCCAGAGTTGACCGTTGTGGATGTAGAAGAGCGGAGGAGAATTGTGCTCGAAAATGGCTGCTGGTCCAGGCGCTCCTGCAAAGTCCAAGTAAGTTACAGGTCAAACAGTATTATTTTCAGCCAAAATTACTGGATGCGCCCACCTTTCTCAGCTGGTATGCTCAAATACTTTGGTCTATACTGATGTGAATCAATTCCCTCCGTAATTGCTTCAATGACAGTCGCACCCGGAACGAGCGACCCGATTGAAATCTGTGGCGAGCTTCCCCAAAAGCCGTCCCATTGCGGCAAAGCCTGCGCTAACTCCAGTATGAGTGAGAGGACGAAAACGATGAAATGCCAGGGTGCACAAAGCATCGGTATGGTCGGATACCCGATCGATAACGAAAGATCAGTAGGCTTGGCCTTTCGAGCGAGGTCTAGTTGCTAACTGTAGCCCAAGAGGAGGCGCGTGTAACTCGTTGCATTATATACTTCCTATGGAGGTAATGCTAACGTGTAAGCTTGCCAGTGCGACGGCCAGATGGCATATGACGCAGAAGTATTCTCTGGTAGCAACTCTAATTTTCCGTTCTCCGAAGGCCACTTGTATTCGTACTTACGGAATCTGATTAAGGACAGGTTATGAATCGACGTAAGACCTAGTACGACTTGCTTTGGAAGTCCGCATACGAAATCGCTTGATTCTCGCTGAATTGGCGGAAAAACTATCCACGTTTCAGAACCGAAAGGACAGCTCGTACTGTATACGTGGAACGGGATGATCTTGTAACCATGTGATGAGACTCAAAAAAGTGAAATAAATCCGCGGTGCAACAAAGCATGCAGTCAAGGACTAAAAGGAAACACACAGTGATACAGTTAGTAGGAACCTGTAACATAAGTCGGAATATGAAAACCAGAGCTCAAGGCTGTGGATGTGGGAAGAACACAAAGGACACGAGAAAAGGACCGAAACAAACGGGGAGATCATAGTCAAACAGTAATAACCTCTCGAGGTCTGGTAGGACTAATACTCATTCCACCGAACGACTCCCCTAATCCCCCGGTATCGTCAATAAAGCTCGCCGGACCATGCATGTGTTCGTCAGCATCCTCTTTCCGTGCGACAGGTAAGCCAGAAACGACATCAGCATCTTCATTCTCGTCTGCCACCTTCTCCTCTTCCTCTTCTTCTTCTTCTTCTTCCTCCTCTGCTTCATCATCCTCGTCTTCGCTATCCTCAACGGCAACAGAACTCCATTCTCTGTAGATGCCATCAATGTATACAGAGGATCGTGGAAGTTTGAAAGGATCAAAGGGGAAGAACGTCGTGAGGTCAGCGTCAAAGGATTGAGCCATCGCTGCGCTCGCTAGGTCAGAATACGAATTGTGCTTCGGATCGGAAGCATATTCAGATCGCCTGTTAGCCTCCATGATGGAGAAACAGTAAATAAAACCGACACGTTGCGCAACACGAGCGAACTGATGCACAACATTTGAAGAGCAGATCTGTATTGATTTGTAAGTACGTTGAGTGGAAGTGAATCAGAATGATAATCACCTTCAGAGGATTCAGAGCAGAGTTGACAGCACGCTGCATGACATTAAGTTCTGGTATCCAGGCACGATGTATAGCGTTCCCACTGATAACAGTATCCCCAAATTCGTCGTACACTGCTTCATTCTCGTCATGCAGCGCCAAATCGCGCCACCGAAAGCAGAAGATCAGGAAACCTGCTTGGACAACCGCATAGAAAACGGCATGTTGTTCCGCACTCTGCTGAATAGGCAGCTGGGAATATGAGTTCCTTGAACTCGCCGCCTGTTGCTTCATGTATTCGTCGAATTCGTCTAAGTGGGTCTGAAGGAATTGACAAAGCACACGGACAACCATCTGTGTTTCATCGCGGGCAACGAACAAAGCGCGGCTAACGTAGCTCGCGACGTAGCTGGCTGCAGCTGCACGTGTAACAACGGGCTGTGCAGGCTCAAGCAGAGCTGTAGAGACAATGGCACCAAGAAAACGATCTCGGAATTGCATGTCGAGCGACGAATACCAGAAGATCAAGAATTGCGTGTAGCGGGACTTGAACGTACGTAGAATCGTGCGTTCAAAGATGGAAAGGAGAGAATGGAACCGTGCTTCTGCGAGCGCAGCTCGTTTAGAATCCAATATTGGGAGGCCGGCTGAACCTTGACTAGGATTTTCCGCATCCGCATTAGGGGCCAGAGGAGATGTATCAGTGGAAGGCGACGGAGAGTCTACAGAGTCTAGAGATGGTTTTGAAATGGTGGAATGTAAGCGGTCAAGATGCTTGAATATGACCTCAAGGATGCTGTCTAGCTTGGACACCATCTCTTGGATGTGTTTCGCATCCATCTGTTCATCTTTTACGTTCTCGTCGCTGTCGTTCTCCGCGTCTGATGACAAATCGCTTAGGTCGTCCTCATCACCATCCTCGTCCTCATCCGAATCAGCATCGTAGCCCTCTTGACCAATAATAGTGTGAAACAAGTCGAGTTGGAAAACATCGTCCGGCTCATCTCCTGCACCCTCTGCTTCAAGCTCTTCAAGCTCGACTTGAATCTCGACCTAACAGAAGTCAGTAAGTCGTCTCCGTCTAAGAAGTGATGCTGACATACATCAATCTGCAGTGTCCTGTCAACAATCAAGCTTAGGATACGATCCCACAACTCGGGACAATAATCAGATAGTCGCAGCAGATTTCGTATGTACGCAACATGTTCTGCCTCTTTCTGCCGCTTATGAGGGAAGTTCCTTGCGAGAAGAGGATAAAGCGTGGAAGGTAAAGTAGGAATGAGTTCGATGAGCTGCTCCACAAGACTGTGTACTCTATCATAAACCACCCGTCTAGTTAACGGTGCCGAAGAAGTTTCGACGAATCCAGAATTAAGCGTTTTACGAGCAGAATCTGATCAATCACGAAGTTTATCAGCTTTAGTTATAAACTTCAAATTATGCCTCGATACTCACGGAAAGTAAGATTTTGAGCAGCGCGTTCTAGGACAAGTGTAAGATACTCTGGCCGAGCACTGACCAGCATACCGACAAATGATATGTATGCTTTCACAAATGTCGATTCCATCGTCGTCCATGGCATACTTATGATTGCATCCACAAGAGAAAAATGAGAACGGTCTAATTTTGAGACGACATGAGACAGAGCAGTCAAGTAAGCGCGCAGTTGCTGCTGATGAGCGGGCTGCTCAGTCCCCCCCGCAGCCGAAAGTGTGCTCGGGCTGAATTGGCGTACGAGATCATCGTAATGTTCGTTCACCCCCTAAACCGAGTCCCGACAATCAGCGAGCACGAATGAAGTGCAGGGAGAGATGGACGTACACGAGCTTTTTGTGTCAGTGCATTGTCAACGAATGCAAGGTACATGTCTCGCATATACTTTTCGTCCCTTCGCACACGCGAATTCGAGGCAATAGGTCGAGCCGCCAAGTCCTTCAGATCCTTCGATGAGGACGACCTCGAAGATGAGAATGATCCTGACTGAGGCCTCTTGAACTGTTCAAATACATTCATCGTTTTGACCTCCATTTGACGGAGACTTTGTATTTGAGGTCCTGACTTGGGCCTCCCCTGCTGATTGTTGTACTGAGAGAATCTCGAGTGCGGGTCCATGTATGTGAATGAGATAGAGAGAGATAGAGAGAAAAATAGTTCTTCATCACAAAAAGTTAGAGAGGGCGATTTACACGAGTACGTAAGCATATTTCCTTTCGGGGCGTCATAGGTAGAATTGATTGAATTACAGTGTAAGAGAAGATGTACACTAATTATTATAAGAGTTTGGATGGAAAGCCCGGGCGAGAAAAACAAACGAATAAAGGTAACGAATTCAAGATCCTCCAAACTGAGTCTCATTGCCCGGAGTAGAAACGTTCGGCCCCATTCAAAAAAATCGCGAATCTTGCAAAATAGTTCGACATGGCTCAAGGTCGTCGGATATCAATGGTAGGATGTTTTCGTCCCCTGTAGACGAACGCATATTAAAGCTCACATCGAAATCCGTATTGAGAAATGATTCGAGTGAAAAATCCGGAAATGAGTCGAAGTTGAATGGGGATTGTGTGATATCCATTTCCGCTTGTGCATGCTCCCCACTATCCAAACCCGCGGAATAAACTCCAAAGGCGGCGTTAGACGCGCTTGGAAAGCTGTCGTGGTATTCAGCTCGACTCGATGGACTCAGTTGCGAGCTCTGTAGGATCCCAACGTCATGATTGGGGGTCTGTCCATTGGTATTGTGAGAAGTAGGTCGTTCTGTGCCTTGTCCGTAGTCGGCTTGCATTTCTGATGGCAGATAAAGGCCATATTGATTGGTGGATGAAGCTCGCGGAGTTCCGGATGCATATTTCGCAGTGTTGACTTGCGAAAGTAAGGACGTCTGAGGACTGACCATCATATCGGATAAAGTTGGGTTCGCGGATTGAGCGGTGTTCGTTTGATCATGGTTGAACATTCTGTCCAAACTGGTCTCCGACGTCAAATCCGCTTGTTGGCGGGTGGCCCCTCCCGAGTAAGCACCTCCCAGCGTTCCCGAAGACGTAGAAGTGCCGGCCGAAGGGGTATCCGGACCAGACATCGACTCGTCTAAGTAGTTGCTTATGGATTGGTGTGGAGTGCCATGAGTACCAAAGTGGCCTTGTAGCCGTTTTCGAACCATCCAATCCATGCTATTGAGGGAATTGAAGCTCTTTTCCTCAATCTTAGGAGGTTGGATCAGCACGGGAGATCGAGGGCTCGGTACATCATTGCCATGTCTAACAAGTGCATCGTATGCTCGGTCTCGCAGTTGCAACACTGTGGGCTGGAGAATAATGGAGTTGCATCAGTCTGCTGGGTCATCGCGTAGCATAAGGAAGGAAGACGAACCAATAAATCCTTGATAAGCGGGTGTATCTGCACCTTTGCGAGCATATCGATCGAATGATTGAATTCTATATACGCCTCCGGTGCAAGTGCGGCTCGCGTACCACATGCGGCGACCGAGCCAAGCAATACGCTTGCAGAAAGCGCGTGTGCCCAGATCGGCCATATTCTCGTGACGAAGTCGCCGCACTCATACATGAGTCCTCTTAGACCACGCAATATCATGGTCGCGCAGCGATAAGTGGCAAGAAAAGAAGGCGCAAAATGGCTCCGCATCGGATCCGTGGGATTCTCGATCAATGCACGGAGGAAAAAATTACGATGCAATAGAAGTAATGCTGGAACAAATGATAAAATGCAAAGTAGTGGCGTAGCATACCAAAGCAACGTACTCGGTTCTTTCAGTAAAACAAGCATCAGTCTTTCCAACAGCTCCCGGGTGCTTGGATCCGATCTAGCCTTGAGATTTGTTTCCAACTTGTCAATTTTGTCGCAACGAAAGTCGCGGACAGTCTGATCAAACAGCAGGATCTCTGAATATCTCAATGCACGAGCCGAACTGAGTCTATCCACCAAACCAGAGACAATTTCCTTTGTGAACCGGTGGCGTAAGTCCCAAACTGGAATTCGAGTCCATGTGAGCTAAACACCAGAGAACCTGAAGGAAGTGAATCATACCACTTGATATTTTCGTTCCATCTTCGAGAACCGTTGCGTCCGTATCCTCAGGAAGCTCGCAATCAATGGAATCCCGATTCAGAGACCTTGGTCTTCCAGATCCAACACTCTCAATATGAAGTAAGGAGATCGTGCGGTCAATCTAGTAATAGAAACAACGTACTTTCCATGTATCCAGACAATAAAGTTCCCAGAATAGCTGTCTTCTGCGTTGTACCTGCTTTGGAGGAAATTTGAAATGGGATGGGTCTCGATCTAAGTCGGCAACCGTTTATTACAAAGCGTCAGAAGCATTTCAAAGTGAAAAGATAAAATAGAACCTACGCAAACCAATCTGAATAATCCGCACGAGTATTAGCAGCTTAGTCAGCAGTATCAGAATTCGGAAGGAGATGCTTACGCTGGCAGCCAGCGACATACAGAAACTGATCAATTTCCATGTTCCCTCAAGCGAATTCTTGCGGCAGGAGAAAATATCATACGAACCAAGAACCGCTAATGTTTGTACGGTATGAAGACTGGTGCCATCGAAAACGGATCTCAGTCCGATGGCTGTGGATGCCAGGTGATGATAAAGATCCGCTTCCTCGTTCCAAGGGGGAAGTGTTAGATCGGCCGCCGCTCCGCATGCAAATATAGCGAGCAATAGAGCAAGAGCATGAGGATCCGTCGACTGAGTCTCACCCGTTCCGCTGCTCTCCGCATTTTGTCGTCTCCGGTAGATTTGTGGTATGAGCTCTTCCATGATTTGCTCTCGATCGACTAGCCTTATGAGCCATGTGGTATTCTCGAGATATGCCTCTACAAGCGCTGATGCTCGCTCAAATGAAGGGAGCTTCCCTTCAATCTGCACAAGCATCTCGTCGGCCGGAAGGCACAGGGGTGTATAGGGAAATGTCTCTCCTGGAAGAGTCATGATTGGCGAAGCCTGTGGATTCACTTTCAAATGCATGGCATCCACAGCACCGAGGCTATCCTTCGCGTCGTTTATTACAAGAACGCTATGATTAGCAATGAGAGCTTACAATGAGAAGTTTCTGTTGATGCAGGTAAGTTCCGTTGAGCCTACAGACCGATAAAGACACATACATTCGCACCAACATATGATTCTATTCCACGTCCTAGCATTCTCAACGTTCCGATGGAATTCATGGTATCCTCGTCTGAGGTGTCAGCCTCCTTTTTCATATGCATCGGACCCTCAATGAGGTCCTTTATTCTAAGAAGTTCATCAGACAGTAAAGGGTGCGTCGATTTCGTGAGTGAGCTGTTGGCTATCTGGAGAGCATCTTCAAGCTGCTGAATTCTTTGGCTCATTTGAGTTAGTTTCTTCATTTGTACGTCCATGTCTGTGTCTCTTGGACCATGACGGTGTGGTTGACCTGGAGTCAACGTTCCTGCGCGATGTTTTGTCTCTGATACGGGTTCGATTTTATTCAGGTTGGCATACCGTTTGGACAAATCTCTCTGCATCCTTTTCGTATACATGTCCCGCAAGGGATCTAGAACCGATGTCTTGTTAAGTGAACGCTACCTAAGCATGTTTAAGACAGCACCTACAGCCTTATTGCATTTAAGCTTGTGTCTATGCGCTACGGTGAATAATTTGAACTTTTACGACCTGGAATAGATCCTTACCGGCGGCATTCGGCACAAGAGATCTCGCCCCTAGCGCGGCGCACCTTTGGATTTTCGAGTCACACCGAGGATGCGGAAGAGTCAACATAACAGACGAACCTCAACAGAATCTTTAAGCTTCGAGATATTCCGAGATGGAGGCATTTGAGAGTTGAGGAGAGATAAACTCGGAGGAGAGGAACGCAGAACCCTAAAGCATTTCTACTTATTAATGTCGGTGCCGTCTGACATCGTAATCGGATTGCCGCCAAAAAAATGTGTCCATGACCTTTGCGATCAATAATTTCTTTGTGATTAAACGGCCAACGTCATCAGATCCGAGTCAAAACTAATGAATTAGGCCCGAATCGCACGAATTGCACGAATCGCACACCGATCCGATGTTACATAAGATCAGAACGATCCTGATCGGACGGGTAACGTGACGCAATGTGGTGTTCCGTGCTATCTAAGTATCTTGTGTAAAATGAATTGAATTTCCTTCCAGATCAGGTTCCAATGACAGAAGACTCGCAGGAACGGGAAAGACGACGACACAGTGTTTTCCGTCCATGCATTGATCTTCATGACGGTAGAGTGAAGCAAATTGTAGGCAGCACTTTATCAGATGATTCGTCTGCTCTCAGGACAAATTTTGTGGCGAGGCGCGTTCCTTTTCACGTCTGGTGATGAAAAATAAGCTCAAGTGCACCTAAGTGAGACGCCTGCTCATTTTGCACGCCTTTATAAGAAGCACAAGTTAGCCGGAGGGCATGTCATAAAGCTTGGACCCGGGAATGACGCTGCGGCAAGGGAGGCTTTGGAAGCCTGGCCAGGTCTGTTTGAAATTGAATTGATAGCCTAATCGCGCAGGACTGGGGTATTCATCGCTATATATTCAGACAATCTCCAAATTGGAGGTGGCATAACAGATCAGAATGCTTCTGAATGGATAGGATACGGTGCAAGCAAGGTAATTTGAGATTCAAGATTTTCTCATCGATTTGATATTATAGTTTTGACAGGTCATCGTCACGTCCTTTCTCTTCCCTTCAGCCCAATTCTCCCTCGAGAGACTCAAATCAATATACCAGATTATCGGGAAGGAAAAGCTTGTTATAGACATCAGGTGAGCATCATAAGCATATGCCATCGAAACATTGCACGTACTAAATTTTACTTGAGGATAGTTGTCGAAGAAGGGGGAACAAATGGCTCGTGGCGATGAACAAATGGCAAGACACCACATACATGGAAGTCTGTAAAGATACTCTCGATCTGCTAGCAGAGTACTGTAGGTGCGATATTTTCACAATCGACTTTCTTATTAGTTATATTTACATCTCATGCGCACTAGCGAATTTCTTATTCACGCTGCCGATGTCGAAGGTCTGTGCAAAGGCATCGATGAGGAACTCGTCTCCCGTATGTTTGTCCTCCTTTCCTCTGAGAAACTACCATCAACTCAATTCTACTTCTCCCATAGGACTAGGAGAATGGGCTACCATCCCCGTGACATATGCTGGCGGCGCAAAGGACACTTCAGATCTAGCGCTCGTCGATCGCCTTTCGAATGGGCACGTCGACCTCACATATGGAAGCGCCCTTGACATCTTCGGCGGGACGCTCGTCCAGTTCGACGAACTCGTAGAGGAGAGCAAGAAGCACGCAGAGATGAATGCGAGCTTGGGAATACCCTGAATTCGGGATGGAATGGTATGTTGCCGAAGAAGTGGGATGTGTTGCAACTGATCAGAAGGCGAACAGGACCACAACGAAGTGTGCAGACACTGCAGTATGAAGTACGCTTGATGAATCCAATACGATATATATATATGTATACACGAAGACAAATAAAAAACAAAGAATGCCACTATGACGAACCCAGTCAAAATGTCATTCTATACTGCCTGACCACGAGGAAACGCAGCCTGAACGACAAACACCGCGCCCGGTTTCGGTGCGGACGCGGAAGTAGAAGCAGTTGTTGTGCTACCCTGAGGGACAAGAAGAAAAGCAGCAGCCACATCACCCACTGTACGGCTCATCTCTCCGCCCGCGGCTCCAGCGTCCCGAGCAGCGTGTCCAGAAGCGATAAGCAGACGTTTAAGCTCAGCACGATGAGATTCGCGAGCAAGTCGTCGCCCGCGCCCAACAATGATGATGGTCTCAGGTACTTGTGCGGCGCGCGTCAGCGCAGCACGAAGTGGCTGTGATGAAGCGACAGTTTGGAAGGTGATGCGTGACAGAGCGTCGAGAGTGGACGGTGGAAGGGGAGAAGACGAAGCATTCTTTGAAGCATACCGACTCCATACGAGATCATCGGCAGTGTCAGACTGCATACGTGTCTGCGTCGTCTGAGCATCATAGTGTGTATCAGCACTTGTCGTCCCTGATCCCGCTACGGTGAAGTTCGAGAGCGCCGCAGATTTCTCTTCTTCTATCGTATCCATCCTCTCCACTCCGGCATCCTCTGCTACACTTTCCTCGGTAACGTGAATGCGAATGACTGTCGCTGAGACAGTAGGATTTGTACATAATTGCACGAGTAGCTCCAGAGCCAGACGATCATCAGGCCCACCGAAGAATGGTAAGAACAAGTGGTGTCCATCCACGTCGCCCGTTGCATTAGACACATCGGGAGAAGAGGATTCACGATCAATAACAAGCGCAACGTCAGCAGGTGACTCTGAAAAGACCTTCCGAATAAACGTAGAATACACGACGGATCCCGAGCCAACGGCCGAAGCGGCCGAAAAGAAACCTTCGAAAGGATTGTACGAGCCCACCGGGAAGGGAGTCGCAAATGACACATTCTGTTCCTCAATCGCGCCTGGACCAGATGCACTTGTGGGTCTGAGTGCCCACGGAATAACAACCATGTGTGCGGCCTGCTCATTGACGAAGCTTGTGACTTCTCGAGAGAATCCATCAGAAGATACAACGGACAGTTCTCCAGAGACTGGCAGATGATACATTCTCCCGCACGTGCGAACAACGCTCAAAAGCGCATCTGCGGCTGCAAGGGCAGCCGATTCCTGCGAGCGAAGCACAGCTGAGGTACGCTCAGTGAGCTCGACAAGACGAAGAGCCGACAATTGAACGGTCGGTGTTGAATGTTCGACGGCTTTCTCATCGCTCTCGCTTATACTACCAAAGGATGTGTGTTTGGTTGGCGCATGGCGTTGAAGGAGTTGGGTAAGTATCATGATCGCGGGAAGATGTTCGACTCTGTTCAGAACAACTGCGAACTTCGTTTTCATGGTTTCATCATACGGCCATTGCGTCGCGTTTGAATCTCTCGGCGGTAGTTGGACAGGCTTCTCCTTACTGTCCCTGCCGTACCGGCTTCGCTTCGACTCGGGGTACCAGAGAAGCGTCAACGGAGTTGTAATGAACGTCAAAACAATCGCATGCAGCACAAACATCGAGAACAATCGTGTGTCGAGAATGCCTGCTTGGAACCCGACGTTCAATACAATGAGTTCTACAAGACCCTTGCAGCTCATGAGAGTTCCAATTGCGCCAGATTCGCGAATACTAAACCCATTGAGTTTGGCAGTGACGGCACAACCGAAGAATTTTGAAACGAAAGCAATGACACAAATAAAAACGACATATCCCCAAGTCTTGCCGTTGTCCAGTAAGCTAAGGTCGGTCCTGAGACCCGAGAATGCGAAGTACTACGCGCCAATCAATGATTTTGCTTTCAAAGGAAGACGAGATGAGAACCTACCAATGGCAAGAAGACAAGTGACACGAAATCTTCCAGTTTCTCGACGAGAGCGATAGCAAACCCTCCATCGTGTGGAATAACTAGTCCAGCAAGGAAACCACCTACAAGAAACAGCGTTCAAGAACTACCAGATAAATTGATGCTGAGAAACCACGTACCAAAAATAGCATGGATGCCAATAATGTCAGTGAAGAAGGCAGATACAAGGACCATGAGGAACGTAATGGTCATCATCAGCATGCTCGGGTGACTACCCTCAAGGCTTCCTGTCTTCCGAGCGAGCCAGCGGAAGGCCCATTTGACAGGAAGCAGCATAAAGAGTACCCATCCGACACCAGTCAAAAGAACCCAGAGCGCAGTGAGACCCGTCGAAGAATTTACCAGCGCGACGGCCAGGGCAAGCAAAATCCACCCCACGATATCGTTGCCAACACCTGCAGCGAGAGTAACAACGCCAACAGGAGTGTCCAACAGGCGAGTCTCCGTCAGGATACGACAGAGAACAGGGAAGGCCGTAATGCCTACCGCCACCGCCACGAACAAGATGAAATGCCCATAATTCACATCAGACTGCGTGATAATCAGCGCGTCCATCACAGAAGATTAACCTTATAAAATGCTTACATCGACAAATTCATGATAGATGGGGACAGCTAAAGCAGCACCAAGTCCCAACGGAATGATAAGGCCGATCGCGCTGATGAAGAACGCCGCACGAGCATTCCGCTTCATCATGCTTATGTCCACCTCCAAGCCCACAAGGAATAAGAAGAATACCAAACCAACATTTGCCGTCAGATTGAGAATTGGTATAGAATCAGATGGGAATATATTATCAGAAAATCCCGGGATTTGACCCATCACGGAGGGTCCAAGGAGGACACCTCCAATGACCTCGGCGATTACCCGAGGCTGTCGAAGACGGCCCAGGACAACAGACAGGAGCTGGGTGAAGATAATAATGATGCCAGCCTGGATGACCCATAGTCTGAAGGGGTCGTTTGCATTGTACTCTGCGGGGTTGTCGCCTGAGATGATGCCGGCCTTGATTTGACGGTGATCAGCTATAACACGACTATATTGTTTCAAATAATGAAATGGGGAATAACATACCTGCTCCGCAGCAGCTCTCTTAGCGAGAAAGATAAAGTCTTCCGAGAACTGGCCCATGATACCTCCCGGCACTGCGAGCAGCTAGGTGTGAAGGTGGCGAGAGAGAAAGGGGGGAGGACGGGCATTCAAAAGAATGGCGGACTGAATGCTGAACTGACTTCCGGGTCCTCCGGCGGGTTTCCGTAATGGGATCAGGAACGTCCCAATTTAGGTTATCTCACTGTTCCCACATTCACCGCCAATCATTCATTTCATTTCGGCGCGCCAAAGAAGTTTCCAAGAAATCCTTCTTCCGTTTTTCTATTTCAAAGACCAGCTCACATGTTGTCTGCCAAGTGTACAGTACACATAGGAGACAGCTGCAATCGAATAAATTGGCTTTGACTCTCCAGTAAAGTATGAAGTGATGATTGTTTGCCAAGTCTAATTTCTTACTAGCAGTAATGAGAAGTGGGCAGAAAGGTCGGATGGCAATGCTTCGCCTTTTTGTCGAACTTCTGACTATATTGCAGGACATCTCACCGCATGAGGCTAACTCGCAAAGATTGTCCTCCATCGGATGGACCGATACTAATAGCAATCTCAGCAAACATACACGGAAAGGAATACTTAGACGGTCGGATCCTGATCAGATCAATCCTTGCCAACGAAACGACATCGCATCGCCAAGCTTAGTTGATATGAAACGAATCCGCACAGGTATGACGTAGTCCGATGTGTCTCCACTGATTCTTATATGTTATCCATTCTTGCAGCCACAAGAGTTCAGTCTTGGTGTTGGTGTTCGAGAATATACGAATCGATATGGGTCAACCTGGTTCAACTTCCCATCTTGTCTATGCCTCGGACTATGACGTCTCCTGGCTTGGCCCAACGATACCCTCCAGGACCTGAATGATACGTTGCTGACGCTAAACACGTTCAAAGTCGCGCAAATCAGTCAGAAACAAACTACGATGGCCCTAGTGAGGCTCTTCTTACCTCCATATCCGGCTTCTCAGAAGATACGAACATCGCAGGCACACCCAGTTTCTCAAGCGTGGCTTGTTGGCGAGTGATGAGTCCTTCCCAGGCAGGCATCACTCGTTCCCGATCAAACTTGTTCAGCTCATTTTCAAAAACCTGCTTCATCGCCTGGACAACAAGGTATTTCAGCACAAGCTATAGTCATAGATTATGAAAATCAGTCATGAGTAAAAGAAGCACTAACATTCGCCTCGCGTTCTGAGATCCCCGGTCCTAGCATATTTGCCCTACGATTATCAAACAAAATGTTAACATGTAAGTTTGTATATACATGTATATATATACGGAGGCAAACTTGCTTCGTCACGGCGATCTTCACTTTCTCGGCCTGCTTTGCATGTAGAGCCTGTCGTTCATCCCACAGATGCTTTTCCAAGTCGTTCTGATCCCGGCGTAACTTTTCACAATGGCATGCTATTCAATTACAACCCCGGTGCGAAACAGAATCGATTAATAACTTACTTTGAGGACGGCGTCGACAAAGGTAGGGTCATCAGAAAGTTGAGCAAGATGGGGTAGAGACTGCTGGAAAGTATAGTTCCGGACGTCCTTTACGGATTTCGTGGATGGTCCGGGTGAAGGAGCAGACATCGAGGACGAGGAAGGCAAGGAGCTTATCGAGGCGCCTTGAGCAGAACTCGCTCTCGAGGCAGAGACAGCACCGAGTTGAGAGAGAAGACTAGCAACCGAGGGCTGTGGTCCATTCTTTGAATAGTCCGCATCATCTTGTAATGGCGAAGATTGACTGGGAGGCTCAGACTTGGGTATTGATTGACCTGATGTCGGTGCGTTCTGTTGAGCCTGCAGATCAGTCCACGCTTGCGACGAGCGCAGTTGTTCTAGTAATGCAGATACACCTGCAGGATCCTGCAATCAGACCATTCATTAGATCCAACAGCTAATGTCAGGATCCAAGGACAACTTGCATTGATATTCGTAAAGCTCATTATTCACCGTCATCGGGACTTGAACAAACAGAAGTGAGACGATCGGAAGTTGCCGACGCGAGGGGCCAGCAACTATACAGCACATTACCAAATTGGGACACATGGATTGACGCGTTCTCCAACTTTTGTTGAGGAAGGCACACAGGCAGCACCGTCGACCAACTCAACTTCAAGACATCAAAAAATGAGGTGGGTGTATTATTCACCTTGAGAACGTATCCAAAGCTAATTGTGCGCTTTGT
Source organism: Sanghuangporus sanghuang (assembly GCA_009806525.1). Classification (NCBI taxonomy): domain Eukaryota; kingdom Fungi; phylum Basidiomycota; class Agaricomycetes; order Hymenochaetales; family Hymenochaetaceae; genus Sanghuangporus; species Sanghuangporus sanghuang. The sequence goes on from VVIT01000003.1 coordinate 2,332,390, forward strand.
AGTCACCGTAAGGTCTGTAAACAAAGTTTCCTACAACGAATGAATCACTGAAAGGGTCTGGTTGAATGGTCAACAGTACGAAGCACCCCGCCACGGCTCTTTGGGCTTCTTGCCGCGCAAGCGCGCTGCTCGTCACCGTGGAAAGGTCAAGTCCTTCCCAAAGGATGACCCTAAGAAGCCGGTGCACCTCACTGCTTACCTGGGTTACAAGGCGGGTATGTCCCACGTTGTTCGTGACCTTGACCGTCCTGGATCCAGTGCGTCTTATTCGAACTGTTCAATATCTTTTGATTGCTAAATTGAACGTGACGCAGAGATGAACAAGCGTGAAATTGTCGAAGCTGTAAGCATCGTTGAGACCCCACCATTGATCATCGTTGGTATTGTCGGCTACGTCGAGACTCCTCGTGGTTTGCGCACACTTACGACCGTCTGGGCCTCTCACCTCTCCGACGAAGTCAAGCGCAGATTCTACAAAAATTGGTACCGCTCAAAGAAGAAGGCCTTCACGCGCTACGCAAAGAAGCATGCCGAGGATGGTGGCAAATCTGTCGCGCGAGAGCTCGAGCGTATCCGCAAATACTGCACCGTCGTCCGTGTCCTTGCGCACACTCAGATCCGCAAGACGGGTCTCAAGCAAAAGAAGGCTCACCTCATGGAGATCCAGGTTAACGGTGGCTCCGTCGCGGACAAGGTCGAGTTTGCGCATGGATTGTTTGAGAAGCCTGTCTCTATCGACACTGTATTCGAGCAGGATGAGGTGATCGATGTCATTGCTGTCACGAAGGGACACGGATTCGAGGGTGTTACGCACCGTTGGGGCACGAAGAAGCTGCCTCGCAAAACTCACAAGGGTCTCCGCAAGGTCGCTTGTATTGGTGCTTGGCATCCGTCGAAGGTCATGTTCTCGGTCGCTCGCGCTGGTCAAAGTGAGTGCTGTGTTTCTTCCTCCGCGATAGTCATTTATTTATTCTGCTTTCAGACGGCTACCACCACCGTACGGAGCTCAACAAAAAAATCTACCGCATTGGTAAGGGCGACGATGACGGCAATGCAACGACGGAGTCGGACGCGACGAAGAAGACTATCACGCCCATGGGTGGTTTCCCGCACTACGGTATCGTCAAGAACGATTTCTTGATACTCAAAGGCTCTATCCCGGGTACCAAGAAACGTGTCATCACACTCCGCAAATCACTCATGACGCACACTTCTCGTCGGGACCTCGAGAAGGTCACTCTCAAGTTCATCGATACTTCCTCAAAGTTCGGCGTACGTATCTATATTACCTTTCAAAATTAATGGCATACTGACTAACCTTGTTTGAAATGTAGCATGGTGCGTTCCAGACGTTCGAAGAAAAGGCTGCATTCCTTGGCCCGCTCAAGCCTCGGGATTAATATTCCGTCTTTTCTGTTGTCATGTTGCATTTTGTATTTTGTTTCCTTTATGTCCTACATGCCATGTGCACGAACGAAAAACAAGCATGTTAATTGTTATGAATGCTGTGATAAGAATTCGTCAGCGTGAAATGTGAGGTGACTAAATGCGGTCGTAAGCCGAAGTTGACAAGTATTTATACGATCAGCTGCGCGGCGCGTGCCTCAAGTAGCATTGCCTCACTCGACTAGGGCCAGGCTTGCTCTCCTTCCTTCGTCTCCTCGTCTCACCTTTCTCCTGCCTCGAGGATCAATGGCGCTCTTTGGCTCTTCAGCGCACGAGACGGGAGACACCGCACCCGAACCTGATCCTCTACCAGTAGCAGCGACAGAGCCAGAGCAAGTGATAGAGGAAAATAACACCGCCACGCCTGAACATTGCTACCACGCCTTTGACGCTCTTTACTGCGCACTTACAGGTCGTCAGCCTGTTCAACCAGAGTTTCCCGATGAAAAATAGTAAGACAAAACTAGAGATCATTTTATGCCATACTTAGAATAGAGATCTGACGAGATTTGATTTTCGCATCGGGTGCAGCCCGCTGTTCGTAACATGGAACACGCGTCCTACGCGCCCGGGACGCGCATCCCGCCTGCGGGGCTGCATAGGTACCTTCGAGCCGCAGGCGGTACACGAGGGCCTAGCTCAATACGCGCTCATGAGCGCCTTTAAGGACTCCCGCTTCGCGCCTATCGAAGCGAGGGAGCTTCCCAACCTCGAATGCGCGTAAGTCTTTGACATTATTTATGTACCCCGTGGTTTGTTTGGATTGACTACATGAAGGGCTCTGCGCACTTGGTCACATCAACTTCGCATCGCATTAATTTCGCGCGGATTCCGTAATCTGATTATAATATAATTATTCACACGATGCTGGCGGTGGCGGTATTATTAGCATCTCGCTGTTGACGGACTTCGAGGACGCCTCGTCTTACATGGACTGGTCGATCGGGATACATGGGATCCACATTTCATTCCAACACCCCGCGCTCTCAGGCGTCATAGCCGACAGCTCCGCCACGCCTTCGCCAACTCCCTCCGCGCAATTCTCTCGCTCAAGTTCTCGAATCTCTCGCCGTCCGCTCACAGCTACGTACCTCCCCGACGTCATGCCCGAGCAAGGATGGGACCACCTCGATGCCATCGATAGCGCGATCCGTAAGGCCGGATGGGATGGCCGCATCACGGAGGATCTACGCAGGAGCATCAAGCTGAGGAGGTATCAAAGTAGTAAGTGCTCTGTTACTTACGAGGACTTCGTCAATTGGAGGAAGGAGCACGGGGCGGAGGTCTGACTACCCTCGGGCACAACATCGCCTCCATCATCACCACCGTCATCGGTACCATCTAGATCAGGAAGAAGTGCACTGGTCCTGGAGTTGTTGAGCACTTTCCTTCCTTGCTTGAAACCCACTCGCAAGAATTAAATCAGAACATGTATCAAGAAGAACGCTTTGTACTATCATTGGAATCAATGCATTAGATGTAAACAGAACAGATAGATGATCCGGATTTGCTTGTACAGGATGAGAGTTGAGCGGACCTAAAATCTATACAATTCAGTAAATTCACTATTTGATCCGCCCATACTTGAGATCTAAAGTTTTTAACCTCCCGCCTTTGCGGATATACCAGCGCTCGTTCAGTCTTCTCCAGACATCTCGCATAAGTCGCTCATCGCCTGTCATCCGCCGAACAGCAGTCATGATCCAATACACCATCCTCTCGCTCGGCGGGCTGATTGAATCGCTATGTTCGATAAATGCGTCTAATATGACGTTGAATCGGTCCCAGTTCCATTCTGGTATTTGCGACATGTCGGTGAGAGGAGTCGACGACGGCGTAGACGGGTAAAAGGACGATGTTTGAGAATCCGTCCTGCATCCATGCCGTGCGAAGCCTAGAAACAAGCCACGAAAGACTGCATAATTGGGCTGGAAGAACTTCACCGTCCCTCGGAGACCCGGTTGACGCGTAGCGAGCATGTCCATGAAGACTTGCAAAGCGTCTAATAGGCGTCCGTAGTACGCGAAAATTTGAATTGTGTAGTTGTATATCGATGCAGAGGGGATGAGTGAACGCGGAAGTCGGATACCTTCGACTAGCATGTACTTCTCAGTGTCAGTATCGCTATTCCCGTCATTGACCGCAGGTGTTTCGAAAGAGTCGCTCCCTTCCGAATGTTGAGAGGAAATGGCGAGCGGCCCGTACGTCCCATCCTCGTGCGCTTCGACATTCCGCCGAAGCGCATCGTAGATATTCTGGACAATATCCAAATAACCATCGTTCCCCGCACATGCCATGTACGCCGTCACGCCATCCGCGCCAATATCTTCAGGCTTCAGCGAAGACAACAAGGCACGTATGCCAACGAGACCACCATACTTGTACCGATAACGAATCATGCATAGATGGGTAATCCGCGTTGGTTCTTTGCCTGATTCTCGTAGAAGGTTCATAGCATGCTCGATAGCGGGTTGATGTTCCGTGCGCAGAGCGATGTTGAGAAGCGAGGTATACGTATAGATATCCGGCTCGATCTCTTTCAGCAAAGAGTCGCGATCAGCAGAACGCGCGTCTTCTACGCCGCGAAGCATATCCTCGTAGACATCTAAAGACGCGTTGTAGGCCCCGAGAGATACCTTCCCACGCAAACCCGTCCCAGCAAAATGAATCAAACAATTCCACTCGGCAGTCCTCAAGTAAGGCACTCCACCGCCTCTAGCACGCACTTTCCGTAGACGGGCGTATACTGATATAAGTCGGAGAAAAATCTCTCGGGAGTTTTTGTGATGGTGTTTCCGCTGTGTGATGAGTCGTTTGGCGAATGCGATGAGCAAGGCGGGGCTGATAAGGTTGGTTGATACCGCTCCTTGCTGGACGTCGGAGAGTGTGTGATAATGAAAGTCGCTGTCGAGAGAGATAAGTCGCTGGTACGCGTCCCAAGCGAGTCCCATGAGATCTGAGTTCTTGTCCAGGATGATTGCCCGGAGCTGATTTACAGATAGATCTTCTACATGGATCACTTCCTCGGAGTGAAGTCCGTAGCTGTCTACAGGCTCCTCCAGTATTTTCACTTCGTCGTCGGGTACCTGAGGCGAAATGCTTGACTCCACACGGTCGAGTATCGCGTCCTCTACTGCGTCTCCTTCTACTTCTAACGCGACGAGTTTCTCCTTTGTCTTTTCGACATAGTCGACTTTCCCTAGCTTGTGTCTTCGAGGTTTCTTGGTTCTGACATGAGAACGATGTTCCGAAGAAGCATTCACCATGCTCTTCTTCCTCCCAATCCGGGTGACCTTTCCCTTGACGCCAGCCGCGCCTTCGCGTTGACCAACGCGTCGAGTATTCGTCCGAGGAGGCGGAGGGCGCGCCCAAGGCAAGTAACAATACCTCACCCTCTTCCGGATCGCTTTTTTGTCAGTTCCCTCCAGTACATCTAATCCTAATCCCGGAGGCAACAATTCTTCCCACTGCTCTCCTTCTCGTATTCCCTCTCCTTCTGCTCCGGGCTCCACAGGTGAGTTGATGAGAGTCGGCAGAGGCGACCCAAACCGCGTCGAGAACCTCGAGTTCGCAGGGGCATGTGTGTGAAAAAGACAGTAACATTGCAGGGCGTGATAAACGACGCGTCGTTGTGCTGCACGAATCTGTGGTTCGGAGAGGCATTGCTTGAGGAGGACGATGCCCGATGAGGACGCCCTGAGCATCAACTTTTTGTCTTCTAACCATCCTAGGAAGGATAAAACTAAAGGTTAAAATCGTAGCTAAACGCCTCGCTGTGCCAGCTGGCGAAATAATAACTCACCACTGCCCAAGCTCCTCGTGTAGAACGCACACTCTTGTCGCCAGAGGTCTCCCGTATGGTAATACAGTGCTCGCCTTTGAAAGAAAGGCCAGCTGTGACCGTACAGCTTGGGGAGTCTTTGTTTTACGAAGGCGACATTCAAGTCGCTTGAACGAGCACGAATTTTCTGAACGAGGCGCGTCTCGTCTCCGCATTGGATCAATCCGCTCACATAAGCAATCAAAACAACCAATCACAGCTCTCTATAATCGTAATCCAGTCCACCTAACCAGCCATTTATCTGCAATTTTGAGCAGTGTCAAAAGCACTGAATCTCTGTACATACATATACATACGTGATCGTGATCAGTACTCATGAAGGATCAGAAAAAGTTCAGAATGAGAATGATAGAATCGGATGCGGAGCTCAACTTCCTCTAAAGTTAAAAGGGATGAAAGAACAGATGGGATAAAAGGAAGTTAGGAAAGTATGAGTGTATGCTGAATGACTTAGACGAAACCGTACGTGGGGTATTATGCGACCATGAGTTAGGAGTCGAGTATCAGAAGAATATAGAGAGAAAATAAAAAGGAAAGAAAAATCCACCGTGCCAGCGTAGTTACACTTGAGGTTCTGAAAAAGAAGAATAGCTAAGACGAGTGAGAATGTAGGATATCGTTCTGCCGAGCTGTGTGAATGTAGGTGAAGCGATTCGAATGGTAAGAGACGGGGAGTGAAGAATGCGTGAAAATATGTCGGAAGGGTCTGAAGTGGGAAGGCGGGAAGGAGAAGGATCGGCGTGGGGAGCAGACGAGTATCACGACTGGAATATGTTTATGCGTCAGGCAATGGATCCTCCGGGAGACCGTGAGCACTGATGTAAGAAATGAGCACACCCAGCACATTCGTGGCTTTTGATGCAAACGGAGGAGCAGAATAATACAGTAAACGGGTTGAGGGACGGAGAAAAATCCAGGCAATCAGAAACGTCGCGAAACAGTGAAGAAAATCGATGGGATAAGCAAGAACTTAGAATCTCAGCTTGCTCATGTGCAACGTATTCGAAATAAGTGCAGGCGCGAAGTTACTATTTCCTCCAATCGTAGCCTTTTCAACAACATGTTTTGAAATCGTCGAGCGTCGTAACCTCCCTGATCTTGCAACTTCGCTTGATACAGGTTCCTGAGCAGAGAGGTACGTTCCGCCTTTTTGAGCGGCTGCAGAGTTGACTTCGGTTTGAGTGACGAGTTTCTCAAGTGCTTTGAGCTTTTCTTCTTTGTTAAGGTTCGTTGCTGGAAATTGGGAAAAGATGATTGGGGATGAGATGGTGATGATTTATGCTATGTAGTGAGGGAAAAAAATAAAAATGAGACGTACGTTTGGCAGTATCTTCGTCCTTTTCGGCTTGGAACCAATGATCGTTGTACCGCTCGGAAAACCTGCAAATGAATCATTCAGCATATCAGTTCCACGTTCCTCTTAGATGTGATGATACACGAAACGATGAAAAATACTCGCCTCCGACGCGGCCGCCCGTCCATCCCAAGAGGCGAGAACGCCAGATGCTCATCAAGCATCTGTCTCCTCAGAACATCATTCTGACTCTGCAGCACCTCGGGAGTCACACACGAAAAGCTCTGCGGACTCGAAGGGTCGCGAGTGGCAATACTCGCATCATCCATCAGCTCGCTCAGCTTCATCAACGCCTCTTGCAGTCTTTCCCGCCGTTTCGCCACTGGTATACTCTGAGGCCGTGATGACACATGCGGACGAGTCTGTCGTGAGAGGAATTCAGCAACGACTCGATTGACGATAGTTGCGCATGTCGGTACAACAGTCACGTATTCCGGAGAACCTGATTCAAAGATACAAGGTCAAAAGAATGTAGATAAATGAATCAGTTAGCCGTGATATTCGGATAGAAAAGGCAGAAAAGAAGCAAGCCGAAAATGCGGAAGAAGCGATGGTATCATTTCCAGATGCATTGCATCGCGAGAGAAAGTCCGAGACTCAACTCACCCCTAATAGTATGCACCCGCGCTTTCCCCTCGGCATTCAGCAAGCTTGCTGCCAGCTTATTCGCATACCTAATTGGATTGATCTCCGTTTTGTCCGACTATCGAAAAAAAAATCCAGAAGATCAGATTCCTTCGTTGGACCGCTGATAGAGGCGCTCGAATAAATACCTGGATAATCAGCGTGGGCTGTGTGATGCATGCAAGGATAGGATCAGACAATGGTATTCGCTATTTCAAAAAAGCGATGTTTTAGCGCACGCACGGCAACCTTTCAGCATTCCGACATAAAAATGGAGAAACATAAGGCCTACGTTTAGAACACAATGAAATAATTCGTAGACTCGTGATCGTCTCCATGGTGGATATTGCGTTGACCAATAGGCGATCAGTTCGTCTTTGAGCTCGGGAGCTGCATCCTAGGAAATGGCAGTGATGTGTGAGAGAGTGCGTCCGGGCACAGCAGGAAAATCAGAGCTAAAAATACCTTTCCGAGGAAATACGTAGTCATTTCCAGCAATGCGTGCTCGTATTCATCAAGATCCGTAGGATGACACCAGAGGCTAAGGAGCTCTCCATATGTATCGAATACCCATTCCAGTCTGATATGTCGGAGTTATTAGTTGATCTAGAAAATGGTGCATATATGCAGGAAAAATAGACACACTCGGTTGGCGGAGGCACGTTGACAAGTGTCAGGCTGAGGCATAACTCCGGAAATCTAGGTCAGAAGTAGACACGATCAGAACATCTTGACTTGACGACGTAACCAATAGACATAGCTGTAGAGACTCACAGGGCGGCTAACCGAAGGGCCGTGTTGACCGAAATGTTTTCAATAGCCAGGATATGTGCCGGTGGGAGACCGAGCGCCTAGAAGGAATCAGAAAAAGGACCAAGAACGAGAAAAGAGAGTAAGAATTTGATCAGAACGACACGCGATGGGATGCAGAGTGAAATACGTGCACGGCATGCGAGCCTGCATAATGCAATATGTGTGCGTACGTACGTACCAGGAGCGCAAAAGCCAAGTCCGCGGCGTCTACCCAAGTATCGTGCGCCCCGCTAGGACGCGCGTTACTGCGTCCAGCGCAGCGCATGTCGAACGCAAGCAAGTTATAACGCGAAGTGAGACGCGGGTCCTCGAACTGGTTTGTGAGCCACGTCGAGTCGAGGAACAAAGGATGCAGCCTAATAAGATTTCAAGGGCAGGAATAAGATTAAGCGTTTTGAGGAGAAAGTAAATGAAAGGGACGTACATGACGACGATGGGTTTATCTGGTTCGAAATCGCCTACGCCGCCCATACGCGAGTTTGTGGTGTACCATAGGGATACGCGGTCGTCCTTGGACACGAAGTCAATGTACGGCATCGTGACGAAGCAGTAGGAGTAGTGCTAGTCGAATACGCGCCAGAGCGAGAGAGATGTTGTGAGATGGAGGAAAAGAATGAAGGGGAATGTGGAATGATGAAGAGAAAGCCGGTTGAGCTTGTCAGGACATCGAGCGAAAGGAATGGCAAGGGTCGAGACGGGCACCAAATACGACCCAGTCTTCTTTTTTCGAAGCATCCGCGCCAAATTGATTATAGTTTATAAACCTTACTCGCCCCGGATCATTCTCCAGCCTCAACCATCCATTCTATCAATTCATCCTCGAATTTTTTATCTACTGGACATAGCTTGCATGAAGGAAATGAATCTCAAATATAGCACGCCGGTGCTTCTCCTCGGTGCTTCTCACTTCTCATTGTCATCAGCATCTTTTGGCTCCTTTGACAACACATCCCGAATCCATCATGGATATGATCCAGCATTTGACCAATTCATCCCAACATCAAATAAATCCATCCAAGGCCTCAATGTATTATTCTTTCGTAGCTACGCCAGACACAGCTACTGATCTGGAACCAACGTTTGGATATGAGATGTTAAAGACATTGATGAGGAAAATATATTTATTGAGTGAAAATTGTTTACCTGACGGACGAATCGAAGGCGCGACCTCGGCTTCAATAGTCACGTTCCCCGTGTCCAAACCGCTGAAGTTCATCACAAGCCTGCGTCGTCGATATCCCCGTTCCTGGTGAGCAGGTCAGTATTTTTCATCGTATTTTCGATCTCAGGACGTGGATTTGAAGTTGTTGGATGGCCTTTGAAATGTTGGAATGTTGTGGAATGAACTAATATCGATTGGATTGGAACTTGAGAGATTGGATTACGCTAACGTTATCTTGCTGTATTTGCAGTCCCCGTCATGTCCGTCCAACACAAATTCCTGCGTATCGCAAACGCGCCTTTAACACCTCCTGACGAAATCGAGACGTCCGTCGCGCAGGCACTTATCGATTTGGAGAACAATGTACCCGTCCTAAAGACGGAGCTCCGCCCACTTCAGATTTCTGCTGCTCGTGAAGTTGACGTTCGAGGTGGCAAGAAGGCTATCGTTGTCTTCGTCCCTGTGCCCCAATTAAAGGCCTTCCACAAGATACAGGCCAGGTGTGTCTCATTTACAAGCGATTCATTTATTCTGGGATATTGACGATTTTATCCGTCCCACGCTAGACTTACACGCGAACTCGAAAAGAAATTCTCAGATCGCCATGTCGTATTCATCGGTCAGCGTCGCATTCTCCGCAAGCCCACCCGCACTTCCCGTGTGCAACAGAAGCGTCCACGCAGCAGGACGCTGACTAACGTGCACGAAAAGCTGCTTGAAGATCTCGTCTTCCCGACCGAGATCGTCGGCAAGCGCACACGTTTCGGCGTAGATGGATCAAAACTGCTCAAAGTGTACGTAACTATCTTGCTGATTTTCCGATTGCGATAAGTGACCTCTGACACGATGCCTAAACCAGCTTCCTTGACTCCAAGGACGCGACATCGCTGGAGTACAAGCTTGACTCGTTTACTTCCGTGTACCGCCGGTTGACCGGGAAGGATGTGGTGTTCGAATTCCCTGCTGTTGATGCTGCTGCTGGGACGACGGAATATATTGGATAGGCGTTTTCTTATCAAGTGTTATATGCTACACTTAGGTACTGATGCGGTCGTCACTCACAAAATGAAGGTTTCATGCCTTGTTATGTATACCATTTCATGACTGTGGCTTCTGCCCTGCACTTAGCGATGCACTGTTTGCTGCGCGTTTGGTGCTGTATGCGATGAAACAGCACACCAAACAGCTATCTCTCATACCCTCCTGTCTGAATGGGAAAGTGCCGACTTCTGAGGACTGACGAAGAGAGCCTCAAGGCATCATGTAAACAAACAAGGAACCAAATTGCCGGTATTCGATCCGATGCCGAGTTCCAAAGATGAGATGGCACACGTGACCAAGATTGTTGAATTTCCCGCCCGCCTGCTGGGTAATGCTAGTGCCAGTGCTTCGTCCTCGGAGGACTCCTAACTTGAGTATTCGCCTTAAGCTCTCTCGATCTCGCCTCTTTCTTCCTCTTTCATTCCTCCCCCCACGTTCCCTTATAACACGGACCACTCACAGCCGTCGCACTCTGTGCGCGTCGCTCCCTTGCCACGTCCTCCATGAACGTCTCAGAATATGCCCCTCTCGACGGCTATGGCAAGTCCCGTTACTCCTACGATTCCCACTCCATCGACGCTAAGATAGTCGTTATGGGCAATACTGGTGAGTATATCGCATATCTCATCGTGCTCTTGTGCTCGTCGTACTTCGCTTCTGGGGCCTAGGGCTGACACTCTGAACAAGGTGTGGGCAAAACCAGTCTGCTTCAACGATACACCCAAAACAAGTTCGATCCCCGAAACACAACCTCCACCACCGGCGCGTTCTTCGTCACGAAGAAGGTCTATGTAAATGGACTCAAGGTACGCCTCCAGCTATGGGACACCGCGGGGCAAGAACGATTCAGGAGCATGGTACGTATTCGAGGCTAGTCATTATTTCCCGGGCCCTTGGTTTGCCGCGCACTCCGGCGCGAGTTCATCACCGGTATTTCTGATTTGACTAACTGACATCCTATTGTCTCTTGGCGCTTAGGCTCCAATGTACTATCGTGGTGCAAACGCCGCTTTATTGCTCTACGACGTCACGAACCTCGCTACATTCGAGGCAGTCCGTGGGTGGCTCGAAGGTGCGTGACAGGTTTCCCTTCCGTGCTATCACCTCTCTCCGTTCGATTGTTCCAAGTAATTTATTTATTGTTTCCGCTCCTCTGATCTTTCACTTTTCCTCCCTTAACGCCTATACTATATGCGAGCCATCAGTCTAATATTTGTTGTGCTTAGAGCTAAAAAAGAACTGTTCACCCGATTTGATTATCTACATCGTGGGTGCGAAGGCGGATCTTCACAGAAATCGTCAAGTCACTTCGGACAGAGTACGGCTATCCATAGCTCGTTGGTTCCCGCCTCCACCTCCGCCTCCCCCACCTGAACAGCCTCCACCATCCACGCTTTCTTACATCCGACCCCGGTTTACGTCCTTTACGACCTTACGATCTTCTCCCCCGGACCAACTCGCCCCAAAAGCACTTGATGACAGCAGCCTAGCCCGGCCAGCTGAGTTGCGACGTTCGACGACTGCGTATCCGCGTCAGGCCGTGAATTGGAGTTTCGGCAATGGACCTGCTGTGGAGAGCGGCCCTCTCCGACGAGCAAAGTCCTCTAATGCTGCCGGCTCACCAATCCGCCAGAAACTGCTAGACCGTGATCGGGATCGATCGGTTCAGCCATCGACAACGTCGCGCTTCGCAAGTCATTTCGGGCTCAAGGCCGGAGCTGGAGGTTTTATGGAGGGTGCAGATGGTTCAAGTAACAGTGTCCCTGAGGAAGATGAGGATGAAGATTCATGGGATGACGATGAATGGGGACTAGAGAAGGGAATGAGTCTCTTCGAAGTGTCTGCGAAAGACGACTTCGGTAAGTTCGTTCCTTCACAGCACCGGACTATGACGTCAACGCGTCGGTCCATCTACGCATGTACCTTGATTGCTGATGCATCTATTCCTACCATACACAGGCGTGAAGAACCTATTTGACACACTGATTGCCGCGATAATCGACCGGAAGGACTTGATCGAGAAGGAGAATGAGCTGAAGAAACGCGATAGTGTTATGCTTTCGAATGTCCCGACACCTGCCTGGTCGGCGCAGGCCGAGGAAGAGGAGAAAGCGCGGATGAGCAAGCAAAATTCGTGGAGCTGTTGTCAGACTTGAATTCTGCTTGTTCGACATCCATCAGATTCGAGGTTCTCGTCGGCCGATCACCGTCTTGCATTCTCTCTATTCGCTTGTATGGATTCCCAGTTCTCATTTAAGATTACGACTACGCCACTGTTTCTCATCACGCTCTCAAGCGACTACCGGAAACACGATCATGCCTGCGTGTAGTCTCGGTGTCTGTTTGAGGGTGACGGAATTGTCTAATTGCTATTTTTGTCGGTCAATTCTTGTTGCGATTCAGCCCCGCATCCACCTGTTGCTCTGCTTTCGCTTCTTCCGCGGTACTTTCACAGACTGCTCTCTGGTTCCATTGTCAAATGCTATCGCAGTCCGCGCTCGTGTTCGTGCTCGTATCAGTATGCCTCACATGTTCAGCCTTTGCCGCTTTCCTGGCGTGTGGTCCATGCACATGACGATCGATGGATGATGGATTCACTTTACTTCTTACGCTATGCTTTTTCATGCCACCCCCAAAATTTCTTATTCTGTGTTCTTATGACTATGTCTTCTCTTGACTTCTTGCAAGCTCGCCTTCTTATCTCGTTCTTCCATTTTTTTTCCGACTCATGACTTTACGGTTTTTTTATCTATTCTATACCCTATCACGGCTGCACCAACCCTACACGCTGCAATTTTCTCCGACTCCTTCCCGTATGCAACGAAATCAATCCAATCCAATCCAATTCATACATCCTCTCCATATACAGGCAACCTTTGACGACCCAATCAAATCAATCCTCCCTCGATTCCTTCGCGTCCAACTCTAATGCTGCAATGTTTCTTCTTTTCTTCTTTTCAGTTCCTCTATATCGGTCTTCTCGGCTGTTCTTATCTTGTCATCTGCCTTGGTCTTGTAACCCTCACAGTCCTTGGCGAGGCTCCCTCTATTTACTCTTAACACCTACCTTATTCCGTATCTTTTCTCCTCGTGCTTTCCCGATTATATAGTATTTAGCTAGTTTTGACCCTTTCCTGTGTTCTTGTCCCGCGGACAGATTTTTTGACGACAACAACGATGACGATGACGATAACTGCGCGTTTGGCATTATCGTCGTCGTCGTTGTGTTGTGTGTATCTGTATCATACGAATTATATATATGTACATACATACATATTCACTACAGTTTGTATGAATGGTATATGCACGTCGTTCGTCCGTGATACAGTGGGATCGTCATGACACTAAAACTCTAAACTAAACGACACTGGGAAAGTTTGTGAGCAGGTGATGTTGTGTTTTTCGCGTTTTGAGAGCTTCTAGAGTAAATATTGATGTACTACATACTGATGATCATCTGCTCGTGTGGAGGGATTAAGATTAGAGATAAGTGATAAGCCTGACTGGAGGTTTTCGGGCGCTTGACCTTGATGTGGAGCGGGAGGTGGTCGCGTGGGCGGTATGAGAGCTGCGGGCGCTCGCACGGCATTGTCGGAGAGGTGGCGCTTCGGGAAGGTAATAGGTATCGCAAGGCGCAAATTGGATTTGACGGGGAAGTTGGATGGAAGTGTGATTGTGATATGAGACCGATGGCTTGGCGGGTTCGCGCGCGCACGCGTGTGGGGGTACGCAGAGTGGAGTCCGGGGGGGGGGCTGATGAGGGTGAGGAACGCGGTGGTCATGCGAAGCCCGTATCAGCGCGTCGAAGTCTTCGAGAGTCCTAAAGAGGTAAATGAATGGGTGGGGATGAGTAGGAGTAGGCATGACCTATCCTCGTGAGTCATCCGAAGCCTCAGATGAGTACGCGTGACGTGTCCCTTGAAGGGGCTATTGCTTATCGTGGCTGTATCGTTGTTCGGAAAGCATTGAAGCAATAAGCATGGTGCTTCTTCCAGCTTCTTCCCCGATAGAGCGTGAGCGTGAAGAAGAAGTGATAGGGTGGACCTAGGTGTGGACCTTGTTTGCCCTCATCCCCTCGTGTTTCATTTGATTTCGAGTCGGCTTTTCTTGGTCGGGAGAGAAGGAAGAATCGGATTAGGCTAGGTAAGCTCCGAGTGGCGTGAATCGCCCCTTCTACACCCTACAGATCCGCTCTGAGATCTTCCTTCTTCCTTTCAGTGCAAGGCTTCCTTCAATTTATGTGGCTTGTGTGATCCGTTCCGAATAGATAAGGGCCATTCGGAGGATGTGATGACTATAGTAGGGCGAGAGCTGTTCTTACGTGTTTCGTTCTCTACGCCTCGGTAATTAACTAAGACACTAACACCCCGGAAAGAAAGGGATCCAGGAGAAGGAGACTTAATGCCCGTACCGTGTCCATGTCGTATGATTAATCTTGTTCGGACTGGCGAGTCTTCCGGCTTACTAGTTTCGATCGAGTAAAATCACAAGTAGAGATAAGCAGAAGATACAATTGTGCACAGGTGACCTCGACAGAGATATGAGAAATAGATTTTAAATCTATGCGCACGCAAGAGAAGGCGGAAGCAATTAACGCGTCGCGACGCGTCTCGCTAATTGAGTGGTTCAAGCGGAGTTTGCATGTCATCCTTTCAGTGTTTCTGTGTGCTAATTTTTGAGTGCGGCTGCATTCAGTTTATCAAGCAAGCTCGCATGTATTGAAATTAGTTCTGCTCAGAATATTTGTGAATATGCTCCGCTTTTCGTTCGATAAAGTGCGTAGGCAGAGAAGAACGTCAGAATAGAGTACTACCGGGTGAAAAGATCACAACGTCCCTGTGTATATCACTACGTCTAAGCGATTCGAATACTTGGTATCTTTCTTTTTCGTTCTCTTGGTTTGAGGGCCAATACTTGAATTGAACACACAACAAGGCTGTGTGCGTCAGATAAGATCACTGCCATTACGGGAAGTTCTTACGTACTCTGATGCTTACGGTAGATGAAGACATCAACGCCCTATGCGCGTCTCTTGTACTCATACTCTTCGTCGACCTCTCGTTCGTAACGAGACCGGGTTTCGTTGTATCTTATAAAGTTCCTGTTTCTCGAGTAAGGATGGCGGATATGGACGTTGATACTCCCGCCGACGCTGCGCCGCCCTCATCCGGCGCTATTAAGAAGAAAACCGATGGGAAGGATAAGAAGCGCTTTGAGGTTAAGAAGGTACGTATGCGTTCAGCAGATTCGGTGCCCACATCAAGCATCTTCGACTACTCGAGATGCACGAAGTGATTTGTGACTCGGCTCTTGGTGTCCTGAATGCTGATAATAGTTCCTTCCAGTGGAATGCCGTGGCGCTTTGGTCATGGGGTGGGTCTCTCGTCTAATCAGACACCGAAATATTTGCATCGAGCCATCCTTGACGTGTGCTTTCTGATATTTAGATATTGTCGTCGACAACTGTGCCATCTGTAGGAACCATATCATGGATCTCTGTGCGTATCCTGTCAAATTCTATCTCAAATGCACCATGTTTCGTGTGTGGCGCACGAGGTTTGATTGACGCTGACGCATTCTCCCATCGATCTTCACAGGCATTGACTGTCAGGCGAATCAAGTTTCTGCATCGTCAGAGGAGTGCAACGCGGCGTGGGGTATTTGTAATGTAAGTTTTTCATTGAAGAATTGCGTCGCTGCAATTCTGATGGTCTTGTCGCAGCATGCATTTCATTTCCACTGCATCTCGAGATGGTTGAAGACGCGGAACGTCTGCCCGTTGGATAACAGGGAATGGGAGTTACAGAAGTGCGTATAATCACTCACGCGCAAATTCTATGCTAACCTCTCGTGTTCAGGTACGGTCGGTAAAGATGTATCGATGTATTGCAGCCATCCGTGTGCTATCTGTCTATGCATGATGTACAATAGAGCTTTTCTTTCATGCCTTGCGACTCACTTTGTTTGTTCGCCGGAAACAACTTGAAGACCAACCGGACAACTCGTCAAAGGCTCATAGAGAGTGCGATCTCACTTCTACTCGATTCAAGAGCCATCAGGTGGTTTGTAATGCACCTGATATTTTTGATCTAATCTGTCTAGCACGGTTTTTTCCTGTTACTTGTGGGACCTCGAACAAACGTGTCTCCTCATTAGCCGACGCCAACAGAGTCACGTACTCACGTGCCGGTATAAATACCGGTCTATGCGAGAGAATGAACCACGACGCGTTTTGTTTTCGTCCACCATCTATAATCTTCTTCCTATACTCGCTTTCAAGCAAGACAAGGTGACAACGCGGAATGGCCACACCAATGAATGTGAACGACGCGTCAAACGCGTCGTCTGAGCCTCTCAAACCAATTGAACTCGCGGATGATAGTATGGACGTTGATGAAGTGAGTAAGCACGATGTGTGCGAGGTTGTCTTTGCCTAACGCGCGTCATCTGTTTCTGTTGAGGTCCCTGCTGCAACTACGAGTCCTTACAAGGTGGTCACAATCCCAGGACAATCGCATCTCGTAGCAGGATTGGATCTTCCAGAAGATTTCGAAGAGGAAGAAGCGGAGATGAGCTCCGATGAGGATGTGAGTAGTTGTGAGTATATTAAACAGTGAACTGCGCGCTTAATATGGCCATGAACGTACAGGACGATGAAGAGATTGATGAAATCGAGGAAGGAAAATCAACGGTAAGTTCTATCATTGTTGCCTGCCCGGCTCAGTGATCTACAATTGTTCCATCTACTACGCACAGGAGGTGTCCGCTGCAGTCTTGCTCGACAAGGTCAGTTTCTTATAGCCTTCTACATTCGTATCTTCTGACGTCCATCATTTTCAGTCCATCGAGGAAACGGATGACGCTGACGATGAGGACTATGTTCCGACTGAATGAGCTCGCCGGCCTGAAGCGTTTGTAGTATACTGCCAAGAGAGCCTTGTTTGTTCGCGTCTCTGTTTCATCTTCACCGATTTAAAACTGAATGTTAAACTGTACTTGCATTACTGTGTGGATCTGTAGACTATCCTTTGATCGAGTCACTACATTGCCAATCACCTATGCGGTACATGACTAGGAAGCAAGGCTAGACTAAAGGAATTCTACACCTCTGCTAAGCAGCCGGCGGCTTTAAGAATTGAGCTCGCTGTAGTTAAATGATCAGCACCCCGACCGCTCTTAGAGAGAATTTATACAGACCAGTAACATAATAGCCTCCCGCTCACTAGGCGGCAAGCTTTGGACCTGCTCCAATGGAAGGGCAAGGACGTGCTGCAGCATAGCCTGCAAGAAAATACAAAGTTAGCCGGCAAATGATAATATTTCACACTCGGAAGACTGTACTCTTTGAGCGGGATCAATGTTATCTGGTAAGTTGATCTGAGGCGGAGCAGCAGAAGGAACAGGAGCTGACGATGCAGCAGGTGCTCCCGCGATAGGAGTAGACGATTGTGCAGGCGGAGGAACCACGTGCTGTGCAGGTTGATGAGTCGGAGTGGGCTGTTGATAGTAGGCCTGATGCTGAGCCGGCGGGACTGGAGAAGGTGCCTGCTGTTGTTGAAGGTTCGGTGGGAATGGTGGAAATTGAGACAGAGCCGGAGGTGCTGGTATAGACGATACGGGAGGCATTTGTGCTGTTGTATGCTGCACGGCTTGAGGAGGTGCGGGTGGGCGCGGCGTTGATGCGCCTGGGGCTGGAACACCTCCTGGAGTAGGGGTTGAGGTGGCTGCTTGCGTGGCTGCTAGCATTCTCTGTGAGAGAGAGGAGGTACTCAGCGTCAATTCAAGCTTAACTGAGACAAAATCTACGTACCTGGAGAATTGCTGGGTCAACGATTCTGTTAAGTAATAATGCTTGGAAGAAGCCATATGCGAGCTGTGGATGGGAGACCAGAAGGATGCGAGCTTGTTCAGGATGGTTTATGACGAACGCCTAAGATCATGAAACTCAGTGACAATCAGAAGACAAAAAAAAAACAGTTACACCCCTCGCACCTTCATCTGGGCAAGGACTTCCGTCAACTGTGCTGGGTCAATCGTCGCAAGCCTGTGACTGATCGCGTCCAGCGCCGTAACTCCCGGCGCCAATGGGACACCAGGCGGCAACGATTTCAAGAACTCCCTATCAGAGCCGCGCAAGCGGTCATCATCGCGTTTGAATTCGCGTTGCCGCCATTGCGCTCGTGTTTCGCCGGCGTCGATGATCTCGCCGTGTACTGTGGTCTTGCCTTCGAGGTATGGGTCCGAGTCTGCCAAGTCGATGCGCAGGTTCCGACCGCCACAATCCGTGTTGTTGAGGTTCCGTACGGCTGACATCGCCGTCTCATGGTCTGTAGTAGGGAGAACCAAGTGCCGGTATATGCATAATAAAGTCACGCATTTCAGACAACCGCAAGACGAGATGAATGTGGTTCGGACAATGCATGAGCGGACAACGGACACAATCAAACGAGCAGTTGTTAGTTTTACTGAGTCTGGTCATTCTTCTATTCTGAGAAACATAATAGCTACCCGCGAATTCGCAGAACCCATATCCTTTGGGTTTGCCTGTCTCTCTGTCGTATACTAGTCTAAAGAGAACAAAGAGGCGGACAATACGAGACGCTTTATCAGAGTCACCACCACCACTCGCATTGATGTACGACGTACCTGAAGCCCACCACATGTCCAACCGTCTTGAATATATCTATCAGCTGTTCCTGAAGCAAGTATGAGTCCGAGAGATCATTACTTTGACTAGCGGCACACGCTCACTTCGCCCATCTGGTACGGTACATTTCCAACTGAGTACGACAATTTGAGATTCACGGAACCTCATATCATCACCGAGAGAGAACTTACCAAAGACGACTTTGCTCATCTTGACTATACCAACAGCAGTGATCTTTTTTAAGGTAAAGAGCTGGGGTCAGAAAGGACAAAAGCAAGAAATGCTGAATTTTATTTGGAAATATTTTTGGTTTTGTGAGTCACGTGCTCTTTTCAAACGGAATTGATTCACTACGGGCAATTTAGTATTTTACATCGGATGATAAATGGATTGATATGTAATTTGATATTTTCAATATCATTCAATATCATACTGCATATCCTCATTAGGGATATTTAAAATATCATCGAAGCAGATATCCCTAAAAATTATCCCAATTGGTCAATCAGAATATCTGCTTTGATGATATTCTAAATACTTTGATGATATTTTAAATATCCCTAATGAGGATATGCAGTATGATATTGAATGATATTGAAAATATCAAATTACATATCAATCCATTTATCATCCGATGTAAAATACTAAATTGCCCGTAGTGTTGTGTAAAGTTGAAACCGCGTCTACTATACACGTTCAGTAAATACGTACTGCAAGTCCGAAACCACGACGATGCCTCCTGCAGGTCGTGTCACCCGTGGAGCTCTTGCCGCAGCAGAGGATTTCGCCTCTTTATCTTCGCGCGACCGCTTAATCTTCGCTCAAGCCGTATACGAGTATGGGGCACGACAGTCGGCTTGGACTGAGATTGCGAAGGTCTTGTCTAAACACCCTCTCATCTCGAAGCCGAAGAACTTCTCTACTGTCCAATCTTGCATTGCGATATATAATTATCTGATGAAGGAGGCTGATATTGAGAGGTATGTGAAATCTGTGGCTGGCCCACTTGGATATTGACTGAACTCCAGATTAGGACGGATTTGTGCGAAGCGAAGAAATGTTGGTCTTGACAAGCCAGACTTGACACATGACTCTGACGCTCTCTCATAGCTCCGATACATGCTCAACTAGCTCAGAGGTTCTATCGAGATCGTGTCGCGGAACTACGGAATCAAATTGCTTCTGAGGAAGAGCGGTTTAAGTGAGTACATTTTGTGAATGCGTGGTTCTGAGGAACTCAGTTGCTTGTAGAACATTAGTGACGCAAATTGAAGAAATTAGAGCCGGGAAATGGGATGACAGGATAAGAGCTAAGCTCAGCGGAGCGGAAGTTTCATTTGACTTACCTCCCGCCGTTCCGGCCAAAACACCTGGTAAGGCTAGCTGTGACTGAACAATCTATTGCACAAACTTACGATGTTCTTGTTTCTCAGAGCCTACGGAACCAGCGGTATGTGGAGTTACTCTCGTACTTTAATGATGCTTACTTCCGGTTCTCAGGCTGTCAGAGAAGATGCTGCCCCTGCACGAATGGAGCCACCTGTGGAAGACCAACAAAATGTTTACCTCTCCTCTTTCAGGCTTGCGAATTATTACTCATGTTGTCATGGTAGGATGAGTTTCCAGTAGAAATACCCAGTTCAGACGGTGAAGTGCCAATGGATGTGTCATCGCCAATACGTCCATCGTCACCCGCGCCGCAGGAATCTTCGCCTCGGCAAGAAACATCACAAGCTGCAGAAGAACAGCCCGCAGAATCAATGTCAACTGAATCCGAGCTTAGCCCAGTACCTCCCGCTTCAGAAGAGCAACCTCCGACATCTCCAAAGCATGTTCCGAAGACACGTTCCCAGACGCGCAAGGAGCCTGTGGAGACCATCAAATCTCCTACCCCGACTCATGATGAGGATGAAGAGATGCCAGCCGCAGATGAAGAGGTACAAGAAGCGAAGACCGAGGAGGAGGAGATGGAAGAGGACGCGGAAGCTGCGCCAGAGATACCTCCTGACGACGTATCTCCTGACCAGACCGTATCAAGAGAAGACGAAACCACGGAACTGGTATCTCGCGAATGGACTCCGGCTCTTCAAGATCGACTGGAAGGTAAGAATTCTTCGATTATCTGGTTTCGTATTGATTGCCGAGGCTTCACCAGGCAAACGGAGGGCATCAGACGCCGATGGAGCCGAGTATTCTAGGGACAGGAAGCGTGCAAGAGACAAATCTGAGCCTGTGGAGACTGCGGAGTCTCCTGCACCCGCGACGCCGTCTGCGATTCCATCAACAGCAGGAACGAAAGATGCCAAGGGTTTGTGACGTTTTTTGAGCTGCGTTCATGCATTGGTACTGACTTTAGGCCAATAGAACGCAAGCGCTTCCAAAGCGTCATTCTAATGTTGCATGCGCAGATAACAGCGCACAGAAACGGCACGATCTTCCATAATCCTATCAAACCTTCTGAAGCTCCGGATTATCAAGACATTGTAAAACGACCCATGGACCTGAAGACGATAAAAAATCGAGTGAAAGATGGCCGAATCAGTTCGTCGGGCGAATACCAACGAGACATTTATCTCATGTTTGCTAACTCGTTGATGTACAATCGACCAAATTCGGATATTTATATGATGGCTGAAGAGGTGAGGAGGGCCTTTTCTCTCGTTTTCTGTATACCTTACTTATGAGGATCTCAGATGATGCTGGATAGCGAAGCTGAGATTCAAAACTTCCAACAGACGGAGGCGTACAATCTTCGAACACGTGGTTAGAGTAAGAGTAGCCAAACTGTACCTCATTACATTGTATTGGGATTATATATTGTAAATGTAATCCTCTAGCATGTTTGTATGGTTTTATTTGGAACGCGGAAGTAAAGCAGCAAGAAGAGGGCACGTGAAAGGACAGGACGTTGTGCGGTGCGGATCAAGGAATCGCGGTTGATCCGTCCCTTCCGTTGTGCTGTGTGCCCCAAAGGTCGATCAAAACTTGAATCACAGGCCCCAAATTCATTCTTTCCTATTATCCTCATCCACGTCAGTTCTCCTCGCCGTGTTCTGTGCTATGCCTGCAGTTTATCAAGATGGGGCAACAATGTCAGAGCTGCCTTCATCCTCGAGTCGAGCTCATGAGGACTTATATACAAACTATGTGGATGAAAGGTTCGTACCTACTTAACTCAAGGCAAACTGTGTGCTCATGCCTAGCAGCCACATGGAAGCCTTTGCACGCGCGCTCAATGCAGAGTATTTCGTAGACACCGACTTGTTGGATACCCCAAATCACTCGCCCAGCACTCTCAGTCTTGCCGGTGGTCAACAACACCAGCAACATAATTCGAACTCCTTTCTTTCACAACAGGGATATGCTAATGGAAGCAGGACGCCTCGCATACGGAAGGTGTCTGCACTATCTGATTTCGCGCCCGTGAACCTTCGAGTGCGGAAACGACGGAAAGGCACGAAGCATCAGTATCATGTGCATGAAAGGAGACAGGAGTGGTTGTTCGTGCTTGTCCGATGGCCGCTATTGGTGCGCACATCCTCCATATATACCTCTAATTCCCTTTAGGACTGACTTGTTGCGTTTAGATACTTATATTCTTATTTATTTTCTTCGAGTTTGGCATGTACGTGGCGGTTCGGCAGTTCGTGAACGCGAAGGAATGGTTCACAGCGTGTACGTGTCTTCCTCGCAACCACACACATACCCACACACACATTTAAATAAATGACTGATTGACGTATGTAACAGGGCGTGGCAGGAAGGGTCAACTACGCAAGAAGCTCCGTGCCGCATCGACATATGAGGAATGGAAGGAAGCTGCTCTGGAATTGGATGAATATCTTGGATTTGATGAATGGAAGCGGATAGATGAAGATCCGTTTTATGACTGGCGACTCGTTCGCAAGGTGCTCAGGTCTCTTCGGAATCTGAGAAGAGCCGATGATGCGCGAGGTGTACTTGGTGTATTGGAAACTTGCTTACGGACGAACTTTGCTGGTGTAGAGAGCGCGCGGTGAGCTGCCTCAAGACTTGGAAACAAACATATGAAGCTAAATATTCTATCTGTAGAGTTTATAGCGAGGTACGTCTTGGACTGCACATATGCGATATGTTTGACTCAATGCGCACTTGGGTAGACTTTCTATGGGACGAAGGACCTGATAGAAGGTGAGAGCAATTTATGGCTGGAGTCAGCATTCATCAGATACTCAGTGGGCTGGCACAGCCTACATCATGGAGGTGGAGAAGGCTTTGGCCTCCATTCGAGAATCTTCAGTTCTGTCAATTGAAGAGAAGCGCCGCTTCTTTAAGAGTGCGAACATGAACCTCGGCATTTCTGCGCTTTGCCTATCAGGCGGTGCAACCTTTGGATACTGTAAGCTAACTATTCATCGCATGCATGTATTCTTGGCTCAGTGACGTTGTGCTAGATCACTTTGGAGTTATCAAGGCCTTTGTAGATGCTGACCTTCTTCCACGAGTAATCACTGGGACCTCGGCGGGTGGATTGGTCGCTGCACTAGCCGCCACACGGACAGACGCCGAGTTAAAGGCATTGCTGGTACCCGAATTGGCTCACAGGATCACGGCATGCGAAGAGCCTTTCCCTCAATGGTTCAAGAGGTTCTGGAGAACTGGTGCAAGGTTTGATAGCGTTGATTGGGCGAGAAAAGTAAGTTGGTTGAACGAATTAGATTAGGTAATCTGATTATGAAGAGTATTGGTAGGCATGTTTTTTTACAAGAGGCTCCCTTACGTTCCGCGAGGCATACCAGAGGACAGGTCGTATCTTGAATATATCCGTCATTCCTGCCGATCGACATAGCCCAACGAAGCTTTTGAACTACCTCACTGCTCCTGATACGGTCATCTGGACCGCCCTCATTGTGAGTTTAGCAGAACAATATATATCAAGAGGTGATAGACTAACGCGACCTTATTGATATAAGGCTTCTGCGGCAGTTCCTGGCATCTTGAACCCCGTTGTACTCATGCAAAAGACGAAGGACGGAAATCTGGTTCCTTGGGACTGGGGCTCGAAATTCAAGGATGGTTCGCTGAGGTCCGATATCCCACTTCAGTTGCTTAATCATTACTTCAATGGTATTTGGTTTCTTTTCGAGCGTCTTCTACGTTCACCCGGCTAACATTCTGTCTGATAGTCACCCATCCCGTCGTGTCTCAAGTGAACCCCCACATCCATCTATTTTTCTTTGCTCCTCGAGGATCAGCTGGGAAACCGGTCGCTCATAGGAAGGGTAAAGGCAAAGGCATGTGGTCTCTCCTTAACAATGCCTACCGTTGACTCAGACAATGTCCACAGGTTGGAGAGGAAACTTCCTACTCTCAGCCGCGGAGCAGTGGTTGAAGCTCGAACTTACGAAGAACTTCAAAGTCATTCGTGATCTGGACCTACTCCCTCAGCTTCTGGGTCAAGATTGGTCGAGCGTTTTCCTGCAGAGGTTTGATGGTACCGTTACGTGAGTTGCCTTATCACATAGATGAAGGAGTACCTCTGACAGGTAGTATAGAATTTGGCCAACGACGCGCATCAAGGTAAAGTTTTCTGCAATTAGATAAATCTTAGTACTGGTACTAATACTATGAACAGGATTGGATCAACATTCTCAGCGATCCATCGAGAACTGAATTGGAAAGAATGCTGAGAGTAGGACAGGCTGTGACTTGGCCAAAGGCATGCTCTCGTTTTTTCTAAGTCTCCGTATACTGAACAATCTCGTAGTTGCATATGATCGAAAACCGGCTACGTCTTGAGCGTGAAGTTCTCAAAGGCCGTCGAGCAGTGCGGAGGGCAATACTACCTCGCGAGCCTGTACCTCCGATGGACGTGGATCCGGGGAATGCGCCCGACGTCAGTATGGGTGGAGCGTTAACTCCCGACAATGAACACGGAGAGGCTACTTGGCCGATGGACACAGATACAGATACGCCTCCGTTCAGGTCTGACGATAAGAATGGGAAATTGCGTTTGTGGCCTCGAACGCAAGACCAGCAGCCGTCGGGGACATCGACACCTACAGAGTTAAAAGACAGTCAAGATCCGTTGAAATCAGCTGCGAGGAGAAGAAAATGGACGTCGCAGCTGCTTCAGAGCGCGGAACGAGATGCTGGAACGGATGGTGCGAAGAGAGATTATGGACTTGGAGATCCCGATCCTGAACCTGAGGAGTACCCTGCGGTCAACACTTCAGCACCAGAACGTCCGGGATTCATGCACTTTGCAAATCTCCCCTCAGGAGTCTTGCGTTCACTACGCGAACACTCTTTCAGGAGATTGTCTTCTCCGTTTAAATCTCCCCACGGGAAAGGAAAAGAAACACCTTCCGACCAACAGGAACAACAGCAACATGAGCCGACGGACTTGGCGTGGAGCAGTGACAGCTCAGAGTTGACAGACGAACTTGACCTTCCTGAAAGCGACTTTCGCGACGAGAATGTTTATCTGCCTCGTAGTCCCGTCATGTCGTCCAGTAGAGAGCTGTGAGTCTTCTATTCTTCCAAACTACTAATGTACATGATTGATTACATGGCTGCATAAACAGGTCGCCGGATCTTCAGAGCTAATGCCTATTGCTATTCTTCCTTCCTTTCTCGCTCATTGTAAAAATACATCACTCATCCATACCTTGTTCTTACTTAATGTGCTGCACATCTTGTGTCGGAGATATACGACTTGCTCGAATATAATGCAACAGTGATGGTCTTGTTACGTGTGTGTGAAGGCAATTAAGAGCAGGCTTTCAGAAGATGGTCCATCTTCTGCGACGCACTTGCAGCATAACCACCCTATAAAAAATTAATCCAAATTCATACAGGCGTACTTAGTAAATCCTCCAATGCGAAGAAGCGAATTGAAAGGACGTACACCCCCGAAGAGTAACGCATGGTTGAGATAATGGAAGAGCTCGTACAAGTCCACACGAAGGTCATATTGGTTGACGGGTTCTGTCTTTGGGTGGAGTTCGTGGTACTTGTTGAAGAAAGCAGAGCCGAAACCGCCGAAGATACGAGCAATAGCAAGACTGGATAATAATAATAGGAAGTAAATGTAATAAGCCGATAGACACACGGTAATCAGAAGTGCGTCGGACGTACTCTGCTTCGTTGTGCCCGTAGAAAGAAGAGGGATCATATACGACAGGCTCGCCTGTAGATGAATCTACTCCTGTGTTTCCACTCTAAGGTCTCATGTCAGCTGTATTCGAGTACCTTGCTTCAAACATAAGTGCTAACCCAGAGATCACCGTGAAGCAGGACTGGCTCAACCTTTAGAGGACGAAGCAGGTGAGGAATGACGCTAAAAAGTTCAATCAATGTAAATGCACATCCGGATAATAATGGGAATGCGATAGAGGACAAAGCACGTACACCTCTCGCACTCTACGTATCTTCGGACAGAGAGAATTGTAGTCTCCCTGCTCCTGTAGACCTTTCTGCAAACCACCGATTAGGGCATCATAGCATTCCTCCCAGGTCTCACAATTATCGAATAGGGAGAGTATACAGCCTCAGAACATGTTCTTCTGCAATATTGAGCTGGCGTTACGCACTTCATACCACCCATTCTCCAACCTCGTCGCCCCACAGAAAGTCGGCACATCGAAGCCGAAACCTTTCTCGCTCTTATACCTATGCAACTCCGTAGCAAGCCTCGTCGCAAGTCTCGTCAGTGTCTTCGAATCATGTCTTCTAATATCAAGGTAATCCGAAATCATATACGGAGTCCCATCATCGTCCACTCCAGACTGAAACACTTTAGGGGCTAAGCCTGGAGCGGCGCGGTATATGTGTTTGAGTGACTCTACTTCGCCAATATATTGTTCTCGTTCCGAGCGTCGCCCGCATTTCGCGTAATACTTCTTTCCAGAGGAGGTGGAAGTGACGACGGGGAGGTTGAAAATAAGTTTTGCTCCTGGCTCTATTTCTGAGAGCTTCTGGCTCAGGATTCGGGCAACCATTATGAAGCTGGTGCGGTGCAAGTTGTATGTACTCAATATGCGCATCACTGAACTGAACATGATCGTCGATCACGTCGATCTTATTACGTCCCAGATTTGGGGTGAACCAGATTCGGCAACTTCGGACTCATAGAGGCTCTGTATTACCAGCAAGATCCATGCATAGCTCTTCCTCTCTTGACCACACCACGACAACATTTCAATGACGACTACTGAAACTACTTGGGATGCTCACTCACAACAGCGAGAAGAGATGCTTCGTGCAGCTGAGCATCGCGTTCAGGAGCACCCAGCGCCTAACATCCGACAATTACAGCATATACACGACCTGAAGCAGCAGTTCCGGCGCTTAATCGAGCCGGGCATTATGCGTCCCAACAACAGTGAAAATGCATTATTGGCTTTGAATGTGCGCTGTCTATGCGTATCATTTTACCCCTGACAGAAGTGCAAAGCCGTCTGATTGTGAATTCCAGACACTAGAGACACTCTCATCTAACCTCCTCCGGGAACCCGAGAACGAGAAGTTCCAGAGATTCAAGCCTACTAATAATGCTATCAAGAAACGACTGGTAGATGTCAAGGGTGCTTTAGAGTATGCTGTAGCCGTGCGTGATACTTCTCGCTTGCCCCGAATGTGCGTCTTATTGGACCGTATTCTAGATGGGTTTTCATCACAAAGTCAGTGCCCGGTAGCGTATATGGTCTCAGGCCTCAGTTTGTTTACCCATCCCCAATAACTACCCGAAGGTTGAAAATTTCCAACCCTTATACGTATTCAACGATCGTCATCTCGAAGAATTGCGAATCGGGAACGAAATCCTCAAAGAGACCTTGACTCGGGAAGCCGAGAAGGCCGCGCGGGCTTCGCATTCCAGGCTGCCTTCTGTTAAGGAGCAGCAGGAAATTGCTAGACAACGAGTCAGTTTTCGATTTCAGAATTCATCTCATAGAGGGACCTTTCTGACCTCTCTCCTCCTCGCCTTTCTCAAATCTGTGAAGATCCAGCTCCAGTTTCATGAAGATCGGTTAGAGAAACAGGAGCGGGACAAACGAGAAGCGGAGCTTCGAGCTGCGCGCGAAGCGGCGGGGGAGATTATACCTCCAACGCCGACCACGGCTAGCACTTCGCGCATACCGACTGGAGGCATGACACTGAGCGGGCATGTTGAGTCTACTGCTGAAGGTCCGACGCGGAG
The DNA here is from genome assembly GCA_009806525.1 of Sanghuangporus sanghuang. Lineage (NCBI taxonomy): Eukaryota > Fungi > Basidiomycota > Agaricomycetes > Hymenochaetales > Hymenochaetaceae > Sanghuangporus > Sanghuangporus sanghuang. The sequence continues at coordinate 2,360,499 of VVIT01000003.1, forward strand.
GGTACCTTATGAGAATGACGATGAGGACGAGTAATCTCAACATTGGTGTACTTCTTGCTGTATCAAAAGATACGTTTCCTGGGTGCTTCACAATTGTCACGAAACCTGATTTGTGATAACTTTCTATTGCATTGATGTAAACTCTATAAGACTTGTGCATATCATAACGAAGTCAAAGCATATCGAATTCCGAAAGAGAAAGCGAGAATTAACAATCGAAATTTACAAATAGCACAAGCAAGAAAGCGAAATATAATCTCGTACAAATGAAAAGTACATCATTCATGATCCGAAAATCCAAAGCAAACACTCGACAAATCACCAAGACTACAGCCGTCACCGGAAGGGAAACTTGGTTCGATCAAGTTTCGATACTGGTCTGTCCATTTTACCTGTTGATGCTGCGGCTCCGAGAACGCGGTTGGAGCTCGGAAGGGATGGCAGGGGAGGCATGGGGAATTCGGAAAGGTCTTTCATTGAGACTTGTGAAGGATTGTCTACTTGCGATATAGGCTTCGAGGCTGCATGAATATGTATTAGGACGTGATTTATGACGAAGAATGGAAGTAACGAACCAGGGGAACCCCAGTGCCTAGCCTTCTCGAGCACGATACTATCCCTAGCAGGCCTTCGCTCGCTACCGGCGATACGACTAGTTCCGCTGCGCAGATGACTTGCATTTCCTCCATAGCTTCCGGCAACGGTGCTCTCCTCTCGAACAGATGACAAATGTCTTAAAGACTGAGAGCGCGATATTCCGGATGAGGAAGACATCGTTGCTTGACCAAGGGACATGGACCTCCGTATCTCTGAAGGACGTATGGGGATATGCGACAGTCTCGCGGCACCTGTACTTGGAGTTCTGCGTATACGTGCCCTTTCCTCTCCTGGAATATCTTGCGGTACGTCTGCTGCTTTGTGCATTCGCGGAATAGCCACCGACTCCTTTCTCGACTCTAGCAGTGTCACTTTTTCAATATTCGGAGGAAAGACAAGTTCGACGAGATCCTTATGCGTTCGCCTCGGTCGTCGACGGGTGTCATGAGAAGAGATTGAAATGCGAGGTACTACACGCGCTTGCACTGTCGGCGCAGGCTTGCTACTGTGTGACAGCGCGAGATCAACGAGTTCTTGGTGCGTCTTGCGTGGACGTCTCCTAGGCGAAACAGACACGACCTGTATCGACGGATAAAGCTCAAAGTGGGGGTATACGGCGGCATCTGTGGAAACGAATCAGGCCAATCCTCTACCCGAAGTTTGGAAATTTACAAATGTCAAAAGCCGGATATTTGGCTTCTAGCTTCGTTGACAACGTACTCGCTAAGGGCGTCGGGTCAGAGACGTGACCTGATCTGTAGATATCGAAGTGGGGATAGACCGGAGTATCTACAGCACAAGCAGGGTAAGAATCAAGTCGGAAGTCCGCAATATGCAAGCATACTGGTAGTACTTACAGATATCCATTACCGGATACTTCGCATCTAATTCAACTCGACAAGGTTCACGCCAGTATTCAGGAGTAGAAGCTACACCGGATCGATAGATGTCAAAGTAAGGGTAGACCGCGGGATCTAAAGCACGCGGTCAGTGATAAAAATGACTGGAGAGTGAACATGACACTTACAGATAACCATTGAGGGATACTTTGTACCTAACTCAACACGGCAGGATTCGCACCAATTCTCAGGGGTAGAAGCTACACCGGAGCGGTAAATGTCGAAGTATGGATATACCGCTGGATCTGAAAGAGCTTAAGAACCCTGGTCAAATAGCTGGAAAGTAATGAATCTTACAGATATCAAATTTCGGATACGTAGCGCCTGATAGCTCTACCTTTAGCAGGTCATATAAATTCTTTTGCGCCTTGTCGACGTGACCAGGGTAGATCTCAAAGTCCGGATAGATAGCCGGGTCTTTCAGTAGGAAAGAATATTAGTTGAAATTAACAAAAGAAAATATAATTACTTACAGATACTGAAATTTGGATACTTCGCACCGAGTTTGACATCGACCTCCTTAATCGAACCGTGTACAACAGGTCCTTCGGGGTACAGATCGAAGTGCGGGTAGCAGGCCGGATCTAGATAACACAGGTCAGAAAGATTCAAACACGTTTCTCTTCAAAGAACTCACAGATGTCAAACCGAGGGTACACTACCGGCAGAGAAACGTTCACCGGTTGAGTAACGTCTTCAACTTGCTGATAAGGCCATACGTGCCGCCAAGGTGAGGTCTTCTGCGACCTTACGATATCGGATTTCGGGACACTTTGCTTCTGAGGGGATGGTCTTTCGCTTCTAGTTTTCGCTACGGGAACGATTTTGACGACAGCGGTGCTTTTAGAGCTGTAAGACGCAGGGTACAATTCAAAGTTCGGGTAAACGGCAGGGTCTAAAAACCATAATAAATAAACTGTCAACTTTGCAATTATGAAATTAAAACTTACAAAGGTTGAAAGATGGATACACTGCCTCCAATCGGACATTCACCGGGAGATTGACATCCTCGACTTGCTGATACGGCCATACGTGCTTCCAAGGGGATGCCTTTCGATTCTGCAGAGTACCAGAGTTGGAAGGCAAAGCACGCTTTTGAGGGGCTGGTCTATCTCCACTGGTTTTCACCACGAGCGATGCAGGATACAAGTCAAAGTACGGATACACTGGCGGATCTAGAACAATGTCAGAAATTGATAGAATGTCTTAAAAAGGACTAAAGACATACAGGGACGAAGGCATGGATATGCCGGTTCCAAGCGAACTGAAATGCCTTCTTGGGGGTTTCGCTGAGGTTCTACGATATGCCCAGGATAGATCTCAAAGGCCGGGTATACAGTGGGATCTGAAACGTGTCTGGTCGGCAAAAGTATTATAAGATGGAGTTGGATGGCTCACAGATACTAAACGTCGGATATCTGGGTTCAAGATGAATGTCAATCTCTCGAGTAGAGCCGACCGCAACCAATTTCACAGGGTAGAGATCAAAGTGAGGATAGACCATTGGATCTGGTTTCAAACGTGAATAACACCGGAATACCCTCGAGGCTTGATGGGACTCACAAAGATCGAACGAAGGGTAGACCGACGGCAGCCGAACTTCAATTGGCAAAGTGACATCCTCGACCTTTTGATAGGGCCAGACACGATTCAAAGGCGTTGCTGTGCGCTTTACGGTTACACCTGTATGAGCATGCAGATCCCATTGACGGCTGGGTTGCCCAGCAGTCTTGACAGGTACCGCAACCGTGGGATACAAATCGAAGTGAGGGTAGACAGCAGGGTCTGTAAATGTATAATTCAGAAACCAATCATTCCCATAATAGAACTTCGAACTTACAAAGAGAGATGTAAGGATACGCTGGTTGTATGCGTACTGAAATCGGTTCTCGCGCATCCGAGCCGGAGGATTCAATGTAGGGCCAGACGAATTTCCACGGACGTGAATTTGGAATTGCATCAACACTCGTGAGAGCCATCAAATGCGGTTCTTTGTCGCCCGCACTAACCGATCGCAGATTGCGTCTTGTCTTCAGCAATACCCTCTCTTCATCATGATCATCAAAGAACATGCTTCCAACACCAGGCGTGGGTAAGTGGAAAGGCGTCACAGGGCTTCTCGGCCATTCCAATGGTGCACCCCAGCTTGTTGCCGTGCTTGGAGTTACGGGTCTGCTTCCAAGCTGACGCATTGCGAGATCGACAGAAGGAGCACGAGAGTACGGAGCTGGGCTTCCGGGCCACTCGGAAGGTGGACCCCAGCTTGTTGCAGTAGTTGGCGTAATCGGCCTACTTCCCAATCCACGCATAGCAATGTCAACTGAAGAGGCTCGTATTTCCGACACAGGGCTGCCAGGCCACTCAGAGGGTGGGCCCCAGCTCGTCGCGGTAGTCGGTGTCGGTGGGACATCCTCAAATTGACGCGCAGCAATATCCGGAGAAGGTAAGCGGTCGACCAAACTCAATACAGATGAGAATGGATCGTAATCCGGAGGACCAAAAGAAGTGCAAGTCGTCGGCGTAAGGCATACGGAACCTTCCAGACGTGCATCGAGGTGCACAGACGGTGGTCGAGATATTTCTGCGTAAGGTGGGATAGGGTCGAGGTAGTCTGCGGAGAGCGGTCCTGCAGAGGAGATGCTCCATGTGAAGTCATCCAGATTAAGAGGCTCGTTCGCTGCAACAACATCAGACTCAACTAAAGGTTGGTTATTCGGCATATTTGCCGGGTCGAGCGAAACTTGTCCAGTAGATGCGACAAGAGGTGACTTAGCAAATGTCGAAGACGCGCGCCAGTTTTCAACCTTCTTCTCGACATCGGAGCGTCGCTGAGTCGCTGTTCGAGGTTCATCACTTTCCACAGCGATAGTTACAGGGACTGGTATTGAAGTCGGCGTTTGCGCGACGGGAGAGAGCACAAGACGCGGCTGCTCGGCATCTGTCGGAGACAAAGCGATCCGAGAGGCGGGTCGAGGCATGGCCAGAGGCTTGACAGATGAAACATCTATGCGGTCTAGAAGGGATAGCTTCCTCGGGACGTGCCTTACCACAGGAGTTTTCCGTTGGATAGTTACAGACACATCGTCTCCCGCCCCAAAAGACTCCTCTGTATGTTCGAAGCTCGTCGCCCGGCTATCCTCGCGCCGGTGGTTGGTATTAGCAGCGAGGGAAGCAGGGACCGAGGCAGAGACAACAGAGCCCATGCCCATGTCTACAGAGTTTCGGACCGAACTTAACCACATGTCAAACCATCGTGCTTTTCGCAGGTCAAGGTCAAATTCGATACGTCCTGCGATAGGGAGGCCTCCCATTGTGTGTAGCGACTGTCGCTCGTCGAATGCGGAGCCCCAGAGGATCGACCATGATTCATCTGAGATACGAGGTGCGAACTGAACGCCTCCTTCCGACATTTGAAGGTAGATACAGATGCCCGTAGTACTCGGGAAAACGAACTCGCGGGCGATCGCAGTCAGTTGGCCAGATAGCTGCATATTTATATGAGAGGCGGAACCAAGGCGAAGTGAGAGCGTAAATGAAAAGGAGTGAATCAGCACGATAACTGCATCCGAGAAAGATTACGCATTAGGAATTTGAGAAGAAAACTTACACTTGGCAGAAGGGGCAGTAGCACGCCTTGGGGTGTATGCAGCGACGCATTCAGAAACGTGCCGTTCCCGTGTTCACGGGCGACCGTATGCGGAGGAACAACCATTACGAGCCAGCGTGTCGCCGAGCGAGGCGCTGCGCGCAGATCATTCCGCAGAGATCCCGGGTGCAGATACGAAAGATTCGAAGGTCGGCGAAATCGTCCATTCATATTTGGCGTCGACGCCTGCGTTTGCGATTCTAATCCAGCTGTCGAATGATGATACATTTCTGGCGTGTCGACCCTTGTGAAAGATGAGGATGCGCCAATGTCAGTATAGGCGTGTAAATCTCGAGAGACGATGCTCATTGGTGGTAACGGTACCGAATCGGCCGTGATTTCTGTCTCTGGCGGACTGGGTGGATGGAGATTGACTGGGCGAGGTATATCGAAAGGCGAAGGCTTGTGGAATGGGGGTCGGGTGAAACGGGACATGGCGGAGGTGCGAAGCGGTTTTGTAGCTTAAGCGAATAGATCTAATTCTGGTTCGAGATATGCTGACAGAAAGTTGATACAGCCCAAAATAACGAGCGTAATTTTCGTCAGATACTGGAACGTTGGCTGCTCTCCAGGAGACAAGATGCGTTGCGATCGTAGAGCAGGGACTTTTAAGACAGAGAGACAGAATAAAAAGGGATAAAAAGGACAGGAAACCAGACAAGCTTGAGAGACTTGAGAGCTATAAGGGTCCCAACGGTGAGAACGAACAAAATGAGCGCGAATCTGAGGTCTGTGATTTGATCACGTCCGTGGAGGAGGATATCCTGGACTGGAAAGCCCTGGTAACGCGCCGTGTCCCTGACTTAGTCAACTGTGTGCGAAGAAGGGCCAGCCTTGAGACAGATACGAACGAGAGCCAAGGAACGAAGAGAAAGGAAAGACCGAAAGAGAACGAAAGGCGGTCCTCACTGGAGAGAGTACAGCTCAGCTCACAGAGGAACCGGCAACCAAGGATCCGACTATCATATACCATGTCCATTCGCATCACCCAGGCAACCGGCCAACACTCGGTCGACAGCCGGTCTCGCAATTGCGACGGCGGCAAACATTTGGCGTTTTGATTGCTGATACGTTTGAAAATACCGTATATCTTTCATAAGATAATATCAGATAAAGACATCCATCATTGCCATCAGTCAGTGACCACTGATCACGAAAGCTTAGAGTTCTAATATTACGTAACCATTCTCTTCGTGGTGGTTATTTCATGCTTACCTACTTCGTTGACAGTAATACCAAGTAGTGTTGATTTGTCATGACGACAATGCCTCCCCTTCTGAAACATCTGTTTGCGCTGATCACAAACGTTAACAATGTTGTCAACCATCAATTCACGGAAGAGCATCAAAACTAAAGAATCCATTGAAGTGAGTCTCTTCTATAATGTTTCGTCGTATTTTAAACTCTAGTGTTTAGAAACGAAGGGAAAACGGCGAGATTTCATGTGCAGAATGTCGGCGGTGAGCTTATCTATTCACCTTTGTGACTAGCCAAGCCACTCACGGGCCGTATAGACAAAAACTCAAATGCGATAAAGCAGTACGTACTGGTCAACGGCTAGACTTACCAGTGTCTGCATAACAAAACAAAAATTGACTACAGGTGCCTTGCGGAACATGCAGACGTAAGGGATGCGAATCTATTTGTCCGAACGGTGTGTTATTTTCAGAATGCCTTAAAATCTCGTTCTAATAAAAGAACATCTAGGGACATTGGCGCCTGTTCATGTCCCCCGACTTGCCTCGGGAGACACAGATCTGCGAATGCATAAGCTACTTCAAATGTCCAAGCGAGTCCGTCAACTTGAAGACGCTCTTCAGATAGCTCATTGTTCCGTGCCCGGAGCAACGACGCATCCATTGCTTTCCGATGAGCTGTTAAAAGTGAAGAACGTCATTAATTCACCGCCTTCCGTGAAGAATGAGAGCGATGCTTCCGATGAGGAGACAATAGACATGGTTGGGACTTTGGTAAACATGGGACGCGGAGTAGAGTCATATCTGGGAGCGAACGTAGGTATCTTTTCTATTGTAAGCTTGAACTTCACTCACATTTCATGGTAGGAATTTGTCATTGTAAGCTTCTAGTAATAATAATAGCGAAAGAGTTTCGGTCTGACCGACGACAGGAACATCTCGGTTCGGCTGAAGCCATGCGCGTCAGAGTCAATCCAGCGCAGGCATCTCTCGCATGCCCACCTCCAGCAACTTTTCCCTTTATGCCTTCTTTTCTTACAGCAGAGGAGATACAGGCTCAGATTATAGATAAACTTCCCTCGTACGAGCGAGGGTCTGCCCTTATTGAAGCATACCTCGAGAACATTTCTTGGCTCGTGAGAATGGTCGATCGAGAGCAACTCACGGAAGAACTCATGCCTCAGATCTATCGCAGGAAACGTCCAGGCCTCGGCAGCGCTTCTCACGAGACTCGCCGCACGCATCCTCACGTACTTGCTTTATTATTAGCAGTTTTCGCTACTGGAGCAGTTGCAGATTTGACACTGCCTCCGTGGAATGAGGAAGCGGATTTATATTATCATTTATCTTGGACGGCTATGGGCCTCGAGTCGTTATTCAATGGTACCAATCTGTATACGATACAGGCATTGGCAGTTCTCGGAGGTTATGATATATTCTCTTGTCGAAGAACTTCTCTCGAGAACAGTTGGAAAATCATTAGCTTTTGCTTGTCGCTTGCTGCTAGTGTAAGTAAGTATGTCTCTACAAAGCATGTACTCATACTCGTCTGTTCTTTAGATTGGCTTGCGTTAGTAAATCAGAACCAATTTCCTTGCACTGATTCTCTGACGTGTTTGCTCTCGGGAATAGACCGAGATCCGACTCATTTTGATCTTTCTGCAAAGCAGGTACAGCGCAGAAGGAGGCTGCTATGGGAGCTTCATTCTATGGACGTATGGAAAGTAGGTCAAGTCTAATGGCTTATTGATTGCAGAGACTAACTTCGAGTTGAGAGTGTTGGGACAGGCAGACCTATGGCATTGTATCCCTCTGTCGTTGATTGTGAACTTCCCGAGGATACGGAGGCTACGGTCGCTAAAGACGGCACCAAGTTGCCAAGCTGTATGCATTCTAATCATTTATATGCGCTGTCATCTAACTTTTAGGACGCATCGAACAGTTTGGAGTATCCGCTACACATACTCAAAAGAAATCATGGCGGACATAGTTGATAAATTCACCTCAGCTCGACCGTTGAAGTATTCCGAGATCCTGAAATTGGATCAGAACATCCGTGGTTTTGATTTAAACATTTTCTCACCAGCAAATGACCGGAATGAAGATCCAGGACACGTAGGGCACCTGTTGATGCTTCTAATAAAGGACGCAAGTGAGCCGGTTTCTTGATCATGCTTAGATGCATGGAGTGACTATCCGGTCCAGGTTTGCTTCTGTTGCACCGTAATTTCTTCGTGCGTGCGTTGATTGAGAACCCGTCGGATCCAACACGAAGTCGTTTCGCTCCCTCTTTCTTGTCCACGTACCGTACTGCATCAACGATATTACGCACTGTAGGAGCTCTTGTGAATGATCGACCCAACATAATCGCCAGAGTCTGGCCATTCTGGGCTCACGCACTTTCTGCAAGCGTAATGCTCGGCTCGGTCGCTGCTTGTGGGACATCGTCCCTTGCACCCCAGGCATTTGAAGAGTTCAATAATTCCATTGAAATGCTTGGAAAAATGCAGATTCATCCGCTTATTAGAGAGCTGATGGTACGCCTAGCTTTGCCATCCCTGAAATTTGGGAAATTGATGTTCCTTAGCCTACCGTGTTGCAATTACGTGATCGAGCATACGAAGTCCTCGTTCGACACAACATTAGTGTACCATATCCTCAACCCCCGGGTCCAGACGTGCCTACAACAGGACGCGCAACTGGACATAGTATGGTCATAGATGCGGGAGGGATACCTCAAAACAACGATGACAGCCTCTTTCGCGATGCACAGGGGATGACATCCGCATTTCTTGATGGAAAAATCAGCCAAATGATGACTCCTTCCTCTTCGACGACGCCATCGTCTGGGTTGCGGTCGGGGGCGACATCCTCTCATCAATTCCAGGAGACGTCGAGGAGCAGCTCGAGTTCCAGTTTACTCAATCTCAATCGGGAGGGTCCAGTTGGCAGTGACTTACTTCATCAGTCTGCATTCGTGCCATCTCCACGTGGTGCCGCGCCCAGTTACCAGGAACTCTTACGTACATCCGGGAGCTTGCAAGGTAATTCTGGAGATGTGGGAGCTGATTCCATTCATCAAAGCGCATTTCACCCATCACCAATGATGCAAGCCAATGCGAGTCAAAACGAAGTACCACAGTCCTTAACGCGCTTGGCCAACCACCATGCTGGGGGACAAAACTCTGGTGTTTCTCAACCCTCGGGCCCGAGCTCACACTCTTCGAGTGAAAACGAAGAAAACAATAACTTTCACGCACCATCCAATGCTGGTTTAGGGGCCTTCATGTCTGGTCAAGGAAGCAGCGAGCAGACGCAAATGCAACTGGACCCCTCGCTCAGCTTTGATTCATTATCGAATCTTCCGCTGGAATCGTTCTTTAACACAGACTTTGACATTAGCTATGACATGCGCGCGACTGCAGGACTCGGAGATGAGAGTGTTCTATCGCATATTTCGGAGGAATTGGCTGCCTGCCGCACTATTTTGACGGATTCGCGATTTTTCGGGTTCGGGTCAGGTACAGCGGGAACTCCTACACAACCTTGATGGTTCTTGTCGTATCTGTATGATATCTCTTTTTTACGTTTGTTTCGTTGTCCTACTACAATCAGCCCCGGCATTATGCATTTTAATGAACGGGCACAAAAGCCAGCAATATGACTATTTACATATGTAATACACTGTTTATAACTAGAGCTGATAGATCAAATCTTCAATACTATTGTTTCTTTTTCTTTTTTCTTTTTTTTTTTTGTGATCCGGAACCCGAAGATCCTCTCTTCACAGAGAATTGCTTTTCCAATTATCGAATTGTGGCGAGCTGAGAGCAAGTGCCTCCTGAATGGAGTCAATTCAATGAATCAATCGCCCCATTTTGGATATTAAATTACGTAATAATGTGACGCGTCTTCTCCGCAGGCGGCAGGGATGGGAACCCTCAAGTAGGAAGCGTTGCGCTCCTCTTGTCCCCTTTCAACCACCACCAACGATGCTCCTTTCAGCGCTCACTTCCCTCCTTCTCCTCCCTCTTGCCACCCAGGCTGGTGTGCACAAGATCAAGCTGCACAAGATCAAGCATGAAAATGTGAATCCGGCGCTTGAGACGGCCTATCTGTCAGAGAAGTATGGCGGCCAGGCGCAGTTGCCTATGTTGGGTGCAGGCGGCATGGGGCGTCAAATCAGAGTGAGCAGACCCTCGATCAATGAGGAGGGCGAGGACCTCTTTTGGACGCAAGAAATGATCAATGGTGGACACAATGTTCCGCTCAGCAGTACGTCGTCATGGTAGTTCGACTTTCGGTTTTCGTTTCTTGACGGTTATATCCCCCTGCACCTAGACTTTATGAACGCTCAGTACTTCACGACTGTCAGTCTTGGCACTCCTCCACAAGAATTCAAAGTTATTTTGGATACGGGAAGTTCGAATCTTTGGGTACCTAGTACTTCGTGCACGTCGATCGCGTGCTTCCTTCACGCGAAGTACGACTCTTCTTCTTCTTCGACTTACAAGAAGAACGGCACGACGTTCAAGATCGAATATGGCTCTGGCTCGATGGAGGGCTTCGTCTCGAATGATGCACTCACCATCGGTGACCTGACGATTCAGGGTCAGGACTTTGCTGAGGCCACTAAGGAACCTGGACTTGCGTTCGCTTTCGGAAAGTAAGCGTTTACTCTTTGCTTTTTGCATTAGGATAGGAATTAGCTAACGTTGTTCGAACGTAGGTTTGATGGTATCCTTGGGCTCGCTTATGACACCATTTCGGTCAACCATATTACGCCACCTTTCTACAGCATGATCAACCAGGGCTTGCTGGATGCCCCGGTCTTCTCTTTCCGCCTCGGTGCTTCTGAGGACGATGGCGGTGAGGCTATGTTCGGAGGCATTGACGACTCGGCATACACCGGCAAGATCAGCTATGTCCCTATCCGCCGCAAGGCTTACTGGGAGGTTGAACTTGAGAAGGTCTCTTTCGGCGACGATGAGCTTGAGCTTGACAACACGGGCGCTGCTATTGACACCGGCACGTCCCTCATTGCCCTCCCGACTGACGTTGCAGATATGTTGAACGCTCAGTAAGTTGTCTTGCCTTATTTGAGTTTGTCCACGACATGCGCTGATCGCGTGTCATTTTTTAGAATCGGTGCTGAGAAGTCCTGGAATGGCCAGTACACGGTCGACTGCAGCAAAGTTCCCAACCTTCCGGATTTCACATTCTACTTCAATGGTCAGCCATATCCTCTCAAAGGTAGCGATTACATCCTCGAAGTGCAGGGCACCTGCATCAGCTCGTTCACTGGTATGGACATTAATCTGCCTGGTGGTGCTCTCTGGATCGTTGGTAAGTGGTTAATGGTCAGTTTTGGAAAGAAATTATAGCTCATATTCTTTTCTAGGTGATGTGTTCCTCCGCCGGTACTTCACTGTCTATGATCTCGGCAGGGATGCTGTCGGATTTGCCAAGTCTGTCTAAATATGGAGACATAACGCTTTCTGTTCATTCTGAGTATGCTCGTCCTTCCGGATCTAAGAAATTGTTTTCTGCGATGTCTGACATTTACACCGGATTTGTGCGTTTTGACAAGTGTATCATACTCTTAATGATTTTCATGCTTTTTTGAATGCTGAAACGGCATAGTAAAGCACATGTTTCTGAGCATACCAAACAGAGCATCGCATCAATGTGAATGTCGATCCGGAAGGTGCCTGCGTTATACCTTCTCACTGACAACCATATGTGTCTACGTGTCTCCGAGCTGCTGTCCTTCTCGAGATCAACTTACATGATGAATCAGTCACTCTCAGACCAGTTCGCTAGCGCTTCTTTGATGAGTTTGATACTGAACTTTAGCTGACATGTTCACACGTCGACGTCCTGAAAGAGTTAATATTAATATTCATGACTATATAAGCTTCCGTGCAGTCGAGAAATTACTGTCACATCCTTCTGCGCCCTTCGTCCACGCTCGAGGCCTCGCATATTTGAAAAGGTTTTGGTACTATCATGGCCTCGGAGGAGGCAGGTAGAGTGCTTACTCTGCGCGATGCGCTCACCGTGAATGTTCTGGGGGCACTCGTGAGTCGTCTGAGCGATTCCAAGCATCTTAAGTGTGCTCCCTAATCTTTTCGCTTTTGGCGCAGCTTGTCCACCAGATCTACAAAAAGTACGAAATCGATCCTTCGAAATTAGGACTTACAGCTCTCCTCCTGGGCGGCGTCCCATCACTCTCTACATTCCTCCTCATCTGTCTTGAAGATCAAATTACCACTGGATCAATCATCCTCTCAATACTAACGGCCTTTGGAGTATATTATGCGACTCTGGTTGGAGCGGTGATTTTCTACAGATTAGGACCATTCCATCCGTTGGCGGGGTATCCTGGTCCGATGCTTCCGAGGGTAAGCAAGGTGTATGGATTGATGAAGATGGCGAGTGGAAAGAATCATGAGTGGCATAAGAAGTGGGTTATTTAACTCACTCGGTAATTTCGAAGTGATATTGATATGCGGATTTGTGCTTGCTGAAGGATGCATGAGAAATACGGGCCGTGTGTTCGAGTCGGCGAGCATTATAAAAGTTGTCTGGGGATTATCCATTTATTAATCATTTCCTACTTAGGCCCGAATGAGCTTTCGATTGTCGACGGAGACATTCTGATCTCGGTTCTCGGCTCAAATGGATTGCCCAAGGGACCGAGTAAGCATATCGAACTGTTCTCATCACTGAGTTCATTGTACTCACGATTTAACTTTCAGTGTGGGACGCCCGCCGAAACCCGCACGGCGTCCGAAGCCTCATCGCCATACGGGATATGCAAGAACATGCTCGCCGCCGGAAAGCTTGGAATCGCGCCTTCAGTACCTCTTCTCTCAAGGGATACGAGCCGATCCTTGTTCGTCGAGCTCTGCAGTTGACTGATATGCTCGAGAAACAGGCAGGCGCTAAAGGAGGACCCCAGAAGGATGCAGTGAACTTGGTGGAGTGGATGAGGTATTTTACGTAGGTCTATGGTTCTTACTTCAATCACTGGCTGGTGTATGCCTATTGAGTCTAACTACCGATAGTTTTGACTTTATGGGTGATATGGCCTTCGGAGGAGGCTTCGAGACGATGCGTGATGGCACGGAAAACGTGGGGATCTGGCATGCTCTCGAAGGCGGAGTGAAGTATGTATCTGTCGCCTGTTATTTCCTCTTTGTGAACTGATATCTCGCTTTGAAGAGGGCTAGCTATGATGCAACATCTTCCATGGCTTCTCGAGCTCTTGTATATGATCCCTGGGACCACCAAGAATGTGGACCTTCTGCGTGAGCAATCGCGGGCAGCTGTCAAGAGACGCAAGCAAGAAGGTTCTCTCTCCAAAGATCTCTTTCATCATCTCGTGGGTTGTCTTTCAATTTTACAATAAACTAAACTTATTTACAATATCGATAGATTGACGAGGATGGCATGGAGAAAGAACCTCCGACGGATGCGGAAGTTATCTCTGATGGTGTGCTGGCTATCCTTGCTGGGTCAGATACCACGGCGACAGTAATCAGCGGGCTTTTCTACCACTTGCTTCAACACCCTGAAGATTACATACGCCTCCAGGGAGAAGTAGACCAGACTTTCCCACCTGGTGAGGGGGATGCTACTGATGCGTCAAAGTTGTCCGAGATGGTGTTTCTCAACGCGGTGATGTCAGTATATCTAATATTCAATTCTGGCTAAGTTTGTTTCTGATTATAATCCCGCCAAAAGAAATGAAGCGCTCCGCATTAATCCGCCTGCTAACGTTCTGCAACGTAGTACCACCGCTGAAACAGGTGCTAAGCAGCTTGGAAAGTAGTAAGCTGACTTTCAGTATGTTCTTGCTGTATATACTCATTCTTGATAATTAAATTTAGCTACATTCCCGAAGGAACAGCAATAGACTTTCCAATCTATACCCTCTTCCGCGACCCGCGCTACTTCTCTCCCGCTCCAGAGGAATTCTGGCCGGACAGGTGGTTGAGTACAAGCATGAGGAAACGCGCTCCGAGCTCCCATCACTCCTCTGATACTTCTCTCGCAAACGGAGACGTCACGATGAACGCGTCTGCTTTCATCCCATTCTCTTATGGCCCGGCTAACTGTGCAGGACGAAGTCTTGCTCTGGCGGAGCTGAGAATGGTTGTTGCACTTCTGATTCAACGATTTGAGATGCGATTGGAAGAAGGGTATGATCCGAAGGATTGGACGGAGAAGCTGGAGGATTGGTTCATTATGCAGACAGGGAAATTGCCTGTGGTGTTTACTGCTAGAAATTAACTTGAGCATAGCTGCATGGTCGTAGAGATATGTGAACAGACTACTTTGTGGCTTCTTCTTTTGGTTAAATTATCGAGACTGTTCTGTAGTCTGTTCATCCGCTGCGATAATGAAATGCAATGATTGATTTTTTGGTGGTCAAGTGCAGAGCAAAACATGGACCCACACACATCGATTTTATGTAGGCGTCGATCATACCAACAGCGGTACTAGTGATCGACGGGCTTTCCCGCATACCCGAATTTCCTGGTCTGGTCACCATTCACCATTCACCAGCATGGACTTCAAACGTCCAGACGGAAGACTCCCAAATGAGCTCAGAGAAATAATCATCTCGTTCGACGGGCTAGATGGTGTTGACGGTTCAGCGCGATTTGGCTTCGGTTCGTAACTTACTTTTACTACTGCCGCCTTGCATTTATTTTTCTTTCTTTCTTTCTTTCGACTTGCACATTGCATACTATCCTCAATTTATGTCAGGCGATACAAGGGCCGTTGCATCTGTGTCGGGTCCTATTGAGGTGAGACTTGCGGTTGAGCGGGCGAATAAGGCGACGTTTGAGGTGTTTGTGAGGCCGTTGAGTGGGCTGCCTGGTACGTCTCATCCATTCATTGTATTTCTGCTTCTTAATACTTGAGTCCTTACTTTCATTCGTGTTTGCTATTCACAGGAACGGACTCTAAAGCACTGGCATCCGCGCTTCGAAATGCGCTCCTGCCGAGCATGATACTGACGACGAATCCGCGTACGCTCGTCCAGCTCGTCGCGCTCGCTTGACACCCACGCCCATTCCTCCCCCGCGACACGCAAATCTGTATTCCTCCCTGGACGACTCCGCGAAAAGGAGGAGAAAAATGAACGCGAGTATTACAAGGACAAGTCCCGCGCTCGTCGCAGCGCTGATAAACGCGTCCTCGCTCGCACTGCTAAACGCAGCGTCCGTTCCGCTACGCGGAGTTGTATGTGCCTGTTCAGTCGGGCGCGTACGCTCATCCTCAACCTCAACCTCGGATCCAGACGAATCTCTGTTAATCGTCGACCCGACTCCGACCGAACACAGCTCGCTCGACGGAGCAGGGACGTTCGCCTTCTTAATCGCAGGCGACACCTCACCCACCGCGGAACAGAGGTTACAAGCCAAGCTAGTATGGTCCCACTGGAACGCTACGCCGTTCGACGAAGACGAGCTCGCGCGCGCTACGGACCTTGCGCGTGCAGGCTCGCTCCGCGTGCGGGAACACATGCGGGGTGCAATCGAGCGGGCTCTCTCGCCGCTTACTGGGAGCCGGAGTAATATTAACATTAACGATAGTACTAGTAGGGGTATGAAGGATGTGGAGGTAAAGAAAGAGGAAGATCTGGATGATGCGAAAATGGAGATATAATCGACTTTGAAAAGCATATTCCTTCTGGATTGGTTGATTGTGCGTACGAACGGAAGATGGAAGAAAAGGACAACGCAAGAGACTGGTGCGTAATTGTACTGTAATTCTGGAGCTGAGAAGATATGCGACGACGATTCACAAAATATATGTACATATGCTCAGTATAATTCACCAGTATATATAACACTCGTCCACACGGGTCTGCATGAATAACTTCAAATGCACTCAGCCACAGAACCAGCTCGACAATATTAATAATGCAATCTGAAAAAGCCCACAACATACAGTATGTAGTAACTTCTTAGGAAGTAAAGCAAGAAACTAGACACAGCTTAGAGATGTTTTGAGTTAGTATATATATATAAATATTTCTTTAACAGAAAACAATATGACTCCTCTAAATAGTGATCGAACAAAGCAAAAACACGAAGCCGTGCAGATAGATACAATAAGATGGTGGTGAGATGGAGTTGATCGATACGTAAATGCATACAGAGAAGGGAAGATGGATGAATATATATGAATGTATAAATGCGAGGCGGAGTTTACTCGTTCGAGGATGGACCAAGGAATGTACGGGAAGGAAGGATAGTAAAAGAAGAACAAACACCTTTTGATTCGAAGCAAAGAACTCACGATGGTCTCTACACTCCATGAAAGCAGTCACAAACCTAGAAGGCACGAATCCGAACCCGAAACCAACAAAAACGAAGTAGTGCGCACGATAAGTAAAAGAGAAGCAACTATCCCAAAAAGCAATGACCATATGTATGTAGGCTGCACCCCAAACCTTCTTCCCAAATCCATAGTGCACGCGTACGCAAAGCATTCGGATTCGGATTCGGAGATGACGAGCTCATGACGGGCATGATGCCAGCATGAGCCATGAGACGACGCACGCAAATGACGTGGTTGCGTCAGCAGGTATACAAAGGGGAGAAGGGGGAGCACCAGGTATGGGTAGGTATCTATCCGACAACAACCTTCGTTCCTCACTCCTATCTCGGACTCTATCACAGAAGCACAGAAGCACAGAGGGTTCAAGCCTCGTGTCTGAGGGACGAGGGAAAACGGAGCAGAACGGCAAGGCGAAGGGGGGGAGCTTGGATGAGAATGAAAACCCTCCAGCCAATATGTGGAAGACGAAGAACCCCCGGAAGTATAATTATCGAAACGATCGAACGATTTGATCTCCCTAAATGAATCGCGCTGGGTCGACTATATGATTCGCACATTGCCATGGCCGATTCAAACGGATTTAGCACAGGACGATAGCTAATCGTGGAGATCAGTTCGTGGGTGTTATCGGCTCTCTACCGTGGTAGTAGGCTCCACGACGGAAGATACAGCGACAGCTTGGGCGGCAGAGACGGCAGCTACGGAAGAAACCGAAATTGGGATTGATACCGAAGCCACCATGCCTTGCTGGGGTAGAATTGGGACTGGGACTGAGGAAACGGAAGCAGATTTCCGCGTCCGCGTGCGACCTCGCAGGCCTGGTGGGACTGGCATGTTCGCGGGGTTGAAACGCGATAATTTTGGATGTGCTGCGATCAAAGAGCTGGTGCTGGAGTTCATACTCGTACTCGTGTTGGAGTTC
Organism: Sanghuangporus sanghuang; assembly: GCA_009806525.1. Lineage (NCBI taxonomy): Eukaryota > Fungi > Basidiomycota > Agaricomycetes > Hymenochaetales > Hymenochaetaceae > Sanghuangporus > Sanghuangporus sanghuang. The sequence goes on from VVIT01000003.1 coordinate 2,378,121, forward strand.
GAATAAATGCCTAGAGCGAGTGCTGATGACGGGCCTGGAACGAGTGGCACTTGTGAAAGTGGAGATATATTCGAGCCTTTTGTCGCTATATGCGTCGAATTCGTGTTAGGTACAGCTATAGGTGACGGAACCGGTGCTGGGACGGGAACTGGGGTTGGGGCTGGTATAGATCCAGGCAGATCCATCCATAGACTTGTATATCTCGAGACAGTGTTCAAATCGGCCGTCAAAGTCGCTGCAAGGGCTACCAGGCCAAGGGAAGACCCTTCACCCGGAGTGAGGCCGGGCGTCGAAGCAGTTGACGACGAACTCCCGTCGTCCGAGAAGTCTGATCCCGACGGACCCGCTTGCAAGTGCGCGGGAAACGGATACTCATAGCGTCGAGACGGATCGCGCGGAGTTCCGAGTAGCTGTCCAGGAGAATGCAGTGCGAGATCCTTTTGGGCTGTCTTCCTTTCAGAGAGTGGCATGGGAGAATGGACGTTCTTTGAAAATGTCTATGAGCAACGAAAGTGGGAAGAAGAAAATATGAAACTTACCTCGCTAGATGGCATGCCCCTCCTAAGAGGTTCAATGTCGCTGAAGCACCCATCTGCGTCGCTCTCCGATGACGATGTATAGAAGGGCTCTGCGTCACTCAAGTGGCCCCGCACTCCACGATCGTGAGGCACGGTGAGTCTGTCGTCATTCTTAGAGTTCGATGGAGGATATCTATCGATGTCGATGTCGTCGTAGTCCTCGTCCATCTTTGAGATGAAAAGGTCCTGGCAGTCATCCATACTGTACTCGAGCTGAGGAAGTTCAATGAGCATTGTTGCGATCGAGGTGAAGTGAGGATAAGCAGGACGATAGAGAAGGAATAGAGAGAGAGAGAGAGAAGGGGAGGCTTACAGGGAGGCCCAAACGACGGGGTTTAGTGACGGAGGGTATATAAGGGATTAGAATGGGGGTAGTCGAGATGAATGTTGGTTCGGAAGAGAAGCGGGTGAAGTGAATTGCTTGCTCAGCGTGGACTCAGCACGAAACAAGACAAGACAAGACAAGAAGCCAGTCCCAGTCCCAGTCCCAGTCCCAGTCCCAGTCACCTCTCGGGCGTGACACACATTAATTTATATTTTATTCAATAATTCATTTCGGAGTTGTCTGGACCTGCCTCTTACAGCATCGCAGCATATCCATATCGCTTTGAGTTCGTGCCTGGCTCTAGGGCTGGTGGTGGTAAGAGGTTAAGAGAGGGCGCGTCTCCAGTCGTGTCGCGTCAGGTTCGATCGCACCTGTCTGCCACAATCTCAACTCTATCATATGCTATGTACCTGTACCCACCGACTCCGTCTGCTGCCGACACACGCCGTACATCTTCACTCAAGCTCTTTGGGTTCACATCACATCAGGTCAGATGCTCTTTGTACCCTCTATCCCGATCCCCACACGCCGCAGCTTCAATGATAATACTCGGTCACGGGTCAGCTGCATGGAAGGTCATTTTCTCCTCCTACCCTCAATCTAATACACCCTGTGTCGTATCCCTGCGACACCAGTGGGACATGTGAGCCAAGTTCATCGTCATTACGCCTCTGCGGAAATACGGCTCGATCAACCTATTGGGTTTTCGTATTTCATCGCATCTTATCGTTTCACCGCCGGCCTGTTGTCATCCTTGACCTTGACTTATCCCTTCTCACCCTTGATTTCATCCCCCCTGATAAGAGTCAGGCTGCTTGTGAAAAGATGGGATGCAGTGCGGTGATACGGTATGATAAAACTGCGCATACTTGTGTGTGAGTGCCCAGTCAACCCCGATTGTTTGAAGCTCATGTCGTGGCAATGATTCGCAGCGCGCCTAGAATGCGTCGGGCAAGAGATTCGCAAGTCGGTACATACATGCGCATATGTGCATGTGCGAAGTAGGCTTTTCTTAAGCATCCCAGCACTACGTAGCTACGTAGTTCTTCTTGGCTATCGGCTGTTCCCTTTGCTCACGATACTTGACGACAACGCGATTCTGGCGATGACATGCGCCGCGCCCATTCCAACGCATCATGACAGCCTTGTCTGTCGTAATCTGAGAAAAGTCTCTCACTTCAACTAGATAGACTATGTATGTCTTTTCGCACTGGCACCCCCACATCTCCGGAGTCCGCTACTCACCCCAGACTCGCTACCTGATTTCCCTGCGTATCGTATCTCGGCGGAGAAAATTGGTGACAATTTATTCATCCAAACCAAACATCCGGTAATCAAGGAGAATTTCTTCACCTTCTGACCTTCATCTTCCCGAGGTCGACTAGTACATGATCCTCTAATTCGCTCGCGGACTACCAATTCCCGAACGATTCTCCCCAATGCCGCACAGAAGACAGGAAGATTTGAGGTTTCAGGAAGGTCAGCTGCCCTTGAACGTGGGCACCTCTGATCCAATGGGTCACGAGAGAGAGGACTTACTGCGAGATGCTGCACTTATCTCGAACTCTTGACGATGAACTGCGGTTGAAGCAAATCCATGGCTTCTCAGTCTGAGAGTAGATGAAGACGAATGGAAGGTGTCCGCGAAGAGCCCTACTTAGTTCCCAGTTTCACCACAGAGCAGATACGACCCCTTCAGACAACGTAAAAGATCTCAACGAAATAGTCCTTTCCGCTGATCCAGATGTCTCGAACTTCGGACTCGGATCAGCTCTCCCGACGTGGCACGAGAGAGACGCCAAAGGAATGGACATCGCTTGATCGAAAGCATTGACGACGAGCAGCCGACGTCCGATCAGTCCACTCTTTTTTTTGGACCTACAAGGACCTGACATGAATGAAGTGTTCCGTTCGTCCGTTATGACCGCAAGAACATTCTTCTGGAGGACCAAGTTTATTCGAAGCCTCGGGGTTTGCTCTTTGATACCGTTCTTAGGGCTGCTGGTCACGTCGGTGCTTCGCTGTCTTGGGAATATTCTAAGCCGGGCGAATCGGTTCTTAAGCACCATTCTTATTCTAATACGTTTGAAGTCGTCGAGTGGACGACTTACGGATCGGGTCGCAAAGTAATCCAAGAATAACACGGTCGTTGTACGTATACATAGTATTTTATGGTGTATGTTCATAATTGGTGCAATACTTATATGGGCTCTTTTCTAGATTAGATTTTATACCTATGATGGCTACGCATGTGAGTTGAGTTACCGTTCATGTGTTGATATTCATATACCGGCAATGTACAAATATATCTTATATAGGTGGCCATAATATTAATGCAGAGAGGGGATGGCGAACCTCCGTCCGTCTGCGATGAACGTGCACTACTGGCGGACGCTGACAGGACGCAGGCGATAGCGAGTACTAACCCCCCTGAGTAACGAGTAAGAAGCCAGGTAATCTCCCGAGCTTCTTCCTCTTCTCCTTTCACACCGCTCTTCTCGTGCCTCCCTTTCCTGGGGGTAGCGCGGACAGCCGAACCGGCGTTCTTTGTTTCTCCCGTGTCTGGAATACTAAATATTACCTCCTGCAAATAGGAGTTTGTTCGGAAGGAAAGGACATTTTTGTATCGTTACACGTTACAGTATGAATAAGGACTGAAGCGTTAGTTTAGGCTTCTCCCTCTGTCCAGGCGTGTGTCGTATAACTTCCGAGCCTCTGCAACGTGCCAGGAGTTAGAGCTTGAATATGCTCGCTTCACAGGTTCGTTGGACCAGTTCTGTTGACTGGGCTGGAGTCTCTAGATCTGAGGACACGAGCGGTTAAGATGCAGACATTAAAGTTCCTGTCTCTCTCGTAAACGTGTCCTGCCCGCAGTCACAATCTCGGCCCTCGATTTTCTGTCCTCTGTTACTGCTACCCTGTTTCAAAGATTTGAAAACGGAAGTGTCAACTCACCGCTCTCTCAAATCGGGATTCGGGAGTCCTTTGACGGTGATCAAGTTATTTATCTAGCCAGTTGTGAACGATCCGATATCGTTATCACTATTAGACTTGAATGTTCGTAAGTAGAGATAATGGCTTCGGAATCAAACGACTCTGCGCTGATATCCGGGAGATAAGTAGCCCTGAGTGCCCAGGTCTAGAGAGAATACTGTAATTGGAAAGCGCTAAGCATCGGGATGACGTGGTCGCGAATCATCGGAGAGGATGGATGAATTTACAAACCCTCCACGTTGCCTGTCCTTACAGATCCTGTCCTTAGTTATCTGTCCTTAGGTGAGACAGAAGATAGAAGGAAGGGGCGTGGTTAGGCAAAGAAACTCCGGGAGGCACACACGTGTGCATCGAAAGTTCATCAGCAATACGGTCCACAGAATAGTAGTAGCAGTACTAGTGACACCCTTCACCCGAAGGTGCTTTGCTAGTGGGTGAAGTATAATAAGAAGTCCGAAGCTAGGAGCCCAGACCCAAGTCAGACCGTACATGTGTGTACATAACCCCGCGGGACCCAGGCAGGTAGGGAAGCCAGAAGTCAGAAGCCAGAAGCCCGAAGGAGAGTGGAAGGAAGGTGCGAGCAAAGATAAACGAGGGCTAGACTCGCGAAAGCGGCACGAGGATGATTAACTGGGTTCAAGTAAAGGAAATGTACAGGAGTCTAGGTGTCCAGGTGACGTGTGTGAGTCATCAAAGGAGTTGCTCGGCCTCGTCCTTCTTTCTTTCCTTCCTTCATCTCTTCCGTAAGGGTCGAGCGGAACATCTCCTGCTGTACTGTGAATCTTGAGTTTGAGTTTGTTAAAGGACTTATCTGGAGTTAATCAGGAGTGGTCAGAAGGTGCGAGTGAGGTAGAGACTGGTGGAGATGACGTGTGTACGAGTCATCAGGTGCAAAACAAGGAAACTTGCTGGTCATAGGAACAGGAACAGGAACACACAGCACGAGGTCCATAAAGTGAAAGTTCGAGTCTCGAGTAGGAGATATGCCGCTTGAGTGAGAAGAGGCGAGGTAAGGTAGAATAGCCTCCTAGAAAATTCGAAAATTTCGTTCACTCTTCAATCCTTCGGACGAAATACAGGCGGAGGATTCTTGCGATGTTGTATCCGTACCATGCATGCGCAGTTCTATTCATCTCAAGCGTACATATCTACAGCCGACATCGAAAGCAAAACGACTGAGAAAGTCGTTGGATGAGGCAGTTCAGGCCATGACAACATCGCCGTCCTCATCAGGTCGCGGTTCGCCTCGAACGGATGAGTTGACGAGCTCCCGGCGTACTTCGGGACTGATCTGAGCATGCGGAGTTGCTCGTATCACATCGAGCAGCGCATCTTTTTGGTCTGGCGTCAAGTCTGCAGCATATCTAATGAAGCATTTTTTTTTTAGTGAAATTCGAAGTCCGAACGGATAAAGAAAGCGGATAAGAAAGATAGACGCACCGTTGAACAAAAACAAGCAAGCTCTGATGCCAAAGCACCGGTAACTTCTCGCTCTCCCCCCGTTTGGCCTTATACGTATTCGATAATCGAATGAAATGGAACACGAGAGCGTCAACGACTTTAAACGGCAAGCGCGTACTTCTTATCTACAAGCACGCGTATCATAAGGGAGTTAGGACCCGAGTAATCCATGTTTGCCAGACGGATGAGGGCTGCAGCGGAGTGTACGAGTGGGACTTTCACTTTCGCTAGTATACTTGCGATGATCGCTGTTTCTTTGAGTGTTGCGCCGCCCTCGAGAAGCGGGAAGACGATCCCCTTGAAGAACGCTGAGGGTTTATACAAAGAGCGTTTGAGAGCTTCGTAGTAATGTACGTTGACTTTTCCGTTCTCTTGTATATCTGTGCGTACGGCGTCTAGAACGACACCTTGTAGGAAAACGCGCGCTTGTGCGGGTTTCATGTTGGAGATGAAGATTCGCGTTGCTGCGCGAGTTGCTTGTGGGGACCAGTTTTCGGGTCGGGTGAGCGCGAGGATGCGTGCCCAGGCGGGCAGGGATGGGATGATTTTGAAAGCTTTTGGAAGAGGACCGGATTTGTATTTGCCTTTTTGGAGGAGTTGACCGACTCTGAAAAGAACGATTATTGTAAACATATACTTGAATAGGCGTGATGAAGGATGAATTACTTTAAGTAGACCTCGATGACCTTTGGATTAAGTCCTTCGGCGGGGTCAGGGGCTCGGTCTGGATCCTGTATTCGCACTATAGAGCATCATGAGTATTCACTCTCGTACGGAGTCGGAGATCCATACCTTTGGTGATCTTATGCACTGAATTCGAATCAGCCTCTTGGCCTTCTTCCAATTTCGCGAAAATCATATCAGCCAAGGTCTTTCGTTCGGTTGCATTAGGCGGACGCAAAGCGTCCAGTGTCTCCAGATCCTGGGCGTCTATTTGCTATAAAGAAGTTAAGTTTCCGGATAGAGCACTCGACAACGTCAACTTACCAGCTCCGGGTAGTCTTCTTCTTCTAATAACTCATCCCCAGACTGATCACCCATGTCATCTTCCTCCTCATCTGTATCGCTAGCTGATCGTATTCGAGCAAAGGATGCTCGGACTGCATCCTCTTGACCTTCTCCCTCATCTTCATCATGGTCTTCTAAATCTTCCTGTTGGGACTTTGCAAGCTCGAAAATGCGCTGTGATGTCTTTGGATCGAGAATAACCTGAATATCCCGTATACATATAGATCAGAACGTCGATACAAAATTTATGAGTCTGGGACAAACTCACCTCGCCGCCTCCCTCCTCCTCGTTGTCCTCTGACTTGTTCTTGCGAGACTTCTTTCGTTTCCCAGGATGAGAAACGTTTCCGTACTTCTCGACAAGCTCATCCTCCTTCAACTGAACGTGTAGCGGATCGTGTCTCGTCTTTCCAGTCGGCTTTACTGCCCTCGGCATGGCTTCGGATGTGACGGATGGGCAGCTTAGGGTGTAGATGCGTGTAAGAGAAAATGAAAATTTGAGGTGAGGAGATCGGCGATAGGTACCAAATAAGGCAGGTAAATGCTAAAATTACGCTGATCGCGATAGGACCCGAACGGAATTTATTTCAATTCTATTTATTATTCTCATCACTAGCAACGATGTCGGGCGGTACAAGACCATCGCAGAAAATACTGGCGAGTGGATTATTTCCTCCTTCATTCGTTCGTTCGCTTCATTTTTGATACCGATCGATCGTGGGACTACCGCGGCGTGCGGGATATAATACTTCCTTTGAGCATTAAATCTCGACGCGTCGGTCTCAGGCCCAATCACGCCCATCCCATCATCATTGTCCGCTCTCCTGCCGTTCTTTTCGCTCTTTTTATAAGGAGGCTAGTCATCGACCTTCAGCTCGTGCCCGTCTGATAGTGCCCACTTGTCCCGGTCCCTCTCTTCATATCCCCTCTCTTTGCAATGGCTGCCACTTCCAAATACCCTACTAACCGTAATCTATTTACGCCACAGACTACCACCCTAGACAAGGAGGGCAACGAGATTAGCACAGTTGGCTTTACTAGGTTTGGTTTCAATTGTGAGGTGCCTCTGAGTGCCCTGCGCGCTCTTTACCTCCGTCCTCATTATGTGAACACGACACATACCAAACCCGCTCCCAACGGCTCTTCAGGCGTCGAGCAGGAGATTGTCAAGGTCGATGATGACCATGGGTGGTTCACCGGTGGCGATGTAGACATGTACCAGTCAAAGTCTATCTTTCACCCCGACACACATTCTATCTCCTATACGACCTTAAGTCGCTTCCCTCCCGTGAAGCTGCTTCCGCCGTCGAGGCGCAAGCGTATCTTGGTTACTGGTGGAGCCGGATTTGTCGGTTCGCACCTTGTGGACCGCCTCATGCTTCTCGGGCATGAAGTCACCGTGCTGGACAACTTCTTCACCGGCTCCCGCACAAACGTGAGTCACTGGGTTGGCCATCCTAACTTCGAGTTGGTTCGCCACGATGTTGTAGAGCCATTCATGATTGAATGTGATCGTGAGTGTCTCATGAACTTTTTCTGTGCTGAATTTGTATTAACTTCTCTGCAGAAATTTACCACTTGGCATGTCCCGCATCGCCTCCTCACTACCAGTCGAACCCTGTGAAGACGATTAAAACCTCGTTCCTTGGCACTCTCAATATGCTGGGACTCGCCAAGCGAACAAAGGCACGATTCTTGATCAGCAGTACCTCAGGTGAGAAACCAATCTTCCCTTGCAATTCAGTAATCAGAGGCTAACATTGAGATAAGAGGTGTATGGTGATCCCGAAGTTCATCCACAGCCAGAAACTTAGTGAGCGCTTGCTTCTGGTTCGTCTCACTAAATTTAGTGTCCTAAAGCGGATAAATATAGCTGGGGGAACGTCAATCCTATTGGCGTACGCGCCTGTTACGATGAAGGAAAGCGTGTTGCAGAAACCTTGACTTATGGCTTCCATCACCAGGACGGTGTGGATGTCCGAGTAGCAAGAATCTTCAATACTTACGGTGAGGTCTAATCGCCATTTCGTCCCGATATCTATATTGAACCACTATTTTTGTCACTATTAGGTCCGCGAAGTAAGTTTACGACATCGGTGTTGGACCGGATTTGCTATTTACGTTTGTAATCACGATTTGTTTGATAGTGAATCCTGCCGATGGACGCGTCGTTTCCAATTTCATCGTTCAAGCATTGCGTGGGGAAGACTTGACAATCTACGGTGGTGGAAAACAAACTCGGTCCTTCCAGTATATCCACGACCTCATCGACGGGCTCATCGCATGCATGAACTCGGACTTCATCGAGCCTATCAATCTCGGCAACAACGAGGAATTCACCATCGAAGAATTCGCAGACGTCGTGCGCGAGGTTGTCGAGAAAGTGCAGAAGGAGGATGGTGTGGAGAACGCGAAGCGTGTCGGGGTGAAGAATATGAACATGCCGAAGGATGATCCGCAGCAGCGTAAGCCTGACACTACGCGCGCGAAGAAGGTGCTTGATTGGCAGCCTCGTTGGACCGTCCGTATGGGCCTTGAGGAGATGGTGCGTTACTACAAGGCGAAGATGGCTGAGGGCAGTTTGTGATTGTGATTAGACGCTTTCTGCCTGAGCCCCACTCCTTCTGTCACTCTTTTTCTCTTTTACTGGCTTGGGACCTCTTCTTGTTTTGCATGGGCATAGATATTGTGTTCAAACGTTCAAAACCCAAAAATTGTTTGTCAGACGTTGTTAGAGATATACGGACATTCTTCTATCCTTTGTTGTAGATCCTGGTTTAGAAATTAAACCTCCTCTCTGCTACAATTACTCTGTATTGTACTTCAACTAAACAGTTGTTATCATTTATGCAGAGATTTGAGAGTATGTGTTATAAATGCCGTTTTTTATGGCAAATCAAAAATAGAAGTCGTCCTGACCGTGTCGACGCGGAATAAAAAGCATTCCTTACGGTCGTAACAAGACGGCGAGAGAAGGGAAATAATAAAGCTACTGTGTAGTGCAACGCGTGCTGTATGTAATTATCAATCTTATGGAAGCATGAGATTCTATATTTATATACGTGTATATCCTTGACTACGCCGAAAAGAAGACAATCCGAGAAGAGAAGAAGGCCAATAATATTGATCCGAATGTAAGTAAATTTGTGTAGAAGCGCCTCCGGACAAATGTATGTACAGTGCCTCCGGAGTCGCTTTCGGGCCAGGAGGGACAAAGATCGGCCACCGGTGGCGCATATCAGACAAAGCTCTCTTCCTGATTAGTATGCTTCTTTGTTTGTAGTAGAAACTATTAGGAGAGTATATTACATTTATCACAGCATTTCAGCGTTTCAACAGATGAAGATCGATATCGTGTAACACTTTTAAAATTCGGCACTTAAATTAGTTAATAATGATGCTTCTTCTCATGATAGACAGACAGCATTGAAGAATGAGCTCTTTCGGGTATCTCCTGAGACGTTATGAACGACTCAACAAGATTGATGGAAGACATCATCGCGACTCCAACAGATCCGGGTCAACACAGGTTGTCGATGGTTGTTCTTTTCGCCGCCGCCAAAAGCGGGACTACAGGGCAGTGCGAATGAAGAGAAGCGATGATACATGCAGGTCATGTATGCGAGTGAAGGTTCTGAGCATCGAGACATCTCTCTCCAAAAGTTCTGATTCTCCCCGTGCTGCGCAATCCATCATAACCCCGCTTCGAGAAACTTCTCAGGCCACAAATCATTCTCTGGTATCAAATAATTATCATTAATTTTCTATGCGAGCAACGTCCAGTTCCACGAATGCGAATGTCCCGTAAGATAATACAACACTTGTAAGTAAGCAAAATGATAAATAAACCCGAGGATAAAGTTAGAACCCCGAAATCGGGCAAAATAGCAACGAAGCAAGCCACTTCTGTGTTTATTTATGGATCGAACGACAAGAAGCGACAGCAACGGAAGAACAGGCGGGGAGTAGCGACTATGGATCAAGCGAGGTCTCCAAATCCGACTTGACTGTTGTCAACATCAAACGCTTGATGAGTGATGCGGTCAGCTGAGTGTACGACGGTTACAATCAAGAATTGTATCAAAAACTCACAAGTATAGACGTTCCTAAGGAAGACATCGCCCAAGATCCAGAAACCTGTTGTGTTGGAGCAGAGCGATTAATCATCTATAGAAACAACAAAAAAATAGTAACCTTTCATACCTTGAGAGTCATCAGCAATGATGCCACTGAGGCAATCGCTTGAACCTTCTTCGGCTTGACCCAAATTGATGCTGTCCCCCGAAAGGGTGAACTGCTTTCCACCGAGCGTCAATGCGATGTTGCCGGGTGCCGAGTCGCATGGGAACGAGAAGAATCCCTGGCCAGCATCTTGCGCTCCAGGAACTGCTTCAATGATATTATTAACAGTCTGAGTGTCTGCGATAAGCAATGTGGTTCCCGTGTCGACACTGAGATATGAACAAACGATCAGAGCTCCGGTCTAAACTTTCACCAGACCACAGTCTTACATAGCATCCTGAGTGCCCGAGACGGATTGTCCACCAACATCCGCGCCGTCAACTGAGATTTGCCAGAAACCTTCTTGCGTGACAGGCGTGAACGTCAGGTCACCGGAAATCTTGGAGGTGTCGACACCACCAAGGAATAGTTCGGAGTCGGATGTCTCGAGGAGCGTAAACCCAAATGCACCCTGGCTAGTCTGTTGTTGGTCTAAGAGCGATTGGAATACGGGCCTGTATATAGAGATACTGTCAGTGAGATGAAAAATTGTTCGATAGGCAGAATCACGTACGCCTTGTTGAACTCCGAGATTGACTGGAATGCCATGCCCATGAGCCCATCCGGCGGGAAGTTAGCCTCTTCGAAGCCATCTGAGTACTGCGTTGCAGCGCCGACCGCCTGACCCGTTGCCGAGAGCCCGCCAATTGAGACCGTGTCAGTGAATTGCTCGCCCTCTACTGTGGAGCCATCGCCGAATGCGAGCTGAAAGTCCTGGCCAGCATCCTTAGATGTGCTGCTCTGTGAAGGATCATAAATCGTGTGTCCGTCGCAAGTCTGGCCACAATCGGGTCCCGGTAGGAAGAGATCACTCGAACCGCTGTCAAAGTCGACTAACCATCCGTAATGAGAACGGAGTAATTGTGTGACTTTATATGTCTCTCACCAGCAAACTGTACCGGTGGTGTGCCAACTTGGATGTTACCCTGCCAAAGCTCGTTGTCATCGTCAGTCAAACCGACTGTACCCGTATCGCGCTTGCGAGTGGTCGTCGTCGTGTTGCGGTAGTTAGGATGGACTTTGCCTGTATTCTTTTCGTAGTTGACCAAACCACGCGCAATTTTTCTGTGGAAGGAGTGAAATAGCGAAGATAGAGAGCCAGTGAAGACACATACCCTTGTACTTGCTGGATGTGAGATTGCAATCCATTCATGTTGACCACACCATTCTTGACGACAGATGACCGCTTGGTGAGAGATATCTTCGTTCCAGACAAAGATGGAGTAGGCGAAGCCTGAGCAAGGAGAGGGAGAAGAGAAACGAGAGCAGCGATTTTTATCTGCATGGTGAGATTTTCAGAGTACAGAGGAAGATGGTCAAGAGGCCAGGTGTCGAAGAAGAGGGTACCGATGCACTCCACCAGTGAGAGTGAGCAGGCATTTATACGTATGTTCGGTTGCCATGAGTTACTGGAAGAAGCAGCACACAATGAGACCGCGTGCAGATACAAGTGCGATTCACAAGGCAGGTGGCAACTCACCATAAGGCGGAGCAGTGCAGACAACCACAGCCGAAGTGTTCTATCTTTACCGTGCTGTCGATTCCAACAGAACATTTCAATGTCATCGGCGAGGACAAACACCCTGAACCGCGACGAAAGACCATTCCGCGTGAAAAAATAACTCGAGAAGCCGATGCCCATGCGACTCTCGAGATAGCGTGGGTTGTGAGGCGCCGAGGGAAGCAACATAACAGTTCTCTCGTCGCTCGTCACGAGCTATCTACAACAAGCGACTGTGAAAGCAGATGGTCAGATGGTAGCTCATCAAATTATCGCGCATGGTAGCGGAAAAAGAAATACGTGCAAGAATGAATCCTTTCCATACCCATAGATATGATGTCAAAATGGACGTGGCAAAGACAACTATCATGATAATTCGCATCAACGAAAGCATCTTGCTTCTGCGCCGATTGTTCACACTGTTTGTGCTAATGGGTGTACCAGTGAGGCGCTTTGATCAGATGTACGTAGTCAAGCAGGATAGGTGATACATGAATCATTTCCTGCAACGTGATGGGAACTGGTCTGTTGTTCTGGCGCGAGACGAGATCACACTCCGACGAACTCAGGTGAAAGGTCCATTCGGCGGTGCATCGACAGCTGCACGTAGCGATGACAAGTGTATGAGCTTCCACATCTTGACGTTGTATATGACGCTTCGAATGGAAGAGTCGGACCCAGAGTGAGCTTGATGGCTTTCGTTGAGGATGGCTTCTTGAAACAATAATTCTGCCGTCAGATCTCGTTAACGCCGGGTGTCGGTGAAACGTAATGGCTGATCCAAGAGGAGAGTCTTAGGATAGGATTTGTTCTACACGTGACCCTTTTGTTTTTGTGCCAACCTCGCGCGCCAGCTTACTGTATCGTGTCGTTTTATCATGACAAGCTCTTTCTAATCGCTGCAGCAGACGATGGCTGCAGCCAAATTATTCCTCGTAGGAGGGTATTAGATTAGGACCGGTAGCTGAGTTCTGCGTTATTCTCAGAGGATTCACGGTTTTGTGCGAACCAAAATGTTGCACAATCCTTTCTCCACTCCGCTACCTACACCAGCAGCAAGGCCAACGCTTCACCTTTCAGGATTGCAGTCACTACATGAGGTAAAGTCGCCGCCTGAGACATTCTCAGACTCTCGGATGCATGGCTACCAGGGTCCTTCTCGATCTGTCACGTTATACGCAGCAAGCTCAGCCGGAGGGTCCGCTATTTTTAAGAGCCCAGATGGCAAGCGCTGTGTCGTCGCCGGAAAAGACTGTAAATGAATTGTCTGCTTTTGAGTCAAAGGCTGACGCTAACTTTGAATATGTTGTACAGCTTTGAGGATACTTCGTGTATCAGATGGCACTGAAAGGCCTGCTTCGGAACACAAATATGCTATCGGAAAGGGTGGCTTCCGGATCGACGCTTCAAAGAACTATTGGTCAGGAAGTGGACTCAAAGTCGACAGCGCTATGACCGATGTTGCTTGGTGTCATAAAGGTGAGTTTACTTGTCACTCATGCGCCATATGTTTCCTTGTCTTACCGAGCTGACGCTGCGAAGCTTTTGATACGAAGATTTTGACGAGTGCCAGGAATGGTGAAATATTGCTTTGGGACTTGCACAAATCAGGATCTTTGAAATATGGTATGTCCGAAATTATAAAGTTGATAGGCCTGGAGATGAACGTAGCTATCTAGAGTCGAAGAAGAAAGCTCACACGCGATCAATCAATAAACTATCGTACTCTAGTGTAATGCCCCATTATTGTAGTACCGGCTCCTCCGACGGCTACCTGAGAGTTTGGGTGCGTTGTCATCAGTCTTCATTTGATTCGGTTATTGACATTTCGGCCAGGATTTGAGGAATCTATCAAAGGAGTTCCTTCACATTCATCACTCGTTCGCTATTCGCACTGTCATGTTTTCGCCTTCCATTCTCGAACCTTTACATGCAATCACGGGTCTCGATAGTGGTTCAATATGCCGGTAAGATCATTGCTCGGCTTATCAAACTTTCATACCTTGCTCATAGATCATCCAATCAAACAGCTGGGACTTGAGGATGGGACAAAAAGGGCTTGTCGAAAGAGTACCACTTGCTCATACAGGGACTATTTTATCTCTTGATTGGAATGAAACAGGCGTCAGTGGAGGATGGCTAGCCAGCGCCGGACTAGACCGAACTGTGAAGGTAGATCAATCCTCCCCTACTTGAGAGCCACGTGGGCTTGCTAACGGCTTTCTGTCTTCCATTTTGATAGGTCTGGGATTTCAAGGAAACTCAGACCCAAACGTCCCGCAAACCCGCATATGTATTGCATGCTTCTTACCCTGTGCGCCGAGTGCTGTGGCGTCCCGGATACGAAACGGAACTTGCCATTGCTTCTTATAATGAGTCTGCGTATAATCCTACGACAAAGACTGTACCTTCCTCTTCCGTAAACGCATCAGGTGTTCTCACGGAGCTCAATGACAATGCTGTACTCCAACAGAACAGCCCTGGCAGCATTAGGGCAGACATCGCCCAACATGGCGTCGGAGGAACCGAAGTAGACCCAGACAGAGATGTAGCCCAAAGATCCGGAGACCTGATCGAAATCTGGGATGTGCGGCGTCCATGGATCGCCAAATGGACCGTTGAAGGAAGTAACTGTGAGGGTGGTGTATCAGGTGAAGATCAAATACAATACAATAGTCGGCGGAACATCCTATGCTTATGTCATTCATATATAAATCCCTCGGCCAGATATGACTTTTGCGGACTCGCACGCTTTATGGGTGCAGCATCCTTCCGGCGCGTTCTCGCAGATGGACTTGCGCTACTGTGACAAGCCACTCGATTCTGTGCCTCGTACTGCTCTGACATGGACGCCTACTGGTTCTTTAACGTTTGTTTCTGATAATGTTGGACAATGGGAAATACCATACGACGATGTGTAAGTTGTTTCTCCGGTAGTTCTGGATTTGACATGTTTATATTATTTCGCAGTGAACGAGGGCATGAGGTAGATTCCGCCGAGAAGACCGGGTCACTCAAGAAATTAGGCGATAAACGATATACACCAACATCTCAATCGGTCGGTACCATCTTTGATGTAACTGATTCAGAAGAGTGGGATGCCTTCACTTTTCTGGCACGAAGTTACAAAATGGACGGAGCAGATCGACTGACTTTATGCGAACTGAACGCTGAGGTAAGTCGAAATTCACTCTTTTGCCGCAATTCATATTCTGAGTATGGGACATTAGACTGCGTTTGACGCAGGAAACTATGAGGCTGGGCGCGTCTGGCTTCTACTGCGATCTTTACTCGAAGATATAATGTCGAAGCCTTCATCACCGCCATTACCCCGTAGGAATTCAGTTCCTGGCGTCTCACACTCTGCCTCCGCTCCTGTAACTGTGCCCACAATAAGGAAATCGCCTCACAAAACGGAAGATACGCGATCGTCGTCCTCGGATCCTCCGAGCTTAATACGCGAAGTGGCGAATAAACATTCTGGGGGACTGGCATCAGTATCCAGAGCTATGACTCCTTCCGCTCGCTCTCCCGTCTCCCCAGCACTCTCACAGGATATGGCTAGCCCTGGGAACGGAAAGCAATCCGCATTGGACGATGAAAGCAAGATGAGTACCAAGAGCGTCAGCGTCAGCTCTGCTAACCGACCGCGACGGCTATCACTGCGACGCAGCTCCTCATCCAAAGCTGGTGGCAGTGAGGATCGACATACTTCAAGTAGACCCCGCGTTTCGCGTGAAGTGGGTGAAGGTGCACTAAATGAAGATTCATCCGATGAAGAAGTGATTGCACTACCTCCTGAACATCGTCCCGAATCCATGAAAGCTAGAGCCAGCACAGAAAGTATGAGCTCACCTGTCAGCCTTGCTTCGTGGGGCCGAACTCATGTTGTTTCGAGTCCCGGACTACATGATGATAACGGGTGGGCTGAAGACGAGAAGGAAGACTCTATATCTCCTGCGTCTTCCGAATCTGAATCCGACAACTCGGTTGCGTCGACAACGGCCGCGCGCTCGGCTTCTTTGAAGCGACCAGCCAGAAGCCGAACCTCAACTCGCGCTTCTGTGGTGTCGAACTCCAAAGCGAAATTGAAGAGTGACCAAGATCTGCAGCGAACAGACTCTCAGAGTAGTGTATTAACAGTAATGGCAGGTGGAGATAAGTCGATAACTCAGGGACAGGCTGGGCCTTCTGAATCTGAAGCACTTGCGGAAACAACATCATTAGCACCATCTCAAAGAAGTAAACTCGGCCGCCCGCAAGGCATTACCACGACCAATAAACAACTCATGCATACCGGAAATGAATTCGTGGATGAGCAAGAGATGCGCTTTCTAGAGTGGAATCATCTGGCTATTAAAGATGCGGAAAATTGCTATCGACAGACTGCATGGAACGCGTTGAGACAGATTGTAGATCGCCTTGCGGAAAATGTCAGTGCATCATCCTCATGCAAATTGTTGTGAGACTGAATGCGCGAATACCTAGGGAGATGTCCAGCTCTGCGCTATGCTTTCCTGTATAGCGCCGTCGGAACTAGGCATCTCAACAGGGAGAGCCTTACAGTTCATCGAGTCATATCTTGGTTCGCTTCCCATAATAATTAATCCGAATGCGAACTTATTAATGTACCCACAGACATCCTCTCCCGCTTCCGAATGTACGAAGTTCTGGCGTATATTCGGAAGTACGCTCCGTCAGTTGAAGTCCGGCAATCAACGCAAGTTCAGACGACTATGCATTCCACCTGCGCATCGTGTCGCAAGCCGATGTTACAACGCGCGCTGGGGCAAAAAGAAGGTGTTGATCGATCTTGGAACGGTTTCAGCCAGTGCTTTGAATGCAAGAGAGCTGCGATCATGTGTGCTATCTGGTGGGTATTTTGCTCCTTCTATTATCTTTCCGGAAAGGAGTATCCTGACGACTGTGCATCCAGTCACTTACCGGTCCGTTCGACATTGTTCGTGTGTGCCGTTTGTTCGCACGGCGGCCATCGTGATTGTTATCACCGGTTCTATATGCAACGGCCGATGACTGAATTATCCTCTGTTACTCAAGACAATCGCGGACATCGCGTGCGTATTGAAGCTGCATCTGAAGGAGGCAGCGCGAGCTCGCCGAGCCTCGGAGGTGACGGTTCGCTTCCTGATCAGTTGACAATCAAAATCTCAGGACATCCCTGCGCTGCGGGCTGCGGTCATTATTGTTGGACTGCGAGTGAGAAGCTAGCATGATAACTGATTCATCCAAAACTGTTTTCTTTTTCTATACTTGATTCTTATCCTTATTCAATCCTTATATCATAGAATCATCCTTGCTTTGTCCCAAATTGTTGTGCATTCGTCTTCAGGGGTATGTACGTATGTGCGCTTTCGCCTGGTTTATCGTCCTGTACAATTAATAATCTCTTACGACGCAAAAAGACACAAATGATGCCAATCTGCTTATATTCGGATGAGCCGGAGCTGGAGTACCACATGTTGTGCTTGGGTGTGGAAAATGAGCTCGCTGCGCACTGCGGTCAATTTTGTCAAGACGTGATCGCATCAGAATCAGAAGAAACGAGTGGAAGCAAATGCATGTGACATAAATTTGCCTTATAAGGGTGGTACCGCAGTAACCAGTCCCGGTGCTGAGTTCTGCGCAGCCCTCACTGGCCCGAGATAAAAGCAACATCATCGTAAATGCCGGTTAAATTTGACCCCACCTCTTTCCACTTGGTTTACGCTGTCCTTTTGGAGGATTGGACTCGTCGGGCTCTCTCTTTCTGTTTTCTGAAGTCTTGACGCCATGCCTCGACCGTCCTATTCCTCCATCAATCATTCAGATGGGATCAAATTTCTCGACACCGATGAGAAGCATCTATTGCGCTACCTAGCTCTCGAAGACGCTCTCTCCTCCGATTATCTGCTTGCTGAAAAAGTCGTGGTCAAGCACTTGCGAAATCGTACGTGGTCGTGGTCACTTCTCTTCGTCGCGACAGTTCTAACGCATTCGGTACAGGCGACATCCGTCGAGCATCGCGAACATTGGTCACAGGAATTGAAGACGATCCGCTGGAAAAATACATCCGTGAAACTCCCGTTCGTACATTTTATTTATGGCTTTGTCAAAGAACAAATCAGTTGAACATTATCGGATTTCAGGATGCGCGGAGTTCCAAGCTATACAGTCGAATACAACGGCTTCAGTTTGCCATAGGGGTGTCGCAATGGGCACGACGAAAATGGGGACTCACAGTCAATCACGGGAGGGCTGTGGTATGCGCGTAAGTGCATGGCGATACTTCTTCTGTTGTAGGCTCTAATGGCTCGTTCAGTGTTCCAGCACCAGAAGCATCCAAGAAGTCCAAGATAGATAGGAAAATTGACGAATTATACCGCCTGATTAATCGTGCTCTTGATATCGTTGGAAAGACCGAGATGCAGCGGAGGGTACGATTCGATCATGCTGCAACATGATTACCCTTTCTGAACTAAATTGTGTTTTGTAGAGGTTCGATGAGGTCAGTAAAAAGCTCGACAAATTCGCTGAAGAGATCCTTGGCGCCGATTGGCGACGAATGCGTTGCATCAACGCCCTAGCGACTGCGCCTGAGTTCCAACGTCGTGGGTACGGTGGAGCTTTGCTTGATGCCGTCACGAAACTAGCAGATGCCGAGGGCCGGTCAACGTACCTCCTCTCAAGCAATGCCGCAGCTAATACGGAATTCTACAACGCACATGGATTCTTTACCATCGCAGAAATCCTCATCGGCGATGATGACCCGACATGGAAAGGACCTCCTATACCCGTCCCGCTCATGGTTCGAATATTTGGTGACCAGTGAAGCAAGGACTGATACTTATACCGCAATCATTTTAATCTGGAGCAATGTACAGTAGAACTCAACGTGTATTTTATAGGATACATGCATTCCCTGTAATAAAGGAATTTTGGAAGATAACGGCATATTGCTCGATCTGTTTATCTGGCATCGATACTCCTTATGCGGACGGAGCATAAGCGATATCTTCACCGGAGGCCGATCCCAAGTCGGGTCGTCCTTGCCAATAAACGTCTCGGCAGCACATTCAAAGCCCTTGTACTGGATGAACTCTATGTGAACCGGATTGGCTACAAGAGCAAATGCCCTCGGCGTCTGCCACATTCAGCAGAGTGCTGACCAGTGCATCGTATCCGATTCCCTGCAGATCTGGAGTCGTAGCAAGAGCAGCAATGTGATACATCTTTTTCGTATCGTCGCCGAATGTGTCTCGAATGAGATTGAAGAGGGTCTTCCCAGCTTCGTCGATGTTCTTTAATAAAAGAAAACTTCCGAGGGACGATTTGGGTACAGTCTTACCTTTCGTTGTTGCTCCGACTTTCCAATGAAGTCCAGAGCATGAGCAGCATATATGTATACCATATCCAGTTTTCTCTTTTAATGTTCTCTGGATCAGGCAACCTGTGGTATGATCTATTATCCGCCAATAGTGGGCCAGGAGGGTTATCAGGATTGCTTACACGCCAATTACTGCTTGTCCATGATTGATAGTCAAGCCCCACTTTCGTCTAGCCCATTGCGACGCGAATACTGCAAACTAGACACGCTCAATCAGCCTGTACCGTTTCGGATGTGTTGCATCCTAGTTCAAGCTATCACCTCAGATCAGCTATGGAAATGAAATCAGATTGATGCACGGGAGTTTCGCAAATGTACTCCGACAATGGATTGGGTATCGCGGGACCTAGCAATGTCCTCTGATGTGTCAGTCAAAGACACGTAAACAAACGCCAGGAACCTACTAGACTTCAGGCGCTTAACCTCGAGTTTCTCTTCGAGTAAAGACATCGATGCTTCAGGGCCACGATTCTGCAAGAGAGGCTTTTCGTCCATTCAGAGCTGTTGACTTCTTGCCAGTGTCCAGGATACGGAAGTGATGGCCTTCAGCTAACGTTCTGCACGAGAAAAGTAGACCAGAAAGACGAGAAGAGAGAATACATCTCTTATAGACTATAAATATGGGCAGCATTGATATTTATTATGGGATCAATTGTGGCCTATGACTCGCCTTGATTCATTTCAGTAAGTCAAAATTCATCGGTCCCGACACGCTAAGGCATGAAAGATGATGCAATAAACGGTAGTGAGTACAGGTATATTATATCCAGCAGGTGGAAATACCCCCGCAACATTCGATCAACTCCCATTAAGAGCACTCTCTGCATCTATCCACAAGTCCTTCTGTCCCCAGAAATCCGTAACAATAGTTACAATCATCCAACACCCCCGTTCATCCAGTGGTGCATCAGAAGGGTCTCCGACCCATCGCACTCCAGAACTCCCTCCTAAACTTCCACTTGGCGCTGGCGTGCCGTTGTCCTTGTTGAGGTCCTTAATGAAAGCAATGCATGCTCGAGCTAATCCTCGCAAAGTACTAAGCTCATCGCTCGTGAGGTGATCATCTACCCGTGAAAGCAGCGCAAATATCCATCGCACGTGGTTCTGTGATAAGTGGGAGAAAGGAGAAGACATTTGTCCTGACTCGAGGTGTTCTAGATGTTGTGTTATCCAATGTGAGAAGTACATGAGGAGATGCATGCAGTAGCGCTGGATCAGAGACATACGTTAGAACATGTAGATAGACGGAAACAGCAGAAACAAACACTGTCCATAGGCTTGAGTAGTGTAGGTGTAGGATGCCGCGGCCCTGCTGTTCTTCGTTCCGACGCCTTAAAGCGCTCCTCAGGCTGTGGCGTTGCAAAGGGTGTCGGCAATAACGCAGTGGTGCCCCCTTCTAATTCTGGTAAATCTCGATCCGGATCCTTCTCATCCTCCTTTATTTCACCGAATTCGTTGACAACCAATACTTCGTGAGCCTTGGCAATGTCAGTTGGAATCTCTTCTGTCATAGGTACCTCATATTGTCCAACATCATCGACGCTAGGTTGGTGCGGATGTATGCTCTGTCCCGTGAAATTTCCTCGCAGCTTCTTGGGGCTTTTCGGAGGGTTCCACTCATGCTCTGGGCGACCGTTGATAAACGCCCACCATTTATCACGTTCTTTCTTCTCTGGCATGAGTTTTGATTGACCCGTAGAAGGGAGTGAAGGAAGCTCGACCCCGATAGTTGGTTGCAAGGAGTTCTGTAAACCAAAGCTTTAGACAGAAGATTTTGAGAATGCGGATTATGCTGAGTACCTTTCGGAAGTTCTTGAATCTCTTTATGAAGACGGTACGCCATTCTTCAGAAGGTAGCATAACACGACTCTCCTGTACGACTTGCGTCTTCGTCTGGGGTTTTGCAGCAACACTTTCATAAGGATTTTGTGTGCGCGTGTAGAAAGGCAGCTTCTTGGCATCTCGGCTAAGATGTCATCAGTACTAGAGTAGAATAAGCAGGAGAAGGACCAACCGAACCATGAAGAGGTATTGCAGGCCATCCTTCGGTTCACCACTGAACGTCTCCGGCAGATTTGCTACTGGTAAGATCTGCCTGCCCACCAATGGCTCATCTTCATCGTCCGAATCCTGCATAGTATTCCGTGAGCGTTTCTTTCCCGCCATAAGCCAAGCTGGGCGGTTCACAGATGCGTAATGAGCGTCAGAAGAAGATGAGGGAGGGCGAGGACCAAATAATAAGCCCGCGGCGGATTGGCGTAGATCGACGCGGATCGTGCTACCTTTCTGGTTGCGTTTAAAAAATAGAATAAAAAACGGAAACGCTACATTGATTACAGTTACTCCCACTCCATAAGCTTCTTATCTCCCTCTCTCTCTCTTCACCTCTTGCCAATGGAGCCATGGCACAAAATGACGAGCAAGAAATTGACTTGGATGCCCTACAAGCGCAAATTAACATGGCGATGGCAGAGGAAGAGGCATTAGTTTCGTCCTGGGTCAAACCATCCAAGAGTCCTAGCAAAAGACTGAAGCGGACTTATGAAGAGATGGAGAAGGAGTTGCAAGACTATATGAGACGTCCTGCTAGGTATACACTTCACGAACACTTGTTAAGCATAAATTTTAATTTACATTATGATTAATATCAAGGTTAGGCGTCGGCGCCCCTATACTTGATCAAGTCGGCCCAAGTGCACAGGAAGAAGCGAGGCTAAAATATAGACTGGTCGGCAAGGGCAAGAAAAGAAAGTGTGAAGAAGAATCAGAGAGAAAGTCGGACAACGAAGTTGAAGATGAGGAAGAAAGTAAAAAGGGAGAAACGAGTATGAGCACGAAGAAAGCACGAGTGGATCCATTCAGCCTTACCAAGAAGAAGGTCAAATCTAGAGACGATGCTAGGAAGGAAAGGCTCGATAATGCGGTACACGCTTCCGCCGTCAATGGTGATTCGACCCGGCAACGCAATCGTACTGCATCCCCGGAGGTGCAAATGTCGGAAACGTCCTCTAGCGCTATCAATGGACGAACAAACCACGAAGACATGGAAGGTAGAAAATCCCGATCAGAAGGGATTACTTCTGCGAATTCTGCACCGTTGATCAATGGTGTATCGGTTTCAACACTCCGGCCGCCAGTGGTCGAGGCAGTCACTCTGGATCAAACTTCAGAGCCGCCTTCGGAAGTAAAAACGTCTACAGAAACTGAGAACAGAACGTCTTCCGGTGCACCGCTTACCGCTTTTGCGGTCAATGGTCAAGCTGCCACGGCTGTGAAGCGCGATACCACTCGAGCAGTGGAACGGACTGATAGTCTAGAAACGGATGGGCTGAGACTCGGTTCGAAAGCTACCTCTCCACCGCTTGTCGGTGCTTCCGTCTCCCCGACACAATCCCATAATCAAGTCCAGCAACTCGTAACTTCTGTGCCGCCATCGTCTCAAAGTACCTTCGATAACTCCTCATCCGGGTCAAAGAGGAGGAAAAAGGCGAGGTGGAAAAAGAGAAAGCGCAATTCGGTGCAACCTAATGCGAACGTTAACAGTATTGGGCCAATAGTCAATGGTACGGATAAATCTGAATCGGATGTTCCGGCAGCAACGGATACGAGAAGCAAAGGTGACGTAGAAATTGTTGCAGATCATGAACAGACTCCTCATCTCGCAAATGGGATCGCGGCAGGAGAGGGAAAAGAGGGCGGGGAGAAAGAAGTCAATAATATTGCAACTGGGTACCAGTCTAAACCTAACGGTCCGTCCTTCTGAGCGCTTCCAAGAGCATCTGTTGAACATACCCATTTGACTAGGCATCCCCATCTCCTTGAATCCTAATCCTCTCTCGATTTTACGCCCTCAGGGAGGTCTACCACTTCTTAACCTAATGGGACCCCCTGTTCTTGACATCGATAAAAGCGACACGACACAAAGTCCGTCCTCTCACTCCAAAAAGCGACGAAACCGCCGAAAGAATAAAAAGAAGAACAGAGAAAAAGCAGTTAGTGGTTCGGAGGATAGGCCATAGCGTTTAGTTTAATCTCGTTCGCTTTGGTTTTGATTAATGTCCGTTCTGATTGGTCGTAGGCATTGGTCGCTTGGATATACAGACTGTTTGATTCATTTCATTTCACTGCTACCTACATGCATCTTCACTGTCCTGTTTTGTCATCGAACTTCATTTGCAACCATATTTTTCTATTCATGTTAGCACATTTCATTTCACTTCAATTTCATCAGTACATACGCAATCGGTAATGGACAACGAGGTATCTTGTACTACACCGAGCAATCTGGAATACGTAGACCGAAAAGCAGATACATCATTCAAATACATCGCAGAACTACAAAGCGGAGTTTCCGAAAGGGAAAGGATATCCGTTCTGGTTAGTACACAGTAAAGCAAACCAAAAAGAATGAATAGACAATCGTAACAATTCGTAAAAGGTCGTGATGTGATCCAATAAAGTTTTCACTTAGCATTTACCCCGCAACATAGACTTCAGAAGGCGTCCTGCTATGCGTGCGTGCATGACGGTAATGCCCATGCCCATGACGTGAGCTCGAGACGCGTGAAAGAGCAGGATCTCCGTACCGAGAACTTCCATGCCGACTAGATGAACGCGCAACTGGTATGGCGCGGTCATCATAATATTCATTAGCATGGCCATGCCGAGAGCTCGCAGCACGCGAGACTGCCACGGGCGTAGCACTCGTGTATTGAGAATGCGCGACTTGCACGACGGGAGTAGCTGATCCGCTGTGGCTTCGAGAATGAACGTGGACTAGCGGAGCGGTCGCGCTATGTCCGCTGCTGTGATGGCGATGGTGCGTACGAGCACTTGCACTGCGCGCAACAGGTATGGCATGCGTGGTGGCTGCAACTGGGACGGAGACCCCATGCCCAACATTCGCGGTCGTAACAATAGGCGTAAACCCATGACGTCTGTCTCTGTGATGATGGCTACGATGCCCGCGCGAGTGATCCCTGGGAGTAATCTCCCTCGCGCCGAGTCTGATAGCCAAACCCTCTGCCTGAAGTCTCTTCAACCGTCTTCGGCGTTCGCTCTGCCTCTCGCGCTCGGCTTCTTCGCGCATCTGGATACCGCGAGCGATGTGCTCCTTTTTACGCGTCAGGAAACCCCAGAGACGGAAGTGTGCGCCGTGATACCTGTACACGATCAGCATTGTACTTCCCTTTCCAGAGTTTGTGAGGTGACTCACGTAGGACGACACCGATATGGATAATGCAAAAATGGATGGTGCCTTTCTCTACGATATCCTTCATCTCTCTGGTATGCACCCCTGCTTCGTTGTCTCGAATGACTCCGGCGGCCTTGTCTTCGATCACGTTCATACTGTCGATAGACGCGTGCATCGTTCACTTCATTTTTCCCTTCGTAAATTCTTCGTCGGTTGAAGGTGAGTAGACCACCAAGATGCCTAAGCCATCCTCGTACAGCTGAAGGTGGGGCACCCTGGTATACGCGAGCAGCCTGAAAAGCAACGAAATATACATGAGCAAAACGAACAAGCCACGGACAGGAAGAAAATCATTGACCTCCTGCTGCATCTACGCAGCCTTTGCCTTTTCCAACGAATATGATCTTTCTTATTCAAGAATTAGTGATATAGAACAATGAAAAAGATGGTGATAGTGACTGGTTGAAGATGAGGACGTGGACGCGGCTAACAACGGGTGCTAGTCCTTTATGAAGAGACGGACACGAGCATAGCCACAGCCACAACCTTATTTATCTTTGTAGGTGTATATTTATGCACTAACCGTATTTGGTCACGAAACTTTGATATCCTCTGATCCGCGGCCTCGCTTCTCGTTCTTAGGAACAACTTTCATTCATCGTGCCTCTCCTCTTACGCGAGGCAAGAGACAACGGGCATGGCTGGAAAACGCGTTTGGCTTGACTGTGACCCAGTAAATATAAAGAATAATATTTACTGACTGAGCATTTATTGAACTCTTGTTGTTATCTTCCTCAGGGCCATGACGATGCGACTGCTATCTTGCTCGCCATACATATCCCGGGCATAAGGCTAGTTGGGATCTCAACGGTAGGCGCATTGATCGCATTATACATTGGATTCTGAATTCGAGAAGATTGTCTCTATCAAAGCTGACTCGATCAATCATTTCGCCAGGTTCATGGGAACACAGATGCAGGCAACACTTTCAAGAATGCCCTCCGTTGTCTCTACGCCTTCGGTGCAGATCCGTCCATCCTCGTGCATCGAGGTGTCTCTTATCCACTTCTCAAAGTTGCGAAGCATGATCCAGAGATCCACGGCTTCGATGGCCTCGGCGGCGTCGAGGGCCTTCCAAGCGCTGACGATCATCCAGTGATCCGCAATCAGCTTGAGAAGTCGGAGAGTTCAGGGCTTCGAGCTGTCGAGGGCATTGCTAAAGCGGTGAAGGATGCGATGAGGAACGGAGAGAAAATTACGGTTGTGTCGACTGGCCCAATGACGAACATTGCACTTTTTGTTAGTGTTTATCCGGATTTCTTGGATAATGTTGAGGAGTTTGTTTTCATGGGCGGGGGAGTCGGTCAAGGGAACCGTTCTTCTGTTGCAGGTTTGCACATTTACTAATTCTGAGTGAATAACGATACTGACTTTTACCGTTCAGAATATAATATTTTATGTGACCGTGGGTAGACGAATCCATCCGGCCTTCAATGATCTATCTAATAGATCCTGACGAACTTCCTATCCTGCAGCCGAAGCAGCCCAAATAGTATTAAACGTGCCGATCAAGAAGACGATGGTACCCATCAACGTAACCCACACAGCAATAGTCACAAAGTCAATCCATGCCTCTCTTCTTGATCCTCAGCAAGCCCAAACCTCTTCAAGCTCGAATCTTCCCCTTCCACAACCTAAAACACCTCTTCGCCGTACACTTTCCTCCCTCATTAGTTTCTTCGCTTCCTCTTACGAATCCACTTTCGGATTCAAAGACGGTCCTCCCCTGCACGATGCACTCACCATCGCATACGCCGCCCGCCCCGATCTATTCAAATGCACGCGTCATAGAGTCGACATTGAGCTCACAGGCACACATACTTCCGGAGAGACCGTTGTAGATCTGTTCAATTATCGGAGGTGCGATGAGACTTGGGGAAGAGAGGGTAAAAATTGCTTGGTTGCTGAAGAATTGGATGTAAGTGCCCGTTTGGATGTATTCAGATTTTTTGTCCACTTCCGTACTTATAATGACTAATTAATTTATATTTAGGTGGATGGCTTTTTCAAGTTGTTCTTGGACTGTGTTGACAGATGCGATGCCGTTTCACCTCTGAACAAGTAGAGGTACAAAACAAATCCGTCCATACATTTCAACATATCTAGAGTATTCTCAGATACGCAATCTTTGATATCAATGTTCGTATGTACACTGTAAGTATATTGCCCGTAGATGTCATTACATGGTATAATGCTAGTCCATGAATACAAAATAAAAGAATGCATTGTACAATATACATACTGAAAAAAGTAAGGAGTCATTAATGTCATCAAATTCATCAAGAACCATCCAAGAAAATCTTGCTCAGCGGACGAACACTCCGCTCTCTTCGTACACCACGACGCATGCTCTTAATAGTCTCGTCGAGCTCGCCGCGCCCGACAGACCGATGTCGAGTGTCTGACGCTTCTGAAGGAATAGCAGGCGGAGGAGGAATGAGGAAAGCACTTGAGGGAGCTTTGCCTGCTTCCTTGGAAGGTATGGGGGAGAGTGCAGAAGAGGTTTTCTTTGCTTGTAATGTCTGAGATATGTGAGTAGTCGCCGAAAGGATAAAGGAGGGTATACATGCCTGTTGGGCAGTAACCGAGGAAACTGAAGCCTTCCTCCCATTTGCAGCAGACGCACGAGGTTCTGCTTTAGCCATGGCTTCATGCACTTCAAGTGCCGCTTTCTAATAAACCGTCAAAAGGTGAGTATTTCAGATAACTTGTTTGTTATTTGGTCTACAGACTCACCCTGAGTGACGATGAAAATGAAACGATCAAACTAAAGAAGTCCTCTGGTTTGGGTCCTTCGGGCGAATCGACTGGCTCTCCGTAATACGCCATAAGAGACTTCAACTCTGCTTCTACTGTCCTGTTCATATTCTCGAGTGCTTGGATGCTTGAGGTGACTTGGACAACGAACGGCTGCAAGACGTGGTTGTCAACTTCGGTTGTGAAGTAGATAGTAGGAAAGATCGCAGACCTCCATAACTTGGACAAACCGATCGTCCGGATGGACGGCTTTGCTTTGTCTTTGTACCTTGATTTCTGATTGTACTTGAGATAATCCAGATACTAGTGTTCCTACCGCGGCTGAGACAGTTTGCATGGAGACTACGGGACATCCTTCAGAATGGACAGATGGAAACCGTACCGCACAAGTGCGCCACGTACCTCGAGCAGCTGCCTCAAGGTGAGGCAGATCATCAAGGAAATTGACCAGTTCTGCATCACTCTTCAGGAGCATTCGGGCTACGTAGTGAAGTAACGTAGGACACTCTGGGCTTGCTTTCACAGTCTTCGTCTCTTTCATCTAATATGATGTTAGCTGTGCGACACTTCATTTTACGACGCAGTCCCAACCTTTAGCAGAGCTTCCAGTTGGAATCCACGAGCATTGCCTCTGAAACTCGAGCCATTCAAGGCATTACCGGTTGTTAGGACAGCCTGGAGAATAGCTTAAAAGCATCGTTGAAAGGTCATTGAATTACACTATACCTTCAGGACCTGTTTGAAGCGAGTTGACGATTTCAATTCTTTCGTGGCATGTCGGACAATATCGAGTTCTGGTCGAGTTTCTTCGATGTCTAGCTCCAGCTTCCTGCGATACAACATGCAATTGATACGCTCCGACACCCGAGGTACGTTTCCAATCTGTTGGCTGTGAGTAACGGTCAAGTCGGATTAATGAATTCCAACCTCTTTCAAGTACTGATCTGCCTTCGCAAGCTGCTTCACATCACCGAACTCGTCAATACGCTTGATCTGTGGTGCAAGTCAGATTTCGCGCGCAAAAGACCTGAGGAGAAGGACTCTACCTCTTCTGACGTTGGTAAATGCCTCGCAATCGCCTTCAAATCTTCAACACTCAGAACAGAATCGTCGATCGCCAGTAAGGCACTCTTGATTTCTGAGAGTGAAGGTTTCATCCGCGAGAGCATGATCACTACAATATAAGAAAAGCGTGAACAATCGCCCTGATCCTGTTTACACCTTCAAGACTCACAAATATTATTAGCCCGGTTGGTATCCAACAATGTCAGCACGGAATTCTTTCTCGGAGAGTTAAGAGGTGACAAAGACACTTTCGTCGGGGCAGCGTCCAAAGCAAATGTGTCAACCAGTTCCTTCATATCCAAATCAATGGAAGGAACGGAGGTGGATACGTCATCCCAGACTGTCGGTCCAGTGGACTGGTTGGTGACTTTAGTCCAGAAGAATGGCTTTAAGCGTTTTCCGGGAAGAGCGATGCTTGGAACTGGCGGGTTGCGGCCCATTCCGGGAGGAGGCGGAGGAGGCGGAGGCATGCCAGGTGCAGGTGGAGGAGGCGGCGGGGGTGGAGGTGCTAGTCCCAAAGAAGAAGGCGGTGGAGGTGGAGGAGGTGGAGGAGCAGGAGAGCTCGAAGATAGTGGAGGTGGTGGCAGAGCAGGAGACATGGCACCGATCGGCGACGATTTCGTTGATTTGGGAGTCGGTGGAGGCGACAAGGTACGCAGCTTATCGGCATCTCTAGATACAGGGGAGATAGGAGGAGGAGGTGGTGGTGGTGGAGGGACACCTTTCTTGAACTCGCTTTCTGTCACGAACTTTGGTTTCGCCTTCAATTCCTCTTGCAATTTCTGGACTTCAGTGCGAAGAGCACCAATCTCATCGTCCTTGGCAGACAATGCCTCCACCGCACTAGCAGCTATCTTTTCCGCATCTATGTCGCGAACTTGAGTTTGCCGTGGCTGGGCCTCACATTTGTCCGTGCTACTGTGAAGCCGGGAATAAACCGATTCCATGGCACGCTTGAAGTAGAGTACTTCCTTATCCTTTCGCTGGAGCAGCGATTCTACCTCCTCGTTCTTTGTAATATATAATTTAAGTGCATCGGCATGTTTAAAAGGAGAAGCTAGCTCACCTTCTTCTTCAGACCAACAATTTCCTCCGATAGCGCATTCCATTTTACTCGATCTCGCTCTTGCTTCATACGATCCTCCTAAGATTACCGTAAGCGAGTTTCGCAGATGTATACTAGTTGAGGACTTACTGTTTCCCGGACATCAGATGGCTGATTCGACTTAAGACGGTCTACTTCAGCTCGCAGCTGAACAACCTGCTTCTCCTTCAAGACTAGGCGCTGGACGAGTCCTTGGATGCTCTGTTCGGGACCGCGAACGAGAAGTTGTCAGCAAAGATCGTATGTGTCTACAATAAAACGAACGTGCCTCTTTCCCTCCTTTTGAAGCGTTCAATCCGGGAAGAGACCTCAGCGTTTCGGTTTCGATACGAACTGACTCGAGTTCACTTTTCAAGATACCTTTCTGGATGAATTCTTCAGCTCATGCGTGGTAACGTTTCCAGAAGAGTTCTTACATCCTTCTCAAGTTCTTGAATCTTCTGACGAAGCTCCATATCTTCCTTTCTATCTAGTTCCGGCTCCGAAGTACCAGCCGTTCCCTTGATTTCGAGAGGCTTGCCGACTGTTGTCGTGATCTCAGAGAGAAACTGACCCAGTATCACAGTCCAATCGACTCCTCTGTGATGCTGTCAGAGCAATCCGAGCCAGAATCCCTAAAGGCATGAATACGCACAGTTCGTCATACACATTGCATTGCTCAAGAAGCTTATTAATGACCGCAAGATAGTCAGCCTTGAGCTTCCTAGTGGAACAGATGTTATCAATCTGGCTCAGGATCAAAGACAAGGCATGTCATCTTACAATGTCACCTCACGACTCAGCAATACACCGAGCTGACGGAGAGCTTCGAGGAGCGCAGGTCTCAGAATCTCTTGACGTAACGACAGGTCGTTCAGTAATGCGCAAGTGACTTCCAATTCTGAGCTGCCTTCTGGGTCGTTAAACAACGACCTGGTACGTTCTCGTAGGTCTTCTTCATCTTCAAATTTCTCCTCCGTATACACGTCTATTTGCGTGATGATAGACTCCGGTGGTCGGATATATCGTAGAGTCTATAATAAGGTCCTAATCAGTCCATTTCTTCATGCGGGGAGCATGCAGATTGCGGCATACTACTATGATCTCATTAAGACCACGACGACTGAATTCTTCCCGCAGCTGTATTCGTTCTTCCAGCGACTCAGGACAAGTAGTGATCGCATTTACAAGCGTCATTGCAGCCGTCCGTGCTTCCCAAGCTCCTTCTTCATCCTTCTTTCCTGAACCTTCGCAAGCATCACTATCCTCGTCTTCACTCGAGATTCGCAATGACTCAATGAGCTCTTCAAACCGAAAGGCTTCCTCGTACGCGATGCGATAGTCGGAAAATGCAGCAAGGACGAGACGATGCCCACGAGTGACGGACAGAATACAAATTGCAGCCAGAAGTTCGCAGGTGAGCGTCTTGAGCTTAATGGACTCGGTGTGTAGAGTGTAAGTTACGTGCGTAATCAAGATCGGAGAGGCTAAGACTTGATTAAACCCGGGCTAAAACACGAGTGAATTGGGAACCATTAGAAAGAGATGGATAAAGCTTATACCTCTGTATTCAGCAGTACTCTCAAGCACTTGACCACCTCATATAACACACTTTCCTCCGTATCAGATAATTTCCTCCCCTTTCCTCCCTTCCCAACCAAACTCGCCAGTAGTCCGGCTAAAGCATCCATACCCTTGCTCTCACCAAGGAATTGGTCCACCCAACTCACTTTCGCAGTGGACAAATGCACTCTCAGTGAAATGAGATGCTTCACTAACTTAATGTCATTTGCTCTCCGTGAACGAAGTCCCTCGGCGTAGTATGCTGTAGATGAAGTGTCCTTCGCCCCTGGCGCTCTCGATTTTGATAAAGACGTCATCCACGAGTCCGTCCCTGATGAAGTCCACCAGCTTCCCCATAAGCCACCTGTCGTCTGAGGCTGCAGCAGCGCGGCATCATTCGAACCTGCGTCCTTTGCAATTGTTTTCTCGTATGAACTGAGAGAACCATTTGCTCGTGGTGACGAAGGTGTTCCTGACGAAGGCTCACCTGCCGAGGGACTACTACCCCAGCTACTTAAAGAAAAACGTTTCATGATACCATCTCCAGTCATATTGGGTACTATTGAGGGAACAATAGGAGCCGCTCGCGCTGGGCCGATTGTTGCTGACTGAAGAGAAGTTTGAGGAGCAGGCTTTCCTCCTGCCATTGACCGTAGCTGTCGATTCTGTCGGAGGAGATAGCGTTTGCGATCTATTGGCATATTCCGCATTGCTTCACGCTTCTCTCCCTTTAGGCCAAGGTCATCCTGCAATAACATAAGCAAAGTATAGAGAGGCTTAGGAATTACAGTGACCCACAATCATTCGTTCGAAGTCCTCTTCATCGCAAGAAAGTTCGCTTTCACTATCCGATACGGAAGGCATTCGTTTCTCCACTGCGAGAGGCTCGCTGACAATCGGTCGCCTATTTTCTTCCGCCTCTTCTTGAGAAGAAGAAGGAACGGAAGTAGGGCCCAACCACCCATCGAAAATGCTAGAGAAACGCTTTGACGAGAACGTGCCGGCACTGTCAGGCGAACCCGAGCGTGGCTTTACTGTAGACAATGTCGGACTGGAGGGAGCCGTGCGCTTCTGTTTCGCTGTCCCTTCTCCCTCTCCCTCTTCTGCTTCCATGTCCGAGAGACGGCGCAAGGTCGCTTCGGACGGAGAGATTGATGGAACTCGAGAGTTCGGTCGGCGGTACCATTCATCGGGCACGCAGAATCGATATTGCTTCGAGCCTTCGAGTACAGTGGAAAACTCTGTGTCTGAGCTTAGGCGTATTGCATCTTGAACAGAATTGTCAGATTTGAGTATAGAAGCATGAACTCAAGAACTAACTCACTAGCATCATCTAATCCCGGTGAGAATACCTCAATAGCATATTCAATCGCTCCGCCACCGGGCACAGGTAAAGTCTTCAACAGTCCCAGGCTCTCGCAAACCGCCTTAATGACATCCTGAACCGTCATGTTCCGGGACAAATAAACAGTCCATTCAAAGCCATCATGAATCTCCGGGACGCGTAGGAAGGAGAGCTTGACTCTTAGCTGTGGATGCCGTGAGACTAGACGAATCACCGGAGAATGGAGGTGAGATGTCAATGGAAATGCTGAGAAGTGTCGTTCCGGAGCTGAGGGCTTCGAATTCGATGCGAGGATCGGGGCAATGAGAGCGTCTGTAGGAAGTATGCCTGCGGGTTCCGGTAATGAGAACAGCGTTGAACAGGGGAATGGCTGAAATGCAACTCACCAGAACCTAACCCTTCAAGCTCGTCCTCCTCCCAGACCCTCCCGGCTTCCTCTTTCCTCACCGTCTGCAAGTCCCACTCCTCGTCCGGTAAATCTCCCAAAATCTCCTCCTTTACATCTGGTGACCGAATCAACGAGTCAATCACATCTTGGGCAGCTGCATCTTGAGATACAGAGGCAAAATAGACAGTTCCGGATGGCGAGATGACTGGAACGATGAGTGGGTTCTTCGTAGCCATTGTCGTTAGCAATTACAGTACGGTTGAATGTCCTGAACTACGATGCTGACGAATTCCCAGAGAAGAATATACAAAAAATAGATGGGGTATATCAAAGTTTCTAAAGCATATATAAGGGATTAAGTAAGTCCAGAACCAGCTAGAGATGCAGCATTTCCGCCAGAGAGAGTGACGCTGACGGCACGATGAGAGTTAGGGGCCAGACGCGTGTCCGATCGACCGGATGCGTGCCGGTTTACTTCCGAGTCCGTTCCGTTACAATTTTTTGCTCAACATTTGTCCCACGTCTTCACAACTTCGGTCATAGTAGGGACAGCATTTGTATTGTGCTATGTACTACGCATTTAGAAATACATCTTTATTGCATTTAAATCATCGGTCGCTGTTGATTTCGTTGGCTATGCGATTCACTATGTTTGGTGGTCCATCAAGCTACCCTGGCAAGATCGCGAGACTTCGAATAGCGAGAGTCGCATCAAATCGATCCGGTTAGACGCGCTCCCGATCCACGGTTGTCCAAACGAATATCTCCGGCGCCCAAATTCCTTACTATGTGATCATCACCGAAACTCTCTCCAGCGTGCGCGCTACCTTCCTTCAAAAGCTTTGTTGCGACGTCAATGTCTTTCGACGTGCCGAACGTGTTCTCTAATTGTTGTTTCGACGCTTCGCCGAGATGGCCTGTGTGACCCGTCGACGAGTGAAAAACCTTGAAAGCTGGGTATATGCTAGTACGAGTGTACAGGATATATCAGGAAAGCAAATCAACTCACAGTCGACAACTTCTGTTAACGGGATTGTGCTATAGAATGTGTATTAGTAGTCTTGCTTGTTCAAGATGTACCTTGGCGTGGTGGCTTACGTGTCTGTAATTAGTGATTAGAACGGACTCGACACCTCAGATGATCATCTAGAGCTCACCTCCTTCTTTCCACTTCTTGTACTATATATCCCAACCATCGATTAAGAACACTGATATTGAACAAAGTAGATCGGTATTGCTCACCTCAGAACCGTTGACGATCATGATGAACTCTTCGGTCGATTGGGTATTAGGCTTATACACGACCTTTGTGAGTGCCTTAACCATTGTGCTTTGCGTAGAAGTGATTGAGGACTAAATGTTATTCAATGAGATTGCGATGGAATGCGATGATGGAGGCTGAGACGCGATGCAGCATTTTATATACCTTTGTCCATGTGACGTCAGAGTCACCTCGGTTCTTGCTTTGGCCGCAAATGCGTCACACGACACCACTACATCTGATCGTCGATCAAGGTGGATCTCGTATCTAAAAATCTACAAATTTATTATAACTACATTCGGATCCACAGGTCACTTTCAGTGAGGAGCTCACGCGAGTGAGTCCCAATTTATATTCCCAGTCTGCGCGCTCTCTGTGCTTAGACGTGGCCCTACGGTCGTAAGCGGAACGACAGACGGTCTTTGTAAAAATTGTCAGCTCTGCATACGAAGGGTTCATTTTTGAAGAACACACACCTTCCATGAGCGCACTGGAATGGAAATGCAGTCATCGAGAGTTGTCGTAGAAGGCGCTTGCACTGTTCCATTGACAATCGATCATTAAACATAATGGCCCCCCGACATGCCCGGGAGTTAATTAGTTCCACAAGTTCACGCGGACAATTACGAAGCGCCTTCAGCCATGTGAATGCATCTATTTCACCCACAGCCGAGCTCAGTTGCTGGGTATCCACGCGGTAGTTATTGATATTTTCAGATTCAAGTCGGGCCAAGTACCCCTTGACGAGTTCACGGAGATCACTACTCGATCCAGTAAGAAGCTATGGATAGAACAATTAGCAATGCAAGCGTATCTCGTACCATGAAGCTTACCTTGTCAGCGGCTACTTCTGGGACGCTACTGAAAAGAATCATTCCGTATCCTTCATCAGAATCGTTCATGGTGTGTTTTTCGCTTTCATGGTCAATCTCGTCCTCCACTATGCTGAAACCCCAATCCCGAAATGCTTTTTTAGTTGTCGTCGACCTCATCAGTCGATCGCGTTCAAATGCAGTGAGAAGTATAGGTACAGGCGGATCCAGCATGCGCCTTTCGACGCCGACGCCGTCACGGTCCAAATATCCCAAGCAGAGCGATTTAAGGAATCGTTCAACGCGTACACGCTCATCTGCTGCGTGCTGATCGACCAATACGAGCGTCCGAAGTTGACCATTTTCTTCCCAATCTTCGGATGAATTGGTAGTACTTGGCGTATCCAGGAGGCATGCGATAAATTTGCAATCAATCTGACCCAGGACTTGAACCACGGAAAGGCTTTCTTTGGTGAATGAATAATCAGGAATTGTGCCGAGATTGCTCATGGAAGAAGTTGGGACAGAGAATGCCTTGCTGATCTGTTTCGTCCAAGGCATTCGTTGGATAGTGCCAACTCCTTCCGTTGTAGCTTTGGAAGAAGGAAGGCAGGGAACGGAAGGTTCTGCACTTGCGAAGACGTCATTCGCCTATGATAAGTTTCAATATTTCAGTTGTTACGATCGCCTCTAATAGTGTGCATCATACCTCCAGCGCTTGCGTAATCCAATCCGGGATCCTACTTTCATCTCCATTTCGGGCTGATTCTATCACCCGTCTGTTGTTTTCTAGCCAGCCTTCGTCGACTATTGTACGTCGTCTTGTACCATAACTTGACTCGCCATTCTCAAGATCATAGCAACGTTGTTCTGGCAGATAAGAATTGCCAGTACGAGGATCGATCAAATACATCCTTCCGGTATTTGGGTCAACCCAACGAAATGCTCCATGCTCATTTCCCACAGAGTACTAGCATTCGAAGTCAGAACCAGATCCTCGAAGTCTATGAAGTACTCACTCCTTCTATGAACAGGTCCATTGCACCCTCTCTAGAATCCTCGGGGCATTCTGGCGTATCAATTTGCAATTCATCCCTATAGTTGGAATTTTCTCCGTTATCATGGTGCGCAATGACTCTGCTCCGTTTGCACGAAGGATGTTCATGATCGCGAGTCACGACACCTGGTGGCGAAGATTTGAAACCTTGGCGAGACAAGAACGATTGAATGACGTCTGCTAAAAATGAAACTATGGCATCTTGATTCTGAGGACGAGTCAGAAAGTATAGCTATAGCGTAAACGTTGGCAGTCACAAACCCGTAAATGTACAACGGTTTTCGCAGGTTCCAGGCAGTTATCTATCTCACAGGGAGGCACAGCAATATTAAGGACATAGACCGGACGGAGCTCCCCCTTCTTTGGGGATCGACGCAAGTCTAGGGCAAGCACATATCAAACAAAAAGCCAAAGCTGAATATATATAAAACCACAAACTTGAATGTGAAAATTTCGATTCACCAAGCTCATCTAGCGCCTAAACATGCCAGATTTAGTCAGTATTCGGCAGACATGCTGTCCTCACTTACATGTTTGGAGAACGTACTCGACGAGAAGCATTTGTCAATCACGCGATGCAGTTCACACGTGTCCAGTATATGACGATTAAGGTCTAGATAATTTTGAATAGATCTTCAAATCTATTGTTGCGTCCAAACTCACAAAGGAACTGATAAGACTGCATAAAAGCTAGTTAGGTTCGTTTGGGACATGAAACAAGGATATACACGCCTTTGAAGGGGATCCAATCAAGCTCAGGAAGCCGTCGATTCTCATTGAACCCGATTCGCAATCAATTATATCTGCACGCTTGATTCGTGAGTTAACATAAGCTGGAATATGCTACATCAAGGAGACCATACTTACCTCAACGAGAGCTCGTCCGTACAAGTGACGGAAAGTCAATAAAGTCGAAGGAGTCTTAAAGCAATTTCAGGTAAGACAACCAGTTCTAAAACTTTCGTACGTACTCTGGGAATGGTCATAATGCGACTCCTATCGGCCCCTTCATTGTTTTCTTTTGACAGATCTCTGAGGTTAAACTTGACTTGAGGGAAAACAAGAGCGAACGTCTCAAGTTCTCGTTGGACTAGGTCAAATGTTCGTGCGGGACTAGGATGAGACATCCGGCGAATAGGGAGCTAGTTGACTTCGTGAAATATGAATTTGGTCAGTAATAATTCCAAGTCTTACATTGAAAAACGCATCCCGAATCGAAACCGTTGTGCCAGCTCCTTCCCTGCGCCACCGCAGTGATGGTCCATAGTAAAGCTTTTCTCCTCCTTTCAAAATGACTGACCAACTCTCTTTAGATTTGACGGTTCTTGACGAGATTTCTAAACATGAGAGATCTGCCGCTGAGGCAAGAGCTGTTGTCACGAGTTTTGAATAAAGGCTGTACTGCATATTTGACCCTTACACACCTTCACCACGGAAGCCAAATGTACTTAATTCCTCGAGGGATGCAGGAGTATAAGATTTTGAAGAAGCTTTGTAATTAGATTCTTTCAGAAATAGGTTCTCAATATGCCATTGATGAGTTAACTCACAGTATCGTCCTCCTTCTATACCTTGAGCAATTAAGGACAATCCATCCTTATTGATACCCGATCCGTCGTCTGACACCCAGCAAAGCCAGTCGCTGCAGTGCACGCCTATGTCAATATTCTTGGCTCCGGCATCCAAGGAGTTCTGAATAAGTTCCGAGATGATCTGTGGCAACGAGGTAAGGATTTGAGTGGACCGAATTTTGGAGCGCGTCGCATTGTCCAAACGTTTCAGACTTGCGGATGCAGTCATCTCAGGGAGTGGAAAGTCGAGAGGATGACTGAGGCAAGATGTACATCTTTCCTGAGGCTAGGTTAACGAGTGGCAAATGAGAGAGATTTAGTGAGTTCAAGTTACGTAGTAGATAGGGATCGACGTCCTTGACCTCATAAATTCCCACGTGCTCGACATTTATTTTCGTAAGAAGCTCGACCTTCCACTAGAAACGTAACTTGTCAAGGCCAGGCTTATCTCTCACCCGTGATGGACCAGGCAGTTGCAAAGAAGGAGCTTCAAGAGCTCATCAGACGAGAAGACCTAGGAAACAAGGTCTGCATCGACTGCTCAAATCCGAATCCCCAATGGGCCTCTTTGAGGTCTGTCGAATGTTTGTCTGATGTCGACTCAGGGAGTCTGAATTTAGACGCGCAGTTTCGCGGTGTTCATGTGCTTGCAGTGTGCTGGTGTCCATAGAGGCCTGGGGGTACACATAAGGTTCGCCAGTTAATCTGTCCGAGAAAGACTATCGAACGATCTGTATACTCTAGCTTCGTTCGTTCTGTGTCGATGGATACGTGGCAAGAAGAACAGATTCGACGGATGAAGGTACGTTTATTGGCAATATTCTACAGATATGAAAGCAATAAGTTGATCTATTATCAGCTCGGCGGAACTGCTCCATTCCGTGATTTCATGAAATCATATAGTCCTTCAGAAAGTGGTGGATATAGAGACGGGATGGGCATACAGGAAAAATACCAGTGTTGGGCAGCGGCACAATACAAGGAAAAGGTGATTGGAATTCTCCGTTTGACTACAAAGAAAGATACTAAATTGTCCATAGCTCGACTGTGAACTAAGTGGAAAGCCTTGGTCGCCTTCTCTGCCCCCATTAGGCTTTTCTTCCCCCCAGAGCGGTTCAACCTCTCCTGCTCGCCCTTCCTCTGCGCAGGGACTTCGCAAGTCTCGGGCTTCTGCACGAAGTGCGACAGGCTCCTTTTTGCGCCAGAATTCAGCATCTCCAGCCTCATTCACGAACTCTCCTGTAGGGAGCACGAGTTTCAGCAGTTCCGTAGGAGGTTCACCATCTCCAGACGTGCAGAAGACTGCGAATGAGACCTATTTTGCAAGTTTAGGTTCTTTAAATGCTTCGCGACCTGCAGACCTCCCTCCTTCACAGGGCGGCCGCTATCAGGGCTTCGGAAGTAGTACATCCGCACCTCCGATTAGCTCGCGGCATACTTCATACGGCCTTTCCAGCGCTGCAGTTCCTAGCATTTCCGAACTCCAAGAGCATCCAACTGCTGCGTTGAGTAAAGGCTGGTCGTTCTTCTCGTCCGCCATTGTTGGAGCAACTCGAACTGTGACCGAAAACGTGATTCAGCCGGGTCTTGAACGCGTTCGAGATCCTGAATTCCAAGCAAGCCTGAAAGGCTACGTAGACGAGGCCGGAAAGCGCGTCACTGCTGTGGGTGCCACTGCAAATCAATGGAGTAAGCACCAACTCGGTGTTGATGTCGCAGACAAGGTCGGCGGATTATACGATAACGTGAAAGAAAGAGTTGTTGGCCCGGGCCATGAAGGATATGGCGCTGTGGCGACATCCCATGATGGAGATGACTGGAATAGATACGATAATGAAGAGGATAACTTCTTCGAAGACTTTTCGAGTGAGAAGCAGACGGTTACTCAGGGCAAAGCAACAGCGACGATGGAAGGATCATCTTCTACTACTTCAGCGCCCACGACATCGATTAGTTCGAACAAGAAGGCTGATGACTGGGATGCCTGGAAAGACTTTTAGATACTATAATCCGTTATCTGCCGATGAAGTTTCGTCATACCTTTCTTTGAGAGTATAGTTCCAGTTAGTAATGCATGCCATAAAACATCAAAAGGAAAAGAAAGGAGCAGTGTTGATGATCATCGCTTGACACCTCTTCCTTCAGACGAAACCGTTCAGAGCAAGGTGGCGGGATCAAATGCGCGAGTCATGCGTCCGGATAAGGAGGCATAGTCAGTTCGATGTTTGCCTTCGGGACAAGTTCTTGCAGCAGTTTCTTGTTGAGATCATTCGACTCGATTCGGATCTCCTGGAAATCGGCTCCCCAACGTTGCATTTGGCGAAACAGGTTGCATGGTTCTTCCCCATCGTTGTTTCAATTCCTAATTCGAAATGTACGAAGACGATCCAGCCTCGCTCAATGTTTGTTGACACACGAGCAGGAGCAATCTTCCGCATTTAATGACAATTCGCGCAACCAGGGAAAGCTGCGGAAGAACTCATCGATTGGGATATCGACTTGAGCGTTCTCCTTGGCAACCTCCGCGTCCCACGATTGTAACATGAATTCAAATGTGGTTAAGGAACGCAACTTATCAGTCGGAGAAAACGACACGTGAATCCAGTCGTGGAGGCTAAATCTGGCGTAAAACGGCACGCACATCGACACAGAGATCTTCTGAACATTGAGCAGGTGGAAGGCGTAAAGTATACACAAGAAGTCTTCCCCTTCCAACGGCGCATCCTCTTCAGCGAATCGATAACTCCCCGGCCAATCCAGATTCATGATGGAGAAATGGGTAACGGTCAGAAGTACTACCTTTAGATCATCCTCCGGACCAAGTGCTACTGAGATTTGGGACAAGTCGAGTTCCAATGTCCGCAGAGAAGTCGCTGATCCCAGGAACCCCGTCAGGGACCTAAGAAATGTCCCATCAATACTCAAAGTACTACGCTGCGATTTGTACGTGAAGGTGGTCGGAAGACTATAGTCAAAGAATCTTGACGTCGACAGAGCGTCCCGCACTTGAAGATCGTCTACACGAGGGAACCTTAAAAAGGTCGTCGCGT
This sequence comes from Sanghuangporus sanghuang, assembly GCA_009806525.1. Taxonomy (NCBI): domain Eukaryota; kingdom Fungi; phylum Basidiomycota; class Agaricomycetes; order Hymenochaetales; family Hymenochaetaceae; genus Sanghuangporus; species Sanghuangporus sanghuang. The sequence continues at coordinate 2,418,860 of VVIT01000003.1, forward strand.
CTATTTTCACCAAGGTCATGGTCAACAAAGATGCAGAGCGTCTTCAAGGACGGAAAGACCAGCGACGGACAGACATCGAAAATTCTCCAATCATCGGAAGTGAAATGTGCATGAAGATATGTCCAACGATCCTTGTACTCAAGGGCTTGTTGTAACACCCTCACCATATTGTCCTCGTACAAGAATTGAACGTACAATGGCATGTTCTTGCTGCGAACCAGATGGTCCTGAAGGGACCGCTTTCCTATATTTGAAGGTCTAGATAAGACCAAGCTTCCGGAAGCTTCAGGATCACGTCTCGAAAACGCCTACAAACGGAGGATACGGGGCGAGTTAAGATGAGCGCTGAGTGAAATGGACTCTTGTCTCTATCCAGCAATATTTTCTCGAAGATTTGAAGGAGAGTTTCATTTGGCAGCATCGCGAAGCCGGCTCTGAAAGCTGCCGGCATGATCGCCTTTCGACGAGATGAGATGGTTTCCGCTAGGCCCTCGGCCAATGAGAGAAATGCTTTGTCTAGCACTCTTCAAGCGTCTGTAACTCGTCTATTTCTGCGAGTAGTTCGTTTCGTGAGATACTGAGGCGAAGGAATGAGGTACAAGCGCAAATACATGTCAAAGCATAGATAACTCACAAATCACGTTCCGATGTCAGGGGACCAAGTTCATCGGAACCAGGGGAGCGAGGTACGTCTCCTTCCAGCGACTTCAATCTAGCCGAGAGGATAGACAAGACCCGTGAATTGACGCGAAGTCTGTAATTTTGATGAACATGATTTGAAGACATGAATAAGTGCGCGAGGCCGTGTACTCCGCGGGAAGCTGAAGGGCCACTGAGGGCACAAGTTATGAAATGCGTCTCCAAAATATGTGAGGAACTTACGAACGCGGACGAACGCGTCATGTCACGTCACGTGCGTTTGAACCTCGGTTTCGAGCCGACTCGCAGTTAAATAAAATGACACTATGTGTAACTTTGCCATCTACGCCATCCACGTGGGTTGGACCGCGTCTTTGCGAGTCCTTCAGCATGCTGTTAAAGAGACCCAATTTTGCCATCGGATGCTGGCGACCATTTGAGATTGCTACCAATGTCAGACAATTGTAAGAAGAAACAATATTTCGTATGCTCAACACGCGTTTAACGGATGACACTCATTTCGAAAACACTAGCAGGAAATTCGCATACTGGCGCATGCTACGTCGCACGTATCAATTTAACGAGCGAGGAAAATACAGCTCAGATGATCATGTCTCGGTCCGCCCATTACGATGCCCACAGGTGCTTGCTCTGAACCGAGATTGCATGTCCTTCTTGGATTCCCGGTGAGTATCTGTGTCGAGTTTAGTTCGCCTGAGAACGTCATTGACTATTTGTCTAAGAATCTCTTCATTAGCCATGACTTATGAACGGACCTCGATCACATTCTGAAATGTCGGAGATCGGTCCATCCGAATTCTTTACGACTTCCAGTTCGGAGTGTCAGGAAAGCAGAAGAGAATATATAAAGTTGATCACTTGGATGTGGTCTCGACTAACTGGTAGTGCTTCTAGTGCTTCCTTGGCGCTTGAGGAATCTATCGGACCTCCACGCAGTACATACCGGTTATGGTCTGCGCTCTCTAGATAGTCGCGCTCAAACGGCATCATAGTGCTTATTTCGGTCGACTATGGTTTCTCGTCAGTCAACAATACGACGTACTACGGAATAGCTCTCGCAAGATCGCAAGATGTATCGTGGATTCCCAGATCCCGTCAATTACGTTCTATTCAAAGTATGTCATCGTCACCCCTATATGCCCTATCTGATCTTCTTCCATTCGTCTCATTTTGCCTTTGTTCAGAAACCGGATTAGGGAAGCCCTTTAATGAAGACACCTGGTACAAATAGGTTTGTATCAGCCTTTCTACCCGCGATACGTGCCGTAGGTGCCGGTGGTGATGAATCCACGTCCTAAAGTATCGCAACGCCACAATTCCCATTTTCGTCCGTATATTTCATGTTTATTGTTCTCAGTTTGCAATTCCGATTACTGATTTGGTACCCAAAGCGGTTTTCAATGTCAACGACGGGCAAAGAGTGGCCACAGCAGAGTTCTGGAAATCTTCTAAGTCAACAGTCCTGCTGTTTATTTATCGGCGGTCGCAAGATACGCTCTAAATAGCTTCGTGCAAATACGTAGTCGATTCATTAGGAGGACTAAGATTTGCTTCAGCTTTTGATTTCCCCTTCCTGTTGCGGAAATCTATGCTGCTCATGCGCAAACCAACTTCCATGCTTTTGTTTGACGTTCATTTATCGTGAATGACTGGCAGGGGCCAGAATCGATGAGAACGGTGAGCCTGTCTAAAATCTTGCATGCGCTTCTTTGAGTACTGTCTGAATCTGATTCGCAGAGCTTAGCCAGATGAACCGACCTATTTAATGGCATGTTAATTTCTTCGCGTTCGTAGAATTACGTACACCTACATTTCTTAGAATAAAGTGGCAGGCCATCTAAAGCATGTTCACCTCCGACTTATCCCCAATTCAAACATCGAACCTATCTCCATGCTAGTCCCAAGCAGCAGTCCAGTGAATTGGAATGTCCGCAGGACTGCCGACTGAAAATTCTGAGAAGCAAACTGCAATCAATCATGATTCGGCACTATCAGATCTTTATTCATTCGGGATTGAGTTAGACGAGGAGACGAACAGCGAGAAAATATGGCATGTCTTCTGATAACGTTTCCGTCGGAGGACACAGCGACTTCATAGAAGCATCCCCAAGTACGGCAGCCTTCAATGCGGCCTGCGAATTGAGTCCAATGCTCCCGTTTTTTGGCACTACTCGGTTGGGCTGCTGGCCTTCGTAGTGAAAAAAAAGTCCTCATACGGATTCTCGATTGGCAGGGTAATGGCAGAAAAATTGAAGGTCAGGCACGATGATCAGGCCCCGTAATGGTTCGTCTGTAGGTTTCAAAGCAGCAGATTACTTTCGGAGTATTTATTTTATCCGTCAAACGCAATAAAATAGAGCATAAACGTTTTTCGTTTTATTGAACAGATATATACATGCTCAGAAAAGCTCGCCGAGCAGAGTTTTATGTCGCGTTTATTACCGGTAGACATGATCAGCTACAAGAAAAAAGGTCAATCCAGATGTTCACTTCGTTCAAAGAAAGGAAGGAAACGTACCTTGTAAGTTTGCTGCAATCTCCGCCTCAGCACGATCACCATTTGCAAGTAATTTCTCCTTGTTATACAGGAGCTCTTCACGAGTCTCTGTGCTATACTCATGGTGTTGGGCTAATGAAATGTGGATTGTCAGTTCTCAGTTTACATGCCACGGCACAATGAACTCACTCTCTACAATAGCATCAACAGGACATGCCTCTTGGCAGAACCCGCAGTAAATGCATTTCGTCATGTCGATATCTATTAATCACGCCCGTCAGTAAGAACCAAGAGAAGCCTGAGCTTGCTCACCATATTTCGTAGTTCGCCTAGACCCATCGGCTCTTGCCTCGCTCTCAATAGTGATTGCTTGCGCGGGACAAATTGCTTCGCAGAGTTTGCACGCTGCGTAGTTGAGTCAGGAACTGTTTACGGAGAAAATAGCAAGCGAAACGCACCGATGCAGCGCTCTTCGCCCGACGGGTACCGCCTCAACGCGTGCTCTCCACGGAAACGGGGCGATAGCGGACCCTTCTCAAAAGGATACATTATGGTGTACGGGGGACGGAATATTTGTTCCATAACGATCCACATGCCTTAACGTGTGTCAGTCTAATAGGCCCTAGCAAATTGTGCGTGGAAGTGCACTGCGTACCTCTTAGAATCTCAGTGAAGAAAAAGAGATGTACCGCCTTGTCGAGAGCACTAGCTTGGCCCTTGTAAGGGTTAACGTCCAGATCTGTGCTAGAAGATGCGGAAGCGGGCGGATGGGCATGGTCATGATCTGGAGCATGCTGTGCGTAAAGGCGTGCGGGAGACGTGGATAAAGAACGAGCCAAAAACTGCCGGGCGATGATTGAGCCCTGAGACTGTGCTGGTCGCAAAGCGACACGGGCTCTGCTCTGCTGGAGAACGAGCCGACGAGTGAGAGACATGGTGGTCGACAGCCAACGAGTGATGGAGTATGGCATTTGGCGATGGACCCGCGGTTCAAAGTCGGGACGAAAATGACGTTATGTAATGCAGAGACCAGTAACCAATCGCGTCGCGCCGAAAACGAAACTCGCAGACTCACCGATGGCTACAACAGCAGCCTCAGCATCGAGCTCACAGTCAAAAGGAAAGGCGTCGACCAAGACTCTCAGTGCACAGGGTATGTTTGGCAAATCAAAATATCGACATTGATCAGATCTTTGACTAGAACAAAATCTAGAGCTTCAACAAACACTGTCACGTCTGCAAAATGAACTTCAGGCTCTTGCTGCAAAAATCGGTGAATTAGAATCGGAGGCGGAAGAGCATGAGTGAGTAAATTTTGCAATACTTTCATCTTTTTTGTGTTCTGACCTCTGCTCAATGTATTCAAGACTCGTATTATCTACGTTAAACGAGGCTTTACAATCGGACCCTCAACGGAAGTGTTTCCGGATGGTTGGCGGAGTTCTGGTCGAACGAACAGTCAAAGACGTCGTCCCAGCACTTCAGACGAACAAAGAAGGGGTAACAATTTCCGCAGTGTAAACTCATTATACTCGCTTCAATTGATTATTCCAGATAAAGAAAGTCGTGGCGAATCTTCTCGCCCAATACAAAGCCAAAGACGATGAACTTGAGTCCCTGAAGCGAGAACACAACGTCCGTCCTATCGCAAGAGGCTGAGAAGTCCCCATTATCTTTTCGGATCGTTCACGTCACCGATCGAAGTCGATGTGATGAAGGCGAGTTCGCGCCCGCTGGTCTTGTACGGCTTCGCACTGATCAAATTCCCCTGTCTTTCTCCATCATCTCTAGCCTTGTCGTAAATTATTCTATCATTCCTATCATGTAGCATATCTCCACTGCCACGACTTCGATTTATATTCAGTTTCGATAATCAATCTATTGGAATTTATCTTCCGGCTTGCCTGGGAGTTCTTTATGCTCAGCGGACTTAACACTGAGGGCGGCGCTCGCTTCTAATTTACTATCCAGAACAGAGCCATGGATTACCCGATGATCTAGATAAATGTCTACGCAATGGAAGTTCGTTTCGAAGACTGACTTGAATCAACCCCATTCGAAGAGTCGTATACTTTGATGTTTGGAGACGGCGTCTTGTGTGAGTTCCCGTTTTCAGCTATCATTCATACCACTTAATCCATGTATTAGGCTCCCAGCCGGAGCGATGAAAAGCTTTCTGAATTGATCTATTTTTCTTTCTTTCTGGAGACCGATCAGATGCTGCCGCGATGACTCGTAATGGACGACCTTGTCAAGTGCCAAAAAGGGGTTAAGAAGTCCTGTATATTAGTTCTCAGTTCCCCGCAGTCCTGCTTACCGATATGTGCTAGGCATTCTCCATGTTCCGGCGTATTCCATGTCTCCAACGTTCCCGGCTGCTGAATTTCTTTCGAGTTGGTCCGAGTCGCCACAATTGTGTAAGAACGTCGCTGTGTATGATCAAGCCCTCGAGGTGTGTCTACAGCTGTCACTGTGGAACTATGCATTTCTCGGCATGCAACCTGGTTTTTCGGCACGCACAGCCTTTTGTGTATAGGCAAGGTCGGTTTTGATGCCGCGACTATTTGGGCCCAGTACGCGTAACTGTGTTCTAATTCGAGGCTGTTGTTCCTCGGATGATTGCCTTTCCGCCATCAACCCAGGGTGTAACGTTACGTTATGACGGAGTCTTGTTGTATTCACTGCGCGTCTATGCATGTCGAGTACCGGCGTCACCAACAACCGCCCAGACTATTTTCATTCAGAACAATGGGTCTAGTTTCATCCCCTGTCCATTTGGTCGGAACAGGTGTACAGATTCAAGGGTGACGGAGACCCTCTTGTAACGTATTCAGGGACAACTTTCCCGCTGGCCTTTCGTTGATGCCAAACATGGCATCTGGTTCAATTTGGGACTCGGAACTGTTAGGACGAGATGGCTTACTCCGGGTTATGTGCCTGTATAGGCGAAAACATCTCGTGCACCAAATTCGGCAGAGAACAACCTGTCAATGTATTCCCGGGCGCCGCTTTCAACACTTCTTAAATTACGGTGTAATACTCAATAGCCTTCTTCCGAGGAGTCACTCGATGGTCGCCACGACAGCTGTGCGGCTGGCTGGTGAAGAGCTTACAAGAACTATGTGATAGCTCCATCTTCATTTCTACGTGTACTCGTGAAAATCGGGTGCACTGTGCACCCATTGGCGTTCGATACATCCCAACCACCGGTCAACACGTCTCCTTCGGAATTGCAGCATAAAACGAAGAACTTCATTCGGAAGTTGTGATAGCCAAGGCTTTCTACTTGCCGATTTAAATGTACCTCCTGTGACCCAAGCCGAAGAACACGCACTTGATGTGAAATTGACTCCGCCGGCGGGTCGAATTCCGTCGAGAAGTTTCATCATAGGATAGGGATCGAGTCACTTGCTAGGATGTGCTTTTGGAGACATCCCTTACAGGTTTCCTGAATAAATCGGATCTAAGAGAGAATAATATCAAACGCATCAGTCCGATCAATAGTACCCTATGGATTCCGGCGCTCGGGTGCAGTATATTCCAGGTAAGTTTGAGTCATTCTTGCGATGACCATTGGACAGATTATTGGCCTTTCGCCGCATTTGAGGAAGAACTCCGTGCCGTTCGTGAGCGGGGAACTTATACAATAAAGGAAGGGGGGAAAGCAGTGACGTAAGTCGTGAACAAGTTGCTCTCACCACATGCCATTGATCGGTTTTTCTTGTATTTCATCCCTATAGCGCGCTGGGCTTTGATGGTCCTGCGGCGCAGTTGGCCATAAGTCAGCAAAAAAAGTTGATCCTAGCGCAATGATTCTTCCAAGCCAAATTGAGAGTACAAAGCACATCACAGTTACGCAAATTCCGACTCGACAAGTTTTGCTTTGCGTTAGCACTCTTTTGAAGCAGCACATCGTGCACTGCCTGCATTTCATATCATTATCACCCGAGGATCCTCGACATGACTATCTATCTCAATTGAGGTCATCGGGATCTACGGCGCTTAGATCTTCTTTCTTTTGTCGCCATGAAGGCGCCTATCCCTTGGTACAGATGGTACTGGAATTCTTCAGTCACAATTATGGATCTACTTCAAGGACCCTCGGTCACCGTCTTTAATCTCCCGAATGTTAGGGCTCAGATACTCATACTTGAGTTGAGATATCGCAGGGCCTCTCACGGTGTTACAACACCACGGCTAGATACCGCCGGTGACTCTGTGAAGTTATTCGCGAAGGGAACGAATGGAGCGTAAAAAAGATCCGGAAGACTATCTTTTCACTATCAAATCTCCGTACACCGAGGACTCTTGTTACTATTCACGCGTGTACGCGTTCTCTGTTCAGTACTTGGACCAGCGAGAGTAGGTGAGAGCAAGTCTGTCGCGGATCCCCTCCTATACGCTGTTTAAGATCTAACTTAATGTTTTAACTAGCCTACTGTAGCCGTTTCTGTATCATTGGCCATTCGCAAGCCATTTCTCAAGCGGAGACAAGTACACAGAGGGAGGTTGCGACAAAGGGGTCGGGCTTCGGATAAAGCCCCACAAAGGCATTACTTCTCGAAGAAGAATCAAGTTGTTAGCATCCTGTCAACTACGTCCTCCTGGTGTGCGGCGCAATAACAATCATTCAGCGCCGCCGACGTTCCACGCCGAGCTTTTGTTTCCTCTCAAGAGCTTGAAGATATTGCTTTCACAATACAATTGGCAGCTGCACAGCCTTTGCCGAAGCATACACACAAATGCGTCAAATGCATTACAGTCCCATCTCATCCCATAAACTCTGACAGCGCGAATCTAGGCGGACGACGATGACGTCTCGACGGACGCTTTGGCGGCATGGACTGGGTCGGTCTATCGAGCGATAATCCAGGGTCGGAGACGAACAAAGTATTCATATTCATTCACGTACGCTCCACGCGTACTTCTTCCTCATCATCAACGCTCGGCGGTAAAGAGGCCGGAGAATACCCGGGGTTCGATCGACGACTTTGGCGTAAGCTCGGATATGTGCGTATGAGAAGATGAGATAGGCCCGGGCGGGGCTGTGATGCGTCAAAGAGGGATGATCGTCTTCCCTTCCTTCTCTTGCCTTCCCGAGGCCCCCTTTCTCCTACCCCGTCGTCCTTACTTCCTAATTCCAATACATACAGTTCTGTGCTGCATTGTAGTAGCAGGTGGATGTGCGTTTTACTCCTGTTTATTGGGACCCCCTTCACAGAAACCTTCTTTCTCACTACTTCAACACGAGCTTCTCCAGCACCGAGAACTCCCGTTTTGGCTAGTTACTCGATAGTACATTCAACATGATATAGTAATCTCAAAGGACATATTTCTACGCCACACGCCTGTACATCCGAGTTCAGCACCCGACTCCTAACCTCTCCTTTGTCCGAAGCACATCCATGGCTGCCATGAACAACACAAATTAAAATAAATAAAAATGAACATTACACACAAACGTGAGTTGAGATGTAACGTATACAGATCTTTGACAGCTGTCCACATAGCGATCCGGGTCCAATCATATCTAGATTCCATATCCGTATCTGAGAACCTCTGCGCGTACGTAGTTCTGCCTCCCCTCGACATTCGCTGAGAAAACTATCTTTGGTTGGAAGAACGATGATCTTGGGCTATAAATGGAAGTCGTCACGCCGGGTCTGGATCTTCTTTTAGTGTAAATAGGGACAAATAGTGGTACATAGATCATGATACCAAGATCAAATTTTTCAATCGGAACAACTGGGCAACAGATACGTGCAGAGAAAACACGACATGGATAGCAAGCATTCATAGCAGACATATCAGACAAATTCTCGCGTACAAAGCTTGGGAACTACAAAACTTATGTATATCGCATATTCATCGGTCACAAGAAAAGACTTACGAGAAGGTAATGACCAGTAACAATCCATCATTTTTTTTGCTCACGTAGGTGTCGTAGAACCAGTGTTCGTGCCTGATCCTTCGTCACTTGGGCGCGCCTCAGTTTTCGCGGTGGCTGCGGCCTCTTCACCTGGAGGTGACGAGTTGTTGTTGTTGTAAATATCTGTCCTTCCAGGGCGCAGGTATGGGGGAGACGGGACTCGGGAAGGAGGAGCAGCGGGCGTCGGTGCAGATGTGGACGTATCGTCACTCTGCATAGGAGTGGCCGGAATGGGAGTCGCTGCTGCTGCTGATTCCGTAGGCGGCACGTCAGCACGTTCACGGTCCCGTAAGACGTATGATCCTGGGCCGATGCGCTGATGATTGTGAATACGCGTCGCGGGATAGCTAGAACCTCCTGGAGAAAGAGGACTTGCAGAGTGAGAGTGAGAGTGGATGTGGTGACTATGGTGACTGTGATGAGAACGGTACGATGCGTGAGACGCCTGGGAGTGAGAACGATGTACTTGCGGTGGTGATATTTGTTCAGCCGGAGGTGGTGGCGAGCTAATACGCTCCTGGTGGTGCCGATGGCCGTGTCCGTGAGCATGAATATGATGATGATGGTACCCATGATGCCCATGCCGCTCACGCTCCTCCTCGCCTCCCTCTCGGCGCTGCATCCTCTCGCGCTCTCGATTCTCACGCTCAATTTCCCAGTCTCGTTCACGACTTGATATCGGCACGACATGCCCAGGGGCTTGGGCTGAAAGCGGAGGAGATACAGCTTGCATATGACTAGACGAGCTACGTTGAGGCTCAATCCCTGGAGGCGGGTGTCCGCTGTTAGGACCTGCAGAAGCAAGCATCGCCTGTTTCCTCTCCATCTCCTCCCTCTCGCGCATCTCACGCGCCTCTCGTTCTCGCAACTCACGCACCTCCTTGCTCACGCGACCCCCACGCTTTCTAGGGGCAGGCGCTGGTGGTGGTGGGGGTTGATGAAGATCTTGAGCTGGAATGATTCGGCCGTCCTCAGTTGTAACCGGGCGTCCGTCGGGTCCTGCTACTACGCGCAAAGGACCATCGGGAGTTGAGATCGTAACGACCTGTTGGGCGTGCGTAATCGGGAGCTGGCCCGGATGTGCCGCGTCGCGTGGCGGATGATGTGCATGGTGTGCCTGTATATGATGTTGAGGCGGGGAAACATGCGAGGGCGGAGCTGGTTGTATCGGCTGCTGGTGGTGTCTGTGATGATGGTGGGCCGCGGTCGATCCGGATGTGCGCTGATGACGTCCTGATTGACCATACGGCTGAGTATCCTGATGCCGTGGGACCGAGCCTCCTGCTGGAACCTGTTGCTGAGCTACATGTTGAGGAGGCAGGGGCACGTTTCCCTGGGGAGGAGAGGCAGGGAGTTGAGCGAGCCTTTCGTAGAGAACTCTGTGAGTGGAGTAACGTGATTGGGTGGGAAAAGGTAAATCAGCTGAGGTTTGAAGAGAAGGTCTAGAAAAAAAAAACTGACGCTCGCTCAAGTTTTGCACGCTGGATGTTTCGCTTTGCTTGCAAGACCTTGAACATGAGTCTATCATTGTCCTGTAGCCAGAAATATTGTTTGTATATACTTGAAATAAAGTGTGGCCAGAATTACGCACTGCTTCTATTTCTTTCACTTTATGCTTGAGATCTCTATACTTTGCAGCATACTTGACGTCCTCCGCGCCTGCAGCAGGGCCGCTTTGGTATGCTTTGCTCCTTGTGCGTCCGGACGATGATGACGTGGCAACTGGGACTGGTGTTGATGCGCCCTGTTGAAGTTGCGCGCCCTGATTTTCGCCGGCGCGATATACGATTTTGAGTTGAGGACCCGACTTTTCGATTGGGTTCCCATGGGCATCCCGGTAGTAACTTGTCTGCTGTGTAGATGCGGCGAGGCCTGGAGATGGTTGGCGCGACATTGTATCACAGCGACAGTTTTACGTATTCCTGTTTTGATCTAATATTCGTCCGCCGATGCCAAAGGCGAGAAAAGTGGAATAAAACGAGATTATTGGATGGATGGTGGTGGATGAGAGGATAGATGAGCGAGGGTGTGTGTTGCAAGCAAGAAGCCGGGCTTAGCCAATGCGAAGTGTTGTGCCCAGACCAGTCACCAAAGGCGTTACTTACCGGTTCCAATTCCATCCCATCCAATATTCAATTCAATTCTCACTTTGCCCCTCTGTTTCCATCATCCCATCTTCGGCATCTCTCCGGCACTCAGTTCTTGCCCTTATTTGGCAACTTCTCCTCTCTTTCCCACGTCTCTTCACATCCTATCCATCCTCATCATCCTCTCTTCCATCTCGTATCCTGCCCTCAGCCGTTGACAACAGCAACAATAGGCAATCAGTGAGCAAATCATGTCATTCGCACCTTCATCTGCACTGCGTTGACACAATCTTTGTCTGTAGTGTCGTTACCTTACAGACAGTACGTCGACATCAAGCATGCAATCTTGTTCTCTTTCGTCCTGACAGTCCATTGTCTCTACTCATCAGGGATATGCCCCCTCCGGGCGGCTTTGAAAGTGTCAAATACAAACGCAATCTTCCTTTCCGTGGTCCTTCAAGCGCCGTCATTGTTGCTGGCGTTTTCGGCATATGTGCTTTCGGATTTTACCGTCTCGGTCGAGGAAACCTTGAGAGGCGGTGAGTATAGCCTTGCATTCTTCGTTTCTCTGCTATCTCCCCTTCTCTTCCGCTTTTGATTACTCTTGTCTGCTTTAATTTCGGCGTCTCCTACCGTCCTATCTTGTTAAACTTTACTACTCGGATGGACGCGACTCCTTTCCCGAAACTCTCCACACGTTTAGTGTCAGACTCCCTTCCGGACTCGGACTGCTCCGCCTTTTATCAACCCATTCGCGTCAATCAGCACACCGATGAGGCACGGACAACAGCGATGCGACGGACATTCTGTTCACGCAGTAGGACAAGACCCAGGCACTCGGACAACGAACCGATGAGATAGAAGCACGTCAGACCACGAGACCCCCTTCTCTTAGCAATCCACGCGATATCGGGCGCTTATGCTGGTGTTATAAATCGGTTTTTCCACTTGCGGAAGAACCAAAGCGTAGATCCCGAATCCCAAAGCTTTGCTGACGCATTCGGATATGTGGATGTAGATCAAGCCCTTTTTTATCTAAATGTCACTCCACTTCGAACCAAGTCCGATTGCTCTCGTTGTGCCTGGGGTCCGAGAAGAATCTCCTTCTCCTGTTGCATGGTCTCGCTGTACTGCCTCGTTCCACGCGGAGCGTGAGGCTATTGGCGTCGGAGATTAGAGCAATTCGATGGTCGGACGTGTTCGGCACACGGAGCTTGTTCAGCTTTCTTTGGGTTTGGAAGAAGTAATGTTTCGATTTAGAGGTGGCTGCGGAACTATTTGATTTGTTCTCTGGGCCTCAATCGAACTGTCGTGCATTTATTCTATCGCGGATTTCGCTAAAGGCAAGACAGCCTGAATAGTGGCCTTTACTACCTCCATCTGTCCTTGAACGCAGAATCGAACAGTTCCATTTCTCAAAGGGAAGGCAAAAGGCTTGTTCGCCCCGGTACTACCTTATATATCTGTTGGCTCTCAAAATCTTTCGGACAATCTTCCATTACCTCTTCGGATATACATTATTTACTACATATGTTTTTTCTTCTACTATTTCTCTTCGATTCCGTTCTGTCTTTTGTTCATCCTCCATCCCGCACATACTGACCCCATTTTCCTCCGAACTCGCTCAATTGGATTGTCTCTAGGGAGCTGCAACGCGAAAAAGCATGGTCAAGATTGCACTTAGTTCCACTTCTCCTCGCAGAGGGGGACCGGGACGCGTATCGACGTCAGCAAGCTGCGCTGGCTCGCGAGAGAGAGATCATGAAGGATGTTCCTGGTTGGGAGGTGCGGCTCTTCTTCCGTTATGTCTTTTTCTCGTAAACAAGAGCCGTCTTGGCTGACACTGAGTTATTTCTGCCTTTTTTTATGATGTCATGGTGTCTGGCTGTTGCTCAGCCCGGAAAGAGCGTCTACAACAACGACCGGTACCGTGGACAGGAGCGAATCGTCGTTATATGATAGGTTTCCTCTTATTTTGTCTTCCTTCGTTTAGATGGGAGGCTGGAAAGAAATGTTACTTCATTGCTATCTTCTTCCGTAATCGCGACGCGTCATTTGCTTCGGAGCTATTTACACGGCTGTTCGCATTGCCTTGACGAATGGCGCGTATGTGCCGAACAAATTGTCTGAATTCACATCGCATTCCAACAATATTCGTATGTCGTAAGAAGGAAGACGGATATCAGGAACAAGCAGATCAGGGTCGGCACTTTGGCTTTGACGACTCAATTGGCTGCAAGTAAGGTCCGATCGCAGTTCTGCAACGCTCCACAGATTTCGGCATGGATTATACGGTGTACGACGTAGCGTGGCATCCGAATCATCATAACAACGTCGAAGTAACCAACCCACTCTCAACGCTATCATTTGGTTATAGTGACGGATGCTTTTCTTTACTTTCTTTCTCATTTCCGCTCGCCTTCTCTTTCATCTTTTCGGACGGAGTTGAATCAAGGTTAGAGAATGAAGAGAGATCTCAAGCGCGGATCTTCTCTGACATTTCAGTATTGAGTCCACCTCGGAATACGTTGCTCATCCCGAGTTCAGGAAGAGGTTCTAGTTCTTCCCGAATCGCGCGTAGCGGTACAGTAAGGTGAAGTATGGTAAGGTCAATGTGCTGATAACAAGTACGTATCTTACTGTGTCCTTTTCTCAATCTGTGATAACAGTATACAAAACCCGGAAGTCTGCTGATCATTCTGAACTAATCCGAAATTTCACATCCGGCGGCTTAGGGAACCAGGATCCGGCATGATGGCGCGGGCCGCTCCTCTCCCCCCCCCTCCTCCTTCCCTTTCTGCCTTCTCTGCTCCTCCTTGATAGTGTGATATTCACTCGCCTTCCCTAATTAGGACTAGCGTCATGCGCCTCCAACCGCCCCTTAACTTCCTTTGATCACTCCTCTTTTCGTCCTCCTGTCATGATGCTTCTATGAAAGCTTGTCTCCTCGCTTCTCTGCCTTTCTTGGCCCTTTGTTCGAAGCAGCATACGTATTCTTATCCTTATTAATATTGGATATTGATAGCGTGGGGCGGATCTGTGATTTGTCTTCCCCTTGTCGGTCCGAGGCCGAACGACGGCTGGAACGGCCGTGGGTGCGCTACTCCGCCGATAACGTTTCACAGTGTACGGCAGCGCGGGGTTATAAACAACTTATGTTGGGCCATGTATGACGACAAACGTGGGCCCTGGCTCGTCGGGGTGCGCGAGGGCCCGCACTCCTAATCTCAGGCCTTCTCCTGAGAGAATACACCAATATATGTCGCGCTCGTCGATAAACGTGGACCCCCGCAAACACGGATGTCCGTGCGCGTACGCTTCGCCGTGGGGTTATCTAGTCCTAATTATAATGATATAAAGTTATTCTGGCTTCTGACTCCTACTAGTACTTTGATTTCTTTTATCGATCTGATTCGAATTCTGTTAGCGTTCTTGCAGCAATTTGATTTTGTTATGCTTTGAGAGATGACTTCTTTTGTTCTTCGACCTCCTCTCTCTATATGTTAACTACTAGCAGCCGGTTGGGTCGGCGAATCAGGACATGGAGCGAGGAGCTATTTCCGCGGACTCAAGAGTCCTTTCAGAAACAGAGGGTATGTTATGCTATGCCGTGATATGTCATGGTCATGGAAACCACCAAAACACACCATGCATATGCTCCGTGCATAGCTTCATGCATAAACATAAGCTTATTCTGCTACAAGCGGCTGACTTGGATCCGTCAGAGTTGCAGCGGATCATGCGCATTCGATTTCTCGAATGCAGTCTAGTTATGGGTTCTCCCGCGCCTCCGCGAAAGAATAGAAGAGAAGCACTGGTAGTGTACTCCTTGATGAAGGGCGACTGACGCTCCTTCTTCTCCCTAATTTCGTTTGGACTTGCCTTTTTTGGGATTTGTCGTGAAGAAGAAGCGGTGCGGGCGGGAAGTGCAGTTGCGGACCTCCCCTCTCTGAACCTTGAGGCTACGAGCTTCTCTTCTTACATACAGGGTTGTGATTGATTGATCGCGTCCGATTGTCTGTCTGTTTGCCTCGTTCGTCGTTCGTCGGCTGTTCGGCATCTACTCGGGTCTTCACCATCATCATAATGCCGATACTTCTATGGACTTGTCGACCAGCAGCAATATTGGTCTATTTTTATCCTGCTAGGACTAGGCATGCCTATTATGCGAAGGATCAGAATTGATCCACACTGACTCCCATCGGTCTGGACTCTATTTCTATGCATAGGATGCATATGGAGATGGGGATGGCTCATGAATCGCGCAGCGGCTTCCATTGTTTGTCGGGAAGATGCCTATTACGCGCCGTTCGATTTGACCGTACCCGGAGTCCGGAGTCCAAGACATTCAGGCATGTGCCTTCTTTGTTTCAATCCAGGTCAAGCAAACTTTTATTTTTTTAATAGTCCTTTTTGAACTTTCCAGAAAAAAAAACCACCTCGAAACTTTGATTCCGCCGGCAGGTGGCCAAATCGGGAATTGATCGACATCGGAGAATGAAGGGAAGCTGGAGATTCTTTTGCGGTTTATAACAGGAATGCTTCCGTCTATGCGACACTGTGGCCCATTTCGTTCATTATTGTTTCTTTTCTAGCTAAGCAAGTAATCAGGTTGCATAGCAAGAGTAGAGTAACTGGAACGCGCTCTGACGCTGAGTAATTTCCGGACAACTCGAGTCTCATCTCATCTCCCGTCCTTGCGCTGCATGATTTATCACAGAATACATAGTGCATGTGATATGTCCGTATGTTTTCTATATGCTTATGAATGAGGTTTTCCTGACAATCATAGCATGACTCTACCACTATCTGCCCGAGATTTATTTACGATTAAGACGTATGAGCGTCTGAGTGTAACATCTGCGCATCGCCTTGCCTTACAAAATTCAAGCTAGACGCAGCCCCCCCTGTACTCCTCTTCCTCCTGTCCGACATTCGTACGTACGTACATAGGTGTGAGTGAGTGTGTGTGAGAGAGATCCTTTGTCACTTCCATCTATGTCTGCGCGTATCGCCTCTTTCCCGTTTCAGCTAGACATCAGTTTGACATCTACCCAGCAGCAGATATGAACGTGAAGTCAAATCTGAGAAACAAGGAAAGTTCAAAGGCGTCCGAGTTGCATTCGGCGCTTACTCAGCGCTAAGTTCTTCCAGATCGTCTCCCTCTCCCCCCCTCCCTTCCGCCCCTGTGCTTGCTATGCGCGATTGGCTACGTGTCTAGTGCAAAGTACCCAGGACGAGCGTTGCGTGCCGTGGCGCGGGTGCTGCCGACTCGGGAGCTTTGACCTTGCGTCTACGCGTTCTGCCGGCGAGGTATTGATCACTAGACGAGGTGCGTAGAGTTTGATCCGCTCGGCGCTCGGGGCACATCCCGAACTTCTTCGGTCTTCTCTTGCTCTTCCCCTTGCCGTGACCGTGCCCGGTTGAATTATTATCGCTGCTGTGCGGACGGACGTTGCAACGTGAGTTTGATACTCGTATTTAATGCTTAAGGACGACATGTTTCATATCCACGTGACATGGCTACACGTATTTCGGACGTTTGCTTATTGGTTACATTACGTCGCTGCTTCAGCTCATTCGATTTCGATCGATATTTTTTTCGTCAGAGACATGAAGAGAATGGATCAGGAATGGAGGTTTCAGCAGGTTTCGACCTTAAGTCCCGTCACAATGCTGTGTAGCGCCTCTATCGCGCCTCTATCTCTCGAATTTGAATATCATTCATCCCTCCCATTCAAAACATATGTCCGTGTCCGTGTTCGGGATCAGTGTACCATCATCACATTATCCGTTGTTCCACCGACCCGAAGTAATCTATAGTGAACTTAGTAGATGAATATCAGCAACCCCCTCTGCTGATTATCCGCCTTTCGTGTAAGGCCGACATGGATCGGGATCCGGGACCTGGTGCCGTAAGGCAGATGAGTAGAAGATTACTGTTGGGAAGATAGTAACCTTCGTTGGTCCGTTCAGGTAAAGGACGGTGGCGTTCGTCCGCCCTTTCTGTGCGAAGAAGGGGGAGGGGAGAAGGATGATACCAATGCACTTACGTACTGGCATCACTATCGGAATCACTTGATTGATCCTGTTGCTCGTGAGATGGGAAGATGGAAGCGGATGTGATGATAGACCCAAGTAGCTCCGGGTGTGATGGTGATGAAGGTGAGTAGTCAGTGAATGAATGAAATCAAACGGATACCAAATATCATTAACCAATGTTCGCAACAGAACTCGAGCAGGAAAACAAACGCGGATACGTAGAAACGTTCTGATCAATACAGTCTGAATCTATCCGGGGATGATCCTAGATTCCTGATCTAGAGGTTCGCGGGAATACGACAGCGCTCATCTGGCATATGCATACGTATTGAAATCTATTTTCGTTTCATCAAATCCTACCTACAGTAACGCTTGGCGACGCTAGAGCATCCGTAACAGATTCTTGATTCTTTGGGATCCCCGGTGTTCCTTGTGCTCATTTCACGAAGCTTCCGGATTGGTGAGATTTCAGTGGAAGTTGGAAATTGAAATAGTGAATGAGTGACGAGCGACGAGGGAGACAAGGGAGTTTCGGAATCCGGTGAATTCGTATCGGTACAAGCCTGTATCTGTCAAAAAACAGCCACCACCAATACGAAGCCAGCGAGTGTCGCCAGAGATGTGAGATCAGTAAATAAGGGTCACGGCGTTGTGGAATGCTGGAGATACGAGGACTGCGGGACGTATTGTACTAAATCGTGGCAGTGGCTGTCAGAAACATACTTTTCCGACTCGTACGGCCGGAGCGCCCGGATGACTATGTGTCGTGCTACGCACGAATGTGCGTCGGTGAAGCCAAGTAAAATAGCGAAAGAGACTTGGGAATTCCAAAGCTCCCTGTGGCATCGGAATTCGTGATAGTCTGAATCATGTGTCCTCGCTATCTGGTTGTGAAGAGGAGTGAAGATATATCGCGCCCGCCCGCGTGATCGTCGGCGATTCGCGTTCACCTGCGCCCATAGCGCACTACCGGATCCGAAGTAAGATATAGGCCAGGCGTTTTTTGGAGCTTGAAGGCGAGCGAAGGTTTGGTGGCGTTTTCTTTCTTTTCGTGCCGATTTCCCGGAGAGCATGAGAGTCCAGGGGTCGAGAGCGAAGACACTGTGAACAGACCGACGGTCCGTGCTCGACGGAGGACAAGACAAGTGCTGGACGAGACGACGACGGTATTCATATAAAGATAATGAATTCATTCATTTTTAATTACTTGTAGGGAGTGTTCAGAAATCAGATGCACGGGAGAACGGGCGGGGAAATAATAATGGAAAAAAGAGAGTTTGATATGCCGGTGATCGACGGTCAGATCGCTTGGTTGATTCTGTATGAACACGAGGCGGTGGGGGAGAGCTGAGAACTTGGTCTCGAATCTTCTTCGTTCAGATTGTGTGAGAGCGTGTTAATGACCGACGCGCCCGTCCGTTATTGATGTGAACGCAAATGACTCCGTGGGTATGTCCAAAGCACTGCATATGCAATTTGACCAGTGCTTTCTTGATCTTATTGGATGCGCGTGCATTGTTTGCGAAAGGTACATACACTGTACGCTTACCGGCTAGACGAGAATGCGATGAAGGACTGACGGCGTCAGTATGACTTTGACGGGGGTAATGTGAGAATAAGGCGATGAAATAAAGAAAATAGAATGAACGAGTGGATAGAGCGCTTATTGAAGGGAAGGATATTCCGCCGCCGAGATAGTTCATCATGAAGGGGAGGAAGGAAAGGCAATGACGAGAAGCCGAGCCTGAGAAGCCTGAGATTGAGGGACCCTGAGGACTCTGATATAAAACTCTAAAAGGCAGATGCGACCCGTTTTGGGGGACGGATAGAGTTTGTGACGTTACGTGAGTGAGTCACGGCAGAGGACCCTAGGTACGGAACGGGACGAGACCCGCAGCGCCGAGGACACGCCTCTCGCAGGAGGAGATTACTCGACTGGTCAGGACCATCGATTCCGTTTGGCTGCAAATGGAAGCACGGCGGACGGCAAGATAGTGCTGCTTGCTGCTGATCGTGAAGAACTGACAGATCATCTGCTCGATTCTCGTCATCGTCGTCGTCCCTTTCTTTTGTCATTTCATTTCTATTCCTATTCCAATTGCTCATGCTCATGCTCATGCTCATACTGGAACTGGAACTGGAACTGTTCGCCGGATGTGACTCCCACCCACTGTCGGAAGCACAAGAAGGAGCCAGCACATAGCACATGACTATGACTCATTATACAAGTACATTCAGTCTGCGATCTGCGCTTAGAACTGCCCTCGCCGTCTCCGTCTCTTCTGCCACCCATCGCCATCATCTTCATCATTCTCCCCGTGTGTTTGCGTTTGCATGTGCATTCGCCGCACCGAAGCACACAGTGAATCGCTGTGACGCGCGTGGCCAGACCACCACCGGATGCATTTGTCTTAATAGGCAGGACGCGTCTGAGGCGAAGCTTACAGTAAGTCATCCGAGCTTGTCTACAGATCCGGTCAATGGTCTAATTCTATCTCATATCTATACTATGTAGCTTCCTATAAATACTACTCCCCCTCCTCTCCTCTATAAATCCCCTCCCTCTATTCTCTTTTCCTCTCGCATCCCAAACACGTTTAACAGTCCCGCCTCCTCTCTCTCTCCTTCCTCATCGTCCCCCCGTAGTTCCTCGCATCCCTCCACTATGTCTTCAGACGCGCGTGAGCGCCCCTTCGCCGACAGGGGCGCCGCTCTCTTTCCTCTTCAGGCCACTCTCCCCGTCATTGTGACCGGCAGTAACGGCGACGCCAGTCTCAGTGCGACTGCCAATGCTGCCGTGCACTTTGCTTCCGTCGCTCATGACCGTGATCTCCCTCTCCATTCCTCCCCAAGTTTTGCTTCCGCTTCACCAGACTCAGAGGACTCAGAGATGCGATTCGAGCAAGAGCTTGCCGATGTAGGCATGGCAGAGTACTTTGCCTTCGATGCACTGAACGGCTCGTCGCCTTTCATGACTACCAACTCCCCCGTCCCCGCTAACGAGATCATTGACATTAATGCCTCGAGCCCGACCCATGCGTCTCCGCCGCCGTTAAGTGACGCGGATGGTGCGTCGCCTGCTCTTTCCGACTCGAACTCCAACTTCGGGTTTGGTTCACCATCAACAACGTCTTGGTCTGCAAGCAACCTCCAGCTTCCAGACGTCACCAATACCTCTCCACGTTCGCCGCCGTTTTATTCTCCGACGTATGACTACCCTGTATTAGACCACGGACCGGGGCTTGCCTTCGCTGACAGAAGCTCTGACGGAGCTCATGGTACTCTATTTGCCAGTCCGCACGGTTATGCCTATGACTATAGCATGACCGGTCCCGATGCTTCGATGTCCTTTGATACGAACCCTTGCGCAGACACCGCGGGATTGGGTCTTGGCTTTGCTCCCCACGCCGAGACCATGTCCGCGTGGGACACTTTTGGTCTTCCTTCTTCGCAGCCGCAGTCGTATACACAGCCTCAGACGCAGCAGTTGCCTAAGGTAGATTTTGAGTCTCATTCGCCGACGACTCCACATCAGCACAATGACATTCAGCAGGTGCAAGGACAGGATCAGTCACAGCAGGACCAGATACTGCGGGACCATCAGCACGCGTTCCTTTTCCCTTCAGGAGCGATAGACGTACCAATGCGTCCTCGCCTGGCTCCCAGCTCCTCACCGGCTGTTTCCCCACGAGATCTTGAGTTGCATTCACCGGCGGGTGCGGGCATCGGAAAGAATACACCTCCTTGGGCAAAAGGGCTGTTTGATCCCACGGGCACTTCTACGACATCAGGTTTGCTTGGTGAACATGGTCGTAGCGTCAGCGAGGCGTCTGTATTTGGACGCAAGACGCACGGTCAGGCACTCGAGTTTGTTGCTCCGCAGTCTACTTCTGCCGCCATACCGATTCCAATCGCTTCTGGCGCGAACAACAATGGGGGGATGACTACAGATTTCCATCCGTACGGTCATTCACTCACGCAGATATTCCAGCCCGCAAGTGCTCCTGCTCAGCCTCATGGTGGCTTCGCGTTCATGACCCCAATGGAACCGTCCCCATTCCCAGAAAACACTTTTGGCAACACCTTCAATGTGGGTGCTGAAGCGTCCCCGCGTTCCACGGCCTCTGGAAACGGAAATAAAGCGGGAAACGGAAACGGTGGTGGCATCCGCGCACGCATGCGCTCCGTCAGTCAGCGTCTCGGTTCAGGATGGCGCGACTCTCAGCGCGCGTTCTCTACTCGCGCCTCCGCAGGTTTTGCGCAAGGCCAAGTCCCCTATCAACGCCCCCAGCTAGAAAGCTCAGGTCGTGATAAGCTGCAGCTGAAAGCAGAAGAAGAGAAACTGTGGAACGCAAGTCTAGGACTACCGACTGGCACAAGGATGTACGCTGATGAAGACACGAATATCAATGGAAATTTGCAGCGCAACGAAGACAACATGGCAACGGTCCGCGTCGCTTTCCCTAGACTTCATTCCTCGACTTCTTCGTCGAGCCTCGGCGTCGACCTGAGTGAAGGAGATCCTGATGCAACAGTGAGGCGCAAGAACTGCACTTCCAAAGTACAGACGCCTTCGCCGAGCCTGCGTCCATCCGCCCTTTCTCCAGGGCGTGAGAAGTCTCGGGAACTCTCCTTGGACCCTCCCTCTCCTTCAAGGTCTAGCAGAGAGGATATGCCACGACGTTCCGCACTTCGGCCACCGAAGCTTGCACCATCGACGTGGCAGTTGTACTTCACAGACTGGATTCAAAGGCACCAGATGAGCAATGGGGATCGTAAGCTGAACGTCGCGCAAGCGGCCAAAGAAGCTGGTGCTGAGTATGCAATGTTGACTCCCGAGGAAAAGGAGGTATGTTCATCTCTCTCATTGTCGTATCACACGCAATACTCATCGCTCATCCGTCTTCTTTACTCTGTAGCCATTCAAGCGCCGCTCACAAGCACTGAAAGAGGCTCGTGAACGAGAGTTGTCTGCTTGGCAGCGTACACTGACGCCAGAAGACATTAAACGCGAGAACGCTTTCCGGACTGCTCAACGACGCGCCGGAAAATCACGCAAGGGGAATATCAAGGACCCGAACGCGCCAAAGAAGCCCTTGTCGGCATATTTCATGTTCTTACAGCACATTCGTGCGGACCCGGAACGCGTCAGAAGGGTATTCGGCGATGAAAGGGAGACTACGGCACAGAGCGTTCTTGCTGCTCAAACTTGGCGTGAGATGACCGACGAAGAGCGCAAGGTGAGCTTCAAGTTTCTTACTGAATTTGTTCCGCGATTTTTTCTTTCGTTCTTTGATATCGTTTCCCCTTTCTTCCACTCTTCGCTTGCTCTTCGCATCTTGTTTTCCTCTTCTCTCTTTCGCTTTGCCAGTCCGAGCAGCATCCGTGATTGGCTATATTCTATTGCCTTTCGCCTCTCTATTTCTGTAATGACCACTCGACGCTTTCCCTTATTGGGCGGGCTTCGCCGTGTGTGCTTCGGACTGTGATTGTTTGTTTGTAGCCATGCCAGATTGGGAACTTAGGTGCTTGGTGCTGCTGCGGGCTCCCGGCACTTCGATCCCTGAATCTCGGCTTTGATATCTTTTGTGAGTGGGACGCATTGGGGCCCATTGTTCATTGTCACCTCTCCGATGGATGATGGGGTCCTCCCTTCTTTGACTCCTTTGCTCTGCCCCTCTGGAACCCCTCCACTCGATTGTTTTCAGTCTCCGAGTTTGTTGACGCTGTGTCGACGCTGTGCACCGAGCTTTATTCCGCTGTGCTGGCGCCTCATCATCCGTCCAATCACTCCATCCCACCGTGCTGCGCGGACTTCGCTGTCTTATTATGGTTTCGCTCGACTTCGCGGTCATGCTTCACCACCCTTCCCGTCTTCTTCATTTTCATTTTGTGGCGTATCTATTCACCTGTTCTCACTCCCTTCATTTGCTTCTGAGTTCCGTCTTCTGTTCTCTCTCGGACCCCTCTTAATGTTCGCGTGATCCCGAGGAAGCCGAAGAGCCCCTATCTTATTGAATACTTTTTATTCTTTTTTGTATTCTTTTTCGAGATTTTCTTTCTTTCGTATTCAACCTTTCTGACCATTTCGTTATAGCCTTTCCTAGCTCAGGCGGAGAAAGAGAAGCTAGCTTATGAAGCTGCACGTCGTCTATACGAAGAGGGAACTGTAGGGTTTGAGACAACGATTAGCTTCAACACGGATGACTCCTCCCCTTCGGCGTCAGGCTCTTCCTCGATGTATCCTTCGACGACCTTCGTCATCGGAACGCCAGCTCACGATATGGGAATGAGCTCTGACAGTGAATTCGAGACGGGAATGGACAGTGAGGGATGTACGACTGATGACGAACGTGCCGCGTCGCGCCGCGAGAGACGTATGTGAACTTTGCGAACAACCGAGTCGCTAATAGCGAGTCCCGGGATATGTCATTGCTTGTCTCGCTCATGTTCAAGTTCAGTGTAAGCCCGGGACTTGAATCAGAAAGAGAGCAAGTATTTTCTGGTCCCTTCCTGCCTTTGTCGTCGTTCGTACTTTCCATCTTCCACTCCCTCTCGACCCCCGAGCATCGCCCCTAAGTCTTCCCCTCGCCGTCGCTCCGCCGATACTCGTATGCCCTATGCCCTATCATGCCCTATGCCCTACGATCCGGTTTGCGAACTTTCTTGCCTTTCAACTGCAGCCTTGGTCCCCAGTAATTGTTACCCTTTACCCGGATTATTATGATCGGCTTCCAACCTCTCAATCGGCCTTTTCCGTTACTCTCTGGGTTTGGCTCGCTTCCCTACCGTTAAATGGATGGCGCGACTGGAATAGACTGCCCACTCCAAAGAGGATAGATGCCGATATCAGTGCCGAGTCGATGGCGTGAATATCGTCTAGATGGAGACTACTGCTATCGCGCTCAAACAGCTTCTCTTCCCTTCTCCAGTTTCTCAAATTGAAACTTTATGTGCCTTTGGTCGGTATCGCGTGGCAATTTATTCCTCGCCCGCTTCTCTTCCCTCTTCCCCGTTCACCCCTTTCTTGACTTCCGCTCGCACAGAGATACACGCACACACAAGGACTCTACCGAGCCTCGTCATTTTACCCGTCGGTCAGCCGACAGACTTCTTTTGGCTTTCTTTGTTTTCTTGGTGCTTCCTTTTTTTTCCATGTTGGGATAGGAGAGGTCACTTCTCTGTTAGAACCCGCTTACTCAGCACTTCGCCAGTTTATGAACTTTTTTCTTTCACTTTATATTCGGTTTTGTTTCTCCTCTTTGTTCTCGTGATGATCCTTGATGATGATTTTTGTCTTGATGTCTTACCCCTGACCGGCTTCGATCTTCATGTTTATCTGATTTCGTCTTGTCATTTTTAGCCGGTCTCTGGGAATTATGTTACCTTTCCTTTCTTCCGGTCGCTCGACGTCCTTACCACATACAGGCAGGGGATAGGGGTTCGAACTATACCTTTATCTCAATGGTCGAGAATGCGATCCGCACGTTCGTGCTTTGTTGCTTCTTTCTGTCAAGCAGTTGTGATTGGTCTACTTGCGAGATCTCGATGAACTTTTGTCTATTATTACTTTGTCTTTCCTCCTTTCGTCTTTAGGCTTTCTGTCTGATCTTGAGATGTCCAACCAGTGTATACGTATGCCCACATCTGTATTCATAGGTGTTTTCCCTTCTTTTCGTCCTCTTTGTTCAGTTGTCCTTGCACCCTTATACGTGCCGTATCGTTGTGTATATACCCCGAATAGACACTCGACTCTCCGCTCAATACGCATTCGCAGATGGACATTAGAACATTTGTTTATACAGTCTGTCTTTTATATGTACAAATCTTTCACATTTATACATGGTATCCGAAAAGGCTGGAAGCAATCCATTTGAATTGAATCGATTTCTGGGAAGAGTGTAGTAGCAGTTATTTGTTGATGCAAAATTAGTTCGTATCGCGGAAGTCATAATTTTATCGACCACTCCATTGAACACACGATACGTCATCACTTCCGACGGCTTCTCCTATTTAGTTCTGGGAATCCGACTCGAGACGGCATCAGTAAGCATCTTCTAGTGCGGCGCTTCATCCTCGCCGGATTCATCGGTCTGTTTGGCCATCTGCTATACATGGCTGCTACCGCGGCGACAAGCGATTGTCGAGATGTAGATATGTACACGGACCACGAGATTCTCCAGGCCAGGAACAAAGGCGATGAGTCTCAGAGACATACGTCAGATACCTGCCGAAGCCTGCTAGAAAAGAAGGGAGAAATCAAATTAATAAATGGTTACTGGCTACCAAGGGACTTGAGAGAAGCGAATTGTGGCATACATCAAGTCTTCGGCACCCCCTGGTTATGGAAGGTAGTTTGCATGCTTTCTCGGGAACCAAATGTCTGCGAAACGAGGTCATTCCTCATCTTGGCCGATATGAGCAAGTTGGCGAGATGCTATCCGACATATATATAATACCATATGAAGCGTGTAAATCCTCCTTCCTAAAGCAGGGAAGCCGAAGACTTAATGTATCCACCCGTAGTTCGAATCAGGCCATAACGAAGTGTTATCGGCGGACTCTACACCAGAAGGAAGCATCTTCATCCTCTGGAGAGAAAAAAGATCTGGCCACAGTCCGGCCGCCGTCAATGGCGGAGATGGGCTGTGGAAACGGCGTTCGGAAGTCGGACTTCTCAAACAGGTACGAATAGGCAAGATATGGGAAGTGTGGAAAAAAGAAGGCGTAGAGGACACGTAAGTCCCCGCGGAACAACCAGTCCACCACACCGCATCGCGGATTGGAAGGTTTGAACACAAGAAGTTCCGCAGCAACTGCCTTTACGACAACTAGTACTCTTCTCCAAAACCGATTTTGGCCGAGTCGAGGCGAAATGAAACGAATGGAAGACGAAGATTAGATATAGGCATATATGGGATACGAAGACATACTTCGAATCAAACGTCTTGGGATGTGAGTTGTATTATGTGAAAGTTCAAATATCCAATCAGAAGTAATACTATACGACCAAAGTGGGTCTGTGATACTTACTTTCTAAGCACAAAGAGCTTGTCAGCACGGTTTATTTCGCCGATAGATTACGAAGATGAATAAATAAACCGGATGGCATGGTGGGAGCATTTTCGTCGGGAGTAGATACGACGCTCAGTCAGCGATTTTGTAAGGATACATCGTTTCGGATCGGAAGACACACGCGCATGATACGCATCGAAACACGAGATACTGAGATTTGTGGCTGAGCTCAATTCGTAAAATGGCTAAATAGCCATGAATGTATAGCGACGAGCATCGGACAACACTGATACCTCTAAGTCCCGCTCCGAGGACTAAACTTACAGGGAAGCAAAGTGAATGCCCAGGGCATTCGGATGATATGTAATCTCGGATGCAAATGAACAGCATTAATCATATGCAGGAACGTCCATACCAAGGACATAACACAGCTTTGTGAGCTCCTCGCAGTCGAATTACGCCTATGTCATGGATGTTCGTGGTTCCACGCTGCGGCGGAGCTACCTGGAATGCACCGGACGCCACTAGTGAGGACATCTTGTGGTGGCAGCTTAGTTATTCTGTGATTATGTGGAGTTGAATGCGGGGAAGAGCCGTATAATCGAGGAGCCGCAGGTACTGATGAGCGTCGAGAAATTGAGTTCGCGACGGGAACGGTAGAAAGTTACGTTCATCAACGCAGATCATCGTCGTCCAGAATAAGTTCAATCTCAGCGATGACGGTTCTATACAGCGGCCGTCGACTCACAATATTAATGAGGTAGGATTCTTATCACCGTGTTCATCTTCGCTTCCTAATCACCAACGAATGAACATCAATTAAAGACTTGAATATGGTAGAATGCACCGTGACGTGACGGACTTCAACTTCCGAAGTCCTGGGATCGGAGTAGACGCCATACTTGATTGTTTTCGCATGAGCACACACGCAAGTTCCCGTTGTCATGGAAGATCCAAGGCAAAGTCGCGAATTCAATGTACTTTGCTTTTCCCAAGACTTACTCAGAATTGAAGTCTTAGGTCATAGCCATGATGGTGGGGTTAGAGAACAGCTTGTAGCCCCATTTCCGTCGAGATTGAGCACCATCGGCTTCATAATCGGGAGCCGATTCCAACTTTTTGCATCAAGTGCCGAAAGTGAACAGAAAGAGGGTGAGAAGTCAAGTAAAGACATGGCTAGTGGCAGAAATAAAAACGTATAATATGCAGCAGAGAACGATCAGTGGGAACACGTGGTGTGACGGCACGCGTGCGTGATGTTGCACACAAAACCTTCTCAGCTTTAGCTTCAATCTTTCTTGCAAGCCCAACCGCGACAGATGCAATGTTTCAGACAGATGACCATGTCAATCTGTCAACCTGATATATTCTTGCGAGAAACACTCCGCCGAACGGTGCCACATCCTCAATCTATGACACAAGATGTGCAAAGAATTATGTATATTGTGCAAGTGTGCAATTTTCTATCTACATCTAACAGTCCGGGTCAAAAGGTATCTGCAATGATGCGACCATCTTCTGGTGCGGTGCACCGTCCTCATCAAACTCATCTCCCTGTCAATCGTCCATCCGTGAGTACCAAAGTACAAAAATAATCAAGATGTGAGTGAACGATGAGATAATGTCGATCAAGATTGGGAAGACGGCGATCGAGGCGTACCTCCGGCTCGTATCCATACCTGCAAGGAAAGGAAGAAGAATCAGCCATCATGCAAGACCCGTAAGGTGAATCGAGTCGTATTTGAAGTTGCAGCCGGAAGTAAAACAATTGAATCGTCAAGTGGAGAATTCTTGATCAGAATGTCATCCGCAGTTGTCTTTATCCGCTATTGACGGCAATGACTATGGAAACAACGACGGGAAAGTGCCATTTCGAAAAGGAAAAAATAACACTGGATCTATTCCAAGAAGGCGCAGAGAGTATATGGATGTTGCTAACGGATGGCCAACCAAGGAAACATGGTATATGCACTTATCGTTGGCCAAACTGCGCAGCAGATTATTCTTACGGCGACTCTCTCCCACCGCGCATTCATGTGTATAAAGAATTCGAAGGGATGACAAATTGAAGTAAATAGAAGATAGAGGCAGGATTCAGATAGGGTGACGGATACCCACTTTGCATAAAATGACTTGACGGGTATTTGGGAATGTGAGATGCATCTCATAACTGATCCAGATTCTGCACCGCGACGTCTTGCGTCTCTGATTGTCCAGTCGTGAAATGTCAGGAGAAGGGCACGGCCAAAGCGATATTGACGGTAGTCTTTCAGAACGGCCAGACGGCCCATCTTGTAGGAGGCATCATCGACCCTTGTTGCGCGTATCGTGCCAATAGGCTTCAAGGAAGGGACAAGCCTCAGGAGGAAGTGCGTCGCGGATTCGTCGGCTCTGAAAGAAGTTGAGTAATCTTTTCTTGCTATCGTTTCAATTGCAGAGTAACGAGGGATGGTACATTAGGAGGAGATAGGATGAGTACGAATCACAGTATAATAGGTTAGGCGAATAAGAATCATAGAACGATGGCCGTCTGCAAGGACAAAATAGGACGAATGGCCCGCAAGCAAGCAAATCCATGAGTACAATGGGAACTGCTCACCCGTCGATTTCGATTTCGGGTGGGAAACCTTGTTCCTGCGTAAACACAGCTGTACGCACGTCGAAACATTGTTGTTTTAGCTCGTCGCGACCAAATTCGCCTACGTCCGGAATCTTAATGATTTCGTGCTGTGGTGGTGCTTGCATCGATCCAGATTGTGCAAGAGTGGGCATCTTGCCTTCGCAACAAGACTTATACTGCCAGAGTGAGTCACATTGAATATTGATGGGCTAACAAAAGTCGACATGGTCGATCACGCGAATCTTTGCCATGCCATGATCAACGATCATTACATAATCAACCCTCCATGGTCCACCAAACGAAACACGAGCTTCTGTGGTGGTACTGGTCCACCGTTGCTGAAACCATGTCTTCGAAGGCGATTTCGGAGGACACCACAGTCAAGTTTTCGGTGACTGAAACTTTGTCGTTGATTCACAAAACGGAATAATTCCTAAAGCTCGCAAATGTGCAAGCATACTATCGCAATATCATCTAGTAGTAAGGGTTCATTCCAGCTAAAACTTGGGGATTGGATCATTCAGAGGAGTTTATTTCTGTACTGTATTCGTTTTTACCCCAAACGCGACCTGAAGTTATAGTTCGCAATCTTTATGTTTGCTTTAGGTTTAAATGGTTGCTGTTGGTTGTTTTGAGTTTCCTGGACCATTCGATGGTGTTGTTGTCCACGTCTGGAGAACGCTGGAGACGCGTCGTGACGCGCTGCGGAGTTTGGTCGGAATCCGAAAATGGTGTAGACAATGACGTCGATCACTCTTCATACACCTTACAGGTAACGTCGACGAGCACTATGTACCGACTCGCATCACGACAAATCTTTCGTACTTCATCCTTACCATTGCGTCGCTCTGCGCTTCTCTTGCGGACATTCAGCACAACACAATCACGATTATCCAACGGTGAGCCAACAAAACTCCACAACATTCTTGGAGAGGGTCCCGCACCGCCTATCCAAGTACGTAAAATCACCGCTGGAGGGATCGAGCTGGAAGACGGACTTATACTGCCATCGGCATGTATTTTCCTGGATGGAGATGTGTTTTTGTGGAACGTGCCGGTTACTCTCTGGGATGGGTGGACGAAAGAACAGTTCGAGGTGTTTGAGGCTGTCGTACCTAAACCAGGTGTGTATTGCGAGCCCTACATTTTATGCTTGTATGGCTAAGATATCTTCTCTGCTAGAAATTTTATTCTTAGGCACTGGGAAGAACGTGTCTCACCCGCCTTCTTCAATACGAATGTACTTGAACAGTATTGGAGTCCAGCTCGACGTCATGGATACAGTACGTCTTTACACCATGTCTAACTTCTCTTTTTGACTGCGTCTGGGCTCTTTGCCAGTGGAATGCATGTACAACATATAATCTATTATCAGAAGAAGGGCGGCGGGTCGCTGCCGCCTTGTTACCAACTACGCCCAGAACATGGAAAAAACAATCATGAGACATTTATATCATACATATCGCTACTCGTTGTTCCTAAATTACTTGTCCTTGCAATACGGTGGTCCGCTATATATCTTCCTGCAAAATGAAGCCGATCATCATTACTCCTATAGGCAAGAAATAGAACAGGGTCTTCCAAGCAAACGCTGCGAAGAATGAAAGGCGGAAACCTATGGCATGGTGTGCTCTTTTGTGATTATGACAGTGTGGACGCAGTCTGCGAGCAGGCAAGACTTCGCGTGGCTCAGTCGATGGCCTTCCGTTTTCCTTTGCTAGGACTAGGTGCGGGTTCGGGCTCTTCATCATCGTTAATAGGAGGAAGCGTGTATTCGGGCTTTTGTCGTACACCTACAGTCCATCACTCAGAAATATATCAATCAAATAGTGCTGGGATATTCTCACCTTTCACTTTAAACCTGAGAAATAAAGACTCGTACGGTGTGGCCTGCTTCGAGACTTGCGCCGACTCGTCCAGAGCCTCAAATTTGCCAGTCGGTACTAACACTCTATCTTGCCTCGTCTTCAATTCGCGGCAAATTTCAAAATCATCTACACTCTCGACTTTTGGTAGGTCCGGCTCGTCTTCGCGGTTTACGACGTTGGATTTGAGTGCGGAAAGAACGTCCTCCTTGAGTTGTGCGACCGTCTTCTTGTCTGGCAGCACGTCGAGGACTATTGTAAGCTTGTGGGATCTAATGAGGACTGGAAATGCTTTGTAGCTGGCCTTCGGAGGCTATTCATTTGTCTTGAGCGTGCCTTCAAGCAATTAAATTATACGATCTACCTACCATGTTATCTTGATTTGAGAATAGAGCCCAAGCGCGACAACGCCATTGATCGCGTTTCAGTCGCGACCGCGTCCTGATTTGATCGCGTTGAAATGGGAACGAAATGCCTTTTCTAGACAGTCCTCTCAACATCATTGAATTACCTAATTGCCATCCAACTTGCATCCATACCTATCGTCTTGACGCCTGTTGAGGCAGGTCTGCACGATGGCGAGCCCTATGCAAGATGCGATGGCGTCCTCGAAGCCATATGCTGACCCAACTCCGATGCCTGCGGACGTCCCCAAGGTCAATGAGCTCGGGACGACCAGTGCACCGTTGAAGAGTGCAGCATTCTTCATTGGGGCGTATTGCAAGGAATACAACGGTGAGTAGCATGGCGGTTAAGACAACTGATTGTTTACAATTATGCGATACTAGAGGACTTCATGCTCTGTAAGGCGGAGAGCAGAGATCCTGCGCATTGTATGAAGGAAGGTCGACGTGTAACGCGCTGTGCTACTGACCTGTGAGGATGCCTCATCAATTTGCCTCTATTACCAGGGACTGACCTCCGCTGCTCTACTTTGTCCTCGTATACGAATTCTAGAATAACAAAAATGCGGGAGAACTGCCTCAAAGAGTGGGACGCTCATTGGGAATGCTTGGAGAAGAACAACCAGGTGTGCCCAGTCCATCTTTTTTTCACTACCTGACCTGGATTCACATCTACACCTCTGATATAGGAATACTATGCTTGTCGGAAACCTGAACGGACACTTAACAAATGCATGTTTGACAAGCTGGTGTGTATTGGTTGTGCTTCACGTTCATGTCCTTTAGTCTGACTGTTTCTTTACCCTCTCCCTGAACTTGATCTGTGTATTTTGTCTCCCATTCGCTTATGACATACAGGGCTTAACAAAAGAAATACCTGGAACTCCGAAGGGGAAAACTCCTATACATCTAGTAGAGAATCCGGTATTTAAGCCTATTCAGAAATAGATTTAAGCAATGTGGAAATAAATCGCATTTTGTCAACGCTTCTAGCCATGTCTGTGCTTCGTCTCGCTTTCAAATAAGTACAAGAAGACTTGTTCTTGTATTACTTCATTGTATGAGCATGTCTTTGGATTCATCCAAGTTCGAGCTGGAAAGAAATATCGAAGCGGCACGCGACACACCCTGTCCAAATGAACTTCAGACTCTACCACCATCCTCTCATACACCAGCGCTGCTCTTTTTACCTGCGGCGTCAAAGCTCGTCCAGCATCCAAGGTCTCACTGCTGAGCGTTCAATATATGTCTCCAACTCGAACAACCCGTATTTCAATCTAGCGCTCGAGGACTGGTGCGTATCCGTTACCGCCTTTACCTTGATTTGACATGGCTGAAGAACGGGACATGTATCGATTTTACAATCGGTTTCAGGCTATTCAGAAACAAAGATCATGACAAGCCTCTGTTGCTGCTATACCGTGATGAGCCGTGCGTCGTCATAGGACGTAACCAGAATCCATGGAAGGAGGTGAATTTGCAACTCGCGGCTTTGCGACGTGTACCCTTCCTACGAAGACGAAGTGGCGGTGGAACCGTTTACCACGTACGCGCGAATACTGTATCCTCTTCGTTGGGTTTCCTATGCTGATCTCGCTATAATTTATATAATACTTGTCTACAATATTCCGATAGGATATTGGGAATACGAATTACTCGCTGCACCTGCCACGTACGAGCTTCAATCGGGTCGAAACAGCGAAGATAGTCGTGCGCGGCGTTCGTTCCCTAGGTGCTAACGCCTATGTGAATGATAGAAACGACATATGTGTCGACGGATTTAAGATAAGCTACATTTCAATTTCGTTTCATCTCTAAGAGACTGAGAGCGCTGGCGCATCACTATATACATTTCAGGCTCTGCGTACAAAATTGCAAGTAAACGAGCGTACCACCATGGTACAATGCTCATTTCTACGAAACTCGATACTCTGGGCGATCTGTTGCACACCACGAAAGTAAGTTAAGCGCTTAGAGAACAACATCACTATGATCCTTTTTTGCAATTGGTTTCGATTTCTATGATTTCGCTTACTTCGACCGATGATCCTGGTCTTCTTGTTGATGTTGTTGATGTAATTGCTGTTTTGATATCTCCCTTGGTGGAGTTGACGATTACGAATGATTTTGAATTTGACTGACGTGGTTTTCACGCTGCTGTTCTCCCATCAGGAAACAATGGTTACTAAAGGCGTAGCTTCTGTGCGCTCACCAGTGCAGAATTTGCAACGTTTCAATCCTGCCATCACGCATGAAGGGTTCGTTGAGGCCTCTATCCAAGCGTTTCAGGAAGCTTATGGCGTCGATGAAGAGGTTCGTTTCGCTTTTCTAGCCACGCCATAGTAATCGTTTCTCTGACCTTCACCCTACAGCCACATTATATTGAAGAAACTGAGAATATACTGAATGCTCCAGAAATACGCAAAGGAATGGAAGAACTGAAGGTCTGCTTCTCGCATCGAGGGCCATGCATTCCCTCGCTAACCTTAAAGCAGAGCTGGGACTGGCAATACGGACAAACTCCCGAATTTACGTACAGCGTATCCAGATTATTCGACTTTGGCTTAGCTGTAAGTCCTCGGCCACCACATCGTAAAGCATCATTACAAGACGCTAACGTTTGCAAACAACCAAACTCAAAAACCATCACAGAAAGCGGAGATAACATCAAAACACGGAGTCATCCTCTCATGCAAAGTCGACTGCCCCGGCGTGCACTCTGAAACGCTCTCAAGAATCAACCAGAGGATGATCGACATGCGATACGGATTCATCAAGGGTTCCGAGGAAATTGATTGGGATGAATGGAAATGGAATGATGATGACGGTGATAGACCCTTACGGACAAGAGAGATCTGGGATTGGATTCGGGAGGAGACGAGCTCGTGACTGTTTACGAAGAGCAACTCTTGTATTCTGGGCATAGAGAACGCGCTCTAAGTCGCGCTCTTAGATGCGCTCTTAGAAATGGCTCTCAGATAGATGCAGGATGACTGCCCCGAATCACGCTGGTGGTACGATACGATAAGGACAAGTAAAATGAATGAATTCCAAAATTTATGACGAGTTATGGTGTCACTGCGTCTTGTCTGTGTACCAAACGCTGTTCGTCAAGAATCTTTCTGGGGCTACGGGATCCGTCTATCAAACCAGAAGTTCAGAGTCAGTATTCGAATAAGAAAATAATGGAAAAGCGCTCGTCGTTGCACGTACCCGTTGCCCCCGTCTATGTCCCGTCAAGCGCTTATCCCGCTCCATCATCATCTCATCCCAGTCGTCGATATGATACCTCGGTGGCTGAAAGCCAAGAGGAATATAAGTATTTAACATACACCAAACGAAATGCATGGCAGTGCTTATAAGGGTTGCGTACCTTTCCAAGGTTCTGCGCACGCTGCGACACGCTGAACAGCGTACCCGTTACGCCGAACATCACGGTCAAAAGAGCTGGATGAGACAGCATTACCCATCGCATTCTTCCTTATCCTGTATATCTGCTCACCGAAGGGGATCGTGGCCTCCCATGGAAGCGGCATCGTGTACGGCTTGGATTGGATTGTTCAAGTCAACAGTCGCGGTCGTGCTGTAGTTAGAGACCAAGTCCAAGTTAGGGCAACTCGACGACGATCTCTCAATGATGACTAAGCAACCAGAATACTACTGGCCTATATGATTGAAATCAACCCAAAGAATCTATTCCTGACAACTCTATAAGGATAAAATGAACTATAAACATATGTGCATGACGGCAGTGAGAAATGCGAGAAGCTTGCGGGTATCGTGAGCAGGTCTCAGGAACTAATGATGCCGGAACGCTACAGGTACAATAACGGAGCAAGGCAATTGCAGAGCAAGGACAAAGCTGGGAAAAAGCGAACAACGAAAGCTGTGAAGACGAAGGAGGCTCGAAATGATCACTGGGACCAAATAAATAGGGAAAGCGAGAACGAAGACGAATGGACCAGAGAAGATCGAATGATTGCGTACAAAATTTACTTTTAATATGGATCATGACCGTTAATGTTGGCCAGACGTTTCAAGATGTACCGCCGGTGGTAGGACCGTGGAGCGTTATGTACGCTTTGCACCGCGGGCACCCTGTTGCAGAGATACATGCATTAGTGCTGTTCCCTTCTAGCCAGCCATTTCTATTGTTTAGCTTGAAGTTCCACAATACTCCAAAGGGCGGTATCCAGTTCACAAGGGTCGGCAAGTGGACTATACGGATGTGTGTACCACATAAACACTGGAGTTCGGGGACCTGGTGCCTCTGTATCGGAACTGCAACCTGCCTCGGTTCGCGACCATTATCGTAGTTGAATTGCACTATCCACTGACTCGGTGTATTGTACGGTGTCTGTGAACTCGTAGCGGGATTCACGATGGCACTGGTCTGTCCATACGGCGGGATGTTTCCGTAAATGTTAGTGCTGTGGGGAGTATCCTGAACACTTGCACCAGGGTATGTGCTACCGTATAATTCGTCCCAGCCTTGAGGAGAGACGCCACCACCAGAAGACGTAGGAACCTGCGGCTGGACCGGGTAACCGTATGTAGCCGGTGCAATAGCAGGGTTGTGCGCGGGATGAGGTGTGCGAGAGCGAGGGACTGCGGCTTGGACTGGGGCATTTGTGTCTCTACGATGGTTAGAGCGCCTGTCACCATCCTGCCTAAATACCGACATCTGCACATCGGCGAACAAAATCATTAGCCTAAAAAGACTAACAAAAGGGCGCTTAAGAGAAACCGACCATGTCGTCGTATTGAGTCTGATTGCTTTTTCGAGGCATTCGGATAAACGGAGAGCTTCTCGGGTGATGGAAGAATGAAGGGGAGCTCGGGGAAGATGAAACGATCCGAGAGAATGTAAATGAGGACTTTTAAAGGTCTGCTGAAGTGCGACCGCTTAGAGGTCTTCAATGGCTGATTGATGGGTAGAAATGGGAGCGACATGGCTCTTTTTATCTACGCCGATTAGGGAGAGGAGGCGCGTTAGGATGCGATGCAAGTCGTTCAGTTACCGACGTACGGTCACTCAACTGCACTAGCAAACACAGTCCAGAAAATTCGTAGATGATGCGCATGTTGAGGGTGGAGAATGATTGCAGTGAAAAACCTGCTGGGGGCAGCATATTATGGCCATAGCGTAAATACGAATAAAGGCAAATTGATGGTCACCGACGTACGTAATCACCAAAGAGGGTAAATCAGAAAGAGTGCTCAGGCCTTTGCTGGCACAGAAAGGCACAGGATGATCAGCTCTCAGCCAGAAATTACACAGCTCCAGTATAGTCTGATACGATCGAGGATGAAAAATGCGAAAAGCATGAGGATACCAAGGATTCCTAGTTGGGCATTGAAGAGGCAAGTTCTTCTGAGACGGAATTGTCCGCACACCGACAGATGAGCTCGGTGGCTCGCAGTAACCGCCACCGATCTCGGGCGCAAACGACCAAACACATACAGTTGAGTGTTGGAGCGCTTGATGGGGCATGGCTTGATCAGTGCTCAGCAAGTTGATAGAACAATGCATCACGACTGTTACTCAAGACTACAAGGATTTTCCAACGCATGAGAAAAAAAGCTTAGTGATTCGAAAAGGAAGCTGAGCAAAGACGGCACTGCAGTTACGGTAGTCCATGACATCGTAGCTGGACTCAGTGCGGTGCAGGAAAGTTGAGAAGCGTCCGTATGATTGAAGAAGTTAGAATTTCTTTGGCAAGATTCAACTGAGCCGGGAATCCTGTGGCGATACAAGTGACATGAGGTGTGACACAGTGCCTTCAAGGCCATAGCGTGAGTGTCGAACTCGTTTACCACTCGTTCCTCAAAAAATCGCCGACCGAGCACACCGACTGCCGTTGATAGCATACGATCGAGCAGAGAGTGAGTATCCTACTCAGAAATGCCCAAGATCAGGACTTCCAGGACGAAGAAGCCTCCAGAAGGCTTCGAGGACATTGAAGGGGTATGTACGCCAACATCTCATCACACTTCCTTGCGCCTCGGTACGATGACCACTATAACAAGAGGCCATGTATTTCGCCCGGGGTTGACAAGTACACTGCGTCTAACTTCCCATTACCTTCCGATTGTTTCAGGTCCTCGATGACTACGCAAAGAAGATGCGTGATGCTGAGAATGAGTCGCACGAGGGCAAACGCAAAACCGAGTCGCTCTGGCCCATCTTCCAACTCAATCATGCGCGTTCGCGTTACATCTATGAACTTTACTACAAACGTCAAGCAATCAGTAGGGCGTTATACGACTGGCTTCTGCAACAGGGCTATGCGGATGCGAAGTAAGTAATTGGCTCATTTTCTTTGTCTTTTCGGCGGTATCTGATGGCTCCGTAACATCTTTTTGCCAGTTTGATTGCTAAATGGAAGAAGCCAGGATACGAGAAACTGTGCTGCGTCCGTTGCATCCAGACTCGGGTACGCATCTCAGTCATGATATTGTGATTACATGATTCATTGTGATGTTTTGAAGGACATGAACTACGAGGGCTCTGCGTGCATCTGTCGTGTTCCAAAGGCACAGGTGAAGCAGGGGACGATCGTTCAGTGCACCCATTGCGGTACGTCTGTTGCTTTAGGACTTTGTTTGTGATGTAGCTCATTAGAGTTCGCGACGCTAGGTTGCAGAGGATGTAGCTCAGACTCTTGATAGTTGCTGTCGATCCGGGATAAAGAGGCAAAGGCAGATTCTCCCTGAAGCGATGCACGGGCCTGAGTGGGAAGCTTCTCTATTTCCTTAATTTCATCTTGGCATTGGCTTCAGCTGCTTCTTCTCACTTGCGAATCCGACACACTGGACTGGTGTGAGTACGGGAAGAGAAGCTCCAGAATACCTCTCGTCTCCCGCTCTAAGGAGACATTGCCTTTAGCGAATTTACTTGCGGAGCCGGCGTGTCATTTCGTTATCTAGCTCTGTACTTTATTCTCATCAGGTTCATTCTCTTGATCCCCAATTCCGTATTTTTGCTGCGACAGCGTGTAATGTTTGGACTGCTAGTGTAACAATATACTTTCCGCAGTGATAAACTCTTAAGGAGTGCCGACGGGCTCAACTCAATTTGCGTCAGTGGCAGCACAGTTGATCAACAGTATCTGTCCTGAACATCTCTCTTAGTGATTCTATGACCAGATGCTGTCTGACCTCGCCCCGGCTTGACTAGAAGTCAGCGGCCTAGTTAATGGGAGACTAATTGCTTTGGAGCGACGCCAGATGTGCATCGAAGACTCGCCACGAGTACTGTGATGCGGCGCCCGAAATCTAAGGTTCCGCGATTCATGCACTGCAGTCCGAAACGATGATATTGTTATAATTCAGAATAGACCTAAGGACGTGTCTTTTGCTCCTTTAACCAATGCTGTTCCCACCAGTACATTGTAATTTCGCTGTACAAGACTATCTATCGATTCCATTTTTTTTCCAATCTCCGATTCCAGTTAGTTCGGTCGGAGATGGAACGGTGGCGACACAGCCATATGATCATTTCGATCAAGACGCTGCAAACAGAAGTGTAGGTACTTGAAAACACGGCAATTTAATCTCGGTCAACTCAAAATCGCGTGCACGTGAAAAAGCATGGACGGGTGAAAGCCGAGAAAGCGTTGAGGTTTGTGAAGGTTTCCACGTCTTTCTTTGTTTTCTTCGTCAACTCATGTAGTTCGGAAACCTCGCCTACGAGATTAGCCCGAGCTCTATTGCACTTCTCATCTTCTCGCTGGCTTGTATGTAGTCGTCATGTATTCAGAGACAAGAGTTCGTCGGTATTTATGATACCCATAGGTCTTCTTCTACATGACTCCTATTCGTTTCTTGAGCCATTTTGAACAATACAAGCAGTTTGCATGCTATCAGCTTTTCGAATTGTATGGAAGCACAGCGGGAACTTCTGAGCGCGCAGCCCAGCAAAGCGCGGCGCAGACTGACACTTTCACGAGAACAAAAAATATCCCGGTCACCCGGTATATCTTCTCCTCTTCGGCATATTATGGCTACTTGATGGATTGGCGGTTTCTTGGCCTCCACACGCTAGAGAATCGGTCTGCAAATAGGGTGAGCCGGGAAACTAAAAATGGCTTCCCCTAGAGTAGGTACATTCACCGGTGTAATGTGCACCGTGTACTGTGCGTGGAATGGACCCTGGTCCACTAGTCGTTCTTAATAAATTTATGTCCCTTTCGATCGTATCGGAGTATTCCATGTCCTTGTGTTGTGAGGATCCAGGACGGAGAAAGAACGTTAAACATACTATTGGCTAAGACCACCCATCTGCCGAGTACAGTTCAATGATTACAATTAAATTGTATCGTCTTATTCAAGCTTTTGATCAGTCTAACTCATCAATCAGCTAAAATTCTTTTGAACAAATACACCGGGTACGCCGTCTAATTAGTTGCTACTCCACCCGCCCAGTAGTCCTTAGATGCAGACAGGAATATACCGTGCTGCGGCCGTTGTAATGCTATTCTGGATGCTATTCACCTGGAGAATTTTGTCTTGGTCCGTTGATAAAGAAGTCTGATCCAAAGGTGACGTCAGTCCCCACTGGAAGCCTATGCGTTAACATCTATAGCAACGCAACGATAAGTTGAACGCAGCCAAAGACCGATCGGAGCGTATCCAAGGCAGACCTCGCTCCCAGCAGGTTTTGATCTATCTGACATTTCGTCGATCAGAGCTTCTGCTCCGCAGTCCGATGTGACCGTTGAATCACCGTTCTGACCTCAATCCAGTTCAATTGCATGAATGTGCAGACGAGCACCGTGAAGGACGAGGCTCAACCGCATCGGAAAGCATTGTCTTCTAAGACGAAGAGTAAACAGTCAGCTACGGGATCGCAGATTCGTCAATGACAAAGTATGTGAGAGAGATCATGGCGTCACCCCGCTCAAGATCTGATGCATTTCCTCTGGAGTGAAAAATAATGTCCATCCGCGTGGTTAGACATTGGCCGACATCATCTCAGGATGCAGCTTGATAGCCACGAATGTGTGATAGCCGCCTTGTATTGAAGCGGTGGAACTAGATAGGAACGCAGTAGGAAAACCGTCATATAATCATATAAATAGAAGTCGGGTAGCCAAGACGAGACTAAATCGCAGACACAAAGAATTTTTGACGATAAATCGTGTGCGTCGGTCTTGAATAAACAACGGCTCGGCGGATTTGCTGAGAGGGAATCCGGGCTGGGAAATAGTATTGTATAGGAATGGATGCTGCGAAAGCCAGGACCCAAACCAACGGATAGAACAATACAGGGCACACCGCGGAGCCGAAATGAACGAGAGTAAGTTCCCTCTCATACGTTTGTCCGGTGGTCTGTATTGTGGGGTATATATAACTAGGATATGGTAGTAACCATTCTTGAATGATCTTCGGAGTATATATTCTCAAACCATGATAAGACGGACTCCCAGCCGACATTGGTGAGGTATAGGTTTAATATCAAACATAGCTCGTTTGATCCTGGTGCAAGACTTTCTTGAGAAGACCGTATTAATAGAACAACTAAGCCCGGGAAATGAAGAGTCAGTAATGATCAAAATGGCAAATAATCTAAGAACGGAAGGTTTTTGAGCGTGGTCCAGAGGCGCGGAGACGAGGTTTTTGAATATTGCGCAAAGCCTCCGAATACGATCAGAAGGCCGTCTGAACCAAAGGCCGTATGTCACCATGGTGTAAAGACGGCGGATGCATTCTACGCTGGTGAATGTAGATAAGCTGGGCGCCGAAGAACGTGCTTTCACTACCGGTAATTGCGCCGCCAGGAAACCAAGGAGATAGGATACAATAGAGATGCAGGTGAGAGTTATCAATGGCAGTCATTGAACCGGGACCGATGTCCTGATTAGAATAACGGTAAACCTTGGTTGCTGTGGCTGCCCAACACTGCATTTCATAGTGAGTATTCCAGAACATAATTGAGAGAGGCATCGAGCATTTCACGTGTCGCGAGAATGGATGGTCGAAGAGAACACTTAGGAACGCGACTTCATAAAGCCTCCATTGGCTGCTCCTCGAGGTGGCATCCAGGCAATGTCGGAAGACAAGCATGAAGAACTGATGAAATTAGAATAATTTTCATGTTTTCTCATTCAAGTGGGAAGAACTACTTCGGGAAAGTGATGTGATAGGTCGACAAGAAGGCGAGTCTCATACAGTCTCATAACCGTCAACAGTTGCTCTCATGATCAGCTGTATAACCCGAAAGTACGGAAAACAATCCACGGCTTTGGTTCGGACTCGGAGGTAAGAATGATTCTACGATATCTGGTAGCTAGAGATATGAGGTCGAAGTGACAAGGTGACAGAAAAACTTGCATTTTCCTTTTACCCAACGTTGGAAGAAGACCACAAAAACACGAAGACGAGAAGATTTACGTGTACTCCCAAGATAAGAAATTTGTGTTCCGAAATGATGGCCGAGATCGGCAAACAATAGTGAGTACCATCAAGTTCACGGTCACGAAATAAAGTACAATACCAGCTTACACCCTATTCACTACCTGCGCGTCGTCGCCCCCGGCAATCCTCAAAGCGATCGTTGCCTCGCGCGTCTCCAAAGCCTGGTGTAGCTAAAAGTCGTCTTTCTGTGTGATCGTTGTTTACCGTAAGTACGGTTCGACCCAAGGGAGGGGATACCGTACCCGCCGTTGTTTCTTGTACCGTCCTCTTCACTCCAGTCCATAACGTGAGAAGGGACCCAAGCCACCCGTTTCTCAAGTGAATACCTATCTCTGCGTTCTCACCAGCCAAACGATCCCTCATAAGACCACCCGCGGTCAGTCGCGTCGTCTTCACCCCTGGCGTCCAGCTGTTTCACTTTCAAGTTCGCGTCTGTGCACTGCGCTGTCCAGCGACAAGACGATCCCGACGATTCGGACATGATTCAAGTTACCAATGCACGACGCGCTACCTCTTCCACGGTAACTTTCCGCAGGGACTCCTCCGCTGGCTCCGAAGAAGGAACCGAAACTTGGGGATCTTGGTACAATGACAAGTATGTACTGTCGTTCCTCTGTCGTCGCGGTTGACTGAAGTTTGTCTCGTTGCAAGACATTATTCACTTGAGGTCATCCAGCACCCAATCAGAGCCCGAATGTGCGGGTTTGGTGATAAAGTCTGTGCATCCTTTCATCCGGAAGCTTTCTGATTTAATATTAGTTTCATCACTCTCGTCTTGCAGGACCGCAGACCGCTAGCTCCTGCTGCTGTTGCAAAAATGACTGTACGACGAGAAGATAACAATATAGTTGACGTCGAGTACGTGATAGTTTTCGCTCTGTCTTTCGTGATTTCCTCAAACTCGTAAATAAAGTGATATAGATGTCGCTTTTTTCGTCGTCACGGTGGATCTCTGGTCCGCTGACGGGAAACAAGAGATGAATCTCGTTCTCCATCCCTCATCAGCAGATCGCTACATTCCTACACATGTCAGCAAACCACGTCGACGTGGGAATGGTCCTGGCACGGGTCCATCCGCTCCTGACCAGTCTTCTCAAGTGAGTCCGACTTCCGTATCCCGATTTATGTATTCTTCAAGCTAATAATACTATCATTCTGAACTCTGGATTAAATTGTGCGGTTATCGCAATATCTCAATTCTTGTGCAGCCATCGTTACAAGCTCTTCCTCCTCCTGCAGCAGCTTACGCTCATGCTCAATACCAATCTGCTTACCCGGGATATCCCGCTCAACCACCACCCGGAATGTTCGATTCAAGTGCGGCCCCACCGTACCCGGCCCATCCACCGTATCTGCATTATCCAGAGCATAATGCATGGGGCTACCCTCATTACCCGCCTTACCAACACCCAGGCTATCCTGGCTACGGACCTTTGCCGCCTATCCAGTCGTTTCATCATAGCAAGATGGGTACGCCGGGACAGGCGCCTTGGCCCAGTGAACCAGGTCGCGCCGACCCGTCTGCCCCTGCAACATCGACAGAAGATGGATCTTATGCTCCTCCATCGACTGCGCCTCCGCCTCCTGCACCCGCCTACGGAGCTCCATATGGACCTCCACCTGTCGACGGAGCACCGTTGTATGCCATGCAGCCGTATGGACCACCACAAGG
Organism: Sanghuangporus sanghuang; assembly: GCA_009806525.1. Taxonomy (NCBI): domain Eukaryota; kingdom Fungi; phylum Basidiomycota; class Agaricomycetes; order Hymenochaetales; family Hymenochaetaceae; genus Sanghuangporus; species Sanghuangporus sanghuang. The sequence continues at coordinate 2,462,070 of VVIT01000003.1, forward strand.
ACATTACCCATATGCACCTCCACCGCCCCCTGCATCCTTACCTCCGCCTACTCCGGCGCCGTCTCATCACGCACAGCCCCAGGGACAACCTCAGGCCCAGTCGCAAACTTCAGCATCTTCTTCGGCTGCATCCACAGGTACCACGAGTAATTCCAGCCAGAACTCATCCGGACACAAGTCTTCTCCTGCCAATGCCAATTCTAGCGCATCCCCTTCATCTCCTTCGGCGCCGAGCGTCCCTCTTCCACGGCACACCTACACTCGTACCCTTGTCGGACCGCTGTCCGCTAACGCGGCTCGTCTGAACGATGAACATCGCAAACCCGGTATTTTCTTCCTGTTCCAAGATCTTTCTATCCGCACGGAGGGCACGTTCAGGCTGAGAATGAGACTAATGAATGTTGGCGCGTAAGTATCATTCCGATATCAATTGTAAGTTGCCTTGGTTCAGTTAAGTTGTATTTCGATCAGACACCCAGCGCCTGAGCCTGGCTCGAACCGCGTAATGACAGGCGTTTCGCCTATTCTCGCTCAAACTTTCACGGAGGCCTTCACCGTGTATTCTGCGAAGCGTTTCCCAGGCGTTCCAGGTGAGATATTTGTCTTCTCTCATACGTCGAGAACCCCGCTCATTTGATCTATTATTAGACACAACTGCTTTATCCATTGCGTTTGGAAACCAGGGGCAAAAACTGCCTTTGGTGAGTCTGAAATGATGTTCATGGTCTTTGTCAAGCTTCTTTCATTAATTTACATCTGTAGCGTAACCGCCACGGTTCCCGTTACCAGGCTGGTCGCCGACGTCGCCGCGATGAGTCAGATTCCGAGACCGACTCTGACAGGCCATAGAATCAGTATCTTCTGACGTTTCTTTTTGATGCTTTTGTATAGTATTGGTGTATCGTGTATCGATTTCTTGTCTGCCTGGTTCGAAGGATTTGCTTATTTACATATTTTATGCCTAGTCTGGTTTCGTTTTCATACTTTTCTATATCGTTCCTGTTCACCATCCGATGCTCGCCTGAAGCAAGGCGCCTTCTTGTTTATAATGGAGTAAAATTAGTTTGACCACACAAAACAGTGGTTGTGTTGTTATGTTTATGCAGGGAAATAAAGCACTGAAAGCGATATTATTCTTTATTAGAATTATATTCTATCTTCGTCCCATCTCTAACAACTCGAATCTTGTCTGACGAACGAAGCGCTTGCTATGCTTTGAAGCCTTCTGAGCCGACTCGGCCTCCCATTTATCGATTTTCATGATTGTTTGAGGATAATCGCTCAGAATATTGTTGAGCATCATCCGCGCTTCCTCCATCTCTTCCGTCGATGGTGGTCCGCTATCGGGCGTCTCCGCAACAACCTCGTCCAGCGCTCATTCCTTCGGCATCCTCCTCATCAGGTCGTCTAGCTGGAGGTTCCATAGCACGAATAAGCCTCCCGGAGTCGAGCCGCTCCAATACTCGCGCAAGCACTTGTAAAGTAACATTATTCGGACGCCACACGTTCCATTCCGGAGAAATCTGCTGCATTACATGCAACTCGTGCGCCACATTTGGAGGCTCCCTGAATGCAATCCCTTTGAAGCGACGACGGAGGCGTTCAAGGAGTTGAGGTCGTTTAAAGTGCGAGCGTTCGATCTTGGCTATAAATGGCTCTTCTTCTATCTCCTTTTGGATCTCTTCCTTGTCGAAAAGTAGTGGAGAGTCGACCTTCTCCGCTCGCTCTCGAATTATGTGATGCGATTGTAGCTGATAGGGCAAAATGACTTTCTCGACAACTTCAAACGCACGCACGGGTTGACCGGCACGAACAAGCGCGACAACAAGATGGTTCCAATTGTGCGCGTCGAACTGGAATCCATTCTCTCTCAGCTTATTCCACGTGTGCGCGATCTCGATGTGTTTCCCCGCGTGAGAGAGCGCATCGATGTAGATGGACAACGGGATGCAAAGGAGGTCACCTCGGCGTCGTGATCGGAAGAACTTGCCTTTCACATCATCTGTGTCAAGCAGTGCGTCGACTTCATCCGTGCGTTTGCATGCTAGATCAAAGATCTGTGGCCACACCCGCTGTACACCATCAATGTCACCTGCTCTACGATAGGCGTCCATCAGAAGAGCAAGTATTCCAATCGTCGGATACTTGCTGTGCTCCATGAACTCCTGGTAAAGCCGTTCAGCCATCTCAACGTCCAACTTCTTCGCATGAGCGTTTATGAGCGGGGCATAAACAAAAGCCATAGCGTCTTCTCTTCCAAAAGCCGGCTGTACCCATCCTCGCTCGTCAGAAGGCATGGAAACGAGTGAGTCGAGAAACTCCTGAGCTATGCGCATGTTCTCCGCAAATCCAGCGTCCGAGTACGACCGAAGAATCGAAGCATAAGTGTATGCAGTTGGCTGGATTCCTCGTCTTTGCATATCCTCGTAGACGACCCGAGCTTGGGCTCTGTTGCCAATTCTCAGGTACGCTGCCATTATAGTGGTTAGAACTTCCTTCGTTACATCCACGTCTGTCGTCCAATCCTTCTCAAGATTCTCCATTTTGGCGAAGAGATTCGAAGCAATATCAATGCGCCCTGCAGAGCAAGCCGATTGGATTAAAAGCGCGAACGTACGGTTAGTGGGCTTGATATCCGCCTTCTCGAGTCTCTGAAAGATGCGAATAACAACGTCCAACGGAGCTCCGATGAGTACGTACGCTTTAAGTAACGTGTTGAAGACTTCAACTCCAAGCCTGATATCTCTGAGCTGTGAAGCGCTGATGTAGTCGAAAATACGAATGACGCCTCTCCATGAGCCCGCTTCGACATGAGCATTCATAAGTGTCGTTACAGCAATTCGGTCCAGGGCAATCCCTTCTCGTACCATACGTTTGACCATGGCTTCAGCACCAAGCACATCTCGTCGACGCGCAAGTATCTTGATGATGGTAGTGTACGAATTGATATTCGGCGGTACACCAGAATCTCGCATCTGGTCCAAAAGCGTGTTTAAAGACTGCATGTCATCGCGTTGAGCAACGCCCTTAAGGATAATGTTGTATGTTGCAAGATCTGGTGTGTATCCATCGGCTAACATACGGTCCAACCACTTGTTCATGCCGTTAATATCGTCTCGGACGGAATAGGCATTAATCATGGTAGCGTAATGATACATGTTCGGTCTTCGTGGTCGTGGCACCGAACCTTCTGAAGGTTTCTCGAAGAACTCGTTGAACAGTTCGGTAATTCTCTTCGTGTCGCCTTGCTTTGCGCTTGCGTGCATAACGAGGTTCAACTCAAGGGGTAAAACCTCTCCCTTCGAGGCTAGTCGCTCGAAACAGTCCTCTGCTCGTTCGACATCGCCCTGATACGCGAAGAGATAAAGACCAGTGGAGTCGTATGACCTAGCCTCGTCTTGATCCGATGACCGAGGAACAGTAGAGATGTACAAAAGGTTTGCACGTTCGAATCTTTGCATCTTCGCAAGGGCGCGAACCAAGGAATGCTCAAGGAAATAGCCGACCGGGATCTTCTGATGTCTAAGCTCTTCATACACAGCAAGTGCATCTTCGGCCAATCCATCCAAACAAAATACGTGTATCATTATTCCGCCTAGCAATGAGATCCGTTCCTTCTCCCAAAGGATTTTCCTTGAAGAGAGAAATGCCGCAGGAGAATCGATGGCTTTGCAAATAGCGGAAAGTTCGGTGACGAGGTGCTTATACAAGCGTGACGACGACCGATGCGAAGCCCCGGCAAGTCCTATCTTCAAATGTCGTGCTAGTAGCTTGTCGTTGTCAAGATAGAATTCTATGGCTCGCGTTGCGGAAATATGGCGCAGAAGGGATAAGAGAGTATGTTTGAATGTATCCAGGACCCAGCGTTGATGGTCCGTCGCTGATCTCGTCTTCAATCGCCCTTGCTCGAGGAAAGAATGCAGCACTGCAGCTGCTTCCTCACTGCGACCTTGAAGAGCTTGTGCAACAACAGAAAGACATTCCAACTGAAATATCTCGACGGGAGAAGGGTGTCCAACTCTTTTTTTCAGTTCGAAAACCAGCTTTTCGACACGGTAGCCCCATTCGTTGGGATTTGTCAACACTTCTCCAGCTAAACCGTTCTCTCTCAAAATTCTTCCTCCAAACCCAAATAGCTCAGGTGGGCCAACGAGCCGGATATCATTCGCAGAACATAATTCGGAAAATGCCTCCCAAACTTCTTGGAGACTGGATCGGTTGTTCGGAAAGTTCTTATTTCGGAAATTCAGCAGACGCGTACTCTGAGTCGTCGGTGATGAAAGAGTCGCAGCTCGCCGTATTGGTATTGATGCAGCACTTGCGATACTTCTGCTAAACATCGTATAGCTAGGTGAGGCTCGAAAAACGTCACTATGCGAAAGTGTGTTCGTAAATCCGCGTCGAACACGCCGTAGTCGACTATGAGTTTGCAGAAACACTGCCTTCAAGTCTTTATTATGAACGAATAAAGCGTTAAATTCGAACAGTTGCTTTTTTCTCTTGTTACTCACCCGAAGTGCTAAGAAAATGATCTAAACTGGAATGCTCATCTTCATCCTGGAAGGAAGCTCGGGGTATTTCTTTACATTTTCCCTTGCGGCAACTGCATCCTCCAGTCTCGGAGCCCTCTTTAATGTTTGCCGTTGCTAGCCATCTTGTGACAGCCCTGAGGGCTGATCTGGTGGATGAGCTCGCTGGCCGACTAGATAGCGATGAGCTGCTGACGAAGGCAGCATAATGCATTTATCTTTTCCGTCTACTGCAGACGCGAGCCCGTCCAGTACGACTTTTTCAAGGAATGGCGGCTGAGCATCGACTTGGAGGACAATGAGGACACCGACACAAGGAGCTTCAGCCGTGACGGAAAGACGCGGATGGTTTGTTTCTCTTTACCGAAACTTTCACTACGGGCAATTTAGTATTTTTTAGGTGATGATAAATGATCGGAAATTTAATTTGATATGCATTATATAAGTATGAATATCTCCATTCAGGATATTAAAAATATCCACATGCATCTAAACCTAGTTTATATATTCAATATCATGCCGCATTTCTTTGATGATGATATTTATTATATCATCATGATCGATATGGATATAGAAATCTAAATTGATATTTTCTTTATCAGCAAAGAATATCATTGAGGTAGATATTTTTTTGATGATATTTTCAATATCAAAGTGTCTGTTATTTGAAATATCATTCTGTATATCAATGTCAATGATAATTTACACGATGAGCGGGCGATGAGCGGGCGCGATGAGGGTGCACAGTGGGCATGTTGTGGGCGCACAGGGGGCAGAGAGAGGGTGAACTGCGGGCGGGATGGGGGCACACTGTGGGCTGTTTTGGGTCAAGGAGTGTCCGGTAAGCGTTTTTGAGGCTCAAACGTCAAGCCTAATGGCCAATATATTATATGAGTAGGCTTAGCCGCGTATACGCGTATACGCCATATATTATACGTGTGTATGCATATCACACTTCAGAACCAAGTATATGCTCATATAAAATACGAGCGTATGCGTATAAGCCTAAAATTATATGCGCATATTGTATACGATACGCGCGGAGCCCTAGTTCGTGGGGGCGCACGTTGCACCAACAACACGGTCCGACTCATCACCAACACATCGATCCCAGGCTTCGTTGCCAATGAAGTTTTGCGCATAAAATCACGATGAGGTTTGCGTGTACCGCCCATCAGATCATACTTTAGATACAACCAACGACGGGGCTCACAAGATTGTCCCAGCAATAGTCCACAGCACTGTTCTGAAGGTTTATGAATGAGAGCAAACAGGTTCTCAAAGTGAAGATCTGACATCTAGTTATGAATTTATTCCGGTTTTAAATGACAGCCTTCCTGCTGTGAGTTCTATGTTCTCCGACTCCTTTTGTGCGCTCCGGACACTCTTCACGCACCCGCACACACTGTATGCCCTCTCTGCGCCCTCTCTGCGCCCGCTATGTGCCTCCAGCGTGCCCTTACAGTGCCCACAGTGTGTCCCCATCCCGCCCGCAGTTCACCCTCTCTCTGCCCCCTGTGCACCCACAACATGCCCACTGTGCACCCTCATCGCGCCCGCTCATCGTGTAAATTATCATTGACATTGATATACAGAATGATATTTCAAATAACAGACACTTTGATATTGAAAATATCATCAAAAAAATATCTACCTCAATGATATTCTTTGCTGATAAAGAAAATATCAATTTAGATTTCTATATCCATATCGATCATGATGATATAATAAATATCATCATCAAAGAAATGCGGCATGATATTGAATATATAAACTAGGTTTAGATGCATGTGGATATTTTTAATATCCTGAATGGAGATATTCATACTTATATAATGCATATCAAATTAAATTTCCGATCATTTATCATCACCTAAAAAATACTAAATTGCCCGTAGTGTTTTGCGCTCACGTCGACACGTGCCGGATCAAATCGTTCAATTATGTAATTTATGGGTCCATGTATGTATTCTGAGCTGAGCGGTCAGATATTCGGCATAAAAAAATGCGTGCAATTCTTTGATCTAAGTACATTTGCGTTGGTAGAAAAAAAAAATACAGTCCGTGTTTCCAAGAACTACAATAATGCTATCTGACCGTGCACTCAAAAGCGAAATTCCGGCTAGCCCATGATGTATTCTCGGCGAGAACGAATCGAGTAACAGTCACTGTTTAAAAAGGCTGTCATCAATCCACTCCTTCCAGATGGCTTCTTCTTGCGGATCGAGCTCCGCTGCGCCTTGCTCAGTGTCGCAATAAAACACATCTTCAGGCCTGACTACGACGTCGGGCGGATTCATCTGGCTCGCAAGAGACATACTCAAATGGCTTCCGGTACCGTAAAGCTCGGTGGACGGAAGTATAGTCTTGCGAGCGCAGTAGTCAGAGCTTGGACTGTCCTGGTCTGCCTCAGGCTGAGTACCGCTCGAGGTAGAGTCATTCATGCTGAGGACGACTCTCTCTTCGACCGGAACAGGTGGGAACGATGATGACGCATTCGAGGTTATGGGTGAAGATGGAGCGATAAATCGGGCGGTGTCCACAGGGACATGTGGGGCTGCCTTGCAAGCAATTCGATGCTTGCCACGAGAACGCAGAGTCGGATTGGGACTGTTACTCGGACATGAGGCTGTAAAAACCGCAAAGCCTACATCAGGGACGCCGGCTGGTGCTACTGTTGCTGGTATCACCTGGGAGCCGTGCTGATGTGATTTCCAGCGCAAGCCGCGCATATATGTAGAATCTACGTTGGACTCCTTGTCCGTTGTTCTATCACGACACCTTCAGTACCCATGGGGATGCGGGCCTAGTCGTGTACTCACAACAGGTACAACGGGAGAAGCACTCGCTTCGCGAGATTCAGAGTCTCGCGGGGAAGCTTCAAGCGATGCCATGGACGCCTTCTGACGGCCATGACTAAGGGTTGGTGAGGGAAGGGACGCCTTTTGCATGATTGTACAAAGGAGAATTGGTCATTTTTTGAGCGAATTTCGAGGCCTTAAATAATACACACCCTTCTGCCACATATTTTGTACTCTTCCAAAGAATGTAAAAAAACACATCTTGGTGGTCCGTGACCACAGGAGAGTCCCTCCGAGGTGATAGCGAGGTGTAAGAATGATGTCGACAGATGAAAGCATTTCTTCTCCACAAATCATCGGAGAGCATAGAGGATGGCCTCAGAGGTGCTTTGTAATCCGATGACTGGACGAGACAGGAGAAACAAGGAGGGATCACCTCCAGGTCTCGGTGGAAAAGCTATACCTTATCCGAGGGCCACTCCTCGGCCATGTACATTCTGGCTGGTCTTTCAAGTCCTGCACAAAAGTTCCGTGAACAAAAAACCGAAGCTCAGCCAGTTGCACGTTACGGCAATCCTTTTCGTGGGCCGCAGAATCATGAGCATACCTTCTTGGGTATCTTGACATCCTATCTCTTGGTTCTGACTTGCTATTTCCGATCGCGGGAACATTCCAGGGACAATGGGCCACCGTCGAACCATTGGCAACAAAAGTACAGAGAATGGAGAAGAAGAACATGTCCGCATGCTCAGTGTCATAAATGTTCGTGGGACGGAGGCAGAGCATGGCGTGAATGTGATATCAAGGAGGATGAAGACGAGAGATTGCATATGTCAGCAGGCTGGATTAAGTCGGTCACTATTGCCTGAGCTTCAGCCAGCGAATGCCCTCATTTGGAATGCTTTGTTGCACTGATATATTATACAACTAAACACAAATCAAGGGTTAGCAATAACAAAATACATACGTAAAACAAAAAGTACCTTGTTTGATGTGTTGGGCCATTGATTGATTAATTCGATACAGAGGGTAAAATTGAATTCAAACCGATTTCAAGACTAGCATTGCAACCAAGCTCAGACACAGCTCAGCCTCACTGGTCAGATGGGTTAAGAGAAGATGAGAAGTTGCGAAAACAGATACACAATATATACTCTGTACGTATCGTAAATGCCGTGTGAAATGAAACTTTTTAAAGAGCGTGGAATTGTCAAGATGTAAGTCCGTGAGAACGTAATAAAGGAGCCCATCTATAGCGGGGCATTTATAAGAAAAAGCCGAAGTAAGAGAAGTTGATCACGTACTCGTCACACCGAGACTCAACTTCCTGTAATCGTTCTTTAAGGTCACTGTAAAGAATGATTTAATGGAAAATAACAGCATTGGACTATTATAGGCTCACTTGTTCTCCTTCTTCAGGCGGAACCTCTCCTTCTTTGTCTCGCTCAGATCGGTGCACATAGCAACCCAAGCTTCATCATGTTGTGATGTTACGCTCTTGAATAAATTCTCCAGCTCAGCGTTGAACTCCTATCAATACGTCAAAAAGGACCCGAAGTCAGTAACATAAGCCCACGTACCCCATACATCGCTTCGATCTCTGCACTCGCAATGGCTAGCTTCTCCTCCAGCTTATCGCTGTGATCCCTGCTGTATTGTAGAGCAAACAGGGTTTTCTCCAGTTTCTTATTGCTCTTCGCATATTTAGGTCGTGGAATGCAAGCCAAGATGGTTCATGACACGTACCTGATTGCAATCCGCTAAGATGCGACGAACAGTGTCCTCTATTTTCGAATAGTTGTCCATCGCACGGCTTAAATCACTTTCGGCACAAGAGGCAAGACCATCAATAGTTTTCGCCCAATTCTGAGTGTCTGACATATCGGATGCGGAACTTTGAGGGCTCAGCGTGCCCTCGACTATACTCATTGGTCGACTCGTGCGCGGAGTACCTACCAATCCTTTTCGTCGGCCTATCATCGCATGCATTTCTTGCATGCGCTCTTGAGCTTCCTTCGTCTACGAAAGATGAGCTCGATGCTGAAAGGATCGGATGAAGGAACGAGAGCTCACAGCAGCATTATTTCGTGACGGTGTAGCGCTCTGTCCCAAGGGTACGGGGCGGAAATCTGGAGTCTTAGGGCTGCCTTGCGTCACGCGGCCAGGGAATGTATTGACCTCAAGTCGGATACGCTTCAGGGCGCGCTGCGATGACTCCAACTGAATACGACTGTAAGCTTCAGGAACACCTGATTGGCAGTCATCGTAAGTACTTACGTCCTCCCGCGTTCTTTTCGTCAACTGAACAAAATCGTTTGGCTCTCTTACTGAGTCAACCTCAGGGGCCGACATACAGGAGTCTGCTCTCTGTCGAGTTGAGTATGCTCTTTCACGTGGTCCTTCTGACCCAGAGTTAGACTTTATTGAAGGTGAGCTTCCGATGACAGGTCCCTGTCGAGTGGACGCAAGAGTTTTAGCACCACTCAACGCCTTCTTTTTAATCGTGAGTGGAACAATGCTGGGCGGTTTAGCCCCAGCTTTCTCATGTTTGTCCGCGGGAGCAGATTCAATGGATCCCAAAAGTCGGCGCGTACCCCGAGGGATGCGAGAAGGGACTTCACGTATTGGAGTAGATGAACGTATCTCGCGCTCTTCGAAGTCGCAGTCCGATAAATGCAGATCTTCAGGTGTTGAAGGCCGTTCAGGGGACATCCGAGCCAAGGTTGACTCTAGAGCACCCTCAATGTCGAGTTCCATCGCGTTGATGATTGGACTACTAGGCGGAAGAGGAGAAGGGGCACGAGGACCAACAGGGCGACGGTCGCGAGAAGAATGAAATGATTCTCCTCGGGATTTCCGTGGAGATGTGGATTCTGGAACAGGTGTGGGCGTTACTGAACGTGATGTATAGTGAGTTGACGACGAATGTAGGCTTCGCGTGTCATGTTCGTGATTACTTGCTGTCTGACTCGTGCGCGACGCACGAGAACCACGGCGAGCAGTAGGAGGGGGTGGCTCATCTATGGGAATGGAAACAAAATGAATGAGAATGAATGATATCCTTCATGGGCACGGCATTCATACCTTCATAGATGACACCTTCTATGGGCAATTCTTTCGCTTCGCGTGACGGTGTTGCTCCAGGTTGCTTCTGGCTGTTATGTCTAGCTAATTCAAGACGTTCCGATAAGTCCATCTCCGACTCCGTCACGACCCCTCGGTCTCGAACATCTAGTATCGTCGTATCAACGTCTTCAACATCACTGTATTCTATACTTTCTTCATATCTGGGAACTGACAACGAGCGGGTTCTCCTGCGTGACAAAGATCGGTCGGCCACTTCATCTTCTGGACCATAATCGCTCTCAGACGCATGTCTCGGGGCTGGCGAACGCGATCTGTTCCGTTTGACAAGCTTTCTGGATTTCGAGCCCTTCTTACCGAGGGAGCTGTCATCGACGACAAATGATGAAACAGATGTCGCTGCAGTTGAGTAAGTCCGATGAGAGAAGCGCGTCGAGCTGTCAGCAGTTGTCATCGTCCCGCTTGACTCAGTAACTAGAGTTGAAGTTCGGCTGAGCGCCGACTTTGTGCGCATGTGCCTTCCCATGGAATCGCTTGGGGATTCTTTGTTCTTCGAGCCAAAGAGATTGCGAGATATCACATCCAATCCAAAAATATGTGCTCTAGAACGGTTTGGCCCTGATGGAGTAGCTGGTCGGGAAGGATTATCTGTTTTGAACTTGAATAGTCCATATTGATGTACTAGGACAAGTAAGAAAAACGCAAGGGATGCGATTTAAATGCACCTACTTGTTTGAATTACTCGCGACGGAACACGAGAAGACTGCACAATGTCGTCGTCTGCATCGTCGCCGGGGTCGCATGAATGCACCACATATCGGCATAACTCACCGGCCATAGGTTGCACTTGAATAACGACGTACGGAGGTCCATCGATTCCAATAGGCAACGGGTCAGCGTTGCCAAGCGAATCGATGTGTAAAACAACCTTTGTCTAGGAGAAGGTCAGCAAGCATTAAGAAACAGAAACACCAAAGCACCTTCTTAGGCTCCTTAAGAAACATAGTACGCTGGTATACATTGAAATAAGTTCTTGCAACGGTAGTTCTGCCGGCACGCGATTCAACTTCCTGCTCATCCGCGCGTAGCGCAACGCTCTGTCCTATTCGAGTTCGATAGCGCGCTTGGGCGCGCCAAAGATTTTCTATAAAGCGCCTCTTCTCATCTTCCAAGCGGGAGGAGTCTAAATTAGCTGCGCCAGGCAACACGGCCGATAATACACGAAATGGGCGACCTGCCCATCGATCCGTTTGATCTAACGGAGGATTTTCGAGATATAAATGCATGTCTGCTCCAGATATGTCCGTTATATTGACCTCCGTGACGTCTACAACTCCTCTGAAACTCATGCCATTACGCCTGATACTCGGCAAGTTGCGCGATTTACCGGAGACAAGACCGCTGTTGGCGACTCGCTCGACATCATCCAATCCGGCTAAAGAACGCCCTGTTTTATCATTCCCTGACCGTTTAACGATCATGAGTTTGTCATCAAAGAGGAAGAGCGTGCACTGTAGGGATCCGCCAGAGACAGACGCGTTCACTGAAGTCGAGGTGCCCGCACCGGCCGACATGCTTCCGTATGGGCTCATCCCGGCAGCATCTACGACGTTGTCCACTACGTCAAGGCAGTCGATGAAACGCCTACTACTCGAGATAAGAGCAGGCGGAAATCCCTCAATTGACGTAGCAAGACAGTTCATCGTCGCTGCCAGGCGTGTATGATTGTCGGCTTCTGCCAAAGCAATGCGGCTAGCATATTCCTTCGCCTCCATAAGCTTGACTCTTTGAGGATCGTTGGCTCCCATGAGTTTGATCATAGACTGGAAAAGAAGAGTATAACGGGGTATACGTTGCACAGGCTCCATGAGTAGCTCACGCAGTCCGACCCGGTTTTTGACATCATTCGTTGAGTATTTAATCCGCTGTAGGTTTTTGCTCAGCACCACCTTAGGTGAGAAGAGAAAAACGTACTTCAACGAACGCAGCAAAACCAGTTCCCGATTTCTTTGACATTTCCGCCTTAAAGATCTCCTGTGCTTCCTCTCGTCTTGTATAATATCCTTTGTAGCATTCAAAGGTCTGGAGCTCTTTGAAGTGGCGCAGAGCTACATCACCGATACCACCAACCGTCTGAACACAGTTGCGAGACATCATTTGCTCAAGATCGCGCAAGAACGCCTCGTTAGCCGGTACGATGTAATCAATGTTACCGAACAGAGTCCTTGACTCGTACAGCCCAAGAATAGCGGTGTCCTTACTTTTGGCGTATGAGCGAAGAGGGTCAGCGTAAGAGTTTTTCAGAATGCGAAGACGTTGGACGTAAGTCCGTTCAGTAACCACGAGCTCATTGATAAGATCGGCAAGTGCGCTCGTATTCGTAAGGGCTCTGGGTCGTGTCTGACCTTCGCTCTAATATTGAAGGTGAGCGCATGCCAAAGTGGGACATTGAAGCTCACCTGAGCAGAGCTTGCAGGGGCTGCACGAGTTTGCTCATAATCCTTGGCAGACGGAATCTTGTCTCCGAGGGATGCAACGAGGTCTTGTACGTCTTTACGTCTTTTAGTTGACAATCTAGACAAAGAGCAGACTAGCCGCACCTTCCGACAAGTCAGCACCATCGTTTGGCCCTTCAACGACAACGCCACAGAAAAAGGCGCGCTTCGTGAATGTCGGAGCCGACCTGCGTGACGGACCATCGTCACCAGAGCTAAGCGGAACAACTTTACGCGGCGAGTTAAGGGGCATCGTCGAGATGGTCGCAAACGAAAGAGCCGCAACCGCCGGCCGTGTGTTATGAAAGGTGAGCCTCCTGGAGACCTGATAATCCGCTATTGGAACCGTGAATGGAGTACACGAGGCAGGAGAAGACAACAACCGATGAAACGTGTCCGCGTAGACCCGCGTTCGGCTCTTCCTTCCCACGGTCATATAAATGTTGAATTCGTGTCATATTTTCTGCGCCTCTGATGATCGGATTCCATCAATGCCCGCAACGACCCGCCGTCAGGTAGCTATACATACCGTCACAGATCCTGATGATACCGGACCATCTGACGTCGAAGTACGCTTGATCTCTCTCTGGAGTTGAACCATGATAGTAATTCTGACTACTGAAGCAAAATCTACGGACCGCTCTGCACGGAGTTGCGAAACTACGCAGCCGAATTGAACATCTCACCCGCGAGAACACCCGATTGAAGGAGGATTTGGATCGACTGTATGAAGCCCAGGATGTCTCAATTCAACCGAAGCGAGGGAGGAAAGGGAACGCCTCTGTCTTATCATTGACCGCTCAAGTGAACAAACTCAGGCGGCAAGTCGCGGATCTAGAGGACGTAGGTGCCAAAGCCCGTTATTATTCGTAAATAACTAATAAAATGCCAAAATGCTCAGGCTAGAAAGAGAGATAGAAGAAAAATACGTAAAGTACGTGTCACTTCTCCACATTATTCCGACCTTGGTCAAATTCACGGTGTAATTTTCTAGCTGCAATTGAAAGAAGTAAAAATGGATGCTATGGAGCTCGGTGGGGAATTAGCAAATGACGTTCACGATGAAACTTCTGATATGAAGAAGGTATGTGTCTATCGAAGTTCCTTCTTTGCGGGACTGATCTTCGGCGGAAGCTGTTGAGGCGATTTTTCGAACTCATGTCTGCACCATCAATGGAGGACAAAGAAGAATGTGCGGTATGCCTCACGGAGATGACTTTGAATAGTGCAAGAAGGTAGCGGACACCACCCATTGAGTTAATACTGGCTCACGGTATATTTCAAGTCTTCCTTGTGGGCACATTTTCTGCTCAGAATGTTTGCCTAACATCGATCCTCGAAACTGTCCAAACTGCAGGGAGCCATTTAAAGGCCTAGAAGATACAGAGCCCGTGAAGTTTACCGCGACTGAGCAATGGGATGCGCTGTTAGAAGTAGCCGCGGGATGGGGCAGAATTGACAAAGGTGAATCACCGGAGGACACAGAAGAGGAGAGCTTGCCCTTTATCGAACATGATGAACGAAGGCGAGTAAACTGTCCACAATCTCCGTACTTTAAACTGACTTTTGTCACTTCAGCCTCGCCTCCACTGACGAGGGCGCTGAGGAGGACACATACAACGACGAAGATACCGTAACCGCGACACCGATCAGAACACGCGTGCAGAGGCTAGATTTGTCCACTCCTCCCCCCGATGGCAATACCTCTCAGTCCCTGCAACGAAGCGAGCAGAACTCTCCCTCGACACCATCTCATATTTCAGGATCTCCGGTATCGTATCAATCATCTCCGTTATCCGTGAAGCGCCAGCGCATGAAAGCACTTGAGGAGGCGCGCCTAGCCAAAAGAGCCAAACGGTGACGGCAGCTATTCGGGGTTGTATCGCTTTGTGGCCTTGCTGATGACTTAATTTCTCGTTGCTGTGCATTTATTTATTTCTTCGGCGCCTCCAGAATACAATATATCTGAGACATGGACATTTCGAGCTTCATTAATACTGTTACCTCTGATCTGATCCTCGGACTTGGGTTAGAAGTTACAAAGTAGGCACTGGGAAAACCCTTGAGGTGCGCTCGGTTTTCTGTGCGGTTTTGATGGAACAATATATATCAATAATTATAGTATCTGTCTTCTCCAACATTCTTGCACGCCGTCGACACGGCAGACCCAGTCATGCAGATGGATGTACGTAAGTGGATCCACGGGGATTAAAGACAACCTAGAGAGGAAGTGGTAGCAATGGCGCCGTCGCCTTGGATCGGCGGAGTCGGTCAACTCTCCGCCTTCCTTTGTTCTGCTTTTACAGTTGGGCCAATGCACGAGAGACGAACTTTCTAGATGACCCGATGATACACTACGGATGGCCCGCCCCCCCCCTGTCTTTCATGGGCCTCTCACCATCACTATTTCAAATTCGATCTCAGGTACAACTTGCAACGGAATTCGTGAGTTCGACATGCTATGTTTGCCGGTACCTCGACGCAGTGTGTCAACAGCACTATGCCACCAATGACTCAGAAAAGGAACCAGTCGCAAATGAGCTGAGGCGGAGCTTTGGAGGACTATAAAATGAGCTTTTGAACGTCGAGGCCCCTTCCATCCGCCACCTGATACCTTGTTGTCAATTTCTTCGTTACAGAGTCAAGAATGCCATCATCTCATACCCGCGCTTCAGCTTCTTCTGTTCAGGCCTTGTCCTCTTCTTCGCGGTCGAGGAAGGATGCTCCACGTCCACCGAACTCGTTTATTTGTTTCCGATCTAGTAAACGATGGCGAGAAGTGGAGCGCGGGATTGAAGGGAACAAGGCGAAGGGTGTCGCCTCTGCGAAGGCGTGGAGAAACCTGTCTCCAGAGGATCGAGCATTCTATATAGAAATGGCAGAGGCCAAGAAGAGAGAACACAATTTGCTATATCCCAACTATGAATATAAACCGCAACGAAAGGCTCGCAAGAAGAAGAGTACCAAACGAGATGAGCATGCTCGCACTACCGAAGCTGCTCTAGATGTGGACAATCCGGGTCCATCTACAAGCTCTATATCTTCATCAATGATCATCGACTCCTCCAACAACGAAGTGGCCGTAGATGCGGCTGGAGAGGAAGAGTCTGACGCACCGTTGGTCGATCCATTGCTGTCAGTAAGTACTTTTTATTATCTATTTCATAATAACTATCTAAATTCATACAGGCGAGCGACAAACAATCCTTCGGTAATTCGTCTTATAATCCCACTTCTACTTCCTTCACTGTGCAACCGGCAACCGATTTTCAGGGGCAGTTTCTTGCTTTCGTGGATCAGTTTTCCTCCTCGTATTAATCATTTTACAAGAGACACATGCCTTGCAAGCAGATTTCTGCCGTGTAACATTGATTAGCTTTGAGGGGTCTTTGTTCTGCTATGTTCATCTTTGAATATATGTTTGTTTATTGTACATAAAATATGCATAAGGTAACAATAACCCGAAGGGGAAACAAGGCGTGGGACATTTTATCCTGTTACGTTGATAAGTTTCTCCACGACGCGTCTTTGCTTGCCCTCAACTGACACACTCACCCTAAAGTCGAGCCTGAAAATGGGTCGCGAGTTGGACAACCGCGATCATGCAGATTCACCCGTTGATCACACCACGGATGCCTCATCCCTGTCAAAAAAGAAACGGAAATGGAAGGAAAAGGAGGCGTTAGAGGTTTCGCAGCGGTCCCTGCTATCGCTGATGCTGATCAAGTAGCCACGGAACGGCGCAAGAAGAAGAAAAGGAAGAAACATACTGGCCAGATTGAAACCCAGGAGTCTGCAGTTTTACCGGAGCAACAAACGGCGCTCGAAGAGTCTACAGTTTCGGTGCCGGAGTCCAGCAAAAAAGGGAAAAAGAAGAAAAAGAAGAGACGTGGCGACAAAGAGGAAGAACAGCGCGTTAATTTGATTTCCGATGTCCAAATTGATCCCTCGCTAGCAGCCCTAGATGGGACGGCCGACGCGAATACGAACGCATTCCTCTCCGCCATCGTCACAGCTGCCAATGGTTCTGCTGTTCAAGGGCATCCGCAAGCGAATGATTTCGCTCAGCAATCGTCTTTTGTGAATCCTAGTTTCCAGAATTTGCCCCCTGGGCTCGGAGGACCTGCAGTTTCATTCTCGGGAGAGGACCTGGCTCATGCGCTGCAGACTTTGGACGTTGCCAGACTTGCAGACGCACTGCAAGCGCTAGGAGAGGCGGGGAGCAGTGCGTTCCCGTTTCCTGGACAGTCGGTTGCATCCCAACAGGCACAGGCCATAGAAGCTCCACAAATAGCAGTGCCTATTAGCTCTGGCTCGACAGGTGCTCAGAGCCAGCCACCCGTGCCATCTACTGCGACTGTAAGCCGATCGACGAGGAAGCCAGATAAGCAAGCATCTTCACAACGGTCAGCCCAAGCACCATCTCCCAACCTTTCTGGGCGCGATGATCATGCATATTTGCTTGCAAACAAATGGCTTTCGGCGACAAAGCTGAACGAGCTTTCAGCATCTATTGGTAAAATTCTTAATTGTTCATCATTACTTCTTGTTTTGATAACTTCACCCAGGTCTACAGTATAGAAAAGGCAAGTTCTCCGCAACAGAAGAAGCCTTACTGAGAAACGCCATCGAAAACTATCGCGTGGTACGCTGCCGTTTTTAAATATTTAACCATCTATTAAGTCTGTCTTTCTTTGCTAGAGAAATAACCTCTCTGATGAACAGCTGAATGAGGTTATCTTTCCTAAAGGTCTGAAGGACAAGGACAACGTGTTCTGGTTCGAAATAAGTGATTGCCTCAGTATCCCATTCCACACAATCCAATGGCTGACTTATTTACCAGCCGCACAGGTTCCCGCCAGACCTGTCGTTGCAGTATATCATCATGTTCGGCGTAGTTTTCATCCATTGAAGCAGCAAGGAAAATGGACGGTAACTGAGGACAACGCTCTGAGACAGTAAGATAGATAGTCACTTTTCCCCATTTCTATGTGACTAACGTTGCGATCCCAAAGAGCTGTTGCGGATCTGGGTCAATCCTGGGAAAAGGTCAGTCAGCGTGTCGGTCGTATGGCTGGTGACTGTCGCGATCGCTGGAGGAACCATATCAACAATCGCGATGGACGTGTCTTTGGTGAGCCTTTCAATCCAGATTGGTTTGCTGGCGGAATGTTTATGTAGGTTTCTATAGGCGCGTGGTCAAAGGAAGAGGAAGAGAAATTAACACAAATCGTCACCGAGATGACTACCGCCCAGGGTAAAGACCCTGATTTAGACGTTTTCTGGACCCAGGTGGCGGCTCGGATGGGAAGTAGAGGTCGTCAGCAGTGTCGTATAAAATGGTATGTTGTATGTTAAGTGGCGGTTATTCATGTTCTGACGTCGGCTGTAGGACGGATGGTCTAAGTAAAACTGTGAAGAATTCCGGTCAAAAACCTCGTTGGAGCCAACAAGACGCATATATACTTGTTCATAAGTACGTATCTTTTGCTAAGTTGAAGGAATAATATGTCAAGACTTGGACGCTAGAATTGCTTCCCTGAATGTTAACGATGACTCCGAAATCGACTGGAAGCTTCTTAACGATGAGACTTGGAATCTATGGAGCGCTCACACGCTGCAACGCCGTTGGCTGACCCTCAAACGTAGCATTCGCGGTCACGAGGAAATGACACACCAAGGTGAATTCGCAATCCTTTTAATATTGATCTGTAATAACGACCATTTGTCTTGAGAAATTATGGATATCCTGCGCGTCAAAAAGGCCCAGCCGCCACCGATGCCGCCTCCAGTCAAGCGACGTGTGACCAGTGCCGCAATAGTTCCTGCTGAGGCACAAGCCGCGGACCTAGCCATCGAGGATACGCTTCCAAACAGCAGCGGATTCGATGGCATGCATGGTACTCCGTTCCCTATTGGTGGCCATCCACAATCTCATTCTACACCTATCGCGCAATCGGGATCATCCAGCGGGGCCTTAGCTGGTGGCTTCGAGACTAGCAATGACCTGCATTCTGACCATGAATCGAGCAGTGCTTCTGATAGTTCGGACAGCGACTAAATACAGTCTAGGTTATGTTGAACACGCAAAGAAAAGTAATTTAGTTTGAATTAGATCAAAATTTTCAGTGTCATATTGAAGCATAGGCGACATGACATGGATACATAGGTGACAAAGCAGATGCATAAGCGACGCTATGCATGCAAGATTATGATCGTTGTCTTTTTCGACTCGGTGCTCTAGTCGCAGTTGTTGTACTTGAGCCTATAGAAGATACTGATCCAGAACGTTTAATCTGTCTTGTGTCAGTAAAATGAAAACTAATCATCGGAAGAACAAGACATACTCCTTTTCTAATTGAGCTCTTAGTGCTCGGTGCTTGACTGACCGCTCTATCTGTCTCGCCATCAGCGTCAGCATCCAGGTCATCCGCGTCATTCTCGTCTGCAACATGAGGCTTCTGATCTCCATCGTCTCCTTCCTAGTTTCCGACTGTCCCCTCTTTCTCAGCCAAACGTGCCTTGAGGACCCGAATCTCATGATCAACCCGATCCACGACTTTCTTAGTTTCAACAAGTGCACCTGCGGCGCTTAGAAGCTGTTCCAGCTGCTGGACGTTCTCGAGTGTCGGCATGACGAGACGATCGTGTCGCAAACCCAATTCACTGAGAACCTGCGCGGCCCGTTGGTGATGCGACGTGCGCGGCGAGGGAATCTTGTACGAGCGAAGAAAGACAGGCTGGTGGGCTGCTTTCGTTGCGGCAGCCGAGCTGTTGCCCACGTCCGTACGAAGGATGCAGTGCAATGCGTCTGAGTGTTCCCGGAAGAAAAGTCTTCAGAGTACAGGTTAACAGTAATGGAAGAGAAGACGACGTACCCTGTGCAATCTCCTTTGCACTGCGCACTTTCTTGACTGGTGTGGGAGGAACACCGGCAGTGCTCATACCTGGGCCTGAGCTGACGGGGCTATCCACGTCCATAGCGCCGCCCTTCCGCTTCTTGTTCGCATTCTTTCCATCTCCGATCATCAACGCATACTCTTCTTCATCTTGCGCACTTTGAGCTGTAATTGAAGGCAGGCCACTCTCGATTCCCTCGAAGATACGGATGAGTTCGTCCCGGTCTCGAGCAAAGTTCCGCTCAGACTGTTCAAGACGTTTCAGCTCGAGGAAGAGTGCTTCTTCCTCGATAATCTCCTCCGCGGTACGGTTCTCGAGTGAGGTGATGTACGCTTTACGGTTGATCTCACGCTCTGAATCGAGAACGAGTTTAGTGAGAAACATGTCGCAATAAATATAGCAATGTAAATAACCTTTGTCGTATTGAACAGCCGCAAGAGCTTGTTGCTTCCCAGCTTCGTCGCCAGGCCACGGACGGTTTCGTATTAATCTTCGACATACTCCGTAATATCTATCTTTCAAATCCTAGTATTCCTTCAGTTAGAGAACTCGACGTAGCATGAACCAACTAATTGCCGTACCTCAACCGACCTGGGAGGTCCTCCTGGAAAGTCATATCTGTCCGCAATCACGTAGAAACGCAAGTCATATTCCTGCACAATGTTGAAGAGATAGTCGGTCTCTTCTTTTGTCCAGCCTTCCTCTGTTTGCCACAAAGGTCACTTTTGCATAGTTCCTCAAGCATAAAGTCAGAACGCACCCTCCAGAAGATTTGTATATTCATCTTGCGAGTACGTGTATGATTGCGGCTGGATATTGTATTTCGCAAATGGATAATCTACGAAGAATTCTCAATAAATTGTTCACACAAGATGTTCTATAGCTTACCTGCTTGAGGGTCTTGCGATGCCTTCACCCAATGGCCCAGTCTAAGATTGTCTTTTCGAGCAGGATTTGTGAACTCCCGCCATTCCCTGTCCAACCAGGTTCAAAATTATAAGAGAAAGTTAGCCACGTAATTCACCCTTAGAGCAACCCGACCACGCACCATCTCTGTGCTTTCCCTCCACCAGACAAGTTCTTCGGCTTCGGCTTAAACTTTGGCTTTGCCAGCTGAGCATTCAAAGTCGGTACAGATGTCCCTATGAGAGCGAACAGTTCCCTCGAAATTCCATCTGGCTTTGCTTTCCGCGCTTTCAGAATGGACGAAGAGGTCGTGAGGGCTGTTGTGTTGCTGCCGCCAGGTGTTGCCGGACCTCCTGGTGTCTGAGATCCAGACGGGCCGGGAATGGAGAGGATGCTGCGAACGTCTGCTGCAGATGCTCCTGCCGACATTGTAGTTAGTTCTTGGATCTACGGGCCTGCGGGGTGGTGAACTTGAAGCTGGCGAGTCGCGGCTTTGGCGGCTTTGCGACACAAGGATCGGCATTTTCCTTTTATGACTAACGCCGATCCTTCCTTCTCAAAATAAAAGACAAACACAGTTAAAGCACCGAACTATTTATTCCTTCCCAAACATATGGCGTGCATCGTCAATTTTCATGCTACTCTTACAGAATGGCTCTTAATCCTCATAGAAACTTGGTGCGCTCATCTCGGGACACTCGGAACGCTAGCAAAACACCGTTCAGCGCCTACTGGGACCAACAAGATGCAAAGGCCTGAAAAGGCCACAGTGCATATGGACAGCCTCGGAAGCAAATCTTCATCTCAGATACTTGAGAAAGTTTCGCAATACTCTATTCGTTGTATTGATCGACTGGGATGCGGCCAGGATCTAACGCATGCCACAATTTCGACAGCGATACATTTGCACGGGATGAGATCCTCTTGCTGAGTTCTGTTGTGGCCGACAGACTGCAACAAGGAGGATTCTTGGGTTTAAAAAGCCAGCTACAACCTGTCTATCATGAACATGCTAGCACTTGTCTATACCAAATTTCTCTCAGTCCTGAAGTCTAGTGCGATGTCTTCCGGAAAGTTCAATTCTGGTTCACCTCATCATCCCTCTCGTAACCGTGGATGTCCACAGATGACTCCCTTCACCTGCTTCGTAAGACTGCATACCGCATGGGCATGTAGGGACGATGAGCAGGTGAATCGTCTCCAGCGCATCTGGGACAGCTTCAGCGATGAGGAGAGACAACCATACGAAACATTGGCATCGCAGAACGTTCCTTCTGGATCGTCTCATGCCGTAACGCGTGAAGCGTCGCCTGAGAATGCGAATGGGCTCGATATCTCACAAGAAGGTCCGCCAGATACGCGCTCAAGGGAGCAGAACGATCCGTGGGGAAGTACGCCGACGCTGGTCGGTGATGACCCTTCTACAGACCAAGTCAGCTCCCAGGAGAGTATCGCGACTCTTGTAGATGTACGTACGAGTTTACTTTGTCTTTTGCTCATGAGTACGTCTGATGTATAAACAGCCCGACGAGATAAGCCATATAAGGACATTTGGCTCCTTCGACGAAGACAACGATACGGTCTCCGTGCCGGATGAGAGTCAGATAGCAGGTCCTTCAGCAGCAAACTCGCGCAGCACGGATTTTATTTGGGTGCATGATCCCGAAGCCTCGGCAAGGTTGCCAGGCGACAAGGCGGGGCGATCTTGTCTCTAAGCTAATATAAGAGCTCCATTAGATTGATTGTGGGCTTTTCTATATTATTGTTGTGGAGTAATGATGAGACCATCGTATCGCGGATTCATCTTAATTCCAAATGGCCTTCTGTGGAGGGTCTTTAAAAAGATGAATGGATATGGTATTATCAATTTTGAAGCTTCGCGCGAGATGCTAATATTAGTTCGGCAAGCTTCGAAAGTTCATCGTGAGTACTCCGATATTACGCGGGAATATCAACAACACATGAAGTCATTTTGGCTTCTAATGGTGAATCTGGAAGTTGTTAAGGAGCGATGTACCCAGCACAGGAGTGATTTTGTGATGTATATGTGGGCTTTTCCAGCCCCGGAGTGAAGTGAAAGATGGTTGTGCGAAAAGCTTAGCACGAATTAGAAGCAAACACTACGGGCAATTTAGTATTTTACATTGGATGATAAATGGACTGATATGTAATTTGATATTTTCAATATCATTCAATATCATACTGCATATCCTCATTAGGGTTATTTAAAATATCATCGAAGCAGATATCCCTAAAAATTATCCCGATTGGTCAATCAGAATATCTGCTTTGATGATATTCTAAATACTTTGATGATATTTTAAATATCCCTAATGAGAATATGCAGTATGATATTGAATGATATTGAAAATATCAAATTACATATCAATCCATTTATCATCCGATGTAAAATACTAAATTGCCCGTAGTGAAAAGAAGTTTAGCACATCACGTGATCTAGAATAGTCACGAACGTGCTTAGACCCGCGTCGATGAGTGGACGAAAGGAACTCGCAACTCTGCAACTTCTTTCACCACTTCTCCAAACGTACGTACAGTACTCTACTCACTCCAACCCTAGCTCCCCATTACATCCACTCCTTTATACTCTCCTACTAGTTCCATCATCCTTCTCCCTCTACTTCAGCTCCTGCCACTTTCACTCACCGACCGAGGTTTCGGCATTCGTCTCAGGCTGCTTTAAATTGCTTCCTGAGCCAAAGGCACCTTCGTGAAACGTAACAAGTTTGGCCTGATCGACGTTCCAAATTTTGCGCATCAAATTTCAGTCTTTCAAGTTTCTCCCGAGGACCGATATATCCCAGGGCTCGCGAAAACTACAATAGTTGCTCCGGCTGTGTTCCTTTAACTCCTCTTCCATCGGATTACCCCCATGTCGACTCAGCCTCTACTTCAACGTACAGCGAACAAACGTATAGCGCTGCCCGTTCGTGTCGAGCCTAAAGTTGCGTTTGCGAATGAACGCACGTTCCTCTCATGGCTTCATTTCACGGTCGTGCTTGGAGGGTTAGCGGTAGGGTTGCTGAACTTTGGCGATAGGGTGCGTCCGTAGCTTATCAATTTTATCTTGTACTTACTCACGTCGATCTGAAAACAGATAGGGAAAATCAGCGCAGGGATGTTCTCCATTGTCGGTCAGTCTTGTCTTTTCTTGGCATGACGGACCTGTTTCTAAGATGTGTCGGGAAAAGCCATGGCGGTGATGATCTATGCATTATATACATATCACTGGCGTGCAGCATCAATACGACGCGGCGGGAGAGGGCCGTACGACGATAGGCTTGGGCCGGTAAGTACTTCTAATTTTAGACGTGCCTAGACCTAGTTCCCGCATTTACGTTCACTTTCAGACTGTTCTGTGTATCGCGTTGCTTGGTAAGGCAGATTTCGTGTACCTCTATCGATGCTTCCCGTCCCCCTGACCTAGATTCCTGCTTTCCAGCTGCGGTCGTCACGAACTTCATCCTGCGTTTTACTGAGTCATGAGTACGGCCCAGTTCGCATGCGCTTCAATGGTCTTTTCGTCTGTTCATATCTTTCTCGCGACACACTTCTCAAGACATTTCACGCATAGTATCTGGGCGGACGGATGTGGATCCTCGAACTTTCTGCTGCGGATTTCGAACTATTGGTTGGTTGGAGAATTCCCTCAGGTAAGAATTGGGAAGGTGCATGATAGACGGTTATCACCTCAGACGTGGTCTTCGTGTGATCACAAGTTTTTGCAAGATATTTTCTCTAATCTTTCTATATCTTGGTTTTCACTCCTGTAATTCCTCAACCCCCTTCGCGGACTCTTCTATCTCTACTCGATCAACTGTTCTAGTATCATTTGATGCATTATCCATCTGTCTATCTATCTATGTCCCATATCTCCGTGCATTATACTGTAGATGCGTTTCTCATCTCTATCCACGCCTACGCCTACGCCGATAAAATATATTTTCTCGTCTGCTGAGACGATTTCTCTCTTGAATTTTTTACGTAAAATGATTATGTAATTGTGTTAGATAACGAAGCCAAAGCCATCATCTTTGTTACCGACTTCGGCTATTGAGTTCCTCGGTGCTATATTTGGAAGGAGTCAGAGCGTTTTTTTTTTTTTTTTTTGCTATTATTTTCGGAACACCGCATTAGAGTACTTTGTTTCCCGCGAACTTTTACATATTCTTGAGAGTTGAATAGATTGGAAAACCATTTACTTTGGTGTATAAACGACGAAAAACATGGGTGATACGGTACACCCTCATTCTTTCGATTCGCGACACACACACACACACACACCTTTGGAGATCTCTAGTAAATATGCTTCCTACGATATCCTGTGCTTTATGATTCTTGTTTTATTCGTATAATGTATCACGATTTTTTTAGGTCTGCTCTTGGTAGAGTGGAATGTATACATACGGCATTTAATTTAATTTATTAGTGTTAGCTGCCGAAGTGTGGATATGTACGTTCATGAGATGCAATTAACCTAAGACACGGACACGATTGGACATTGGCCTTTTGAATAGGATGTCCCAAGGCAGTCAAAAGTGAGAATAGTCCAAGACATTGCCTCAACCATCTAGCACGCAAGTCCTCGGCGTAAATAAATGTAACTCGTAAACCAAGTTACTCGATGGATCGAACCTATATGCAATATTGTACATCGGCGGCGGGAGCAATATCCCGTTCGTTCCGTTGCCCGTCCGACGTCGGGAGACGGGGAATGAAGGAATGAGGAGTGTGATCAGGGACATTCTTGTGCGTATCTCTTGGTTTATGCTTTTTGTTGACGTGAGGCGGTCTATGTACGCCGCCTCGGGAGGCACGGCATTCAGAATGCTGCTCTGCTCTACTTGCAATGATGATCGTTTGTATAATTGGTACCTTGCCACATTTCAAACGAACGGGTGAGCGAATGAATAGTTGTAGGGGAATTCAAGAAGAAGCTGAAGCTGCATTCGTCCATTTGGGGTGGGTTGAAATAAATACGGCGAGTAGCTTCCGTGCAAAATGGTATTAAATATCGATTGGGGTATATCCAGTCCAGTCTTCTGAATGAAGATGGAGAGGTGACATAACTGCTGTAATGATGTCCTGACTAGAAGATCTTGGAATTTATCGTGCATTTTCGGTTCGACTCCTAAACTCCCAGGCCCAGGATAGTAGGCACTATGTGAAAGCAAGCAGAATTAGGAAAGCCTTCGATGGCCACCGCTAGATGCTGTAGCAAATCCGGTTGATTCTGAGAAACGAAACAGAAGATCGAGAAGCGCTTCTCGGTTCGAGGTCGCCGTACAGATGCGAGCGGCTGGATGGAATGCTCGGGCGCCGACACAAGTTGCACTGACTTATGTGTGCTCCATTCCGGAAGAACGCCTCGGATATTCCGCCAAGTCACTTTCTGCGCTGGGAAGATTTGTGAGAGATAGACACGGCGAGATTCTGCGCAGCAAAGATGACCTTTGCGGGCGTACTAAAACGAGGCTCTGGAATTCCTTCGAGATGCTGCGGAGGGCTGGGAAGAAGGATTCGCAAGCGCGAGAAAAGAAAAGCAGGGGAGCTTAGCGGCGGAGGGAACAAAATGGCGAGGTTGGCAGCAGAGCAGAGTCGAACGGATCCGACAAGTGGTTATGCGAGTCATTAATATATATATATCATTGGTTGGTGCAGAGCTAGGAGACACGTGGAAGGAAGGGAAGGTGTTGGTGGTGATGGTGATGATTGTACGGATCATCGAGATATTCTTGGGAACTTCCGTGACTTGGAAGAGTTTGAGAAGGGGGAGATTAAGAGGCCATTCGACGGTTGCAGTCAATCAAAGAAGCAGCACTATCAAGTGTTCATTCGGCAGCGCCCAGTACTGACTTTTCTTTCGGTCTGGACAGATCGTTCGTTCGTTCGAGTATTGGAGTTAAGGTGAAGGACAGGTTTCAATAATGAAGCTTTGCATGATCGGGTGTCCAAATTGACGGAAGTTACGGAGAGCTGAAAAGAACAAAGGTAAAGTAATTTTAGATGTGCCACGCCAGTGCGATGCAGGCATCAAAAGTAGAGATCGACCGAGATGAGGCCGAGGATGCGAGTGGTGGCGTTGAATCTTCCCTCCTCGAGTAGCCACGTGCTCGTTGGTTCGGTTTTATCTTTTTTTCTTTTCCATGAGCGCGCTTTGGTGAGGAGATATCCCAGATGTGGCGAATTCCATCAAGACATACGCGGAATTTCGGTAAAGGATGGACAAACGGCCGGACTAACCGGAGAACGAGATAGAGTTGTGGAGATGGCTTATTAGTAACGGTATCGTTTGAGTACGTGATGAGGATATAGATACATGCTTCGGTCGCCATAAATTAAGAATCTCGCTAAATTAGAAAGATAACGTGTGTCTTGTGAGATAATGAGATGTGGCAACATGCACATATGATGATCAATGGGGCGAAGAGAATGAATAGTTGATTGATGCATGCACAGGGAATGTATTGTAGTTACGGTGGGAATTGACTTGTTTGGCAGATTATGCTCAGGCCGGGATTGAGGAAGGAAGAGAGGATGACGTGACGCGAGAGGGTGACGCCATCCGCATTTCCGCGTTTCCGCATTTCCGCATTTCCGATCGAGTGAGAATAGAGACGAACCGACATTGCAGCCGGGGTGTCGGAAGCCGGAGCGGCACGATGATTGGGTTTGGAGCCCGGAGAGCCAGGTCCGCTTGCCGAATCCGCGATGGGATGGAATCGAACGCGCCGGAAGTTGATTTACGATTTACTGGTGTTGGGCTGCCTGAGGGCTGGCACGTTCTCACTCACTAGCACTCGTACTCGACTCGTCGTATTTCTTTCTCTCCTCATCCTCCCTTGGGTCATCCCAGCCTCAGCGGCAGCCGCGCATTGTTATTTGCCATTGCATCATTTTCCTCGTCGCCACCGCCACTGCACCTCCGACATACATCGCTTCGGAATCACCTCCCAGGGATTATAGTCTCTCTGCATTCCGCTCTCGGCCAGTCCGCTTTCAATATAATATACCCACTCCATCTCTTCTATCCAGCCGTGGCGTTGGCCTCACGTCTGCCATTCATCCTCTCCGCAAAGCGCGAGCTCGCGCTTGGCCGCTTACGACTTCTCTTTTGCTAGCCAACACTTCCTTCGCGTCGTGTCTATCGCACTCAAGAAGAACTTTCGCGATCCGCCGTGCGGCGAGGCACGTCCTACCGCATTTCATTATCCATTCTTGTCCTGACCGGTTCATTCGCCACTTCCGATTTGCATTTCATCTCTCTCTTGCCTTTCATCGCTAGTGCAGTTCGCAACCCTTCTATCGGTCAAAGCCCGTCTTCAAGTACAGGTATGCACAAAGCTCCATTACTGCACCTCTTCCTTTGCGCTTTGACTATCGCCGTTCAAACTTTGCTCGAAGCTAGCTTTGTCTGATTCGTCTAACTATAATCACCCACAGTGCCCGCCACACCGTCCTAACGTCTTGGACGCGTTTCCAACTCCCGACCGGGTGGCTTTGCTCTTGGCCAAGCACGCAAACGTGCGGACTTTATTTCCGCCACCAGAATCATCGTTAGTGCATTGGGAATAGTGTCGTCTGGGTTATGGACAGACCAGACGAGGATGCAACGACTTCGTCTTCTTCACTGCTTCCGGACGCCTCGACGATGCCACTCGAAACGAGCATGGAAGTGCATCACGTAGCGAACGCCGAGGACGCGAAAGCAGAACGACGCTTGAAGGAGGCAGTACGTCGGTACTATGCGCTCGCCGAGCTGATCGATACAGAGCGCGGATATGTTGATGACCTGAAAATACTTGTCGAGGTGAGCAGGAGCTTTCATTCTGGACGTCGTGTTCTTCTCGTTTCCACGATCATTTCATGTATTCCTCCGCGTTCTTGGTGTGGCGGGAACTTCTACTCGCATTGCGCCACCCTTCTCCTTATCATTTTGCGCGCAATCTGCGCGATTGATGTGAAGCGAACGTGCTATCACGACGCGTTTTGGTACCAGGAACGGACGATAGCCATCAGACATGCGATTCGCATTCCGCGAGTGCTTCTCGACTTCTATTTTCGTATTCTATATTTTCCATTTCGTCATCGCGCTTTCCCCATATATATGTTCGGCTCCCGACGCGGACTCTGCCCGCACAAAGAGCCTCGTGGCAACGACAGCCCTTCTCGCTTCTCTGCGTTCTGCCTATTCGGTATTTCACCTCAGGCCGTTCACGTTAATGTTTGCGGCGATTGCTCGTCCCTCCGTGCGTGCATCAGCTCAGCGGTCGTCGGTGATATTGATTATGCAATTTCACGGCTATTTCGGAGGATTTAATAACGTGCTGCTTCTTGGATGTAGCAACGTTATT
The DNA here is from genome assembly GCA_009806525.1 of Sanghuangporus sanghuang. Classification (NCBI taxonomy): domain Eukaryota; kingdom Fungi; phylum Basidiomycota; class Agaricomycetes; order Hymenochaetales; family Hymenochaetaceae; genus Sanghuangporus; species Sanghuangporus sanghuang. The sequence continues at coordinate 2,491,160 of VVIT01000003.1, forward strand.
TTCTTTGATGTCTGCTGACCTGCTTGCTAAATAAGATGGAGGCAAGCCAAAGATGCAAATGGAATTTTCGCGCACATGGATCGTGCGAAATTCAGGACCGGTGGGCTGTGTCAGCACTTGACATTAGTGCAACATGCGCTAGACACATACATACTCACCTGCTTGCGGAATTTCGCGAACGCATTTTGCAATATCGACATTCTGGGCCAGCGAAATTGCCTGCTAGTCGACGCGTGTCTTTGCGACACTCGCGCAAGATGCTATAGCCGATGTGGATATTGGGTATATGCGTTCAAAGCCCCAACCCGTCGCAGATTGTGCTGTCGAAACGTCGTTTTCTGTGTCCTATTTTACATAAGAATTCACTATCTTGCAGCACTGGGCGTCAACTCAGCCACACTCCACACGCGATCTAGTTCATTCTTTCTATGTATCCTTTCGATCTGTAGATCTCACTTTCATCCTGATCATCAGCAGCTGACCATAATTCATATTCTGCCACTAGGTGTACCTTGCCTCGCTTGGCGCCGTCTCGGTACCTCCACTTGGCTCCAGAGCGGAATCGCAACCCGCACCAACTCCGCACATCGCGGAAAGCATGGATTCAACATCTATGCGTTCGGCTCTGCTCAGATCTGGTTCGGAGGCATCCTCTTCCCGTTTGCAAACTCATTCATATCAGTATCCTCCTTCATCCTTTCCGACTTCTGCGGGGCTATTCAAGGAACATACGGAGGCAAAACCTAAAACGCGTGTGCGGCCCGCTTCTCTTCAGATGCTCTCCGTGCTTCAGCCCCAGTCAATACGGTCACGAAAAGAATCAGGTGTGGAGCCGAACTCGCGGAGATGGGCAAGAAAGAGTACTGAAGAGCAGGTCAGGGATAGTGTGTTGGGCATGGTTGGCTCGGTGCAGGGCAGTGGGTCTGCATTTAGTTCGGAGATGGGCTTCGGTGCTCATTTCCACGCGAGAAACACAGGCGTTGGTATGGGTTACCCTCCAAACGCCACTCGCGCTGGGGTGCGTCGTGCGTCCGTAGACGTCGTTCAGACTCGTGCAAAGCCCGTACTTGATCACTCATTCACAAGCTCGCCGGAATCATCGCCTCATCCTTCCCCATCAACATCTCCCTTGGCGCTCCCATCAACTCCTTCTACGCCACTATCGTCACAGCCCGCATCGCCATTGCCAACTCCGTCGCATATGTCGCAGCGACATCAACGATTATATGCGTCCATTTCAGACGCGGAGAAGGATGCGCTCTCGCGGGATGCGCAGGACCTACTAGCATTGCATGAAAGGATAGTTCGACGCATTGAGGATACCCTCAGCACCGTTCAGCGAGAGATCCAAAAGAAGCGAAGAAGGCTTAAAGGGAAAGAGAAAGCTGCTCAGGTGCAATCGAATGTCGAATGCGAGGTCGAAGCCGCGGTTCGTGCAGTTTGCAGTGTATTTACCTCAGAGGTATGTCTCGATTTATACTTTCATTCTCCACGCGATCACGTGGGCGTGTTTCGGGTTGTCGCCTGGACCACTTTTTTTCTAGTGATCGGTTAATGATCGACGTTTCCCGCAAGCTCCGGGGAACTTTATTCTGACAACTCTATCCCGTTACTCCATCTCTTAAATCTTAATCTGGCATGCTGATCCCCTCTTCCTTCCTCAGGCACCGAATTTCGCGCCGTATAAAATGTTTTGCGCGGGTCACACGGAAGCTGTTGACTTAGCTCGTAAAATTATGCGCTCAAATTCAAGTGATTGGGCGGAATGGGAGAAACATTGTGCGGAGGTAGCAATTCGGCAAGATACGGGTGGAATAATTGGGGTAGAAGTTGTACTGGACTCGCCGCTACCGTCTCCGTTGACAGTGAAGCCCATTGAGCACAGCGGGAGTCATAATAGTCTTCTTTCGTGTGCGTTGGACGTCGAGGATGCGAATTCGTCGACGTCAACGTTGCGTCGTCGGCACTCAGCTTGCGCATCGAGTGGTAGCTTGCGGGCAAGTGCGAGTGCGACGCTTAAGCATACTAAGAGCGACCCGACGCCACCTGCAGCCCACAGTCATGCGCACGCGTACGGCCTCGGTAATGGGTATGGATCTTTATCCGTGAAGGGTCTTTCACGTGGGTTGGAAAGTGCGAACACTGCGCTTTCACCGAGCGGCGTCCAGAACGAGAAGGAATTTCAGCGCGAACGAAGTCGGCGGACTAAACTTGCATTCTCGGATTATCTCATCAAACCTGTGCAGCGGTTATGCAAGTACCCCTTGCTGTTTGAACAGCTTCGTTCTTCTCGGAAGAAGGAAACTGATATTGGGCCTCCTCCTGCATCTACATCATCCGAACTTGACACAAGCAAGTTCTTCGCTGCTGCGACGCCTTCTGGGTCTTCGAAGAGTATTGTAAATCTCGATCCCGATGAAACACCGAAGGGAAAGAAAACCCAGACGGCGTTCCGTTTGGGCGGGGACTCTGACGAGGAGGACGATGATTCAGTCAACATCGACTGCGTTGCGGATGAGGATGCAACTGATGTTGCTGTCGAACGTGTCTTGCGCAAGATGCGCGAGGTTGCACATGCTGTGGATGATGCTCAGCGCCGACGCGATATTGAGAAGAAGAGTGCTCTGATCGTTGAGCGTCTCGTCGCTGGAGCAAAAAGTGCAGGTCACGGTGTGCCACCTGTCCTTGTTGCTGGCATGGACCTGACGGATGAGGAGAATGATAAGGACGAAGGCGGATTGGAGTCGCGAAGCGAACTTGGGCATGGTGTCGGAACTATAAGCGCAAGTGCCAGTGTTGCTTGGTCGACAAAACCGCCCGCACGCTCACTCTCCTTTTCGACATTCTCCCGCTCACGTTCGCGCAGTACTATCAGTCGCGCAAATTCAGCATTCATTCAGCAACAGCAGCTTCAGATGTCGGAGTTCGGAGAAAAGAGGAAACGCGTCCAAATTCCTGGACCACCTACGCGTCCTTTTCTGACGTCGCTTGGTGCTTGTTTACTTGCTGGCTCTCTCGACGTTGTCGTTACCAACATTGACCATTGCTCTTCTAAATCTGCGCTTCGGTCAGACGGGAGGCGTGATTCACTTCTATCACTTTCGGGGATGTCTGCGATGCGGTCCAACAATGGTCTCGCCACTACATCAACGTATGTGTCGCAATCGTCTCGTGAGCCTGTCAAAGTCAAGTATCTCGCTGCATTCCTGTACGTTGGAGGTTATATCGTGCTTGCGAAAACTCCAAAGGCGGGTGTGTACGAGCCGCGTCACTGGTTTGCGCTTACGGACGAGACAATTGAAGTTGTAGATGTCCGTGAAGAGAAAGGTGCGGTATCATTCGTATTGTAGTGTATCGAAGAAGAACTGACCATCGTTCGATAGCACTTCTTCCTTGTTCGTTTCATTTGATCTTCCACGCCACTGGCCATCGTCTTGAATTAGCGGCAGCTTGCCAGAGAGAGAAGGAGATCTGGTTGAATGCGATGCATCATGCTCGGAGCCTGCCACCAACGTGGGAGTACGAGCCTGTGCCTACGCTCAATGTCTCTGCGAACCTCGTCAATGCTCATAGCACCCGTAACAGCGCGGAGATACCTCCTGTTCCTTCAATGCCATTCCTGGGAGATGATGTTCTCGCACAGGATATTAATCCTTCGCGCATGTCATCATACGCTACGCTCAAGTCTGACGGAACGGTCAAGCCGAATCGTAGACAGTCTGTTAATGGTTCGAGCGTACGTGCGTTCTTCATGAACAACTCTGATAATGGTCCTCCAGCGCCGCCGACTGTACTTATTCGACGCGTATCTGCAACACGGCGTGCGCAAACTGATCGCCATCTTGCGGACGTGCTTTCACAGCCGCTAATGTCCGCACGGTTTCATGCGAAGGCTCAGGACGAGGTCCTATTCCGCGATCCAGACCCTCCGCAGCAAGGCACAGGCATTGGTGTTGGTGCGATGGCGAAGAACAAGTTGATGGGCAGAGAGAGCGTACTGATCTCAAAGCAGTATACACCATCGATATGTTCTTCGCTTGCATCTTTCGTTGATCAGCGATCAATGATCTCGGAGTCGGCTTCTAGTATTACTGTTCAGCAGCACAACCAGGGCTCGTCGCGAGGCAAGAATACGAAGAAGAGCCAGAATAGAAAATCTTTGAGCATGCTTCTTACACTACCGGGTGCAATTAGCGAGGCGGAGATAAGGGAGAGTCAGATGTCCACACCGTCTTCGCAATCAGCCTTCTCTCCTAGCTCACCTCTCCCGAGCACGTCAACGACAAACTCGCTTGATCCGTTCTCACAGTCTCAGTGTTCCTCTGCATCGACAAGTGCCCCGACTTCGAGCCCTATCAACGAACTGTTTCCACCTGAAGTGCGAGTAGTGGGCGTTGATACTCTGACGCGGGCTGACGGGGAAGAATTGCCGGAAGTAACTGAACATATGGATAAGCCGAAGCGTTCACGCTCATTGGTGAGCAACCTTCGCGGGTTTTTCGGAACGCCGCGATCGCTCTCCTCGTCGCCTGCACCTTCCTTGTCTAGCTCGAGGCAGAATTCGGTAGAAGATTCGCTTGAAGTCCCGGACGCGGAATCTACGCCGCAGAAGGGCATGTTCTCGAGAATACTGAGAAGTACATCTTTGCGCCCGCGAGCTCGTAGCGCGTCGAATATGGATGACTCGACCACGACGCAACTTTTATCATCTTCTACTCAAGATTCTGGCGCTCAAAGTACTGCAGCACGGACTAGCTTTCTTACTCGATCTTCAAGTCTGCTCGTCGTTCCACGCCGCAAGCCCGACGCTTCGGCAACAGCCAAGCTAATATCTCCTGTTCAGGCACCTACGCCTTCTGCACGTTTGCACTCCCGACCTTCTCGTTCGTCCCTCACACCAGAAGCGCGTAATCAGATGTCTCTGGGTCGCTCTATAAAATATCGCCTCTTTCCCGGAAATCTAGTTCCTTTAACACCTATCGACCGTCCTCGCGACCGGAGGTCGTGACCAAAAGCTGTCGTCCTTCGGGATGTATATATTGTATTGTGAGATTCTTCAACATTCCAGTGTCTCTTCTCTTTCACATCCTATATCCATACATTGTACATTTTATTCATTATCACCTCGCCGACACTGCGCTCTTCGTAATGTGTATTCATAGATCATGCATTTCATGTTGCTTCATCCGGTTTGAAAGCGTATTCATTCCTTTAATTAAAGACGACATCTTCAGTGCGACTCGTCATTCCCCTTCATTTGCCAGTCTTCCATCTTTGCATCATTACCGAGTTTTTCTTCCATCATGATTGCACCTCAGTCGCGCGCCTTCAAGTTCTTTATTCCAGAGGCTTGCATTCTCCAGATTGTACAGTACTATTGTTTCGACCTTCATGTTTCATCCCGTCTCCGCATCGTTTTGTACAGTCCTGCATCTTCACTCACTACAAAATATATTTTTCTCCTTTCCTGCATCCTTCTGTGCATTGTATAACTGGATTCATTCGCCACCTTGCAATATGCATCACATCAGCAGTACTTTTTTTCCCCCTCTCTCTTTCCTTTTTCTTGATATCCATCACCTATGCTACCTCTTATTCTGCATTTCTCGGTCCCGTACTTTCTGAATCTCCTGTCCACTTTCTTTCCTTACTGTGCCTTTGTCTAAGTTAATCGAGTTGTTCAATTATAGATAGTCTGTCGACGAGCAAACTTTCTTTCTGTCCTGTTGAGACGATGAATACAAATACACGGCCCATCGTCAAACTGTGCCAATGGTTGAGCTTTAGAATCCGAATCGCAGTTGTTGCCATTCTTTGTCGCAGCAGGGCAGAACGACGTTTATCGGGATTGTGGATCGCTCGAGGTTCATGTTGAGATACGTACACTGTACATGCTAGACCACTGCATCGTGAACGTTCATCGAAACGAATGTGTGATTTATGTGAGTGGTTCAATCCATCTGTCTCAACACTCCGAGTTGCGGGGCCTTCTCGGATCTTGGATCGTTGCATTCGACTTCTCCGTAGTTCGTCGATCATGCCATGAGTCCTGAATGTCTGAGTTTACTCATGAGTATTGCGAACTTTGTCATCTTTAATCTCGCTTTCCCTATGCTATCATTTATATTAGTAGCACTTTCCCGATTTTATACCAGTACATATTAAGAGTCTCGGCACGTCATTCCGGAGGTTTTTCTTGCAATAGAAGATTTGCTTGACTGGCCTAAAACCTATCGTCGTCCTTTGAAACTCGTGTGGAGTGAGTGGCCAGTTGAGAAAGATTGCGCATTTGCTCGAATCACCAGAATATAGCGGGACAAAACATGTTGAAAATAGGACAAGGTAGGTACAGGTCGCGTACAGATCACGATTCATCGTCTGCTTCGAGTCGACCTTCTCGGCGCTGATGGCTCCTCTTCATCTTTGGTACGATCCTCCGCTTTGCGTTTCTTCAGTCTGGACAGTTTCGCATTGGCTTTTCCTTCCTCATCTTCGTTTCTTTCCACGCCATCAACTTCACCTGCCTTGGACGTGGTCTTCCTCCTCCTACGAGCTGAGCATTCAGTAGAGAGGAGTTCCATGAGAATAAATTAGGTTCAGAAAGCATCGATGCACTTACAATTCACGAGCTCTTTCTTCTCATTCGGAGCTTCTGATTCATCAATGATTCCTTTTCCCCCTTTCGTGCCTTTCTTTGGCTTGGTAGCTATACCTGAAGAGGTCGTGGTCTCGAGGTCCTCTTCCCACCCGCCTTTTGTGGCAAGCAACTGCATAGCTTTCCATGCATCTTCTTCGACAGGCTGTACACTCAGTCGTCCTCGTTTGATGAGCGCCATCTCTTGTGCACGGAACAAATAAAAAATTCATTGCAATTCATTCCTTATCAGAACGATTATTCTTGAATTTTTTTGCTAGGAGAAACACACCTTTAATAGCACGTACGCCTTCCGAGCCGATGTATGCCACGTCCGTGGGTGGATCATCTGTAGGTGAGTTCGCAATCCGTTTGAATAGCGAGAGTGGGATGTGACGAGCGGCGCGAGATTTAAATGCTACGTCGACCATGAACCATTTTGGATTGTCCTTATCTGATTTCTATTTTCACACATGAATCAATTGATCCCGAGATACACAATATTAATGTATGACAAAGGTCACGCACTGGATCGTAGTATGGGTGTTCTCTTGTTACGAATCGGTTCAGACTTCTTTCTTAATGCGATGAGAAAGTGGAAGACGAACGGATCCCAAGCGGTATCTGTTAGGATAAGGCGGTGCTTGCTGGTTAGCACTTAACGAAGGCAATGAATAGATACTAGGGTTTGATGAACGACTCACAGTCAGGATACGCTTCTTTCGATATCTAAGATATCAAGAATCAGTTGTATCTGTCAACGGTGTACAACAAATGGATGAGAAGTACCTCTGCAAAACCTGCCACACCTGAAATCAAAGAAGGCGTAATGAGTGATGAAGGGGTAGCAAAAGTAAGTTGTTTTCCAGTTACCTGGGTTCTTGCAGTTGGAATGATAGAAAAGAACCTATATGAGTTGAATAAGATGCAGTGAATTGCCTGTAATGGGGTGGACAAAATCTGGAATCCTAACCTGATCTCCGACTTTCATGGATTGCATGAGCTTCTTCGCTTCATGATTCCGGACACCTTCCCATGGTGAGGTCTTGACGGACTCAAAGTCATCTATACTGAACTACGGGAAAGAAAAAATCAAGAGTAAAGTAAGATTCGGACTGATAAGATCCTTTGTTGGGGTAAAATACGTTCCTTACCTTGACGTCTTTGCCCTTCTCGATACGTGAGTTTGGCTCTGCCTTCATAAGCCAATACTTCATCCTGTGTCCGCGAAAAACTCCAGTTTTACGATCCTTGTGACTCGGTCTACTAGATTGTCGTCACGGCAACGCATCGTCGTTGACGTGGGCGCGACGCACACGCACGTGAGAATCGCGTCAAACCGATGTTCGATCCAGCGTCCGGCCATACTCCCACCAGACACTCACTTCCTTTTCTCTGAGCATACTCATGATACTAAATTACTATGGTTCTATCAGAAAAAAGGTCTGGAAGGCACGTTTCAATGCAGTCAGAGAATCAAAAGTCTTCGTAGTTTCGAAAGAAAGCGGCCTAGCTGCGGAACTAGGACCCTAAGAGCTTTTTAAACTACCGCCCATTTACGCTGTGGACGGAACCATAACTGGTGCGCAGTCCGAGAAAGAAAGGCGATGTTCTGTTCCGACGTTCCGAAACTTTTCGTGTGGTGTCAGAATCGATGGAGCGCTCAGCGATAGATTCGACACGCCAGGCACAAATACCTCGGGCTGCGCACTGGGTATGCCAGGTATGCAGACTTTATGGTTATGGAAAGATCCTATCCACTGTATTTCTTGGCTGTACTCAGATCCATTCCTGTGTAAAAAGGATGTCTCTTTGTCGACCATGGAAAAAGAGGATAAGCTTGCAGAGAAAACATATAGTCCAGCGCATCAAGAGGCCCACAAACATTTACAAAGGATTGTACGGCTTAAGAAATACATATCAATGACTGGTGGTGGTGCGGCATTGACGGATCTTCTAGTGATCCTCTCTGCTCCAAGATAGCAGCAAGAAAAAGTGGAAATGCATGATGTACAGTGTATGTACTATCTGCGATGAACTGCAGTGTAGGAGAGTTACGGAGTAGCATCTAAATAAATGAGCCATAGGACTTTCAGGAGCATGCAGTCCTCATGCCCAGGCACCGGCTGTGTATGTTCAGTATTATTGTTGTTCTAAACGAAACAGGCGCGGGAAGGAAGTGCTGGATCGAGGGCGGCGCGTGGATGGGCGCGACGCCAATCAATTTATTGCACGCGTATGTAATCGGTTAGCCCCGACGAACCCGCGTCTGTCTCAACTCGGCGTGGGCGTTCGCCGTCTCGTATTCGCTCACGGGGTCTCTTCCTCATCATCCCGCAGCAACAGCCTCTCACACACACTATATAACAACACCGCCAACGTCGTTCTTCCCTTCATTCGTCCATCTATCTCCCACCACTGTTTGCTTGTTTGTTGTTCATCGTAATAACAAGATATTGAAAAATGTCTGCAAACGGACCTGATGTTGATCGTAAGGACCGCAACCCATCGCCTAGTTCGGGCTCATTTGGTGGTGGGAACGTTGTTGACCATGATGCGCCGCCAGGTCTGATTTCTGTCTTCTCACAAAGAGCTGGACACTGACTGCGGTCTCAGTGACTGGCGACCACCATCCAATCGTACCGTCGAGGAGACAAGCCGGAGACAAAAATATCATCACCGTTCAGCCGCTTAAGCGAAGTGACATGCAGGTTTGTCTGATTGGTTTCGACGTTGAGTGAGATTCTAAACGCTCACTTGCTTTACAGCAATCCTATGCACAGGATTTGGGAACCACAGAGGTAAGAATAGGCACGGTTCTGGTCGGTAACCAACTTGACAGCGGAACAGGTTGAACATGGTGTTTACGGGACTCTGATGAACTGCCTTGGAGTCGCTGTCGGATTCTGTGGAGCCATTCCATGCTGCCCGTGCCCGAATCCATTCAGGAACATAGGCCAAGGTATGGTTTCGACTCGCCAAGAGAAGAGCGGGAAGAATATATACCTTCTTGCTTAGGTTCGGTTGGTCTGGTGTCCAGATTCGGAAAGTTCTATAGGGCAGTCGATCCCGGTCTTGTACAAGTCAATGTCTGCACAGAGTCTTTGCGCATCGTCGACGTCAAGATTCAAATTAGCCCGATCGGTAGACAGACAGTCATCACGCGGGACAATGTCAACGTTGAAATGTGGGATCTATTTCTGCTATCGGAATATTGAAATTAATTCTCTCCGAATTTCAGTGATTCTGTCATCTACTTCCAAATCACCAACCCGTACCGTGCGGCTTTCGGTATTACTGACTTGCGCCAGGCGCTCATTGAGCGAGCACAGACGACACTTCGACATGTTGTCGGTGCCCGAGCGGTACAGAGTGTCGTCACGGAACGAGAGGCGATCGCTTTCGAGATTGCTGAAATCGTTGGTGATGTTGCAGACGTAAGTAACTTGCTCGTTTCGTATCGAATTGAAACTTAGTTAAACTCGTTTCTTGATAGAAATGGGGTGTATCTATTGAAGGTATTCTGTACGTAGTTTCATTTCTTACTTTTCGGCCTTGGCCTTAATATACCCTTGACTATGATTAGTATCAAGGACATCATCTTCTCTCCTGAAGTTGCCGCTTCACTCTCATCTGCCGCCCAGCAAAAGCGTATCGGAGAGTCCAAGGTTATTGCCGCTCGCGCTGAAGTCGACGCAGCTCGTCTCATGCGTCAAGCAGCTGATATCCTCGCTTCGCCTGCAGCTATGCAGATCCGACAGCTTGAGGCGCTGCAGACGATGGCGAAGACTGCGAACAGCAAGGTGGTGTTCGTACCGATGCAGCTGCAGAGTGACGTCGTAGGGCAGCTTGGTGGTGGGAGCGGGAATGCTAGCGGATCAGGCGCAAACAAATATCTCATGGATGAATCCGGGGATGCGTCGCAGAGTGCTTCTTCTCGGGCGGGCATTCTGAGCAGCATTGCAGAAGTATAGGCTGATTCACGTTCACGTTCTTCGATGAAGAATTCTTCCCTTTCTGGTTGGACCCATTTGTTCCGTCAACAAGGCGTCACTGGGCGGCTCCTCTATGCATATCATTGTATTGCACGTTTTCCGTGGCCTTTCGGTTACAAATGCTCGTGCGGTTTGCCGTGTCCCCTTTGCCGTCCTGGCTTTGATGTATTTATGTCTCGCACGCTCTTCTGATACCTTTCGTTGTCTGCTTTTATGCTGTTTGATTCTTTCTGTTCTGTAATACGTGTATTATACATGTATTTTGTTTGACTCTGCTCAGTGTACGATTAATGATTAGTAGTGTTCTCACGAAGCAGTGAAACTCAGACCTTCATCGATATCTACCAACATTTTCAGCGCGATGTCTTTGTTAGTAGCCTTGTGACGTCTTTGTTTAGCCTCGTGATCCTACTGTACCGCGGCTAACTGTAAGTAGAAAATTTGTTTCGAGGTCTTATGCGCTTGAAACCTTGAGTGACTAACTGAGTGTTACGATTGGAAAACAAGAGACGAAATGAAAAACGTCAGCGTAGAATTGGATGAACATCGACCCTGTTTCTGTTGATCTGGAGCGAAAGAGCATATATCACGGAAAGTTCATGAAAAGTGGATGATGATCATCTTCATGTTCAGTGCATGTTTTTGACCGTTACTATGGTTGACCTGTTCACGACATTATGGACTATGTTTTCTAGTAGATTACTATTCCCGGCTATAGATCGATATACAGTATTTCCTATTCAGTATCAGAGAACGTTCATTTATGCAGGACCAAAATGAACAAACAGAGAGCGGGGAGCACAACCAGTCCATAGCCATGTTCCAGCCTGAGGCGTCAAAGTATTTGTACTGAACGAACAAGATCAGAAAGTGTATGTATTATTCAGCCATGTGGATCATTGGATGGATGGTGAGAGAGAGAAAAAAAAGGTTCAGGCGAAACTGAAATCACAATCGAGATCGCCGTCGGTCCGAAGCACGTTGACCGGTTACTTGGACACGCACATCAATTTAGAGTATCGGCAATTTAACGGGCCGGGGCGAATCGGCAGAATCGGCGCGGGACAATGGAGGATCTGCACCATTTGGGACATGCTCGGCAAGTTTGGTGGTTCCAGAAGGTGAGGTGGATGGATTGTTCGAACTATGTGTTTGAAGCGTGATGATGTTCTCGAATTGCTGCATACGTGAAAGATACTGAGTAGAGACACTGTGTAAAGTTAATGAGCAGTGTTGCAGAGTGTGTCGAGATCAATACGTTGGTCGGAAGAGGCATACTGAATATGAGATCGAGCCGAGCTGACCGAGACGAAGATCAAGAATGTTCGGGTGCACAGCAATTGTGATTCTTGGACCGACGAAGAATCATGATAGGCACACGCCGGAAGCCTGTCCGCCGAAGCCGAAGAGCGTTTTTGCATGAAATTGGGTAATATCAGGTAACATCGAGTGTAAGACATGAATGGATACGACAAGAACAACCACGTATATGTATTTCTTGAAAATAGGCCATGTAGTTGTCAACCTTATGGAGTTCAGAAATACTGGGCCCACCTTATAAAGAATCCAGAGGAGCAGGTGATATTGAGGCCCCCGGCTAGCCCGAGTCTGAAAGGCACTGAAACCAAACAGATAGGTCTTCTTCATGAGCAGCGTTGAAACCTTCTACAACTCTGTAAAAGTCGATGCGATTGATTGTCGCACTAAAAGAGGACGCCGTCGATACAAATAAGCGGACCCACAGAAGAACGTCAATGCATAAATTGGACTAAAACAGTCAAAAACCGCACTGTTTGGGCATGCAGGTAAAACAAGCGTCAGATAAATCCATATTCACTTCAATCGATATCGACTCCATACCTCGGCTATTGAGTAGCTGCACAAGAGGGGAGGGGGAATATAAATCGGATCGGGGAAGTGATTTCCACGATATTATTGCGGAGACGCCCATTAGAAGTAATTGGCGCGATTTGTTTCTGAATCGCCCCTGCTCCTTGTCTCCCTCCCCCCTCCATCGTGTCCATCGTGTCGCATTTACCATAAAACCCAATTACTGTCGTACGTTCCGAGACCTTCCTTCGTGCGATTCTCTGACGCTCCTCCAGACGTTTGTCTATTTGCTATTCGCTTTCATCTTGTTCCTTTCCGTCCGTGCTCCATTGTCTCGCTGTCGACCTTCACGTTAGCTCTGAATTGCCCTCTGCCCTCTGTTTTCGTTCCGTTCGTCGGTGTTATTCTCCCGCATCCGCTGTCGTCTTGGTTGTTTTTCGACCCATTTTCTCCGAATTACTTTCCTTGTCCAGCTTTCCTTCCCGCTTCGCATCGTGCTCCCGACGTCTATATTTAACCCTAAAGCCCATAAAAATACCTTCACCCCCTTCTTAAGTCTGTCATACTCTAAATTCTTTTAACAGCCAGATACGTACGCATTTGCGACCGGATATGTCCCGATACAACTTTTCGGAGCAGCCAGTGGTCTCAGCTGATTCGCAGCGCAGTCAGTTGCATGACTCAGGGCAGCAGTTCCCCCTATCCCTCGCCTCTGAACGTCGTTCCTCGTTGACATCCCCGACGATAGGCAACGAGCATGGTCGCGCGGTGCCGACGACCCAGAGGCAGCCACAGCAGAGCGCGCAGAAGTATTACAGGCCCGCAGCGGATCCCTGGCTATTTCCGCAGGTAGACTTGTCGCTACCTGCGCATTCACCCAGCACGTTATGGACCAGACTGGATCATCCAATTTCGTCCACTGACCACAGCGACGTCACAAATACGCACACACGATCTGCGAATGGTCACAATGCCCGGGTGGCAGCGTTGTCGAGTCCTGTCTCTCCTTTCAACCACAACTACCGGTCTCCTCTCGTCCCTCCAGGCGGCTACGTTGATAGCGGTGGACTTCCGTACCCTCTCTACTCGACCGATTTCCCTCGCGAAGCCTCGGATCAGCTCGTTCAGTCATCAGCAAGCACATCTATCCCTGTTACACCTACCTCTCTCGTGTCGCTGCCACCCGGAAATATTGACACTTCTTTCCCACTCGTGCGCAGCCCCGTCAGTTCGCAGCCACCGGTCAAATCGTCAGTTTCGAATTCTACGCTCTGGTGGGGAGATTTGGAGCCCTGGATGGATGAAGAATACGCGAAGCAGGTTTGCGAACTCATGGGTTGGGACCAAGTGACCGTCAAGATACCACATGCGCCGGCAGACCTTGCGGCTAGCCAGCAAACGAACAACCCAGGCTACTGTTTCCTGACGTTCCCAACGCCGCAGCATGCAGCTTCTGTCCTATCTCAGATTAACAATGCGGCAACCAGTGGCACTCAGCCTATACTACCTAATTCTACGAAGCCATTCGTTCTTAACTGGGCGTCTTCGTCTTCTCCGAGTCCAACCGCATCGACTTTCTCGACCAATGCCACTGTCGAAAGGCCGCCTTCTACTTCTAATTCTAGCGGCCAGGGGCAGCAGAAGGAATACAGCATCTTTGTTGGTGATTTGGCTCCTGAGGTTTCGAACTCCGACCTGGTGGCTGTCTTTCGGAATCCGGTCTTGGGTCTGAGGAACGATAGGGCTCCCAAGTTCATTCGGCCGTTTTATAGTTGCAAGAGTGCGAAGATCATGCTGGACCCGGTCACTGGAGTTTCACGCGGGTATGGGTTTGTCAGGTTCACAGATGAAGCAGACCAGCAACGCGCATTGATTGAAATGCATGGATTATACTGCCTATCGCGTCCCAGTACGTACTTTTTCCATTATGACTCACGTAAAGTACTCACGTGTAAAATAAGTGCGCATCTCTCCTGCAACCGCAAAATTTAAGGGCCCGAATGCTTCGGATGGTCAAGCTGGTGCAACTCTCCCCGTGGATCAGCGGGGTACTAATGGCCTTGCATCGGTAACTACTTCGCGATCTGGCTCCTCCATCGGTAGCTCCGGTTCTGTTCCTTCCATGACTTCATCGACCACAGCGAGTTCGGTGTCGTCTACCTCCCCGAACCAACCGACTGTGTCTCTCGAGGCACTCGTACAGCTTATCGCGCGAGCTAATCTCATGGATTCAAAACGGAGTGGAAACGCTTTGCCTTCAATCACGGCTCCGCTAGTCATGGATCAGCAGAAGCTTGATGAATCTTGGAAGCATCAGGAACAGGCCCGGGCCATTCTCAACAATTTGATCGGACCGAACGGCGAACAACTCACCTCAACGGATCCGTACAATACGACTGTAAGCTCCAGTTTTCCCGGTTAGTTCACGCATTAATTCTCTGCGCAAAGGTTTTTGTTGGTGGTCTATCACCGCTCATTTCTGAGGATACCTTGCGTACGTTTTTTGCGCCTTTCGGCGACATCCACTATGTGTGTCAATCCTTTTCTTCGCACGCGCTTCTAGATAGCTCACTTCATTTATAGGTGAAGGTACCAGCAGGAAAGCACTGCGGATTTGTCCAGTTCGTCAGAAAGGCAGATGCCGAAAGAGCTATCGAGAGGATGCAAGGTTTCCCTATCGGTGGGAGTCGAATCAGGCTGAGCTGGGGTCGAAGCCAATGTCAGTTGACTTTTCAATTTTGAATAAAACATTTTAATGACTTGTTCTTAGATAAAGCTGCTCAAGCTGCCGCCCAAGCAGCTGCTCAGGCGCAAGCTCAGGCGACGTATCCTGGCCTGATACGCAGCCCTGACGGCTCCATCCAATTGACTCAGGATCAAGCCCTTGACCTTCTGCGTAAGTTCGGTTTCGGAGGTCTCAACGGATCAACCACTGGTGCTTCAGGGAGCAAAGGGTCTGAAACACCGCAGAGCCATGGACCAATACCCACGATGCCTGGCGGGACCAGCAATGGGTCGTTTGACAATGGCTTCTTTAACGCCTTCTCGACGCAGAGTGTAGACGGACAGACTCCAAATAGAGCTTCCGGGTTCTCGCCATTTTCTCCGGACCCCAATTATCTTGCGAATCTGGTCGCGGAACGTGAAGCAAACCTAGCGAAGGAGAACGCTCCGAGAGTGCTGACAGCGTTTCCGCAGCGCTTCGGTGGAAATGCCATTACCACAGACAACCCATCGATAAGCGATGAACGAACCTCTCCAACACAGACATCAGCATCTAGTACGTCTATGCGGACAACCACACCGTCGCACAACGAATCTTTCAGTTACAAGCTCAACAGCGCGGCCTCCTCCTTTCCTATGAGTCGAACTCCGGTCAGACCTGCGACAGACGGCTCTCCATCGCGTCCATCGTCTACGCAGACAGGAGCGACTCATGTGGCCAAGGAGCACGAGACGCTACAAGATCTGAATGGGACGCTCGCTTCGCTTCGTTTGGATGAAAGCTCCGGAAAGGAGAAAACACGCTCCCCTGGCGAAATGACAGACAGCAGTGGTTCCGTTCACTTCAAGATGTCTATGAACAGTCCAGCATCTCCCGCCGTGTAATGCGACCTGGGAAAAAGACTGCATTGTTTGCTTTTTAAGAGCGACGAATAAAGTTCCTCACCTCTGGAAAACGGACGAAGTATTCATTATCCTTTGCCTTCTTTCCAAATTCCTCTTTTGTTTTCGGCTTTCTGGCTGTCTTCATCTCTTCTCCATTGTTATCCCACCTTCCACTTCTGCATGCTTCCGACCTTGTAGTTAATGATTCTATTGTGTGAGTCTATCCAAATTGATTGGTATTTTTCTGTTGATCGCATGAATCCTATTTCATTCTGTAGCACTCATATCACATCCAATGAATTTTGTTCTACCAGACAAGGCGTTTGAGGGTGCTGAGGTAGTAAGGCGAGCGCAAAAGAGACAAAAGACCACCACAGAACATATTGGTTACGTAATTATTGTGTCACGCCTTTCGAATCTCTCGCTGCCGGATGAGCCACCACCATCTGTCCTTGTTACAAATTTACTCTTATGTCCTCGACAAGTTCCATACTTTGAATTCATCCCAAAACCCGCGCGTATCCTCGAGCGGTGCTTGCCCAGACTGGTTGAGGCCGATGGGAAGATTGAAGAGGATTCAGCCAGACTTTGGCCCGATCCCATGAATGAAGTTGGCCGTTGCAAGTCCGTTGCTTCTTCTTTCATCATCGTAGTCCAATTTTGAAGGAATATCTCTGATTGTATATTTCCTTGGACACCCCGTACTATCAGTTGAAGACTTACGAAACGACATTCGGACTCTAAAATCTTTAAGCCGGGATCTGGGTCACCTGAAGGTGAACTTGGATGTATTCATTAAAAAGTGCTACAATGAAATTCTTCCGATCGCTCGCCACCACGGTTTCGCATCGCTACCGATCGAGATGATCCTTTCTATCTTGAAGCAAGTACTCGCTTCATACAAGGACATCTTCCAAGGAGTTCGGGTGATCATTCGTGACCTTTCTCTGGTATCGCGGACTTTTCGAAGGATTGTACTCCAGTTCTCAGAGGTCTGGGCCTCGAAGTATGCGGAGCCGAATCACTGGATTTACTTCTGCATCGTTGTGGAAATCGTCCTCTGTCTGTTCGGTTCAAATATTCTGCTGGGACGCAAAGGAACATACTCCATGCTCTCGAGCAACCTTCCAGAAGTCGATGGACTTACTTATCCGCAGATTTTTCGTTCAAACATCTCAATCGTATCGAAAAGCCACCTGCAATGGCCTTTCCTGAGGTCAAAACGTTGCACGCCTATGCGTCTGAGAACGACTTTCATAGGATATTTCCGGACTGGACTTTTCCTAATGCAGAAATCATTGAGGTGGAGGACACTGTGCTCAGATCACATCATTTTTACTATGAATCCCTAAAGACCTTTTCCGTTATACCTCCCACTTCGGTGATGTCGGCATTTCGCGTACTTTCTTGCGCAAATTGACAGATTTTCTTCGGCCTTTCGTCTGCCTCAGTACTTTGTACCTTGACATATTGTTTGTAGGGGATATTGAGGATCCGGCCTTGTTCTTTCAGATAGAACTTCCAAGCGTGAAGAGCTTTACTATCTTAAACTGGAGATCGAATCCTGAACAGGGATTCCACGCCACGAGGAAGATAACCCGTTATATATTGAAGAGTTCACTCGGATCGTCAGTGTCCTGAAACCTCCGAGCGTTCGGGCTATTTGCATTTTCTATCCATTCTCCGACGATTCGATATACCTTGGAGACTGGTTATACAATGCTTTCCCCCTTGTCATGTGTCAGAATCCTCGACATGTCTCACTTTTAACATACAACTTTTTTCGTTCCTCCGAGATGATGAACGTACTATAATATATGTCGACGACCTCCTCAGGCATTTTACGACCCTCCAACGGCTGAATGTGGATACAGGAGACTGCGACGTGGCATTTCACGAGGATACCGAGATTGACCTGAGAGGACTCGAGGATCTTCGGTCATTCCGAATCAATTTTGAAGGTGAGAACCGCAAACAGCTTTACGGTCTACTAGAATCTTTGAGTCGAAGGAAGGCCTCTTTGGAGGAAATAAATGTGATCTCAACATATAATCTTAGCGGGCAGAAAATTACGAAAATATTCCCGGCAGCCCACGTTCATCTCGCGATGAATTGACATTGGTCGCAGTAAGTGGAACTGGTAGTCTGTAAGAGTCACGCCAGCTTAAAGGACTTTCTCCCCCAGGTTCCATGCCCTTATCAGCCTCAATGATTATCGTTTCCAACACTTTGCCATACATGTAATCCTGTAGTGATCTTTAATCCGTTTGCGCCATCGCGGGACTGCATATATCTTACTTTCGTGATTGTGATTTCGTAGAATTAGACCAGACGGCGACAGTCTAGTAGATACCTCGAGTTTTGTTCTGCAACAATAGGATGCATTAATACTTGGAGCAATATGCATGAGAAATGAGCCGTAAAAGATCACCAGCACTCAATATCATTGAAATATTGATCGTGAGAATTATTTCATAGATTAGATAGAAATATCGCGGGATATCAGTTATGTAATCATAAATTCGTTTGGCTTCCCATTTCCCTTGTTCGTTTCTTCTCGCTCGGAAGACAGCTTTTCAAAAAATCAGGATGAACATTCGTGTGGCGACGGTACGCAAAGAAGGCTTCGACTTTGTGCTGCCTGTCTTTATTCATGACTGCTTTTGTCTAGCGCAGGTCGAAGATTTCATGGGGATGCAGACATGCAACCTACAAAACCTGCCTGAGAACTACACAATGAAATATTGTACGTCTCTCCTCTGCTGTTTTCTGACTCCTGAGTATTTCTGACTGCGATTTTTAATTTGCTTTATGGATTGGTACGGTGCTGGTAGTCCTCTATCATGCGCTTTCCTGGCCGAGTTTGTCGTATGTGGCGGAAGATGACGACGGGCGAATAGTGGGATATATCCTTGCAAAAATGCATGTAATCGCTCGTTTTGCATGATTTCGTCCACGACTCTTACTACGGAAACGTTGTTATAGGGAAGATGACCTCCAAGATGGAGAAGACCCTCATGGGCACGTCACCTCGATTTCCGTCCTTCGAGGTTATCGCCGCCTAGGTATAGCGAGAAAGTTGATGCTGCAGTCTCGTGGGTGACGGTCATCTCCATCGATCATCGTTCTCTTACTGATCATCAGAAATTGCTCTAGAGGACGCCATGGCTACAATCTACAAGGCCTCATACGTCTCCCTTCACGTGCGCAAGTCGAATCGCGCGGCGATTGGATTGTATCGGGACACGCTAAACTTCGAAGAGATGGGCGTGGAAAAGGGTTACTGTGAGCAATCTTAACTTTCTGTTGAGATCTGCAATCGATTGAAGCTTGTATTTCAAAGATGCTGACGGAGAGGACGCGTACTCTATGCGATTGCGATTAAAGCCTTGACTCAGATGTATACGTCAGACATCTATAGAGACGATGAATGTTGCGCGTCATACAACCTTCAAAATTCGACAATAAGGATGCAATAGGACAACATGCCTAGACTAGAGGTTGGTCGTTTCCGACCAATTGTGGAGCTTAGAAGGTCGTTAAGCCACCGTAGTTCCGTGCTCTGTTGAACCGTTTACATCACCCGGAGCAGACTCCTGTGACACGACTCCCCGAGATGAAGCCATCGCTTCTCTAATAATCTTAGCCATTTCCAATCCCAATCCATAATAAGAGTCGTTCGTTGCAGGTTCAAACATCCCCATGTGTGCCTCTATCTCATTGTCGGCAAGGTTGTTCTGAGAAAATAGAAAGTGTGATCGGAGTGGCGAGTTCGCTGAAGGTAGGATGATAAATGTGCTCTGTTCTTCACGTTTCCCAGGATGATAGGGCAAGAGGGTATAGAAACTGAAAGGTATGCTTGAATAGGAGAAGCAGTAAAAGCACTTGCAGGACTTACTTTCTGAATGTGACGCCCAAATTCTTCTCTATTTCAACCAGCTGTGTCAAGCGTTCCTTCAGTTTGGGCTGGTCCCATAAGGTTCCAACATATTTCATATGATCCGTCGCCCAGGTGTATCCGGATACTATATCTTCCTTTTTGTAGTATGCCACACCCGCGGCGGCGCCGCTAAGAAGCAATCCTCCTAGGCCGGCGGCGGCTGGGACGGCCCACTTTGTCCAAGAGGATGAAGACGGCGATGTGGATGGAGCAGTGATAGCTCCTGCTGGGGGTCTCGCAGCTGCGGAAGCAGCAGAAGCAGTCCTAGTGGAGTTGGCGAATAGACTGTTGAATGTCGATGCGACCTGCTGCGCTGTCTTGGCGTATCCAAACGCCTTTGATACACTGTTCTTGAACACAAACGGGTGGAGACCAAGATACTAATTGATGTCAGATTGTTCAGTCATACGAAGCGAACATCGAATGGGTCATTTGATGCATTGTCTTACCGGAGTATCAAAAGCAATGCAAGCGATAACCTTCGGCCATAAAGGAGCCAATTTATCTGGTCTCGAGTTAACCATCCCGATCAAAGAATCCGCTGCCACGAGACCGCCCATACTAGAGGTCAATTATGAGTGCATCCACGATACAAACATCCGCCATTCTGCGCACACCTGTGTCCGCAAAGAACAATCTTCGCTTTCCCGGCCCCACCGCCACTTCCATTAGCGACTTCTCTTTCAACGGTTAAAGTAGTGAGCCAGTCTACGAACCGCTCCACAGCGGCAGACTATCACGGAATCATCAGTCTGTACTTGAAGAAATATAGTTGGATGAGTCTCACAAGCTCGCCCTTTGTCTTTGTGAAAAAGAGTGAGTAAATATTACTAGCGGAATGCCATATAGTTTTCCCGCACCTCGTAAGCAGGAAATACGATACACTCCACATTCACATTGGTGATTGTCTCAGCGACAATGTGCCGCAATCGCTCCGGGAATCCGCCGAAAGTAGAGTCCGTTCCTTTGAACCTGCAAACGACTTGAGTTCGATGACTATTTTCAACTAGTCAAGTCTGTACCCATGGATGAACACAAATAGAAGAAGGTCCGGAGGGGGTGCTTTCGTAACGGCTAACGGATTGTTTTCCGTCTTTGGATCCGGATTTCTCCAAGGATTAATATCATCCGTTTGTTCCATATTTTCTACAGGCCACAGAGATATCTCCAAGGGCGAAATAGACCTTCGAGTCCTTGAGTGCAATAGTTGTGTTCTTTAGTGATACAGATCAAAACCCAACGATTAAATGCAACTGAACAGTACGGCAAAGGCAACGTGGGTCAAGATCAGTCATATATACTAGACAATGACATGAGATCAGGAACAATAACTTACAAAATAAATATAGGAAGATAGTTTCACAAAGCGGACGGAAGTAAGCTGCAAATATGTTTGAATTGTTTGTTCGACCCAAACAAATAACGCGCAGACACGTCGTATCACGTGTATTCCACAATCCACAGAGCTGAAGAATTCATAGACTAGAATAAGTGACAGGTATCGCTAGACGTTGGAAGCTACACGAGTATAATACATAAGGCGATTGGGCCAGACTAAATGCCAGAGAAACGAATCAAGCCTGAAACGAGGGTACTCTTACATACGATCATAAACACACATAAAATACATACAGTACAGTCCATCCGAGTCTAGATGTCTCTGCCCAGACCCTCGCGGTGCCACGCTGGACGTCCGAATACCGCTTCGTCCTCTCGGTCTCTTACACTTCCGACAAAGTCATCTGTTGCCTGCGCGTCAAGACCTGCTTGAGACGCAGCCCATCCCGCAAAGCTCGGTAAGATACCCCGCGGAGATGCAGCTCGATTAGGTGCAGATATCAGCTCCCGAGGCGACGTAGATACAGGAGATGATGAAGCATTACCAGAAGGGGTGGAAAGAGAAGGAATAGCAAATGCCCGACTAAAAGATTGAAGGACGGATGTTCGTAATGAACCTTGAATAGGAACAGTGCTCTGTCGCAACGCGCTGCCTCCGCGAAGCGGAGCTCGTACAGGAACAGGTGATATTGGCGTTGGCGCTGGCGCGTCGGGTATATCAACAGTAGGTGAAGCTGGTGTAGCTCCATCGTTCAGAAACGTAGTTCGAATGGACGAATCAGATAAGCCCCTCGGTCGAAGAGTACGTTCAAGAAGAGTGTCCGGGACACCGCTTGATTCGCCGTTCTCATCTTCGTCGGAATCCTGGATGGCAGATCCAGAATCGACCACGGCATCGACATTACGAGGAAGACGTGCATTAGTCCATCGACCAGCAGTCCGCGTGAGTGTTGCCGTACGTATGTCCATGGTAGATTTCTGGCCTCGCACCCTCCTTCCCGGCTTGGATGCGACAAATACCCAAGGGTCTTCGCTCTGAGGTTGGGGTGCACCAGCAAAGATGCCCATAAGCGACCGAGACGATGCCGTAGGAACAGGAGTCGAAGACCGCTCAGGTTCTCCTGCCGATGCGGCAGTAGCAGCCACTGCAGTACTCGAGGTGACAGAACGCCCAACAGCAGTCCCAGAAAACTCGACGTTAACGGTCGTTGCGGAAGCCGCTAGTGCCGGTCCAGACTTCGGTATGAACCTACTTGGTTTCTGCCGCACCGTTGCGTTTGTTGCGGGTGAACCTGACCCGACTCTGTCAGAAACGGAAGGATTTTCTGGAACCTTGGTATTAGCTTGGGTCGTAGTTGCAGTTCCGAATAGCTTTGAAAGCGGTGCCATCCAACTAGCGGGTCCTTGCTTTGCACCTCGGCCTCCAACTTTACTGAACTGTTTTGACGGATCCATAGCAATTTCACTAAATTTCGGCGCCGAGGATGGGTCAAGAATTATGTCGTTCAGAGCGACACGCATCTCTCCGAGCTCCGCGAACATTTCACGCAACAAGTTAAGCAACGCGCGTAGATCTCGCCTCGTACACGTGCTGACTGCTCGGTCGTCCTCAAGCACGCCGCGGAAGTGTGCGCGAAGTCCATTTGCTTCCGAAAGGATGGAAGAAACGGTAGCGTGTGAAAGATGTGAGACGTCACCAGCGAGGCGTTGGCGCTTGAGCCGATTCATTAGTGTACGCGCGTCCGCTTGCGTCATACGCGAGAACAGCATGTTCGTTCGGTCTACGACAGCCGCGATGGTTGAACCATGGGCTTGCATCTCTGCTAATGAGGACGATTCTGACCGTCCGTCTGTAGGAGGCGTGGAGGATGAGCCATCATCTGTTTGAGGGCGAAGCACAGGGGCAAGTAAGGTAGCCCAGTTGACAGTGTCAGTCTGCACGGCCTTTTCATGGGAGAGCAAGAATAAAGGACGTCTAGGGGACTTTCTTCCTGAAAGCTCAGGAGACCTTATACGAGTATTTCGGTCTTCCACTTCGAGTTTCGAGATGGGATACTTGGGACGAGGGCTGGACAATGCGGGCAAACGTCGCTCAGACGCAGCTCGAGATTCGGCTGGAGATAAAGGTCGTGCCTCCGTATTCGGAGTCAATGGTTCATATGGTTGCGCCGAACGTGCACCACTGCGAGGTACTGGAGAGGCTGGCTGTTGACCAAACGAAGAGGCCCAACTGTGTGTGTAATTATGGCCTGGTCGGCCTGAAGAAGATATCCTCCTCATAGCTCCTGGCAGGACCCGCGTTTCCTCAAGCTCCTCTTGCATTGTACGTAGTTCTTCGCGTGACTCGGTGAGAAGATTCTGTAGCTCTGCAACGTCTCGTTTGAGAGCCTCATTGTCCGCAACAAGTGATTCCATCATCTGAGTCACTTCCGGATTATCCGAGAGTAGGGTTCGTCCAAATTGCTTTCAAGGTGTCAACTCTACATAAACGACCCCATACGAGTAACCATACCTGTTGTTGTACCATCTCGAGTCGAGCCCTCGCATCGCGAAGTATTTCTTCCGAAAGCTCCGTTCGCGATTGCTTCTGCTTATCCAATTCCTCGTACAAGCGACTTAATTCAGATTGAAGTTTGACTGATCCCTAAGTTAGAATGTATCTGTACATCGGAAAGAAAGAAACACACTATAACGATCTTTCCAGGTCGTTGCTTGTGACTCGGAGTTCCTCGCTCTTTGTCGCTCACTATCGAGCTCCTGGAAAAGGTCGTCTCTTTCCTGAGCGATAGCATTTAGTCGAGCCTCCCAACCAGTCGACTTCGCCTGATTCACGGTAAGCTTGGAGAGAGCCTCCTTCACCTCGTCAAGCTCCTGCAATAGAGATTTCTTCGACGATTCAGAGATCTCGGCATTAAGTAGCGCCGTAGCCAGTCTCTATTATACCGCGTTAAGAATACTCTATATTTAATGCACATCGCACACTAACTCACCTTCTCGAGCACTGCATTCTCCTTCTTCAAGTCATTGAGATGTATATTCACGTCATAATCTGGCCGTGCAGAATGAATAGTTGGAGTTTCCGGACGTGACAAGTCGTCTTCGTCGTCAGACTGTCTGAAGATTAGTGGATTACAATGGAACAAGCTGTATTCGAACCTGAATGTCTCGGTCATCAAGGCCATGTCGTCGTACGTACGCCTCGTGTTTCTGCAGAAGTGCCTGTCCGACCTCTGTATAACCGTAAGCGCGATGTCATAACCTCTAGCTGCTTAGCCAAACCCACCTGCACACAGAATGAGCCGACTTTCGAGTTTGCTCTGGAACGACGTCCACGCCGCCGTGTTCGCACAATCCTCACGTCCACAACAGCAACGTAATAGGTCTCTATCAGCTGGGTCCGGCGATGGGGCGCGCGAAACCTTCGCCAACGTCGCAGTGAGCTCGTCAATAGTCGAATTCGCGCGATGCAAGCTGTTTGTCATTTGTGAATCCGGTGTCGTGGGTCGCGAGCCTGATTCGGTTGAAATCGTAAGGGACGTCTCAGAATCTTGCATGTCAACATGCCCCAGAGGTATGACTTAAATTTATACTGGTGGCAGGAAATGAAGAGAGAATGAAAAATAGGCCGCTGTGGGCCTCAAGCTCCGCGTTCGACTTATTTTAGCGTGTTAACCTCGCTGTCGATCATTTGCCGAAAGCGGTGACTCGGATCAGCCTCATGTTCCTCTTCAAGAAAAATCCATCCTTTGTTTGTCGAGCTAGACTACAAGTACATACATAATAGTACACGATGGACGAGCATGCAGGGACCTATACTTTGTACACGTAAGCAAGAGAGAATTATAATAACTGGGACATTAATCAGGAAGTGTCCTAATGGAAATGCTAGCTAGTCTTCGTGGAATGTCCCTTAAGCTGAAGATATTAATGCAAGCTGGGCACGGCTAGAACAACTGCGGCAGATACCTGAAGCAGAGGCGTAAGCGTAACCTCCTTACGTATAAGTCAATTACCTACCGTAGCCCAGAAGAGGCCAAATTGTACGAGTGACCACCATAGATGTATGTGCACTGCGTGGATTCGTTTATCTTCGACCACGCGCCCTGGACCGAATATCGGAGGTCTTTGGTATTCATTGCGGGCGCGTGAGCTGAACTGCTCGTTCGTGTGGTCATGATCACGTTCCTTCGTGGCACTATCTGTGGACCGATAGGCCGACATGCTGAGCATATCCGATTCAATCCCATTTATATTAGTTCCTTGATTGCCCTTTGCATCGAGGAAAGGAGCGATTCGCGCATTATTCGACATATAAGAACTTGGCATGGTAAGTGCGAGTGGAACGTTATTGGTATGTCCGGCTCCGCTGGCAGATTCTTTTGGCAAAGAAATGCAGTACGCCTGCGCCTCTTTGTCATCAATCATCTGTTCGAGCTCCCAAGGGCGCAATTGTCTGGAGGATCGGAGAAATAGTATGGGACAGAAGCTGCGATAATAATATGAATAAGTATAACAAATACGACAAAATGCATGTACTCACCCTCGAAATCCTTTGTACCACATCATACTGGACAGCAGAAAGCATGGGACACTGAATAGTCTCCAGGCACGATGTGATTGTGGCGGTACAACAAATCGCTCCGAAGAAGAGAGAAGAAATAGAAGCGCGATGGCGACGCCGAGTAGGAAAAATGGCAATGCAGAGAAGTACCTAAGCATAGCAACAAGAAGGTCAAAGGCCGAACCATCATCACAAGAGAATTAAAACATACCAGAACAATTGTCTAGGTCTATTGATATTTGTTGAAGCATTTTCCAGGAAGCGCGGCAGTGAAACGTATTCAACAGTCTCGTAGATAACCTCATATACCAGGGCGAACTATTATTTGAAGAATTTCAGCAAGTTCTTATCTGCGTTCAAAATGACAAGGTCATACCACGTCCGGATGGGTCGTACCAGATGATTCCTTGATTACGGTGTCTCGCATCTGAGAGCTCAGCGATAATTCCTTTCGAGAGTTCGGAACGAAGAAAGTTGCGAGAATGTTTTGCACTTCGTTACGGAATGGCTGATTATCTGAGTAACCCGATGTCTTCTTCAAAGATGGGCGTCGAGAATTGTTTCCAGCCGAAATGTCCGGGCAGATATCCAGTGAAAGAGGAGTTGTTCCATATCGAGGCTTGGAAGCTTCCGGCTTCCCATGTTCTGGGTCTCCGAAAACATAAGAAGAACTGCTTGGCTGATTATACTCCGAAGACCTGAACGTGCTGGAAGATGGATTAGATTGGAATACTTGGCCAGCGAGCACATCATCCCTAGACAAGCGCGGCGACGGAGAGCGCGCCTGCTCCGTAAGAGAAAGAGCTTCAAACCGCTTCCGGTAATCTTGGTACCACACAATGAACTGCAAATTCTCTAGCGAGATATCCTGTTAATGGGGAGCGAAGAAGACAAAGGCCGATCACGGGAGAAGGAGCAAAAAATAGGAATAAGCATTCTTCGCCGTCAAGCATAAAAGTCTAAACAAAAAAAAGCGCACGCAAAAGGCAAGGAACGCCTCAAATTCGGGGAACCTAGGCATGACGATGGTAAGAACAAAACAAATAAGTTACAGGGGAAATTGGAGACGTACGAGATGGGAGAAACAGTGTCTCCCGACAACACGTGTGCTAGAGTTATGCCGCTCAGCTTGGAACGATTTGCATTAGCCACCCAAGGCCAGAGCAATGGCAGTCCGCATCCTAAGCGAGGGCTCGTCCTGGAGGCTGGAAGCGTCCTCTGCGTCTCGTCTTGCGCAGAGCTCTGTGCACGACGGCGTCGAAACAGTGAAGTTAGAGCCATATGTATCAACAGAACGAAGTGAGAACAGATAGAGACAGAGGTCGACGGGCAACCTCAAGGAACTTTGTATTCAGCCTAACCATCGAGACAGAAAGCCTAGTATACATATATGATGCGACTGCTAGAGTGAAAAGTGACTGGTCAGGATAACGCAAACTGGTTAGTCGATCTTTCCGAGGTCGAATTCGACGATCCATTGACCCTCCTTACGCAATTGGATAAAGCCCCAATCAATTACGTGAAACCCTCCGCTTTACGAAAACTCCAATTACCTTGAGCTTGATGTTCCTGTCTTGATTTGGATCTCTTGGTAATTGAATATACACCCAAGCCCATATGGTCCACAGGTTTCATCGGAAAAATAGTTCAACGAGAATCAAAGGGAATCAAGCAAACCAAGAGTCACAACTGCTGAGTATAAACCCGTAGACCCTTTCATCGTTGTTGCACTAGACTCCTTTTCAATTCAAAAATTCCACGTCCGACCAATCATTGACGGGACGGAGTAACGTAAATAAATATGCATGTTTCCCCCTGCTTCCGCCTGTTCTCGCATTACCAATTCCATCGCTTGCTTTTGAGACTCCCCCACGTGTTCTGGGTGCTTAGATGTTTCGTTGGTGTGGAGTCAGTGTCATTCTCTCCCTTTATGCAGGCTCGACGCTCTATGGCCTCGACCACCTGCAGGAATCTGTACGCGTTCAATTGTATGAACCGATTAGAAGAATCTGTATTTCCTTCAGTGACCTAGACAGAACGCGGAATCAAAAAATGATTTCCGCTTGTAGTATGACAGAGATTTAAAGAACCAAGGACAAGTGATCTAAAAGCAAGCTTGTCAAGTTGTTCTAGTGCCAGCTGAGCACTAGCCGATGCGGGAAAATGACGTACCTGAATATCATATGAGGCACCTGAAACTTAAATGGCGAAAGAGATCTATAAGATATGGAATCATAATGTACAAAGCATGGCACCAGCTCGGTACCACCGAGCGCCGTTTGCACCCGCCTCACGCGATGATCTGCTACGCCAAATCAAATCTCGGGAAGGAGTTTCAGAGAAGCGAAAATATGATGCCATGTCAGATCAAATTGAGCAGAACCCGTTGTGATACATACAGTATCCTGTGATGACCAATGAAGATCTCTAAGCAGCCTAGAATATTGATGCAAACGATTGAACGTGGAAAAGGTTTGCATGCGCAAGTAATGAGCATAATGCGATTCCAGCTCCTAAAGCACCACTCAAAATACGGAGGAATTCTTCCTCCGGTATGGAGCGTACTTGAAGAATCGATACTCCAAGCATTGTAAAGTTGGAGAATACAGCACTTCGAGGGTTCCTGTCGGATCGGAGGTGAGCTGAGAACCGACAGCCAACTGCTTAGACAAGGGTGATGGTGCTTCCGGATTGCGATTCGAGAAGCCGCCTTGACTCCAGAATGTACGCGTTTCTCAAGGCGAATCATTCTCCATACTATTCGGTATCCACATTGTCCCATCGTGACTCTCTCCCCAGCTACTTCGATACGATTATGAATGGTGACACCTATCATGGGCCCACTTCAATGCCATATTGCTGCTCAATATCTCCTTCATCCCGAAGAAGTGTAGTACTCATTGCCGTGATACAAGGTTTGCTTTGACCATTGCCTCAGAGAAGGGGAACATAATTAGTTCAGTGTGTGACTGAAAGAAGTATCGTGTGTAAGTTGAAGGCTCGTTCAAAGGTCAAGGTAGAGTTTACCCGGCGAAAAATTATCCGAAATACGTGCAGTGAGGCCGAGAGACACGCAAACGCTTGCTTTTCAATAATCTCAGTCGAGCAGAACGTGGTGCTGACAGGTAAACGTGACTATAATAACGCCAAATCAATTCGTGGGAAATACAATCCGAATCGATCTATGCTCGACCGACGCGTTCTGAGTTGACTGTAAACATGATGAACGGCACGTCCGAGGGCATCCAAGAGCCATTCGACCTCATCAGGCTTTCGCTCAACGAGCGCGTGTTCGTGAAATTACGAGGAGATCGCGAGCTCAACGGCGTTCTTCACGTGCGTCTTCCGTCCCGCTACCTTGCCTTCACCAGCTTGTCTTGACCCTTCCTTCACTTCGTGTTTCATTGAAGATAGGCGTATGATGGGCATATGAACCTCATCCTCAGCGATGTCGAGGAAACGATCTTGCTGGTCGACACCAACGAGATCGCTCCTCCCACTGGTAGAATAAATGCAAGTACCCTTTGCTTATTACACCTCAACCAATCTTCGTTATTCACATATTGTCTTGCGGGAATCTGACGTTTCGTTCAATACTCCTCGGACTCTTCGTCGAACTTGAATAGGTTGCCAGGCGAAAGATGGATATGCTTTTTGTGCGCGGAGACGGTGTGATCCTGGTATGTTTCTCATAGCTGCGTCTCTTCTTTCCATTTCCACTCGCATTTATTTTGCCTGCCTGCTTCCGAACGCGTAAGCTGCAAGCATCCGGAGTCTTCTGCAGTAATGGCACTTGCCCGTCCTTTCGATCCTCACAACAGAATCTCATATATCAAACATTCATATTTTTGTCTTGCATTCTTTGCCTTGAATCCGTTTCGTCTTTCGCTAATGAATTCACTTCTAGGTTTCCCCTCCTTCACGAACATGACAGCCCTTGATGGCACCAGACACCAGCCTTCCTGTATTACTCATCATACCAGTCTAATAATAACCCACACGAAAAATCCTTCAGAAAAAAAAGCCATCGAGTTCGCCGCGCACGATCAAGTTCTACCCCACTAGGTATACGAAGTCCATGCATGGGGCGGCTCGGAGATCAGCAGGGCACCCTATTTCGTTTATCATTCATATCCAGAGCTCACTTCCTCTCCGTGGCCGTGGAAGGGTGGGTGGACGAGGAGAAAGGACAAAGTTTGGAGAAGGCCTCGTTTTACTCTTCGGTAGCCCCTGTCCCGCGTCTCGTGGTCCGTGCAGATTCGATTCATCACGCACTCTGTATAATACAGCTTTCCTTGCTTGCTTGCTTCTTTCCGCTAGACAGTCTCATTTATAATTTTTGGGGGGAAACTCAGCTTCTACTAACGAACTTTTAACCGCGCCTCTGATTCTGTGAAATGAGGGAAAACGAAGGTATTATAACAAAGCCTACGTACGCTTCTTCACGGACCTCCGCACTTCCGAGCGCAGTGCAGTGCTGCTTGTTGCTTGTTGCTTTACACGTCTCTAAAGGGCCGCTTATGGTCGATCCGTACATTTTTCATCAAAGCCGCGCACACATAGCATACCCGCATATCGCTCTTATCGGGAATACATTTCTGAAATAACTCAATGAAGATCCGGATAGACGGCGGTGAGTCAACAAGGACCGAGACTTCTTAGAAGCAGGGTAGGTGGGTGGGGGGGACACGTATGTATGTGTGTACATTCATTCATTCATTCATTCATACAGTGGGCGAGAACCACGGAGTTATAATGACTATTACTATTAGGATTCGGCTTCGGTCGGCATGTAGAATGCACAGTTCTGTTAGTAGTTAGTAACGGCTTGTGCGTGCGTGCGAATGCTTAGACCTTGAGCGATGTGAAAGTTCGTTCAATCGGCGCAGCCAGAAGAGAAAGAGAAGGACTATCGTATAATTTAATTCACTGAACGAACGACTCTCTACTCTCACTCCGAGTCGGCACCACGCTCTCATGATCCATATACAATACATATAATTCATATATAGTCCCGGGTATGAAGAAAGGAACGAGGGTCATTTCCTCCCCCCCACCCCCGCCCGGTTTCGGTAGTCCTTCAGTTTCCCTGCCGAGTCGTGAGTAGTACCCAGATTCTGAAATGAATGAATGAATGAATGAATGGAATGGAGATTCGAATGGACGAGGACACGTCTGCATACACCGCCGAACGGACATCCAAACTTAAAATGTGCAAGCCAAGACGTAGCCGGTAACTTCGATCTCAAGCTCAAGTTCAAGGACTTTTTTTTTGAATTAAGAAATACCAACAATTGAATTTGGAATCCCAATGATAAAGATTTAGCAGAAGCACAGACGACTTACCAGCGCATGACTGCGAGATAGGAAAGAGCCAACGCAAACACATATTCAAACTTCAAACTCGTGCATACCTCATATATGTATGTATACCAAGTATGAGCCAGAACACTAGAACTAAGGTACCTACTTGATAAAGAGAGAGAAAAACGAAAAAAAAGACCGGATTAGAATATCATGATGAAAGCATGTCATGAGCACCGAGTCAGAGACAACAGAATAATTAAAAATCAGAAGAGACAGAGGAGATGCTACATATTGTAGGATATATACACAAGGGAAAAAAATGCAGTATCACAGATTGCACAAAACACAGTGAAGGAAAGTAAGACGTGGAGAGGGAAGAAGAGGATGGAGAAGGACGGAGAGTGGACGCGAAACCAGGAAGACAGATGCAGGAATACCGTGGGTCAATATCGACGAGCTCGAAAAACTAAGAGTACAAAATTATGAATCGAGTGGGGGTCAGAATCAGACCAAGTAACCATACGTACGCGTGTCAACCGCGAAGGAACAAAGCTGCGAAGAGTGAAAGAGAAAATATAAGGATGTAAAGGAGAATACCGGAACGTCGAATGAAAGCGCGGCGGGACGTTCAATTGCTTCGGGAGGATGATAAGTTGAGGGCATACCGTCCGGATGGGTTGAGGATGAATGGTATGACAAGGAATAATTAAAATGCTTAGGATGAAGCATGGGCTTGGAAATGACGGCCGAGAGTGAGAGTGGACTTATATTCCAAACAAGAAGCAAGACGGGAGAGGGCAGGAATAAGGAGGCACAGCAGGAAGGAAAGCGACTTTGAAGAACAAATCACCCTAGCTGAAAGAAAGAATGGTGAGCAGGAAACAGAGATCGATGGCTGGAAAAACGCAAAACAAATCCGTAACCGACGATGATAAGCACAGCAGAAGCCCGGTGTCTGTCTGCCTGATAAAAGAGGGCGGATGAAGACGGCAAGGCGGTGAGAGATCGTGAAGGAAGTGCATTTTATAGATACGCCAACGCATCGATGCTTGTGTACGCTGACGTATCTCCTTCCTTAGCCTCTACCCGCCTTCGTGTCGTCCGTCTCCAGTTCCCACGATGCCCCGTGTCCGACTATCATCGTCCATATTTACGACATCATCGTCGTCCTCTTCCAACTCATCCTCCGTATCCATCTCTGATTCCACCTCCTGCCCTGTCCGCAGCGGCGTTGGAGGTGGACCTTCTTCTCGCCCTACTTCCCTCATTCTTTCATCCTGCATCTGTTCTGAATTTTGTATTCGCTCCATTTGCCCTTCGGAAACCCCCTCTCCTCCTGGTGGTGGAGTAGCTTCGGCATACGCATACGGCATCGCATAGTACCCTTCCTCCGGTGCGTCTCCGGAGCTCGGACTGTACCCAGGCGGAATCCCTCCCTGCATTCCCATCATAGCATACGCCTGCATGTGCATCATCTGCGCAGCGCCGTGAGCTTGTTCTGCAGATGCACGGGCATGTAAAGCGGCGGCGTACGCCTCTTGCTCGTGTGCGCGTCTTTGTTGTTGAGCTTGCAGTTGTGCCTGGAATTGTCCTTGCGCATGTGCTTGCGATGGATCGTCGGGTGGGGCAGTGGATGGTGGAGACACCGATATTGGTTGATCCCACGTTGGAGCGACCATTCCCTCTGGCCAAGTGCCGTCTCGCAACCACCCAGCTTGTAATATTTTCAGCTGATTAGGTTCGAATAAAGTAATACGGACCGTCAGATATGATCTTTATACAGAATTATAGAAACCAGTAGACCGAGAAACGAAAGAAGCTCACCACGATGTGTAACGGAAGGCGTTTACGCAATTGGTTTCCGCCGACGAGACCTTTCCAGACATTTTTCAAACCTGCTCGCCAGACGTCTTCGCTCTCAACGGCACCGGACTGGCTTAATAGAGCTTCGAGCTTTATTCTGGAAGGCGATGGGGATGAAGGTTGAGGCGGAATTGGTGGAGTGATACACCACAATGCGCGCCGCATTTCAAAATATGACAGTCCAGGTGGCGGCATCCTACTGGCGTTGCTGTCCATGAGACGTTCAAAATACGATGCATTGGGATCGAGGTGCGCCGCTCCTGCAGCCGTCGCAGGGGTGGATGGAGTAATTGGCGAATTGCGTGGCGCGGGTGGCACTGGTGCTGTATCCGCGACAGTGGCCTTTCCTTTGCCTTTTGAAGTGTCATGACTGCTACTGCTTGTGACACTGCTGGTTGCGACCCCTGAGGAAAGTGCATTGGACGATGGCGCGCTGCTGCTGTCGTTGCTGGATTGCTGATCGTCCGTTGGAGCTGCGAGAGCTGCCGCGACGAGACGTTGGCGATAGGGAATACCTGATGCGTCAATTCGAGTATAAATAAATTATAGAAAGAGAGTGGTACGTACTGTAGTTCGATGCGGGCGCGGGCGGCGAGACTGTCGAGCTCGATGCCTTTGAGAACTGCACGGACCTCGAGGACGGGATGGTATTGATCCTGTAGGGCAGCTCCGCCGCAGTGAGTACGTGTGGCTGGATGGGGACATTTGGATCTCTGGTACGATCTCGCTCTGGCTTGTCTTGAGCGAACTTGAGCGGCATGGACGCATCTGGTGGCGTCGTTGCGCGGCGCGATGAAAAAGGAGGATGGATGAAGAGAGTGATGCGGATGAGCTGAGCGAGGAGGAGAGGATTAAGAGGGAAGGAAGAGACAGAGTTGAATCGGCACGGGGGGTGCCTCGAGTGAAGAGAAGAAGAGGAGAATAGAATTATTATTTCTGCATGGACTTATTCTATATTACATAATCGATATCTCCACCACTACTTTCAAAACAAGAAGTCCTGAATCTCAAATCATAGTTCGTTCCGTTCCATCTCCAGTTCTCCTCCGATTGCTTCCTGCTCAATGCAGAATACACTAGAACATTACTCCCTCGCACTTTTACTGCTTTCTGCAATCCCCTAGGGCCCGATAGATCGAGTAGGCAAGACAGGGCCGTGAAGTTACGACTGAACTGAACTGAACTGAAGAAGCCTTCGATTTGCGGGTTGCTGCAGGTGACCCCTAGGTGTGAATCACACGATGACTCATCGCTTGTCTTCTGATCTCGTTGCCTTTTCCGGCTACCTACAATTTACATCGTGCTCCGCTCCATCGCTCCACAGACGTGCATTGCATTCATATTGATCTGGCCCATTGGCACTCGCGTCTATCCTCCTTCCTGGTCCTGGCATGGCACCATGCGCCGTGCATATCATTTCGAGGGCACTCTCGTCCTTTCTTCGCTCGGAGGTGCGGACTCACTCACTCACTCGGACACGGTCCGTCCATCCATCTATCCATACAGCTTCGTGTCCAGTCATCACTCCCCACTAAGCTTATCTATTATCCCATCTCAGTGGACGCTATCTATAGCATCGGTTAATGTGCATAAGAAGAAGCTTAAGAGAAGAAGCTTAAGGAGCGGCATCCTCACCCTGCGCTATTTAATACCTCCGCTTCCCCGCGTCGATTTCTCGGATCTTGTGCGTATCAGTCTGCTGATATAGCCACAACAGCCTATTTGAGAGAACTTTGCTTGAAATCGAGTAGATATCAGGAATCGACAACGTTTCTGCTGCACTCTTGCCCAACTACTTGCGGGTATACTCTTTATCTCTGATCCTTCCCTGACAACTCGCGGCGTCCTAAACGAGCGTAGATCCTGCCTCTGGTCTGGAGGAGTACTAGTGTCAGGTGAGGAAGAACAAAGTCTTCTCAAGGTAATATATTTCTTGGAGTTCGTCGAGTTCTGTCTAATTATTATTAGGCATACATATCCCATCGCTACGTAAATATGTCAACACCGATTCAAGCCCGAAAAGCGCGGTCTTTCTGAAGACGACAGACCGTCGCTCATCCATCAGTAGTGGAGCTCCGAAAGCCGACTTCTGGTTCTCTTTTTCAGCACTTTGAATGCTCATTTCTTACCTATTGCGCTCGGCTAGCTGAGTTGTAATCCACGGACGCCGCATGTCAAGTTATCATACAGCCGCAGTTAGAAGACTTGTCTCACCGACATACTGTACATACTGGGTAACTTCTCTGTCCTACTATAAGCGGTATGTCTATGTCTACACCCTCTTTACTCTCTCATAAACATACCCCCGTTTGCTGACCGTATCACCGATTAGCCCGCAGGAACTCCCGTGCTGAGGATAACGATCAATTTCAGCTCCACAGGAATTCAGTGTAAAGCAACGTTTCCAGCCACGGTCTTCCTCGAAATGTAAATAAACGTTCCTGGTACATCCAAATAGCCGTCGTCTGTCCGGGTCCCCTCTGGACGGGGAGTTTGAGCGCAGAAACTCAAATAGTACAAGTATCCTCACTGTGATCGGAATCTTCGCGGGTAGGACGAAATGAATGGCACGGCACGGCGCTGTAAGAGCTGTCAATCAGTCGGACTGACTATATGCATCGTACCACTCCTGCTGTATTGTATTGTAATATGAATCCGCATCCCGACGACCCAGCAACCTTCCTTCAACATCCTTAGCATCCGCACACGGTATGTTTTTCTCTCTCGGCCCGAGAGCTTCTCCAAATCCAAATCTGATGGGCAGTGCTTTACTCCGTCCGGTCTCTTTCCTCCTCAGCCACTGCCGATTCTAATAATAATATCAATACATACGCATAGCTGCATATGTATATGTGTATGTGTGTATGTATGTTTGTCCGTATATGCCGCGGTCCTGGTGACGGACCTGGTCCTCCCCCGGCAGACTGATGGAGTCCTGAAACTCCCGTTTGGAGCACGAATATACACTCGGAATACATAATATAATATAATATAATATAATGGCG
This sequence comes from Sanghuangporus sanghuang, assembly GCA_009806525.1. Lineage (NCBI taxonomy): Eukaryota > Fungi > Basidiomycota > Agaricomycetes > Hymenochaetales > Hymenochaetaceae > Sanghuangporus > Sanghuangporus sanghuang. Next base: position 2,527,242 of record VVIT01000003.1, read on the forward strand.
TCTACTTAGTACACAGAACTTCTTCTATTAATATTCCGCTCTGGTTCCCCCGAGTCCCGTCTGACGCATCCTTCCATTCTGGCTCATTAATTCGAATTGCTGTTCTTTCTCTACCTACAGCGCGTACCTGCGTACGTACGTACGTGTTCCCCGCAATGGGATTGCGTGTATCGTATCGAAGGCCTACGTGAGTCAGCTGGGCCACCACTTCTCGCTGAAACAGCCCCGTCATGGGGTCCCCGAGTTCATACTTCATATACTCGCCCAGTCCCACGCACCCGCTTCTTGTGGGTACATACACATACAGTAAGTAAGTAAGTACACAGAACCAAGTAATTTGCTCGTGTCTTTTAAGAATAACACGTACACGCCATGGCTACTACTCCTGTGTTGCACTACATAGTACTCCTTCCTCCGCGTACGCTTTTCTTCATCTCTATCACAATATTAATCTGATCCGACTCTTCTGCATCTGAGTCTGAGTCAATTACCTGGACCATTCGTTTCCATATGGTAAGATTGATCCTTGAGGATGAAGTTGAAGCTTCCAGAGCGGGAATCCCTTCATTCAATAAGGTGTATATATACTGTAATCATAATCGTTATCATGATGCCATCATAGCACTTGAACGTTGGATAGCGTTCAGCGCATGCGCATCCTTGCACCTTGCACAGAAATTATTTGTGTGCTCAACGTGAGTAACATCAATATCTTCCTTCCTGCAGTATAAATAGACGCATAGCCCTCTGCACTGGACGAACTCTTCTACTTTTTTATTGTCTTCGGGTTCTCTTTCCTCCACCCCGTACCTCTTCGTGATCAACCTATGCAGAGTCAAAACTCTATTTCACTATCATATCTACACAGCCTGAAGATATCAAGGCACGAGATACAAATATTGTCACCTCTTTTCCTTCCCATGGACACACGCGTCCTTACTTTTTGCTCGAACGTTTATTTGATTTGACTTGAAAAAGGACATGCTAAGACAAAACCGAGATCGTAACAAGACGAGCCAGAAACCACGATACGTTCAGACGCTCAAAAATGGATACCACTCAGCTCATTCCATTAACGCCGCACATCGAGAAGACAGGAACACTCGTGCCCGTTGCGTCGAGGGAGAGAGTAAGATAGGGAAGAGGATTGCGAGGGATAGAGGGATATACGAGCAACGATATAAAGAGAATGATAAAACGGAGAGTAATGCGCGGTTTAGACAATGTGTGGTTTTAAGCTATCGAACAGAACCGAATGAGGGCAAAGGGTCTTTACGAAGCCTCTTCACCTTCCGCAGCCTCCTCCTTTCCGTCCGCTGGTTTCTCTGTGGCTGATTTTTCAGCTTCTAATAAATGTTACTCTACTAAAAGCAACTCACCGTTATCCTGCATATCCGACGTCCAGAGGGTCAGGTTGTCTCGGAGAAGCTGCATGATGAGGGTGGAATCTTTGTAGCTCTCTTCCGAGAGGGTGTCAAGCTCAGCAATTGCGTCATCGAATGCCTGCTTGGCAAGATGGCACGCGCGGTCAGGGCTATTGAGAATCTCGTAGTAAAATACGGAGAAGTTGAGCGCCAGACCAAGTCGGATTGGGTGGGTAGGAGGAAGTTCGGTGACAGCAACATCAGAAGCGGCCTTGTAGGCCTCCAACGACTTGTCGGCGCTCTCTTTGCGTTTGTCGCCAGTTGCGAATTCAGCAAGGTAACGATGATAGTCACCCATCCTAAACGACGCGTTAGCGATACCAATAATAGATCAACGTAGATAACGCATACATCTTGTGGTAGAACACTTTTGATTCTCCAGATGCAGCTGAAGGGATGAGGTGCTTGTCAAGCACATCGAGGATATCCTCGCAAATCTTAGCAAGTTCACTCTCGATCTTCTCCCTATAGCCCTTAATCATGGCTACTTGGGCCTCATTGCCTTTCGATTCCTCCTTCTGTTCGATGGAGGAGACAATGCGCCACGACGCACGGCGCGCACCAATCACATTCTTGTACGCCACTGAAAGTAGATTACGCTCCTCCACAGTGAGCTCCTGGTCAGAGGACGCGACGCGCTTCATGTTGTCCACCATCTCTGCACATACGCATATCAGTGTCAAGTCGCAGACGCGTCAACGCGTAGTGTACGGACCTTCATAGCGCTCAGCCTGCTCAGCGAGCTTGGCGAGGTAGACAGAGTCTTCACGCGATTCCGGCATCTAGACAGAAAGTAAGATACGTGGCAGCGACAAAGATAACGCGTCGGAGTACACACGGTGGTGGCTTGTTCTTAAGGATGTGACAGTCTATGGAAAGAAGCGCGATTAGAGACGCGGAAAATGCAAAAGACGGTGGAGAACGTCTGGGATGCCGAGCGGGATGCAGAGGGCGACGAACGAACTTACGACGAGGAGAGCGTTGATGATACGAGATGGTAGTGGTTTGGAGTAAAGAGAACGAATCAATAAATGGGCAGTGGGCAGAGGGTTGGGTCGAGGGTTCCAACCAAATAAACCCAAACGCCTACCTCTGTGGCAATGCTTTCTCACGCCATCTCCATCTGCCTTTCCATTGTTGCTGCGTCAACATTGGTAACACTTGTTTTTATGACGAAAATCCTACTCGAGCTTTGCTAAGTGCAACCGTCTGCGACCGAATTTCTTACAGCATGCAGAAGGAATGCGAATATAGCCTGCACGTTGCAAACACACCTCCTGAGAATCAATTACGAATACAATCTGACGGGGGAAAACACTTCCGAATCCGACGATCTAGATTCGCTTCATCAGTTTCGTGGGAACGTGATAAGCGTTAATAAATTTATTTCGGATCCTCCCGCACATATCGATAGTGCTTTGGGCGAGTAGGAGAAGCTGTAGTCCAACCGGAGGAGGAGCATGGTCGAGGTCAGCACGTAAAATAGCTGCCTGCTGTTTGAGGAAATAACGAGAATAAGCAAGATCTGTGCTGATTTCGCCTTTTGAATTACTGGAATAGGTATACGAAGATAACCAAAAATGGATACGCGTTTAGCCACGCGGATTTTCGCGTCTCGTTGCTGGTCTGGTATACCGCTTCATTCGGTGTTGCACTCATTTGCCTCTATTTCATGGTTTCCTCTTGAGACTCGTGTCTATAGACGCCTGTACCTGTAATTCCTTCTTCTCTGTCTGCCATCATCATGGCATCCAATGGAGATCCAAAAGGAATCAATCGACGTCCTTCAGCGTCGGCTGCAAACACCATCCTCCAGAGTGTCTCGGTCACAACGACCACTACGCGTGTTCATCGCAGTAATGATTCTCACCACGGATTCGTAGGCATTCATCCAACAAATGCTGGTCCTACTGGCTTTTCACCAGCGACGGCGGCTGGTTCTCCTCAGAGCAAAGCTGTCCTAGCTCTGATCAAGCGCCTTACTGCCAAGGTAAACCCATTGTGTTTGTCACATTCAGAATGCGCTGAACATGGACATTGTGCCTTGCAGCTCCCGTGCTACTCAGGTATCGCATTAACTGACTTGGAGGCTGATCGCGCGGTGCAAAACATCATTGAAACGCTCGTCGAGTTAGCAAAGCACGCGCTCGACATTATTGTTTGGAAGTTATCACAGGAACTGGAAAGTCTTGCCAAGGTGAGTTGTAAAGGCACCGTTCGTGCATCTTTCCCTTCGTTTCTGGCTGCGTCGTCGCCTTTTCTACTCCCGTATCTTGGCCTACCGTCTGTTTGATCTCCCGGGGCTGATTTTATCTTTGATTTTAAAGCTTGAAGCTACAGGACAGCGAGCCCTCTTCATTCTTCAATCCGAGCTATTCCTATTGAAGGTCATGTCTGTCACACTTTCATGTCGCTGGCAGCATCATAGCGCAGCGCAAAAGGTTACAGGAGAGTCCTCAAGTGATTTCCGGGAAGGAGCATCCTCGCCAACACCTGCTTCATCTTTTAATTCACAGTCCCAAAACACGAAAAGAAGCTATGGAGGTACACGTTTCTCTACCCCTTCTCTTAGCCTCGAAGCTCCACCACTTGATGAGAATTGCGCCCGTTGGCTTGTAAGCGTGATGATCCTTCTCCTCCGGCAAGCTGCCCCACGCGACGACGTTACGAAGAACTACAATAATCTCAGCTCCGATGTAGATCTATACGGGTTCGAATCGATCAATAGCGATGACGGTCTGCGACATGACGACGACATGCCATGGATTCCACCTTCTGACAATGACGCGGCTGCTCCGGGTCAGTTACCGCACAAGTCACCGTCTTTAACCTCAGTCTCTTCCAACGCTTCGTCGCCAATCCCATTAGCACGGTCAGCACTTGGGTTTCAACGAACTCCCCGCACTCTCACGATGTCTTCACTCCCGCTCTACTCGCTCATAACTGAGTGGGCTGGAAACGTCGTATATCTACTCTCCGCTGCAAATTGGGGCGTGGTTCTCAGTAAGATTAGAGGCAAAATCCACGCCCTGGCGCGATCATCTCTGGAAGAGTCTCAAGATTACACGGATTTGCAGCTGATGCAGCATTGTGCCTTGGACAGGAGCAGATTGGTCCTTATTCTACAAGGTAATATCTACTTTATTGAGATGGGCACAGGCTAACAAACTCCTACGAATCAGAGTTGTCGTCACTACTTGTAAATATGAAGCCCGAAGCCCAGTGCGCGGTCGCGATATATCTACGTCGGGCAATCTGGAACTGGATAGAGACATTCCCTAGTGAATTCATTGAGATGTCCAATGGCCATCGCAAACTTGACGGCGCGCCGGAACGCGTCTTCGATTTGTTCGACAAAATTGAGAATGACCAAAATAAGAAGATCTTATGGCCAACAATGGCGTCTCTGCTCTTATTGAGCCACGACCGTCTAAAGCAAGTTTCACTGCAATACGAGCCTCATGTACGAAATAAGGGCTCACAAAATAAGAAGGTATGATCCAGTCATTCAAAAGTGTCCAATTAAACATGCCTATTCTCTTCTTCACCTACTACTTAGGAACTCGCGTATCTTGAGAAAGTTCAGAAGAACGTAAAGGCGTCTTCGAAGCTTACGGAAACTGCTCTTCTATGTCAAGGGGATCTGTTGCGCGCGGCTTCGTACGTCCCTGTTGAGCATGACGTGACTATCAGAAGTATTGCCGTGGAAGTAGCCCATGAAATGAAGGTATGTAAGGAACATATTCGGTAGAATCGCTGAATCTCACCATGTCTTCAGGAGCGACTATGGAAAGCACAGGACCAACGTCCCTTCTTTGAATCAAGCGAACCGATTGACGTTTCTCTTCACGCCGACCTAATTGTTGGGCTTACTCGTTTTGTATCAGAAGACGACTATTTACGGGTCATTCATGCATGTACCGAGCCTGAGCAGTCCGATGCTGTGAAACTGGTTGCAGTCAAGGCGCTTATTATCCTATCCCAGCAGGTATGCAGATTCACTTTCGCGACGATGGTAACGAGTTTAATCTGAGTTTACTCTAGGCGTCGAAATGGCCACATTTGAAACCAGTGAGAAACGAGCAGTTAATAGACCGCATTCGTCGAATATACCAAGTGAGTGAGAACCTCGCGAACATTCTGACTTCTCTTATATTTTCGAGTAGAGCTCTGTCTCTCATTATAACGAAAAGGATGCATTAGGTGTCATGAGGCGCGGCGCTCAGCGGCCTATTATGAAGAGATTTAGTTCGGAAGCTATCAGCGAAAAGGAGCTTCTCATACTTGCCATCTTGTGTCTTTACAGATACGATGCTCTGTTCTTCCCTATCCTAAATACGACAGAGGATGGGGTACAATGGTTCCATGATGTCTCCCAGCTCATCCGGGATCCTGGAAGTACCCCTTTGCCCTTGTCGGCTCTTCGGACGTACTCTCATCAAGCGAACTGGATGCTTGAACAGCCCTCTGGAAATAAGTATTTCGAAGCTGCAGGGTTTTGGCTCGGAGTTACCGTGTAAGTTCTGAGAATAACTTGTCGTCAAATGCGGATTAATGTCATCCATGTAGTCCGATTATGTTACACATTGCAGGAGTGCGCCTGCTTGATACTCGTGAAAGCTTGTTCGAGCAGAGAATGATCGTAGAGATGCTCTACTACTATATCTGCCTGTACAGAAAGGGCATTGAAGTGAGCGTCCGAGAGTCGTACGAGTAGTTTGAAAACTGACCCCGCATCAGAATGGTTTCACAGGCGATTGGGACTTCTCCAAGGGGCGTCTTCCGGAAATCATCGTCGCGGAAGTGGCCTTCCTAGTCACCTTAACATCCACGGATACTGCGGTTTCGACGATTGCAGCGAAAGGCCTGAGAGAAATTGCCATTGCAGAATGTCTTCCGAACTCTCGCCGTCTGTTTGAAGAAAGCGACGAGGCCGCTAAAAGATATCCGCTTTATGAGCAACTTGGAGATCCTTCCGTCCTAATAGTTGGTAAGTCGTGTGACTAGTAAAGGGGTCTTCTCTTTGTGCCTAAGTACTCTGCAGGTCGGGTCGCTCAACAGAAGCGGATTCGAAAGTTGCTGCGGTTGCTTACGACTCCGTCCGCGATTTACGCAGCTGCCTGGCATGAATGCTACTTCCGGTGGGCTGCTCTTAGAGATTGGATGGTGAGCCGACCGCAGGCCATGTCAGAGTTCGATATACATTCGGCCTTCAGGCCTGCAGGAGACCTGTCAATGTCGTCTGAAGTGCGTACCTTTTCTTTTTGTCGACGGTGTCATATTCTGAAGGCAAAGACACTACTCAGGAACGCTTTTACCAATGGCAAAATTTGACGTTGTTTATGTCCTCATTCAGCGCTCAGTCCGTGCTCGAAGATCGGACTGAGGAAATATTATCACTTTTTCCGAATCATCAACTCGCGGATCACTTACGCGTCCTTCATGATGGAAATAACATGCTAAATGACTTCATGGCGACGACCGTTGATCTCTTAGTGTCTGAAAATCCACTAGCGCGAGATACCGCAAAGGAAGCGTTAGGGTCGGAACTAAACCCGCGCTTACTCGTCAGATTGTTCAAGCACTTAAACGAGTGAGTGATTAACTGGGGAAGAACGGCGCTATCATGCTTATACTTTTTCCAGAATGGTCGACGATGCGGCAAGAATGAGCAATGAGACCCTAAGCTCTCAAAACGAAGAGGAGCTTTTGCTTCTTTTCTTTGAACAGGTGGACTTTGTTTCTTCTTCGTGATTTGACGTCTGACGTTGCTTGCTCCCTGTAGCTCGTTACCGTTCTCAAGCTCCTCGTCGACCGTGCAGATGCACCATCGGATGACTTCCTTACTAACCCGGACCTGAGTCACGCTCTGCTCACGTTGACCAAGTTCATGGAGAGATTCCGAGACGGCGATCTATTGCGCTTCAAGACGAAGTTCTGCAACTTTTGTGAGGCTGCATGCGGACGCGGAGACTCATTTGGTCTCCGCCCCGATGACTTCGTTCGCAATAATCTGCTCAATGTAATAGTTGAATGGTTCGAGCCCGAGGTTAGCTTTAAAGCATGTTTCGTCTGAGCTTCTCCTGACTAAATTGATGCTAAGGGAGTCGGTCATGATGACTTCCAATTAATGCGCTTGCGGCATGAAGCAAACGTTGCCGCACTGCGGACCGTAGTCAGATTACTGGAACGCCTTCGACTGCAGCCTATCGATGTTTCCGCAGGAGATGACGCCGCTCATGTCATATCCAGGCGTTATCTACGGTACCAGACAGTGCTTTTACATGGTCTTCGATTCGATCCACTATCTGAACCTTCCGTTAGTCCTTCGTGCTTTGCTCTCATCATTTATACTAACCGCTTGCTCAAGATTGATGAAGATAGGAGTTCCCAGCACTCGTCTGGCCAGGTCTGTATTCAAACAAATGACGATCGCTGGACCATGTACTAAACCATACTTGTAGCGGAAGGGAGCTAACGAGAAAGCCGGGCTTCGAGATCTGATAATTAGCGGCTTGGCCCATCTGTTGTCCATGAATACCGATATTGGCTTGAAGCACTTCCTACCGCTCGGCTATGACCCAGATCCGGCCAAACGAGCTGTATTCTGTCGAGTAATTTCGCGGGTCATGGACCTCGGTGGCCGACTGGAGACGCAGAACGATCCCATGGTTGCAGGTCGACGGTCAAGAATAGGAGAGGTATGTTGACCACTGTCCGAATCCTACCATGAATCTCAATCTCGATTGCTTTGATAGCTGGTGAAAAGCTGCGATGTAAGTAGATCTTAAATGCGGGAAGTTCCTGTACTCAACTTCTTTGCAGATGATCCTTGTATTGGCCATTTGCGAGACTTGTCCTCCGAACGAAGTTGATGTTATAATACCTGTCTTGCTCAATCTCTTTGATTCAAGAGCTGCCTTGCTCGATCTCTTGAAGTTATTGATCGATCGAGAAGTAAAGACTACTGGTGAGTCGCATTATTTGTGTCGGTTCACTAGGAAACTAACTTTTCTGTATAGCGAACGAGGTCAGCTTGTTCAGAGACAATTCGATGCGCATAAAGCTCGTTTGTGCCTTCGCCAGGATCCACGGTTACGATTATCTTCGCCGGCTCGTAAGACCATTACTCGACATGATGTGCCAGCCCAGACATGAAGCATCAACGTTTATTCTGGATCCTTCAAAGACAACAGAAGAAGATGTTGAAAGTAATAGGCGGGCCATCAAGATTCTCGCAGAGAATTTCTTGACTTTGGTATGTGATTCTGCAAACACGATGCCATTGTGAGTGATAGCCTGCGCGGAATGAATGTCATATTGAACAAACATCTAACAGGATGCTGCGCGAGGTTTGTGCACATATATCCCAGACCGTGTACGTCCGAACTGCGCTGGGATTCAAGTCTGGTATCTAATGGTGTTGACAGTGCTGAGATCTGGCCCGAGGCAAAATTTGCGGCGCTCGGGGCGTTTATCTTCCTACGGTGCGTATTCTCAGTACATTGACCGGACTCTTATCTGAAACTTATCGTTCACAGATTCATATCACCAGCACTTGTATCGCCTGAGACGATTGACATAGAGCTTCCTGCTGATCATGTGAGAATACGTCGTGGATTGCTGGTCATTACGAAGATAATACAAAACCTTGCAAACAATGTGCGGTTTGGCAAAGAAGCACATATGATGTGTTTCAACGACTTCCTGACCGAAAATATTGTTCGGGTGATGCGTTTCCTGACGGATGTCAATGTAAGCGACGGTCGTCATTACTCATATGAATAGAACTAATCCTGTTTATCCTGCAGAAATTTAATACGTCCGTTGTTGAGGAGGATCCCAGTGAATGGCAGGGCGGGACGTTCGACGAGACTGATGCTATTGTATTGCACCGTTTCTTTGAGAAGCACGCGGATAAAGTTGGGAAAGAACTGCTCAGTCTTTCTAAGACGTCCAAAGAGAGTGATACAGCTGTGGTCGGCGGTAAGAAAGCTTGGGATACGTTGTGTGCTGCGCTTGTAGAAATGGGTCAGCCTGTCGAAGTCCCTCTATTGAGCGCTTTCCATTCGTCCTCTCCGGGCACATATCAAAACTTCATGCTTCGAAATGTGGATCGGAATACAGCACCGGTCTCGTCACTGTTTAGCGAGGTTGCGGTCAAGGTAGCTGAAATAGTCTGTCTGCTTGCGGCATGCTTATGAACTTTTATGCAGGAGGACGTCGTAATATATCTCTTACCTATATGCCAAATGGATATCGAAGTCCTGGACTTCGAGTTGCTGGTGTTCCACATATTCAAGGTAAAGTATCATTATATGATACTCACAGATCCATCGCTGACGTTCTAAAGACTACGATGAATACGGCCCACGAGAATAAACAGATTGAGCTGATCGTTGATTGTACGAACTACACAACGGCGTCCGAAATACCTATGCAATGGTTTAAATTCTTTATCGAGCTAACACCGAGTGACTTGCGCTCGCGATTCAAAAGCGCTTACATTCTAAATTGCAATTTGCCTATGCAACGCTTCCTCCGGAAACTGTACAATATATGTTCAGGTTGTTAAGTTACTTTAACGTATTTTCTTCTTGCTGATGGATCTCCCAGGAATTTTCTCCGTCGAAATACGTCCCAAGCTTTCTGTGTCCGAGCTCTGCGAGGCTGTCCATTGCAATGTAGCGGACTCATTGAAGACGGCGTGTAGGTGTTCACATAAATTTTCTCCAGAAGTGACTCACAGGTGCTTCTCAGATAACTTGGAACAAGAAGAAAAGGAGGTCTTTAAGGAAGTAATGCTCCGCCAGGCTCACTTGACGAAAGTTCCTGTCAACCTCGCGGTTGCTCAGTCTCATCTGCGAATTGACTCCGTGAGTTTGTTATCCTGGAGAGGTTTTCCTGTGCTGACTTCCTCATAAGGTCAAAGCGCAAAATGTCTACGCGCAGTTCTCGTGCAAGACGACCGAGATCATACCCTTTGGTGATATCGGTGATATTTACAATGTAGCAACAGGTCGAGATGCAAACGAGTTCATCATCAGACGAAATCGAAACGGTGGCACGCTCTACTTTTCGTCGCCAGATCGAGATCATATAGTCAAGGTTTGATACTTCCACTGTTCTCCGGAACCTGCACCGATCTTACCTGTCTGCCAAAGGCGATTCGTTCCGCGAAAAGTCGAATGAATTCTACTCGTGCCGTCTTCTTCGATCGCTTCTCTCGGTTATCAAACATTTCTGCCGCGTTGCTCAACATCGGGATGCTTAACGTACACCACGAACATCCCGACTTGCGAAGTTCTGCATATGACTTGCTTAGAGCGGTGTGCTCTTCAATTAATTTCGACACCGATAGCATGCTGCCGTCATCTGGTAAAGCGTTACTATACTATACGGAGAACTCTGACTGATGGTTATAAAGGAGGTTTCATTCCTGGTGATCCAATGGCACTCATCTTAAATCTCAGTGATAGGCTATCTGTCTTTGCTCCAGAGCTGACACTTGACTTTATATCTCAAGTCGTTTTGGAGCTAGATAAGGCGACGACAGCGCAGAAAGCCCTTTGTATCAGATACAGCATCCCGTGGATAAGGAATCTGAATAGGTTTTGCGACCCAATCAGTGATCTATACGAAGTGTCAGGGGCCAGGCTGAGAGACTGTGTGAGGTTGCTTCTTGACTTGACCGTCCGGGATTCGGAGGTGAATAGACTGGTCTTCGAATGATTCCATTTTTGGATCTAACTGTCTGTCTATAGGCTTGCTATCTTGCCGTGCGATTGATCTGGCCAGAGGTCGGGAAGCTTGATAGCGGTGTCGTAAATGTTGTTCTGGATGAGGTAATGCGCGCAGCTGTGGATGGAGGTTTAGGCTCAGCAAGATGTGAAATAATGGCCGAGATCACTAGTCACATGTGCTCTAAGAGTGCCCGCGGACGCATTTTATCAAAGCTCCGTAAAGTAAGTTTTCTATTGCATCATGTTACCTGATGACTTAGAATCATCCACAGGCACTAGGCAAGACATCGACGAAACCAAGTAAGACACTGGATAAGAATATCCACTGGAACGAGATTGCCGCTTACTCTCGACTTGCTCTTGGTACTGGTCATGCTTTTGAGCATGCTCTTCAAATTCAGCTCTTAGTGCCGGAGATTCTTCACCTCGTCACGCTCCTAGCGAGCCAAGGAGACGCGGCCATGCGTAATACTGTATATGGCCTGGCGCTCCAGCTCTTCCAGTCGCTGTATTACATGCGTACGGATGACCTGGCATTATCGTCGGAAATCCGAATTCTCTTGGGCGAACTTTCGTCATCGGAAGTTGTTCGTTTGTTTGGGCTCACGTGTTCTTCGAACACGAGTGAGTATGCACCGTTCGACGGATATGATAGTCGAACATCACTAGAAGGCTTATCTCGATGGCTACTGAAAGCAATAGCAATATGCGCCGGAAATACTGGTATGATCTCCACTAACTTGCTGAAAAAGCCTCAAGATCATTCCTTTTGCAGGTCTTGCAAATGTTTGGCGGGCAAGATGGATGGGTCTTCTGACTGCAACTGCTTTTCAATTATCACCAAGCATCCAGCCGCGAGCGTTCATCGTAATGGGAACATTAGCATCTTCGGACGTCGATGACGATCTTCTCTATCAGATGCTCGTTGCGCTACGTAGCGCGATGAAAATGGCAGACGAGTCGGATACTCAATGTGTTGTCAGCATGCTGAACTGCATCTGTAAAGTCGTGCCGTCTCTCCCGGAGAGCTCACGGTACATCGGCACATTGTTCTGGCTGGCAGTCGCATTGCTGCAGTCCAGTCACGCAGCATTCTATAAAGAGGCAAACGATCTGTTGTGCGCATGCATCCTCACTCTCCGACAGCAGAACACATTTGCTGAGAAGGGGTTCACGGGAACTTTACTTGAATCGCGGACTTGCCTTGAGGAAATTCAAGTTCAACTAGACCAATTACTCGGATTATCGTTTGATTCCGACTTCTCGTTCTCTTTAGCCGCTGTCATCTTCAAGGGTATTCGTCGGCCTAATCTTCGAGAGTCTGCAGTCAATGTGCTACGTTGTCTATTGACAACAGCCGTATCGACGCTACCGCAGCCATCTGCGGACGCACCAGTGCATAACGAGGTTCTAGGGTACTTTCTTGCACTCCTATCAATTTCGACAAGCATTCCCGCATATGAACAACTCTTACATGAAGCTCAAGTAGGCGAGGACTGGCTGCCGAAGAAAGACGTGATTGATCACCTTGAGGATACGAACGACCAGCTTCCGCATATTCCTTTTGATGTATTAGGATGCCAAGATCATCAGTCTGCTCTTCTTACGATATCGTTCCTGGGTTCTATGCTTTCCAGTGCTCAAGTGGATGATGCAGAGTCACAGATGCTCTTCCTCATCATGAAGGACGCTGCGACGACCTTCCCGGAAGTCGTATCTCTTGCGTGAGTTTCAACAGTATTTAAGACATTCTTGTATATTGATCATCTGCCCTTTTCTGTGGTAGCTATGACGGCCTCCAAGACAAGATTTACGACATCTTCACAACCTCGTCAAACCCATCGGTTCTCTCCTCTGCATCAGCAGTATTCCGCATAGCAATGGAAGATGCATCTCATAATGCAATGACAAAAGGTTCTTCTTCTACGTTAGGGACCTTGGACGAGGATGCAACAAACGGACAACGCCAGCTTCGCGCGCTTGAGGAAATAAACATGCAGGGCCTGGCGAATACCTTCCAATTCTTGCCTCTCAACCTTGGTCACGTCACGAAGGTGTTGAATTGGTTCCCTGAATTGATAACGAAAATCATCGAGTAAACAGTGGAACCGTGTTCTTTATTTGAAACGGGTGTCTAGCTCCTTTTCACTTTTCATTTTCATTTGCGCAAGACTCGGAAACGCACCTCTCAATGTCTCATGTCAATGTCGCCATTTCCTTTCCATTTTTTTTGTAAGTGTCATTGTCCAAATTATTATTTACCAATTCTTCCCCTTCCACCACAATGTGCGGCTGTCGTTGTTTAGCTCGTCGTTCCCGGCGCTTAACTTTGTCTTTTGTCATTACCATTCGTGCTCCTGCTTTCGTCTTCACTTTCTTCAGATCGGGATCTATTTTTATTGGGCACGCTGTGTCGTGCCGTGTAGCATTGTATTCAGTTCTGTTTTTACTTGTCTTTATTGTCAATGTACGTCTATTGCGCGTATGCGTTTGTTTCCCCTGTCATGAGTAAGAATGTATTTCTTTATTGCTCACGCATAGATTCCAATACTTTTCGCGTTCTTTTCATTCGTACGTGAACTGAATGGTTCCGAGTCGTCATAAGATATCGCAACGACATGCGTTGGCAGCACTCCAACTCTTTCGTGTCTAAACACCCTCTGCATTTCTTCCCTCTTCCCAGTACTCGTCTTGGGCACTCCAGTCAACTCAGCTGTTTCATCGTCCCTAGCGACCCTCAATCCCCGTCAGATAAGTAGTCAAATGACCTATTGTTTGGCTACTCTTCAAGAAACGATGATAGGATTTCTCAACCATGCATTGACAGGTTTCGTGCGCGCAGCGTCAGCTCTAGTCTTCAGCTCCCTCGTCTCCTCTGCTACAGTCTCCCTCTTCGCTGCTTCCCTCTTGCTAGCACCCGTCTTAGGCTCCCACTCAGCCAGCCAATCCTTCATCTTACCCAACGCTGCACTCTGCACCTGGCTTATCGTCGTATCTACGACTGCCGCTGCGGCGCTGAGATCAGAACAATGGAACCCATCACTGACCATGATCGGTTGGGTGCCCGTGCTAGCGCGGGAATGGAAGTCTGAGGAGAGCGTTGCGTCTCTCCAGGGGTCTCGTTTCCCGTTGGCGAAGAAGAGTCGGTCCGCGGTGAGATCCCACCCGCCATAGGCTTTGTTTGTTGCAGCTACGTTCGGTGTGGGGGGTGAGCTGAAGGCTTCCGGGAACCAGTACGTACATTGGCGCTGTGTGAGGATGAGAAGGAAATCATCATTAGTGCTCATACTTTGGACTGGAACTATAAGAAAGGTAAAAGGACGAACCTCGTCGTATGGCGGTAGCACGAGCCTCGTCACGAGCGATGGCCAGTTCTCAGGTGCTCCGTCCTGGAAGAAACCCACTTCATTGCATCTGATGAGTTTTCGAGTCAATCCTTCAACTCCTTCCCCTTTCATCCAAATGAACTTACACGATCCACGTCCAAGAACGGCCTGCGTTGTCGATACTAGAGTGTAATACATTTAATTATGCAAGTCAGCTTAAGAAGTATAAAACACGTACCTTGTATCAGTCCAGAACTCCTGGGTTGGGTCGTACGTGCCAAGACATGTCCTGTCCAGCAACCAAGCACATCAGCCACGTAAACTCCTAAAAGCTTGGTGGAAATACGTACTCTGCATCTAAATTACCACAAACTAGCAAATGCATTACAACGTCGTGAGTTAGTACAGAATTTCAATGAAGAAAGGAAAACGTACTCTCTGCATAGTACGTTTCGTTCCAAAATCGTCCCCAAGCGGTAAGGGCATGGTCAAGGCCCCAACCTTTGGAGCCAGCAGAAACGCCGTCCTTCACCTCGAGAGCATCGCAGAACTCAAAGAACGTCGCGCCCGGACCGGATGTCGGTGAAAGGGATTGCCAGTCCCATAAATTGTTTCGCACTTCAAAATCATCGAGCCAACACGGCATAAACAAAACTCTGTGAATTGAGATAAAGGCTACGCACGCGCTCCAGCAACATCGTCCAAATGGCTCATCGCTCCCAAACCCCAATTCGCCTTCAGCTTAGCAATCTCAGATTTACTCCCCCTAGTGAAGACTTGATCGATATGCGCGATTACCGCTTGGACGTCTGCAGAACAATTACTCGGCATAAATTGTCGGATGGGGTCGAAGTATTGCCAGAAGTAGATGATGGATTGCTCGACGGCGGAAGAGGCGTAGCCAGCGAAAATACATCTGGTTTGCTATAAAACTGTTATGATATGATTGACAAAAAGTTAATTCGATACAGTGCTTACTTAACCATAGTCCAGCCCGTTAACGCGCCTATTTATAGAGTGGTTATAAGTACACGCAAACAAGACTCTTATCGCCAGCTTACCGCTGTAGCTGCCCCCAATCAATATCCACGGTGCTTTATCGGGAGTCACTTGGTCTCCACCCGGCATCGGTAGGTCAACATTCTGCGCAAAAAAGACCAAATCGTCGATGGCCAGCTGGATAGTGTGGAACTTGAGACTCGCGACACTCAGGTCGTCGAATGGATTTGATAATCCGTAGTAGCGGTGTTCGAGAACGATGGTTGCTGCATTTTGCTGTTGTGCGATCAATCCATTGATGGTCCGGTTTGTTAGATACCCAGTATACGCTGCATCACAGAGTATAATAATCAACATATATACCTCGAGATTTCAAGTAGACGGCACTCACGTGCAGCGTTCGCCTCGCCAGGTGTCATAAGCACGATCGGTCCACCAGGTTCGTAGAACTCATATGTGAACCAGAATCTCTGCTTGAACGTCCCGAGACTCGGATTATTATGATCAATCAGTTGGTCAAAATAATACGTCGTATTGTACGGCGGTAGCTGTGTACCGTTTCGGGATGTCACAGGCGCGTTGGCATCCGAGATAGGTACGATGGGGATCGCTGGGCGGGGAGCAAGGTTGGCGTGCGCACGTCCATCTTGAAGACGCGTACGCGCGAGAGCTGGGGCAAAGGACGCTACGAGGAAGGCAAGGCAGCTGAGCACGAGCATGGTAACCAGTAACAATTGGCGCGCTGGCGCCAGAGGGAGACCACAACTACGTCCGAACCCAGCAGATTGACAGAGTATTTATACTTAGGACTTGAGGAGTATTGTTCGCCAGCAGATCGTCTGCAGCATGCGGGTCCGGCCAAGATAAGCCTCATGAAGTGAAGAAAAATAGAACATCGAACATAAGAAGAGACGAAAAAGCGTTCCGCGGATGCCGCATCGTGTCTGATTGCACCAGAATACCAATACTAGTGTCCGCCTTGGTCCGTATACAGCAACACCATGCGACCAGCTCGTCCATACCAACCGGACCGTATTTGTCTTCTCAGGCGAGTAAGTGCTTGTAGGATAGCCTCCCATCCAACCAAAACGTTTATGCTCGCATTCGACGTGGTACTTGACATGACGGGTCCGGACGCGGCCCTACGCTGGCCCGTCGACGATGATGGCGTTGTGAATGCAATACCAAAAACATGCAGCTAGGAAGGCGCAACCACATGGACCGAAGACATCACAGCATTCGGGAACATTTCATCACGAAACCAGATCATGTGTATGATAAGCGACCACAAGGAATACCATACAGAGACGTTGCATGATTTCAAATTCTATGGTGCACGATGGAAGTTGGAGAAGAAGGGAAAACGGCCGTCGATCATCAACAGATCCACTTTTGATCGACGTACAATCGACGTGTATAATGCGCAATGCGCAACGCAACAATAATGTTCAAGTTTGTCTTGCCCGTATGCATGTACATCATAAAACGTACATCAATCAATCAGCCAGCTGCGACTGCCTAGAATAAATGTAGATAAGTACAGATCATTGTTCTACTCATCGAGCCCTAATGCCTAGCACTTCGATCTACTCCCTCGAGTTCAATGTTGTTGTGTAAATGTCGGCTCCCGGGACAATCTCCTCAAGAGTCTCAATGTCGAGTGTGTATGGTGAACGAATATCGATCTTCCTGAGAGGTGCTCCAAGTTCAACTATGTTACGAAGCGTCCCATAGATCTGCTCGCTCTCCTTCACGATATCCCAAAGTTTCATCTGTAACGACTCGAGATTCTCTAACGTAGCGCGTTTCGGTCTCCAGTACCCCCGAAGATCTACGTCACCGTAACAAAACCGTGTGTCCAAGGCTAGACTCTGAAGACTGGGGAAATACTCGAAGAAATCACCGAGTATCACTTGGTTCGTAGTGCCTTCCCATTGTTTGATGGCGAAAGTGAGGGAGGTCACTGATCTAGATCTCCGAAGGTCAGGGAACGCCAGCTGTAACCACCGTTGTATGTCAAATGATTCACCCTCGAAGACAAGCTCCACGCGGATATCCTGAACGTTCGGAAGCTTTATAGCACTGGTTATTGCACTGAAGTAGTCAGGGAGCATGTCCCATTCGTGAAATTCGTCATCTGAGTACTCCGGGACGAAGTCTGACTTCCAGTTTGAAATAGAAAATATCTTGACATTTGGGAGTTCTACTACAATCGGGTTGTTGGATATGTCGTAGTCGAACCTCACGTCCAGGTATAAGGCATAGAGTGAGATCGCGGGCCGAAGAAAGTTGAACAACTTTGATAGAAATAGACTATCAGGGTCGAGCTGTAAGTATGTTAACGTTTTCACTGAGTCGTATCGAAATTCCTCGGGATCCGGTATAGTTCCTTCTAGAGTAACGTCTTCTGCGCACGGAAACGTCCAGCCCGGTGATATCCAAGGATATGACCGCTTGCTATGCCCATAAATTTTTAATGTCTTCACTGCAGGAAAGGACAGAGAAGGAAGTAAGCTGAGATGCTTAGAATCTTCACCCTCTGAAGATGTGTACAGAGACTGCCATCGATTACTGGATTGCAAGGCGTGACGGACAACGTCCACCGTCTCGGCAGAGCACATAAAGCCCACGTTAAGGAGCCGATTTCGACTACGTTGCAGAAAAAGAGAAAGAGCCTGATTCCCGCAACATTCAAGGTCAAGGTATGTCCAGACCTCCGCAAATGCAAGGACATTCTCCCGAAAGCGCTTGGAAACCAACGAGATGTCACGAATGATCATACGAGAACCGATGAATTGGTTGTCGTAAAGGTCGAGAAGTTGCTTGAAAACGTGAAGAAGTATTTCGTTCGGAAGAGAGGCCAACCCATGGTGTCGAGTCGCAGGTAGCAGTTCCTCGCACTGATTCTCAATGAACATATCGAGGCTCTCCTTCAATCGATTCATATTCTTGCTGAGACTTTTCAGGGTCTGTATCTCGTCCACGCGCGTTCGCGTGTTTTCCAAGGATGACTCGGCTCCGCTGAGAAGCAAGTCAGTCAGCAAGGCAGGAATGAAACGAAATAAAGACAATGGACCTGCTGGGGTTGGTGAACATGGCTCCAGACCAGAGCTTGGCTGGATCCCTTCCAATGTTTCCTCCATCGTCCATCAGTTTGCGCACGCACTGCTCAAGGATGGCTAGAGCTTTCGGATGGAAGCAGAACTCGCCAGAGTTTGTCGAAGGCATGGTGCAATTCCGTGAACGCGAAATATACGGTACTGGGACGAGTGATGGTGGAGAACAAGGTGAGGCGCTGGCACGGACTGTGAGTCAGGCCTCGCTCGAGTCACTCCCGAGGAACCATACTCCGAAAGTGGCGCCGTTTCAATCAGTAGTGTAGCAGGCAGGAAACTTTTTTTTTTTTGACGAAGGGAGGCTGCCACACGGATTTCCCATCTTCATCCAATCTACGGCAGACTTGTCCGAGGATAGTCAAGTCCCTGGGACGGAAGCAAAAATCCAGGATCTGGAAACATGGCAGTAATTTCTTGAGGGTATTATCTAGAGCTAATGAAAACGGGTTTCTTTTATATGGTAACTAATATTTCTCCCGGGGGCCCAGAATGTTGAACCGATTTCGCTGCATGGATTGCAGCATGCTAATACATTACCGACACAAAAGTAATACTGATACTCCTAAATGCTGTAGTGAATCACCGATCGTCACAGAACATAGGATAAATGAGTCCCTTTAAGATGACAATACCAGAACCTACGACTCATCATCATTTATTAGACTTATGTCATAGCATTCTACGGAACAGCACTTCCAATAATTCGCGAATGAATATGTTGGAAGTTCCATCTTGCTGTATTTATCCGAGGAACGAGAGGAAAAGAGGATACAAAGGAAGAAAAAGAAAAGCTAGGTGCATAAAATACAAACGAAAACAAAGCTGCTTCTTCATGACGCTCCAATTTTTTACTACTCTTAATCTTTTCGTCGACTCCACCTGGCCTGATCTCCCATATTTTGAAGTCTAAAACTTCGACTCAACGCCGATCCTGACCAAGGAAGTGCCGTCCATTCAGAGCTGGCCCAGCACCATTTGGCCCGGCCACACCGCCGAAGTTCCCCGAGCCACCCGCTGAACGCACAGAAGAAGACGCAGAGGAAGACGAACCAGCGCCGTTATTCCCATTCCGGAAGAACAACGCGCTCGCGTAATGCTCTGCAACACTCAACGTATTCTTCAAACTCCTCCTGACGCTCCTTCCACGATTATTGATATCTGCCAGCGAGTCTTCCTGTATGATTCCAGCCTGGGATGAACCGGCGCCGACACTTGTCCCCGACGACCCGGCCAGAGCGGAGTGTACGGACTCTTGCAATTCTCTTGTAGTGGGTGAGGATGATAGGTAAGGGATAGGTGAGGATGGATCGTGATGATATTCTCGATGTTGCGTTGGGACAGGACGCGTAAGGGAAAGAGAGCCGAAATCACGCGAAGTGGCCCCGCGATGAAGTGAATTGGACGTATCGACGAGAACGCTAGATTGCCGATCCCTCCCCGCAGCCGTCCTTTCCATATGCAACACAGTGTCTGATCCGTTCAGACTTAGATACTCGCTCTTCATCCGGGAGGACTCCCCGTTTACAGATGGCAGCCACTGCGTCTGCTGCTGATTCCGCACGGTACTCGGCCCTGGTTCTCCTCCTACGAACCCAACACCATTAAAATAATCGATACTACCGCTATCTCCTCTCCCGTGTCCAATCTCTGCATATACCAAGTCAGGTGTATACACGTCTCCGCGAGAAGAGGTCAATAACGCATCCGACGATGACTGACCTGCAGCATTGTAATTCCTAAAGAACCCAGCACCATTAGAAGCCGATGTCCTATTCGTCCCAGAGCTCCGAGCCGAACGGTTGGACGCGCCATCACTTGCACTCGAGTTGTGTCGGTGGAAGGCCGGCACAGAGTACGCATTCTGTCGAGACGCATACGGTGTGATTCGTGGCGAAGGCGTGGGCGCTTCTACGATCAGATCCTGTCCGAAAACATGTGTCCTTGAACCGCTCGGCGCTGACGCAGCATGCCCTGACGGCAGATGCGTAGGGCTGGGTGTCGTAGCAACCGAACTCGGATTAACGTCCTCGACAATTAATGGTCCCGCATCAGTCGTCTGCGTCCTGTCAATTATGGTCCGGGCTGGATGTCCACGGACAGTCATCACAGTCGACGGAACGAGACTCGTTCGGCCATAATCATGGCTCTCAAAAACTTCGTCAGTTGTAATCCCGATTCCATGCGGAGTTACTCTTGAAGAATCGTGATGATCTCGGGCGTAAGGAATCCGAGGCGTTCGTGCCGGATCACTTGAACTGGCCATTGCATGACCATCGTTGGTTCTTTCTTGGTCACTAGAACTGGGAAATTCTTCCTCCTCTTCTTCTTCATAGTAATCTGAATCGTTGTCTCCTGTGTTGACTTCCGCTTGAACGTGAGCCATGAGTTCGGCAAGGTACAATCGTAGATTCTCCACTCCTTTTCCCGAGTAAACGCAGAAAGCTGCTCTTTGATTCGTATTGAATTCCTGGAGACAACAAAACATGTGAGCACCAAGCAAGGTCTTATCAAAGGAACCGAACAAACCCTCGGAGGGGACCGACAGAATTGCTGCAATTCCGCTCGCCTAAACGCAGGTATACCAGTCAAGCTGAGGTGAGTAAGCTTCGTCAATCGCTGTAATAGGAAATGAATCGCTAAGACGGTTATGTGTTCGCAGTATGAGAGATGTATCCTTTCTAAAGTTGCATGTCGGTCCGCCAACGCGAATATGGCTTGATCTGTAAGATTGGTTACCCGCACTAGGCCGATGCGACGTAATTTCGGTAACCCGGAGAGCTCGAATACGGACAAGTCCGTAAGCAAAGGGCAACCTTGATGGAATATCAGATGAAAGCCATAAGGAGAACAAAGGAAACTTACATGCTAGGTCAATGTAACGCAATCGAGTGCAAGAACGTGACAAAGAGCGAATCGACCTATCCGTGATTGATGACGCATGCCCAAGGTGCAAATAATGCAAATGCTTTCCAAGCTTGCAAATGCTCTCAACGGCCGCATCCGTCAATAGCGAGCACTTCGAGAGACATAGGTTCTTCAACTTCGGCGCGACTGATATAATGCCCGCAATGGCATCATCTGTGATCAGTGCACAGGCAGTCAAGTCCAACATCCGCAAGGTCTCGCACATGCGATTCAGTCGCAATGGCGGAAGTATTTCGCTCGGAATCGGTATCGAGTTCGGGAATGGCTGGACGTTCAATTGCGTCTCAGCTGGTCCCGATTGCGGGGTAGTAGGGAATGCAAGATCGGTCAACTCGGCACAATGCGCCAGTCTGACCTCTCTAAAGTGAGCGAGATGGATCCAGACGTCTCGTACAGCCTCGTCGGTGATTTCTGGGCAACCTTGCAAATCAATCTCCAGGAGAAGCGGGCATTGCTTCGCGAGTGCTGAAACAGCTGCATTCGTGACATTCTTGACATTGCTAAGTTTGATACGTCGAAGCAAGGGGCAGTGCTTCGCAACTGCAAGAACTCCTTCGTCCGTAATGTTCTTGCATCCACCTAGATTCAGACCCTGTAACTTCGTGGCGGATTGGGCAAGAGCGATAATAGGCCTGTCTGTGCACGATGTGATATTGGTCAAATCAATCGCAACCAGGGATGTGCACAGCGGCAGGACGCGCAATAGAGCCTCGTCGGAGAGCTCGACGCAGTTGACGAGCGTCAGCCGTTCGAGTTTGGAACATTTGGCGAGACGGACAAAAAGCGAGTCGGTGAGATCCCTTGATAGATAGAGGAAGTTGAGTCTGCGAATAAAGCGCGCATAGTCGAACATTCGCTCCTCTGAGCCGATGACCTGGAGCATCTGAATGAAACGACTGAAATCCGAGAAGTTGGGTCGATGCCAGAGCAGTTCGACGGCACATTCACACCACGCCCGGGACACCAAGAGTGCACTGTAGAGATCTCTTACAGAATGTACCAGTCTCAAAATATGAATGAGTATCTCTGGTGGCAAATCTGACGCTGGGGAGGTAGCGGGTGTTTGGGGACGGCAACCGCGAGTGGATGCAGATGACCATTGAGCGGGTGCGACATCGTTGGGATAGTACTGGTACAGAGAGAAAGAAGATTCCTTGATGACTTCGTCGTCGTCGTTGTCCGAGAGAGAGGTGGTTGAGTTGTTGGGCGAGTGGGAGTACATGGCAGGGGCAGGATGAGTTGTGAATGAGGAGAGACGTAGACGTGCAGATTGCGGTCCCAACACACGCTGCATGATGCCAGATTTGGTAATCACCTCACTCGGATTGCCACTCGAGTGGCGTGCCATCCATCCCATCCATCCATTGGCCTCCATTCATGTTTTAATCCCTGGAATTTCCGCTGCGTCTTCTTGAAATAATAGAAATCATAATGTCTTCGTCGGCCTCATCATCCAGCGGCGAAAAGCGTTCTTACGCAAGCATTCCGTCACAATCTGATGGCATCCCCGTCACTCCAGCCGTCCTCAGAAGCATATTCGCATCCTCACGAACCGCAATGGAAGAACGATCCATCTCGCGTATCGCATTCTTCAGGTAAGTGTGCGGTGGATCTACACATGTCATAAAGGAGTCTGATCTATGATGCACTTTGTATTCTCGTGTGCTTCTTGTAAAGATTTGCGGGTTTTGTGCTGAGCTGCATAGGCATCAGCCTTATCGCATGGCGTGGCCGTGGTATTAAACCGGGCGCAGCCCTCCTAGGAGTCGTATAATGCTAAGCAATCCTTCGTGTTTGTAACGTAAAAGTAGGTAGTCTTTCATGTTCTATAAATGTGATTCAGAAAATATTCACATTACTCCAGATAATTCATGTTGTTTACATTCTATCTGCTCAATGCTCGTGGCAAGGTGTCACACGAATTTATGACGGTGAAGATGTACAAACCAGACAAGAATGTCTTGGGATGGGATACGATGAAGTCGCTGGCTTTTTAGACCAGCTCGTAGCAGTTAAGTACGGCAAATTGGTATGAATGTTAAAGTAGTGGAAATCTGAAATTACGCATTCAGAACTGTAGCGATATCCTCGCGTAACAAGAAGTTACTTCCTATTTCAGGGCCAGTCAGCAATGTCCATAGCCGACAAAAGAGAGAAAAACTCTCACTCTGAACAAATCGCGAGGAAGCTTGCTTCCGGAATGATCTCCTTCAACTCCTGCAAGCTGAAATAATACCCCGAGTGAATGACCACCCAAACGCGCACCAGAATCAGCCATGACTCTGAAGAGAATGCAGAGGTCGCTGCACTAAGGAATCTTGTCAGGCCCTCCAAATTTGTTTCATGACGTTCGTCTCAGGCGAAGCCGAGCTTCCGCAGTGAATTGTAGCAGAATTGTGTCGCCAATCATCTCGACATCTTCTACTCGAGGAAAGGAAGTTGGCGATGTGTGTGGCTCAATTGATTTTCACTAAAGGACTGGCTCCGCGGAATTTTGGCGTACAGATATTGCCAGAGATCAAAGAATGTCAGTGCACCTTGGAGTTCTTTCTTGAAGTGTACTGACAATGGTCCGTCTTTGGCCCGATCAAGAAACATGTTCAAATGCTCAACTGTTTGGAGCTTAGTAAGAGAGATGTACGTCCACACCTCTGTAAACGCGAGGATCGTTCGTCGAAAATGCGTCGAAACCAAAGATAAATCACGGATTGTTAGGCGAGACCCATGGAACACATCCTTGTAAAGTCCGAGGAGATGCCCGAAAACCAGGAGAAGTATCTGGTTTGGAAGCAGGACTATACCACGTTGATGGAGCGCTTCGTGTCGTGGTCCCAGAAGTATTTGCTGCTATTCGGACGTAAGGTCGTGGAATCTAGCCCCAAAATCGAGTCGTAAAGACCCGGTGAGGCGTAGAGACTACTCTAACGGATCTGGAATGTATTTAATAAGACAATAATTTCATTAAATCCCCTTCAATCTTCACTCCATCACCTGCACACTTGCGCTAGACCTCTTACAGGATCGGCGAAACGACCGGAAGAATGGGAGAGCTCGAATCCGTCGAAGTCATGGAAGTAATGATCGTAGAAATTACATGGCCCAAAGGATTTGAATTGGAATGAAGGCCAATTATTTAGAGCTTTCTCAAGTGAGTCTTTTTCAAGGGCGCGACGTTCCACTGGAACAGCAATTTTTGACTCCGATCACAGAAAAGTCGGATTAGATCAAACTGACTAGACACCCTATCGATACAGAAAAACTTGAAAGTCATTCTAGTTATCTAACATCTATCATAACCTGGCTCTGACTTTGTATCTTCTAAGTACGGTAGGCAATGTAAGGACAAATCGTGATATTCAATCAAAATGCTGAATACTTCTATCAATGATCTGACAATGGAAATTAGTCTAAGTAGTGGAAATGCATAGCTGTCTATCGAGATGCAGGGATACAAAGGAATAGTTATTAAAAATTATAAGTCAAATCAGAACTGAGACGATCTCTCAGAATCCATAAACGATAGGAAGAGTACGTTCTATGTGTTCTTAGTACTTCGCGCACTCTCTTCGGAAGAATTTTCCTTGACGATCTCTAATGATTCTCGGACGTACTGCGCGGCTTCGTCGCGCTCAAAACTATCGAACGAAATTTCAGAGGGAAGTATCATGAAGACATTGGGTAGGAAGGCTTACCCATATTTAATACCCTTGACGGTCATATCCGGCTCACGAAAAGCAAACGGATTCACATCATTCATCTTGAGGTTTGCAAGCGAGTGATTGACAAAACGATGTGAAACCTCGTCCGAGCGGATAGCATAGATCATGTCGAGACGCTTTGCATCATCTGGAAGGCGCCAGTAATCCTTTGCGATTTCCGGAGCAGGCTGGTCCGCCCATTCCGGGAAGCGGCCGTTCTCTAAGTCGGATATGAGAGCCGTGCTAACCATTAGCAGAAGGTGAGCTTTCAATATTATCATTGGTGATATTGTTGGAGTAGAAAGACGTACTATGTCTTTACTGCCTCTTCTTCCAAATACCCAACGAAGCGGTGACAAACACGAGGTGACACCAGATATGAAAAGACTTGATAGCTTAATGTGAGCGAAAGCAGTGGGTCACTCCGAAGCATGAGACTTACAGAACAAGTTGTAGAATACTCCTTGTGCTCCTAGGATCAATGCACGCATGAAGATTCCAGGCTTCCTTATAGCGAGGAAACTCATAAGGTGCATACGCTCATTCTCCGCCTCCTCGAGAAGCGTGTGGATCCATCCGGCATCGCGTCTCTGGTAACATAATTAAAAATACCTCCATCAACGGGAAAGGATAAGAAGTCTGAGGTGACTCACCAAGAGCCGTAAACTGTGAAGATGCCTAACAGTTGCCGCGACCATTCCTGGAATACCTGCGATGGTTTCCAAAAACATACAACGCTATGACAGACGTAAGTCGGCAAATGAGACCGAATACCGATAGATGTTGCTCGCTCACGTTCATCCACCCTGCTTCAGTCATGACGTACCCTTCCTTCCTCAGTTCCTCGACGGTCATGTTCGTACCCAAAGGAAGAGGTTTATGCTTGTATCCCGAGACTAGATCGAACATTTTTCTAATTTCATGATGGTTTCAGAAACTGATCACAAGTAGTTCAACAGGGACGTACCTAGCAAGCCGAACGAGACCGCTTGCCATTTTATCGGATAGAGTAACTTCACGGTGATGGACAGTCGGCTATTGACGTACGACATTCGAGGAAAGACGTAAAGACCATGCAAGGAGAATCATCATAAGTAAACTCCGAGATCACTATGATGAGAAAACGAAATTGCGGTACTTGAACGGCTTTTAGCTCTTCCTGCGTGTATACGGGTCGGTAGAGGACCCAGTCACCAATGCCTTGTATATATGAGTCGTCGACTGGAGCTTTGGTCGTGACGGCACCGGTGGTATCGGCGTAGTGCGGGCCTTCCGTACCCTTCACAGCTGACTCCTCGATGCGCGTACTAGTGAGGGGTTCTTGAGCTGAACTTGCAGTAGTGATGGATCGGTTCTGGAGGGTAGTCGAAATAGCGAAAGCATAGAGAGACAGTAAAGAAGGACGGATGTGAGAAGACCGGGCAGAATGAACGAGAGTACGAGTAAGCCTGGAGGGAACAGAAACAGCGCGATACATTGTAGATACTTGGAAGAGCGGTCTAGAGGGTGCGATACAGATGTGATTTCCTGCATATAAGTATCATCTCTGAAAACTAGGAAGCTCCCGAGGACTTCCGATTGTCCTGTAACATTAGCACAAGCCGCTGAAAATTTGCACCGCATCATCAAAGCGCGGAACGATTCGTTGGTCTGTCTAGCCTTAATTGGCTGCATGAAAGTTGAGAACACTCGGTTGGGGAGGTGGAGCATTCTTAGATTAGCCATTATTGGCATTGTATGAGAAGCAACCAGATCTAAACCCATATTTATAGTAGTATGACATACCATACATATACACCTTCTCAACCGTAACCAAACATATAATGAAGATAAGATGCGTACGTCAGATTCCTCGTTTACTGATATCCAAAGAAATCGAGAAGCTGATCGTGGAAAACTTTCAATGCCTTCTTCATGGTGTCATGCTACAAGCAATCATCAGGCTCAGCATGTAGCGTAGACAGATAAGCGGGAGATGTATACGGAAAGACTGACCTCGGCATGACTGAAAGCAATTCGGAAGTGACCCTCAGCCTCTTGTGGGACGTCCTCGGTCGCGGCAAATATCCATCCCGGACCGATAAGCACACCCGCATCCGCAATCTTTTCCCAGAGCCTCACTTCCATAGTGGCTTTGTCCTCGGGTGCGGAGAAAGACGGGAGATTCTCGAAATGGATCTTAATCTGTGGCCGACACGTGAATAGTATATTTTTAGCATCGAGGAAGAAGAGAGGTGACACCGAAACTCACCCAGACAAACATTCCGGAGGTCGGAGCAACGAAGCTGAATAGCGGCTTATCACCGAACGGGAAGTCCTGCTTCTCCGAAATGGCATTATTTATAGCTCTTCCTGAATGTGGACGAGGTCGAGCGACAAATACGGTGCATCCTGCCCAGGTACCTTGAGCCATGTATACGCTCCGTACGTCGAACAATGAAAGCAGCTCATCAAGGAAGAAATCCCTCCGTCGAGAATACTCCGAACGAAGACCTTTCAGCCAACGGATATATCCCTCAAAGCCCCATTGCTTCGTGAGGAGCTGAGTGATAATCGACTGACCGAAACCGCATGGAGCCTGGGTAGAAGTCTCACCCTGCCGTTCTAAGCGCTCAGCAAACCGCTCGTTACATGTGAACCAGCCAAGACGTGATCCAGGTGCGATGGTTTTTGAGAAACTATCCAGGCGGATGACACGTCCTTGGTAGTCAAATTTGAGAAACGAGGGTGCCAACGATGCGATGTAGTCGGAGATCTCATCCTTGGACTTTGACGATGAAGAGGCGGAACTTCGGATGTTGCGAGGTACGTAAGGTCCTTCCTGTAAGAAATAGTATGGGTCGTCCTCGACGATAATAATATCTTATTATCGTTGTCAGTTAGATCATTGATTCGATGAGCGTGAGAGGTACACTCACCGAACTCTACACAAATATTATAAATTTCTTTCTTTCTAGTCGCTCCCATGGTCTGAAATTACAATTAGCATTTGCAATTAAAATCTGAGAAGCGTTACCAACAGCACCGGTTGGGTTCTGGCCAACAGGCACAGTATACATAACATGAGGCCTCTTTGCTCCACGAGCCTCTTCATCCCATTCAAATAACACTTTCCGTAGATCATCGCTTCGCATGCCTTCGTTATCGATCTTAATTGCGACGGGTCTAACGCCGTATGGTTTTGCAGATGCCATTGCTGAGGGATAAGTCCATTCTTCCGTAAGGAACATTTCTCCAGGATTGCATAGTGTCTGAAAGGCCTTGCCCCACGCGTCCGTATTTCCTGCATGGACAAACGTGGTAAAGTCCGAATACTGAGGTTGATACACACGCTCGGTGAATTCACGCATGAATTTCTGGAGCGGAACAAGCCCCTGAGCAGTACCGTACTGAAGAGCGACGTCGAGCGAGACGGCCTCAGAAGGATCTGCGACCGCGTACTTCGGAATAGACAAGTGCTCCGTGCGTTCTTTCTTGCTGGACGAAAAGAGCTTCCAGAACCACGATAAACCTGAATCATCCTTGGCGGGCGGTGCAAGAGAAAAGGAGTCGGCGACGAGCGTTTCGGCGGACAGCGTCGAAAGCGGGAAGTACGCTGGAGAAGGCATGCCTCCAGCGAGACTGAGGATTCCCGGCTTGCCAAAGTATCTCGCGAGATTTTTTAGGGGCGACGGCTGCCTGGACTTTGAGAGCTCCGAAAGATGATGAGAAAGGTCTATTGCCTTTGGAAGTTTTTCGTTCATGTCGGCCATTCTGTTGAGCTACGAACTGCGCGCACAAGCAATCACCGAAGGTCTCTCGTATCACTTTTCGAGATGCGGAAAGGGGGGAGCACACGAGGGGAGGGCGATAACACCCACCCGTTATACCTCAGGCTCGTGAGTAAGCAAGCGCATATGAAGAATTGACTCCGCAACAAAGATAGATAACGTGCAAAATCGGGCCGACGCCATTTGATACGCATTGTTTTCGTTGAAGATTGCGACGGACTCGACGAACAACGCATCAAAAATGATCGAATGGATCTACAACGCGTATGTTAATCCTCCGTGGCCGTCAATGGAAGTTCAGTGTAACTTTATGGCTAATTGGCATTGCGTGCTTCAAGTCGAAGTTGACGCTTTCGGGCAATGCCGGTGTAGGAGTATTTTATGTAATGAGAGTAATTTGTAATCATGAGAACCTCCTTTCGTCATGCGGGCTATTTCCAGTTTCTAGTCTCTTTGCTCTCAACTGGAAGTCCTCTGACCGTATTTTCTATGAAGACAACCTATGGATATGTATGAATCTCAGCTTAATCGATCTTGGCCTGATACAGTTCGTCTTGCTACGGTGCTCAGAGCCGGTTCAGTCATTTCTGGGAGTAATTCGTCTGAAAATAAGGCAGCCAATCCGAATGGACTTGCAGACATTCTGCACTCTCGACTTGAGCAATTTGATACTATAATTGATGATATATCTCGCACGCGCTCACTAGATCTGCAAAGTCTGCAGCTAGACACCGCTTACGCGTCACTTTATGTGCTCGAGCGTGTACACTCTCTTCTCGTGGAACATGAGGAACAGCATAGCAAAGACAGCGCAGTTTCGCTTCCAATAGGCTCAAAGGACATGGCGCAGATACGGACGCATATCTCTGTGGTATTCAACTGGGGGACTGAGCTCCTTACGTCGCGTATCTTACCGTCATTACCTGATAAACCGATGCGTGTGCCTGCTATACCGCCGGGTGCGCAGATCATCGACCTTACGGCTACTCATGAGAACTACACACTTCTCTTTGACATTGCGACTCGTTTGTTGAGTATCATATTTCCCGAAGGCCCGCAGGGCCCTTCTTCGACTACCTTTGTTGCGATGACGATTTGGAGTCGTGGGTTCACAGATCTGCTCAAAACATGCATATTTCTTGCATGGTTGCCTTCTGACGTGCGTGGTGACGTCTCTCCCGTTCTTGATGTCAAGCCGTATATCTCATCTCTTCTTAATGCGTGAGTACGGTTGTTTGTGTCTACAAGTGATCACAAATTAATATACTTGAGCAGCTCTTCGCCAGCTCAGTCTATCACTGCTCTCGGCTCGATCATGAGAAAGATGCAGAAGCCTTTGTATGTGCGCAAAATATGCAAAATGCTGTCTAAGGAGCAGCTTCTTCGTCCGGCTGGCATCGCTGGTCTCCTTTCCTCTGTCTTTGGAGAGGATCCATCTTCGACAGAAGCCCCGCTCGAGAAACTGCAGTCAACTTCCAACATCCTTAATACTTTACCTGCTCACATGTCCCCAGAGGTATGTCTGCATTGGTAAGAAGAACTGTAATTTTTACTTAAATCTATGTCGATTCACATCTTGAAGGAGTATTATCCGATAATCATCCCCCGTCTTCTACAACTACTGAGTCCTTCGACGAACAAGACGATTCCGCCATCTCACCGTCGTGCCGCATCTTTTGCGCTCTCACGGATGCTTACCACGCGCAGCGACGCAGATGGCGCGTCGAGGGCGGACGTTCGGCGAGACATTGTTGCTTGGTGTCTATTGGACTCCTTCAAGCCTGTTCATCGCTCGGAGTCAAATAACGGCATCATAGCCGAGGTTACTTCCACCGAATCGACAGATGCAGAACCCGCTGGAGGAGCTTCCAAGGCTCGATCGATAGCAGCCAATGCACTTGTCCTCTCTCCATCTCAAGCTATACCTACTCTATCTACCATCCTCCTGAATACCGACCCATCTCCAGAGCTCATAGATGTACTCCTCACACCCATTGCAGCTCAATTATACACTCTGCTCGAACATCTTCTGGTTAGTAAGACTGCCGATCCAATGATACGCGAGACCGTCGAGGGTCTGTTAGGAATTTGGACTCGAACGGCAGGCAAGAAAGAAATTGTTGGAGCTTTATGGGAAGTGGTTGAAGGACGAGGAGGAGAATGGGACGTTGATGATACTGGCGAACTACGCGTCTTTGAGAGGTCAACGTCATTGCCTTCGCTCACCTTAGCCCAGCTTGCAGATCTACAGGAGGGCAAGCTCGACGGTGAGGGAAGTGAAGAGGCCAACCCTCTTAACCTGCATCCTCATCCTCTGTATTTCTC
Source organism: Sanghuangporus sanghuang (assembly GCA_009806525.1). NCBI lineage: Eukaryota > Fungi > Basidiomycota > Agaricomycetes > Hymenochaetales > Hymenochaetaceae > Sanghuangporus > Sanghuangporus sanghuang. Next base: position 2,558,568 of record VVIT01000003.1, read on the forward strand.
ACGATTCGTTAAGTCAATCAAGAGGCAAGACGTTGCCTCTGAACTCTACCTTCGTATCCTCGATGCACATGTCAAACTAGATGACAATGACGACCCTTTGCGGTACGTCGACAAGGTCTCCCTTGCACAGGTACGATGGTAAATGGAGACGACTTACTGATATCCTCCTCCAGAAAATTACTCCTCCTCAAGCTCAGCATGCAAATCTCCTCCCAGGTCGGCACAGACGCAGCAGATGATAGCCCACTGCGCCGTCCCGACGTGACTCGTACGTTGATGTTCATCAAGGTGTCCTTGGACCAGGACGACGTGTTGCGCGAGTTTAGGACCAAGAGTGATAGCCAGGGAAAGCTGTCAAGGGAGAGCTTGAAATTTGTTTCTGATGAAAGCGAAAGTGACGAGAGCGGCGGGGATAGTGACGACGAAGATCTCGCGCCTGGCCTGGAAGGTGTCAGCAAGCGTGAGCATTTGAGTGTGACGGCGGTGAATCTGCTACTCGCTCTTCTCCAAGGTAAGAAATATGCGCAGATATGTAAGGGGCCGTAAATCTGAAGGCGGTGTCCAGAACATCCTGACTTATCGCCGAAGACCGAGCCTCTCCTTAACGAAATCTACTCGCAACTCGAGCCATTAGCTAATTCTGCCTCTGATGCACTCCGTCCGCTTGCCAGGGAGGCGAGGATAACACTGACGGCTCGTCTCGCGTCTTCCAGCAGCGCTGCCAGGCCAAAGGAGAGCGGGAAGAAGGATAGCGAAGAGAGCCCGCAGGGAAAATATCAGCGTGCGCTGAAGTTGCTACAGGATCCGTTGTTGCCTGTACGTGCACATGGACTTTTGTTGTTGCGTGAACTGGTTGCACCGGCGAAAACGACGCCGGTGCAGAGGCGGGATAAAGATAAGCCGGATGGGACGTCGGGGGCAACTGTTAGCATTGTGCAGGGTGCAGAGGTCCGTGCTCCATCGGTGGACGCAGCGCTCATACCAGCGATCCTATCGATCTTCATGCAATCGATCCAAGATGAAGATTCGTATATTTTCCTAAATGCCGTTCAGGGGCTGGCAGCGATGGTCGATGGGTTTGGGCGGGATGTACTCAAGGGTCTCGTTGTTGAGTACTCGAAGGGCCTAGAAGGAATAGGTGGTTTAGCAGCGGCGATGACGAGCAGGGAGGTAGACCTGCGTGTGAGGGTTGGGGAGGCTCTGGGCCAGGTCATCAGACGCTGCGGGGAAGCGCTTGGGAAATATGGTAAATTACCCATCATTTTTCTTACCCGTTTCATTCCCCCCCCTCGTTCCCTTCCTCTTCTTTTTCTCCTGCTGTCTGTCCGGCATCCTCTCCGGCATGGCGCCACTCATCTCTTCTTGTTGTTCTATTCTTTCTCGACCCTCCGACACACCCCGTGTGTGAGACGAAGAGATGATTTTTTGCTAACATTCTGTTCTGTTCTACTTTACAGTTGACATCATTGTTCCGAGTCTTTTTGCTGTTGTGCGAGCTGCGCACTTGCCGACCACTCTTCGGACGTCAGCAGTGTCGTTACTAGCGACGGCAGCGGATACAAATGCACTTGCCTTAAGCGCGTACTCCGCAGATCTAATCACCGCAATGGTCGACCTCGTGCAGGTCGAGTCTGTGAGAGCAACAGCTCCACTAGAAAAACCGGAGCCAGAACGGCGAGAAGCTGCGGAGAATGCTCATTCGTCAGATGTTGCCGAGGCAGACTCTGATTCGCGTGGGATGCCCGATGGAAGAGATGAGACGCGTCTGAGTGACGTCGAGGGAGGAATTCGACCGCAGATACGGTCTGAAGTGAGCCCGGAACTAGCCACCGTTAAAGACCGCAATGAATTTCGCATGACTGCTCAGAAAAGAAGTAAATCTGAGGTTGGTGATGACGCTGATGCTGAGATTGGGAACACGATGGATGCGCGCCCGACGACGGCGAACTCGAAGTTCCCGCCTCTCCGACGGGCGGCTCTGCACTTCCTATCCTTGCTTCTACGTGCACATGCAGCTCGAGTACACGAAGGCGACCATGCACCTGGGCGTGGAATTGTAGTTCCGTCTGGACCAGAAATGAAGCGTGCAGAGACAGTACTTGTGTATGTTTCTATGACGGACGAAGACAGGGTGGTGCGAGTTATGGCACGCGAGGCGGCTGAGTTTCTCCAGCAGCTACGGAAAGCCTTGCTCGGACTCCGAGAAGAAATCTAGCTTTAAGCCAGAAGTCTGACCCAAGCTTGAGATTTCTACTATCATACTTTATGTCGTTATTGCAGATGCTAGTTCTTCTCAACTTTCATCTTGGATGCAATGGTCTAGATTTTGGACGATTCTAATATTTCGCAAAAGTTCATTAAACATCTTTGATCGCGTTTCGACGTCTCTGCATTTGTTTAAGCCAAAGCTAAAGTTGTAAAACCCTGAAATATAAATCTAGATGACACGACAAGCAAATTTGGACTAGTAAACAAAGAGATTTCAAGGAAAATATATAATATACGTAAACTTAATTAAAACTATTAAAGACAAAGTAAAGTCTCACATAAAGGGACCCAAAAAGGAAAAACTTACGTTTCTGCACTGCAAAAACTTCATATCATCATGGAAGAAATTTCGATCTTCTTTTGTAATCTCGTCAAAGAATAAATAAGATGGGTAAACTGAACGTTTAGCGCTTACTACATTTCATGCTTGGCCCTCTATTTAGTCTACATAGTACTAGTAAGAATCTTTCGGTTAAATTTTGCACTTTGAAATTTTTGCTCACCAATACAATTAGCCTCATTTATGACCCGACAACCCACCGATCGCCTACTACGTAGTGGTCGCCCGACTTATTTATTCTTTAGCGAAACGAGATTGCAAACGAACTTGAAAATTCCTCCTTAGATGATATGAAAGTTTGGCAGTGCAGAAACGAAGGCATCTTTTCCTTTATCGGATTTCAGTTTCTTTACGAGCTTTCTTCGTTTACTAAATTGGAATCTAAATCCGTTTGATATTTCAAATTTTGTTTGCTATCCAATTACCGATTTATTCCGGACTCTTTATCCCTGTGTAAGCGCAACTCGGGTCGGAGTGTGTGCGAAGAAGACTTGGCGCACGGGTTATTCATAACAAACCTTATACTGTGGACGAAGTTGGAGATGCTCCAAGGGGTGACCAATGTCCAACACAGAAATAAATGACAAATATGGCGATATGATTTCCGCTCCTACTGATGGATTACAAAATGCTTGTTACATTGCAGTGCATGCCCGAAGAGGGGGTGCCAGAAGACACTTCCCGAATAGGAAGGTGTAATCTACGCGAGACATAAGAGACGCGGTGAATGCACCAGTGTACGGAGTTTCTGCGCGTCTCACCAAGTACTCCCCACCACCTCCAATAAAGGTACTACCTCCTCTTCCCTTCGATTGTTAACTTGCTCACCTCGCTTTTATAATCCTCTTCTCCCGTGCTCCTCTTTCCAGTACCTTCTCTGTCGCTAACGCTCAGCTTTATCGCACAGCGGACTTCATTTCGGTGTTTGAATCGCCTTTATTATATTATAATCCACGCCCGGGTCCCTACGATGAACGATGTTTTCGACGTCGGCTTCAGCGACTTCACTTCAGATTGGGAGAAGGCCATGGGCATCGACGACAAGATGTCTGGTCTTGAAGTCGACTTGTCCGACACTTCCAATGCAGGCTCAGATTCGGATCGTAGCTTTTCGCCCTGTGCAGTTCTGACTCCGCCCGTGAGTTGCCACTCGTCTTTTCTCTTCTTCTTCCTCTCTTATTATGGGCGCTCTTTTCTTGATTTTCTTGGTTGATGCCATTGCGTTGCATTCTCATGTATGCCGGCATCTGCGCCCTCCACGCGTTCAATTTCACACCTTTATTTTGTTATTATGATGATCCTATCGACACGGCACCGACTGTCATGCTGACATTCAATTCTATTTGTCTTCTTGATAGGATTCGCAAGTAAGCTCACCCGTCGTTGACAACAAGCTGGAAGGCAATACATGCATCTCGGTCTCGACGACCTTTTTTCCGCAATCCGATGGCGACCTTGCAACCGACGTTATAATCCTTACCTGCGATTCGGTGTTCTTCTACTTGAACTCAAAACGCCTTATCTCTGCATCGCGAAATGGATTCAATAGCCATCTACCGATTGCCCGCGAGAACGCCGATTCAGACCCCATTCTTAATCTAGCTGAGACCTCAGCCGTTATGAACATCTTGTTACATTCAATTTACGATATGTCATTCGCGCATTATTACCCGTCGCTCGCGGACCTTTCGGCTGCTGTCGCTGCTTGCAAAGTATATGGTCTTCCCTTGAAGAAATACGTCGCTTCCGGTGCTCCTTTATATCAGTCGCTCCTTTCATATGCACCCACCAATCCTCTCGACGTATATGCTCTTGCAGCTTCAAATGATCTGCCAGATCTTGCAATTACGACATCTTCGCATCTCCTTTCCTTTCAACTCCCCACGCTCACCGACGAAATGGCCATGAGGATTGGACCCGTCTACCTCAAGAAACTTTTCTTCCTCCATCTTGGCCGAATTGACGCAGTATGTAATTCCGTCGTGCTGACCTGCTCAATGCTTACCTAAGCTTCCTTTTCTAGCTGAAGCGATTGCTTGTTGTCCCACCCCCGCCTCACGCTCCAACGCAGATCTGTGATTTTGCCGAGCAGAAGGCTGTCACAAGGGCTTGGTCGCTTGCTACGGCGTACCTAACGTGGGAAGCTCGACCGGATCTTAGCGCTAGCACGATTGAATCGACACTCCAACCACTAGCAGAACATCTCACTTGCGATCAATGCCGTACTATGTTACTAGGACGCATTCGTGAGGTTGTGGTTCAATGGTCCATGGTAAAGGTACGTGATTTGTGCTCCCTCAGCTAAGTAGATATTCAACTAATAGTCGAGTGTTTGAACTCATATAGCGCACTATCTGATTTTCTGGCCGATTCTCATCTCTCATCCACCGCTCTACTTCAAAATGTACTGCACCTCATTTGAGGTCTGACAAAGTACACCATGCGCCACACTGCCGTCTTCTAGACTTTGCTGCCGCGCCGAAGGACTATACACGCATTTCGTAATTTTCGGCGCGGTATGCACTCGTTCACTTCGATTTGCGAAACAACTTGTATTGCTACCTGTATTGCATTGCTTCTGCCATCTCCTTCGCTTTCTATCCTGATGATCCTCTAGTATACTAGCCTGTAGTGCGTTTCGTTGCATCATACCCGTACCCGGCACTGGGTGTCGATTCTGGGAAGTGTTTCGGACTGCTTTGCCCGAAACACAAGCTCACCCTCTTCCGGTGTTTCTTTCCTGCTCCGTTCTTCTTCTCTTCTTTCATGTCGTTATTTATCATTCAACCCTTATGCATTATTTTTTTTTTACTTCCGCTGCTACATAAACGCCTGTTGCGCGCTGTATTTTTTCCCCGCCAGTGCAGCTTTCTCTTTTCAGCGGTCCTTTTTCTGCCCTCATTTCATCTTCCTGTCTCATGATGCAACACACCTGTAAATTAAGTTTTCTGTAGCACATACACGCATTCCCCGCTGTTTCGTTTTGCACACTTCATTTTATCATCATTCGATTTCGTAACCAATCGTCATTTCGGTTCTCTGTGCAGCATAGTCATCACAATCGAGTAGTATAGTATCAAAACACGTACATTGCAATACAGATATGAGAGCATCTGATCTCACAGCGTACGCATACAACGACCGAGATGAAATGCGATTCTTCCGATTGCCCGGATGGTTCCCGATCTTCCACACGCACTAAGTAATAACGTCGTGTTGGGGACTGCTTCGCGCCCAATTGTATCCATTCTTCTCGTCGCTTCCTTGCCAACATCCGACCGGGAGCCAATCGGTGCTCTCTTCTCAGTATGCTGTGTGTGCATATCATCCGTGCGTTATGGATATACGCCAATGGAACTGCTGCCCTTACGATTCATATCGATATCTTGGGTTCAATGTTTTCCGAGATGTATCGATAGTAGTATGGCTAACCAATCGGCTCTTATAGGCGTATCATCGTGATACGAATTCGCGGATTCGTGGATTCGTGGATTCGCGAGTGGATGGTGACAGTAGTATAACGGCATTGATACTTGCTAAAGCCAATAGTGAGGTGGATATCTATACACATGCGGAGAAAATTCGCCAATGGGAGATTTCGCTCCTTAGACGCGGAGGCTTCCCTATTCGTTCGTCTATTCTCGCTCGAATGTGACCTTATTGTAAGCTTGCTGTTATCTATATGTTGTATTATGTTATACCGTATGGATCCCGATGGATTCTGGATTCACGTAAGTAAAGCTCTCTTGTTTGTGATAACATGAAGTCATATGAGATGTCCATGTGAATCAGACACTTACAATAGGTGCACAACGTGCCCTCATGTAATTCCTAGATAGATCCAAACATGACGTAGTACTAAAGTATTTGCGACTTGTATGTTAGGTTAGGAAAACAAAGTTGCCTTGTTTGTTCTTGTTGCACTAGTTAGTATCACCATGACGTGTCGTGGCAACAGGTCCAAGAGAAGTCACCCTACCATCAACATCCCGTCCCGGTCTCCCCTGTCTTCAGCCCCTGTCTTTAGCCCCTGTCTTTAGCCCCTGTCTTTGGTAATTGATCGACGCTCGTCATAGAACAGCAATTTGACTCATCCCACTTTGCATTTTCATGCAGAGAAAAAGCTGTCTGAAAATAAGTATGAGTCAAATGCTACCGGAAAAGCCAGAAAAAAAAATGTCGATAGAAATGTTGCACAGGAGGAAGGATCGACGCGTGCCTGAAACACTGTCTGTGTCTCTTTTCTGTCTAGAACCACATCTCTCTGAACTTTTTCATCAAGAAGCAAGGCCAAATTCTTCCCATATTGATTGTGAATATATATATATTATTTATTTATGAAAAGACGTCGCTAGTTGTGGACAAATAGTCAGGTCTAGCATAAACGTTCATCACCGAAAACATTGGGAACCGAATACCACCGGAAGATCTCATACATCTGACGGTCCATTTCGAACAAAACACGAGGACTTGAAAGGTGGATACACTCTTCTCTTTTTGAAAATCTAATGTCTGCCCCAATGCATTGCATGATTCTTATGACGCTCGGCTGATATGTGGAGGGCCGAAAGGCATAATGAATATCCAAAGAAAGTTTGCTGTAGAGAATAGAGTGGTGGTGATGGTTACGACTTCGGCGAGATGATACATGCACACATAGCTTTAAATTTGGCTACACCGTAAAGTGAATACCATTGCTGAAAAGAAAGGGACGGGACCCCGAGACGAGAAGAAAGTACTACTTAAGGAACGGCGTCTACGCACCGTACTCCGTCCGTTCGCTTCCTTCCGCTTCGTGCCCTTTAGCACTACCTTTATGCTGCTTGTCGGCGTGCGCAGTAGGAATGAAATTGAGGGTGATGGATAGGGGGTGCGGGGAGCTCCAGACCGGACGTAAGACGGGTACCGGAAGGAAGGTGCCATTCCGCATCGTATCCCAATTGGTTAGAGTTGCGGATGTCTTCTGAGCGGACACCGGATTGACTCTATTCGATGGGCTGGCGGTGGTGTGAGATGGAGATATCTGAATCTGGAACTCCTTCCTAGCTGTTCACTTCACAATGCAGAAGATGAAAAGGATGAGATACGTTCTCTGTATATTGCGAGGGAGGACAATGCATCCGTATCAAAAAAGAGAAGAGACGACATCGCGAATGGCATAGTGCAGAGCCTTCGAAGACGCGGCTAATGCGGCTCGAGTTCCACGGCGATCGTCCTAAACCATAGATGGGCACTATTGACATATAGGGGCAGGGTACCCACAATCGGAGGAAGTTGGGCCTTGAGGGGACCCACGCGCAGTCACTTTGCGTGCTGCATCTTGCGATTGCGAATCTCCTCTCTCTTCCCGAACTCTGAATCGTGTAGTTCCTGAAAGAAGGATAAATTGTATAAGTTAAGTTTGTGTGGGCGTGGGTTAAGTGGTGTGGAGCAACAAGTCAGCAGGTCAGCATTTCTTGATCAAATTATAATAGACAAAAACGGAGCGAAGAAAGATCGGGTGCATGACGAAGCAGACGGCATTTGCCGGTGAAGAGGAGCACGGGACTCAATTTGATCTAGACGAACGCTTCGCAGAACGCTTCGCGGGAGAACCACTGTCAGCGCAGTGAGGCGATTCCGTAACTGATTCTCCAACCAACATGTGCTCAGATGTGGGGTTGTGGAGATCGTTGTAGCTAGCAGAGTGCAAGTGGAGAACGGAAACGCACCATGTTGGCTAGCCGCTTAGCCGTGGCGACGGCGTTCAGTTTCTCAAGCACCCTTTCCTCTGGTAGCGTCATCTCCTTCAGTTTAGTTTCTTTCGATTCAAAACAGAAGAAAAGGATGAGTTGATCGTATTCGGTGTCTATATTTAGAGGGCTTACTAATTCGTCCCTCAACTCTTATCACTCGGTCCTCGTCACGCTCTGTGACGAAGCTCACAGCAAGACCGGTCCGCCCGCGCCGAGCCGTACTACCGACTCTGTGCGTGTACTCCTCGGGCTCCTGGGGCATATCCCAGTTCACAACCAGAGCAACATCGTCCACGTCTAGGCCACGGGCACCAACATCTGTACAAATTAGCACCGGCACAACACGCGCACGGAATAATCCCAATGCATTGAGACGAGCTCGTTGTGTGAGGCGCGAGTGAAGAGCGGTACTCCGTATACCGAGAGTCCGAAGTAGCGTTGCGAGATAGGCGGCCGTTCGCGCTCGTGCGCAAAAGATCATTGTCGGTGGAGGTTGCTCAAGCACGTCCTGGTCATCTGTACTAGCCTTGCGAGCCTTGGACGACTTTGTTCTCGCCTTTTTGGATGATTTGGCTGGTTCGGGAGGTGCACGCCGAAGATGGATGATACTATCCGGAGGATTGCATAAGAGATAGAATAGATACGGCTCTCGCACATGTGAGGGAACGAGAAGGTAGAACTGCTCAAGTGTTTCGACTGTCTCTACTCTGCAATGCGTTTCCCGTGGTTATGAGTTCAATTGCATGAGGAAAGGGTTGTGGTTAACTCACGGCGCGGTCATCCTATGGACAAATGGTTTTTGTTTGCCTAGACGTGGAGGCGCAGCAATTAGCTCCTCGATCGATTCGGTCATCGTAGCAGTGAAAAGACATGTCTGGCGTTCTTTCGGGAGCACGTTAAATAGATACGCTAGTTCGGACGCGAAACTAGGTGTCAGTAATCGATCTGCTTCATCAAGCACCTATCATATAAAGCATCGTAGTCAGATTCTGAAAAATCAGTGTGGAAGGCCTCATGAAAGGGACATACAAGGAACTTGACTCGAGATAAATCCCATTCGCCACTTGAACTCTTGAGATGGTCAACAATGCGCCCAGGAGTCGCAACAACGACATGCGGTCGGTTATTCAGTTCGATGGCTTGGGCAATCATGTCCATTCCGCCGACTATAACGGCCGTTTGGATGGTAAACGGCGCTCCCAAGACGGCAAATTGTTCTGAAATTTGAAACGCAAGTTCTCTACAGCACCATAAGGTAAAGTGCACAACATATAACATAAAGCAAGGCGAGGCATACCGTGTTGGCGTGAGCACAAGAGCATAAACTCCATAAGGGTCAACAGACAGCTTTTGTAAGATTGGAAGCGCAAAGGCAATGGTCTTTCCCGAGCCTGTCTTTGCATTTCCGACACAATCCTTGCCTTCATAGATTCGAGACAACGAATGAGAACTTTGTTCAGATACTATCAGAAAGAAGAAGTGCAAACCAGCTAATAAAGGTGGAATACAAGCCGCTTGAACTTCTGTTGGCGTACGAATGGACATGCTCGCTAGAGATGCCACAAGTGCCTTGGACGCTCCGAGTTCGGCAAAGGAGGATTTGGTTGTTGAAGAATCTAGTGATTGGTGTCCACCTAGAGCTCGCGAGTATCTAGGTAGAAAAGTTCGAGGCGCCTGTTCATTGCTAGCTCGGGATGGTATACCTGGTTTATCGTCTCGCTCTTCAATTTGTTCGCCCCAGCTCAACGACCCATCGTTCCGGATTTCTGTGGATTCTATCTCACTGGAAGCACCGGATCCTTCTAAAGAGCCATCCGATTCTCCAGAATCAGCTTGAACGTCCTCCCCATCCTCACCAAACCCAGTGAATGAACCGTCCTCCGCACCTGGTTCTTCTTCGATTTGTAATCTGCGCTTCTTCCGCTGAGGCTCCGAGCTTTCTAGACGCCGTAAGAGGTCATCTGCGCTGAGGTCGTCTAGGTCTCGTAAATCTTTCTTTGCCATATTGTAGAGGACGGACGGCAATGAACGGAAAAGTGAGGAGGTATCGATGTTAAATTGTTGATTGGGAGAACGATCTCCAGTTATGGCGATCGACGTGATCAGCGAAAATTTCTGTCCTTCGCCACTCTCAGCAAGTCGCTCTTCACCATCATGCGTGGAGTATTACTTTGGCCTTTCATCACTCTTAACCAATATTAGGCCTCAAGATCCTTGACGAATACTTATCATGCCTATTGGATGAACACGCTATTCAAGTCTCTGCCTCGATTCTCATATATCTTTTCTAGACTTAATCCCCGAAACTTAACTGTATTTCTAAAGAAACCCGCCATGGCATCTAAATCGAGTGTTCAGGTCCTACAATGCGACCTCTCGTCTATCTCATTCCCATCTACTTTGGAATCTTCTGGACTACCTGAGGTCTCGTCGACACGGACGCTCGATGCTCTCAAGATAGCGGCGCAACGCCTCGTGCAGCTCGAAGATGTAGTTGCTTTCCCAACAGAGACAGTCTACGGACTTGGTGCGAATGCACTTTCGTCGACGGCAGTATCGCGCATCTTTTCTGCAAAGGGCAGGCCGCAGGATAACCCGCTCATCGTGCACGTATCCTCATTTCCTATGCTCCACCGGCTCCTCCCAAGTTCCTACGCTCTCTCGCCGATCTACGAAGCATTGATCAAAGCGTTCTGGCCCGGACCATTGACGCTACTATTTCCTGCGGACTCGAATATCATACCAAATGCCGTGACGGCGGGACATCCGAGCGTGGCGGTGCGTATGCCATCCCATCCAGTTGCCCGCGCTTTGATAGCGTTCTCGGGTGTACCGCTCGCTGCACCAAGTGCTAACGTCTCCGGCAAGCCGAGTGCTACTCGTGCCGAACACGTATTAGACGACCTTGGTCGGACTGGCCGCTTACGATTGATCCTTGATGGTGGGCCTTGTCTGGTTGGTGTTGAAAGCCCTGTTGTTGACGGCCTTGGGGACGACGGGACTTTACGCGTGTTGAGACCCGGAGGTGTGACTGTCGAAGATTTGGAGCGAGTTGCGCGAAGTCTGGATTTACCTGAGGAGAAGAAACCAAAAGTTCTGGTATATCGGCGAGATTACGAAGACAAGAAGTTGGAGAATGCTCCGACTACACCTGGGATGAAGTACAGACATTATTCGCCCTCGATACCGGTGGTACTAATTATGACTACTTCGAAACCGACGAACTCGCATCCCTCTCTTACGTACCATGACGCAATTGCCTCCATCATCAAAGCACACCCAAAAGAACACAGTGCCGGGCCTCTTAAGATCGGCCTTCTCGCCACATCCGATTCTCCCCTTCTCACATATCCTCCAAGACCCTCAGAGCAATTCATGGTTGACCACTTCCCGCTCGGTTCTCGCGCAGACCCTGCAACGAGTGCTGCCCGTCTTTTCGACGGTCTTCTGACGGTCGAGAAGAATGGAGCAGATGTTATTCTTGTAGAGGAGATACCCGAGGATCGTGAAGGCTTAGCTTTTATGAATCGTGCGAAGAAGGCTGCATCGACGTTGATCTACGTGCATGACAAGTAGTCTCATGTGTACAGAGTATTGTCATTTAGATTCTCGGTAGATGTTAAACGGCTAATAATGTACTAGTATTTCACCGGATCAATGATGCGATCATTAGAAGCTCAACTGACTGGTCGAGTTCCGTGAATATCCCATTTAGAGCTCAACATGCATTTACTTTGCATATCATACACCGACGCAACTTTCTCACGAAGAGTGGAAATAAATGATATTAAATCAAGCAATCGGCATATCTCATACAGACGAACTCGAGCAAAAATTTAGCAAGCCATAAGTGAAACAACTCGAATACAGCAGGAAGTTTTGAATGAGTAGTGAGGTCTGCATTCCATCCGCGCAACTTGCGCGAATAAGAGTGACGATGACTTTACACGGCGACCTCTGTATTTTCGGTGCACTGCCTCGCAAGCTATAGAATGTCCTCAGTATTTAGATATCACAAATAGCAAAACCAGGGGCAGAACGCACATGGCCAGTCCCTTGACATTTATAGCATTTACGCTTGTCGGGGCCCGCATTAGGTACGGCGTTGGGCGGAGCAAGACAGTCCCTATCACCGACGTTAGGCCGTCAAACGAAATTTGGATTTAATTTGGAATTGACGTACTTGGAGATATGGTTCGGACCTCCGCAACGGAAACATTTGATGGGAGGGATGGTTGATGTATTCAGGGCACGACCAGAGGCAGACGCACGGGCTCCCATCATACCCGCGCCGACAGTGCAAACACGGGCGACATGACCTGGACGACCACAAGTCTACGATAGAGACATGACAAAAATCGCATATAAGCAGCAGCAAATAACTTTCAGAATCGATTGTATGTACATACATAGCACTTCTGGCTGTTTCCCTGGACCCTCAATGTAGGGCAGTCAGCCTGAATATGGCCGATGCCTCTGCAATAGTAGCATTGCTTCTTCTCAACCGTCCGTTCTTCCGGGCAGGCCGAAGCCTCGTGACCGGGCTGACGACAGTTGTAACAGAGACGCTCCTCGGAGGTGCAGGTCTCTGCAATGTGTCCGACTAGAATAGGGAAGGTCAGGACGGACTGGTATGGTACTCATAACTGAGCTGGTCGACTCACGGTTTCCACACTTGTAGCAATTCTTCCGCGAAGCAGGATAAGACATTTTATATTCCTTTCCTTTTCTCCTTTCTTCTGCCCAATCAACTACGTTGAGTTCGACTCAGTACCTCGCTCGTCTCTTCCACTCGTCCTCGTTCCTCGTTCTTCTTTGCTCGTCCGACCCTCCTGCTCTCGGCAACGGTGATCGCGATGATGGTCGTGGTGATAAGTTATTGCGATGACTCAGCAACGGCATTCGCCATTTCTTAGTTTCAGCCTAGAGTCACGTGTATCCCGATTGCACGCGACGCGTCTCGCCCTGACTCCGTGTTTATTTGTCTTCGACTCAACACACCTCACGTCTGACTCATGGGTGCAGCTCTGTTTCATCTTCACGCGTTATTTGAGGCGTCAATTCTAATACTAGTATTCCTGCTGCGATCAATCTCGAAATTCAAAAGACCGTTCGGCTTGAACCATCTTGAATCTTCAGCAAACACTGTCCACCACTCCGGAATGGCCGACAAACCGCCATGTATCACAAGATTCTGGTCTGACATAATCTCGCGCATCAAGATGATCTAGAGGGAATAACAGAAATAGGAGAATGTGCTTTTTCTGCATCTCCTTCGTCCCTGCACCTTTCTCTGAACATGATGTAACGTCTGCCTTCAGACCGTTAAGTAGACGCTCGTGGAGTATTCACAAATCCCCGAATTTCCCAAATCGTGACTTTCCTGAGATTTCTGACGCTGTTATGGATGAAACCCGTGTCTCAGAGCTACCAGCACCTCGAACTCCCCGTGATCTTGAGCAGAATGGATCTCGCCGTCATTCTCGTTCTGAGAAGCCACTGCAAACATGTCTCGCCCAATTGCTACAATCTTGAGATACTTGTGCTTCTTGCATAAGCATAATGGTATATGCCATCGCAGTGGTACTTTTTGTCTTCGCTTTGTAAAGCTCACAGGAGGCTCTCGTGCTTAATCACTCGGGCTCTTCGGAGAGAATTTTTATCCTAATCCTGCCTTTGGTCAATTGCCATGGACCTTCCGCTCTTTACCGAGGATATTACGGTATTGCCTGGCCGTGCTAAGCGTCGTTGACTCTAATACTCACCGTTTTACCATCTTAATCCAAACCCATCACCGTTCCTTGACGCCGTTGCAGGAAGGGCAAGCGCTCTTCGACAGGGTTATCGGAGTTCCTGGTCTTGAGCTTCAGAAGACGTCCTTAGATTACTCCACACCATTGGTAGTCTGCTCATTCGGCAAATAACCGGGAATTATCCTTACTTTTTGTAGGTTCCTTTTGGTAAGTGTGATTATTTTATTTTCCCGCAGTCGGACTGGTTCTAACGCGATTTTACCTCAATACGCGTAAGTTAATTTATTGAACGTAGTCGGTGGATTTGTGTTTTGATGCGGCGACGTTGGTCTCGGACTCACTAACGGACATGTCGCAAAAGTTTTCTTGAGATTTGTCGTAATCCTTAGCCGGCGCATCGGCATGTTAGTGAAATTGTGGCTCAGTTTCCGTCTATTTCAAGACAGTTACAGCCTATTTCAGCCACAGACCCCATCGCCGATCGAACTTACCTGCTTGTCACTTGCCTCGTTTGGTATCTCCGTCGACGACGATGGCAGAGTCTAGTCAATACGCCTTGCTATGCTCTGCTATACTCCCAAACTGAAGCCTCTTTGTCTTGTTTTCTCCGGGAATGAAGCGCATCATTCGTCGGTGCATAGTGGACGGGGACGTCTTTATTGTCTGCACAGTGATTATTCTTATCAAACTCCTTTTGGCTGAGAACTTCTAGACCTGACTAACGCCACCATACCTGGTGGACTGTAATTGCCAAGCAACAGGTGAGAAATATGGATCACGATGCTCCTGCTTTTGATGTTAACCGATATTCCCAGTTCGGTCGAGAATCTCAGTTCCGGAATATTTGCTTCCTTCGAATTTGTCTACGCAATGGATTCTTTCAATGCGGTTTCTGTATTTCTTTGGATTTGTTATTTTGAATCGACCTAGAACATCAAATCAACGGTCGGAGCAAGGTTTCAGCGAAAGCGGACTTTCGCCAAAGAGCCAAATATTGCGACGAAATTTCAAATGTGAGTTCACCGTTCGTCAAATGTATATATCGACAATTAATCTGCTGTCGTAAGAGAGCTTCACAACAGCGGCGTCCGAATTATTTTCCTAGGTTCTTTTTCTGCTAAAGTGAAATCACCGAAATAAGATAATAAATAGTTGCAGCTTACTATTCCACTCAAATGACTCGAGGATTGTCATGGGTTATATTCAGGCCCTGAAGGCCAGAAATCCATCGAAGATTCTGCACCGCTTACATTTTTTGTGGGTCCAGACGAGACATCGATACACGTGCGTTTCTAGTCCGAATACCCTCCTTAGGAAAATTTGATTCGCTATAACTGGCAAGTCCTAGATACGACGAGCACGGACCTCCTACGCGACCGACTAGTTTCTACGAGGGCTGACGAAGTGGACTGAACAGACGCCCGTATTGCGATCGCCTGCATTCGCATCAGGCACATCCCTGTTCTCCGCTGGCTGAAGCTCAGAGATTCTCTGTGCGGTGGGTGCAGTAATGTCTGGAGATCTCTGCCGTTTTACTCCTTTTCGTCAGTCATACCGAGAACACGGCTGTGTTGCTTTCTATCAATCTATTTGGCAATACCCCTCTCCGCCGAATTATGGAAATAACAGAACAGTTGGAATGCGTATAAAATGGCTGTATGAACATCCTGAAGATGCATCGACAGCTGCCTATCGAACATTCTCAACTGCTCTTTCAATCGCTCTCAAGCTTGCTCTTTCCCCCTCTCTGAAATCCAACATGTCGAACCCATCACTGACCCATACCAACCCCTACATCCAAGGGGGATGGAATCCAGAGAACTCCTGGCCCAATGACGGCTCGTTCGACCCCAGTTCGCCACGTTCGTCGAGCTGGATCCCTGCCCAGTCGGCGTTCGGCGTTCTGCCACTAGGTGCGACGCCAGGAGCCCTGCCGCCAGGTCTCCTGGGCAGACACTTCACCTTCCGCTTCATGAGCAACGAAAACCAGACGAACCTAGCATTCGTGGGGCCCAATTACCGCGCCTGCTACCGTATCCGGACTGACAACACACACTCGTATATCTCTGTGCCTCAAGGGCACCTGGCGAGGGTGAGTTGGACGGGTGCAGAGCCCGTCTTAGAACGCGGAGGAAGGACAATCCGCGCGTCCGAGTTCCTGCTCGAGTCCAGTGATGCACACGGACGAAGGTATGAACATGCTCTCCCGTTCTCATGCTAACGCACCGTGACTGATTTATTGTGGTAATAAATCACAGAATCAAGATAATGAGAGTCAATGGAGAAGATTTTGCGTGGACATACGACAAGAAGGCGTTTTACGTGAGCTCACATACATCCTGCGCATGCAATAACCAAGTGACCCGTCGTCCGCCCCCTTTCTACAGATCCATCCAGCGAACGACCTGAGCAAGACGATAGGCACCGTATATAACGCTCACGGTGTTGAGCTCAGGATCCTTCCTGCTGGCCTGACAACCGAGCTGCTCAATTGCATCGTCCTTGCTATAGTCATGATGCAAGGCAAGATGTTCGTCGGCCTCAATCGTTGATTCGAAGCATCGGTCTGCTATTCGCCCTCGTGGGCCTAGAAAGAGGCCGTCCGGTTTCTCTGTAACGAGTGATCGGGTGGCTGCTGGGCGCTTCGACGGGAAGAGCCTAAAAGGCAGAAAAGCCTATCTAATCACCGCACCTAGTTATTTATTTAATTCCCAGAACGGCATAGAATATAGCGGACTAGTGTAGAGGTCGGACGAGGGACTGGCACCAACGGATATGCGTTCGGTCCTGTTCTCAATGACCGGCATATAATCTGATTTTCTCCCCTTACACCGAATTACCTCTGAGTCTCGAGCAGCTCTGACTCTAGGGAAGTTAACTCGACTGCCGTAAAGTGACGGCGCCATTGAAGATCTCCATCTGTTCCAGGCTTTCGGACAACTAAGGGACAAATCTATCAGCCTCTAAGCAGACGCAGTTGAGCTCTAGCCTAATATCTCACATACCGGATTTTAGGAGCCACCGAAGTAAGAGACGCTCACTTGAGGTTATTTACTAGAGTCAGGCAAAGCGAGAGGCGGTAGTTCTGATGCTGAAGGAGTCACTACGTGGATAGGCTGTCGTCTGTGAGAGAAATATAGACACACGACGGCGGACCACCGGAGCTCTCGGAGAAGTATTTCGTTGAACCCTAACGGCTACGTGCGATTCAAGGATGATAGTATGCTGTGTTCGACATTACAAGAGCGGTTTGGTTTCACAGGAAATACAGACTAGCCACGTGTGCCATCTGATCCGGATATCGCAATTCGTTAATCTTGCCTCAGTCGGCTGGAGGCATCAAAACTCTCTCGAAGTGTGCGATTTAAAATCACTCAAAAAACCCGTTTTCTGAGTATTTTGAAGACATTCTTTTGTCTCTCTTCTCGACGTTCATCTGTCAGATTGAAGGGGCAAGAACAGTCCAACATCCAAGGGTCAATAAAACGCATAACAAGCAAATTAAAGACAAAAGAGATCCAAGATCAACAAGGTTTGAAAGTTGAAAGTAATGAAATTCTTATTGGCCGGAAAAGGAAATACCAGATGTGACCGACATTCTGCGCCGTCTGATGGGGTCATGATTCGATTCGAGATGATCTGGATTTGCACGCAGATCCGATGGCACTTTTGATCAAGCTAATGGGTTTCCGGCCCTGGATTGAAGGAAGGTCGAAACTTATCTACTAAGTGGTAGAAAGTGTTGCCTGTCCTTGTTAGCATACGACAGACACCTGGTATGCGGCTGGAGAAAAGACACTAAAGTGCGATAATAAAGTAAGCAAAAAAGGTATTGTGACTCCCTAGATGCTGGCATGCTCAGGCTTAACCTACTTGGCAATTGCCTACATAGTCCCTTTGTCCGATCGATGAATTCGTCCACGTGTAGTTGGTCACTGCAACTTACATGTAAGTTCGCCCTCATCCTTCGAAGCTTAAAATTGACTAAATAGGAAGATGAGTAAATACCAGTGGAGAAATCATCTATGCTAGCACTTCATTCCATGGGAACGTGCAAAACATAACCAATCGGCAATGTTTGTTATGTATGAGACTATATATTTATAAAATGAATCAGCTCGGGCTACCTAATAAGATACGAAATGGTATCTCATCTGACTTCGAATACGGAGTTCGTTCCTCAGGAGATTGCAAGGTTAAGCCTTGAATCAGTCACTGATGATTCGTTCTGAATACATATTTACTTTTGAAAAGTAACTATCGCTCCATCTGACTTACATGTAGTAACTTTCTTTCATCAGCCTTGCCGTCTAGAACGTACCAGAACGGCCTGGGAATCTTACAGCTAATTGCATTAGTAATGGCACTCCCAGATGTTTTAAGAATGAAATAAAGACAAAATAAAACATGTGATGACTGGACTCGGTGAAAAAACTTGGTTGGATTTTGAGGGTCAACAACAGCATCACAAAATCATCAATTCCGACTCTTCCTCACTGAAACTTGGTTTACATGTGTTACTCATAGAAAGAGAAAAGCACAATTTTTCTCAATGGTGATATCACATGCAGATCTCCTTGGGTGTCTTCCTACCCCATTACTACCTCAAGATTAGAAGGCTTTCGATTTTATTCTACAAATCAGATCTTTTATTTCAGATTTTGACAGCCAGTAGACAGTCAATAATTAATTTACAAGCTCGTTTCGAGCAATTTAAATTTGGTTGAGAATTGAGCTCGAGGCAAGACGAGTAGTACCAGAGGAAGGGCGGAAGGCATGTCAGATGTGTGATGTGTAACAGCGAAGTCCATTTTCCCATCCGCTTCTGAAAGAAGTTCTCATCAGTCCAGAGTGCCTTTACTAACGCAAACAGCTGCATGTCTGTCTAATTCTGGACGTCATACTCAGTCCAGGCCGGTACGAAACGTGCCGGGTGACTTCCAGACAAAATCAAGCAACCGAAATAAACTTTATATTCCTCGAAGGGATAAAAAAAGGGGCTCCAGCAACGTATTCGACGTGCTTTCGAGTCCGGACTTCTGACGAACAATGAAGCAGTACCAAATAAGAAGGAAACAAACGGAGGTATACCGATGGACCAGCAGAAGGTATCTACGAACATGAAATCAACGATACGAGGAAGATGTGGAACGGACGAAACTAACAAGAAGAGAGGCACAACTAACGGATATTTGAACGTTCCCGTCCTGATGAGGATCAAGCGAACCACCAGGTGCCGTAAAGCACACCGGTCCCGAGGTCCGAGAAGAACTCGAAGAGGCCCGGAGAGAAGTCAAGGCCGCCTTCAGGACAGCCAGGGCACTATACCAAAATGACAAGTTAATATTGAAGTTTGATGCCCTTTGAAGGAGAGAAATATATCTGAAGAGACGAACCTCGTCGACAATCGTTGCTTGCGTCTGCTTGTTGTTGTACCAAACGTTGATCGTCTTGTAGCAGTGCTCGCCGTTGCCGAATTGCTAATCAAGGGTTCGGATCATGGTCAACTATGCCGTCGGAGGGAAAAGTGCTCTGTGGGAACTTACAGCAGAGTTGAGCGCGACGATCTAAGAAAAGATTAAAGAATACTGGTGAGTTATTCTCGTTTGTTTGTACATCAAGACACAGAGTGAACTCACGTAGTCAGAGTCGCTGCTGTATGATCCACAAGCGCCTCTGCCACACAAAAGGAAATGAAGTCAGTATTGGTACTCTGACGTCATCGACCACTCGGGAAAAAAAACGCGGCGGGGTTAAAGGAAAACGAAGTGAAACGTGAAGTAAACGAAATTCAGCACGTACAGGCCGGTCTTGTAGTATGTGAATCGCTGAAGGTCACGCTTCTGATCCTTTCCATCCGACGCATCACTGATCGGCTCAGTCGAATTTTCTGCCGTACCCTTCACTGGAGCGGGAAGAGGCTCGGGTGAAGCACTGCGAACCTTGACCATCTTGTTGTGCGCCGCCGAGCGAGCATTATGAATAGCGGATGCGGATGCAGAGGCAAAGCCAGCGAGGGCGAAGAGAGCGAGTGAGAGACGGACCATAATGGATTCTAGTCCTTCTTTCGACTTTCGGGGTTCCGGGTAAAATATGAGAAAGCTGACAGAAGCGATTCGAGTCGTATGTTCTGTTCGTCTGTTTCGTCTGTAATGACAGATGATACCAGTAGGCAGAAGAGGATGCAGAGCTAAGGAGAGGTAGTTGAAAGAGAGTGGAAGCGACACGCGACGAAGGTTAGGTCTGTTAGAGTAAGGGAGAGAAGAACGAGTGGAAGTAAGTCGCCGATGAGGTGGATTACTTAAATTCCTGGGGTGCTCACTAGACGGATCCGTGAAGCACAGCCAACCGAAACAACCGAGCAGTTAAGCGAAAACATATATTCCACATATTTCACGCACTTGAGAAGAGTCTAGAACAATTAATTCCGCACCCCAGTACCTTTAGGCATGTTCTGAATCCAAAACTCCGAAGTTGTTTGTGCTTTGTCAATTCAAGTAGATAAAAATATATTTAGAGGCTACACACCCGAATCCGCAGTCCAGTCCGTCAAACTCTTCTCGGAGTTCCTGAAGGCGCAAGCCGAATGATGCCGACCTTCTTTGGTGTCGTGCAAACGTCAGACTTTGCAGATAGAAAGCAAAGATTCAAGTAAGGTGAGCCTTAAAGCCAACTTCTATTGATGTCCAGATTGTGGCTAGTGCGTAAAGTACTCTACAGAAGGTCGAACCTCTATGCTCTATACAATACCGATAGTTTCCTCTCAGCGAAAGTCTGAACAACGGGATTAAGGAACTTACAGGTGCGAGAGAATTTATCCAACTTTCACTTCGTTCCTGGCCCATAAACCTCCATACAACGTTTCTCGAAAGCCTCTACCATCATGGACGAAACATCCTTGAAGAACGCAGCCGACGCAGCAGCATACACCGGGTTGGCAAACGCAAATACTAGATCAATCGATAATAATGTCGGGCCGTTAGAAGAAGATGAGGGATGATCGGGAGTTGCAAGATTTGCATGTGCTGCGGTTTCCAGGGGCTGGGAGGTGGAGGAGCTTGTTTTGTCTTTCGGAACACCGGTTTTTTCGGGATGGGGGGATGAAGGATCGGCGGGTTGGAAACGCCATGTCGTCACCAGCTTTCGGAAAAGAGGTGTTCCGGACGAGGCGACTGCCTGGCGAGATTACATCAGTCAGTCAGTCAGCCCTTCCAAAAAAACAGCGTGAACAAAGAGGAATGCTTTGGCATACCTCGACGGAATGATACGGCCGGCAAGTCACCTCGCTCACATAGCTTTCTTTAAATGCCAAAAAGCCGACTGTTAGCCTAGCCTCTTGTTTCACCACCCTCTGGTCTGAATCAGCTTCGACACGCCACTTCGTCAAGACCTTGGATTCAGTACAATAAGGCAGGAAGTGCTGGTAGTTGTCTACGTCAGCGATGACCCTGTATAGCTGCTTTTGAGAGTATCTGGGAATTCACTTGATCAATCACCGAGTCAAAGATAGTGGAAAAGAATTTGCCTACGGAAGTATTTTGCGTTTGCTGTATCTCTGCTCTCGCCCTTTCGCTCCCAGGCCGGAAGACGGGAAGAGAGAAGCTAGCTGCGGGATTTGGAAGACTGTGCGTCTAAAAGCATGTAGACTTTTGCTTAGTTGTAAAGATGAAGCGAGTGGTCGACGAGGCAGGAGGCCAGAATGAAGTTTCATGGAAGGTCAGCACGCGTTTGTTGTGAAAAGTACTTGGGAGACGGTCGCGGGAATAGCCGTCGACGCAGATCGCATGTCATGCCGATGACGAGAACTCTTTCTTTTGATCACTGACTTCCACCATCTTTTCTTATTTCGTTTTGTGGACTACACTTCATGCAAGAAAATTCAAGCTCCCGGAATGCCTCGAGTGGCTCAAGGAATCATGATTCTGGCAAGCACGGTATGCCTGATTTGCCTTACAACTTGGCCGACAAATCAGATCCCCCACACCGAACTTATCCAATATTAACGCGCTTAATGTTGTAGACCATCATCTAGCTCTGATTATTCTGTCAAGTTCTGGCGATGGCTTTGTCTCCTGGCAAAATCGCATCATTGTCCGGATCGGGCTGTGATTGGGTCTATTTATAGATCTGCGACCCTGCCTCAGCGCATCAAAACTAATCCCTATTATAAAACCCCGCGACATATAAGACCGTCAACGTTGAGCTTAGATCGATTAATCTACCGCTATACTTCTCGCTCTGCTATCATGAGTGTCATACCCACTGAAATGCCAACGCCATCGAAAGAGGATCCGCCTGCATACTCAAACGAGGATGCCGTGGCGCTCTTCCCCGAGTTTCGGACTGCCCCCGAACGGAGCCACCTTACGCCTTTGCGGCTGCCGCTTTGCCTTCCGCAGGGCACCGCTGGCTCGAATGCTGCGTTCGTAAGGGCGTATAGTCCTGAGCTCCAAGCATCAGGGGTGGAGATGAACGATTGGATGCATTTTGTGTATGTTTGAGATAATTAGTTTCCTATCGTGGCTGAAACTGACGTTTTGTATCATGATTGCTTCATGTTTCTATGTAGTGATGGACTTAACATAGCCATGTCTGCGAGTCCACCACTTCGCGTCGTCGAGTTCGCTGGGATGGTCATCGGTTTCGTGTAAGTATTTTTCTCTTTCGTCTGTCGAATCGAACGACACCTTATCCATGGTTCCAGGCCACATCACTGGGCAATGATTGCAAGCGTAGGCATCCAATTCGCCGCTGGAACTGGAATACACGTCATCGCCAAAACACTGACAGATCGCTACCTGCGTCGTGCCAACGCAGAGTACTTCGCTCCGCGCGGTTTGCGCGTGAGGATATGCAAAACCGCAGCCATGCGTCAACTTACCGGGCTCGACCCTATGCCTGACGCTAGCGAGCCTACTTCAACGAAGGTGAAGAAATTCGCGGTACAAAGTGGACGCGTGGCCGAGACGGTCGTGCTTCATTTACCTATAATAAGGAAGGTTTATAATCGTTTTGCGCCGAGTGTTCCTTCTATCCCGCCAGGAGCGGAGGGACTGGGCGGAGTCACCGCCCGGCGGCTTGCAGTGATAGAAGGCCACACGCTCCCGCTTACGTTCGACGTGCCGCCCGCGCCTCCAGAAGAAGGCCTCATGAATAAAGTATCGGGGCTTTCAGTCCGCTTGCAGACGCAACGCGAGGGGCAAAAGGAGGCCAAGATCGAGCGGAAGCGGCAGCTCCTAGCGATCCAAGAGGGGCGCGCGACCTCGCTTACGCCCGTGCCTTCGAGTGACATCGGTACTTCGACAAGCATGAGCTCGAGCTCTAGCTCCGTGCAGAATGTGCTCGGACAGGCAGCTGACTGGAGGCAGGCTCGAAAAGACAGTCGAGCGGAACGGCGCGCTCTTCGACGAGCCGCGAGGGGGCGTGTCAGTCGTGGACTTCAGTCGAGCGTTGAGCTTGCTGATCGAATGGAGTGGAAGGCGACGCGCATGTTGTTATGGGTAGTTGTGTTGAACGCTGAACAAGGTCTGTACATCGTAGCTGTATCTCAACACTCAACGAACAGATTGCTAATCTTTGATTTTTCAGACGAGAAAATCCAGGGAAGAGAACTAGTGGACAACGACGCGGACGTTGAAAGGGTAGGCGAAGAGGAGTGGCAGGCGGAATTGCAGCATGAGAATGCCGAAGACAGGGAGATTCTCGAGGAACTCATGAAAGAGGAAGCTTCGATTGTAGATGAGGAGGTTAAAGCGGATCGTCGTTATTAATGACATGGCCCGGGCAAGAGGATTTCTCTCGTATGGAACATTTGTATGGGTTTTATTATTGCATTGGGTTGGAGATTCAATAACTTCTGCATTTACTAGATTTGTTTGTGATGGGGTGTCGTGTCGAATACCGGGAGAAGGTGTGCTGCTGATGTGTGACCATTTACATGTACTGGTAATCCATTTTCTTATTTTTCATGCCGGATTGACGGAAGAGGGCCGGCGGACAACGACGTGAATGTTGAAGCAGTTTCCGAAGAGGAACGGCAGGACGAGAATGCGCAAAAGGAAGAGATGCCGTGAAGAGGTCGAAGGGGAAGGAGTGGCTGTAATCCAGAGGGCATCGCGTCAAAGGTCTCCTCGAATGTATCTCTCGGAAATTCGGTCGATGTCCTCATGGCATGGGAAAGGCATCGCCGTCACGTGTCCGCGTCCAAATCCAGATTCTCTTCATCAGCATCTCATCCGAGATGCACACATACGTTTGCCTTCCGCCCAAGGAATGGGAATGTTCTCAGTCTTGTCTGCGTTGATGAGAATCCTGGATCAAGCCGAAAGAGTGGTCGTGGTCGTGTGCATCAAGAAGCAAGTCTTTCTAAGGATTCCTGCTTCTCTTCCTACGAAACGCCTGTTAACTCACATGCATCTCTTATCAGTTCTAATTCTATCCCACTCGACATACCCCGTGTCCTATCTCTGGCAGCGAATCCCAATAATACTTGCATGCACTTGAGACTGATTTGTACCGTCCGAGTAGTTGGAAGGGCAAGAATAGGCCGGGCTCGTATGGGAAGAAGCGATAGGTGCATATGTGTGCGTGAGGCCTTGCCTCTTCCTCGCGACAATACTCGTGCTATGTGCTTCTTCTGCTTCCTCATGTCCCGACTATAAATTGCCAGTCGCGCGGGGTTTCTGCGGGGTCTCTAGGCGACTCTCCGTCTCCCTCCTGAAAATTCTGTCTTTCGGTAATTTGAGCTATAATCATGCATTTGAAGATCGCGGGTCTTGCGTTGTTCTCGCTTTTGGTTGTTGCGTCTCCGGCGCCGAGTCCAAAGGAGCCCATTGCTAGGATCCCGGTAGCGGGACGCTCGTTCACGAAGGACGGCGTAGCGGATATCGACGCTCTCAAAGAACATCTCGCTAATGTCAGACTGTATGTACCATTCCTATTTCTCTGGTAATTGAAATTGATAAAATGCGCGGTATAGTAAGATCGCACGGGGTTTCGCCAACTTCGAGAACAACACGGGTGCGGTACACCGGAATGACAATGGTGTTTTGAGGAAGCGTGTTGCTGAAGAGCTGCGCCTGGCGAGGCGGAAGACCGGATTGGACCCGTTGGCGGATGATCTTGATGGTGAACTCTGGCAAGGAAACGTCAACATTGGGACTCCCGCCAATACCTTTTCGGGTAAGTCATATTTTTATTTCTTTTAGCAATGACAATATTAATATTAATATTAATATATTAATATTATTATCAACTTGAAGTGGATTTCGACACGGGCTCAAGCGACCTCTTCGTCCCGAGTACGGCATGCACGGACGCCAACTGCGCAGGGCACAAGAAGTTCAACACGGCCGCGAGCAGCACCGCCGTGGACCAGCGCGAGACGTTCAGCATCGAGTTCGCAGACGGGTCGACGGTGTCGGGTGAGGTCTTCCACGACACCGTCTCCATCGCCGGGCTGACCGCGACGGACCAGGCGGTGGTCGCCGCGACGCAGTACAGCGACGGCTTCGCGCTCGCCGTGAGCCCGCCGGACGGGCTCATGGGCATGGCCTTCCAGGCGATCTCGAACTCGAACAGCGCGCCCGTGTTCGAGACGCTCGTCGCGCAGGGGCAGGCGAGCGCGCCCGTGTTCGGGTTCACGCTGCTCGACTCGGGCGGGGAGCTGTTCCTCGGCGGGACGGACGCGTCCGGTTCACGGGCGCGCTGGCGTTCGCGCCGCTCATCACGGCGCCGGCGTTCTGGGAGATCGCGGCGCAGCGCGTGGCGGTGGGCGCGCGCGCGGTCGTCGCGCAGGCGCAGGACGCGATCGCGGACACGGGCACGACGCTGTTCATCGTCGACACGGCGAGCGCGCGCGCGATCTATGCTGCTATACCCGGCTCCGCGGACGCGTCGCGCACGCTTGGGGAGGGCTTCTTCACGATCCCGTGCGATGCTGTCCCGGGCGACGTCAGCGTCACCCTCGGAGGCACGGCGTTCACGCTCTCCCCTGATACGCTTAACTTTGGGCAGGTCTCGGCGCGTTCGAGCGAGTGCGTTGGGGGGATTGTGGGTGATGATTTCGGTGCGTTTTTTTCCCCCACCTTTGCTTGAATGATGTGAATGCGGTTGATTGTAGGAATGTGGATCCTGGGTGATGTCTTCCTTCGAAACGTCTACACTGGTAAGTGTTCCCTGTCTGTTAGTCCGGTAGCTTGTATTGTGCTGACCTCTATAAAGAATTCGATGTTGGGAACTTGCAAGTCGGTTTCGCGCCGGTCGTTCTTTAGAAGTACTCAACTATTGTGTCTTTGTATTATGCTAGCTGACTGAATGACTGACACGAACTAACTAACAAATGTAATAATAAAAAAACAACTGTTCTGAATGATAACGCTTTGCGAGCTGCTACCGTCGCCTGTCGTACCGCTCCCTACTTCTCGAGCGCCGTCGCCCATGGTCTCGGGTCCGGTCTTCATATCTCTCTCTTTCCCTATACCGATCCCGCTCCCGTTCTCGATCTCGCGACCCCGACCGTCTTCTCTTTCCACCCCCACCTCCATCCCTATCCCTCCTCGGGCTCCTACTCCTCCTCCTCCGCGCCCCATCCCGATCCCTATACTCCCTCTCTGCGTCCCTCACATCAAACACCATCCCATATCCATCCCCTCCTCCTCCTCTTCTGCTGCTGCTGCCATCGTCGTTCTCGTCCGAGACGCGATACCGCCGTGTAGGTTCGAGGTCTTCCTTCCCCGCGAAGCCTTCACGCGCTGCGCCGCGTGGACCGTTGCTGTTGTTGTTGGCGGTGGTGGTGGTGGCGCGCGGACCCATCTTGATGTCGTTTGACCAGTGCGTGTTGAGTTTGGCGACGGATTGGGAGCTGTTGTGGGTGAGTTAGTGAAGTTAGTGGGGTTATGTAAGTGTTTGAAGGAATGATGAGATGGAAGCGAATGGACGTACAAGTCTACCCAGATTCGCCGGTCGTCGATTAGGACGTTTTGCATTTTGAAGTATGCCTTGATGTGAATGGATGAACGTCAGTCGAAACACAGAAAGAAAGGAAACAGAAGAAAAAAAAAATGAACATGGACATGAACATGAGCATGAACACGACAGCACACGCCATACCTGCTCCGCATCCTCGCGTTTATCAAACTCAATGAACGCATACTGCAGCGAGTCGCCCGTGAGCTTGTCTCGGATGACCTGGCAGCTCATGATGGGGCCGAAGCGCGAGAAGATGAGCTCGAGGTCCTCGTCGCGCGTGACGGGGTTCAGCTTGCACACGAAGAGCACGTTCTCGGGCGGGCGCACGTTCGCGAAGGGGAGGTCGCCGACCATCTCGAGCGTGAGCGCGGAGGCGGCGGCGGCGCGCGCGCGGCGCTGTTTTTCCTCCTCCGCTTCGGGGAGCGTGGAGAGTGGGTCTTCGTCCTCGGCGATCCGCGTGGAGTGGTCCGGTGGGGCTGTGGGTGGGGACGAGGGGACGACGAGCCCTGGTGGGTCCGGGAACGGGTCGTCTGCAAAATGCGGGTGTGAGTCCGACGCTGAGCGAGAGAAAGCAGCGATGAACCCGACGGACGGGGGAACTCACCGAGAATTTCAACATGCCGAATCCTCACATCCTTCAACGGCCGCCCATCCTGGTCCGTGAACACGTCGTTGAGCCTATCGAGCGTCTCGAGGCCCTCGACGACATGCCCGAACACCGCGTGCTTCCCGTCCAGATAGTCGATCCGGTCCGTCAGCGTGATGAAGAACTGGCTCCCGCACCCGCCTCCCCCTTGCTGCTGCTGGCCCTGCTGGCCCTCGAGGGCGGGCGCGACGGCCATCGACACCGTGCCCTTGTGCGTGTGCTTCAAGTGTGGGACGATCTCGGGCGCGAAGTACCGCGGTACGTCTCCCCCGCCGCCAGCAGCCTTGTTGTTGTTGTTGTTGTTGTTGTTGGAGGCGATGAGCGACCAGATGGACTCCCCGCCCGTGCCCGTTGCGGTCGGGTCCCCAGTCTGCGCAAGGAAGTCCTTCGACACTACACACGGCATCGTTCACATCAGAGAAGTAAATGCAAGAGAATAATTGTCGAGGACTGACCGTTGAAGAACGCGTTGAGGTTGTAGTAGTAGACTTTACATAGTTTGAGGAAGTTCTGGCAGGTCCTTGGGCATGCTTCCACCTCCAGGTCAATTACGATGTCGCCCAGAGACGTCTCTAGGAGTACTGACATTAGCAACAACTAAAGTAAAGTAGCGGGCTGCTTCAACGCGAGATGAGATGAGATGAAATGCAAAGTACAGTGTACTGTACGAATTCAGGTTCAGCGATTCAGCGTCGATCCAGCGTCGATCGAATCAGATCATATCATGGCTATAGTCTTAAAAAAAATCAAAACTCTGATAGAAAGGAATGACCACCGCAGGGCTCGAACCTGCAATCTCCTGATAAACTACGAGCTCGTAGTCAGACGCGATACCATTTCGCCAGGCGGCCTCGGTTAAATTCAGGATTTATGATCAGTCTAATGTGCATGTTCCGATTGTTCCAACTACTTGAAGCATATGACCATCATGATTCTTATCTGCCCGCAAGTAAAACAGTCAAAATTTATTCCATCAAATTCCTATCCAACGGAAAGCTCCGGTTTTAACGACATCTTAATCCCTATACCACCAACTATCATTATCGAAAAAAATCATCAAGCTCGCTCCTAACCCTCACACTCTCTCACTCTCCCACCAATCACACCAAATTCGACGGGTACGCATAATCCTCCAGCCCGACAAAGTTCTCCTTGATGCTCCTCGCAGAGACGAAGCGGTAGAAGATCGACATGCTCCCGGCCTTGTCGTTCGTCCCGCTCGCGCGCGCACCGCCGAAGGGCTGCTGCCCCACCACCGCGCCTGTGCATTTTTCGTTGTAGTATACGTTCCCGGCTGCGTTGCGCAGCCGGTTCGACGTGCGGAGGAGGGTGGAGCGGTCTGAGGCGAAGCTGTGTTTTATTTTGATTGTGGATTGTGGATTGTGATGGAGTGAGTGGGATTGTTAACGAAGGAAAGGAGGAAGATGCGTACATTGACCCGGTCAGACCGTATATGGAAGTAGAGTCGCTGAGGTCGAGCGTCGCGTCAAAGTCCTTGTCGTCAAACACGTAGACCTATATCCACATTTTGAGTGACAATATTCCAGCCACGGAGCTTTACACGCACCGACAATACAGGCCCGAAGATCTCCTCAACGAAGGTTATTGATTTCGGGTCTTTGCTCAGAATGATCGTAGGTTGGACGAAGTATCCCGTAGAGTCATCAGCTACTCAGGAAATTAATGATCTATTCGAACGGGTAGAGAAGAAAAGGAACATGCAACGTACCACCTCCTCCAATCAGGATCTCCCCTCCCGCCTCTTTTGCCTTTTGGATGTAACCTACAATTCTATCAAAAGCAGGTTTCCCACTGTTGCATGCGAGGAATCACGAGCCAGAAGTGAGTATACTATTTCTTCTTCGTTCTTCACAGATGAGGAACCCACATAACAGGACCCATGAAGGTCGAGAAGTCCGTCACCGGACCAACTTTAATCTTCGCCACTTCCTGTAGAAGTTTACTTTGAATCCGTTGGCCCAGAGAGATGAGGAGACGTAGAGACGGGACAGAGCTGAGCATTTCTGTCCTGGATGCCAGAGTCAATAAACATGAGACAGAGGTGATAGACGAGAACTGGAAATACGCACCTTGATACTCGAAAGCGCCTCGCACAGTCTGCATAACCGCGTTCGTAAGCTCCGCAGACTCATGTACGACATGGAAGTTCTTCCCGCCTATTCCCATCCAGTCCAATCAGTCAACACTCAATATCAATCTGTCCGATCGTAAATTGCTGCTGAACATACCCGTCTCGCCGACGATACGCGGATACCCTCTGTAATTGTCCACGTTCGCCGCGATGTTCTTCCAGAGCTCTCGGAACACGTGCGTGCTGCCCGTGAAGTGGAGCGCCGCGAACTCGCGATGGGAGATGCATTGCTGTACGACTTCCGGGGGCGGCCCGGGGATGAACTGGACGACGCCTGGTGGGATGCCGGCTTCGACGAGGATTTGGTACGTGAGGTAGTTGGCGTAGGTTGCCATTGGGGAGGGCTTCCAGAGGACGACGTTGCCGACGAGTGCTGGAGCTGTAGTGAGGAAGAGAGGTTTGAGTTATGGACTTGGATTATAATTGATGTGAGAACGTACCTCCGACGAGGTTCCCGCCGATAGCGGTGAAATTGAAGGGTGATACTGCGAGGACGAAGCCCTCAAGAGGTCGATACTCAACACGGCTATATAGGATATATAGTTAGCATATCATCCCACCCACAGAGCACTGCGCATATATCGTACTTCCAAGCACCCTTCGAGTTCTTAACAGGTTGCTGCTGGTACAGCTCCTCGACATACTTGACTCCAAACCTGAGGAAATCCGAAAGCTACAAATGCCCTCAACAATCAAAATACCGTTATTGAAGCAAAGCGAGCGCATATATGCACGCACCTCAGCAGCAGCATCGATCTCCGCCTGCCCTGCATTCTTGCCCTGCCCCAGCATCGTCGCCGCCATCAGCCTGTACCTATACTTCCCCGATACCAAGTCCGCCGCCTTCAGGAAGATCGCAGCGCGGTCCGACCAGGGCAGCGCCTCCCATCCGCTCTTGGCTGCTAGCGCGCCGTCGATCGCTGCTGACACGGTTGCGGTGTCTGCTTCGTGGTACACGCAGAGGTGCCGTGCGTGTGAGTCTGGGATGGGCTGTTTGGCGAGTTTGCCTGTTTTGACCTATATGTGTCGTGTTGTTATGAGAGGAGGAAGGATGTGTGAGCGGGGGATATTAATGGATGTGCATATAGTGACTGCGCGAAAAAGACGAACGGGTTTCCCATTGACGATACATGGTACTTCGAAAGGTAGTTCCTGCTCTAGCTGCTTCAAAGCCGCTTCGAGCCCGCGACGTTCCTCGGAGCCAGGAGCATAACTTCTCTGTATCGATTCAATGGTTTTATCAGCAATCAGCGAATGAGCTTGAACGCACTGACCATAGGCTCATTCTCGACAGCAGGTGTCTTGAACGTCGCAAGTTGAGCATTCATCTCTCACAGACAGACCTCCAAAGAGACGACGGACGGTGGTAATAATGGTGGTAAGGATGAGAGAAGGTTTGTCGGCGTATCGGAGCTTGCTTTGGTGAGCATTCCGGATCGCGCATGTGGACTGTCCATTCCTGTCCTGTATCTCTCTATCGAAGACGGATCAACCATCATCACCGTGAAAACATGGATAAACTCGAAATTGATACAATATTTCTACATAGAGTACATGCAAATGTCTAATCCAAAATCCATCTAAACATCCAATCTACGAAAAGAAAAGCAAGCTACAACGAATCCATGCAAGAAATAAATATTTAAAGGAAGGAACCTCCAAAATCATACATAAAAGTTCCTAAATCGTACTCGGCAACTCGTCAATCCGACTCTTCAGCTCCTCCAAAAAAGCATACGACTCCAGTACGGAGCCCAAGCACCTCTGACAGCCCGTCTGGCCCGACTCCGCGAGGAACTTCATCGAGAACACCACGCCCGTCGTCGGGCGCGCGCGCAGCTCCTCCTTCGCGCGGCCGACGAACTGCGTCCACCAGCGCGGCGGGCAGAGGCTGCCGTAGTGCGCGGAGTTGCATTGCATGCACTTGATCTCCTCGGTGTTGGCGCTGTCGAGCAGCTTGAGCGCTGCGTCGGCGCGGTGCCGGTGCAGCGTCAGGAGGCGGTGGTAGGACCATGCGGTCATGTATTTCAGGTCCTCTGAAGGTGGGTTTTCGAGTATGTTTATGTTGAGTGTGTGTGAAGATGCGATTTGCGCTTCGGATTCGAGGTCGTGTCGGCATGCTATTGAGTACACGCGCACGGGCTCGTTCTCGATGAAGGAAGGGGAGACGAGGGTCCGGCGGAGGGTTGCGATGGCGCGAGTCATGTCGTATTTCATCGCCGCGTCCAGTAAGACCGACACCTCGTCCAGCGTCTTCACTTCCGGGTCCTCCCCGGGATAGACGAGCCTCAGCAACGCGTCTAGAACTTCGCTCGATTCCGAGACGTCCACAACGGGAGCAGAGCTTGAACAACCCAACTCGGGCTCCTCTCCTGAAGTGCTGGTGGTGGTGGTAGGACGCGCCTGGGGCAGGGAGAACATATCCCGGAAGAACGGGGACGACTCCACTAATATGCGGCGGTACACCCCGAAGCGCACTTCGTCGCTCGTCTGGAGCACGACGTCTGCGTCCGGCGGACTGAACATCTCGGATTCGCGTGGCATAGCTGATACCCGCGTACTACCGTCTTTGATGAAACGAGTCGGGAAGTGGACCAGTGAGCGGAAGTTAGGTATATGCAACGAGTGGGACGACAGCAGTGTTCTAAGTCGCACCGACCGACATGACCGAGCAAGCGAGGCGGCGACCCAGGGCTAGCTCTTATAGTCCACCGCCGACGCCGCACCAAAGCAGAGTCACTCCGAGTCCAATTCAGAACGAGCCTATACCGAAAACAACCACCCGCGGTCGACCTGTCTTACCTCTATACCAGCGCCTCAGCTCGTTCAGGCCTCTTCACAATCCTCAGTCGACTTCGATCGGTATTTCCAGTTGGAGAAGCTTGAAAGACAACCATGCACGACTCTATTGCCTATAGCCTATATCGTGCTTGACGGAGTGCAAGCAAGTTACAATCCCATCCACACTTCGGACGTCCAACAAAGTCGCAAGCAGAGTGATACCTCACTCTAGATCTGCTGGCAGAAGTAGCAGCACATATGAGTTCATCGACATAAAGTCATGTCAACAACACAACACAACACGCCACGACATGATATGATATGACGGTCTCAGACTGACGGTACTTACTTGCAGTAGGCGCCCCGCGTACATTTCGATAGGTGAATCCAATCACATAAGAATCGCTATCTAACACGCCAGATCATACCGGCAGGAAGTTTTCAGGCATCTCAGCCAAGATGACAGAGCAGCACAGAACAGGACGGATGATGTGTTAAAGCAGAAGTGTTCCTATTCTTATTCCTATACGCATACCAGTCGGCCTGTACACGTACAACTCACGAGCACAGCAGACACAGTAATAAAATGAAAAAGACAATAGATGTATATGTATATAATCAGCCAGACAAGCTAGAAAAAATTCTTGTAGCGGAAAAAGGCTAAAGTGGCCCCTACAGGGATCGAACCTGTGACCTTGGCGTGATATTATCTCCCTACACGAAATATTAGCACCACGCTCTAACCAGCTGAGCTAAGAGGCCTTAGATTTTTATTTTATTTTTATTTTATTGTGTATTGTATACCTTATTAGTAAATTTCAGTTCAAGATTCACGTTATCCCGCCCGAACCGAGGTTTTGTCGACTTCTGATTCTTTGTGCGATGTCATTGTTGCTCTGCTCTTCTTCGCACCAAGTACCATCGGACTTTGGGGACTGAGTAAAGATAATCCTTAAGGGCGTCTTTTAGCTTTCTAACCTACAACTACTTGTGACTTGGATATTGGATATGCGTTCTATGAGGCTTATCTGTGCGAGTGCTGATGTAGGGAGGTTGCGAGGTGGCAGAGGAAGAACCCTAAGGGCTGTTGTTGGGAGTAGGAAAGGGAGACGACTCCTCTCGTCGTCGTCGTCGTCGTCTCAGATTCCCAGGGAGCATACACAGCAGTCGGATGACGGAAAGAGGGCTCCAGCTCAGACTTCTGTTGAGGACGCCAGGAGCTCGAGCACTGCCCCGACTGGAAGTGCGAAACTCTTTGCTGATGCTTTTCGAGAAGAGATGGACTCTGGGTCTATTACTGCTGATACGAGTGGTGATAGAAGTACAAGCTCGCTGGCGGGCAGCGACAAGTTATTCGCTGATGCCTTGCTCGAAGAGTCCCCTTCGTCATCCTCTCCTCAAAATCCAAACAGGACAGCCCAGCTCCTCGCTCAACATGCACAACAACAGGAACACCCGAACTGGACGGGCGAAGAGAGCATGCAAGACGCCGTGCTGCGGATGCTCGTGGATAAGTACAAGCCCCTCCGGGGCCCCGTTATCCGGAGTGCGGAGGAGAAGCTGCGCGAGCGGCCTCCTTCTGTCCGGCCCGCCTCTTCTTCTTCTGCCTCGGAGGATGAGCGGGAACGGGAGGGTTGGTCGGCGAGGGAGAAGAGGGCGATGGAGCCCCTTCTTCCCTCCAAGGAGGGACACAGGCCCTGGCATACGACGTTCACCCCGCCCTCGACGCTCACGCCGCGCGTCAAGCTCGGGTCTTACGTTCCTTCTCCTTCTTCTCCTCCTTCTTCTTCTGGGAAAGGCAAGAGAGATGGTGAGAAGGGCGCAAGGCAGGATATCGCAGCTGCGCGGCGGAGCGCGACTGCCCAGCGCCTGGGCCGCGCGCGGGAGTCGATGATAGATTACAAGCTCGGTTTATCTCCCTCTTCCTCCTCTTCCTCCTCTTCCCA
This sequence comes from Sanghuangporus sanghuang, assembly GCA_009806525.1. NCBI lineage: Eukaryota > Fungi > Basidiomycota > Agaricomycetes > Hymenochaetales > Hymenochaetaceae > Sanghuangporus > Sanghuangporus sanghuang. Next base: position 2,593,158 of record VVIT01000003.1, read on the forward strand.
ATCTCAAACACAAACACAAACACACCACCCCCGGCGCGCGCCCCCCGCGGGGCTGAGAGCGTGGGCGGGCCTGGTCGAGGAGCGCATCGAGCGCGCGCGGCGGGAGGGGCAGTTCAGGGCGCTCAGCGGCCGCGGGCGGCCGATCAGGCGGGAGAGCGGGGAGGAGGCGAACCCGTTCATTGCGCGGGAGGAGTTTTTGATGAACCGGATCGTGCAGCGGAACCAGGCTGCGCCGCCGTGGGTCGAGCTGCAGGGCGGTGAGTATCGATATCGATATCGAGATCGAGATGTTTGAGTGCCCGTGCCGGCGTGATTGCCGGTGAAGACATTCTCGTCTTATATTATTTACTGTTTTGTACATGATCGATTGACTGATATATATATATTTCTGGATAACAGAAGTGGAGAGCGCGATCTCGACGTTCCGCAGCATCCTGCGGCAAGCATGGACGAAGCGCGCCGTCCTCGCGCTCACCTCCGACCCTTCCCGCGCGCCCTCCTCCCTCCTTGCGCTAACCGCCTCCGACGCGCGGCAGCTGAGAGACCCGGCGTGGGCGGCGCGCGAGGCATCGTACCACGCCTCCGCGCTGGGGGAGGTGAACGAGCTGGTGAGACGGTACAATGGCGTCGCGCCGTATAGCGTGCGGAAGCCGTATTTTGAGAGGGAGAAGGAGTTGGAGAGGTGTTATGTGGAGAGTGCGGGGGATGTTGTTGAGGGTATTAGGGAGAGAGTGAAGAAGGGCGCGCTTGGGCGGGGAGAGGTGCGCGGAGTTGGATTTGGGGATGAGGAGAGGGGTGGAGGTGGTGGAGGCGGTGGAGGCGGTAGTGGACGAGATGAGAGGAGCATGGGTGTTTGGGAGGTAGTGCGTATGTGGATTGCGAGTCTGCGGGCATAAGAGTTGTATGTAATTGTAGTGTAGTGAACAATAATTGTAGCCAGGACGGATCTTGAACAACATTTACTAAATGATACTCAATTGGGTGATCGCACTTTGTCGAGGGGTGTACAAACAAAGACAAAGCTCTGCTCAGTTCCTCTTCTCTTTCTTTCATTATTAAATAAAATAAAATAAAATAAAATAAAATAAAATAAAAACATCTGTATAGGAACAAAGTTGACGAAGAAGCTATTCATTGGAGATCTACAGAAGACAGACGAAAAAAAAAGTGGGTAATGCAAACAGAGTACGTTGTACGCAAACAGAATGATGGGAAGCCTGGAATGACATTACCTGAGTAGCCTCGTTGCATCCACGCGCAGGCCCAGTATAAATAATATATATAATATAAATTCACATCTCATCTCATCCCTCTTCAGCTTCATTCAGCACCTATCTATCTATCCATCGTCCCTGCGCAGAGCATCCTCTTCTTTGATTTGAAGAAAAGTAGTTATGGCTGGTGATGATGAGATCGTCGTACGTCCCCTTCGTCCATCCTCGTGTTCTGTTCGTTCATTCATTCATATAATTTCCGTCTTTCCGTGTTTTCGTCTTTTCTTTATATGAATCGTGCGTGTATTACTGTGTATGATATGATACGATACGATATGGATTGGGTGGGCGATGATAGCCTGGTGACATCGTCGCCGTGAACCACGGCATGTACGGGCGCAAGGAGGGGCTCGTCGTCGGCTCGTCCGTCGACTACGCCGTGCGTCCATCTCCTCTTCCCTCCTCTTCCTTCGCACTGACATTAACATTAACATTAACATTCTCTACACACAATTTTATTTTATTTTATTTATTTTATTTTATTTTATTGAATGCACACAGGGCCGCCAGGTCGTGGAGATCCAGTTCGAGCCGGGCGAGGTGTACAAGACGTGGTACCCCAATGTGCGCCGCGTGCGCCGGACCGTGTCGTACCTTAACCCGGCGAAGCACCGGACGGTTGAGCGTACTGTTTATTGGTGAATGTGTCCGTCCATCCCCTGCCGTGTCGGCGTGTCGGCGGGCGGTGAGTTGTTGTAGAAGGTCCTCCGTCCGTCCGTCCGTCGATGGTCCTCCCGCTCGATTCGATTGCGATTGCCTTGCATTGGTTCGGGTTCGTTCGTCCGTCTTCTCGTCTCGGTGTCTGTCCGTCTGTGTGTTGTAGTACATTCTCAAAAACCGTATCGTATCCCAAACCGAACCTTGAGGACACTATCCATTCATGCCTCCTCTGTCTTCCCAGGGCTATCGTTTTTTCCTTGTCTTTCTTTTGTGTGTGTTCAATGCTAGTTTTCCCGAGGTTTGTATCGCATCGGGTATGTGATAGTGATACGTCGTACATTGCTACTGCCATTGCCATTGCCATTGCTATTGGCGACCCGTCTCCTCCGTCTTCAAGACAACCTGTTCGCGGACGCATGAATTGAAGAAACAAGCCGCCTCCCCGCTTCCCGCCATTGAATTGAGTTAAATGTGTCCCCGTGGCGGTGGCGAGGAGGCCATTAATATTATATTCCTTCCCGTGCGTGCCCCGCATGAAAAAAAGTCGGACTGAATAGTAAGTAAGGATAAATACTCGGACCTCCCTTGAGTAGCTGTATTCCGTCCGTTCCGAGTTGACTTTTGTGTGCTCTCTTGTGAGCAAGACGAGTCGAGAGAATAATATATTTTATTTTATTTTGTATGTATTTGTGATGTGATCGGGTGATCACGCTTTACGCGGCACTCAAACGTTGACGGTCATTGGTACACCGTTCGTTCAATACACACCCACATCCCCGAATTTATTTTTTATATCTCTTTCTCTTTTCTTTTTATTATATTCATTCATATTCTCATTCTCATTCTCACTTCTCACTTCTCACTCTCACTCTCACTCAGTTACATGCAAAATCTCTTCCGCATTTTCGTCCCTTCTCCTACTAGCCACGATTCGTCTTACTCGTACTCGTACTCATACTCATACACAAAGGAACACAACTCGGCGCACGCATACGTGTCGTACGTCCTCACGCAGCTCGCGCCCCTCCTCGTCCTCCTCGGCGTACCAGCTCTAGCGCTCCTCGCGCGCGCGTACGTACACAGAACTAGAACCTGGGATTGGGATTGGAACTTGGCGAAGGCTGTGAGAGTCGTGTATATGGTGCTTGAGAGCCTGTTCGGCGTGACCTTGCCGCTCTCGTGGGTCTGGGGGCCTGCGGGTGGGAGAGAGGGTGAGGGGAGGGAGGAGAAGAGGAGGAGGAGGGAGAGAGGGAGGGAGAGGAGGAAACGGGGGACTAGTACTAGTGCCAGTGCTGGTGCTGGTGGTGAGCTGTACACTTAGGTGGTGAATGAATTTGAAGCTGATGTATGTATGGTATAGTCTCGGGAGATGCAGCGAGTGAAGTCGAGGAAGACGACAAGGATCTGTATTATCCTGGGCTCGTCAACATCTCCGGGACGTACTGCTTTCTCAATTCTGTCCTCCAAGTACGTCTGTGTGTGTATCGTGTCTTGCATCGCACTAATATTCTGTATGAATAGGCAACGGCGTCGCTGGCGTATCTCCAGCCCTACCTCGACGCCATACACGCCCGCGCTGTAGACTTGGACGTACCGACCCCAGTTGTCGATACGCTGCAAGATACTATCAAAGGTCCGTGTGTCTCCTGATCATGGCTTCTCACTTCTGAGTTCTTCGCTTTCTCTCGCTCGCCGACCTCCCCGTCCACGGTCCCCGCTTTATCCACACTCGTTTACGTCCTCCTCACGTCCTCGCCATTCTCTCCTTTTCTTAATCACTGCTTCGCGATTCGTTCTTTTGACGAACGTTGGACTATTTCTAACAAACGTATCTGTCCGTCTACCTATCTATCTATCAATAGCGCTCAACACACCAAAATCGTCTCGATCCGCATTGCGCCCCGTTCCCATCATCAACGCGCTCTCCCAACCTGTGTCTGGGCCGGCCGGCGGCGGGAGCCGCTCGAAGCTGTTCGCATCGCGGGAGCACCAGGATGCGCAGGAGCTGTTCCAGTTGTTGTCGGAGTGTATCAAGAGCGAGGCGCAGGCGGTCGACGCGGAGGCGCAGAGGGATAGAGGGCTCGGTGCGTTTGCGTTTACCTCCTCTGCTGCTTCCTCGCCCTCGGCTTCGCCCTCGCCGGGATCGTCCTCCGGATACCTGCCCCTGCGCGGATCTGAGAACTTCAGTGCGGAGAGGGAGAGAGAGAACGAGTTGAGCGCGTCGAGCGTGTTCGACGGGCTGACCGCGAACAGGCGGAGCTGCGTCGCATGCGGTTACACGGAGGCGGTCATGCACTTCGCCTTCGCGACGTGGTCGCTTGCCCTTCCTTCTTTCAGCGGGTTCTCCCTCTCCTCCTCCTCCTCTTCGTCTTCGTCTTCGATGGCGTCGTGTTCGCTGCAGGACTGCCTCGCGGAGTACACGCGCCTGGAGCTCCTGACGGACTGCGTGTGCCGCCGCTGCTCGATGCGCGCGACGCATGCGCGGCTGCGGGAGGAGGCGGAGCGGCTTGCGGAGGCGGTTAGGACGAAGAAGCCTGCTGGTGCTGGTGCTGGTGTGGATGGAGGAGCTGTAGGGGCCGATGGGACTGCTGGGCCGAGCCAGTATAAGAAGAAGAAAGCGAGGGAGGCGAGGAAGCTTGAGAGGTTGGTCGCGAGTGCGATTGAGGAAGGGCGGATTGAGGAGGACTTGAAGGGCGTGAGGATGGAGAGGATCGTCAGTCCTGCGTCGACGAAGCAGGCTATGATCGCTCGAGTGGGTTTCAGTCGTTATCTCTTTTTGTTGCGTGTGTATGAGTGCTGATTTTTTTTTCATTTTTTTTTTCATTTTTTTTTTCGCATGTGTCCAGCCACCTAAGGTCCTCGTCCTCCACCTCAACCGTTCTATGCACTTCAGCTCCTACACCGGCCCCTCGCGAAACCCGATCCGGGTGCGCTTTCCCGAGATTTTAGATCTGACGCCGTACACGACTTCAGGACAGCTCTCCACGAAGCCCTCTGCGCCCATCTCGATCCCCCCTCCACCCCCGCCTGTCGGCTCGGGCTCGGGCTCGAGCTCGGGTGCGGTACCGATTCAGAGAAGCACGACCCCCACGCAGGGGATGTACGACCATCCGCGCGTGCTGTACCGTCTCAGCGCGGTCGTAGCGCATTATGGAGCGCATTCGTTCGGGCATTATGTTTGTTTTAGGCGGAAGCCGCGGTTTAGTTCCGCTTCAAGAAACGATGAGAGGAACGATAGGAAGGGGAAGGCGAGGGGGGAGGAGAGGAGAGCGTACCCGATGGTGCCGCAGATGCCGTGTCCGTATGGATGTGAGTGTCAGATGTGTACGACGTATGGGCCTGTGAGGGATTTCGATCCTTCTTCCTCTTCGTCCTATTCCTCCTATTCTTCCCCTTCGAACTCTCAAATACACCCCCAACCCTCCTCGACCTCCTCATCAACGCACTCACCTCCACATCACCAAACCGCGCAAAATCAGACGCACCGGGCGGTACGCGGTCCCCACCCGGCGCGCTCGGGTTCGGGGAGGGGCTGGCTCCGGATCAGCGACGACAGCGTCGAGGAGGTCGGGGTGGAGCAGGTCCTGTCGGAGGGGAGCGGGGCGTTTCTGCTGTTCTACGAGCGCGTGCAGAGCGCGTGGGTCACGCAACGGCCTTGGAACACCACTCCGATGTATTCGAGCGCTGCTGTTATGGGCGGGAGCTCGAGTCAAGTCACTGGTGTTGGTGAGGTGAATGGGAGTGAGAGTTTGAGCGTTGAGGCGTTTCCGAGTGGATTGAAGGCGGGATTCTTAGGAGGAGGGGTGGGAGTGGGAGTGGGAGCGGGGGTATCGTCGGGTCTCCCGATAGGAGGGAGGGGGGTAAATAGCGTGTACCTCAGGACGCGCGGTACGCCTCGGAGCTCGGAGGAGACGGTTCGGCCTGCGGACGTGCATGCTTCTTCATCCGCTTCCTATTCAAATTCTGCTTCTGCTTCTACTTCTACTTCCACGTCCACTTCGTCCTCCTTGTACTCGTTGAATTTGGGTGCGAAGGCGAGTAAAGATAAAGACCGGGAGAGAGAGTTGTCGGAGATGCTTGCGGGCGTCGCTTCGGGTTCGAGTTTCCTGGGTGGGAATAGTAATGTCATAGGCGGGAGAGGGAGCGCGAGTGCTGGTTCGAGCCTGAGCTCGAGTTGGAGTGGGAGCGGGGGTGGGAGTTTGATGAGTGAGCTTGTGAAGCCGCGCGTTGTGAGGCGGACGACTGCGGGGAGGAGGGAGAAGGAGCGGGTCAGGGAGAGAAATAGGAGCAGGAGTAGGAGCAGGAGCAGGAGCGGGAGCGGGAGTCGGAGTCGGAGTCCCAGTGAGAGTGGGAGCGGACTCGCATCTAGGGAGGTTGAGGTCGAAGGAAAAGGAAAAGGCAAGGAGAAGGAGGCGCAAGAAAGACCTGCAGAGAACTCTCAGGCTGCTGATAGAATACCAAACGGTTCAGCTGTCCCGCCGAACGGGACAGCTATACCTTCGCGTTTGCCCCTCCCCAACGGCTCTGCCTCTGCCTCTGCCTCTGCCTCTGGTGCGCATACTTTCAAAGCCAGCGATCAAGGAGCAGGAGTAGGAAGGGGAGGACAGAACGAGAATGAGGACGAGGACGAGGTAGACCTAGAGTTATCGGAGAGTATCGTCAAAGTGGAGTTTGAGCTGCCCTCTCCTCCGCGTTCGAGGAGCTCGAGCCCGACGGCAGGAACAGGAGCGAGTCCCGTACGCGCACCTGCGTCGAGTCGGACTGTGTCGAAGTCATCTGCTGTAGGATCAGGACTAGGACTCGAGCCTGCAACGCCCCCGGGATCCTCACCCGTCTCGCCCTCCCCGCCTCCTTCACCTACCTCACCTACTTCGCCTAGATCGTCTGGTTCCCCCGCTGTCACTACCACTACTGCTGCTGCTACTTCACCTCTGACGTCCCCCTCAAGCCCGAAAAGGAGAAGGGGCAACAAAGGAAAAGCCAAGGCGCGTGCGAGGGTGGCTTCGCCTCCGTCTAGCTCTGTGTCTGCGTCTTCACCTCCACCTTCGTCTTCGTCGAGGAATGGAATCGAGAACCGGACTTCGACTTCGACTTCGAATGCGAGCGGGAGCGGGAGTGGGAATAGACAGACAAACGGCGGTGCGATCCTAGTCGACCGCCCACCCGCTGCATCTGCAGCGCGCGTCGGGCTCCGCGCGTGAAGTCGTTGAATATTTTGAGCTGGGCCGGGCTGGGCTGGGATAGACGTATATTATATTGCCTTTGGAGGTGGATCGGATCGGACGCGTAGATGGTTAAATCATGATATTATAACACGGATATCGAGATATACATACATCCATACAGATATACATATACATACAGATATGCAGACAAACAACACCTGTACATGCATCTGGGCTATATGCTCCGAATTAAAAAGCAAGTATTCTTTTGCTTGCTTTTCCCTATACTTTAATGCGATGACACGGAAGCGTGTTACGGTAAGTAAAAATACGTACGTACGCAGTAATATTAATAGCTCAATGATCATTGATACACACAAAATAATCAGTGTATTCTTGCCCTTTCTCGGAAAGGGAATTAATTAATTATATGGTGCTGAGGACTGGACTATCATATATAGTACTAGTTGGGATATTCTAGGCGCACGCGCTTATCGATATTTGAGAGGCTGATTAACTTCGTTCACCCAATGCCATATATTGAGCTTTGTAATTATAAATCCTTAAGGCCTGTTAGCTCAGTTGGTTAGAGCGTGGTGCTAATAATATACAAGCTGAAAGAGTACATATATATATACGCCAAGGTCACAGGTTCGACCCCTGTACAGGCCATATAACTAGTAAAGCGCAATTTTTTTATATTTTCATACTCAATAGCCAGTTTATGTATGTATGTGTACGTGTCGGAGGAGACTCTGCTTGAAGGAAGCTATGCCATGTGTGTACTGAGTGTTTGTTGTTTGACTACTCGAGCTTCTCCCTTCTCTGGGGCCCGTGTACGTATCTGTTCTGCTCTTTTTCTTGATATAATGTTTGTTTGATCACATTACGCCTGTATAAAACGAGAGATGGAAAGGAAAAAAAAAAAGATCGGCGTTACGTGTTGTGTTGTTGCGATGTAGTAGAGTAGAGATGTTTTGTTATTCATGAACTGCACTGCACTGCAGATCGCTGGATTTGTCCTGGATCAACTTCCTCTCACACACACGCACACAATTGATTCGATTCAATTTGAACGACGGTCGATGTAGATATCGTAGTCAAACGAGATATTTATTCATAACAGATACAACCAAACACATATAACCAAACACAACAAGTCCGCGGCGCATTATACATGTAAAAACTGAAAGGGCTCTAGGTTTAACATGGCATGGTATCTTGTACTACTATGCAACGCAGCGCGAACGACGAATTACATGCCCGAAAGGGCTGACACGGGCGGGTCGGATGGAGCTTAGAGCGACAGGTCGACGGGGACGCAGCCGATAGAAATGAGACTGCCTATAAGACAGAAGTATGATCAATCCGGTGAACGGGAGAAAGCAGGAGAAAATCAGTGCGTACCGAAGCTGTTGTTCTCGCAGCAGACAGGATGAGCCGAGCTACAGTTGAAAAGAAAAGTCGGTTGAGCAAAGGGACTACTTCTAGAAACGTAAGGCCCGGTGTAACTTACCAGCTCGCTGAACCGAGGCCGATAACAGATATCGGGTCGCAAGTCAGGCCGACGGGGATGTCAACGCCCTGGAGGACGACGCCGAGGAGACCAAGGATGCCCGCAGCATCGGAGCTACCTGACGACTGAACGGAGTTGCAGCACTGGAGGTCACTGGTGTTGCACTGGCTCGCGGGCTGCGTTGCAGTGGGAGTCGCGGTAACGGTGACAGTGGTCGATTTCGCAGGCTGAGTGGTCGGAGAACCTCCCGGCATGGGTGTGGCGGCAGCAAGGATGGGAAGAGCGAGCAGAGCGATATATTTGTTGAAGATCATTGTGATTTCTTGGAATGTGGTTTAAACTAGTGAGGCTTGTGAGGAGAGATAATAGCCGTTAACTGGGTTGAGTAGACGACTGAAGATTGAACCACGAAAACAGATGGTCTTTTATAACTGCTGGTGGTGGTCTGTGCGTATTCTGTTGCGCATGATTTGGCCAAAAATAATAAGCTATACCAGGACTCCTCAGAATGCCGATGGATACCTGTGCCTAATTCGGATAAGAATGACCGAACTTGAGGAGCCAGGATTGAGGAAATCCGGATTAAACGGGCCTAAATTTAGGTGAAGACCAGCGCTGAAAGGAAAAGTCGAAGGAAGGAACGAAGCATCTTCGCGAAGCACCCTCTTTCTGGTCTTTCTTCTGCACATTCTGTACGTCACAGACTTAAGTTGGTCGAAGCGGTGAATCAGGAACGTCCTTTCAGGCGCTGTTACGTGAGAGACGTAATACGTATACACACCTTTGGACAAATCAATTTGTTTGCGGCCTTGAGGTCCGCCCGAACAGAAGAACGATGATGCTAACAAGTGTCGGGATGAAACACCCCTTGCATTGGTTGGAGCGGAAGCGAGGTCTTCCAATTCGTTCTGGGAGCTCCCAGGTACCCGCCAAAACATGTTGCTTCAACAATGCATTTTGAGAGTCTCCACTGCGGGCCGAGCTTGGTCACATTCCTACCTAGTCAATGTGGATGCCTCTTTTGAGTAGCCCACCAAGATCCGATGATACCTGAGCTTGACTAAAGTCACCGAGTGTTTGATATATTGAACATGTTCATCTCAACAGAGTTGGCGAAAATACTGACATCGAAGCGGAAACAGAAAGGCTAGAAGATATTAAGATTATTTAGGTCATCTGTGATCTGACACAATGTAGTTCACCTTTTGGCCCCAAGGGGTGAGAAGCTGCCGTTTGTTTTCCATCCTAGGAGAATGCAAACTAAATGTAGAAATCTCGGTTGAAGCGTTATTTTTTCCGTTATGTCATGAAAGAAGCTGACCTAGTTTGTCCCCTAACGCCACGAACATGCACACACCATATTAACATTAAGATTAATATTAAGGCAATTGAATTGGAGATATACCTGTATTAAGCATGATTTACAATCAGATATGATCCTCCACAACATCACAACGTGAACGTAGTGCGGAATCCACACGCGCACTACTTACGGATCTTTGCGGTATACCAGTGTTTCCGCCGTCTCGATCTTCCCGAAAACCATTGAATAGGATGAGTGCTCATATATCTCTTGCCCTGACCATAAGAGACAAAGCATTGAATCATGGCTTGCACCACAAGGTCCTTTTGTCCCTGGCGGATGTAAAGCGTTAGTAAAGGGGTCTTTCTCGATGAAGTGGCGGTTGCCCCGCTCTTTAAGGGAAAGTGGGTTGCCCACTCGGATGGAGTATTGCATCTGACGCCTTGTAGCGCGGAAAAAACAGACACAGCGGGACCAGGACTACACCGCGATGACGTCCTTGCCACCCGTTTCAGCCAGTCCAAACGCGATGAAAACTGCATAACAAAGAAAACGATCGGGACGTTCCCATGTCAGAAGCAAAGCGATAGGCACAATTCGCTAGCACGATCGAGGAAACCGTCAGTTTCTACCAGAAGTGTTGATGTAGCATCGTCGTTATGTTTTGCTGTCATAGTCCAATTTAGTGGCCAACGACCAAGTCAGGTCTTGACTGTCATGACGCAATGCTTCTCTTTAAAGTATCAACAATAAATACCACAAGAGTAAGCTCCAGCACCTCCTACCTGGCAAAAAAAATGACTTGTCGCGGAACTGATACGTAGCTAGCGCGACGCTCAACTTGAAAACTTGCAGAGATGATGATGGAAAGCCGGTCACGTGTGATGATCCCTAAAGTGTATATTATATTTGTAATGTTACAAGCGGCATCTGGAAAGCTCGAGATATCAGTTTACATACATACAACAACCGCACATTCAAACAACTGAAGTATCGTGCAAGTTCTCTTTAATTACACGAAACATGGCTCTCAACTGGGCGATGCTGGATCAGCGAAGGAACCCTATTCCTCTTCCAAATGAAGTGACTGTCTTGTCAATCGATGATGGTGCGGAAGTACAGTTGTTCATCCCCAACGCCCCGCCCGTTCAGGGCTCGACCGCTGGAGGTACAGGTGGTGAGAAGAAGTTGAAGGAAATAGGGCGAATATACTTGACAGATCAGCGGGTACGCAAGGGTCTCTGTCCGAAATATCTATTCTGCTGATCTAAACTGCGGCTAACTTTCTGAATTCTAGCTGCTTTTTGTCGCCTCTCCGAATCCGACATTCGAAACTCTCACACTCCCTCTGAGTAACATCCTCTCTACATCCTTCCAGCAGCCGGTCTTTGGTTCGAATTTCCTGGAACTTGAAATTAAGCCGTCACCGGACGGTGGACTCGTATCGGGCACGCGAGCGGAGATTAGATTGAAGGATCGCGGTTTGTTCCAGTTCGTTAGCGTCCTGGAGAAGAGCCGCGAACGCGCGATTTATATGAAGCGCCAGACCGAAAGCGAGGCAGATACACTCCGTATGTATTTGTGGTTTTAATCGTGGGATCAATTTGGTCTGACGAGTATGAACCTAGCGTTATATGAGACTCGAAGTGCTGATCGTACTCCAGAGCCTTCAGGCTCAAGGGCTCCTCCGACCCCTGCACCCGGCGACCTACCACCTGCTTACGACGCATGACAACTTGTTGTTTGAATAAAAACAGTAAAGACGATGTACCTTGGATAGTAATTGGAATTAATAGGGCTTATAGCGTTTCGCTTTCTTGAGCTTTTCGACCTTCTCCAAGTCCTCCTTCCATTTTCTCTTGAGCTCAATAAGTTCTGAAAATAATGCATATCAGCCTGATGATGCATCCGGATCGATGAAGTCCCTTGCCTTGTCTCTTCTTCTCATGCTTTTGGAAGGCATAGAAGCCCTCCTTCTAGGCCTTCTTCTTTTTCTTCTTTGAAGCGGTCTCCCCCGTTTCTTGGAATTGCTTAGTGGCAACGGAAATACCCCCTCCAAGCGTCTTGCCATATGCACCACCACGCGTAACGAGAGTGAAGCCGTCCTCGTCTACTATTGCCTCTCCCTTGCGGTATTCGCTAGACCTCTTGCGTTTCGCTTCCTCATAGTCGTAGAGCGCAATAGCGCTTTCTGCATGAGCGCGGACGGCATCCAGGGGAGGACGCATAGCGGAATACAGAGCCTTGTAATGCGCAAGTCCACGAGGCTCTGGGGAATTTGGCCAGAGACGAGGCTTGTGAGGAGGTGTAAGGGCTTTTGCTAGAGAGGACGCATCCAAAAACACGACAAAAGCGGTTCGACCTGTCTGACGAAATGTTCGCAGAGGTGTTGTCGGAAGAGGGACGAGAGTCGGTCGTTCTCCTTTCATCTTGGATCTCTTCGGCTTTTTGGCTGATCGACCTTCGTCTACTTCCATGGACTCGTCTTCGTCCTGCCCTTCATCAGCATCATCATCACTCTCTTCAAGAGCATTCAATGCCTCTTTTTCTGCCGCTCGTTGATCAAATACGACTTTCTCGACTATCCCATCCGGTTTGAAAAGCAGCGTGAATTCGCGTTCCGTCGCGTCAGGAGGGACGTTCACGAGGAAAAGTGTACGATCCCTCGGTAGAACATCAGGTGCATCCTTACTTGTGGTTTTCTTTGCAGCAGTATGTTGTTTTGCATACAAGATATGTGTGGCATCCTTTGAATAGACAACCGGAAGCACAGCGAAGCCACAAAGCGTGCTAGGAAGCCCATCCATAGCTGGTGAACCAAGTGAAGAAATTTCTCCAGAGACCGACGTCCGAATGACATAATTACTGATTATATACGCGTGTGACGATGTCGCGCTCACGTGCGTACTTCTGTTCGGCACGCGCGTCTTCAACCTTCTCCTTAGGTGGCAATCTCGTCCTTCCAGCCATCGAGCTCGTCGTTGGCTGATGGCCGCCCCAGCTCTCTTCTCTCATCATTCTTCAAATCCGCTGGAAGTGCCCACCTCGGATGCTCTGAACGTGCGCTACAAAGAGCACCTCAAACAACAGCAGAAGAAGGACCCAGCTTTAGCGCCTTCGTCGGACGATCCTCTCAATGGATATCAAGTTGAAGAGTATCAGAACCATATCTTTAATTTATTTCCGGGGATAACGCCCAAGGCGAGGCGCTCGAACTTCGAACCTGCTCTAACACTAGCTGAAAGAGGAGTAGCACATGAACAGATTCCTGATAACGACAGTGACGACGAACTTGAGATCGTACACAGTGACCATGACGAGATAATGCAGATTAAGCCAGTCGAGTTCCCAATCGAAGTAGACGATGACGATATCTTGGACGGAGCCGATGATGTGCCGCCAGATACTTTACCGGATGACGAACCTGATGAGCTTGATGAACCACAGACAGACGAGGAGATGACTATTTTCTTGAAATCGTCGGAGGAGCGGGAAGAGATCGGGGAAGAGATCGCAGAACTTGAAGAGGTTGTTCCACAGCTGGCGCAAGACTATAAGATTGTGGACCGTCTGGGCACAGGCACATTCTCATCGGTCTACAAGGCTCTCGACCTCCACTACGAAACCAAGTGGCACAACAGTACTTGGCAAGGCCGCCATCCTCCATCATCATCTGCATACTACCAGTCCACGACACCATCGCCTGGCGCAAAAGTCTTCGTCGCTATCAAACGTATCTACGTGACTAGCAACCCGGAACGTATCCGAAACGAGATTACCATCCTTGAAGATTGCCGTGGCTGCCGACATGTTTCTCAGCTCATTACTGCCTTCCGTCATCGTGACCAAGTTGTCGCCATTATGCCTTACCATAGGAACGATGACTTCCGCGATTTTTACCGCACTCTACCGATGTCAGGAATCAAGGCGTACTTCCGCTCTTTGTTGCGTGCACTACGTGACATTCATTCTCGCGGGATTATTCATCGCGACGTGAAGCCTGCAAACTTCCTATTCGACTCGCGTACCTACATTGGCACACTCTGTGATTTTGGCTTGGCATGTGTAAGTGTTGAGTGGAGCGTTTCACAAGAGTCTACTCATACCTTGGACAGCGTGTTGATTTCGATGCTAAACATGGACAGTGTCTGCACACGCCCCCTTCTCGCCAGTACCTGCATGGCGCAAAGAAGTCGAGTAAGCTGATTGACACCAATCTTGTCAAGGCGGCACAACGCGAGGCTCGACAGAAGAGTGCGTGGCCTTCAGATCGAGTAGGTTATCCTGAAAAAGATATGAGGTAGGTTTTTCATGTGTATTCTCAAAAGACGATTAGTCTGAGTACTTGATGCAGACCTCATTCAAAAGCCAACAGGGCAGGCACACGCGGCTTCCGTGCCCCAGAAGTCCTTTTCAAGTGTAATGAGCAGACTGGTGGTAAGCATGTTCTCCGATAAGCTAGTGACTAGGTACCAACAGGAAATGAACAGCTATCGATATCTGGTCAGCTGGAATGATTCTTCTCTTTTTCTTAACCGGAAAGTTTCCCCTTTTCCAATCAAACGATGACATCGAAGCTCTCATGGAGATCGCTGCCGTAATTGGAAGACGGAAGATGGAGAGCGCTGCAACTCTACACAGTACGTGTAACAAATCTTATCGACTTGTATTAGTCTGATCGTTACATATAGACCGAACCTTTGCTACGAACGTACCGAGTGTTACACGGGACGGCATGACTTGGCGCGAGTTCGTTGAGAAGAATAATCCAAGCATCCTCGACGTGCCCTCACCTCCCAGCTCCCCTTCATCCTCTCCTTCAGTCTCTCAAAGTAGAATATCAGACCCTGATACTTACATCCAGGATCTCGAGCTTGCCTTCGATCTGCTCGAAAAGCTACTTCTTCCAGAATCCATCAACCGAATCACAGCACGAGAAGCCCTTTACCATCCTTTCCTCGCTGAAGGCACTGGTTCTTCCAGCTATTCTTCTTCCTCTTCTGCTGCGAGCTCGAGTTTAGATACTGATGTTGGCGATGATGCGTTCTTCCCCCATCCACTTGGAGGCGGACGTTGTGGCAAGTACCACTTCATTGATGAGGTGACGGAGGAGCATCGTATTAGAATTCCGACGGACTACGGTGACGTCATCCGGCTCCTTCAGTCTGGTGAAGGCATTCCGATTGGCAATCAACCTTGCGAATTCCACGCAGATCTCGAGGAATTTCAGGATTATACTCAATTGGAGAACTTCGACTTCGGCAACGAATCCTCCCGTGACTGTGAAGCTATCGAACAAGAGTTGGGAGGAGCAAGCTCATCCACTCTGCAGTAATACGCCGTTCTTCTCTTTCGAGCTATACTTACGTTTCAACCTGCAAAACTTTGTTCGATTTTCAATTCATCCATTATTCTGCACAGCAATACACATTTGACGCAATTCCAGGTTTCTTGTTCCTCTCACGTTCTTATTCTTCTTAACTATCAAACAATGATCAGCATCGAATCATTTGATGAACTTATTATCAGGATCCTTAGACCTACGCATGTACTCCACGCATTCTGACAAAATACAATGGATGTAGAATCATTGAATCAAATTATTCCATGATAGGCGAACCAAGTACGGTGTTTTGCTTCGTATTTCGAAGGCATCAACTCACGTTAGAACTCCAAAACGTTTTGACAACTTGTTCTCTTATTACTCAAAGAAAGAAGTACAATTACGAACCTTGTGATATTAAGTCAAAAGGACGATGTCAAAAAAAGTCGACCACAGCAGGACTTGAACCTGCAGTCTCCTGATATCGTGACAATCGAAGTCAGACGCCTTAACCATTAGGCCATGCGGCCCATGTTTATTGGAATAGAGTACTTTTCTCGTACTAATATGCAATATGCATTCTTTACTGACTAAGTTTTGTCTATCTACATAGCTCACGATGCACTTGAATACTCGTTAGATTAGATGGTTCAAAGTGCTGGCTATTTCATGCAAGTTGTGAGGCTGTTACATTTATGAACTACCATGCTGAGGATGAGACAGCCTAGGTAGGCAACCTGATCGGACATGGCCAAGATACGGGACGTTGTATGCCTTGGAGGTATCGTACGTACATTAGGTTTGGGAATAATCTTACAATGATAAGGTCGCTCGTGAAATGCAGAGGAATGCAGATATTCGACCGACCATTAGGTGTTGCCAAGGATTGTCAAGGTTTATCACTCGCTCAATCCGGGACCCGCTCTGAGAGACACGACCTATACTTCTGTCGGCACCATCTCCTTTGTGGTATCTTGATTTATCATGGAGCTGCTCTTTAAGTGTTCAACCTACGCCAGGTCAATATCAGTCAGCTTACGCGGATTATAATATACGATCCGGAATGTATAGTGCTCACCATGTCTTCGTACGTATAAGCGTCAAAAATGCTCTTGAAGCTCTCCGGATCTTCCTTTGCTTCAGCCTTCTTCCCATAATGCGTTGGATTCAGACGACCATAGTAAGCCGAGTCGAAATCGTTGAGAAGGTAAACGATCTCGTTGTCCTTCCCGAAATGCAGCAGGAGATTGTCAGGACAGACGTCTGTATGCACTTGACCTATGACGCTATGCATTTGCTTGAGAGCTGGCAGGCAGGTGTAAGAACATAGGGTTTCTCTCGCGGTGAATAGAACCTGAAAGGACACGTACCCGCAGCTGCCTCCTTCAGATGAGCAAAGACGTTTGAGAGGGACATTGTTACGTCTCGCCCAGGACGCGTCTCATCCTTTACGATCTCTCCATCCTCGCCCTCAAATTCTCGAACTTCATTCATGCGCACCATTCGAGGCGCTAATGGTGCGCGTACAATTATCCTGTCGCGAACATCTCGTGGCTTACTCTGCCTTTCTGCTCTCTTTCTGGCAATGAGGTCGAGCAACTCTCCCGCATTCTCACCTTCGAAACAGAGATTGGCTTTAGATCGTGGCATCTTGAAAGGAGAAATTGCTTTGGACATTGCGGTCTTTGTTCAAGTCACGAAACGAAACTTAGGCGCGACTATCCTGCCTGCCATCACGTGTGGCAGTGCTGCTTAATCATATGGGGGACTATTATTCATAAAATCACAACAGCTGAGCCTGCTAAGTACACTACTTGTGGCAACGAAGTTATCAATTGCAGACACGGACCGTGCATACCCTTCGCTCACGACTTCCTGGGTATGATGCTGCCGATTTTCTTGCCAAGGCTGCCTTTCTTCATGACCTTGGACTCCATCAAAGCGGTGACAAACACAAGCTGCGTCTGTAGTTCGGTATTCCCAATTCCCGAGTCGATCATCTCCATTGAGAGCTTTCCGGTGTAATTGTATACGATGGCGACGCGCTTGCAGTCTGGGATTGTCCGCACGATAGCGTAGAACAATTCTTGAATAATTTCATATTCCGTCCCCTCGTATGTCACTGCCACACCGCTGGAAGAGAATCAGGCCCGCCCCGAATGAAGGAAGCAAGAGAGGTCATGATGACGTACGTCTTTCCAGGAGCACCAACTCTGATGAATTTCTTTCCCTTGATTTCTCCGCCTCCTCGATAATCCACTTTACCATGATCATACCGCGCAACTAACTTGTCATCGCTGTCGTACATCTCTAGGTGCTTGTCTCCGTCGCTATGGAATCGGAACACCTGCGCATCTAAGTTGTTAATGACGGCGCCGTTACGAATCAGTTTGCCATTGGCAGTGAAGCGCAAGACGTTCGGGTCTGTAGGGATTGGAATCGGCGGTCCCTTCGGTAGGTAGCCGGCGTGCGGGTCTGTTTTGGACGGCACAGAGAACTTGCCTGGGTAGTTGTCGTATTGCATCGCGATACTGGCCATCGTTGCGTTGCAAGTTTAATAAACAAACTCCTCGATGCGAAACAGAAAGTACCTGTGTTGAAGATGGGTACACGGCGGAAGGATCGGGGATCATTATATAGAGAGCTATTGCCGCCGGCAGCCTATCTGTGGAACTTTGATTATTAATGTCCGCGGTTTTGGAGCGCACCTGATATGGAAATTACGGAAAACTTTTATCACACCCCTTTCTTGTCGCCCTATATCAAAAGAAAAGGTCATATGGACTTACCCTTAAAGTGCCTTAAACCTGTGAGTGTGAGGTAGGCCAAGTTTACTCGAAATTTGAGAGAGACATAGATTTCTTCCGTTATTTATGACTACACAGGTAACGGCGTTCATAAATTCTCTCGCCCGTCTCAACTATAAGTAAGTATAACACACCAAGGAATCTTCCAGATGTGGACTGGAAAACAAAGCTTGATACTCGCTCATACAGTTCCCCAGGATTCATTGCCTTATCGCTTACTCCTTGACTCATTTAGTTCTGACACAGCCTAAGAAATTCAATTGAACTGCGCAATCATTCGTATTTACTTCTGTTTGGTCATTGCTCTATGAGAATTGTGTTATCGTGTTTGTAAGGTTGACGAATACAAAATGACATAGAACGTACTTCAAAATTGGTTCAGGAAACTCTTCTGCCTCCTTGCTTGGCTGGGATTTTGAACCGCGATCCTGGTTGTACCGTCCTTCTTCGTATCCTCCAGTCTGCGTATGACCTACAAACGCTGTGAGAAGAGCATTGAGAATATCTTTGTAGTCCTGCGCAAGAATACAGGCCATGCTTTGATCGGCCAGCTAGAATCTCGCAGATTATAGCACTGTCACAGGTAGATGTGAATGATTCGCCTGCCCCATCAGGAAGTTGCCGGCGGAGAATGGATTGTCTTTCCAAGTAAAGAAGACGCGTCGCGACGCGTGTGGCTCTTTCATCTCAAGGACGAGAACATCAATTGAACGAACATGTCAGCAAAGCGGAAATCCGACGTGAGTACAGCAAAGTCTTCCTCAAAGAAGGCAAAAATCGACACGTCGCTCCACGCCTCTGCGAAAACTATACTCGCCGCTGTTGGCTCTGGGTTCGAGAATTCTGAACTCGAGTTGAATGACAAAAATGCCGTGCGCAAAGCGTTTGCAGAAATCGCGAATTATGTAGCTAGTCTCGAGAATGAAGTGAAGGAGTTGAAGAAGGCGCAAGCGAACGAGACGGCGGGTGCATCGAACACCCAAAAGTTTCTGGAACAGATTACACAGGAAGCTGGCCGCCTTTTGGACACTGTCGTCCGCGGTATCAAGAAGATCTTGGTTGTACGTTATACTCACCTCATTTTTCTCCATTTCGTGACAGTTGCTTATTTGTGCAGTGGAAGCCAAGCTGCAAGTTCAACACCGCGAAGTTCGCATACGATGGAATTTGTGCTGACCTCTGGTCTTTGGTGCAATGCCCAATATGGACGGCCCTCCCAGCTTCAAACAGAAGAGAATGCTTGGTGTGGAATTCGAGCATCTCATAGGACAGGATATAGTAGGATCAGCAAAGTATGACAGTTGGCTCGCATAACATATTCGTCGGATTAACTTGCTTTGCGATTTAGATATAACGACTTGTACATCTCCAAACAATTCGTTACCATTCGCTATAATGCCGAGACTGGAGAGTTCAAGATCAGCGGATCCTATGGCATTTTGGGGTAAAGCTATGCATGATGTGAAGAGACGACGTTAAAATATACACTAATGTACAAATCAATGGTCTCCTATGATACATGAGCTCCACTTATAGCAATACAATACCAACAACGCTTTATGCCGCTAGCTGTTCTTAATACTTCGCCTCTTGCTCGTCTGTGTAATGCAGGTAGACCATCATTTCTGTAACTTTTACGGGGAATAGACGCACCTCATTCTTAAATTTCTTTGAGCCAGAGAGTTATAGGGTGAATTAGAAGGCTACAAGATAAGAGACCTCAAGTCCATCAGGAAATTACCGCAAGAAGACGCACCGCGACGCATCTGGTTTTTCTCACAAATACACAAGAGCCCACCGAAAAAACATGCCAGAAAAGCGAAATCCCGAGGCGAGCATATCGACATATACAGTTTCGTGAGGAAGGTGAAAGCCGAAGCGTCAGACTACTCGTCCGCGAAAGTTATACTTACCGCCGTCAACTCCAATCTCGGGAAGTCTGAATTTGGCTTGAAGGACAAGACTTTGTGCGAAAAGCGTTGCGGAAATCGCGAATCATGTGGATAACCTGAAGGGTGAGGTCTAGAAGGCGCAAGCATACGCGACGGCGTATGTACCAAAGCCCAAGAATATCTCCCGAGCAAATTAGACTGGAAGCTCAGCATCTAAGGGACACGTTGTCCTCGGCATCAAGGACAAGGAGCGCATGGTCGTGAGTCATATGCGCTTGATCTTCTTGTCCTCACACTTAATGTGTGCCTTCCCAATTGTCCGTGTAATGGAAGCTAAGCTGCATGACCAACTCTGCCAGATTCGCATTCGATGGAATTTGTACGGATCCGTTGGTCTTCGATGCCATGCTCAGTATGACTGGTCCTCCAGACTTCAAACGGAGGATATTGATTGGACTGGCGCGCAATTTGGGCATGTCACATGCAATAGAACAGTGGGATCAACGAGGTGTGGCAATTGATTAATTAGCTTACAGTATTCGTCAGATTCATCGATTCTCGATCTAAAGGCTCATAATATCCATTTGCAGGAAGCGAAACGTTACCATTCGCTATGATCCTCGGACTGGAAAACTAGAATCAGCGGCTCCTATGGTAGCGTTTTCCTTTATATTACATAAAGGGTTGACAGGAAGGACTTAACGGCATATGTTAATGTGCATGCTTATTGACTCCTATGATACATGATCTCCGCTTATATCAGTACAACATCAATATGCCTTTATGCTGCCATCTGTTCTTGAATCTTAGCCTCTTGCTCGTCTGGGTGAGGCTGATCAGTCACTATTTCTGTTATCATTTGCGGTAAACAGACAGACCTCGTTCTTGAATTTCTTTGTACCAGAGTGTCATATCATCCCGAAGAAGCTGCAAAATAAGCAACGAATCACGGAAGGTTGTCTCCGGCATCTGGTCAAGGACTGCGACCGCTTCATCAAACGCGTGTTTAGCGAGATGGCATGCGCGCTCTGGGCTATTCAGGACATCACGATAGTATACTGCGAAGTTCAGAGCAAGTCCTAGACGTGTCGGGTGCGTCGCCTCAAGCGAACCGAGCGCCAGTTTATATGCCACCTTGTATGCATCCAGAGAAGCAGCTGAGTGATCCTTTCGCTTGTCGCCGCGTGATAGCTCGGCCAGATATCGATAGTAATCACCCTTCCTTTTTCGCAAAAACGTACACAATCAGTGTCGATGGTGTTCTTGGAAGGTAAAGAAATGTGCAAAATTTACTCACATCTTGTGATAGAAGACTATCTCATCACCCGGATTAGCCGCTGGAATAAGCGTCGTGCTCACTATCTGAAGCACGTCTTCGCACGCTTTGACAATCTCACGCTCAATTCGCGTACGTTCTTGCCGAATCAACTCGCGTTCGCGCTGCGTGGTAGTGGACTTGGGACTCTCTACTTCCTCTATGTGAGCGATGGACCGCCAGCTGCTTCGCAATTGGCCCGTCACGTTCTTGTAAGCGACGGACAAGAGGCTGCGCTCTTCCGGTGTCAATTGACCATGAGAGAACTTGAAGACGATGGCCTTCACGAATTCAAGCATTTCTAAATTAAGCCGGATTCCCAAGGATCGTTAGTTGATGAGATTGGAAACGGGGTCTAAAGACACACCGGAATATCTGTCGACTGCTTCCGCAACCTTGGCGAGGTAAAGGCATTCCTCGCGAGACTTTGCGGCCATGATTGTGTTGCGTGCAAGGGGCAGGTCGGGTAGATGGGGAAGCAGTTGTTATTCTTGAGACCCATACCCTTCTTATATTATTGCAAGCCGTGTACTGCCGCTGACGGGGCAGAGGGCCAGCGGAGCTAGAGTAACATGACACGAAGGACCAGGTGAGAAGTCCTGCACGTCTCGCAGTAAACCTATTCCAATAATCATCGGAGCGCGATACACCTTGAAAAAGTTGATCCTTGTGTATTGAAGGGGTAAGATTGCACCGGCATGCAAGGAGAGATGAAATGATTAATACCGTCTGGGCAGAGGGTGAGTCACTGGGGTCAGTAGACAGACAGCGGGGCAAAGGGTAGTCAGAACGAGACGAGATGATGAGGTGGTCGAGTGAATACGTGAAGTGAAGAATGGTCAGGAGCCCTTATTCGATTCCATGCGCATATGACTGCGTACACAATTACAAATGACCATCCGGAATGATTGAAGAGAGGATCACATAGATAACTGAATGGTCATCAGACACGGCGGACGCAAGCCTCCTTTGGTGTGAAATAATTTGCGCAAAAATACGCCAATGCCGTAATCAAATGTGCGCACAGAATTGGGTGATGGTAGGTAACAGTGCCGCCAACACTGGTTTGGAGGTACCGATTGGATAGAAACTGGGACCAACTTCCATTTCTATATATCCAACGATGGAGTCTATAACTTGGCACTTAGAGTTCCCTGAAATTTCAAGATATTCCTAACGAAAGAAAATGGTCAGAAAGTCAACTTGGTATTTCTCGCTTACTCTATGTTCCAGTAGAGAGTTGTTTGAAAAAAACACACTGGCAGGATATTAGTGTTCGAACTTTCTGGTCGTGGGAAGTAACTACTGTTCTCGTATATCGGACTTTCATTTTCTGACTTTGTCAGCGTACCGACTACTGTTGCGCTCTTCGTCGACGACCACCATGCCGGTAAGTAGGAATCTTACTTCATGCGCAATGTCATCTAACAGAAACCGCAGAAACACTATTGCGACTACTGCGATGTATATCTGACCCATGATTCGGCGTCAGGTAGGTATATTCTTATGTCTTCATATGACTACCTCTACTGATCCCTTGACAGTACGAAAGGCTCATAATAACGGGAGGAATCACCTTGCAAACGTTCGAGACTACTATGCTTGTACGTGCAGCATGAGGTACAATTGCAAGCTTCATGATGAACTGATGATTTCATTGACAGCCCTAGGACACGACAAGGCCCAGAGTATCATTGACCAGATCACTTCACAATATGATTCAGGAGGTGGACCTCCACCTGGTGCATTCAACTTCGCTCCGCCTCCAGGAGGTTTTGGTGCTCCTCCTTTTGGTGGCCTTCCGGCTGGAGGTAAGCTGCAACTTACATGAAAACGGAAACCGACTTACCAACTTCCTGTTGTATCAGGCATGCCTCCATTTCCTGGTCCCGGTGCGTTCAACGGTCCTCCTCCTGGTATGATGGGTGCTCCACCGTTCCCTCCTCCAGCTGGTATGGCACCTCCACCCTTTCCTGGAGGTAAGTGTGACCAATGGCCTTGAAAGGATTTCGAGCTCATGCGAGTTTCTTCTAGGTGCACCTCCATTCTCACCACCAAATGCGAATGGACAACCTCCCTTCCCTCCTCCACCCAACTTCATGAATGGACCTCCCGGCGCGCCAGGTCAAGGACAACCAGCTGCTAACTTCAGTCCGCCACCGCCGATGAATAGCAGCAATCCACCACATCAAAATTATGGCCCTCCTCTGACTTCGTCGCAGGCTCCCGGACCAAATGCAATTCATCCTGATAGACTGCGGATGATGGGTCAGCAGTAATGGTCTGGGCTGGAGATGCGTCTATTTGTATAAATTTTCGTTTGGTAGCTGACTGAGCTGCTTTGAAGCGAAGATGATTGGTGTCATTCGAATACTTGGTGAATGATTAGACTTTCGAAAGTTCTTTCTTCTTTTCATGTGTCTACTGACTAGCTAGGTTTCATCTGGGTCGCAATTTATAAACTATAACTTCAAATTTTCGTCGGGTTTTGCAATTTTTCACATATGCGGAAGTGCTCGGTCTTGATATGCAATCGTTCCTGTTCTGAAGATTATGACAGCGGGAAGGACATCTGCTCACGCGATCTTTATACATCCTCTCAAATTCATACAGAGACGATTAGATTTCTGGGGACAATTCGGGGCTAAAAACGCGCAGCATCCAGGGCATTCCCATGATATATATGGACGCCGTCGGTCTTGGCACGCCCTGTCCAGCTCACTGCATCTGTTTGTTTATTTCTGTCCCTTTGCTCAATAAAGCTCTTCTACGTGTTTCTGACTCTGGCGAATGAAGTGATTCTTTGTAGCAGTTTACCTCGGACGAACATGTGTTCATGCGATGAATACGATCTGTCGATTTTCCCAGCATGCCAATCTGGACTGAATTCTTCGGGAGAACTTTGCCTTCATAATCCAAGCTCAAGGGACACTAGTACTGTCATGTCTTGCCGAACTTCCATTGTCTCCATATGCCGCATCATTCACTTACGTTGCTTCCTCTTGCCAGGACATCTTGCAAGTTCCTAGTCTGTCGAATCTCAAGGGACTGCATCCCGCTTAGCATATCCGACTACGTGCTTGACTTGACGAAACCTGCCGATCCAGCGCTGTCCGATGCCGTATTTCGAGCAAAAGCCGTCGTTTGGTCCGGAGTAGCGCTGGTAAAGTGGCCTTTCCGAAGTGCATAAGTGTGCATGTGCACGGTATGTGCCTGTTCCTTGACGCTCAGAGAGAATTTGCTGTCAATTTATGCGCGGCTTCAACTTTACCGATTGCCGAATGAACGTTATGGTGACTCCTGCTCTAAGTCCGGTAACACTTTGCACCAATGAGCTCTTGAAATCTTTTCTGGACCTCGTCTAACTGATGCGTATTCGACGTATGCGTGCTGACTATGTTGCCGAAGTCTTCGCGAGGGGTTTTTCGTTCTCTTTATGAGATGGATTTCTCCGGCTTGATTGGCTAACTGACGTCTTCTCCCATTGACAATGGTTATTTATGAAAGCCTCATTGCCATAGGATGTTTTATCCGGCAATTCTTCTGGCAGAGAGTACCCCGTTTATTGTGACACGAGCGCACGGACACCCGCCTGTCAGCATATAAGAACAAGATACCTTAATATCAAATCTCTTGTCGTCAAACAAAGTCCGACTTTCAAACACTCTTCAGTCCGTATCCACGGGAATCCTCGACACGATGCTGTTCACCAAGTACATCGCCTTCTTCGCTTTGTCCATCCTTGCGGTTGCCACACCCATGCCTGCGCCTCTGCCCATGGCACTGCCGGGAGGCGCGTCGCCGACGACGCAGCTCGCGACGAAGACAGTAACTACCACGGTGACGGTGACTGAGACGATATCCATTAGCCAGTGCAACACTGGCCCGCTGCTATGCTGCAACGACGTTCAGGAAGCGAGCAGCCCGGACGCTACGAGCATCCTTGGCCTGCTCGGCGTCGTCCTCCACGACCTTAACGTGCTTGTCGGCCTTAATTGCGGAGCGCTTTCTGTCATTGGTGCCGGCGGATCTGGCTGGTACGCTTGCGCTTCATCTTTCGGACTGTCGCGGGATAAATCTGACCTTATTCACTAGCTCCGCCACTCCTTTATGCTGCGAGAACAACACTTTCAGTAAGTCCTCATTATTTTTTTCGCCTTCTGTTTTGTTGCTTGACTCCTGTGCCATCCAGGTGGTCTTATCGCTATCGGTTGCGTCTCGGTTACTATAAACTTATGAAGAAGCGTCCCTATGGTATAAGTTGTTCTTTGTCTGGGCTTTTCATTCGTTATATACTATGGTTGTATGGTTTTTCATCGTGGTAGATGTACCAAGTCGATGTGGTTTCTCTGGGCTAAAATTGTATTTCACTGTATCTCTTGAAGTAGACATTTGAAAGGGTTTGTACTCAGTCAGGCAAATGCAATTGGAAACAAGCAAGCAAGGACAGGGCCATATTCAACAATCGGCTATCTTCACTTCACAGTGCGCCTATATCAATATACAAAGAACTTTGATGACAAATCAAGAATGCACATCTTTTTGAATTCGATATTCCCCACTTAATCTCGACTCATATCTGTCTCTCCGTCCAGAAGCTCGGAAGGACTCGTAAGATCTTTTCTGCATACCAGAAGACGGATTCTTCAGTAAGCTGGAGGCCTCCTGCATGCTCATCGTCAGGTTGAGAGGAGACGGTCCTACTATAGTCGGGCGCGATTTGGACGAACGTTCCGCCTAGTCCCATGTTCTTTCCCGACGCAAGAAGCTTTCCGAGTTCGGGTTGCACCAGGATCGTGATGGGATCTTTTTCCGGGTCATGGCGCGGAATATTCGGTTTCGTACTACTTGTTGCCGAAATTCCGCTCCTTGGGTCCTCGATAAGTTCGGGTGGCCGGATTGAAGCGCGTGAGACGCTCGGCGCGGGAAATGAAGGATAAGGATTCAGAACCACGCGCGCAAAGGAGCGGAAAATGTTGGTGGATGTCGAAATTGCCTGGTCTTGATCTCCATTCGTCTCTGGGAGAGTGACACTCGCTATGTATCGAGTCGATTCTTCGACATACCCAACTGCGTGTGTCAGAGGTAGAGTTGTGGGTCCCAGCAATGCCATGAGGAAATGGATATCTGGTTCTCCCCAGGCGTCGAACGGTTTCGTGTTCTGTGTCCATGGATCGTCTTCGTTGGATTCTATTTCGAACTTCCCGCTGTTCGATGCACTTGCTCCCCAGTTTCCGGCATCAACTCCAATGCTACTCCAAGCACCTGTCGCCTCTTCGGGATGAGAAAGCTTGGCTGCCTCCACCTCGGTGACGGCATCATTCTTTCCCGGATCAATTGACGGTCCAGGCGCCAAATCTGAAATGATCGTCCCGCCGCTCTCTTCAACCTCAGCTTTGAAGCCGCCCTCTGCAGCAGCGACGTCGGATTCGTTTCCCCACGAGAATCCCTTGGTTTTACTGCCATATATGGTCACCATGCATCGTGCTAGTTCATCTGGCATACTGTGACCAATTTGCATCGTGAGCGGAAGTTCATCTTTCGCCTTGCGCACAACTTCGAGTGCCTGTTTAAGGCGAGGTTCTTCCTCGAATAATGCGCGAGTTCTCAGGAGAAAATTCAAGAAGAACTCGTAAATTCGTGGTGCGTCGCGAAGAGCCATCTTTTCCCTATTGCAAGAACGTCGTTTCCAAATCGTAATAAAAAGATAAGCAATCCCAGCTCACCACATCATCCCAGAGTCTCGAAAGTAGGAACAGAAGAAGACCTTTGTTGCTAGGCATGGATTATCGATAAATGCGTCTAGCCTAATCTCCAGTGCCTCCCTCACTCGTGCAAGTTTAGCTCTAAACTTTTCCTCCTGCTCGGTAGTTAGGTTTGGAATGTTGTCTTGCCTCAGACTATGCTTTTCCTCGTCGAATTTCTCGAGAGTCAATGGCGAAGGCTTTTGATTACCTGAGGCATCGTCGTCGTCGCCGTCGCCTTCGTCCTCAGGCTCTTGATCCTGATCTTGTTTTCTCGGAAATCGTGGCCGAAGGTTCGGCTCGTGAAGGCCAAGGTAAACCTCCAGCTGGGCGCAATTCCATAAAAAGTTTAAGACTGAAGTTTGTCTCTAGTGCCGGTCTTACCTTTTTGTACCAATCCAGAAGTCTCAGAGACGTTGATTGCCAATCATGCACACTCTTAAAATCCGCAACCGCTTGCGCGATACGATCCTTAACGTGGAGCGTTCTGGCGTACCAATATATTCATGACTTAAAAATCGCTCTTAAACGTCAAATGGAAAATGAAGCATACCGATCATAGGTCCCTATGCTTCTGAGTCGCTGCTCCTCTCCTTCTTCCCACTTTGGAGAATATCGGTTATCAGTGCGCGTGGACATTAACAAATGTACTATAATTACTTACTTCCTCCCACCAGTTACTTCTCTGACGGATTTCTTCTCCTGCAGCGCTTAATTTGGTTTTCTTCTTCTTCCTTGGTGGAGCTTCGTTATCATGAATTACTGGTAGGCGCACAGTAGGGATTCCCAGACCATCGACCTCCACCTCATCATCGAAAGAGATCTGTATTCCACTCGGCTTGAACTCATTGAACGGTATTATTTTGACATTGTCTGGAGGATCAGGGAACGGCGGCCATTTATAGTAAGGGAAACCATTTGCGTCCAATTCGACCCCTTTCTTTTTCACATCAATACCAGGATGCATCTCCGCAGCCATACTCGAAGGTGGCTCGTTTCCGAGTCACGGTCAAGTTCACTGAAGCGGGGCCTTGGAAAAGATTAAAGCTAAGAGACAAGTAACGCAAATTGCAAAGACTCCAGCTGTCTGTAAGACACGTGTAAAGTGAATTGAATCCCGTCAATAGGAGATGATGGCCGCTAAAGACAAGTCGTGAATGCGCAGTTTTAGCGCCTTAAGAACGCGTCGAAGCACGTAGTAACGCGCGTGACATTCAAGCCGCCTTAAGGGGTTTTCTGCGTTGCTCTACAGTCTTTTTCTCCGGTTAAGCAATCCGTTTTTTCCTTCGCTATCTCTCCAAAATTTTCCTAACTACAACTACGCATACTACCCGACTCCTTGTAAATAAAACTACTTTCTTCTTACAATATACACTTTAGTGACATGCAGCACGTGCACGCGTAATATCAGGTCACATGCAATTTATGGCGGAGTCGCATCCACGACGACGACGCGCTTAAACATTTCCATTTCGCTTACCTGCCCTTTCCCAAGATCTGAAGTCGTCTGGCACTGTTTCTTGAGGGACTGAAATGGTCTTCAGCCTATTTGGTAGAGGCAAGGCACCTGCAGACGCAGACGCAGGTGCACCGCAACAAACTCAGCTAAGGACACCTTCACCAACAGTGTCGATCTCGGCGGGTACGGTTCCCCCTCAGTCTCCTGAGGTTGCACTAGTCGAACTACCACGCGGTGTAAAACGCTCTCGGTCACTATCTCCGAAGCCAACAGGCTCTGGCATTCCAGTGGTCGAAGTGCCTTCGAACGATGTTCCAACTCCTCCTACCAGTCCTGCCGAGCTACTTGCCCGAATCAAAAGGGTTCCGCCGAAGACTTTGCATACTTATATAGTGACGCATCTTCCGCATGCACCGTTAGAGATCAACGAAGCTCTGATGGCGTTCTTTGCGACGTTGGTACCTCCCCCGAGGCTGCATTGCGTACGCTGCCATAAGGACTTCGTCGAGGTCGAGAACACAGACCGAAGCTGTCTGATTCCTCATGATGACGAGAGTGCCGAGGTCGAGTATGTTGGAAGTGCGAAGAATAAGTCCGCTCTTGTTGGATCAACTTACCAGACGTTATGGGGTTGCTGCAACAAAGTCGTTGAGGTATGTGTTTACATTACCGGCCTTTACTGTGCGCTGTGTTTTATCGTTCGCTTTGTTGTTTCAAGGGAGATGGTGACCAAGGACCTCCAGATGGGTGGTGTTTTGAGGGTTTCCATACAACGGATGTAAAACGAGCGCGGTTTCGGGCCGATTCTACTATCCATGATGATAAATTGGTATCCTGTGCTCGCAAGCGTTGCTTTGGGCCCGGATCGAGTATTGCCGGGTCAGAGCGCGGACGTAGTCAACGCGCCGCCGCGCGCAAAAATCTCCGCGAAGCAAGCGATGAGGAAGAAGACTACGACGAACGGGAGCTAGCGCGCGAAGCTCAAGCACTCACAGTGGGAAGTGATGCAGGGGAAGACGGAAATATCAGCGTGAAGAAAAAATCTACGAAGAGCCGAAAGCGAAGAAGTGATGGCATGGATGTAGAATCAGAAATCAAGGATGAGGCCAAGGTTGACCCCGCTCAAATTTCAACTCCGTCAAATGTGAAACCGAAACCCAGAAGCAAGTCGGAGAGCATGAAGTCCAAAGCTGTCGCCAAAGCCAAGCCAAGCACGGTAGATTATACGCCACCTTATCAACCTGCACCTGCCTCTGTGGATGACGACGCCGAAATGTCTATCTCGCCGGAGATCGAATCAAAGCCGAAACCCAAAAAGCCTCGGAAGCCACGAAAGAGTGCAGCAGATGGGGGCAAGTATGTTCCGCCGAAGGATGGCGAGGAATCCACCGACTTCGATGAAGAGGAAGATAAGCCAAAAAGAAAGAAGCCGAAGCGGAAGTCTATTGCATCCGCTGTCGCGGTGCCAGCTTGACAAGAGACGCCTGCTTCGTGGAGTATCTATTCGACTCGTAACTCCTCTCCTTCTGGACATTCCTGGATCTGGATATTTAACGTGGACGAGTCTATCGCTCCTGGGGATTATCCGCCGGCGACGGACTTAGTGAAGTTTATCTTGCTTCTAGGCGTCGGGAGATGGCGATGTCGGATGTCGGCAGTTCCAGCGCCCATGTCCAGGTACAATAATAGCATTAGGCTACGAACTATCTTCAGTTTTGGACACATAGCTGAGCAGATAGGTCTGCATCTTCCATGACAGACTTTCGACCCCCCTCTTTCATGTCCGTTTTCATCCATCATCCATCATTCATTAACACAATGACACAAGACACACTCATTCTACGAGATTTCAGGTAACGATCTAAAAAACCATTGTATATACCACATCATGGTACATTCTTTTTTAGCCCCTTCTTCCCCCAGTAGCCTGTAAAGCTATCTCCGTTCGTTATACACTTCAATTTAAGTAGCGTCTTGGTAATGATTAGATGTAAAAATAACTTCAAAAGCCTAAACTCACGAATGGTTCTGTGAAATCAGTAATCTCTGTCAGTCGAATATATGGAAGTTTCCGTAGCCGCGCATCGTATCTGGGAAGAAAGGGCGTGCAATGGACGTATGAGATGGGCTAATTGCCGGGTATCTCACATGTTGGGTTTCCACTAAGGATCTTCCGAGGCGAGCGACAGTACCGCACATCCAGTACGTAAGGTAACGTGAAAACTCACTTCTCACTGTTCCATCGGCGTTTGAATGGGCGTAACGCCGGCGCCAGGTACGGGTGTAGCCACTGCACTCAAGCCAAGTCAATAGTCAGACGCTCTTCACGTTATGCTTGAAATTACGACAGTCCCTTTTTGAAATACGGCAACTATCTTGATTCTTTAAAAATGGTTAACCAGCGCACACTATTTGCAAACTTAAAAACAGAGCATCTTAGCCATTGAAGTCTAGTTTCCTCCCCCCCCCTTTCAGACAGTCCGCCGGCGCGGCACCAAGCCTTTGGAAATCGGTAGATCCGTGTTAAGAATCTTCCCTAGGTTCGCTGGGGACCGCATTTGAAATACTTTTGCCGTTTCAGGCAAATTATAAAACTTCAGGAGCAAAAAAAAGAAAAAAAGAAAGGCTTTTCCTGTTTCTTTCTCTCTCCATCACAGCAAAAGCTCAGTTGAGATGTTGGGGCATAGAAGCGCATGAAACGCCCCAAAGTCAGTTGGTTTATCCGCTTCGTAGTCTTCTCTGTTTTGACTGTAAAAGTTATCCGCCGTTCCCTAACTGGGTGGCACAACGGTTCAGAAGCATCTAAGTTACTAACCGCCGATTGTTTCCGTTAAAGAAGCGCTAGTTGCATAGATAGGCGGCGTTTGTATAGCTGTGCAAAGTCGACTGCAGGGCGGTGACTTGTGATAATGTCGATGCGCACAAGAGAGCTCTCTACTACTGCAACCTTGGTCCCTTTGGACCTACACAGAACGAGTCAAAATGAGATGCTAATAGTCGAAAGAACGATAGCGACATTAAGTACTATACCATGGAGCTTCCCAGGAGATGACGACTTGGAACCTAAGCGTCACTGCAGTAGAAGGTAAACTTTTAAGTCGCACACTAGCTCGCTTCTGTTCAGAGTCGAACCCTCCTTTGTCAGATCCGAATCGGCCGGACTCCATAGACTAGGAAACCGCAGCAACGAAGCTCTTTCCATTGTACCTTCCGCTGACCTGGTGCACGATATGTGCGCACGAGACCGAATTTGAGGAGTCAGAAAGCTGAGCGTTATGCGACTGATGACGGAGAGGAATCCAATCGCAGTTTCTTGAGATCAATTAATCGATACGCTACCTCAATGTTAGGAACCCGTGCATGATTGGAGTCACCTTGACAAGTGCGCAGAATCGGAAGCACCACTGAGTGGGTCCACTTCCGCGAGGATCCGGGAATGGAATATCAGCAGGAGCCAGAAGGTTGGGAAGCAGTAAACCTTATTTCTAAGAGTATATAAGAAGTGCTTGTATAACAAGACCTACCGCCTACCTCAGACCATTAACAAGGTCCTGTAAACGCAACGACCCCAAACATTCCATCGATTCCATTCCCCTTTCGTCGCCGGGTGTCCTATCACTATAATCCTTGCAATTTCAGGCCGAACTAGCCGGATGTCCGATTTCACCTTGCTTATCCCTTGCTCGGCTATCCCGAATTGCATGGTCGAGCTATAGGTGTTTCGGAAGCGGCTCGTCGACTTGAAAGAGCCCCTCTTTTGTTTGATTTCTCACCTTGTCGGTGCTACTATCAAAATAGATTGAATGAGCAGCATCTATGTACAGCTGGATGGTTTCGCAGTTTTCGCAGGACACCAGCAAAGGGAGCGTCATGAGGGGCTGGGGATTTAGTTGGATAACGCAAGGCAGGCCGACTGAATAGGGTATCGTATATAGTCCGTGTCAATGACTCACACGGGGCGAAATTTCGAGAACCGGTTTAAAAGAGCATTCCTATAAACATCGAGAACCTGAAGCCTGTAACTGCATATAGCAGTCCGGCCACATAAATCGTGACGCGACGATTTGCTTCAGCAAAATTCTGTGAAAGACAAACGTAACGATGGAGTTTCTTCAAAATTATTGCTATTGGATGTCCGGTACGTACGAGTGCTCACACTCTTTGCCAAGAAATTCGGGAGAGACAATTGAGATCTTGGTTCTGGCTGGAAATGACACCGAGACAAAACGCAGAAAATTGTTCTTGTACGAGTTCCTAATCAAGTAAAGAAGTGATCGGCATGTTGATCTCGAGTGCACGTGCCCAGTTAATAGGGAACCTTATTTCTCGACTTGACAGACGACCAGACTTGGGACAAGACCACCGCGAGCTGGGCGTTGATGCTGGCGGAAACCGGATGGCCTCGCTGTCGGAAGCAGTACACAACATCGACGCTTGGCTTGTGACACGAATATCGGCGCGTTGCTCCGTCAACGTGTCCAGTCATTCTGCGTATCTGTCTTCGCGTGGGACGTCACCTGCGAATCCGTCTTCTCGATTACCCGTCTTCCCGCCTCCCTGAATCACACTATAATAGAACTTGAAGAGGTTCGTTCATCTCGCAGTTT
Organism: Sanghuangporus sanghuang; assembly: GCA_009806525.1. Taxonomy (NCBI): domain Eukaryota; kingdom Fungi; phylum Basidiomycota; class Agaricomycetes; order Hymenochaetales; family Hymenochaetaceae; genus Sanghuangporus; species Sanghuangporus sanghuang. Next base: position 2,626,223 of record VVIT01000003.1, read on the forward strand.
CGCTTCTCTCTTTCGTCCAAACGGTTATATTTACCAAGCCAGTTTAAGGTGCTCCTGGTCATGAATTCGGAATATCGTGACGGGCCAATAAATTATGCTGAGATGGAACCGGAGTACGACATGGAATTTGCTCGATATGGGCCCAATCCAATCGAGCTTCCGTTGTCTCCTCCTGGAACACCCCCTCCTGATGTTGAAGATACCACCTTCCGACGTGAGCTTTCTCCGTTCTCGGAGACATCCTCCATGACTAGTGTAAATAGTACGGAATCTGTCGGTGTGTTTATGCGTCTCAGTTTATATTCTTCGTAAATCATTGAATCATGTGTACAGGTTATTACAGAGAAGAGGGAGGCAGGATGTTCCCTAATGTGGTACGTACGTATGCCGAAATATTCCGTTATAGCACTGAAAACTTTCCTTAGCCTGATGCTCCGATTGTTTTGCCGGTTGATTCTGCAGAAATGCGACGTTTGTCTATCCAATATAATCTTATAAAGCTTGTCGTTGGAGATCGCCACCATGATGAAATCAACGAACTACTAAATCCTCCGTATGAAGCCAGCATTCGTGTACTGGACGTCATTAGTAACACCCCTTGGTAAGCATTCGTATGCTTTTCGACATGTAAAAGCGTTTAACCCGCTACAGGATTGACGAAATGGCTAAAGAGTACCCACACGTCAAGTTCACAGGATGCAACCTAGTTCCGACGAGACATCCACATACCCCGAACATTCAACTTGAGGTCTATAACCTTCATCAGGGGTTCCATGGCAGAAATGAGTCTTATGATCTGATTCATATGTCCGGAACCTTTAAATTTGTATGTACTCGTGTTTCTAGTGGTCTTGGGTCTCTTTATCAAGAAAATATCTCTTCTATTTAGAGCCGAGACTTCAAGTTTTGGCTACGCGAAATGAAGCGCTTACTTAAACCGAATGGTATACTTATTGTTACTGATCTAGAAATGGCGTTATGGATGCGAGGTACGTGCTGATAGTGAGTGACTAGGACAATACTTAATTGACAAGTGTTTGAAGATGGTTCTGATCCCCGCGCGAGGATTCCATCGGTATGGGAATATACCACTCAAATGGCTCAGGGATGTTACGTCCAAGGAATAGATTTGAGAAATATGAGCATGGTTGGGACATGGCTCCGAGAAATGGGTGGATTTTCTGGGATTGAAGACACTGTGACGTGTATCCCTATTGGCGAGTGGGAGGAGGACGAGCTGCAAAGGGAGATCGGAATCATGGCGCGTGATAACGTCATGCTAGCACTGATTTCGACGCATCCGCTCTGGCACCGCGCGGGAAAGACTCAGGAAGAGATCGATAAGTTCATGTCGGCAGCGCGTACGGAACTCTACGAATCCAGTGCTGAGTTGTTTGAACGAATGTTTTACACTTTTGCTCGGAAGGAGGAAGCACCCTATGAAGGGAACTTGTAGTTGGTCATATACCATGACAGTTGGTATGTATTTTATTTCTCGCTATTCTCTCATCTGCCTCAACCCTGGGGATCAGGTTTTTTTTGGTTTGCCAGGGCCGTCACTACTTGCAATTATTGGTATAGAGTGGTAACTTCTACTCTTCTCTTCGCATTTTCATCATCTATTTGAGCAGGTTCATTCTGTTTTTCATCTTGTCTGATCCTTTTTCGACCCTGGACGGCATTTAGCTTCCTTAGAATTTCGATGATTTTTTGGGCATCGTGTGGCCACCTCCACTGTTCCATAATTCCCTCGTCCTGATGACTACCCAATACCTTTCCTTGTTGACTCTTGGAACATTCACCTTTGTTCGTGCGATGACGAAACCAAGCACATCCCGAACAGCGTAGGCGTTTTGGCGCCGCTGTCGCGTTGCACTGATCTGGATCCTCAAGCGCTGGTTTATGGCAGAGATGTTCTCGAGCGTGTTATGCCTGTAATCGCGACTTCGGGACCCTGAGATCAGCAGCGCGCGGTGCTGGGTGATGGGTTGTAATTTGCAATCGGAGCACTTCGTTTCTTCTTCCTGATGATGTCGGACGAAAAAAATTAGCAAATGTATATATAAATTTTGACAAGTTCAATTGTCAGTAATAATTCCATGAGTGGGGATTGTAAAATTAGCTGACATGCTAGAAGCTCATACTTTAATAAGTTATCCCAAGGATTTAAAAATGACAAATGACAGCAAAGGAAAAGGCAAGAAAAAAATAAGTACATCATCAAGTCGCCTTGGCAGTCTGTTTGACGTCTCGTGGAACGGGAAGGGTACGCTTTTGTGTGCCTTCGATCATTTTCGTTCCTCCACCTTCACCAGAAGAAGCAATTCTTCCAAGTTCCTCCCATTTTTCCAACTCCTCCTTTATGCGTCGGTGACGTTCCTCATTCATCGGATGGCTACTTCCAAAGCCTGTCCGTCCCAGCCAATTCTCTTCTTCCTTATTTCCAGAGGGACTGGATCGTTCTCGCTGTTCGGCACGGTCAAAGACCCCGCCATCGGCCCACTCTTCCAATGCGATTCGAGGGTCAATGCCTGCGCCAAGGAGGATTCGCAGGCCCAATAGGTCTGCCTCAATCTCAGTTGCGCGAGATGCACAACTGCTTGTGATGCGCAGACCAAGTGCGGAGTTGATGCGGATTTGCTCGCCGAACCAGTCATTGAAAACTGGACCAAGAACGGCGGTGAATGGATAAAGTGCGGTACGTATTACTGTGAAACGGCGTCAGTAGGTCAATAGGTGGAGCAAGAACTAGTCTGGGAGACTCACAGTCTGTCGCGAAGTCTCCGATTGACTGGTACATATTGTTTGAGGAATAGGATTCCAGCGAATGAGAAAGAAGAAGATGGCCCAGTTCATGAGCAAGGGTAGACGCCAATTGATCGGTCTCGTGCTTTGTCGGCGTTACGGGCATGTTCGGGTACTGAGGGGAAGCCGCTGTCGCTTGTTGGAAGACCCCGAACAATGCACTGGGCGCCGCTGGAGCGGGCTTCTCTAGTTCCGACTTGCGCTCCGAAAGAAGCTCTCCCCGTTCCCGCAATATTTCATCGAGCAACCCTGTGAAGACGACCACTACACCAGGGGCCTCTTCATTCTTGTTCGGGTCGGTCTGTAGTGCAGGACCGAAACCGAGACTGAAAGCATTACAAGCAGGAGATTCGACGACCAAGTAGCCGTACCGCGTGACGAGAGGACCTTCCACATGATCGTCTTCTGCTCGACCATGATGTCTCAATGCAGCCGGGCGGACGGTTAATGGATAGTCAACCGGAGGAACCGCGAAACGCGCCGAGCCAATTTCGACCACGTTATACCCGTCTTTGACATGTTCAGTCGTCAGGTTTACGCGCTTAATTCCGTCCTCGAGTTGCCTGAACACATCCAAAACCCATCGAGCCCGCCAATCGAAACGAGGGTCAAGGACCGGCATACCCATAAGCGTTCCAGGAGGAGAAGCATCCTCACCACTAGCAGCACGAAGGATTGCAAGCCAATCGCGAGCAGTTGTATTATCAAGATGCGCACCAGGTGGAGAGCCTGGTTTCAGAAATTCCTCGACGAGAAGTGCTTCTTCATCAGTACTCATCATTATGATTCGTAATCTACCCCAAACCGGAGTCCTTTCGATAGACGCCAGAATGGTAAAGGTAAGGAGAGTGATAGGCAATGAGATGATGATCAATGCAGTTCGACCAAAATGCGGGAAAAACCAGCTCCTCCCTCGGGCCTCTTGTTCGGCTTTCTTTCTCTCATAATGTTCATGACCGTGCCACCAGCGAAGAAGTTTTCTGCCTTGCAAACGGAGGTATCCGATAACTGCCAAGGACACCCGTCCAGCTCCTGTAATCATTTTGAAAACCGCACCGGATTTAAAGTATGCAATTGCAGAAGCAAAGAACTTTGCCACGGCGCTAGTCTTCAAGAAAGCAAGTATAGCCGCTCCTGCTTTGAAAATGGGCGTTGCTTTGAGGAGTGCAATGAGAGGGGCCAGAAAGATGGGAGCGGCTATAAGACGACCTGGCAAATGGTCTAGCTCCTGCGCAACATTCAGTGCTTTCAAGACTGATGGGCTACGCCGAGTATTTAGAGCAACTCTAGCACGCTCAGCAGATGTATTTTACAACGTACCGGGTCCTCAAGCGCAATCCGTCGGATATTTTCATCCTAAGTCCAAGTCCGCACGACACAAACCGTACATTCTTTTGTCCACGAACGAGTTGCCTAACAAAAGCTTATGAAATGAATTTCATAGATCTGGACGTGAAAGCGACCTACCAAACATGCTGGCGCCCTACCGATAGATAGACATTCGTCTTGGGCTGTGCTTTGCTTTGTGCAAGATATGGTTTCGACCATAGTAAAGGGATACCTGCACGTTGTCTTGCCTGGTGTTCAAGGCAGCGGATCCCGACAAACGTGGAACGCGGCATTCAAGAGACGTTGGCATTTACTTCGTTTTCCAGCAAATTTATCATTGCACGACGGCGGCCTGTGCGTACAACGCGGTTGTCGTCGTGCGTGCTCAATCTGATGATGCTGATGGGGATCGACTCGAAGAAGATATATACTATTAATAGAAGGGATTCTGCCCCGAAACGGGCTTTGTATCACGTGCGGCTTCCGCTTTTTCCGCACTTCAGAAATTTCCAAACTTAGTGCAGTGCGCGGATCGACGGCCATCAAAAATGATCAAATCCATACAACGGCGAAAAGAAAAGATTATTCTAAGCCACGCGGCCCTCCGTAGGCGATAAAGCGCCCAAGCAACACACATGGACCGAGAATACGATATCCATTCAGGAACATGTCTTGATATCTACAGCCAGTCCTTTATTTAGCACGGCCCGGTCCGGCCATTGAAAATAGACCTCGATATCATACTTATCTCGTGCGAGCCCCTTCTTGTTCTCGACACCGACGCGAAGGTTTCGTCAAAATGGCAAAGCAACCTGAGCCTGAGACTGTGATTGCTACTTTGACAGCCGAGGAGCAGGGCAAGGAATTCATAAATCGGGATGTTCGAACGACACCCTTGCCGATAGCACCGGTCGACAAGAACGAGCCTGTTGTTACGCGCAAGGAGCTTTGGAGCTATTACTGTACGCGAATCATTCAATCCACTCTTCTTTTCTTTCATTTCGGCAGACTGAATCTGCTGCGTAGTGTATTATAATGGTGACAATGTGTGTCAAGTCCGTTTGTTGATGATTAGACTCTCTGAGCTGACATGATCTACTCGCCCAGGGAGTTGGTCCAAACGGTCCGTATTCAAATCTTCCAATATCCTTTGATCTTATACGAATCCATGGAATTTACAGGGTATTCCATGACCTTGTTCCAGTCCTTGGCTAACGCGGCTGGTTACGATCCCATTCGCGGTAAAGGGACCTCATGCACGGATGCAAATGCATCTGGTCAATGCGTGCTTCCGTGGGGAAGTGGGACGAAGTCCATTAGCTCAGTCGTCTTGGTTGCTAATGGGTGTAGTTTTGCTGTAAGTACTGATATCCCGCAGAGTTTATTCTTGAAAGAAGTGAATAGAGCTGTTCTTTTAGGTTATGACGCTTATCTTCACGACCATTGGGTCTGCAGCGGACTACGGAAATTTCGGACGATGGCTATTTCTAGTTTTAACAGTAATTTGTTGGGGAGCTCAGTATGCAAGTATGAGCCTCACGTGTAAGCAGCTGCTTTGTGATTCTCTCTGAACTTTATTTACCATTCGTTGTCAAGCCCCGAGCCGTTGGCGCGCTGCAATGGCGCTCTACATGGTCGGCTTTATATCTTATGGAGCTACACTCGTCTTTTATGCGGCATTATTCCCTCGCCTTGCAAGAAATACTCCACACACGCGAAAACTCCGCGACATGCTCGAGAATGGTGAGATAACTGCGGAGGAGTATGAGCGAGAGGAGAGTCTTGAGAAGAATCGCATCAGTAACATTAGTACAGTAAGGAGTTTCACCAAGCATGGAAAACTGATTGTCTGATCATCGCTCTAATAGACGCATAGTAATATTGGATACATAGCGACTCTTTGCTTTAACTTGTCTTTGCTCCTCCCGCTCAAAGACAATCCTAAGGTCAACAACTATGTGATTGTCCTGACGAACTCTTACTGGGTGCTTCTGGGTATCTGGTGGTGTGCGTCCAATTCCTACTCGCCCGATAAACCGAGGAACATATCTACATGACACCTACTCATTCTCAATATCATTCACTGTAGATATTTTCCAGCAACCGAGACCTGGCCCACCTCTACCCAAGGGTGAAAGCTACCTGACGATAGGTTGGAAGCAGGTCAGCATTTCAATGAGCCTTCTCTCGTATAGGTGATGACGGGCAGACAGATTTGGGAAGCCGTCAGACACTACAAGAAGCTTCCCTACACATTCATTTATCTAGTTTCTTTCTTCCTCCTCGCCGATGTGGGCATATTTCTTTCTTTTTAGCAAGTGTCACGGAGGCGTTAATGCTTTATCCAGGGTCTCAATACCACGGGCACTCTCGTATCTATCTGTCAGAATGACAAATTCCAGTTTTCATTCCTGCAGAATACGTACCTTGGATTATCACAGGCAATCACGTCTACTATAAGGTCAGCGATTTTCTTCACCTTTTCACTACGGAATGTTGGGCTCAGCTCACTCCCTATTTAGTACGCTTGGCTTTTGGTATATTCAAAGATACTGGAAGATAAGAACGAAGCCTATGGTGAGCTTGCTTTTCCAGAACATTTTCGATGTCAACTGAATCGATATCACAGTTTGTCGTAACCAACGTCGTTACTGTCCTCATCCCGCTCTGGGGTATGATTGGTATCTGGACTGATAAATTCGGTTTTCATAACGTTTGGGAGTTCTGGCAAGTCTTCCCGTTACTAATCGTCCGATAGTTAATTTTGATTTTCTTGTCACTGACAGGGCGTACAATGTCGTTTTTGGACTGTTCCAAGCGCCGTATTACGCGTTCTCACAGACTATGATGGCCGAGGTCTCTCCACCTGGTTTTGATAACATGGTAAGGTGCTCCATGCTTCCTATCAGTCAAGTTTTACTCAATAGAACGGTGACGATAGTACTTCGGCCTCTTTGGCTTATCTAACCGAGCTTCAAGCATGATTGGACCAAATGTTATCCAAGCTATCATCGATCACACTGGTCAGTACTCTCCTGGTCTCTCCTACCTCACTAGAATGTCAGACTCATGAAATGAACAGGCAATAACTGGATGGGCTTCCCTTTTCTTTTCGCGCTTTGCGTCTCAGCTGCTGTCGTCATCTGGTTTGGTGTCGATGTAGAGAAGGGTAGACGTGATGCAGTTGCATTTGCTACGGCGCATCGCGCAGTCGACTGGTGGCCGTATAATTCATGCGAATCGAGTCACTTCAGACATACCTGAAGACGATGCAGACGGATCTAGCGTCAAGGTGATTCAGTCTGATGATGGAAAGTCGAGGAAGGATTAGTTTTACAATGTATACCGGCTCGAATGTTGTAATGATATTTGTCCATTTGTGCTTCCCATAGCCTTGCAGATTATTTTCGAGATGAATTTTTTTTTTTTTGTTTCATACGATCCAGCCTTCGTTTTGCGTCGATCATTGATATCAAATTAACTTTACGACGTCACGTGAGACTTTCATGGCGTCGTTGTGGCCACTCAACATGATAGTATAGTATATACGCTCAACTTGAAGTCGTGAGTCTTCTTGAGAGCTTATCTTTTAGCTCACTATGGTGAGTTTCATCATATTCACTCAAGTTCAAGTTGAGTTGTTGACGTTTGAGGTAGGCTATCTGCCAATTCTACTTGCGCGGCCAATGTAAATTCGGGGCGGCGTGCAAGAATGAACATCCAGCACAGCGTCCTGGCGGATTTGGAGGTGCGTTTTTTTAATGTTAATTAGTATACATCAGATTCTGAAGAATATTTGTTGTACGGCAAAGGAGGACATGGGGGAAATATGGTATTTGTTCCATTCACGTACGTGAGCTCCTGGTCATCAGCCAAAGATGCGCTTTCCTGATGTCATTTCCTCGACTTATTTCTTTAGTCAAGAGGGTATGGCCAAGGACATGACCCCTGGTGGAGAGAAGCCATCATGGCCTTTGTCGAGTTTTGGTCCTGCAAAGTTTGAGCCGACTATCATTGCAAACCTTGATGAGTCACCTGAAGAGCTTCGTTGGAGGGCTGTTCAGACGTTGAAAGCTGGGAATGTTCCTGAATACGTGCGTCGTCGAATATTCTGTACACAACGAAACCCTCATACTGACTTGGACTGTGTGGTTAGCAAAAATATGAAACAGAGAAGATTCAAGAAGCGGACCAGACATATGCCAAAGCATTATCAGAAATCGCCCAAGTATATAATCATGCGAGCAAATTGAGCACAGCAGCACAGAAAGACATACCAATTCCTTTTGGAGCCGTGTATAACAGCCCTAGCAACACCGCAAGCGCAGCATTCAGCAAACCAGCCCCATCTGCTTTTGGTGGTCCATCAGCCTTCGGATCCACCCCTGCAGCTCCGTCTGCCTTTGGTGCGCCGACATCGTCGACAACGTCTGCATTTGGATCGTCTGGTTTCGGGAAGCCTGCATTTGGACAGTCTAGTTTTGGTCAACCGGCTTTCGGCCAATCCACGTTCGGTCAACCTTCAAAGCCTGCCTCTGCCTTCGGGCAGGCCGCGCAGGGTGGTTCAGCGTTTGGCCAACCATCCCAATCAACTTCGGCATTTGGTCAAACAACGCGGCCTGCATCTGCATTCGGCGGGACTGCGCAGCCACAGACGGCATCAGCCTTTGGCCAGAGCTCGCAGCCGCAGTCTTCTTTCGTGAAGCCGGCAGTAGGATTTGGAAGTAGTAGCGCTGGAGGTGGGTTTTCCGCTTTCGCCAGCGGCGGGACCTCCGCCTTTGGTGCCGGTGCGCAACAGAGTTCTACTCCTGTATTCGGACAGTCAGCCTTCGGGGGCACAGGCAATAATGCAGGAACCTCATCAACACCCGCGTTCGGGAATGCCGCACAGAGTAGTACTACACCGTCAGCATTTGGTTTAGGTACGAGCACCAGTGGTACTCAGCCAACATCATCATCCGGGTTGCCTGCGAAGCCTGTGTCTGCATTTGGGCAGCCTGCGCAGACTACAAGCGTCTTTGGACAAGCATCAAAACCTGCCTCAGCATTTGGACAGCCCGCGCAGCCGTCCGCGTTTGGGCAACCTGCACAAACATCCGTCTTCGGGCAAACTCCTCAGTCCTCTGTATTTGGTCAAACTTCCCAGCCTTCGACATTTGGGCAACCTGCAAGTTCGCAGTCAGCTTTCGGGCAGCCTTCTCAGCCCACGTCCGTTTTTGGTGCGGGTGCGAGTTCTAGTAGCGCATTCGGTGCTGCAGCTGGATTACCTGCGAAGCCTAAAGTCGGTCCTCCAGACTTTAATGCAGTTCTTGCATCAATTAAGCCTCAGCCTGGGCTGGACAAGCATGATATGTTATTACCTCCCGATTATGCGCAACGAATACCCTCTTCTGCAAAAGAAGCATTTGCCGCTCCGCGCTTCGAATGGGGTAAAATCCCGGAATGGGTACCGCCGATAGAGCTCAGGTGATGCAGCGATGTTGTTTTGTGCTTTCTGCTAGTGATTTTTCCTGTCCGATCATGTGGGATGGGATCTTAATAGGCTTGAATTATTGTACTACGACACATCCTTAATGCATTCTGTACTTCTAGGAGGTCTCGCTACTTTTAGTTTGTTTGTTAGAAAAAGCATGTCAATATATTGTAATCTACGTCCTATGAGTAAACTTTAGTTGAAACTGCAGCGTGCATATATACGAAGCAAATGTTCAGACTTGTCAGATCGTTATAGGATACAAAACCTGAATCCTACTATCTAGTCGGTTGCGAGTACATATAGTGCATGATAAGTCATGGCATTCCATCCCCATTGATTCATTCCCGCTTCCGATGCACTTTGACTCCAGGGAAAATCGTTTCAAATGTGTCCGGCTCGAAATCAAGTCTTGATCGGACTTCCACCTCCTCCAGAGTTTTGCAGTAGTCACTCATGAGATAAAGTGCATACAGAAACGAAGTGTAATACTTGCCATTGAACTTGAACTGGAGTGACCGGAGATTTTCTAATCCTGCCTTCAGCGCATCGCTGTTCGTCAGCATGACATTGCAATTCCCCGTGCCCAAGCTCAAACTTTGCAAAGCTTGAAAATGCTCGAAAAGTCCGTTAATTTGAACCATCGCGCGTCCGGATAGCCTTGCGACGGGCCTATCCAGTATCTTGAACGTGACGTTCGACACCGAGCGCATTCCGTAAGATTTAGGAAACGCCGCGGATAACCATTCCGAGAGGATAAACACGTCCTCGGAGGATTTTTGTATGAAGGTCATTGAAACCGATATGTCTCGTGCGTTGGGTATCTTCATCGTTCTGATAATCCTGGCGAGATTATCCTCATGCATCGGGTCTGATTCGAAGGCCTCGATAAATTCGCTTTCAGGTCCCCAAATCCAGTTTGTGATAGAGAAAATCTGAACAGTGGGAAGCTCCACTTGCGGTTCAGAACCGAAGCCATCGAAATCATCGACGTACGAGACGTCCAGATGCAAGGCAAAGAGAGAAATCGCTGGTCTAAGGAAATCTGTCAGCTTTTCCATAAACACCACGCTACTGTCGAAAAAGGCCTGATCGTATGCTTTGTAGCTGAAGGATTTCAACGACTCGTAACAGAACATGTATTGAGGTGGGAAAGACGTAGTGACTTCAAGGGACCTTGCTTCGGGAAAAATCCAGATAGGCAATATATCAGGTGTAACTTCTTCCATATCTATGTTGAGTATCAGCGTTTTCGCCGCAGGAAAGGCCAGCGCCGGGAGCTTGATTGGGCTTTCAGCGAAAGAGTCACTGAAAGTGGCGTTCAGATAATGCCAGCGATGACGGTGCTTGAGCGCACGCAAGATAGCTTGCTCCTTCGTAGGGGATGCTCGAAATGTCACGAACAACGGCTTCCCCTTGCTTCGGTTTATGAAGAGATCGACCGCGTCGGCGTGGCATCTATCTAGATCAAGGTACGTCCACAACTCCGTACACGCGAGAACCATCTCTCGGAAACGCCCAGAGACCAAAGACAAAGTGCGAATAATTTCATGGGCACCGAAGAAAGGGTCTGTATATGATTCGAACAGTTGCTTGAGAACTAGAAGCATTACTTCGTCCGGAAGCAAGGCAAACCCGAACTGCTGCGTAGCAGGAAGGATTGCGGCGCAGGCATTTGTGATAGCCGCTTTTAAGTTTTGCGTTAAAAGCTTCAGACCCTTTTCGACGTCTTTTAGGGTCTGGATATCATCAATACGCGATCGTACCTCCTGGACGGACGATCCGCCGCAGCTGGTGCCGAATACTCATCACAAAGAGATCAAGAGAAGAAACGAAGGAATTGACTGACCTATGACTTGAAAAACACATGTCTTCGGGCCATAGCCTAGTAGAGTTCGTCTCGATCTTTCCTTCGTCCTCCACTAATTGACGCATGCACTGATCAAGGATCGTCAAAACCCGCGGATGAACTTGAGATCCAAGTTGCACTGCAGGCATTGAAAAAACCGTAGTAGTCTCGAAAGTCAATAGAGGAAAGTAGATATAGGACTGATTTCAATGTGGTTGCTGGTAAAAGGAAGTGCTCACGAAGAGACACCCTTATATTTAGATTAGCCTGGGAAAGTAAGTTCCAAGCCACACTACAGACCACCGTGATCTTTGAATTCACGTGCCTGGACCGGACTCACTTGTAATACCTCAAACGAAGTAAAGAAAACGTGACTGCCTCGTCTACTTGGGGAACGATGTTCAGTACATGAAGGAGCTGGCGGCATTAATATTGTCAACACATAGTCTTTTCCACGTGATACAAAAAAGGTAACTGGGGAGCTAGTCATCTCTGCCCGGCTTCGTCTTAGGTTGCTCAGCGCCTTCAAGAGGATGAATCCACGAGACCCTATCCTTTGAATAATATTCCACTTGAGGTTTCGGCTCTTTCCTCGGACTACCAGCTTCGATGGGCGCAAAATCGTCTAATGCACTGTAGAACACGGAGAGTGTACGTCCGAAGTCCCCACCATCAATGTACAAAGGCGACCCGCAGAGTGCACAGAACTTTCGCACGAGGGAGTTTCCAGAATCTTGAGCAGTGTCGTGAAAGACACTGATGGCTGATTCTCCCGATGTTACCCTGACTGACTTTATTATTAGAACACCGCGCTTGATTTCAGTAATGTACTTCGAAGATCAAGAGAAAGTTAACATACACCTGCAGGAAAGACTACATTAGTCGTGAACACAGTTCCCGTGAACTTCTTGCAATTCTTGCAGTGACAGCAGGAAACTCTGTAACATGCCGAGTAAGGAACTGGCGTAATAGTTGTCACCAATAAAGAACATACTCACACAAGTGGGTCTGCATTCACTTCAAAGCCGATTGCATCACAAAGACAAGAGCCGTGATATGTGGGGGGCATTTACCTGGATATCGAAGAGAGATCCAATTCACTGCCCTTTTAAAAGGCGGCTGACACCAAGTCATGGGAGGCCATTCGGAGGTTTCTCGGTATAGTCTACTGATCGAAGCAAGCCAAGCTAACAAACAAGAAATTGTTCACAGGCAATCCGGCGTTCATGTGTAGATAACGGATCCATGGCCATGGTCATGGAATGGAATTGGAACTGCGTCACTAACGAAGTGTGGGAGAAGTGATCGATTGTCACAAACGCGAGACACGCTGATCATCTTGTCACGATCCTCTCAGTTACGAATTTGAAAGGCAGCTCTTTCCTCCTACCATGTCGAAACGGGAAGGGTCGCCGCCTCCAGAGGGCATTCTCATCAAGCGGGCGCGTGGATCAAACCCTCCGGAAACTCAGATTGCTATTTCTTCACATGGAGATGACAGCAAAAAAGGTCTCATTCGAACAGTCAAGCGAACAAGCGGTCTTGAAGCACCTATTGTAAGCTTGTCTGGTGCACATTCAGTGAGTAAGATTTTCGATTCAAAGAAAGTCGAGGATCAAATACGGATTTTCGTTTAGGCAGAGATCATGAGTTGCAGGTTTGACCCTACAGGCCAAAACATCGCAGCGTGTTCTGCAGATCGAAGTGTTTGTATGTTGTCATTATATAGATCCTTGTATCAAGCTAATAGTGCATTCTTCAGCATTATGGAGGACATATCCGCCAACGTCGAACTATGGGTTCCTTCCTGCTCTGCACAAGGCTCCTATCCTCGACTTACAATGGTCGCTCTTCTCATCAATCCTTTACACCGTATCCGCAGACCACACTCTCGTACTTACTGACCTCGCATCAGGCCAGCGTGTGCGCAAGATTCGTGCCCACAGAGGTATCATCAATGCGCTTGACCGGACTATCGCTGGTGGAGCTGGTGTTGAGCTCATTGCCACCGCAGCAGATGACGGGTTCGTACATGTCTGGGAAGGAGGCGACGATGGTAGCAAACAGGCTGTTACCACCTTCGAGGTTGGATGTCCTGTTACTTCTGTGTGTTGGAGTGCGGATGGCTCGACGGTGTATGCCGGTGCACTAGACAATGAGATTCATGTATGTATTTTCTCTTGATCCACTTTTTCTCTGAGCAGACTTCTTAAAGTTTTTTAATATTTAGGTCTTCGACCTAAGAAAAGCAACAAAAGTCTACTCACTGACGGGACACACTGACACGCCGACATCACTCTCCCTTTCCCCCAACGGCAACTTCCTCCTGTCTCCTTCCTTTTCATCACAAGTGCTCATACACGACGTCCGGCCCTTCGCACCAAACCCATCACGAGTCTACCGCACTCTCCTCGGCTCACCCGCAGGGTACGAAAACACATTATTACGCGCTGCATGGAGTAGGGACGATGGAGGAAAACGTGTTGCAGTAGGTGGTGCTGATCGAATGGTGTGCATCTGGGATGTGGAGAGCGGGAAGATACAATACAAGGTCAGCTTGTGTTTGTTTCTCTTTTATGCCAGAACTCGGATATTAAAGGATCGATACAGCTTCCTGGCCATAAGGGAACTGTCACATCAGTCGATTTTCATCCCAAGGAACCCATCGGTACGCATCCCTTTCTATTTCTTTGATGGGTAAACTTTACTCACGATTCTTTCTTCAGTTCTGACCGGAAGCAAAGATGCAACAATGCTTCTTGGCGAAATTGAGCCAGGCATGGCTTTGTAGACTACGATGTATTGTCCATTTGCTGTTCTTTCAATGCATTGTGTTATTCACTTTGCAGCGAAGGTGGTTTGGGATTAAGCGCAGGCCAGTAGACCATGTTCGGTAACAAAAAGATACCTGGTATCGCACGATTCATCGTGTGAGGCGTACAGTGTACAACATCAAAGCTAACGCTACACGGTTAAATTGAAATGACTATAGATCCGCTGATATCATTTCCTCGTCCCCTTCGTGTCCTTCTTTCCAAACGACCTCGAAAACCTCGCACTCGCAAGCTGTTCCATCTGCACCTCCGGTGGGAGCTCATGAAAAACCCTCGCATCGATCCCCAGCTTCTTCAGTTCGTCCCTGGTAACGACAACCTTTGATCCTCTGACTTCCTTCTGCTTCTCACACCTTTCGAATATATTCTGCTTTTCGAATATACCTTTGGACGCTCCTGAGCGAAGAGAGCCATCCCGACTACGTGGGGCAAGGGCTTGCGTGATTCGAGATAAGGGCGTGCCTTTGTTCGTCGCAAGTCGCTTAGGTGGGGAGAGCGATGGCGTACGATCTGGGTCGCCATCACTTATGGCTGAAAGTGCTGGTGAGGCAGAGCGCCGGCTGTATTCGGCTTTGATCTCTGTTTTGAGGGTGTCGGGGAGAGCTTCAAAGGATGAGAGGTCCACTTGGGAGAAGGATGGAAGAGCGAGGTTCGATGCCGATCCCTTAGCTGGTGGAGGTGAACTGAAGCCGGATTCGTGCTTGATTTCTTGTACTTCATCACTAGCGTTGCCTTGCGATTGGGACTGGGACGAAGGAGGTTGGACAGTAAGACAAGGAACTCCCATCGTTGCATTCTCTTTCTCTTTATCCGTTCTCTTCTCTTCTTCTCGTTCCTTCTTCCCGATCGACTCTTCGTTCTTAACCGTCTTGAACGAAAGCTTGGCCTGTCCTAGCTCACCAGGCTTCGCACTCGCTTCACTTGCCTTCTCAAGCTTCGTAATTTGAATCCCAACACCACGTAGGTCCTTGGGATCGAAAGCAAAGCTTTTGAGGAGGCGCCATGCTACTTGGCCAATGATGAGTGCATCGCCTGTTGCGCGTCCGTCATCTGAGGAAAGGCTTGCTTGCTTATTAAAGATGTTGCAGCATCCGTGTCCAAGAAACTGATCGTTCATCAATTAGCAAAGAATCGAGTAGGACACTGGCACAGAAGGTAGTACCTTTGGAGGCTCGACAGGTGCATCAGGATCTCGCTTCATTATCTTGAGAGTAAGGGATCGTCCACGCATCTCAACTGCGTCCAAACGCCTTGCCACCTCCTCCGCGAGTTGGAACATGAATGCCTGTGCTTGCTCGCTGTTCTCAAATCGGATGCCATACTGAATACGTATTGATGAGAAATAGTATCGATAAACGTGAAGCGTCAGCTTTTAAGCTCACATTGATCTCCGCAGATACCGACTTTCTCGGTTTGTCTGACTCGAGTTTGCGATGATCAATCCCGCGGCAGGCATCGTACAACGTTGAGCCCATAGCTTTTCCAAAAACGTCGCACAAGACGCTCCTTGGTTTCTTCGCCAGCTCACCTAGCGTAGCAGCCCCCAATCGATCCAATGCTTTCTCTCGAGCGGCATGCCCGAATCCGTATAGTTCGTCTATGCATGTATGCTCGATATGTTTTTGCAGGTCGGCGAGACGGAGGTGATATGAGCCTGCGGGCTTGGCTTTTCGAGTCGCAAGTCGGGCAAGCATGATGTTGTGAGAAATCCCAATACTCACTGAACAGAATGATCAGCATGATGCATATAGATTTGGGAAAATATATGTACCGTCGCATCCTGTCTTTGACTTAATTTCCGCGCGTAACATTTCCGCGAAGTCTTTCGCGGCATCATAGCCTCTCTTTGTAGATGGTGGCATTTGTTTAACGGCCGTCGTAACATCAACCAGGGCTTCGTCAACACTGACAGCCTGGACGTCGTCTGCATGCGACATGAGTATCGTGTATAGCTGCAGAGATGCTGCTTTATATCTGTATTGGTGTAATAAATAAATAAATCACATCTGGCCGGATTTTGCTCACTTCTCAAATTCGTATGGTATCGTAGCTACAGGCGGACACAACTTCCGCGCTTGCTGAAGACTGTAGTAAAAGTCATCAACAATTATGTATGCGAATGTAACTAGGAAAGCGGTATACGTGCCTCATGCCAGCTCGGATCCCCGACTCTCTAGCCTTATAGTTTGCGCTCGATACTTCGCTTGTACTCGATTCTCCACCCTGTTTTCCCTGTGTATGACAGACGATAACAGGTTGCTCCTTCAAATACGGTCGAGAAAGAAGTCCCACAGATGCAAAGAAGCAATCAAAATCGCAATGCATGATCACAGTCTCCTCCGATCCAACCGCTTCTTGCTCCTTTGATTTACCTTTCTTGCTTGGGGAACGTAGGAGTTGGAAAGCATTCCCGCGCATGCTGGTGCTTGACGTTTTTTCATTAACCTTGCCTACTAGCCCGTCCTCCTTGGCTATACCATCTCCGCCCTTTAATCCGTCGGTGCTTTGAATTCCTTCACCGTGAGTAAACTCCTTGTCTGCACGTTCCTGAGCTTCAGCAACCAACTCCCTCAACTCCGCTTTCCATGTGCTCAAATAATGAAGGCGGGAATTCTTGTAAAACCCATCAATGAAATCTGCGCCAGCCGCGGAAGTTCTTGAGGATCGGAATTCAGGATTTTTCATCATCTGCTCCGCCGCCTTATTTGCTTTATTGAGAGCGTAGCCTGGAACGCGCGCTGCCGCTTCAGGTGTCACCGGGTCGGTTGAGTGCAGTGGCTTGAAGTCAGCAGATGGATTCTTTCGTGTCCTAAACGGGTTTTCATCATCGTCTTGGGTTTCTTCTTGCTTGCCAGGAAGAAGTGGCTTGCTTGATGAGCCTTGGATGAAGTCTTGTTCGTCAGAGGTCTTCAACCGCTTGATTGGCCTGTCTTCGTCACCGTTATGGCCATCGCCGTGGATCGTTGACGCTTGAGAAATTTCCTTCATGAACTCTTGAGACAACTTTTCCAGAGTTTCAATCTCTGCAAATCGCTGTTGCTTGCATCCATGGCTGTTGGAGCTGTCCTTGTCCGGTGGTAGTGTCTCTCCCGAAAACACCGTGGTGCATAGAGCGTTTATAAATTCTGGAGAGTCTTGCTCAAAAAGCTCAGAGTAAGACGAATGCGCGCTGAGCGTGCTCATCCTTGAATGTTATCGCATTTCAGCGGTGTACGTTGAGGTAAGAGATGAACCCCGGGGGGGGAGAGACAAGAAGAGCGGAATCACCGAATCGGTGATGGAGAGCGTCGGAGATCACGTAATGCCGCGTTTCGGGAAATTCTTTCTCATCCCAAATTATTGACCTTACTACTTATCTCGCACAAGTATCATTTCCTTCCACTCTTCGAAGGTTGTCTTGACTTAACCTGAATCATAGCTGCTTAATGTGAAATAAAGACTGTAAGCCATTCAGGTGTACGTACATACATGGAAGAAGAAAGAAATATGTAGTCCACTACCATCACTTCCCTAGTTGGTGTAATAATAGACTATAAAGTCTTCAAACTATAATCACCGGTAACGTCTCCTCGGCGGGGAGCGTGAACGTGAACGAGAAAGAGGGGATCTGTCGCGTCCGGTGTAAAGGTCTCTATGCGGCGGGGAATCGCGCCGTCTAGGCGGCGGCAGGCGTCTGTCCAAATCCCGGTCCAATTCTCTCCTGGATCGTTCGGCTCGGCCGCCACGACCGCGTCCCACATAAAGGTCTGAGCCGCCTCGCCAATGTCCACCGCCTCGACCTAGTCCGCCAGGAGGACCAGGAGGGCTTAGTGGTCCAGAGCTCTTCCATCCGTTTACAGGTTGTCCACCAGCGGCCCCGCGAATGGAGACGTCCGGAGCGGTAACGTGTTTCGGCAATGCAACCGAGATGCATAAATAATCACCTGGAAAGAATCGCAATTCTTCGAGCGTCTTCACATTGTCACTCTCTTCATCTCCATCTGTCAGAAGACGAGATGCAGGAGCGTCCAGCGTGCCGGGTTCACCCAAAATTTCACGAGAGGAAACGGAACCGAGGTCACGCGTCGCGATACGCCCACGAGCAGCGGAGTCGGCATAAAGCGAACGGAACAGGAATTTTGCAAGTGGGTGCCTGATGTCCGGGTTGTTTGTGATGAGGCGGAGTGATGTAAGGACCTCTTTCAACGTCGCGTCCCTCCTTTGAACATAATCAATCCTCTTTTCTCAGAGAGAATATTATGGACTACGTACCATGTAAAAATCTGATGCTCATCCGTCGTCGGCAGAGTCCCATCCTCGAAAAACTCGGCTCTGTGGAAACCTCCTATTTTCACGAAGGTCCGCACCAGGAATGGTGCTGTCTATCATCCACCGTAAGTACTTTCCAACATTCATAAAGCGTATTTTATTTACCTTTTCCCTGTCGACAAATGGTTTGCTCGCCATCGTGTCTTTTGTTGAGGCCCAACCTAGAGATAACTCACTCAAGTCCGTGACGGTGTTGGTTGCGTTGCGTGACTCGAAAGTCACGACAAAACCGCATATTACATAACTCAAAAGTTGGTCTTCGTCGACACGTGCTTGACGATTTGAACATGGTCAACATATCGACGTTCGTTAATTCTACCCTCATGCTTGTTTCGTTCACTTTTTCTGATAGTATGGATGCCGATAACTAAAACCTTTCCAAATCCACTTATCGAGTGGACTTTGGCTCCAAATCCACTTATCGAGTGGACTTTGGACGGGATAGTCTGACCTCGTGTTTCCAACGTTGTCCGCACGGGGATAGCACCTGCCGGGCTCTAACACGATACGGAGGCGTCATCTTACTGTTAGCTGCCATCTCGACATCATTCTATCTTTCTGGAACCGATAAAGCGTGAAATTAAAGCCTAATTAACTAAGGGGCTTTCCATTTATTAGTAACTCATGGGAGCGAATAGTTCTAAACTCGACTACGAGTACGACCCCTCTCGCAACTATTATGCTCGATCAAGAGCGATGGGACTTGCTCGAGGTCCTCCATATTATGGACAACCGATGGGTTTGATGCCAACTGGATATCCTGCAATTAACCCTCCTGTTGTATGTGAGTACTCTTAAATTGTTAACTTCTCTTGCACAACTGATTAACGCAGGTTAGATCCCCTGGTTATGCATCCCGCACAACAGATATATGGGCTTCCAACAGGACAGATGCAACAGCCTGCGTCACAGATGGTCCAGCAGCCGATGATGCAGATGCAGATGCCCCAAGCACAGCCAGCGGCGGGGAATGCTGGGGGAGTACCTCCAAACTTGATGCAGGTGCCTCAGATGCCTCAACCGCAAATCCCACTGGGTGGTGGTATTCCCCAAGGTCAACAATGGTTGAATCCGGTCAACCCGCGTACTCTCACCCGTACACCGTCCAGCTCAGGCTCAAGTGTCAGTTCTCGTTCGAGCAGGCGTAGACGTCGACGAAGAAGAGAGCGAGAACGGGAGGTAGACCCTCTTGCACATAATCCGTTGCCGAGACTGCCGCGTGAAGCGGGGACTCCAGACGATATACTTGCTGGAAGTGCAATGGCACCTAGAGGGCCACCTCCTCCACGTTCCTCGAGTCCACTCAATAATCCTCTACCTCCACCCCCAAGAGATGTGTACACGTTGAGAAGATATCGACCGCTACTTGTCGGGACTGCATATGCGGATCGCGAAAAGGCTGTTTATCCGAGAGGGTGGTTCTCGGACGATGAGAAACAGGGTAGTGATGGTGGTTTCGGACGCATATTTGACCGTTTAAATCCATTCAGACCTCATCACGAGTCAGGGTTCTCTCCTGGACATAGACGTTATGAGACCATGCCTGAATTGCCTCGTTCGCGGGAGTTCGTTCGGGAAAGTAGTGGATCGGGTTCAGAGAGCAGCGTTACTTCTCCAGCATCACGCAGGCCTGGATTAGGCCGGTCCTTCTCTTCTCGTCTACCCTTCATGAGGAGACGCAGAAATGAACAAATGATGGCTCCACCGAGCGAGAATGCGCTGCCGCGAGTTCTCGAAGGTCACGAGCCGCCTGTCGGTTTCATGCCTATGCCTTCTCCTGCTGTCCAGGACCCAACATATCAACCTCAACCTGCGAATGCACTGTCGCCTGCTCTATCTCAGCCTGCGCCTGCGCATCCGTTCTCTCCTGAAGGTCCTGGACAACAGGGAGTGATTCCACCTAACCCTATGCTTCAGCAAGGCAATCCAGTCTCACCTCGACCACAGGGGACTCCTATGGTTCCGCGGAGCCCGTTCCCGCCTCAGCCTCAACCAGAGAATCCACTCACACCTGGTCCAGCTCCGCAAATGACTATGCTCACTCCTAATGCGCCTCAACATATGAGCATGCCGGCTCCGGGCACTCCTTACCCAATGGCAATGCCGGCTCCAGGAACACCTTTCCCTATGTCTATGCCTACTCCTGGTGCTGCTCAACCGATGTCAATGCCTACGCCTAGTGGAGGTGGGGCACCGCCCGTTAGTATGCCCACTCCCGCTCGTCCACTTTCTCCTGTGATTCCACCTGTCACCGCTGGCCAAGGACCTGGATCCATGTCAAACGGCACCCTTCCGGTCCTTCGTTTTGACCTGGATACACCAGGATACGGTGGTCTTACTCATCTATCACCTCATCGGGTCCTTTACAAGGGAAAGTTGTACCCGACTGCAGCACATTTATTTGAGGCTCACAGGTTCTTGGATTTCCGGAATGATATAGCTGCGCGCGTGCGCAAGGCGGCAACCTTAGCGGACTTAGAAGCTGTTTTGAGAACAGTGCAAGAATTCACAAGACCTGACTGGGAGGAAATTCTCCTCGATAAGGTATATTGTTTCTCTGCTGTTCCTGAGGATGAGTAACTGACTGTTTTAAAGATGGAGGATGCACTGTATCGTAAGATCGTCCAGTATCAGGATCTCTGCGAAATTCTTCTGGGCACTGGAAATGCAGAGCTCATCTATGCAGATCCAACAGATCCATTTTGGGGTGAAGGAGCACATGAAGAAGGAGCGAATGAGCTCGGGCGGGCGCTGATGCGAATACGGGATCGTCTAAGACAAGAGGCCGCTGGACATTAACAGCGCTGTAAAGAAAGATTCAGGACTTCAGTAATGACTGGAATGCTTCATTTCTTTCGTTTTCTCGCTCCGTTGCATATGCTGTTCACCGTCTCATTCAACTGCGTTGAAATAGTCATTGATACCTGTTCTGTTTTGTGTTGCTTGGTTCTTCATTTTTCGTTCTGTAGGATTTCCTTACACTGTTACACACTGAGTCGGATATACCATGCATTCGTTCATTTATATCTCTGCTCTGTATGTCTTTACCCATATGCTTAGATCTAATCTGCTTTATTTCTGTTTGGTTCCATGTACTAGTGGTAATAGTTCTTATACATCTTTTGTCGTCGATGAAAGTGTAGAGATTTCTCGATTGTAACGTTTACTCCCGCAAGTTTCCTTTTTCGCGCTAGTCATACTGGCTTTTGACCTCAACCTTCACTGTCATTTGCATTTGCATTGATTTTGCTCTTATGTACCTCAATAGTATTCCACTCTAACCTTCACGACATGTCGTCTTCAAACTTTGCTTTCATCCCAAGAAAACTTGCTCAGACTGGTCAAAATGCGGGCGACGCGGTCAAATCACGAAAGTCCTTCGATCGAAAACCTGACATTCCGGCCGGGCATGTCGCTTCAACTACATCCTTTGCTCGAGACAAGAAGAAAAAAGGGAGATACTTGGACGATAGCGCTTACACTATTCTGTTCGAGCTGGCGCTTTCTGAACACGCGTTGTGGTCGAACCATGAGCTACTGGAGGCAATGGAGGCGAACGAAGAAGGCTGTGAGTAATCTCATGCGCGACTCTCTATAAGCCAAGTTTGATCGAGCTGGAAGTCATTCCAATTAGCTACCTGATTCAGAGCTCTCTGTTGTTTTCCGGCTTGTCGGATATCCCGCCCGAGACAGCCCTCATACGCTGCGTACGGGCGAGTAGCATATTGGATGGCAGGCTCATCGTTTCCGAGCCGTCGTCCAGCAGCTGGATAAGAAAATCTAGGAAGTATACGGAAAATGAAGGAGGATTTGAAGTTCGACGGAGAGATTGGCCGAACGTTAGAGATCGCGTACGGAAGTACACATCTTTTCATTGGGACAGTCGGACGGTATACGTCGTACGTTCTTACTTGCAGCTCATGTACAGTTAAGATTTCAATGACGCTGACACCTCTAGGAAAACCTGCCTTACCGCGCCAGGACCTTCTATTCCGTTTACGAGTTTATTCAACAGCTTCTATTGACCGGAAGAAGCAGAGAATCCGATGACTTCTCGATCCAAAGCATATCCTTTCCCCGTCATCAGAAAGACAGTCCTGAAGCACCACCACCTACAGTTGGAAAGGGCTTTGCTTTCATTGTCCTTTCTTCGGTGAAAGGCGTGGACTATCTTCTTGAGCGTTGGCCATGGGAACTCGTTGACAGATCCGCTGAGGCTAAAGAAAGCGAGCTGTCGGAGGTCATCCAGGAAGCAATGGAACATGGCTTTCGGTGTCTATCAAAGTGGAAATGGGATGAACTAAAGGAGCAGTATTTAGACTTGCAACGGCAATTGCTTGAAAAGACGATGGCGGTCCACCATGCTGGTCCTCCAGCGACTATACCCTCGCAAGTGGTTAGCGACAAAAGTCAAGGTCCCCAGGCAGACAATACAAGAGCTGCATCTCACGACGCTTTGAACAAAGATGTGCAACCATTGGACGGGCCTCCGGCTTGGTACCCAAAGGACTGTTTGGTCTTCGTGAAAAATATTCATCCCGAGACGAATAAAACTACACTCCGAGCCCTCTTCTCATCTGCCTTCGATAAGGACGCTTCTTCCATTGATTACGTCGACTACAATAAGGGGCTCGATAGCGTACGTCTTCATCTCAAGTCGATCTCTTCGTGATTTTTTCATTGACATGAGGAACAGTGCTACCTTCGATTGTCAGACTCTCAGAGCGCACATACGCTTGTTTCTTACTTCTCTGTGTTTAAAGTGTTCCAGAGAAATGCATTGGACGATGAGGGTGCCCGTATTGCAATTACAGATAGGAGTGCACTGGTCATCGAAGTTGACCTGGTGCAAGGAATGAAGGCGGATCTATACTGGGAGAAGGTACCTGAGAAGATTAGGAAGGCTGCTATGGCTAAAGTCCAACCAATTGCAGGGACTGGTCCATCTGCACGAGGGAGGACTTCCGATGATGACACTGGCCGGAAGCGAAAGAGATGGAAACGTGATTAGCTTCATATACTTGTGTTATTATCTATTGTCATGATCATTGGGATGAACTAATGATAACGCATCATCAATGCTAACTACGGACAGAACTCTTCTCATTGTATGAAATGAAGTAGGAACCGTCTTTTCGCAAGAGGGGTCATCTTTACCGGTATACCAGGCTCGTCCCGTAGCAGCACAGGAGCAAAGATGCAAGCTATGTTGTAATGAATAGTCGTTGTAGGAATCGTTACTCAAAATCACTCACCAAGGACAATTGCTTTGATGTTTTCATTAGGTTTCTCCTGGTCGATGGATGTTCTCTGTTGGGCAACATAATGCAAGAAAGCGGTTAAGGATATCCAAACCTGCATTCAGATGAGGAAAGTCAGAACTAAGTGAGCGCATAAATCAGTTGACAATTCACATTTAGAACATAATTAGGCAATTCCGAGGAAAGGACCTTTCCAAAGAAACTCAGTCCAGGTCATAAAGAAAGAAATGTTGCTAATGCCTACCTCGAACGCCTCATCTCGATCAGTTATTAGTGCACAGCGTTCTTGTAAAGAAGCAGGAATAACAGAAGATGGCAGCGATTGAAAGAACTGGAGAAGAGTGCCTGCGAATGACAAAGCCAAAACGTGTCTATCATCTTCAGACAGCTGGGAGGCATCGAAATCGAACTCTTCCCCGGTGTCTAATGACTGGTTACAAAAGCGTCAATGCGCCAATATCTTTGACATCGTGCTGATAGAGAGAACCCACCTCTCGGATGGAATCTTCCATCTGGGGGTTTCCGTGGCTTACGAAGAGATCGGGCTGAAAGAAAAATAGACGATCAGATTAGGATACGATAGGCAGTGTACCATTTGATCGACCCACAATGTCCGTCGCGTTGGTCATCAGCCAGTTGATCAGTCGCATAACTTCCCGAGGTGCATTTGTTCTTGACTTTGCTCTTTCAGGAGATTTGTTTGGAGTGCTTGACTGCCGAATAGAACCCGGAAGTCGGACGAGAGTAGCAAGATCATTGGCGAAACAGGTGCGTTCTAAAAACATTATAAGAATTCAATATGAACAAGAGTGAAGAAGGAAGCAACACATACTATAGTTCCCGGAGACAACGAGAAAATGATCCTTCCCTCTCAATGTGTGAAGAATTAGAGTATGCTGCAACTCAGCTTCACCTGTGTTCAAGCCAGGTGCGGAGGTCTCATCCACGCATATCGTTAACGATATCGAGAGTTCCTCATCCGGGAGAACAATGCCCTGATCATTCGTTGTCAGTCGCTGTAATGCGCCAAACGCGAAGTAGAATCACCATTCGAGGCTCCGCAGACAGCCACTGAGCAACTTATGTGATAGAATTAGGCGACGTATCCGGTTACTGGGAAAGATAAACTTACAAGTAGACTCATTTTCGCCCGACGAGACAAACCGAAATGCACAAGCTACCTTTGGATTCTCAGAACAAAAAGACTTCCATCCAGAATAAGTTCGTTACCTTCCCAATATTTCGCAAGGTCACTGGATGAGCTGCCTTCCTTTTGTACCTGTCCATCGTCAGTTCAGACATACCCCCTAGTGCACGATGACGAAGAAGGAACTAACCAAACATCGCCGAACTGGACTTCCGAACTCAGAACTTTCAGCTTTGGTGTCGAGTCTGTATCTACAATCAATTCTTCCACATGCTCAACCATTCTCCTAACTTCGCTGTAATACCCTGGTTCGTCCGCTCGGCGAGTAGCGATGCAGAACTCTGCGGAAACAGGTTTATGGTCACTCATTGTTAACTCAGGATGAACAGTGTATTTTGCTTGTCGATGGCGTATTCGTGGAGAAATCTGATACAGAACTCTGTCTGTCCATGCTGGGCGCCGCCTGATACAGACGTAAGGCCTGGACGTGATACACTGACGAAGTGCTTACTTCATATCATATCCATTGGAGTCTGTTGCGACTCCTGTGCTGAAACGATAGCTCCTAAACTCCGTATGTCAGTTGACACGCGAATCAGTAAGAAGTGGCACGAGCTTACGGGAGATCACTGATCTCTCCTTCAATGAAGTCTTCGAACGCCTTCCCTTGAAGCCGAGCTTTCGTTAGCTTGAAACATTATGAGATAATAGTGATAGACCAAATTCAAGTATGGGAATACCTGATCTTGACTCAGTAAATCTCGTATATCGTATTTGCGAGTTCGGACGTCTCCAGCTATCAGTTGTCGGACTTCAGCGTCGGGTAGATCAATGCGGTAGTTCAGGTCTGAAATCATGGTTAATCAGCATCTGCAGATGATTTCATGCAAGTCCTCGGCAAAGCTGACCTCCCTATAATGTGACAGTTAGTCATCACCGGATGGCAGGAACGATAACGGAATTGGTACCATCCAGAAAAGTACATCACTCTGAAAGATAGACTCGGCTGACTGATCCATCGTCTCTTCTGATGTTGGAGTTCCTGCAGGAGATACAAAAACAAGACGCCGCGACAAATCATGAAAATCGGCATTGCGTCGGTCTGTATACTCATCGAAGGCCGCAAGATGCGCGTTGACGAAGGTCACAACCGTCGAATGTACCGTGAACCTTAATGCAACAGCACCTTTGTTTCCCTATGGAGCGCAATCGATATAATGTAAAAGAAGGTTGCTTGATGACACTGACCATCACTCCCATCAGTCCTGTTCCTATAGCAGAGGTCCTGATATCCGTTATATCCTTCACAAGCTCATTCCTGACAATGCATATGACAAGCATGCCGACAAGTTGCTTTGAAATCAGCTGAAAACAGAGATAACTTAGCCCTTGTTTAAAGACAGCTTACAATGCATACCTTTGTATATTCGCCTCGTACTTCACCAAGAGCAGCGAATATTGCCTCAACCCACATGTCTTCTCGAATCGTATTATAGCTTATCAGAAGAGCCTCAGTAGATAGATCTAGTTCTTGAAATCCGAGGACGTATATATCTGGTTCACCCTCTGGGTCACAAAGTGGAAGTTCATCACGGGAAGTCGAGGATTGAGCAGATAGATAGTCAGAAGCGGTGAAAGATGACAAAGAGATGGGTGAAATATCCTTCAGGGGAGGAAGGAATAATTTCTCAGCTTGCTTGCTGTGCTGAGGGCGGACCCAGGGGGCAAGATCTTGAGACGGCGTCTTTCCATTGACGTTGAACGTCCCTAATCGGATGCTGAGATTCATCAATATGCTGAATATATATCATTACCCTTACGGTTGAGTCTTACCGAATGGGGTGCTCTTGAATGAATACGTCCTTATCCTTCTCAACCTGAGACCGAAGCCAATCATCGATTATCAACAGCAAGTCGGCGTCTTCGTCACCGGGCTGTCCGGCTACAGATGCTGACAAGTCCAAATGCGAAGGCTTTCTGATTTTGCGGAGATCTGGTCTAGGAAACAAGGTAGGTACTGAATGCCTTATGTTAATGTGGAAGCAGGAAAGTCTCTAGGAAGTGTCTAACCTTGCAGTTGACGATGAGACTGGTACTTATTTAACCACCGGAAGTCCACACGTGAAGATGAACTTGCGACGTTGATAAGTCGTCGACATTCAGTTACGAAAATTCGAAGATTTTCTGAAGAGTCTGTAGAAAATGACCATTTCCGATTCCCATAACTTAAGGTCAGAGTGAATACTGAGGACCAACTGGTCAGTTTCAAATCAATTTAGCTGAGACAAAGCGTACATGGTTTGACGGTGGGTACATTTCTTCCAGGGCGCAGATCGATTGTGCCTGAACGAGATCTTGATTGTGCCATGGATATAGCCAAGTCATTCGTCAAAGGCAGTGTTGCGCGTAGCTGGTAATTGGTCAAAACGTCCGACTCAGGCTGATGGGAGACCGAAACAGGCCTGAATATGAAGACACTGTCACGAGAAGGAGGATGAGTTTGAGAAGATCAGAGTTTGGAAGAACGTAACGAGTACCTGCCTTCTTCCTCGATAGTGTCGGCACTCGATACCACTGCAAGGATGTGAATAACGGCATCGCCGACTAGCGTGGATGTAACTTCGTGCTCGCCAGAAGAGATAGCATGAACAACAAGAACAGACTTCACTGATTCCAGCGGTCCAAGATACTGATGCAAAATCTCTTCAATTTCTACGTAAGTATAGTCCATGTTGCTTGCAGGCTTATTGACGAATCCAATCCGTCCGACTCAGAATCTGGCTAGTTCCAATTTCCAAATGCACCGAGTTTCCAGGCAGAACGAGAGCTCAAAAGGTCTCTAAGATGCTCGCAATGAGTGAAGTAAAGACGTAAGAGATTTTTAGTAAGTTGATGTTGGTGGTTCATTATTTCGCCCGCGTTTAGCTATCTTATACGAACACGCGTCTTTCTCACGATAAAATTCGACGCAAGTCGGTTGTTTTATTGGGGAGGAGAAACGAATATTATTCGAAGTCGTATAAATGTGTATAGCCTCAAAAACCAGCTCCTCCCATAATTGAATGCCTCTAAACTTGAATAGCATTGCGACAACAGTGAATGAATTGACAAACTTTATCCAACACGACCTAACAGCAAAATAGGATGGTCGTAGAGTCAAACATCAATCACCCACAATGTCAGCCCCAGGAAGTAACCAACGAAAGGTTATGCTTAGTCGTTCGCCTCGTGGCAGCAATCGAACTAATTCACCGTCTAGATTCTCGACCAGGTCCTCACTACGTCGGGCTATTCCATGTGTCCATTTGTACCTGGACTCCCCTGTCAGGATGAAAACACTACGCTCCGGGAGATACACGCTATATGACTCGCGTGCATGATCTCGCAAATCTCCACCCGATTCATTGAGTAGGATGGACTGGGCATCACTATTTGACATCTTTGAAAAGTCCATAACTGTCCCGCCGTGAAGGCTGACGCCAATGATCCCGTCTCCGTAACGATTCAACAGGTCAACATGGGGTGTAATGCCTTCGCCCGGCATGTAGTGATTCAAGATCGCTTGCCTTGCTTGATGGCTCTCGCTGTCCGGAGGAAATAGCAGTGTGTGCACGTCGACAGGTAGTACGTCCTTCAGCAACATCTTCAGAGTATCGAGTAAGTCAAGAAGGAAGTCTGGAAGTCTGCTTGTCGCAGAGAGGCTCTCCTCAGGTTTTCGAGTGGACACTAAGCTAGATCGAGTGGACTCGGGACTCCTAGCGCGTTCGAACAGCATGACTTGATTGACGTCTCCATCGCGGAAATATGTCCTCGTACAATCCCTCCACAATTGTTCCGCGACATCGACTGGTATCAGAACGGTCGAGTTGAAATGCATTCCGGGTATCGGAGGCGCTAGTCGTCGAGCTGGTCGCATACTCTGATCGACATCTGCGACGCCGATAGAAGGTTGGCACGACGGAGATCCACCGTCTTCCTCGTCAAAAAGGGAATCAAAGTCAGAATAATAGCTAGACTCTTCCGGCGATGATAGATTGCTTCCATCAAAAAACGCGCTCCGACCGTTTTCCTCGATGAGCTCCGAGCAACGACTGTCGTCATCAACATCCTGGTCGGAGCCGAGTCGTTTCCTCTCCATGGGGGAGAAAAGGTGAAATCAAGAAGACAGCCGTATTCGTCAGCTTCCAAATAGTTGCACAGAGAAACTCGCTCGGAAACGCTGTGATCTACAGTTGCAGAAACGTGCGTCGCTGCGCCATCGATATGCCGCCATGCTGACTCGTGTATCAAAGCCGTGGGAGAGAGCAAAAACTACGAACGCGTCGCGACACGTCAACAGATATCAACAAACATTTCGCACGCTTTCGGGAATTACCATCCCAAGCCTGGGGCTCCCGAACCTTGTTCCGAGCCTTCCACTGGCCTCGTTGGCGTCATATCCTTTTAAACGGCACTGTGTATCAACTTAAAGCTTGATCAGTTTTGAAGTGAAGGAAAAAAAGACTAGCCCAAGGCACTTCTTGTGGTAGAAAAGAAGATGGTACGTGCAGATATCTCTTGCAATATTTCCGGATTTCATCCACTGGAAATTGTCTGGTAGTAGGCGTAGTTCCGGGTCATGTTCCCTTCATAGGAATCCGGCTTCTTTTCTCGTTCTTCCATCCATCGGGACAGACCTCAAATAGCTCCAAATGAATCGTTGAAGGCGAAAATTGACTTGACTTTATGAAAATTCAATACTCCGTTCCCGAGTATTTCCGGCTCCTCAACATCTTGTGCGGGTCGTCGTACGATTCTCAATCAATGTCGTTCCACCTGTAGAAAGCACCTCATTTCTAAAATTTCGAGACTACACGGAATGTGTATATAGATACTTTTCATCTATTCTGTCTCGCGAGTTTCTCCCTGATCCTCGATATGTCTCCCGACGAGACACTTTTCTCTTCGCTCAAAGTAATCGACCTCGCTTCGTGGTCGCAGCACTTGCGAGAAGGTGTCACAAAATGCCAAGGACGCATCTGGATCCACTTCTTGCCCGACTGGATACTCTGATAGCTCAGTATGGCTATACGAACTTGGGTCTCGCTGTAGCAGCAGTGCCTCTATCGATCATTCTCCTGACGGTGCTCTTTCAACTGGTACGTATCCATAAGCTGCATCGCTCAGGAAATGCCTAATTCCGATTGTATAGCTATTCCCGGGAGACCCAACCCATCCGCCAGTAGTATTGCACTGGCTTCCTATTATTGGCTCCGCTATCGAGTATGGAACTGATCCAATTGCCTTCTTCAGGAAATGTCAAGAAAAGGTGTGAGATAAGCATGCACTAGGAGGGCCGTCTCATTGAAATTTATGATTGTCCATTAGTACGGAAACGTATTCACTTTCATCCTTCTCGGAAGGAAAGTGACTGTCGCGCTGGGTCCGAAAGGAAACAACTTCATCCTTGGTGGACGGCACTCGCAAATGAATGCGGAGGATGCTTATTGTGTTTGTATTCACTCGTTCTGACGGTATCACCATTGAATAAACATTGACGTGCATTTTGATCCTTAGCACTTCACGACCCCAGTCTTCGGAAAAGACGTTGTATACGACGTTCCCAACTACGTCTTCATGGAACAAAAGCGATTCATCAAATCCGGACTGACAACGGAAAACTTCCGTGCATACGTTAAGATGATGGAAGAAGAGATTTGCTCATTCATAGAAAATGACCCGGCGTTCCGAATTTATCAACTCAGCGACGAGCGTGGCGAATGGGGACAGTTCCACCCGCTAAACACTATCAGCGAGATTACGATCCTCACTGCGTCGCGCACGCTCCAGGGTAAAGAAATCCGCGCAAGCTTGGATAAGACGTTCGCGCAGAGATACGCAGATTTGGATGGAGGCTTTAGACCGCTGAACTTTATGTTCCCGAACTTGCCACTTGAGAGTTACAGGAAGAGGGATAAGGCGCATAAGGCAATGAGCGACTTTTATCGCGAGATGATTCGCAAAAGACGAGCTAGGAAGAGCTTCTCCGATGATGTAGGTATCCTTTCTGTCTTACTGGTTCCTCCGTATTTCTCAGGTACTTACGAATTATTACAGGACAGCCATGATATGATAGCGGCCTTACTTACACAAAAGTATAAGGACGGTACATCAGATTCCTGAACACGAAGTCGCGCACATAATGATTGCTCTCCTCATGGCTGGGCAGCACACCAGTGCGGCTACGGGTACCTGGGCATTGCTGTGCATCGCTGAGCATCCTGAAATCGGGTACGTGCTTCTTCGATGTATCGGTTCTGATTGTTCGTAAACTGAGATCAGAATACAGTGCTGCTCTTTACAATGAACAGATCGAACACTTTGGCATAGGTGAACCAGGTGTCTTCCGTACCGCGTCTTACGAAGACTTGCGTGCTCTTCCCTTGCTGGATGCCGTCATCCGTGAGACGCTGCGTCTTCATTCTCCGATCCACAGCATCTTCCGAAAGGTCACGCAGGATGTATCCGTTCCCCGCTCGCTCTCCTCTCCCAGATCCACGGTTGCGAGTCGACCATACATTGTACCCAAGGGTCACTATGTCCTCGCCTGCGCCGCAGTGAGTCAGCGTGATCCTAAGATCTGGCCTAACGCGGACAAATGGGACCCGTATAGGTGGCTTGAGAAGGACGGTGTCGCTGCGCAGGCATACAAGGCGTATGAAGACGTTAATGGCGAGAAGGTGGATTATGGATTTGGAGCGGTGAGTAAAGGCACTGATAGCCCGTATCAACCATTTGGTGCGGGTAGGCATCGATGCATTGGCGAACAGGTGGGAATCCTCATTTGATTTGAATCGGACTTTACTGATTATTATTTCAGTTCGCGTACCTTCAACTGGGGATGCTCATTTCGACGATCATACGCAAGCTTGAACTACGTCTGGACATTCCGTTCCCGGAGGTCAACTATCATGTATGCTCATTCCCTTTGTTTTCAATCGATCCAGTTAAATAGCTGACATTCATTCAGACTTTGATCGTTCTTCCGAAGGATCCCTGCAACATCAGCTACAGGCGTCGGTGGGAAGCTTAATCGGTCATGTTTCCAACGAGTTGCGAAAACATTTAGTATACGTATTGTTATTATATAGGAGAATGAGTAACCCAGATCTTTGTACACACCGACGAAAATAATGGACGCCTTCTGCTTAATATCTTCCGTATACGAGATTGATAGCTTTTGAGTTTGAGATATACATTCTGCAAAAGGGATGCGATACACTTGTAGTTGCACTGCAAAATCCGTTGTATGCATAACAGCGCCAACGAAGTTCTAAATGATAGTTGCACATTCTTTCCTTGACATGTACATCATGCATAATAGCATCCTCAAACCCGAGTCGATCGATGATAGATGAAGAGATATTGATATCGAATCAGCAGCCACCACGAAGAGCGAGGACCAGGTGTAGGACATCGCCTGGTTTGACGCCGACTTCTGCCGCGGTCTTATCGTCTTGCCTGAAAGATCGCATATCGGAATAACGGGAAGGTACAACGGAAGATCAGAAGGTAAGGAGAATCAGGATTGAATCACATAAAGGGGTATCAGCCACGCACATTTGTCGGCCACTGTGGATAAGACGTTGTTGCTGGGGAGGTACACCAGATTGCTCCTCGACTTTCTCCTTTATACGGCTGACCTGTTTTGCATCAACATGAGCACACGAATGTGAACGCACGCCATGGGCATGAACTAGGCGCCAGCATACCTGGTCCTCCGGGTCAATCTCGAGCTCGATCTATGTCGATATGCGAGCCACCGAGTTAGCATACTAATCAACATGGATGGACTAAATTGCGCACCTCTCGACCTGTCAGCGTCTATATCACAGTCACCAACGCCCAAAGCAACCGCACAACAAGTGCATTAGCACGTCTCAGAAAGCGCCACGAACACGGCGTCATTCACTCACCTTGACTTTAATCTTCATAGTTGCTCTATTTCTTGTTCGTCAATCAACGACGCGTCGGACAGCCAAGTAATGATAGCAAAATAGATGAGATTGCTTGTCGGGGACGACGTGAAGGAGCGTATAAGGGCGTATGGGTGCTGATACAGCGATTGGGTGAAGTCAGAAGTGAGTTAGATCTATGCGGGTAACTTGTCGGGCGTCGATCCGGCGATTGACGAACGATAACTTGATGATGTAAGCGAGTCCCGGGCCAAAGGAGCATATACCCAAAATGGGATCTTTAACTGAAGAATTTCTATCTGCCCTGAATCGAACATATATATATTTACTGAGAAGCGGCATATAGAGAAGACTTAGTGAACCATAGGAATCTTGGAAACCTCCCCGACGTCCATAACAGATGTCAATTCAAGTAAGTTGTATGGACGCAGCTTCAGAGGATAGGACATGGCGCCAGAGTAACGCCACTCGCGACCGCAGCTTCCGTGTCTCTTGTCTCGCCGCAAATAGGGACGATTGTCTCATGTCAGTGACGCCTCCTTGGGACCTTCTAGGATTGCTGTACATCGAACCTGTAGACAAAAAAGGGGATCCTTTGATTCTGAATTAATTAATATTGGATATGGCTTCCACGCTTCGGGTGAAGGGCTGAGTAGAGTAATCTGCAAGTAGATAGAGAGATCAAAGTGCTCTTATGTTTTCTCGGTCCATTTTGTTGCGTGGACAATAAATGATAGCAGCAGTCGAGGCATAAGGCGTAAGTTTAATTGTTGTAAGTATCCCATGTCGATGTCAATTACAAGAGCCATATAAAGTCAGCACAATCTCACGCCACTTGTCCAGTGTAATCCCAGTCTGCCTCGGATATCTCTCTACGGAATCCCGACATTCCACTTCTTCTCGCAAGTAACCACCTCCATCAACATCGCCGACGGTGGTTTCCTAGTTCTCGTCGTGCGTAGTGCTCTTCACTGGGCAAAGTGCGATATCCAAACAAAACACGAGGGGGTCAATCTCGTCAATCCTCTCACAGTCACGCTCTTAGCAGCAGGCACAAAGTCCACGCGATACTTATAGAACACAGTTCTCATCCTGCGACCTGCGGCTTCATCTTCGACGCTGTCGACGACAGCGACGACGGCCGTTGGGCGACATCAAGACGGCATCTCTACTCTCTGTCTGATTTTCTTGATTTTACAGACTCATATAACTCTTAGACGGACCAGGTTTCAAGCCTTGAGTCTTGGGCACTCCGTAATTTGGACTCACGTCATTAACTAAGCGAAGGCCGTGGGCACGATGCCAGAATACGTATATGCACTGCACGATTTTGTTCCGGAGAACGAAGATGAAATATCCTTTAGTGCGGGCGACCGCATTGAGGTGATCGAGAAGGATGAGCTCTACGGCGATGGATGGTGGCAGGTCCGTCTTTCTTACACCTCTTCTCAAATGCCCTCCTTCATTTCCTCGATCTCACGCAAATGTCTTCGTCATATTCAGGGTAGAAACCTCTTTGGCAAAATTGGCTTGTTCCCTCAAACATACACAACATCTGATCCTGCTGTTGTACAGAACCCAGCAGCGCCACAGACCAATGGACATAATTCGAAAGGTGCCGTTACTCCTGCATCTTTGCACACCCTGAATGAAGAAGCAGAGGATACCGCTGTCACCCCTGACAACGAGAAAAAGGATGAGGGCCATGGGGTAATGAGGGCCACGATGACAGACGTGCAAGAGGCAATCGAGCAGCTCGGGCGCAATGACCGGGACGGAAATGGCAGCTTTAGCTTTGCAAGTACTCATACCGATACCGACCGCGATACAGACACAGAGGCGGGTGGCGAAAATGGCGAGGCATGGCATAAGGGCGCACGCAGCAACCTTGCGGAGAAGGCGCGGAAGCAACAAGAACTTCTGAGACAGGAGCAAGAGGCTTATGATGCTGAGCTGAAGCGTCACGCACCACTTCTTATTGAGCAAATATCGGAACCCCCCCTCCAATTTGAAATGAGCGATGAAAGTGAGGACGAGGAAGAAGAGTTCGAGCATGGACCTACGACGAACACGCTCTTTCCGCGCCGAAACCATGATCACATCTCAGAGGAGGAGGAAGATGACGTTGATTCCGTGAGGCAGCGGGCAATCGAGCAACCCATCACTCCCAAAGCTGCTGCGTATTCTCCGAAACAGACGCCGTCTAGTAACCTTAGCAAGCCTGAGGAATCTCAAGAGCTGGAAGTACAGCCTCCGGAGACCGCACGACAGATCTCGTTCCCGACCCCGACCCATTTCCCGACTGAAACATCCGGACGTCCCCAAACGCCCGTTATTGCCACTGATAAACCCCATCTGGACGGTAACGCCGATACCACACAAGTGAGTTTACTCTTCATGCAAACCTTGTCGTGTATCTCATTCTGTACCCTTCTGGATAAAGCGAATTGTGGGCGAGTCGCCTTCTCCAC
Source organism: Sanghuangporus sanghuang (assembly GCA_009806525.1). Taxonomy (NCBI): domain Eukaryota; kingdom Fungi; phylum Basidiomycota; class Agaricomycetes; order Hymenochaetales; family Hymenochaetaceae; genus Sanghuangporus; species Sanghuangporus sanghuang. The sequence goes on from VVIT01000003.1 coordinate 2,661,655, forward strand.
CAGTACCACCGATTGTAGAGCCTGAAACAAAAAGCTTGAGTGCTCAAACGGCCTTGCCTTCGCCACCAGCGTCTCAGAAGGGTGGGAGCGCAGCAATGAATCAGGCTGCAAGATGGACTACTGTCCCATCATCTGAATGGTCTGTGGATGACGTAGTAGAATGGGCGAAGAGTAAAGGATTTGACAGTAGTGTGACTGATAAATTCATAGGTGAGCATTGTGCCGATCTTTTCAATTTGTCTTAAATGATTTACATTTTACCTGCTACTAGAGCACGAAATATCGGGAGATGTCCTACTTGAGCTCGATCAGAATGTGCTCAAGACGGAGCTTGAGATTCATGCATTCGGCAAGCGTGCGCGTATCATGAAAGAGATTACAGAGCTGAAGAGACCATCATCTTCAATGTCTTCTGTCCAGTCGGCACCGTCACACATGCATACTCATCAACGCACGGCATCACAGAGTGTCTCTATTCCTGGATCTGTGCACCATTCATTACGTAGCCCAATGCCAATGACAGCGATGCTTAGTCCAGAGAGTCCACCGCATACGGGTGATCTAGCGGGTACTCCAGCTTTCGGTAATATGCGAAGAGACTCGGACCCTGGTTCCTCGATGCGTGTTAGTGAGACCGATCATGATCAGGAGCCTGACTCGACTACTGCTAACAACTCAACGATTGATGGCACGGGTCTAGGCCTGGGCATTGGTGTTGCTGTTGGATCAGCAGAGCATCTTGAACCTCAGAAAGTTGTACGTGGTTTGTTTGTCATTATGAATCAATCTGACCATGTCTTTAGAAAAATCGACCAGCATATTTAAACTTATCGCCAAGTGAACACTCGCTCAACGGGAAGTCTAAAGCGCCGACATTATCTCCAAGATCTGCCCAAGAGTCTAAGGAAGAGCGTGCGGCATTGAGTGATGTGCGCCGTCTTGTTATATTTGAGCTTATTACCTGCTGACTCCGCCATTTATAGACCGAGTCTGCTCATGCTATCGAGTCGCGAAGTAGACGCCGCAGATTGTTTGGTCGATCAACAGGCTCCGCAAACTCCGACCAAAAGGAGAATGGAAGTCGCAACTCAAAGGAGCAGCAGCGTGATTTGGGACCCACGACACCAGTATCGTTCTCAACGAGCACGCCGGGAAGCCCATCGACGAAGCGTGGTTCGACGGAAGATGGGAGTGTCAAGTTCCCTCAGCGGCGCAAGCGTTCTGTTGATGCATCAAAGACTTCGGACCGACTGAGCTTGTTCGGCGGTAGTTTGTCTTTGAGTCGGTCAAGAAAGCCGCCTCCTCGCATGACTTCGTGAGTGGAGGTAATTCGAGAATGATTTAGATGACTGATTCAGATTGGCCTAGGTATGCTCATGATGACTTATTAACCGAGAAACATTCTCGTAGCCTGTCTAGACTGTACCTGGGTAGCGGAAGTCGCAAGGCAAGCGCGAAGTCTCAATCGACTGTCGAGTCTAGTTCACTCCGCAAGACGGATGAGAAGGAAGGCATAGACCCAAGAGTATTGCGAAAACGCACAACCTCCAATCTCACGGATTTGCCTGCTGTACCTGGCATCTCGCAACCTTTGAAAGCTGGACAGAGTGTATTGGAGCAGATCGGTACGCCAGATCATAACGGGTGGTTGCGCAAGAAGGGCGAGCATTATAATACATGGAAGTTGCGATATTTCGTGCTTAAGGGTCCGCATCTGTATTACCTGCGGAGTAACAGCAAGGCGGTCAGTACTCTGAGAGATCCGGGATCAGAAGTTATCATTGCTCATAACATTACTCATAATTGGAACAGGAAACAAGGATTAAGGGCTATATCAACATTATTGGCTACAAGGTCATCGTTGACGAGAACATTAATCCTGGGAAATACGGATTCAGGCTCATTCATGAAACCGAGCGAACACATTATTTTAGTGCGGATGAATCGATCACCATTCGTGAATGGATGAAGGCACTCATGAAAGCGACTATCGGACGGGATTATAGCAGTAAGTGAAATTCGCACTTTGTCAAGAGAGATATCAATGAGCAATGCTTGCTTGTTAGAACCTGTCATCTCGTCATGTAACATTCCTACGATTCCGCTATCTGTCGCGCAGACCATGAACCCATCCCCGCGACCGCCATCACCTACTCAGCGGGCTGCAACACAGAAGGCATTGCGGCGTGAAAACCCTAATCAGCTTTCAAGCAGAGATGCGCGTATCCTTATGGGACTACCGTCAGCCGAGAATGGTGTGAATGGCAACGAGAAACACACAGTTTCTGACAAACCACCACGCATCGGCGACGACCTATTCAGTGCACTCGAGCCACTTCCGGAGAGCCCTCATGAACAAGCTTCTACTCCGCGAACTGCTACAAATATCGTCGCGACCCCACCTCCGGCTCGACCATCCAGAGAAACGCGCCGAACGAGTGTGCCCCCTATTGACAGTGTAGGCCCTTATCAGCCCCTTCCTAATCACTATAGAATCTAAATAGCTCCCCTTTTCCTTGCCTAATGATCTGCATTCGATAATGTATTGCTTCACACGACCAAATAATATAGCCGAACCAGCCAAGCCAGGCGAACCCTCCTGCAGACTTGATTCGATGGGCGAATAGCTATTTACCGCCGAGTCTCCAGGTGCAAGAGAACAGTGGACAGATATATAGTAAGGATGCGCGCATAACGCGGTTTAGAGAAGTTGAACTTTAACCACTTCCTTCTTTCACAGGTGGTCTAGCATTATTCCGACTCGCAGAGGGGATCAAGGGGAAGCCTTCTGAGCCGCCGGTTCCCGATTCCGCATTCCCTTCAGGGCCGGATGACGACCGACTGGATGGCCTGTTCAAATTGTTCGATTTCTTCCTGGATAACGAAGTTCGGATGGGTAATGTTAGCATTAATGACGTGAGACAGGGGCGAATGGATAAGGTCATCCAGCTTTTGCGCTCGCTGCGTGCGTGGGAGGAGAAGCGCCGTGCACTTGCGCGTTCGATTGGTCGTAGTGGTGCGCAGGTAGGACCGTTCATGGCCCTGGAGCCTTCATCGACTTCAACGGCAACTGCACATGTTTGGTAATCGGGTTCATTAACACCTTTTTAAATCTTATTCGTTTTTTGCATGCTGTGGATCTAAGTAATTTACATATACGTCCATCACCATATTCCTTCGCTTGCTTCTCTTCTTCTTCTTCTTCATGGACCTCTGTTATACGAAACTTGTTTCATATTCCATGTCAATGCTATGTGTATCCCCTTGAGTTTTCCCGTTGGCTTCGATCGGCAAATTATTCGACCTCTTTTTCGGTTCTAGTGTTTTTTTCGCTTGTTTTCGGCACTGTGTATCTACTCGCAATAGCATACCCACTTCATTCGTTTTGGTTCCACCTAAGCGGTGAAAACTTCCGAGTTATTTATATGTTGTGATATTCGTTCATCCGCATTTGGAATGGCGATCGATCAAAATTTTCCAGGAGATACCGATTTGCGACTTGTCTTCGACTCCCACTTCAAAATGACCTCGTCTTTAAGCAAAATAGAACAGTCTCTTTTGACTGGACAATGGGGCGTTGCCATTGAAACTTCTAATTCTGTTATTCACTCTCTCGCTCGATCAACAGTCAAAGGAGACCTGAAAGAAGTGCTGACTTCGGATCCAGTGAAAGCATTACTCAGAATCCATCTCCCAAAGGACGGATTGTTTGATCATCCATTAGAGGCTTGGTTTTCTTTCCGACAATCGGATGTATTATCCGCGCAAGACTGGGAACTATTGCGCCTTGTCGCAGGCGTCGCTTGTTTACATGCTTTTCTCCAGGTCAACTGGACTGGACCCGATTTGGAAGTCACACCGAGCGATGTTCTACTAAATTCATACTCGATTTCGTCTGATATTTCATGCGAAGAGCCGTTGAACCGCAAGGCAGTAGCGGAGCTGGCATATGGCGGAGAGCCCGCATATCATCTAGCAAAATCGGCGACATTTCTACGACTCGCTCAGTTATTATTTGATTATTCATTCACTATATGCCAATCGGCGCCGTGGTGGCGACTCCGAACGGCACGCATACATCAACACGTTCTAGATGAGGCGGTTCCGGTACCATCCTCTTTGACTGACTCCCTTGAGTCTCTTTATTCGGGCACTGCTTCTGATAGAGATCTAGCGGGTCGACTGTCACTAGAACATGGTCTATTAGCTCATCGAACCGGTCAGGATAAGATGGCGGCAGAACTCTTCGTTCGCGCAGCACACCATACCGGTCTTGAATACGAGTTGACGGGCGCGCTCGGGAAGCGCACAAAATTCCAGCAAACGGAGCATAGTCAACTCGTTTTACTTGCGGAGAGTCGTACCGAGCGAGGCGAAGACACGGCTGACACCGAAGGAAGCACTGATGGCGTTTTGCCCCCCTCCGGAAATTTGCAATCTGGCGGAAAAGAAGCTAGTGTGGTCCCGGAGACTCTTGCGCTGAACGATGATACGTTGCTCGAGAGAACTCAGTTTACGAGCTCCTCGGCAGGGGCACCTGGTTCGAAACTCAACCATCTCGATCCATCGGCGCAACCGCCGTTACATCCCCTTGACCAATGCATTCTTCTCTCACTATGTTTGAATGTGAAGAATACCTCTCCTACGCACGGACTCACTACAGAACAGATGAAGCCCTACGTCGAGCGAGTCATCTCACATCCTCAGAATTGGTCAGTTCATACAATGGCGCTGCTTCTGCGATCTCGCCTCGAGGCAGAGCGCACTCGCACCGTTGAACGGTCCACACTCCAGTTGCAAGCGCTCATAGACCAGATGACCACCGCAGATTCGTCACTTCCTGAGCGACTTCTATACATTCACTCTCTGCCTATACCAAGTAAGTGGGAGTTAGAGAGGGAGCTCGCAATGCGTTTCCTTAGCCTCGGCGTCGTCCGTTCTGCGCTGGAGATCTTCGAACGGCTGGAAATGTGGGAGGAAGCAGTGAAATGTTGGCAGTCACTCGAGCGCCCAGAAAAGGGTATTGCTATCGTACGAGATCTCCTTGAGGGTAGAAAGGAAGAGTCGGAATCCGTGGTACAGCGCGGGAAAGCGATCAATGAGCGCCGTCGTCCTGCATTGGGCGCCGCTCGAGAAGCCAAGCTCTGGTGTTTGCTCGGGGATTTGGAACCTCAAAATGCTGTAGAGTACTACACACGCGCCTGGGAGGTCTCAGGACAGAAGTCTGGTAGAGCGATGCGGTCGTTGGGCGGTTACTACTACTCCCATGGCGAATTTGACAAAGCCATCGAGTGCTTGAGAAAGGGTACTGCGATCAATCCGCTACTGGCTCGTCCGTGGTTCATTCTAGGGTGCGCCTGTGTTCGCGAAGAGCGGTGGGAAGAAGCACGAGATGCATTTGCCCGTTGCGTGTCCATTGACGATGAAGACGGAGAAAGTTGGAATAACTTAGCAACTGTGTACCTGAATATGAACTCTACTGACACCGTTGATAAAAGCAAGGAAGGGGATGATCACACAGAAGAGGTAAATATCAACTGTCCTTCTCTAGATAATTTGTAGTGTTACTGAAACAGATTTATTTTCCAAGTCTCAAAAAACAGGTGCACGTGGGCCAATTCCCCTTTCCAATAAGCTTCTGGCATTCCGCGCTCTCCAAATGGGATTGAAGCACAGCTTTGATAACTGGCGGATGTGGATGAATTACATGATTGTCGCGATGGATGTCGGGGAGTTTGCAGAGGCTGCTCGGGCGCAAGCGCGAGTGGTCGAAGAGCGAGCCGCAAAGGTCGGAGTGGAGGCCGTAGATGAAGACGTTCTCGATCGGCTTGTTGATGCAGTCATACGGGCACCAGACCGCAAAATGAACGAGGGGTCTGAGGGAACTGACAGCATAGGATCGGCCCCAGTAGGCACCAGCATGTCTCCGAACGAAGGCGAGGGCCTTCGTCCACGTGTCCTGGACCTCTTCGAGCGTGTGATACTCCCTAGAGTCTCGTCCCAGCGTATTTATCGTACATACGCGCGTTTGCTTGCGTCACAAGAGCGGTGGTCCGACGCAGTGAAATACTACCTCGACGCATATCGCTTAAGTCCAGCGGCGCAGATGGAAAAGAACGATGAAATTGATAAGACAAAATGGCTTGAGGCTTTCAGCGAGGTTGAGGAGGTCGTCGACATACTGCGTAATTTCGGGCCTCGGGCCGAACAGAACAAAGAGACGGAAGAAAATGATGGATTAGCTGAAAGGGGGCCGACCCGTACTGGAAAATGGCGAATGCAGGCACGAAGCATCGTCCGAACTTTCATGGCACGTACGCGAGATGCGTTTGAAGATGATCCAGATTGGTCGCGACTCGCTGAGTTACTGGAAGAATTGAAGCAGTAGTTCGGATAAAGCATTGTTGCGTGTTTGCGGCGAGGGACGCGGGAAGCAAGGTTCGAGGGAGAAAGGGTCGGATTTAGGGATTGGATCATGTAACAGATCATCGCAGCTGCCCTGCGTGATTGCGCCATATTCCCAGACGAAGCATGCGAGGTTGTGGGGAGATTGGACAACTTGCCGTGAAAGTTCAAGCACGTGTAGACACAGATGATGATACAAATGTCGTTTGTATTCATATCGCAAAGAGATTAGAACATCGCCGAGGTTGTTCTGCGCATGAGTAGACACGGGCGGGAAGGGGTCGCGCAATGCATCACTTTTGGACCGAACAGGTGAGTTAAAGGGGAGAAGAACACACATCAAACTCGTTGCCTTGTTGACAAAAGAATGTGTGCTTGCGATAGTGGCGGCGGCGCATTCAGTGAGGATCATGTCATTGTCACAGCGGTCACCAGAAGTCCAATTGTTTCGCAACGAGATTGAGCGTGAGGGTGGTCAATACCTCTGTTACGAAGGCCAGACTGGTAGCAGATAATGTTACTTGAGCGTCATGTTCAAGACCCGGTGGTGCTTTCTCCCACACGGCATATACATTTAGTGAGTCACAGAGCTGATGGGGGAAACAATGAGGTTCTGAGATAAAAATCTGTCACGATACCACTGACCTCCATTCTCTGAGAAGAGACGCTCTTCCATTTAAACTCCTTCCCTCCCTGGGCGTTAAAGTATCGTGAACTACGCTAATTGATGAGACGCTGATGAGCACGAGAATAGAACACCCCAACGCACTTGCTTCCATCCTTCTTCTTCCGCAGGTAATACGGCATGGGAACTCGTTGACCGTTCCCATAAGCAACTTGCCCAGGTGAGTTAGACGGGCCAAAGTACAGGAAAGCGTTCCGCGGACCCATTATATCAGGATGTTGAGAAGTCCATTCGTCATGTCGAGTCAACTGAACTATAACATTCGGCACCTGTATCACCTTCAAGGAAATGAGCAGTTTGCACGGAACCGAGGCGGGTCGTCCGTTTGTTTCATACCTTCGCTCTGAATGCCAAAATTTCCATGGAATTCCGTTGAACGAGCAATGAGAGAGGTACGGAATACTTACAACGTAAAAGCCACTCGTTCTTGCGAATCCTCAAACTGAAAATTCATAGGATCGGAGCCGAACTGAAACAAAACGCATTGTGTGGTAGCTGACATTGTGAATCCAGGAGAACAGGAAAGGGGAAACAGTTGATGGGAGGAGCGCGAAAAGAGATTCAGTCATTCTTATGAGCATTTCTGAGCTTCCGGCTCCGTTTATGGACTGCTTCATTGGGCTTCGGTAACCACTGCCACAGGAAGACCATGTGGCATTCCACGCGGCCTTCCTTTCGGGAAAGGACGGATAAGGTACAAGTCGTTCCCACTTGTTCTATGTATCAGAATTTCACCTTCGACCGCAGCGAACGGAGCTTGGGATGCACCAGATGTGACTGGAAGGGTCTTTGTCGGTCGCCGAGGCCATGATGGTACACTAATTCCGATTTTGGTCTTGGGCAACGAGGAAACAAGACTGTGCAGTTCATTTCGGTCTCTTCGGCACAAGACTACTGGCGCGCAAAGATCGGGCATTGATCGAGAATTGCGACTACGGCACCTCTGTTGTCATAAAAAAAGTCGGCAAAACCCACAATAATTGATATTCCGGTCGATCGGTTCTTTCAGCACTAGACATGAGAAGTGGTCTTGCTATACATGTCTCTAGCCAATGCAGAGTTGCCGAAAACGCTGTCCCCGACTACCAGTAAAACCCCAAAGAATGCCTTCTCAATCGTATACTGTATTATTGAGAAAGTTCATCAGGTGATAGTGTTTAAGCGTGGCCAGGGGAAAGAGAGATACCATGCACAATCCCTAAAGATTACAAGTTAATATAAGTTGATGATAACGGCAAAGGGACAGACGAGAGCATTGGGAAGAAACAGGGGTCAATGATCGTCTGTGTGGACAGCACGACTCACCATAGAAGAGTGTCCAGACCAGTACAAAGGAGAATACGTTATCTTGCCCAGGGTTCGCTAACTCCTTAACGCCACCGGGAATATACTTTGCTATTCGTCCCTTACAGTTGACAACGTAGATGCATGCGGTGGTGAAGAGAATTGATGCTGCGAAGAAGGCGAAACCCTGCCAGTTCTCCAAACCCAGGATGCCGGCGACGGCCCCCGCAAAGCACGAGGCAAGAAATTTGACGGAGCTGAGCGCACTATTGTGGGCGACGTTTGGCGCATAGATGAGGCGCGCCGATTCGGCCTTTGTCGATGACATGATGGTTCTGTGCACGTCGTCTAATTAACCTGTCGGGATGAGGGAACGATGCACGTGCTTTCAACGCGTGTCCGACGCGAATATCACGTGCTGTCTCAGAGGCTTTATTACATAACACATAACTTTGTAGGCTTTGGAAGTAATGGCAGGGCAGGTACTCCCAGGAGCTTTCGGAACGAAGTAAGACAGTTCATATCTTGTAATGAGCCTAAATTCATGAAAAATTGGCCTGTATCTAAGGGTCGACAGCATCACGAAACTACCAATTACAGCTTCTCTCCTTGAAACTTGGTACAAATGTGGTACTCATAGGAAAAGGGAAGCATGAAATTTCTCAATAATGATAGTTAAGACAGATCTATTTGGAATACCATACTGGCCAATACTGTTCTGATTCGAGAAGGAATTCAATTTTATTATACAAATCAAGTCATTATTCTTGAAATTTGGCGTATAGTAGATGGAATATATTTGATTTACAAGCTTGCTGTAAGTGATTTGGTTGAGAATTAAGCTGTGGAAAAAGCAAATACTACCGGAGGAAAGGCGGAAGGCAAGTTTGGACAGGAGTCTGACGGTGAAGTCCATTTTCTCATCTGCTTTCTGAAACAAGCTCTCTTTCTTCAAAAAAGTCCAGAGGACCATGTAATCGGGTATTAGATTGTCCGAAACAAAACTCCAAAGTTTAGAAGACCAATTGGATCGGTAACTAATCTGCACCGACGATCATGATCGAGTGCGGGAGAACTTCTCAGAAATGAGGCGCAATTTACTTTGTGGCTGACTTCAAACGCTAACAGAAATAGACCTGAGAAGCACGAGAAAGAGTGGTTCTTCTTCGCTATGTGCTTCCGAGGTCGTTCTATTGGAACCCATAAGCAATGCCAGAAAAGAATCATGAAACTCTCGTCAATTGAGGAAAACGCTCCGCATGGCCAGTGAAATTTGCTCGAGCGCACCAGTAGGAAAACCGCTCATCAAAATTACTTGCGATAACCGTTGTTGGTTGTGAAGAGTAAACGTAATAGCCACCGCATGAAAGTCGCGCCGTGATAGAAAATTTAGAAGCAGCAGATCGAGAGAGTCGATCAAGGTCATGGGGTCGATGAGCAACAAATTCCAGCCTCTGTTCCGAAGAGACTGAGTCTTCCATTGCACAAACGGACTCTTTAGAAGGCACCAGTTACCTGGCTCGATCATCCAGATGGATATGCGACGGGAAATCACGACACAAACAGAAGTACTTTCTCAAAAACTTTGTGTGGTAGAAGAGTAAGAGTATAACTCACTTGTCAAAGAAATTTTACAGATAAATGATCGTTCGCACCTTGATTACATAGAACAGAAACAAAGTTCGCAGATAACGTCTCATACGGAATGACCGAATTCCTTCGTAGAGCCTATCTGACACTGATGAATTACTACTGCAACCTGCATTTCTTCATGGCTCATCTTCCAGTGATTTCCTCGACCAAAATGAAAAACACATGGACGCCAAGATAGGATTTGTTATAAATGATGATCGTTCAAGTCAAGTTCTTGTATCGCAGAAGAAGAAGGCAGCGAAGGAGCGAACATCTTCCCCATGGCACAGGAAAGAACAAAAAAGTTTGCGCACATGTCACGCCTCACTCGTGACAAATTCTTTCCTTTCACGTAACTCATGAGTCACAATTTTTGAACTCTATTTTTGATTATTATCTGCTTGACTCGCCGTGGCGTCCATTCAAATCTGCAGTCTCTTTAGCATCCACATTATCCCAACAGTATGGAAAAAAGAACGTTAGGTGAGTTCCTTTGAAGCTCTATCTTTCTGTAGTCTACAAAGTCTTTCTTCGAGTTGTAGTCTTCGTCACTGGCAATGCGAATAAACTCAAGGAGGTTCGGGCAATATTATCTGATGGCTCGAACGGGTTTTCTCCGATAGAAATAGAGTCAAGAGATCTGCATGGTGAAAAGGATTCATCCATGACTTGATTCTTAGAAGATTGATATTTTCGACGCATTGGCAGTCCCCGAGTTACAAGGAACAACCCGGGAAGTCGCACGGGAAAAGTGCCGTCGTGCAGCGGAGCTGGTAAATATCAGACCAAATATTTCGATCTATTCCTCATTGACAATGTAAAGGTCGGCGGACCTTGTATCACCGAGGACGTCGCACTTTGCTTCAAAGCGATGAACGACTTACCTGGACCATATATCAAGCATTTCCTAAAGGCTCTCGGTCCAGCGGGTAGGCTCGCCTGTTTGGTTATTTCATTCCCCATACTTATCAGCGCAATTGAGTATAATAGGTCTAAGCACGCTTCTGGAAGGCTTTCCTACAACAGAAGCCTATGCCATATGCACTTTCGCATACAGTGCTGGTCCAGATACAGAACCCATACTTTTCGAGGGCAAGACATACGGAAAGATTGTCCTTCCACGAGGGCCTCAGGACTTCGGTTGGGACTGCGCATTCGAAGCGGAGGGAACTGGAAAAACGTGAGCAAAGATTCGATTTACACCATTCAATCAGTGATCTAATGTTCATTTTTCTAGATATGCGGAAATGAGCAAAGGGGAGAAAAATAAAATATCTCATAGATCTAAAGCGCTTTCGCTTCTGCGATCATATTTGAAGGATCAACACTAAGCACAGGATCTGCGTGCTGTAAGAGCGAGGATTTGTGTTGCAAAATGATACTATATGTTTAGACGATTAGATTGCGATACAATTTCAGGAATGACCAGTTGGTATCCAAGTCATATTCCAGAGGTGTTTTGAGCTACATGATCAAATTTCTTGGAAGATTGAAGTAGTTTACCTTGCATTCCTTTTGGATGATGCAAGAGATTGGCATATTTACAGCGAGAAGATATCAAGTTACATAATCAATCGGAGTTAGAACCGCGTATTATGAAAGAAACGCGTCTTTTGTGAAGCGCGTTCCTCCGACCACCATCATGGTGCGCAGGCCAGACACGGAATCCGACAAATCATCGCAAACTATAGATGAACGGCCTCTGAAAGCGAAAACCGGGAGGAGATCGACCAATGGACACGATGAACGAGACGTAGATGATCGGAGTGAGGACCAGGTGAACGGCCTGCACCAGGAAGAGAATGAAGCGGATGTAGAAGAGGAAGAGGAAGAGGAGGATGAGAATGAGAATACTTCACCAAAGGGAAAGAAGCGTGCACGTGTGAATGATGATGGCAAGTCCGTCGCAGTGAAGGACGAACGAAGATCCAGGCGACCTACTGTCCTTCAGCGAGACAAAGACGGGTAAGCACGTCAACTCTCGCATAGATAACTCTGATCTCAAATCCTCAGTTATGTATGCGGCTCTGTTGTACGTGTGAAACTCCATAACTTCTTGACTTACGACGATGTCGAGTTTCGACCCGGTCCTTACCTCAACATGGTTCTTGGACCGAATGGAACAGGAAAGTCATCGATTGCATGCGCCCTTTGCCTCGGTCTGAATTGGCCTCCAAGTGTCCGTGTCAAACTCGTTCTTGCAGTATCCATGTCTGACTGTCTTTCAGGTCTTGGGTCGAGCGACGAAAATAGGCAGCTTCGTGAAGCTCGGGAATCAGGATGGTTTCATCGAGATCGAGCTTAAGGGACCCATAGGAGAACCAAATATCATAATTCGCAGAGCACTATCGGCAACTATGACATCGCAGCAGAGCTTTACTTTGAACGGTTCCCAAACATCAGGGAGAGAGATAAGCGCACGCGTCGAAGCTCTGGGTATTCAAGTAAATAATCTATGGTGAATTAGCCATTTATTTGCCACGCATCTGAAGGATCCTGACGTAATGGTCTGCAGCTCCTTCTTACCTCAAGACAAGGTCGCGGAATTTGCTCAGTTGTCACCGCAGCAGTTACTGCGAGCAACGCAGAGAGCCGCCGGGGACGAACGATTGCTGAAATGGCACGATGAGCTGATCGAAGCGGGAAAGGATCTCAAGGAGCTGTCTTCAGTAGGTTTGATCATTCCTGCTTTGTTATCTATTCTGAGGCGTCTTTCAGAGTTGTGCTGTGGAACGAAAAGAAGTCGAGACTCTGGAGCAACGAAATGCTAGTTTAGAGAAGGAGGTAGCCGCATACAAGAATCGTCGAAAGATTGAAAGGGAAATCGAGTTACTCGAGGTCATCCTACCCTGCAAGGAGTATCTTGATGCACGGGATGAGTACAATGCTCTGAAAATGAGGCGCGAGGAGCTGCATCAAAAGGCACTGGAACTCAAAGAGAGGAGCAAGCCCGTGCTTGACTTCAAAGAGTGCGTTTGTTCCTCCTTTTCTTTTCTCCGTCTTTGTTGATGTAACCCATTTATGTAGACAGCTATCTGAGAGCAAGATTGCCGCAGATCGGGAAAGGGAGAAATGCAAAACCGCTGCCAAGAGGAAGTTCGACGCTATGAAACCTTTATGGACGAAGTGCGAAGATCTGGTACTGTCTGGTTTTACTCGTCTATATCAGCTTTATCACTCACGAACGTTCTGAAGCAAACGGATGGTGACAAGATCGCCTACGAACTCACCCAATTAAGAAACCAGGAGAAAAGGCGGCGAAATCTCGTTGAGAAGCTGAAGGAAGACATTCATAAAATGGAACATGAGCTCGCTCATCCTCCGGAAATCGAGAATATGGAAACCATCAACGCGGACTTCGTAGGAATCTGGCTTATTTTTTTTCGGACGTACGCAGTACTGACTTCTGCGAATAGAAAGCAAACGAAAAGGAGCTGAATGCCGCGGAAATGGCAAAGTTTCACTTAGAAGGAACTATCAAACCGCATATCGATACATCTGCTCATCTGGATGTAAAGCTGAAGAGATATCATGAGGAGTACGTCTCTTTTAGTCCCACCCAGTCAAAACGCCCTGACGAAGTATATAGTCTGAAAAAGCTGGATGACGTTTCGCTCCGGAAACTATATGATTTCCGTAATTTCGACGCCGACGCAGCACAGGTCGTCGCATGGTTGCGGGAAAACAAGCATCGATTCAAAGAGGAAGTTATCGAGCCAGCAGCTCTCTCCGTAGAAGTGAAAGATCCGAAGTATTCTGCAGCCGTTGAAGCAGGGTTTAATCCTGGTCAACTAAAGGTCCGTCAGTTCTAGTCAATTTCAAGTACGGACAATTCATGAGCAATCGCTCCAGACATTTGTATTTCAATGCGAGGAGGACCACAAACTCTTTAACAATCTCGTCATCGACTCTGATGCCGCGGTTGGTAAACGAGTCAAAGTTGCCACCTGGTTCCGCCCTCGCAATGACAGTCGACTGATGCGCGAACCGATGACTATGGATGAGGTTTGTCTTTGCCTTCTCAAGAGCTCGATGACTAAACCGCCTCTAGTTGCACCATCAAGGCTTTGATGACTACGCCATGAACTTGGTGAACTATCCAGAGGGTATGCGCTGGTTCTTGCAGGATGAAATAAAACTACACCGTTTCGTAAGGTCGATCGAAACGCCGTACTTAAAAGTTTCTAACATACAATAATTCAGGCTATCGGTCTTAACAGCTCCAAAATAGACATGGCGAGTGCAATGAACGCCATATCGCGCGACTTATCGAAAGGCCAGCCCGGAGCAGGGAGCTTCGTTGCGGGCAATGTCTTATCAATGGTCACGCGATCGCGATACGGTAGCAGAAAGCCGTTTAATAACACAAGGGATATAGTCGCACCGAAATGCTTCAGACCTGCTCCGAGTACGTTCCTTCGCTGACGTGATTGAATGCTCTGGAGTTTATTTTATGCCATTGTAGTTGATCAGGAAAAGAAGCGCCGGCTTCAAGATGATATTCAGCAAGCGAATATGGAGAAGCAAGAGGCAGAGAGAGAGATTGAGCGAATAAGTCAAGACATAAAGAAAGCTGAGGGACGTATTCAAATTATCAAGTCCGATAAAGCTGCAATTGAGGCACGAAAGAAAGCCGTATATGATGCTCAACGGAGGTTGCACACGTTACAGCTCAAATTAGGTGTGTCATGTCCCGACTTCCTCTATTTGGCAACTGACCAGATTACAGACGAGAAGCAGAGACAGCTGCATGAGGAGGAAAATGCCCCGTCTCTTGATGAGAGGAGGTCTGAATTGCGTAGAAGGGGTCTTGATTTTGGTCGTGAGCGGTTGGACATTGTAAGACGGCTGAAAGTACGTACATCCTCGCTCTTTATTTCTCTTCAAATTCGATCACAATTCGTCCTGCAGGACCTCACAAGAGCCTCCATGGAAGATAACAAAACCGCAACGTTAGCCGCATTACGATTTATGCAGATCCAGGCCAATATCGACTCTTTGGAAGAGCTTATCCGAACGCACGATACCGAATATCAGACTGCCATGCAAGATTATAATGCTAGTACGTTTGACTTAATGTTGCTTTCGGGGACTTTCCTAAAGTCCATTTAGTCACTCAGGAGTATAACGAGATGAAGGCGACGACTAAAGCGAAACTCGCAGCTAGCAAGGCAAAACTTGCGGAAATCGACGAGGAGATTAAGCAGACCTTTGTCCAAATGGACCAGGTACGCATATTCGATCTATTTTAGAAACTTTACTCATTTTGTAGGAGAACGAGATTGCAAGGATGAATATCGATGATATCCAACAAGACCTTGCGAACTTGAGGGCGCAGCTGGAACTCAATCTTTCGACAAATGCAGGTGTCATCGAGATGTATGAGTCAAGACAGCGCCAGGTACTTGACCCCGTCTTCAACCATTCTTGATCAACTGACGCTTCGGGTTTGAAGATTGAACAAAAGACACGTGCTCTCGAGAACAGGGAGAAGAGGAAGTCAGATCTTGAACGAAAAACCCAAAAAACGAGGAACAAGTGGCTACCTGCCCTTCAGGAGCTTGTCAGCAACATCAACGAAAAGTTCTCCGCTGCATTTGACCGTAAGCTATGGAGTTCTAGTAGTGACGACGTTTCTGACTCTTACTACTTCTAAGGCGTCAATTGTGCTGGCGAGATTAAAATCGGAGAGCATCCCGACGATTATTCACAATGGACCATCGACATTCTGGTGAAATTCCGAAATAGTGAAAATCTCCAGCTTCTGACTGGACAGCGTCAATCTGGAGGCGTGAGTATCTTGTCGACAGAGTGGGTTTCTAACACTTAAAGTGTTGTTTGTAGGAACGAGCCCTCACGACTATAATGTACCTCATGAGCTTGACAGAGTTAGCCCGAGCGCCATTCTCGCTTGTGGATGAGATTAACCAGGTCAGATTCTCTGCCGTGACTGGACATCATATCTAACCAACGAATCTCAACAGGGTATGGACGCGCAATACGAACGTGCTGTACACAATTCGCTTGTCGAGGTGACTTGTCAACCGGACAGCGGGCAGTACTTCCTCATCACTCCGAAACTACTCACGGATCTCAAGTACCACGAGCGAATGAAGGTGCTTTGCGTGAGCAATGGTGAATGGTTGCCTGATGAACGGAATCAGCTCAATGGAGATATGATGCGCATGATTAGCTCCTTCCTCGCTCGTCGAGTGCGCGCTCCATAGCATCCTGATTCATTTCTTGGCATCCTCTTTCGCAACAGGGTTTCTTCCATACTTCGGATATCGTAGAACGTTCACGTTTTGTTTGCTGTAATCTAATCTACCATCAACATATACCGTCAATTATTTCTGCTAGTTCTTTTCTTCGTTTCTTCGCAGCTGCGATGCAATGTAGTATACTGTCCTGTGCACTCGAAGTTCCGTCTCCGGACTGCTGTAAGGATACTAACTGGGCATTTTCATCGACGAGCACGGTGATCGTAGTGTCAAGGAGTGATTCCTCGAAAGACGACGGGTCCGCTAAGATGTGTGTTCTGTTATCGATTCAAAGGTTAGTATTGGCACGCTGAAGAAGCGTGCCGAGAGACGTACGAATCGAAGATGCCGAATGAGATAGCGACTGGTGTATTTGCCAACTGTAATGCAGATTTTTCTTTTCGCGTGCAGATCGTACGACCCGTGTCTTCATCATATCGTGCTTTTGGTAGCCGAGCTGGACGTGCTCCTCATCAGCATGACTTACGCAGGAAAGTTGAGCATGTTAGGCGTACTGTTTTTGAGAGCGGCAATCATAGCAAGAAGAGCCGCATCGAAGACGTTGCCGTCATAATTGATGCAGGTCGCATCGACATATAACACCCATACGGACTTCCCTGGTTGGATGCATAATGATGATAGATCAAGGATATCGGAGCTAGAACCTCGTGAGTTTCACGATAATTTTTATTCTCAACGCGATGCACGCACGAAACGAGGGCATCGTATAGACGCTCAGACAGCACCTGTGCCTCATCGACTGGCGGACCGGGCTTGAATCTCGGCGAGCAGATAGCTGGGAGGTCGAGGTTCGGTACTGTTCCGGTACGTGGTTGATTGGTTAGTAGACCTGTATAACTGCAAGCTGGAAGAAACATACCAAGGAAACCGTCCTCCGGGCTGTCTAACTCAGGCTCTGCGATCTCTGCCTTTACACCACATACAATTGTCGTACTCCCCAGTCTCACCAGCGCTGACCCATCAGCCGTCGATATCGAGCCTACATCATCATCGTTGAATCAAGAAATAATAACTTCCCTTCAGTTCGTTCTTGTATTCCTTCCTCGCTTCAGAGAGCTGCTTTGGATGTACTCACCAACATTTACGCTGACATCACGAAAGTCTCCGACTTCCCGTGCGTCGGGACGGAATCCCTCGTTGAGAAACCGCTCTAGATATGCGCGCGGATGAAGACGACGGAAGGTCTCTGCTTGTAGCTCTATGTCTACGTTTTGTTTTGGGATGGCGCCCGAGCCTGAGCCTGAGGTTGACGCGACCGAGGTCATGGCGGTCAAGTTCAAAAATTGCACGCGAACCACCAGACGCGTCTTCAGAACAATTTGATTGGATGTACATAATACATAGAAATACTTATATACTTATGTTCTTTTATCTATGTTCAGACGATATTATTATATAAGCCCTACACAGAGGAAGACCGCCAAAAAGTTTTTTTCTTTCTTTTCGAAAGCACATTGGAAAGCTGTTTCTTAGTGCAGAGAATACTACATAATATCTGTCTGAACACTGGCATCTCAAAATTTGGAAGTTATTCCAAATCTCACTTGAGCTCTGCGCAAAGGATACTCCACCGTTTCGCTATAACACTAGTGCTTCGCTTCGAGGGTTTCCGTTACATGTAATGCCAGAACCCAGTTAGTATCCTTCAGAGTGTGAATTCCGTGCAAGGTCTCGCGTATATCGTCTATCGAATAATACACACGACAGTAGTCAGCGAATGATCAATAAGCATCGGTCAGAGTGTCTGCATGCTCGGGAGACCAGCCTTGCCACTCCTTTGTCGAAAGAATTGATCCAAAGATCTTCGAGCGGTCACCAGGATTTTCCACTCTTTTATCATCTTATTTCACTGATCGATAGTAGTACGGGAATAGACACACCCCATCGATCTCAGCGTATAGATCGTTCAATGAGATTTCGGAGAGGGAGTCGTTTCCTTTCTTCTTGAGAAGACAGTATGAGTCACGTTATGGTTACATAACCGCATACACTCATTGTATGAATATCTCCATTCAGGATATTAAAAATATCCACATGCATCTAAACCTAGTTTATATATTCAATATCATGCCGCATTTCTTTGATGATGATATTTATTATATCATCATGATCGATATGGATATAGAAATCTAAATTGATATTTTCTTTATCAGCAAAGAATATCATTGAGGTAGATATTTTTTTGATGATATTTTCAATATCAAAGTGTCTGTTATTTGAAATATCATTCTGTATATCAATGTCAATGATAATTTACACGATGAGCGGGCGCGATGAGGGTGCACAGTGGGCATGTTGTGGGCACACAGGGGGCAGAGAGAGGGTGAACTGCGGGCGGGATGGGGACACACTGTGGGCACTGTAAGGGCACGCTGGAGGCACATAGCGGGCGCAGAGAGGGCGCAGAGAGGGCATACAGTGTGTGCGGGTGCGTGAAGAGTGTCCGGAGTGCACAAAAGGAGTCGGAGAACATAGAACTCACAGCAGGAAGGCTGTCATTTAAAACCGGAATAAATTCATAACTAGATGTCAGATCTTCACTTTGAGAACCTGTTTGCTCTCGTTCATAAACCTTCAGAACAGTGCTGTGGACTATTGCTGGGACAATCTTGTGAGCCCCGTCGTTGGTTGTATCTAAAGTATGATCTGATGGGCGGTACACGCAAACCTCATCGTGATTTTACACGCAAAACTTCATTGGCAACGAAGCCTGGGATCGATGTGTTGGTGATGAGTCGGACCGTGTTGTTGGTGCAACGTGCGCCCCCACGAACTAGGGCTCCGCGCGTATCGTATACAATATGCGCATATAATTTTAGGCTTATACGCATACGCTCGTATTTTATACGAGCATATACTTGGTTCTGAAGTGTGATATGCATACACACGTATAATATATGGCATATACGCGTATACGTGGCTAAGCCTACTCATATAATATATTGGCCATTAGGCTTGACATTCGAGCCTCAAAAACGCTTACTGGACACTCCTTGACCCAAAACAGCCCACAACACCGCATTACACTCATTTCATGTACTCGCTTCACTTTTTCCCTTCTTCCGTCTCGCTCCTCCGAGTCAACATGCTCGAGGGGCGTCAGCTAAAAGTCGGCGTCCTGGGCGCAACAGGAACCGTCGGTCAGCGCTTCATCTCGTTGCTCGGCGACCATCCCTTTTTCGTCGTGCATGCACTGGGTGCTTCCCCTCGCTCAGCCGGTAAACCATACGAACAGGTCGTACAGTGGAAGTTATCACAACCGATCCCCTCGTATGTTCGAAAAATCGTGGTAAAAGAATGCGATCCGCAAAACTTCGCAGATTGTATTGTGATATTCTCGGGACTTGACGCAAGTGTTGCAGGGGATATTGGTGCGTAAGCTGGCGCACAAGTCGTGGATTTATCATGCATCAGCGGTCTGATTTGGGCGATTTAGAGACTGCGTTTAGAGCGGCTGAGTTCGCGGTGTTCTCCAACTCGAAAAATCATAGACGAGACCCGGACGTTCCTTTACTCGTTCCACTCGTAAATCCTTACCATCTCGCCGTTATCCCGTACCAGCGTTCTTTGCATAGCCCGCCTTTGGAACGCGGATTCATAGTGACGAATGCCAACTGCTCGACTACAGGTGTCGTCGTCCCCTTGGCCGCTCTTGAGCGAGCATTCGGGCCTCTCGACGCAGTCCTCGTAACGACCATGCAAGCGATCTCAGGGGCTGGGTACCCCGGAATACCCTCTCTCGACATTCTCGATAATGTCGTTCCTTACATTTCTGGGGAAGAAGAGAAGATCCAGTGGGAAGTGCTCAAGATTCTTGGCGGTATCGTCGCCGATGCGGATGATAAGACGAAGGCGAGTCGATCACCGGGACAGCCGACGCCCAAGACGTTCGATATGCATGCTTCGCACCCCTTGCGAATATCTGCAGCGTGTAATCGGGTGCCTGTACTGGATGGGCATTTAGCGACTGTATCAGTGCGGTTTGTGCGGCGCCCACCACCGAGTCCGCAGCAGGTGCGCGAAGCACTAGAACAGTTCACGACAGAAGCGCGACATTTGGGATGTCCCTCTGCGCCCCGGACGCCCATAGTCTTACATGATGCTCCGGATCGACCACAACCACGACTAGATCGCGACTACGAGAAGGGATCAGGCGTTGCTGTGGGTCGTGTACGGCAGTGTCCTGTCCTCGATATCAAATTCGTCGTGTTGGCAAACAATGTCTGTATAGGCGCCGCTACAAGCAGCATCATGAACGCCGAGCTGTCTATCGCAAAGGGCCTCATACAGGTGTGAATTGAAGTAGGATACAATAACGACATGTACGATAGTCTCGATTGTAAAAAAAAGGGGATCGTGTATATGCCGTGTAGCGAACCTCAGCTCTGTTTTTGCTTGGGATAGATACTAGAGGAAGGAAATGATAAAACGAACAGGTTTTTCCTTCTTTATCTGATTGAAAAGACGCGGAATAGCAAGCAAGCATGCAAGCCAAGAATTTCTGCGCACGAACTGAGATGAAGTATATTACATGAGTATAATGAATATACTGAAGGCTAGATTTAAGACATTTTTACGCTATACCCATCCCCGAGCAGCTCCACGACCAGCACCATGCCCTCGCTCCCGCTCGATTATAAACATAGCATCCCGAATCGTAATCACAAGTTTGTCCTCATCGCCTGGTGCGGGTGACTGAGATGCCTTCGCAGATGCAGGTACATACGGCTTCGTCCAGGATTTCGTAGCAGTCTGACCTGCAGCGGTAGTGGCTTGGGTCGAAGTAGATGCTTTCTGTTTCGTGGGCGCAGGGCTTGGAGAGCTAGATACGACACCAGCGTTCATCCATGCGTACTTCCCGCGACCCAGCCCAGCTGCTTGCGCCGCGGTCGCGTTCGATAATCGCTTTTGTACGTCCTCAGACATATTCTTCGCCGTCACCCCTGGACCTTCCTTCTTCTTCTTTGACTTCTTTCCCGCTGCCGTAGCGGTCCCACCGTCTGTCGCTGCATCGTCCCCGTTGGTGATGCCTGTCCCATCTAGCATCGGCGAACCCGCTGCCTGAGCGTTCGCAGCTGCAGCAGCATCCGCACGTTCTCGACGTTCCCTTCGCAATCGCATTTCCTCCTCGCGCTCGACCCGCTCGAGCACCTCTAGTTGCTTTTTTAAGTCTCGTCTTACGACGACATTCCACATCGGCGTCCCGTCTTCATACTGACCTGGAGCCCGATCATATTGCGCTGTGGCGCGATGTTGCGCAGCGTCTGCCATTGCCTCTATAAGAGCCTGCAAGCGCGCCCGGAGAGCTAGAGCAAGATAGTTGACAGCATCCTCTGGTATTCGCGACACTTTATGTCGCGCGCCAATGGTGCGCATCGTTGCGCCTAGAATCCGGGTGTCGAACGCTGGACTATTCGGTTGTCTCCGTGATCTGTCTTCGTAACTTCTGTAGCTGCTGTAATAGTCCTGTGAGCGTTGTAGTGTCTCTTCTTCAGCCTAAAAATGTCTGAATCAGCAACCATGAGAGCATGAGAGTGGATTTTGCGCGCTCACTCGTAAGTCTAACCCAGCACTTCCCACAGCATCGTTGAGTGTGGAGATATCAGCATTTTGATCGGTCTCAACCGCAGGTGTTTGCGTCGCTTGGCGCGACAGTGGTGCTGCGGATGTCGTCGATGTCGATGTTATAGTCGTCGCAGGAGGAACAGTTGGTATTGTTGCAGTTTGTGCGGTGTATTGAGCGTAATGTTGTGGAGTGTATTGAGGGTAATGTGTCGCCCCATATGCCTGATAATGTTGATAGTTCATTCTAGTTACGAGATAGATGTAGTCTGTCAATATAGATCTCAAAAGAAATGCCTCTCTGAGACGAACATGGGAGCTTGTCGCTGAATCTGCTGCAGTGTAACTTGCGCAGGCGTTGTTTGTGTCGTCGGACTCGTCGTCACCGTCGTCGGCTGCTGCTGCTGTAGAGCGGGGTCAATGGGTATAGCTGCTTGTCTCAACTTTCAATACTCCGTCAGAAAAAAATACGGCGGAGTTGCGTACGAGTTGACCATTGTGCGGCCGTGGTGTACGTTGGTGCAGGCGTCGACGTCGACGGCTGAGGTGTACCCGGTTTCGAGCCATCGTGCTCGAGCTTCATCTTCTTCGCTGCAGGCGCCCCGTAGGTTGCTTGGGTTGTCATTGCCATTCTGCGCTCCGTCGCCGTCGTCGTTAACGAAAGAGGCTACACACTCGTTTGAGTAACGCGTCACATAAAGCCGCACGTGACTAGTTCGCGTCGGCCATGGTCACAGTAACGTCCGCGTTCAATCCACAAAATCAAGTTGCTCAACGCCCTTGTCTTCCCCAGAGCACCTTGTATCCTTCGCCCGCGAGCAGCGAGGTCAGTAACTACTTTAGGGCAGTTGTTACTTCGGGACAGCGATCGCTTATATCCATAGAAGTTGTGGAACTATACTAAGCCACCATGGCTTCATCGTCAAGCTCACCGCGTTCACAACTCATCGACATGTGAGTCGTACAAAAGCTTCTGCCTTTCCTGTGCTAACATGTCATTAGTACATATGATGCCGTTGCATTCATTATCTCTGGCCACCGTGAAGGAACGCGTCCGGAACAGCTTGCCGAAATCCTTAAGCCTCGAATCCAGCGACTACAGCGAGTAACAGAACCATTTGCCGGACCATCAGAAGCGTCGAAGAAGAAGCTGGAAAGCGGCTCAGTTAAGCTTGCCGATGGAGTCACAGTTCAGGTCGAGGACTTCAACAAAGAACTCGCGTTTGCCGTGAGCACGCATTTCAACATAGACCAAGTCGAGGCTTTCGTCCTTGTCCGCTCCTTCTTGTACAACGAGGGCTTACCTGATTTCCCTGAAGACCAAAAGTCCTCCGTCATTGATGAGGTTATAACGAGGATTACGCCATTTTACTACTCCGAACGACTGTACGTGGCACGCACTCTCGTCGCCCTTCTGAAGTGCTCTCAGGCGGAAACGGATCCTTTCCACGAAGACGCGCGAATGATGCTACCCATAATCATCCCTAATTCGACAGAGTTTGCCATGAAGCTGGCTTCAGAGTTTAAGCGCAAGACGCAGCTTGCGATTCCGGATTACGCCGCTGCCAATCCAAAAGCTGGTTCTCAATGGGCAAAGCAAAATGCCAAAGAGCAACTCGTCCTGGTGGAGCTCCTATTTTGGCTACTATGGGATTATTGTCCCATTACTGCTCCCGTTGCTGTCGCAGTCTTTCAGACGGCTTACGAGGCAGAATTTGGTTACAAGCAAGCAAACGCGACCTCAATGCTAGATGAGGAAGGCATGCAGATTCAGCGAGATCTCGCTGCGTTATGGGTGTTAATCACAATCGAGACTCTCCAATTGGAGTATCTCGCAGAGAACGTTGTCGATTTGCCGGAATACACAAGAGACGATAGTCAATTGCACCTAGCTCCATTGGCTATGCTCAAGATACACAAAATTGTTATCGCTCATGCTACTCCGGGCTATGTTTGTACGCTGCTGGCCTGGGCATTTTTCCTCGAAGCGATCTCAAAGATCGCATCTCGCAAGGCGGTACGCCCCGCGGCTTACGTACCTTTCCTTCGGGAAATCAAGCATCCCTCAGAGGTCGCTTTCAAAAAGGGCGAAAAGGAGGTTCATGCTACTCTGGTTGAACGCTGTCTCCGTTCTGAACTGGAGCTATTCCC
This sequence comes from Sanghuangporus sanghuang, assembly GCA_009806525.1. Taxonomy (NCBI): domain Eukaryota; kingdom Fungi; phylum Basidiomycota; class Agaricomycetes; order Hymenochaetales; family Hymenochaetaceae; genus Sanghuangporus; species Sanghuangporus sanghuang. Next base: position 2,685,655 of record VVIT01000003.1, read on the forward strand.
GTTCTTGAATGCTCTGCTTTCTAGCCCCCTCTTTATGATTTCCAGTGCTCTGAGATCAGGATCGTCAGTAACTGACGTGAACGACATTGCTTACAGAGCTTTGATCAAAGGTGCGCTTTCAGACTGCTGACGCTTCCTCGGTTTGACCATTCTTATATCGTAGGCCTACTTATGGCCTTGGTTGACTACCAGCCTGTGGAGCTCATTCCAGACTTCGAAGGGTTAATGGAAGTATGGATAGCGTTATTTGGCAACAGTGATTCGTCGCGGTGCGCGGGACTTTGCAGGCAATTCTGGGAACTTGACTGGCGAATGGGTAACTCCCGACGCGCCATCATGGACGTCGCGCGATCTCGTTTTCCTGTGCAATTCCGACCCCTTGTCCGTCTACTCCGTGCCATGTCTGGATCTGTACGGCCACACACGACAGATCCAGATATCCTGGGCGAACTAGTCGTGAGCAATCGCGAAGACAGGCAGTTATGCGCCAGTTTCGTCTATTACTACTTCCGGAGGCTGCCGACGTATACACAGGTTATCCCTGCCGTAGCGCGAGGAGGGGCTGGTGCTTTATATGATCGTACGATCGATCGTTCTGGACCATCGTCTGCACCAGCAGGTACCGCATATACCAATCTACGCCCTGTTGTGCTACCTGGAGGTTCTGTGCTGCCTCTGAAACACGTTGGGCGGTTGCTGTGCGCCGATAGCACTTCGGATCCGGTCGTCGTTGCGTGGGAGCACGAGCACTGTGGCTGGAAGGTGCTGATTGATATTTTTATTGACTATATCAACCGCCGCAAAGGAATTGCTCGTGCGGGACATCGGTTCACGGAATCCATCCATGGAAGACGAGCGGACGTCCCTGTAGTGCTTCAAGTAGACGATATCGGCATCGAGAGGGATGATGACGAAGCGATGATTGCTGATGCGCTCGAGTTGGTTTTAAGCATTATCCAGGGAAATCTACTTCATGCCGAAGTGCTCCTGCAGACTCTAGAGAAAGGAGAACAACCCGTCTCTTACACCGCGCGGGATTCGGCTCCCCCAGACCTCGTGCAACTTACCTTCATGATACTTGAAGATGCTCTATCTCGGGCCCAAAGTAAAAGGACAAAAACTTCACCTACCCTCGTGGCGCCTTCCTTAGATATACTCTCTGTCGTGCTATCCCTTCCGGCATATTGTAATCGTGTTTGGCTTTCGCTTCGTTCAACCCCTGTCATCTTTGGCTCAGATCGGGATGCGAACTTTGAGTCCTCCATACTGACGACCGAACGTGCTTCGGGACATTATGTGATGACACTCGCCCTGTTGCGTTTAGTGCGAACATTGCTCGAGGAAACTATCACCTCGCTTTTGTCCACACAGGTACAGCAACCGCGACTTCAGGCGATAAAGGAGGAGGTTCTTATGCGTGCTATACGATTCATCCATGGTCAGATTTGGGTAGAGCATTCTGGGTGGCGTTATTTTCACATCGGTGACCGTTTCGAAATCGGAAGAAGTATAGTTGCGCTATACACCCGGATCATCGAAACGTCGTCTGCAGTGACGGCTACTGGCACATTCTCGACTTTGTCGAGTTTCGTGACAGATGTTCTCCTTTACCAGGCGACTTCCTCTACTGTCACTCCACTTGTTCACACCATTGCATCTGGCCGTACGATTCTCGATACACTGTCGAGCATGCGTCGCTTTTCGGAATCAGTCAGGTACACGTCACTTCTTGCAGACACTCTACACTTGACTCGTCTTGTGTTGTATATAAAAACCGCTGCACCAGCTGCAGCGAACCACACTGTTCTCGAACAAGCTTTATGCTCGGACCACTCCGCTGGTGGTATGCTCTCCCGTGCGCATAATGTACGTGTGAATCCGGTGGACATGCTCGCCCATTACGTGAAGCAACGAGAGTTGGGAGTTTGCATCCCTCGCGAAGCAGCACGCACTTTGACAGCACTTTGCATCTCTCTGTCCTCATGCACGTCCTCTCCACCTTCGCTCATCGGATACCTCAGTGACGCACAAGCAACCATGGCGTCCCTTGTCAAAATCCTGCATCATCCGTATGATGACCTCGAATTGCGGAACGCAATTTGGGCCTTCGTTTGCGTTGCAGTGGAGAAACAACCTGCGTTAGCTGTCCTGTTTGTTGCCGGGCAGTTTCGAGTCCATCCTTCGAAGGGTAAAGGAAAGGCCACGGAAAATCAGGAGGCCGACAAAGCACCCGAGTTATCCTCATCTACTACAACAACTGCCAGTGCTGTAGAGGCTGCTTGTTCGGCCTTAGCAAGTTGGAAGGAGCTATGGGAGGCAAATCCGCACCTGTTAGCATCTGTGATGAGCTTCCTCGACATCGTCTGGACTCGAAGTCTTGATCACCTTGCAACGCTAGAGCCGAAGAGAGGCGATGTCGAATTCTGGAGGCATATAAGTGCGATTACCAGGCAGGAACTAGGTCCTGCTCCGGATTACACAACCGGAAAGGAGATCGAAACAGAAGACGGTATTCATTCTGATTTGCATGGAGCTGTCGCAGATCACGCATATCGGACCAAGGCAAAAGCTCATGCACTACGAATTCTCGGATCCGATATAGCCATGCATCTACGCTCCGGTAAAGACGCGACCAAAGAACAGCCTGGGAGTTTCAGGGAAGCTATAACAATGTTCCGAGGCGAAGAATCTTTCATAGATGCTGTCTCAGAGGCCATTTCATCATCTTATGATCCCGGGCTTTACGATCAACTTTCCAGCATCTTAGGCTCCTCATTCTCACCGCTTTCGATTGAGAGTCTGCGTTCCGTGGAGCCCGTCGGCGAACGCGCCTTCGGCGATAACTTTATGCTAGCGGTCCGTTTGTTACAAGACTTGCTTCGTTTCGAAAAAGGAGTCGGAAATGCAGTACGGGTGCAACATCTAGTCTATTCAGCCAATTTGAACATGTCACTAGCACATTCTCAGCTTTCTTTGGCGGAGTCGTGGCGCTTTCTTTTGGAGCAGGTGAAAGGGTACCTTCGTGGTAATGCGGGCGCGCGAACCATTCTACTGGCAGCAGCTGCATCCGTTTCTCGAACCATTGCTAGCGAGCAGAGGTCGGGTGACTTCATGTCTACTATTCATGGCAGTAGGTTACAAGTCCTACTTGGTCTTCTTGAAGCAGCGTGGTTCTCTACTTCAGAGACTAAGCAGCAGACGAAGAGTTTCATGTCGCTGCTTGAGAGCATCAACGGCATCTTGACGAGCGAGGCCTTTCCGCTCGGGAGGTCTTTCATGGGCGGCGTCACGAATCCTTTCCATCGCAGTCTCTTGCAGATCGTTTACTATTGTGCCAGGAACTGCCAACAGTTGAATCGCGCATCTCAGGACGTTCGAGCCGAGCACAGACTCCTCATGGGAAGAACCTTCACCACGGCTCTTCTTTTAGTGATCGATGCGCTACGATTTGCGTTCGATATCGCACGAACCAGACTTGACGTTGACTTAGACAAAGATATAGAGTTGCTTGTCGCAGTATTTCAGCAGTGCACTCGATCTGGCCTTCATAGCTCCTCAAATGTTTGGTTGACGAGATGTCAGGAGACCGATGTCATTGATGCTAGCTTGAAGGTTCTGTCCCAAGCGGACATGTCGGGTTTGGTGGACCTCGATCTTCTCCGTAATCGGGGTCAGCCTTTGTATGCGCCTCAGGTTCTCTACTTCCACCAGACACTCGCGTCGATTTCGTTTACTGCCGAACGGCTCGCAAGTGAAAGCGTCGTTGCTGCCTACTCAAATAATAGCATATCGGTCGCGCTTGGTGAGGGTGCAGTAGATGTGATATTGCCTGAACTTCCGGGAGAACGGAGCCCTGTGCACAAAGCTTATTGTCTAATGCTTGCAAACATGACGGGCGTCATTAGCCATTTATCCAGCCCGCAGCATTTCATTGAATCTCAGTTAGTCGGCTTCGTGCAATTATATGGGCAACAGCTTTCCAGGGCCCTCTCTTGGACTAACGACGACCCTTTAACAATGGCATTCATCGAGGAGCTCGAGCTTACTGTTGAGCTTTTCTACCTTATGGTATCTGGAGCTGCTTCCAGCACTTCTCGCATCACTTCCCCGATGTCGTCGGTATCGCGATCGTTCGCGGAGCTAGCTCTTCCTTTGATACAACAACTCAATTATGCTCTTACGCACCCGAAGCATCTCACTGGGCTTTTGGAGCCAATTACGGCTGAGGAGAGGCTAAGAGTTGATCGGGAAACGTCGGATGCATCAGTGACGAGTCTTAACGAGCTATTGGACAGCACTAAGCGACCTATCCTTGCAGGCGTCGTCCGACGACTTTTCGGAGTAACAGCTAATGTGATCTCAACTCTAAGCGTAATTGGCGGAGCCGAAGTAGTCCTTCTCAGGGATCCTGAAGAATGGCCAATAAGAGAGGCAATAGTTGTTCCGGTACGTATTGACGTTTGCCTCTTTCAACATATGAACGGATTCTTATCTGTTGACTTCCGTTTTTAATTTAGCATTCAAAGGTGACTATGGGTGAACCCGCGTCTATTGGAACCTTGTTGGAGCTCGGCAACTGTGCCTATGAGACGCTTCACTTCTTCGCGAGTCGGAAGACGCCATTAAGTTCCACGCCTGCATCTTCGCGGCATTCCGAAGTGCAAATGTATAAGCAGACATTGGAAACGATACTGCTATACGCATCGACACAGCTTGTCATGTGGCTATCCAGGCATGATGGAGAGCAAAGTGGCGATATGGAACTTGAAGACGTACCGCAGCAGTCGGAAAGTGTCGGGTACGGACTTAAAGCGGACACAAGCACTACAAAAGATCGCGAGCGCGAGCGTCGTCTAAGACGGAAATCGCTTACTCTAGCTGATCGTTTACGTCGGGGAATGACGGGTGAGATGACAATGGACCTTCAAGCTCTGGTGACGAAGGCAAAAGCTGCCGTAGCGTCGAGCTCCGAAAAGGCTGCAAGCGATGAACCTGGCGATCTGCTGGAAGTCTTAGCATCTTTCTTGGAGGATCGTGCAGCCGTTGCAAGTTGAATTGTCCTTTTAGTTTGTGTTTGTGCCTGTAGAATACGGTGCAATATGCTTTGCGAACTATGTATAGTATCTAATCTACATACATGTTTTGTTTTATATCTCCGATGCCCTTGCGGATTGGACTACGAAGATGTTTACCGAGTCAGAACATCAACGCCGGTCTCAGTTATAAGGACAGTATGTTCAGCCTGCGCACTCCGACTGCCATTCTGACGACAGTGTGAGAAGATATTAAGCATAGGAATTTCCAAAAACATACCACCGTTGATGCTGTCCATCCATCAGGGAAGACCCACGCCCTTGGATCAGGGCCTACTATGAGAGCTGGCTGGGGTATAGAAGCATGGCCAAGCCGCGAAGTTGGACAGCCAAGAATATGAGAAAGGAAGCAGAAGAGAAGACGGGTCAGAACAGCGAACTGCAGAAGCCGATCAGACTATCCCACCTCAATGGTAAAGCAGTGCCCCGGAAGCATTACTCCTGGTTCGTCATTGTCTGCTTGGCATTGGTCAAGAACGTAGTTCGAATATGGCAAGTAGAAGAGGGGATCAAGGTCGGCCGGAAACGAAATCATCGTCCGTTTTAAATTGAATCGGGAACGACGCGAAGTGCGTTCAAAAAAGATCATCAGTCGAAGTGAATATGTCTTTGGAAGTGTAGGGCAAGAAGAAATTCCCAGTCTAGACTTACGGTGATGAAGAATCCAGGGCGGACGATGGAAGACTTTTCCGATACCATGACCAGTGAACTGTTCCGAAATTGACAAATTGCGAGACTTTGCGTATGAATGAATAGTAGCCCCTATTGACTTGAGCGGAGCTCCAGGTCCACATTGTTGGATCCCCAATTCTAACGCTTCCTCCGTAGCTTGAACAAGCTCTTTGCCTAGATGGTCCTGCAGAACCAACCGTAAGTTACGCCCAGATGAGACAGTCATGAGATACATTACCACATCCCCAACGAGGAATGTTCTTGATGTATCGCCGTGAAATCCGTCGAGGAAAACAGTGACATCCACATTGACGATATCACCGTCTCGAAGTTTACGACTATCTCCTTCAGCGAATGTCAAAGCACAGCATCTGAGACCACTTACTCATCCGGGATGCCGTGAACAACAATATTGTTAATACTTGTGCAGCAAGATTTTGGAAAGCCTGCATATTGCAGGGGAGAAGGATAGGCATCATTTGCGATAATGAATTCATGTAATGCCGCATCAATTTCGTTAGTACGAACGCCAATCTAAAAATGCTATATCGTCAATAATTGAAACAGGTATGTAAAGAAAGGTACAAACACCAATAAGCTCTGAGGCCTTGTCAAGTGTGCGTTTGGCTAAATTGTTGGCTTGGCGAAGTTTCCTTTCTTCCTCGCTGTTAGGTTTGATCCTCCCATCTCCCGTGTATGGTTCACCGTGATACGGGTCTGAATCTTGGACGATTTTACCGGGTATAGCGTATGCCGGTCTTGAAATATGACTTGGGACACTTCTAACAGGGATATGCTTAACACCCCAGACTGGAGGTTCTGGAGGAAGAATAATCTCGTAATTCCCAGGATCGTCGATTTCCGGTTGTTTATTGTTCGATGCAAAGAAAGTCATCAAAGAGCGCCCAGAGGACGAAGGCTTAAGGGCTACATCAATGGAGCTTTTTCCGGAGCAGCACAAGACTCTTCGTAAGTCAAGTCGTGCGGGATTCCGTGCGTTCTTGAAAGCATAGCCCAGGCGGAACATGATGACGAAATAAGATATCAAAGATCGGCGCGGCCACTTTCGCATTCGGACCTCTAACCGTTCAAGCTCCGCTCTCTTTGCAGATCGGCAATTAACTAATGGCACAATCCTCTGCCAGAAAATCTCCAGACATGCTTCAAAGTGCAAAGGCCAGTATCTACAACAGAATGGTGCATGCATCAGCAGTCCTAAAACGGCGAAATTGTGCCTGCCTATCCTAGGTATCGCTCAAGTTAAAACTTAAGACTAATTTCAAATTTCAATTTCAGAACTTGAGGAGCGTTGTTCACACCAGAAAAGGAGATACGATTGGAACGTCACTGAAGCGAGGACGTAGCCACACATATGCATCTTCGAGAATTGACAGTGAAACTTCGTAACATGCGACGTGCTACCGTCCGGCATCTCGCCGACGCTTTGATATAAATTAGGGAGCAAGGAAAGGGGACGTCGGGAATGGACGAAAAGCAATTAAACTGACGAGAAGAGGCAGCGATGTTCTTCTGTTCTGTAGCTTCTTGCGCAGTAGTACCATGTGCCGCTCTCCGAGCGTGAGGCCCATGTATTTTTAAGCTCTGCATTACACAAGAGTCTTCGTCTTTCACAGACAACTAAAAGATGTCTACCGTGAGCGCAATATGCTTCCACACACCTCTTAAACTCGGAAATCCATCCGATTATGGTCTTCATCGACCGGATAAGTAGCAAGCTTGTACGGGTCCCACCGGAGAGTCATATAGGAGGAATTCCAACAGTGTTCGCGAATGAGAAGGAGTCTTCCGCGTTATGATTTGGGCAGAGACTGATGACCTGACTTTTAACCAGTAGAAGAGTTCCAGTTACGTAGCCTATCTGCCTGTTGAGCGTTGCATTTCCCTCGAAGCGGGAACTGTCGAAGCCGGCGGCAAGCAAGATTCTTGCTCCGTCGCAAAAATAGAGCAGATTTCGGGGTTTCCTCTTGTTTGGTGCCTGCCATTCACCCAAGAATAGGGCACGGGAAAGTGAGGTCGTGAGGCAAAGGACAACGGATCCGAGGCAAATTTCCGTGGGATCCGCTACTGATCCGCTCCATCGAATATATATAAATGAAACCACTGGTACTCGTGTAGACAACCACGGAGGCCGTCATCTGAACCCGATTCTCGCGCTAACTTACTGAGATGCCCCAGATGCCCCTCAACCGTCACAAGACAAAAATAATCTCATGTTCTTAATATAATTTCCGATCGGCCCGAGACTGTTCTTTGATCACTGCACACGATGAGAGTATCGAATGAGATTGTTCGAATTGTGTGATTTACTAACCATATTCGCAAACAACGTGTGTATTGAACCTTTTCGTGTCAGCTGAGCTGGTATGCGTGAAGGAACATCAGATGCAGAATGTGCTAAAAGCTCCATTGCTGGTAATCGTATCAGAAGTATATCAGGTATTATTTGTGGGTGGAAGTTTGGTGAGGGAGAGTTCCGGAAGGGATAAGAGCAGACACTGCGGAGTTTCAATCGTGCCGTCGTGCCGAAAGAAGCCATTCCATAACTTAGATGCTCACCTTCATCCTTCGTGGTCTGAGAACACCTCCACTGGTCCTGGAACTTTGCTTGCTGATTACGACCGCATGGATTAAGTACGGCTTATATGAAGCAGGATGAGACAAATCTACGATGGTCGGGCGAACCTTACTTATACAAGATCTCAAGATCTCTAGCCCAGGCTAATCGGACTCCTCAGAACCTAGGACGGACAGCCCTGAAGAAGGCCAACTAGTCAATTAATCTGACCCATCGCGACCAGCGACTCCGGTTATGCAAAAGACCGCTTAGTTGAAGCCTCTGGATCGGATCGTGTTCCATCAAACTCCTAATTGAAAAGGTCTCTTACCGTTGGTGCCTGAAGTTTGGTCATTTATTTTAAGAGGTTCCTATAAATTCTTGCCTGTAAGCTGATCAAGGTGTTCTTTATTTCCGTCACCCGTTCTATCGACTGACCTCCTTTTCAGCCATGCCAAACTCACATACTCGGCCGTCTTCTTCGCCCTCAAATTATCATCATCATTCTTCTGGCCATACTGGGATATCTTCAGATGCTCAGAATTTCCCAGTGGAAATTTTTCATCACATTCTTGAGCATGTCCCGAGAACTACGCTAACATCTGCCGCACGAGCTAACACTGCGTTCAATGAAGTTTCGGAGAGATTAATCTATCGTCATTTGGAGCTCACGACGATACCCCAGGCCCTGCAGTGCTTTGAGTCTCTGCAGAAAAAACCGCAGGCAGTACAATCTGTTCGTGAGTTTGTCATAATGATCAGGTGAGCATTATGGTTCGCGAAAAGAAATCAAAACTTTACGTGGTGATTCGATTCAGGGAGTCCAGAAATGTTGTAGCGAGATTAGGTCCTATCCTCTCAACGGTGTTGCAGTCACTTTCTCAACTTACAGCGCTCCACCTCGCAGTGGAAGGTCCATATTTGCCAGCTCTCAACGGCTGCACGTTCCCGCGCCTGACAACATTTTCTTCCATCGCAGACCTATCCCCGAACCCAGCGCCTTTAGCAGAATTTCTCGTTCGCCACCCTTCCATCACCTCCCTTTGTTTAGGCGGCGATACACCTTCAAACAATCCGGACTTGAGAAATACGTTGCTGATTTCGCTACCGCCTACAGCATTGCCTGCATTATCTTCATATATGGGATCTCGTCGTCTCGCTCCTGCCTTGGTCCCCGGGCGTCCTGTACGGCGAATTACCCTCGCATGGCATTCCCCGAACGTAGACTTTGAAGTTGGATGCATTGTTCCTTCGTTAGGACGGACGTCGGCACCGGTTTTAAGTTTCAGCGTCGCAACGCCTGGCTGGTCATCGGTCCTTGTTCGGGCAGTCGCCGCGTGCTTGCCTGCTCTACAGTCTCTTCGGCTTCATAATATATCTTCAGACTTTCATAACGAGTCTGTTCGTAAGCCTTTTGCAGAATTTTTGAATTTAACTGATCGTCAGACATACAGGAGTTATTCACAACGATGACAAGCGTTCTTCGATCCTTTCCTGACCTCACACGGCTTGAATTTCCCTGTCATCGAAATGTACGTTCGATTCTGGATACGGAGGCAGAATCTCGTACTGCAAGGCAATGGGCAGGACTCGCACCCTGCCTTCAGACCGTTATTTTTCCGAGCTCCCGGACCTGGCAGCGAAATGACAAAGGTGCATGGGAGCCTGTGCCAGCACACTGAATTGCGATGTGGTCGATCGTTGAGCATATGGTATCGGTGTCGGGTAGGAAGACATTTTCCGCGAGCTCGTTCGCTCTATCTGCGCACCGACTGTACTATAAGAAACTTCCTTTGTGGCTAGGATTTATATGTTAATCTTGATGCCTCCCGGCTTCCATATTGAATCGTACTTGGCGTACCTGTTTCGACCATATTAAAATTGCCCGTGTGTACTCCTCATCATCAGTTCAGAGACGGAAACATCATATCGTACTAGGTACATACGACATCATCGCCCGTTTCCCATGTGGCAAAAGTTCCGAGCGAGAGGAGTAGAGGACACATCTATCAATCAGCCCTTCATCTGGGAGCCTACGACTGTTTGCTAAAGCTTGTGACTCGTAGAGATTTCATTTGCCAGTGTGTTATTATTGACACATATCTGCGGAAAATTCTCGAAGAGCCCACGTTGAATGGTGTTGGAGCCATCAGTCGGAGTCAGTCTCCATCACGCAACTTGAATGTATTTTAAGGTTGCCCCCCAGCATGGTATATATGGCCTATACATTTAGCCCAGAGCCCTGGCGACTTTGAAATATATTCACGGAGAATTCGGCCAAATGAATCGCATACGTAACAAGTACCGCCTGTCCTTGAAGGAATTGTATAAGTGCGCTGATCTAGTGGGCGAATGCCAATAGCATCGCGCGATAAATCGGAAAAGCGGGCACCTGGTTGAAGATGCGCTATGCAACAGCAAAAACTTCGCAAGAGGCCTGCACGTGATAGAACAGAAAGTGGTACCTTCTGTAGAAAAATAACAAGCGACGTTACAGAAGAACGTGCGCATTTCTCAACACATTCTTCATCAATGGGGTCAATTGATGATTCGAAACAAGCTTCGATTTTCCGAGTGTGCGATCGCTCCTCGATACGGGCGTTCCAATCGCATCCTACAATGTGCTTTCGCCGATGAAACCCGTAGATGAACGGACGTTTCCGTAAAATTGGGCTGAAACTGAATTAAACGAAGACACTGTTTTTCCGCCGACTGCTAAGAGCATCAATGGCTAAAATAAGCTATGGAGCATTAAAAGCTGACGGACAGCAAAGGATTTTTGCAGCTTAACTTAGTCATTCCCGAGCCTCTCTTCGTTACTCGAATGCTACCGCACCTCCCTGAAAGTACTGAAGGCAGACACGAACTTGTCTGTCCCCGATCAGAATATATGCTCCTCAGTTCATTGGATCGGTACAGAGCGCTATACGACTGGGTATCAAACGTGATTCCGACGAGTTTGACGACCCCCTGCGACGAGACTGAACGATATGAGATAAACTCTCCACATGAGCGCTTTCTGAAGATCTGAATTGAGCCATAAGTCTTGATCAGGGGAGAGACTTGCATTCTACAACCGGACTGACGAATAATCGCGACGTAATTTGATTGTTCATTTGGCATTATTTTTAGAAGATTCAGACGAAATTCTAGTTGACAGCAACGGTTGAATGCGGCAAATCAAGCGGGTATTTTCGGCGTAGAGACTTTTGTTCGTTTATCTTCGGCGGCGTATCACATCCATGCAAACCATAAGCTCAGGTACAAAGGCGCAATGAAATTGCTGGCGTGTACTTACTGGCTGAACAAGGAAAGCAGACTGAGCATCGATAAGGATGAAAGGGTCGACGAGTAATTCGAGATTATCCGCTTAATCTTACCAAATGACGATTTGAACCATGTTATCTCGTTCCGAATAGCGAACGGGCGCCCGCTTTGATTTCAAAAGACGAGCGTGCATCTGGCGGAGAGGACCCCATCGCGTCGATCATTCAAAATTCTTCCTCGATCGACGTCCTCGTGACCATACAGTTCCCAAAGAGATTGATTGTTTCCGAATGTGAATGATCAGTCTTCTTCACTCCAAACCATGATAGTCAACTTCAGCTCGAAATGAGCATCCGACGTCGCAGTACAGTACATGACCTTGCGACCTTGAGATTGCATCCCGATGGATCTAGGGTGCAATCTGATACGTCTGGCGAAAGCAAAATTCGGGTTTCTCGAAAATCATCACAGGCGCGCCGTCGGGTTCGTAACATTGGGCGTGACGTGCACGGGAACCGGATTGCTTTGGATGCCGGTGGAACTTCTAGGATAAAGGAACGCAGAAGTGCCGTTACTTCTAGCTTTGAAGATATAGAAGGAGAAGACTCAGGAAAAGCAGAAAATTTAGTGCGAAAGGCTCATCAGGAAATCGCGGGTCCAAGAGGAAGGTCTCCGCCGAGACGGCGAACTTGTAGTCCTTCGGAGGGCGGAGAGAATGCGGACACAAGCGATGGTACGGAGACTGTGAAAGGCCAGAGAGCGAAGAAGAGGAGAAAGTTTTATGAGGACTTCTCTTTTCTCAGCGGCTTACAAACGAATCCACCGGGATTTGTCGTATCCGAGCCTGCATCTATCTCGGATGCCGTTTCTCCGTCGCAACGCATCACACGGAGCGAGGCCGCGCATTCGCAACCAGTGCTACCCGTACCTTCCTCTGTGAGAGTTTTAATGTACTGCGGATGACTTCCCCGTGCGGTTCCCTCAATGATCTAAATATAGGACTTGCTAAAATGCGTACACCATTTTGCAAGTGAATATTACACTTCATACGGATGTCTGTACAATGCTCCGAAGGCGGCGCGGGAAGCGACAAAGATACGCAAGTTTGCGAGGCTTAGAAAAGCTGTTGCTAGAAAGGCGGGCCAACGTGTCATTGACGAAGATACTAAAGGATTGGAGTCATCCGATACCAGTGGTAATGGCAGCGATGGCAATATGAAAGATATCGGCAACAAAGCGGATCGAATAGCAGATAGCGGAAGAGACGACGGAACGAGACTGAGGCCCGCGGGACAGCGAAAACAAAAAAAGACAAGCCCAAAGGATATGCCGAGGCGCGACATGTACAGAGCATTCGATGGATCCGCCTTAATGGCCATTGGTAATGACGACTACAACTCTTCCTCGGAGATATAGACTCATCGGAACTTAGGGATGCTGCTACAGGAGCACGTTGCGGAACTGCTGAGAGCCGAAGAGGACTGGTTGCAACAGACGGAGCCGTCGAAGGAGGCTGAGACGAGTGGAGTCCGAGGAAAGCGCAGCCGAAGAAAGATAAAACACAAGGAGAACTTGGATGGAATTGCTCAAAGTGATGCTGAGGAGCATACTAACTCGCGATTGGCGGAGGAACTTCAGGATGATATCGATTCGGAAGACGGAGACAACTCCATTTCCGTCGGCAGCTCTTCAGATATTAGTTTAGAAGAACGACCCTAGCTATGGCGGGGGACAGATTCTAAGGATAAACAACGAATTGAATCACCGATGGCACGAATAAGTAACTGTACATGAAGACTGCGCAAGAAGCTCCAACGGGGGATCTGTTGGGAACAAGAGGCCTTAAAGAGAAACTGCCAGATACCACTATGAACTTCGTCCTACGGAATCGCTTGGAAGCGTCCCATCTTCCCATCTCTTCAAGATGTTGTGCTTGAATGGACCCATATCATCCTCCGCGAATATTCGAAGGCGTTCCAGCCGGCGGTCACGCAACTTATTTTTGGGAAGCATGCCAGATACGGCCTCACGAATAATCTTCAGGAAGGAAGGAAGGAGAATGCATGCACCCGCATGGAAGTTAGTGAGAAATAGTGATCATAATGAGTCGAGTGCAAGGAAGGGGTTGGAATCTGCTACTCACGTCTTCGGGTTTTCTTACGATAAGGTCTTTAAACTTTCTTTCCTTCAACCCGCCTGGGTACATCGTATGACTGTAATAAACCTTTTGTTGCTCTTTGTTTCCTGATACTCGAATCTTGCGAGCATTTGTCACTACGACATAGTCACCGCAGTCCACTATTTAGTCGGGCGAACATAAAAGAATTGATTGTCAAATTGATAAAAACAAATGAAAGGGTATGTAAACATACCTCCTGGATCATACATCGGCTTGTGTTTACCCATGAGCACAATTGCTATTCGATCAGCAAGCTTGCCCAAAGTACGTCCCGAAGCGTCGACATGGTGCCAAACTTTAGCATAGGCTAGCACAGTCTATATATGAACTGTATCCAGCCAAACAACACAGTAGAACAATGTTTTGCGAACTTACATTACCGATAGCTTGAGACATCCTAGCCGACGTTCGTCGCCGTCGCAGCTCAAAGCCTTTTTTTCTGCTCACTCCCAGTGGAAGTCACGTGTTCCTCACTGAGTGTGCTCGTAGCATGTCACGCATCAGTCTGAGGAATTCTTGGCCTTCTTCACAATGATGAGCCTTCATGGCTTGTCAGTCAACTGCGATTTTTATTTCACTCGACGATAACCGGGATGGACGATTGGTCGAGTGCATTCCAAAACGATCCTATGCGTTCTTTCCGTGCTAAGCGGGATGGTGCACGTAAATCCGTACAGTCCAAATACACTTTCCTCGGATTTATATCCTCCGGAACGTATGGTCGCGTTTACAAGGTTCAGGCAAAGGAAGGAGAAGACGCCAATCGTATCTATGCTGCAAAGAAGTTTAAACCAGATAAGGAAGGGGAGAATGCGACTTATACTGGGATTAGCCAGAGTGCTATTAGAGAGATCGCGGTTCGTTCTTTAGTTATACGACGCCCTCATTGTCCTGACTCTCGTCGTTGACCCACCTAGCTAAATCGAGAAATCGATCACGAGAATATCGCAGCACTGAAGGAAGTTATATTGGAAGACAAGTCTATCTACATGATTTTCGAGTACGCGGAACATGACTTTTTGGTCAGTACAATTCTGATTAGTTCGTATCATTTGCTGACTCGATTTGTCGTTTGCTTTAGCAAGTTATTCACCATCACTCTCAACACTTGCGTACCCAAATCTCGGAGCCTGTGCTCAAGTCCCTCACGTATCAACTTCTTAACGGTGTCCTTTACCTTCACTCCTGTCATATCTTACATCGGGACCTGAAGCCAGCGAATATTCTGATAACCTCCAAGGGAGTCGTCAAGATCGGCGATCTTGGTCTGGCGCGGCTAGTCTATGAACCGCTTCAGGCTCTTATTGCAGGTGACAAAGTCGTCGTGACGATCTGGTATCGCGCTCCAGAGTTGTTGCTCGGCGCAAAACACTATACGAAGGCAATTGATATCTGGGCTGTCGGTTGTGTTTTGGCTGAATTAGCGAGCCTCAGGCCTATTTTCAAAGGCGAAGAGGCAAAGATGGACTCGAAGAAGAATGTCCCTTTCCAAAGAGATCAACTCCTTAGGATATTTGAAGTTCGAGGGACTCCTGATGGTGAGGTGTACTTTGGATTGAGAACCTCCATTCTTATATTTTTTATTGCTTGCAGTGTCAGAATGGCCTGCACTCAAGCACATGCCTGAGTACCAAAACATGAAACGACTTGATAAGTGAGTACGATTTAAACAACTAACGACTTCCGACACTTATTCGAGTAGATTCAAGGATAGATTATACGACTGGTGCCAAACTCGAATCCGATCAAAAGATGGATATGATCTTCTTCGACGTCTTTTCGCATACGATCCAGAAAAGCGTTTGACAGCACGTGAAGCACTGGAACACAAATGGTTCCAAGAGGAGCCTATACCAACGCGAAAGTATGTCCGTAGCTTCTCACTGAACCGTATTCTATTCATTTAAAATACCCAGTGCTTTCTTGACTTTAAGCACAACTCAACTACCTCCGCACCGCCGCATAACGCATGACGAGGCGTCATCTGCGATGCTTCCGACAAATGCAGCTGCAGCCGCAGCCCGAGCGCCTCCTCCAGCACCGGCAAGTTCTGCTCGCCCTCCAAGTGGCGTACCAAGCTTTGCGAGCGGTGGTTTTGGGCCCGGTGCTCCCGCTCCTGCTGCCGGTTCCGGGTCATATACCACCGGCACTGGATACGGAGGTGTTAATATGGCACGGATTCAGATGAATGTCAGTTCTGGGACAGAAGGAAATGATATCGTTGCGAGGAATACGAGGAAGAAGGCTAGGCTTGGTTAATCTACTTTCACAAGAGATCCCGGTTGAAGGCTCCTGGCTCTAACAATCAAGATGAAATGATAGTGCAACCGCTGGCCAGCTTCCGAAGTAGCCCAGATGTGCTATCGACTACCGCCCCTCAACTATGGAATGACGAGGAATTTCGTTCCGGACTGATTTCTGACTAGATGGATTTCGATGGTTGACACAACACATGCACTAGTATCCGGGGGCAATGTAGACTTATACCACTGTTCGACGCGAATACCGATGTGTAGCGTCGTTATGAGGTCGGTTTTCCGTACAGACAACCAAACAAATAGAAGAAACATGAAAACATGATTATTGTCATTGCTCTGTATGTTGCCGACCGTATGACAAACAAAAAATAAGGGTAAGCGATCAAGCTTTGTTCCGTCTGCTCACTAAGATCAGCTCCAGAGCAAATGGGGTGCATAATGAAGTCAAACATACCTCTATCCCGCCAAGTTTGAATCCGTTTCCATCTTCTCAATGACTAAGATATTTCCTCCCTTTCGCGCGTCTTCGTACTAGAATTTTTCTACCTCCGATGGACCGTTTACGCGCAAGGAAACCATGCTTGTTCTTTCGTTTTCGTTGCGATGGCTGGTATTCTGTCCCACGCTTCGCTCCTCGCGCTTGCAGGAGCAAAGGACAAGATGTCTGTGCGTATACTTGAGAAAGCAGCGAAATAGTAGGTAGTTGTGCATGCAGAGGATGTGCGATGAAGGTTGGGCGCAGGTGTGCGTTTAGGGATGACCTTGAGTTTAGAGGCAATGATAGCGTCGCAGGCTTCTGTAACTGCGCGTTATTCGATAGTGGTCCGCGGGCACGCATCTCAGCAAATGCCATCGCAAGTGAACGAGGTAGGCGCGGCATCGTCGAATGTAGGTTGCGAACCTAGAAATTCAATTGAAAAGGAGAAGTCGGATGAATCGCACGTGACGTCAACACTTCCGCTGCAACAGAGCCAAATAGACGCGCTGAGTCGCGCACTCGATGCGTGACCCAAGTCAATTTACGTCCTTGACCTTTATTTTAGTTTCTAGCGCCATATTTGCAGGCTTGGGACCCGTGCTTCAATCCGATGGAGCATGGTGAAGTCGATGAGCCTGTTGCAGTCTCGAACGGACACGTCGACGACAAATCTGCTGAGGAAGATGGTGTGGAGAGTACGCAGGCCGAACTGGGCGAGCATGACACGCTGAACGTGCTCTCGGAGTCGCCAGACGCAATTCCGGAAGTGAATGGAAAGCACGATGGTACCGATGGGACTCTTGGTTCTCGAACTCAGGACAACGAATCGGAACATGACAGAGAATATGAAGGTTATGGTGACCATGCTGAGAGTGACTTTGAAAGCGAGTCTAGAGAAGATGAATCTGAATATGAGGAGGGCGAAGAGGACGAAGATTACGAACCGGCACTAAAGTATGAGTTACTTGGAGGGGCGACGGAAACCTTGCTTCAGAAGGATTCAGCTTCAGCATTGGCTGTATCTCCAAAATACCTGGTAAGTTATCCTTCGTCAGGGCATCATACTTCTTTACTAATTTCACCAACTTCTAGGCAATGGGGACGCACAATGGTATTGTGCATGTGCTGGACTATGCTGGAGAACGCGTCAAGTCCTATCGTCCTCATACCGCTTCCATTATTGATATGTGCTTCGATACGGCTGGAGAGTTTGTCGCGACTGCGTCAATAGACGGTAAATATCATATATCCATTTTTTTTCTTGCAATATTTACCTCTCTGACAAGGGTGATCTAGGACAAGTTGTTATTCATTCTTTAACGGCGCCTGAAGTATATTCATTTGACAAGAAACGCCCAATGCGCACTGTGGCTCTCGAACCAAACTTCTCGCGTCGAAGTACTCGAGCATTTGTTTGTGGCGGTATGGCGGGTAATCTGGTTCTTCATGAGAAGGGATGGCTAGGCCATAAGGAATCTACTATCCATGCTGGCGAAGGTCCGATCTGGACCGCTAGATGGCGAGGGACTTTAATCGCATGGGCCAATGATACGGTAATCTCACTCATTTCTTTGTATTGCCGTCCCTTACTTTGTTCATCTCCTAGGGAGTCAAAATATATGACACTGCCTCGCAATCACGAATAACTTACATCGACCGTCCTGCGGACAGCCCTCGTGCGGACCTATTCAAATGTACTCTGCATTGGCAAGATGACACGACCCTTCTCATCGCATGGGCCGATATAATCAAAGTTGCTCGTATACGTACACGTTTCCGAGGCTCTACATCAAGCTCCCCAGCTCCGGGTGACTCAGGGAGAATAAAGACCTTACCGCCGCTTATGGCAGAGATCACTGCGATTTTCGCAATTGACGACATGCTAGCGGGTATTGTCCCACATCCGGCAGATCCAGTGCTTACGACTGCACCGTCAGCACCATCCGCCTTCCTTGTTCTTGCATATACTCCTCCAGATACGTCTTTTAAAGATGAAGCCCCGGTCGACGAAAGAGTCAAAGCTCGCAAACCCGCTCCGCCGCCTGAACTAAGAATAGTCTCACGGAAAGGAGAAGAATTATCCTCGGACGTACTCAGCATGTCTGGATATCAGACATGTGGATGCAATGATTATGTGCTTGCAGAGGTGCCTGAAGAAGGTACCGGAGCTGGTGCAGGACGACGGTACGTTGTGTTGAATCCTAGAAATATCGTGCTTGTTCGGCCACGAGATCGACGGGATCATGTCGCATGGCTCGTCGAGAGAAAGCGATATCAAGAGGCTTTAGAGCAAATTGAGCAGATGCCTGGAGAGGGACTTGATGCTGCTGAAATTGGGCAGAAGTACATTGAGCATCTTGTAAATGAAGGTAAGGCAAAGGCTATTTTCTTTGCCTTTGTCTTTGGTGAATTTTACTCACGAAAGTATCGGTAGGTGACTATGAGAAAGCCGCCCGGTTGTGTCCAAAGGTCCTTTCGCTCGATGCGAGACGATGGGAGGACTGGATTTTCGTATATGCACAAAAGAACCAACTTCAGGTGAGTTCTTGTTGCTAGAAAAAAAATGCGGACTCTCACGCATTCATCGTCTTATAGGCCATAATTCCATACGTACCTACCGAAGCACCTCGTCTCTCACGGTTAGTCTACGAGATGATTCTTGCCCACTTCCTTGCGCATGATCGAGAAGTGAGTGGTTATCCTGGTGCCTGCGATACTCTCTTTGATCATCTAATTGGATCTTAGGCACTTTTGAGGACCGTCAAAGAGTGGCCGAACACGATTTATGACGTTGGGGCTGTGACTGTTGCTGTTCAGGCGGAGCTGAAACGCGTAAGTGCTTCCAGCGGAGAGGGTCAAATTCTGATGGAATGTCTCGCCGAGATGTCAGTGAACTTTCGCCCTGTTGCAATGCAAATAATGGGGAAACTCTAAATATTATTTCGTGAACAGGTTCCTGTCTAATCGCCAACCGGGCAGGGCGCTTCCTTACGTCCTCCGACTCCGACGGCCGAACGTCTTCGATCTCATACGTGAGCATAATCTCTTCACGGATGTACAGGATCAGGCTCTTCTTCTCGTCGAGTTTGACCAGGAGCTTGTTAAGAGAAGACAAGAAGCTAGTGAGGATGAAGGACTAGATGATGATGGCCGAAGTCCTGCTATTGCACTTCTCGTGGACCATACATTCTCCATTCCTGTCAGTACAGTCTCTTTCCTTAAAATCGTCATAGAGTCAAACTTGTTGATGCTGCATGTAGGTCCCACGCGTTGTGCAACAATTACAGAGCCGACCATACTTCCTCTACCTGTACCTTAGCGCGTTATTCGCAAAGGACCCTCATTTAGCTGCAGACTATGCGGATGACCATGTTCAGCTCCAGGCTGAGTTCGCGCCGAAACGTCTGATTGATTTCCTTCGTGCCAGCAATTATTATAGCCTTGAGAAGGTAAGCCTTGTTAGTATCGTATACGACGAAATTTGACATCGTGATATTGCGTGGTTCAGGCGTACCTAGTATGCAAGGAGCTCGACTACGTACCAGAGATGGTGTTCCTACTCGGTAGGATGGGAAATAATAGACAGGCTCTTACTTTGATTATCGAGCGGCTTGGTGATGTTAGTCGAGTAAGTCTTCGGTGCTCTCTGAACTCCGCCGTAGTATGGCCAACTAATAGGTGCAAAGGCAATCGATTTTGCGAAGGAGCAAAACGATGATGATCTATGGGAAGACCTGCTCCGATATTCAGAGACTCGACCGGGTCAGTCTCCACCTCTATCATTTCACGTATATCACTCACGAAGTATTACCATCAGCATTCATCCGAGGATTGCTAGAGAATGTCGGCGCAGAGATTGACCCAATTCGACTCATTCGGCGGATCAAGAATGGACTAGAGATACCTGGGCTCAAAGAAGCACTTATCAAAATCCTACAAGCTTTCAACCTCCAGATTTCCTTGCTTGAGGGATGTCAGACTATTCTGGATGGAGATTGCTCAGTGCTAGCCAGGAAGCTGAATAAGGATCAGACGAAAGGTTTCTTTGGAACCGGTGAGTATTATGATAAGAGTTATCGCTGTGCCAAGAGTGAACACACAAACTGACATATTTCGTCCTTCAGTTGGCTCAAAATGCCAGTTCTGTTCCCAGCCCTTATATCAAAGTTCTGCGTCCACTTCCACATCCTGTACGGCGACAGTGCTGTTCCTTTGTCGGCATGTGGTGCATTTGACATGCGTGAAAGGTGGTGAACGCCTTTCGAGACTCCAAGATCCCGTGCTTTCAAACATGCTATCAGGAGGCAAACAGGACGTCGGTGGAAAGATCGCTCTGTGGGTCTTCAGCTTCATCTTGATGGTATGAATTATGCTAACTTAGTGATTGGTGTGTGTGTTGTAGAGCTGCTATGATACGCGGACGGATTGACCAAGGGTGTCCGGTTTGTCATAAGCGGGATGAGGGCGAACGGACTTAAAGATAGACAAGATAGATTCTACCCTCGTGAATAATCGCTACACGTTTCTCCTCATTCTTGCATCCTGTTCTCTGGATTGCTCTACATTCATGTACGTACCGCGCATCTGTATTACTATTACACCATTCATGCAATCATACATCTTGACTGGAAACGCACTCTTCTCCTGTTCATTCTTCAATACACCTCGTGTATTTGCTCCAAGAATGCTGTAGTCTTTCTCGTCGCATCGCAAGCGACGAATGCAAAGGAATTTGTGGAGCATTAGCTTGCCCCGGCGCTCCGCCACCATTTAGCAACACCATCTTCTCCACCGGAGACGAATGCGCCTGCGGAACCAGATGAGATGTGTGGGCGCCATGAAACGGCCCATACTTCGCCCGTGTCTTGCATAGTGGACACGGCGGCTCGTGTGCCTATGTCCCAAACTTTTATTGTCTTGTCTGCCGACCTAAAAAAAGAAAGAAAGAAAATGTGAGAGCTAGAAATCAAAACGACAAGGAAGATGCACGTACCCGGAGAGCGCTAGCCGTCCATCAGGCGAGAACGCCGTGCTCAGCACCCAGGAGCCGTGTCCGACGAGAGCCGCAACAGCACCTCCACCGCCTTTGCCCTTTTCACGTACGTCAAAGAGTGTAAGACGTCTATCGTCTGAAGCGGATAATAAAAGCGAGGAATCAGAGGACCAGGAGAGCGCACGGACTGTCGTTGCGTGGGCGGTGTATGTCTGGAGGAGCTGTGAAGAAGCGAGATCGAAGATGTAGATCTGGCCTGTTTCGAGGGAGAGTGCGATACGCGTGCCGTCTGGGCTCTATAAGAGAACGGTCAGAGTAAATACAAGTTATATTCCTAGTGATTATAATATCTCCAGAAAAGAAGGATTGAGCTGACATACGCACATGTTTGATGCACATCCCCATTTTTGACCGCCCGCTTTCGAGTTTTGCAAGTTTTTCGCCAAAGTTAGACGGCGAAGCAGAGTGGACGGTGACGTTCCCTGTCCCGCCAGTTGCTGCGAAAGTCTCCTCCGTTGGATGAAGAGAAACACTCCATGCTGGACGAATGCGTTAATATTGTAGGTAAGCAAGCATATTCAGAATCAGCGCATTCGCTACACGAAGCATATGCGACAAACATACCTGGTTCGTTCTGCTCCCCACTTCCACCCCCTTTCGCATAACTCTCGTGCACGCCAATGGTGTCCCCACTCTCAACGTCCAGAAGTACAGTCCTGCCCTCCAGAGAATTATACAGCGCTTTCGTTCCTTGTTCATTTACACTTAAAGCAACGATACCAACGGGATGTGGACTTGGGGTAGGGCGCGTGTAGATCGTTTCTGCTGATGTGGATGAGGAGGAAGATGAGTATTGCTTGAGAGTTCCGTCGGCTGAGATGGAGAGGACTCGGTCTGTGGGTGTCCAGTGGATGCCCCAAATCGCATCAGAGTGTTCTGTCAAATGAAAATAGTGTAAGTATCTTGGCTGAAGCGATATCAGAAGGAGGACGCACTTTCTTGGGCATCATGAGAGTGCAAAAATTGTAAGCTCTGGAAATAAATGCACATTGATACATGATTGCACGACTAGCAATGTGTTGCAGACCCACCATGATATTTTGGATTAGCGCAGGATTTCAAGAAACGTTTTTCTGTTGTATTTCTTTCCTCTTTTCTACAATGTTGCAGGATACAGAAGAAAGCCAGCTTGAAGACGCGTTGGCGCGAACGCGTTTATAGTCCATGCATGCACGTGGCTCGTTCATCGAAAATAATCTATGTAATATTATAGTATATCCTTCTCAATCTTCGATATTCATTGGCTCACTCATGTACTGTATATACAAATATAGTATCTGAGTACCCTTGATAACCAAAATTATCAAATCAAGACATTCATAGGAAGAAGAAGAGGGACCTAGGAAGAGGCGAGGAAGATGATGATTAACATTATGTAGAATTTCGAAGAGCAAAGCAAGTTGGATAACGAATAGCGAATGTTCATGAAAGCTGAACACAATAGCAAGAGGCGATAGGCGAAAGAGCTTGTATCGGAAACCCTGCATTACGACTCGACGGATAACGAGACATCACGATCTCTTCCTGTCCATCCCTCCTCGCCGTCAATAATCATATCGTCTCCATCACCGCGTACATGTACGTCTGGCCCATGATCACGAGCAAGACCGTTCAAGAGCGAATGCAAAGCCGAATGTCCATTTGTTTCTGATGTCTTCCCGAATACGCCATCCCGAATTACGACGGTTTTTAGCGCTGGATCCCACACTGCCGCACTGTGGAAGAACCTCCTCGGCTCCACTCGCGCGCGAGAATGCGTCCTGCGCCTTGCACCTTCACGGACGCTTGAGTTGATATCCACGCTCATAAAGTCGTCTTCATCATCCTCCATCACGCGTCTCGCTTTCGATGAACCCAGTAAACTCATACGTTTGGCGTATCTATGAGGATATAGATGTCTTCTCCTCGAAGCATCGGTTTCTTCAGTGTCAGAATCAATGGGGGAGGATGATGGTGAGACGGGTCCGTCGTCGTCGCTTGAGGAGGAGTCGGGTCGGTGCATATTAAATACACGGCGGAATTCGTCTAAATTCGACATAGTCAACACACATTGCTCGATTTGGGGTAAACGAATACTTACTGCCAAGTTTCCTGTCCGTTTCCTCCGATTCTTGGTCCCGGTTTGCCTGAAGGATCATAGGCGGAAGGCCGAGGTGCTCGCCTAAGCTTTCACCGGGCACATCCTGCATCTGGACAGATGGTGCGAAAGGTAGGACCGACAGCTGTTTGAAGACTTGCTCTCTAATCATGATCAAGTAATGAGAGAGATCAGAGGCCGAAACGAATAGGAAAAGAGAAGAACTACCCACTTTATGCTATCTAAATACCCATCTCTCGGGTTCAGGTCATCCATATTATTCTCGGCGACTTCTAGTCTATATCGAGGTCCGAACCACTCAAAATACGCGTTCCAAGGCAAATTTCGGTCAATCGTATCCTCGACGTTCAAAGCACATGCAGTCTCGTATGTCCACGCTCTGCAAACATTTTTGATTGTATATCCACCACCACCAAGAAGGATAAGTGGCAACCCGGTCTTGCGGAGGTACTGCACGCAGTTGGCGTGGCCCTCCATGGTGAGGTTGAAGCACCCCAGCTTATCTCCTGAGAGTGAGTCGGCACCGCACTGTAGGACAACTGCAGAGGGTTGATACCACTCCAGAATTCGCTGAACCACAGGAACGAAGACGCTCTTGAACGTCTCGTCGGTGATTCCATCCCGCAAAGGCACGTTCACAGCATATCCAAGACCTCTGTCTCTTCCATGATCATCCACATGCCCCGTACCGGGGAAGTATTCCCCAAACTTATGGAACGAGCACGTAAGTACGCGATCGGTGGTGTAGAAGGCCTCTTCCACACCATCTCCGTGGTGGCAGTCGATATCAATATACAACACTCGAGGAAACGTACGTAAGAGCTCGAGGATGCCTAGGACGATGTCGTTGACGTAGCAGAATCCCGAGGCTTCGCGTTTTTTGGCGTGGTGCAGCCCGCCAGCCCAGTTGATCGCGATGTCGGTCGCACCGGAGGCGAGGCGCTTTGCCGCGTCGATAGACCCGCCTGCTGAGATGGTGCAGAACTCAAATACGCCCTCAAATGCAGGGTTGTCTTCTCCTATAAGGACTGCATCACACAATTCAGATTGCAAACAAATCACGAGAAAATGATGAACGTACACCTTGACCCGTGGAAAGTCAACTCCTCTGCCGTTTCGGGCGTCACCCTGCTCAAGAAATGGATATACTCGTCTGTATGAAAAGCAGTCATGTTGTTCGCCGAAGCACGTCGCGGTCGCAGTACGTCCATCTTGTCCAGCATGCCATATGCGGAGACGAGATTGTGCGTCATGCGCATGCGGTGCGGTTTCATCGGGTGGCCGAGCCCATATGAGAAGAGACCAACATCATCTGTGAACCGAAGTGATACGGGTGGGATGAGAAGAGATGTCCAGGCAGGTGCGAACGATGGGACTTACTATCGTAATAGTACGAAACGCGTCGCTTGGACATGGCTGTATGCGGTCAGGTGCTTCCCTACCACTCTCGACTTCGCGCTGGCTTCTTTTTCACCTCCTCAAGGCCGCAAACGCTGTTTATGCAAATCTTTCACAAGAAAAAACGCGATTTTATGATCAAAATTGAAACAAAGTTACAGGCTTGAGGCGGCGTCGTCAGAAGAGAGAAACGTGTTGCACAGGTCAGTAGCCGAAAACGTGGTGGGCGTTACTGTAAGTGAAAGTGGTAAACGTTGTTCAGGATCACGGGACTTGATATGAACCAAAATTAGCCGATAACGTTGATCGATCTCGTTCACTCGGATAAACCGTAGTTACCTGCGCCTTGCTTTAAATTCTCTCTCTAGATATCATCTTTATGTTAAAGAGGAAAGTTCTTTCCTCCTTTTAACCCCTTCTCTGATTGAGTGCCTTTGACTCGGACCTGTCGTGCGCTGTGACGACAGTGCACAGAAGCATTGGCAAGCTGCTTTCACCCGGTTTCATCTTCATCTTCATTCATGTGCATACTAAATCCGACGACGGACGGATTCAATCGGCACAGCCCTACAGCTCTATCGATGCTTGACTGAACGGAGAACTTTAATGATGCTGTAGGCCAAGCGATGAGGTTCCGGATATGGCAAGAGTGCTTTAGGAGACTATGAGACCTGTCTTGAAAGGCCTGACGATTCAAAAATTAGTGAAGTTATTTGTGTTCGCAGCAATGAGGTTTGAGGACGCTTGCAACGTTCGAGGCTAACATTCTCGCTTCGCGGGATTACGCTGTTTCCGAGACTAAGTACTTTGCTTCCATTTACAGCACAGACAGATAGGCAATTTGTACGGATCTCCGTAAGCATCGGCAGGTCAGCTATAAATGAACCGCATGCGATGAACATGTACGTTCCGGTGCAGTGAGTGATATGAGTGAAGATGGAAGATTAGAGACGTGAAGTTTTCAAAATGTCCGTTGAACATGGACTCGGGAAGCGAAGGATTGGATTGCAGTGCGCACATTGACGCTCTTCACAGATGTGCGACAGTAATTGAATCGAAGACTGAAAGGAGATGAGATGATTACGCGAATACTTTGATTCTGGTTCATTTCCAATCACTGCAGCAGCATAGCTGAACAAGCCGAAACCGCACGAAAGTTTTGGCCCAATGACAAATCACGATAGGTCATACCCACAATTAAATGCCAAAAGTAACCGTTTCGGTTCCACTACGGGCAATTTAGTATTTTACATCGGATGATATATGGATTGATAAGTAATTTGATATTTTCAATATCATTCAATATCATACTGCATATCCTCATTAGGGATATTTAAAATATCATCGAAGCAGATATGCCTAAAAATTATCCCGATTGGTCAATCAGAATATCTGCTTTGATGATATTCTAAATACTTTGATGATATTTTAAATATCCCTAATGAGGATATGCAGTATGATATTGAATGATATTGAAAATATCAAATTACATGTCAATCCATTTATCATCCGATGTAAAATACTAAATTGCCCGTAGTGTTCGAAATACAAGATCACGTGTGTTCGTCTCTTGTGTTTTTCCAACGAGTCTCGACTTCCTCGACGTAGGTATGCGCAGCAAAAGATAACAACGCGGATCGTTTTCAATGCGAATCGAGTAGCAGAAACGCCTGTACCGGCATTGCTGTTATGACTCGCCAGCGTCACCAAATCGGAATACCTCAAGTGGTAAAGGGCGAGCGCTTCCGCGTCTTGTTTGCTTTCCGACTCAGCTCCTTTCTGGATTCGCGCATTCTTCGTTCTAGACTTCAGCTTCTTGAACGAAAGAGTTCGGTGTTAGGCTATAAGATTGATATCTAACACGGCCTTCCAGTGTTCTCCTTCTCACTAAAGTAAGGATGAAACGCCGGAGGGGCATTTTCGTCCTTCGCCTTTCAAACGTGTACTGATAGTGGCAATCTTCCGATCAGTCTACGTGATTAGCATCCGTGATGGTGAGTTCGTTCGTCTGTTGAAATAAGGCTGTGCAATTAAGGTCTTTCAATATTATAATATATTTAACCGTGATTGGCAGAGGAAAAATTTAGCCAAGCAAATCTCGTTATCTACTCCAAGACAGGGCAGAACAAGCCGGAGAGCGACGACTATCGGAAGCTGTCTAACTGAACTGGCCACCACACCACTGCGCCACAAGTCCGAGCCTTTCGCCGTTCCTAGTAGCCGTTGATGACGGACACAATGGCCTGCCGTCATCGAGCAAGTTGCATCACCTGATTTTCAGGTGGGAGGGCCGACATCGCACTTAGTAGATTGATGCTGGCCGTGCCCGTCTCCGCTCAGTAATGCCGACATGAGTCGAAGCGGTGCTGCTGAGGGGCTGCATAGTGTGCGCCCCTCCGCACCTGCTGCGGAAGACTCCTATAAGGGGCAGGTGTCGGGCCGTTTTCTTAACACTGTTACGCAGTACAGGCCGCCTCGCGAGCTTATCATCGATTGATACATACGAGTCCGATCAAATCACGTGATTCTGTGATGATACTTGTCAGATTGGATGACTCAGGATGGTACTCTAAGTGCGAATGGTGCGAGACCCAGACAAGACAAGCCAATAAAAGCCAACATCTCTTTGATACGCGGTACTCACTTGTCTCAACCCACTTTCCTTTCCCTTGTCCCTTTTATTCTTCTAAAATAACTCTATTATCCCATTAACGACTCACAGGCCATGTCTGGCGCAGACGTACCCGGTGCCTCTGGTACTCAAACACCATTTGAGAGGGACATCGTCCCAGAACTCCCGCCTAGCTCTGCAATGGTCTCGGCTGCGATTGGAGAACACTTTCACCACCATCATCACAACCAACACTCTCCCGTTCGCGCTCAGTCTTATCCGGAAGATGAAGCAAGCGCAGATATCAAAAAGAAGAAGAGGAGACGCGGTTCGTCGGCCTCTCGCGTTGCAGTCGACTATTTCGATCCCGAAGGTGTGCATGAACTGAAACGCACACTCACAATGCAGAGCCAGGCTGCGCGCTCAGTGGTTGAACATCGCGCGGGAGCCCAGGGCAGCGACGAGAGCACCGTTGTCTCAGAAACTGGTGCTTTAGATGTTGATAAGTTTGATTTGGAGCAATTCCTCAAGGAGACAGTTCAGAAGTTAGTTTTTCCCGGACCATTCTGGCTTTGAAACATCATATGCTGACGGCGCTGATTTTGCAGAGGATTAGAGAGTGATCTTAAGCCTCGCGAGCTCGGCGTGGTATTCCAGGGTCTACGTGTACAAGGTCTTGGCAGTGCAGCTAGTCACCAACCTACTGTTGCTTCGACGTTGAACCTCTTCTTAATTCCTGAGAAGATCCGTGCAATGCTTCATCCACCTGTCCGTGACATTCTGTCCGGTTTTGAAGGCGTCGTAAATCCAGGAGAGATGCTTCGTACGTTTTTGAAGCTTATCATTGCTATATGCGATCAATTCGTTAATCCATGGCTGTAGTGGTTCTTGGACGTCCCGGCGCCGGGTGCTCAACGTTTTTAAAGACAGTTTCGAATCAGCATGAGGAGTTCCACGGCGTGTCCGGACTTCTTCATTTCTCTTCTTTCACGTCGAAGCAGATAAAGAAACATTTCAGAGGGGATGTCATCTATTGCCCGGAGGACGACATCCACTTTCCAACACTGACGGTAGAGGAAACACTCAACTTCGCCGTGCGTACGCGCATGCCAAATAAGAAGGCGCGCATTGGTGGTGTATCGCGCAAGCAATATGTAGACGAAGCTGTAAACACGTTGGCAACGGTTTTCGGGTTGAGGCACGCGAAGAAGACGAAAGTCGGAAACGCAGCTATCAGAGGCGTGAGCGGTGGAGAGCGCAAGCGTGTTTCGATTGCAGAGGCTCTCGCTACGCGTGCGCGGCTCGGGGCATGGGATAACTCGACGCGTGGATTAGATGCCTCGACTGCACTCGAATTCGTGCGCGCCGTACGAATCGCCACTGATAACATTGGTCTCACGTCCATTGTTTCGATTTATCAAGCCTCGGAGCTGTTGTACGAGCTCTTTGACAAGGTCTGCGTGATCTACGAAGGTCGGATGGCTTACTTTGGTCCTGCAAACGCTGCTCGTCAATACTTTATTGAGCAAGGCTGGGAACCGGCAAACAGGCAAACGACTGCAGACTTTCTCGTCGCCGTCACGGACCCAGGTGGGCGCACTCCTCGTCAAGGATACGAGAATCGCGTGCCGCGCACGGCTGATGAAATGGCGGCTGCATTTCAGCGTCATGTTCTCGCCGGGGACAACAGACAGGAAATCGCCGAGTTCTTGGCTCAGAACGTCATTATGGACCTCGGCACGGACGAATACGACGACCTCACTGGAAAGCTCCCACAGGTGCCCTCGGTGCCGAAAGAAGAAAAGGAGCTCAAGCGAAAGTCGTATATCGATTCTGCGCATGCAGAGCGCGAGAAGCGTGCACGACCGGGGAGTCCGTACACTATCACTGTCGTCAGCCAGATTCGCGAGGTGATGATTCGCCGTGTGCAGATTCTTAAAGGCGATTGGTCAGCGCAAGTGATCACCATCTGTTCATTTGTCTTCCAGGCTATCATCATGGGCACTCTCTTCTTGAATTTCCCGAATGCAACGAGCGCGTATTTCTCTCGGGGAGGTGTACTCTTCTTGTACGTGTTCGATTATCTTTCATATCATTTATCCACTTACCCTAGTCTAATCATCCTATAGCGCTATTCTATTCGGTGCGTTGTCGAGCATGGCGGAAATTCCAGCATTGTACGCCCAGAGGCCAATCGTCCATCGGCACGCAAAGGCAGCGATGTATCATCCTTTCACGGAATCGATGGCTCTTACATTGGTCGATATCCCGATCACTTTAATCACGCTCATCATATTCGGCGTTTTACTCTACTTCCTCACTAAGCTCCAACGAACGGCAGGACAATTCTTTACCTTCTATCTGCTCATAGTAGTGGTGTCTTTGTGCATGAAGGCGTTCTTCCGGGCACTTGCCGCTGCATTCAGACGAGAGGCGGGAGCTCAAGCGCTTGGAGGTGTAATGACCCTCGCGCTTGTGCTATATACCGGTTATTCGATTCCAAAGCCATCAATGATAGGCGCTTTGAAGTGGATCACTTGGATTAACGTGCGTTGCTTTACTCTTTGATCTGTCATATTCATATTCAGACTTTCTCTCATGTCACAGCCATTGTTCTATGGATTCGAGGCAATTTTGACGAATGAGTTCCATACTCTTAACGGAACCTGTTCTCAGCTTGTGCCAAGGGGAGAAGGTTACGGAAACGTATCGCTCTCAAATCAGGTGTGCTCGACTGTTGGGTCTTTGGCCGGACAGGCAAATGTCGATGGAAACCGGTTCGCGGACCTCTCCTACGGTTATACGTACTCCCATCTTTGGAGAAATTTTGGTATTATTATAGCCTTTGTTATCGCTTTCCTCGTGGTCTTGATGGTTTTAACGGAGCTGAACACGGCAAGTGCGATGGAGACGGCTGTGACGTTGTACAAGCGCGGCTCTCGGGAGCAAGACCTTACTGAAGCAAAAGGAGCAGACGAGGAGAAAGGCCAGATACAAGAAAACGTATTGCCGGAGGGTAAAGAATCTCCCGAGGAGGCGAAGAAAGCGCTGGAAGATGCACCGGCTATGTCGGATGTTTTCTCGTGGCAGAACTTACGTTACACTGTTCCCATTGGCAAGGGTGAAACACGCCTTTTACTCGACAACGTCTCCGGATACGTTGTCCCTGGTAAACTCACGGCACTAATGTAAGTTCGGAATCCTTTTTCACAGCCAAACATTCTGACTCTTCCTACGCTCTCTAATTGCCAGGGGTGAATCTGGAGCTGGAAAGGTACGCGCTTGAATGTGTCAAATTCAATCCTAAAAATATAACCTGACTGCCTTTGATCAGACAACACTGCTCAACGTTCTTGCGGGCCGAACAGATACGGGTGTTATCACAGGTGACCGATTCGTAAATGGTCAAGCGCTGCCTTTCGATTTCCAGGCCCAGACGTATGTGATATCTCATTTCTTCGGAGTTAAATTCACATATTGACCGACTCCTTAGCGGGTACTGCCAGCAACTGGACACACATAAGCCTGAGACGACGGTCCGCGAGGCGCTCTTGTTCTCTGCTAAGCTTCGTCAGCCGGCTAATGTGCCACTCTCAGAGAAAGAAGCTTAGTGCGTGTTCACATTCTTCGTCGTTGTCGCTAATCACTGATTTGAACTTAGTGTTGATACCTGTTTGAAAATGTGCGGTTTGGAACATCATGCCAATGCTATCGTAGGGACTCTCGACGTTGAACACAAGAAGCGGACGACTATTGGTGTCGAGTTAGCCGCGAAGCCCAGGTTGCTTTTGTTCTTGGACGAGCCAACGAGCGGTCTGGACAGTCAATCTGCATGGGCAATCATGTCATTCCTGCGTAGCCTGGCGGATCATGGGCAGGCCATTCTTTGCACGTGAGTTCGGACTCCAAATTGACGAAATTAAGTCTGACGATTTTGGTTGGCGAACAGGATTCACCAGCCTTCTAGCGAGTTGTTCCAGGTTTTTGATCGCCTGCTTCTTCTCCGTAAGGGCGGTCAGACGGTCTACTTTGGTGACTTGGGTCCCAACTGTTCGACTTTGATCAACTACTTCGAGAGGAATGGAGCTCGGAAGTGCGAGGAGCGGGAGAATCCGTGAGTTCGATTGTTAACCTTCTCATCCGCTCTGGTTACTGATATGTAACTTAGCGCCGAATGGATGCTCGATGTCATTGGTGCAGGCGCGACGGCAACGACTACAATTGACTGGCATAATGCTTGGGATAAGTCTGAGGAAGCCGCCGACTTCAGAATTCATTTGGATGACATTCACGAAGAAGGGCGTAAGAGGCCTCCGGTCCAGGCAACGCAGCACTCCGAATTTGCGACATCATGGGCATTCCAAATATGGCAGTTGCTAGTCAGGGCGAACATCTGTTACTGGCGAAATCCGACGTACATTGTGGCGAAGCTGTTCTTGAACATTGCCGGAGGGTTGTTCATAGGGTTCACATTCTTTAAAGCGAATGATACGATTCAGGGCACCCAAAACAAGCTTTTCGTACGTTTCTTTATCGTATGAGTGTTCTCAACGGTATCCATTATTAATTTTGTCGATAGGCTGCATTTATGTCGACCATCACAGCAGCAGCGCACGCCAACCAGCTGCAGGTCCCCTTCATTGACTTCCGTAGCGTTTACGAAGTCCGGGAACGTCCAAGCCGAATGTATAGCTGGACAGCGTTTGTGACCTCCATGATCCTCGTCGAGATACCCTGGAATATTTTCGGCTCCAGTTTGTTCTTTCTGTGCTGGTTTTGGACAGTCGGCTTCGCAAACAGCCGTGCAGGATATACATTCCTCATGATTGCTGTTGCCTTCCCGCTGTATTATACCACGATCGGTCAGGCTGTCGCTGCAATGTCGTCGAGCGCCGTCATTGGTGCCGTTATTTTCAGCTGTCTTTTTTCCTTCGTCATTGCATTGTAAGTGGCTGTTGTATCTCTTTTAGAGGATAAGCTTACATCGTTGATGATGATAGCTGTGGTGTAATGCAGCCGTTCGCTCAAATGAACTGGTGGAAGTGGATGTACCGAGTATCTCCATTCACCTACCTCATCGAGGGTCTTATTGGACAGGGTATGCT
The DNA here is from genome assembly GCA_009806525.1 of Sanghuangporus sanghuang. Taxonomy (NCBI): domain Eukaryota; kingdom Fungi; phylum Basidiomycota; class Agaricomycetes; order Hymenochaetales; family Hymenochaetaceae; genus Sanghuangporus; species Sanghuangporus sanghuang. The sequence goes on from VVIT01000003.1 coordinate 2,718,442, forward strand.
CTCATATCTGCGTATTATTTGTTCATCGTTTACGTGAATTCCTTCTTGTAGCCCTTGGTAAATTCGAAGTGAACTGCTCGCAAACTGAGTTTGTCACCATGGATCCTCCGAGTGGACAAACATGTGCCCAATACATGGACACGTACATTTCCAATAATGGTGGCTATCTTCAAAACCCAGACGCATCTTCATCTTGCAATTTTTGCACCTACCGCACAACGGACCAGTTCCTTGAGACCGCATTCAACATCGTGTACTCACACCGATGGCGAAACATCGGGTTCATGGTGGTTTATATATGCTTTAACGTAAGTAATGGCGTTCGTCTTTGAAAGGGTCTGATCTGATGTACGGGACCATTACAGGTTGCTGCGATTTATGCCTTCACGTATCTTTTCCGTATTCGCTCACGTCGCTAGATTGCTTCCTTCCTTCATCTGATTAGGCTTTCAAATCATTTTTATTCGTTGCGTTTCACACCTCAAACAATCAGCAGTAGATGCAACTTTATATACTTTAAACGAAATCCGTTCCTTCATTCTTAATGATAGACATCGTCGGACGTTCCCTTGGATGGATTGGTTCAAATAATGTCGGTCTAATAATTTGATTTATGTCAATTGGCAATGTGCCGAGCACTGTGCACATTCGAAAGCAATAAATCCGGCATATGACCTCTGCGTTGAACAGTGACATTTATTTATGGTTGGGCTCTTTCCGGCGTACTAAATCGTCAAAGATTATATTTACATGCCTGTTCTGCGTTGACTCATGTCGCTAGACTCCTTTCTTTACATACCTAGATCATTTTTCCACATCGTGTCTAAATATCCAATATCCTGAATCTCAGACAAACGATAGACACAAATTCATCCAGATCGGCAATCCTGATAAAAAACTATTGCTTTACGTCCCTTCACTCTGGAGGACAGTAACCCTTATCGGAAACCCAGTCACGAAGACTATTTATGTTGATTTAATAAACTTGTCTCCTGTCGAAGATGCTGCTGAACACTGGCTACGGAGCAAAGGTGTATTGGTGAAACTAATCACAAGTACTCACAAAGGAAGTAGTTACACATCAAGTGTATGTAATTATAAGTCTGTTGAATGACACGTCAAGTGAGTATATACGCAGTATAGCTAGGCTCGCTAGAATGGGATATTAATAGCCGAGATGGGTCTCTTCGTTAAATCGATCGCGGCTTCCAGACAGTTTGCGACTTAATCATGATGGGGAGATTTCCTATTTCAATGGTGCTGGAGAATGGCGTGGTGCCGCTTCTTGGTGCGCTTCTTCTGCATCTTTTTACAAGTCCAGGACGGGGTCCCGGATGGAGTTGGGGACGCGGAAGACGCCAACAAAACGGGAGGACTAGCCGTGGAGCCGATACTTGCGGACACGGAGAGAGAAGAGTCGGACGATGTCGATGCCGGAGGAGTGGCAGAGTTGGCTGAAGCGCTGGTGGCCATGGTAGAGACAGCGCTGTCTGTAGGTTGGGCACTATCATCCCCACCTGCGTAGCCCTGGATAGCAGGAGTAGCAAGATTCTCGCATGTGGCTTCCCCAGTGAATGGGACTGGATTGCAACCCGGCAGAGCTGTCAGTGGTCCGTCGATATCTTCCTCGACGCGGCTCGCGATTTTGCACGACTTCGCTTTGTCTTCATCGATGGACGGTACGAATGGCGGACAATCTAATCGTCCGATTATAGCGAACAAGTAGTATCAAGCACGTCAGCTGAAGCATTCCTTTCAAACGGAAGGAGTTTACGTACTCTCGACTCCGTTGAAGAGAGATCCAGTGCATTGATCTATGGCCGCCTGCAGCACGTCGACATCCCAAGCGCTTACAAAGTCAGCGTGGAAGGTGAGTCCCGTCTCGTCTCCAGTCGCGAATACTTAAAAAGACAATGCACGTTCTGGTCACTCCTCTTGTATCCACGGGTCAGTGTAAAACTTACCAAAGTCCTTAACTCCGGGCTGTAGTTCGAACTTGTTGGTTGCGAAGATCCATTCATGGAATAGTTGAATAACCTGGTTAACGAAGGATTGCCGTTCAGGTGCCAGGAGACAGCAATCAACAAGAAAGAGGGCTTACTTTGACGGGGTGAGAGTCCGGACAATCACCTGCGTCCGGGGCCGTTCCTAATGGATAAGACATATGACTTTTGTGATCCTCCGAATCCAAATTTACACCATCCCAACAGCTTGGAAAGACGACCTGAGCGCGCAGCCCATCGGGACAGCTTTTATCGGGCAGTTGGTCCGATTGACTGCTATCTCCATCGTAGTCCAGGCAGACGAAGTTGACTGCACGATCCTCCTGGTTCGAGGCGTTATAAGAGGTACGCAGGGAACCCGCAAGCATACGGAGGCCGACTGGGAAGGCTTTTACTTCTTTTGATCTGTCCGCACTTGACTGCGGACGTTGCAAGTCTTTAAATGGGGATACAAGCATTACAGACAGAGCCAGGGTGCATAGCTTAGAACTCACAATACGTCTGGACATACTGAATGGGAACAAGTGTGAACGTGCCGTTTTCATGATCGTGATGGTAGAGCTGTGGTGCCCAATACGCGCTGAGATAGCATCGCTGTCAGAACAAGTCTTAGGTATTATTTCCAGAAGAACCATGCTCACCTCTTGTCAGCCTGCACGGGTGCAGTCGTGCAATTCGCATCTTGAAGTGATTCGGTGGAAACTGTTGGACCGAAACCACTCGATCCAATAATGTTGTGCACATGATAGGAGACTTTTCCGGGAGTGACAATCGGGTCGAGACGATCCTGCGTCAGGGAATCATGGGCGAGAATCCACCAGGCATTGGTAGGAACGAACAAGAGAGAAAGGAAAGCGAAGTTCAGAATATGGAGCAACATCCTTAGATAAAGGGATTGAGATACAAGGAATGGAATGATGAATGAGCGTGTTGAGAAGTGGACGACGCAGGGGTTGCCTAATGAGCGACTCAGACGATAGGAAGCTTGTCAAGATTCAAAATAGTGGCTGAAAGAGTGTGTGTCGAGCTAAAATATCATAGCTCGAATGGCTACCCAGACCAGCAAAGAGTTGGAATGCCAACAACAACGGACTCGATCGAAACCTGAGAGGGAGTGAAAGGGTTTCAAATTATGCGACTTTGGTCGACTTGGCCTTTATTAATTGTTAGAGGCAAATATGATGCCAAGCGAAATAAGACCACACAGTCATTATTCCTTTCATTTCGGCGTCCCGTGGACCCTTCAAAAGTTGACGATGGCCCATCAAAAAAATATGATTGAGATGAAGAAGAATTGTATGAGAAGGATGCAAGGGTCAAGTTCAGATAGGGACAAATATTTCTCCTACTTACCACAGGAGACGTTGCAGTTGTCTGGGCCGCTTGGTGAGGACGGAATCGAAAAAGGACGCGTTCTGTGTCAGAAAACATTCCGTGACGGACCGGACGACTCGAAACCTTTTGACTTTGAAGCACTAGTCTGTACTCTGAAAACCTCGTCTCTCAGAAGGAAAATGAGATTCTAGGCACTAGATTCTGGATTCCTTTAATTGTTGTCTCCGAGGTTCCTGAATTGAATATTGAATTCATAGCAACCATCAAGCCAAGGGTCCAGCATATTTGAAGGTGATGTGCAGCAGCGCGCAGCGCAGGGTGACTGTGTCGATCAAATGAGATGAAATGAATATCGATGATAACGAATAGGGTACTCACCTGGATATGCTTTATAAGGTGTGTACTGTACAACAGTATGCAATACATCCGATTGCGACCCGATCGCGAGCTTCCTCCGGGCTAGGCACGTGACTGGATGTGACGTCGGTACCGACATCACGTTGTCACAAAAAAATGTTGTTTCCCCTTCTTCTCTTTTCCATCATACTCGGATGCCTACTCATATTTAACGCAGATTGCCGCAGATATTTTCGCACTGTGGAGCTGAAACGTGTTGCGCCATGTGGCGCGTATATCGGGCGACGGAGCAAACGGAGGTTATTGAGATCATCATTACAAGGCAAGAAATGCGGAAGGGAATCCTTGTCATTGGTGTGGTACGCTGATTGCTATTCAGCAAGGCAAAAATTCACGGGGAATATTCTTTATGGTGAATTTTTTGCTACATCTCAGTGCTTCTGACTTGTAAAATGAATAGTTCCCTTTGGGAACATGGATTCCAGAAATTTATTTCCTTCGCTGGAACAAGCTTACTGAGCCTTTCTTATGCGTCATGGATTCTCCTGGCCCACTCTGCGTAACGAAATAAGCGGTATGAATCTGCGGTGCTGCGCTGTCTTCTCGAGCAAATTTCCAGCTTCCTTTTTCTTACTGCGTGAGAAAAGACGCTTTCGAGACCGTCACAGCGATTTACGCTCGTCTTGAAGAATCCTTTTTTGGCTTCTTGTCACCGATTTGCAAGATGTCCACTATCGAGAGTTATCCTGCACTCATCGGACACATCTTCATGCTTCCGTCCAAATGATTACCTGTGCACCTAAATTCCGTTCAATCAAAGATCATGATCGGACTGGATTTAACCGTGAGGATTTACAATCCTGAGGATCGACTCCACGCAGGGCGATAGCGCGCTGTTCAATATACGACTTGCTCCGCTTGTCATTGACTGAATCCTTGCATCATTCTACAGTATATTATTATTCCACTCGCTGCTATCCTGCCTCCTCTTGTCGGTCAAAGTTTGATTTACCATTGTTCTTCTGGTTTATTTTTCTCAAGAATGAATTGCTGCTGTATATGCCTTGGATCCTCTCTGTGGCCGACCGGAAGCCTGTTCCTTGCGACTATTTCTTTGTTACGAATGAGGTGAAGTCATATTCTATATCGACCCTCATTGCTTGCTTTTCTGACGACATATTTTGTCATTGATCAGAGCCACTTATGTTTTTTTTGTAGACGTTTCATTGCCCCCGAACGTTTATAAAAGGGGCCTTTTTGTGCTGAGAGAGCAAGCAGGTTGCTGTATTCGCATAGTCCTGAAAAAGTCCCCTTCGATCTTGGTCTACCCCGAGTCCAACACAACAATATGCTGTTCACTCGCATTATATCTGTCTTTGCTATGTCCCTGGCGTTCGGAACGTTGGCACTTGCTGGTCCAGCAGCTGCCAGCACTGAGCTGACCAAGCGAGACAATGCGGACATAGAACAAATCTTCACTACTCTCAAAACTTCGACAGACTCTATTCTTCCTCAGATCCGTAAGTCCACTACGCAGCTCTTTTTTTCGCTCTCCTTACCGAATGTGCTTTCGTATATCCTTCCGTAGAGAGTGTTGCAGCAAGCGGAAACGCCACAGACGACAATGTTACCCCGCTCATCAATCAGTTGGTTTCAGCCCTGAACATTGCTTCAAGCTCTCTTTCTGGCCTCTCCAGCTCTTCACGGATGCTGAACAAGAGACAGAGCGACAGTGATATTGCTACGCTTGTTGCTGGCATCATCGAAGTAAGTTCCCCTTATTTGCATTTCATTTACACGAATTAATGTTGCGCACTATTAGGACATCAGTAGTGCCTTGGAAGGCTTGGTTGGTGACGCTGCCAGCATTCCTGATATCGGAGTACTCTTCTCTGGAATCGACGCAGCGTTAGCTCAGGTTCTCACTGGTCTTGAAATTCTCCTTTCTGGAGTCCTTCATCTTGTCGCTGACTTGTCAGTACTCCCTTTTTCTTTCCCTCTTTCTTTTTTTAATAAACAACAGTCTAATGACTCCTGTCCATCTAGGCTCACGGACGTTGCAGGCCTACTCAACCAGCTTGCTTTGGGCTTGACACTCGGCGCTCTTGGAATGTAATTGCGTAATATTTTGCAGAACGGACCAAGAAATTGTCCAAGATTGAATAGTTTTGATTATTTCTGATTTTGACTCCTTTCCCACGATGTGTTCCTCCGGACCTTGATTTTTGAGCTGTAAATACGCCTGCTCAAGGACGCTTATGTATACTTACTTCTGCCATATCAAATGTAGTCGCGAAAAAAGGACAGTTGATTGTAACCTGTTTTCCATAATGAATCCTTCCTTAAGCCCCTGACATGAAGGCGGGTATCCTCAAGATGTATCTATTGCTCGTCGATAGACTGAAGTCCACACACCTGATCAATTAAGGTATCTCCCTTCGTTTGATACTAGAAAGACAACGGAATACTCCATAGACTTCTCTTGGAATACAAAATGTTTTCGAAAACCCTACTGAAGCACGTGAGTTTTATCGAGTTTCGCGTCGACGTCGTGTGAACTGCTGATTTTAGTCTTCTCTTTCTCTACCATTGGCTGGCTCAGATGACGACGGATCCGCCTTTCTGTGATGACTCCTCAACTCGGAGCCACAGGGCTAAGGTTCGCAGTTGGTAAACTGGATGAAGCCATGGCGAATAACCAAACATCATACGGATTGCCAAGATCGGTGATTCCTAGTCCACCAACAGAAAACTTGGTGAGGGCCAAATTTAGCTTTCCCTCTTCGTGAAGGAAGAGGAGAAAAACACGGTCCTTTTGTAGCGATATGACTGCCTGTGATCCCCTCTTGTGCTTATTGAGTTTGTTGGGACATCTCCGTTCCATTCTTCTCAGTGTGTGGCGGTACCGAAAGTCACTTACTAAGAAAACTCCTAATATCCCAGTGAGCCAGTAAAATGAATATTGTAAATATCGACAGATTTTTTTTTGCTTCGCCGTGAAACTGTGTCTCCTGCTTCCTGCTTCAGCTACCAACCAGCGAGTAAGTCTAGAAACACTCGTTAATATCCTTCGTTCTGGATCTACTTCCTCACTTAGTTCTCAGACTCTGGATTGCCATGTATCATTTTCCGGTGAATATCATCGGAGTCTGCTCTTTGCGCTTGCATATTTTTGTTCATCTAACGGCATATACCTGTCATCTGCTCTTCGTCTATGCTGGGGAGTATTTGGTCTTCTCGAACGTATAAATAGGAGTAGTTCTTGATGAGTGAAAGGTGATCATTCCGGTTCTGAGCCTATCCTTCGTCTATTGTATCTCTCATTTCCTGTCATGCTGTCCACTCGTTTCATTTCGTATTTTGCACTACTACCTTTGGATTTGGGTGGTTTAGCGCCATCGATTCCAGCATCCTCAGAAATCCAAGTTAGCGAAGCGAAACATGACGACAGTGATAGAGGATGCTCACAACCCTAAAGGCATCAACAGATTCGGTTCTTCCAAAGATCAGTAAGTTTTATTCCTAAGCTCTTAGTTGGTTTTTCGTATTCATGGTAAGTGTACAGAGGATGCAGCGGAGAGCGCGAACATGACAAACGCGACAGTCGTTCCTCTTATCAACAATCCGTTTGCTGCCATACAGATCTAGACCACAAATGACACTCTCTCTCAGCTCTGCTTCCCGGCTCATCCGGACTGCAGAAGCTTCAAAGTAGCAATGATATTGCGAGCGTACTTGCCTATATCATCAATGCACGGCTCATTTATTACTTCGGGGAGGGTTATCTCACCTTTGATTGCATTGGAACATCGCGAGCACCATAAATATGTTACAAGGCGCAGTGCAGACTGGTAGCGACCTGCAACTGGATCTGATCCTTGATACACTTGATTCTCTGCTTTTGACGATCCTTGATGTGGTTGGAGTTCTTGTCGGCGGCGTTCTTCTCATCGTCGCTAATCTGTTGGTTTCTCATCATGTCTCTGGATATATTCATCGATCTGACAGAGGTTCCAGTCTTGTTGATGTGGCAGCCTTGCTAGTAGCAGTTGCGCTTACTCTCATACTTGGGTTGACTGGCCTTGGCTGAATAGTATCTAGGCGTATCTACTGCGTAAGACTGGTATACTAGCATCTGGCTTCGCATGAATACACGGAGCACAATTTAAATATAGATCCTGTGAGTAAATAACTGGTGAGGCCTGGCAACGCCCTAAAACAACAGAATTCCCACCATATTCAAATTCCCAGAGTGTCCGACTGCGCACCGCGCAGATGAGAAAAAACATGCTGAAGTACTAACATGATCTAGGAATGTTTCAGGGCTCGTCGCTTGCAGCTAATACTGATTATACCTTCCCGACAAAATTATTCCTCCTTAATACTCTCCTTTATTCCAATCCCAAAGAGGAATGCAAGGCGCATGGAAGCTCCTGCATAGACAAAGCCGACGCTTCCCCAGAGCATTGCATTCCACTCCCAAACCTTCCAGTATGCATCGAGGCCAAGTGGGGCCATCGTTGCTAGATGCCCAAAGTCCGCGACGAGAAGACAGAATAAGAGACGACGCCAGGTACGAATTGAGTCCGTTGACGATAGAACGAGGCGTTCGTTCAAGGCAAAAAGTAGATACAAGTTCGAAAGCTGATAGAGGGCCATCCTAACTTGCGATGAAGATGCCTCTGTAGAAGGGGTATTGGAGGGTATGGAAGTTAACGTGAGAAGCGAGAGGTATTCCGCAGGGCGAGCGGCGTACATTGCTCCAAGCAGAGCTGAGATAGGCTCAATGTACAGGAAAAAGAGTCGGTAAGGAAGGAATGGTATGATATTATCCCTTTCCATGGCGCTTCTGTGAAGCTTAGTTTGATCGTTCTCGGAGGAACCTAAAGGATTTCCGAGCCGGATCTTAGCAAACGTAAAGGAGTATGTCTGAGCGACACCAACGGTCAGGGAATCACCAAGAGACGGCGGGTCCAAGCAAGGTATGTCCGAGTGTCCGTCGCATTTGGATGGCGGTCTGAGAAAATTCTAATTCCGTTTTGGTACTTCGCTGACTAATCAAGTTTGTCAGTGATTACAATACAGTACGATTACAAGCGTGTCAAGTTACAGTATTGGACTTGTAAGCGTGGGACCTGCTATGGGTTTCGACTTCTTTATCTTCTTCTCTTCTCTAACGGTCGGCACTGCTCACCAGTCCTTACCATGGTTTTTTCATCTTTGCATCAAGCTCTTGCCAGGGTACGCAACTTCAGACTTCAGAGAAATTCGTCAACTTCTTTTGACCGTGGGAAACGACCGGACTGCCATGCGATGCGATGCCGTGGTTCCGAACTGGTAATTAATTACTCAAACTTCAGAGAAACTGGGTATGCGGACATTCTTCAAATTTAGCTGGCATTACGAGAACATGAGTCGAGTAAATCAAGCTTGATCAGTCACTTCTTGTTCGTACGTCCTAAACGGGTTTCTTTAATCAATTGCTAAGGCTTGGGCTTCATTCACCCTAGAGCATAATACGTTCCGATCAAATTGTAATGATCGTTTGCTTGAACTCGGCTGTATCACATGCCTTACTTATCAATGTCATACATGCCGCGATGTCTTTTCTTTTGGTCAACGATCCAAGAAAGTCCGACTAGGTGAGACGTGGACAATATAAGTGCCTGCTTAATCTGTGTTCGGCGCTCGTCCTCCCCTATCGTTGTGAACGCTAATATATGGGTTCACTGATCATGGAGAGGAATGGAGCAGACGCGTCCGATCCCCAGAAACACGACCGCGACTCACATCGTACACGGGGTACAGTTGGTTTTGTTCACAACTTTCAGCAGGACCATGGTACTCAGACCGACCAGCACGAACAGAGACAGGATAGTGGAGATGATAGGACAATAGTTTCGTTAGCTGAAGCTCTCGATGGCGACAACTTCAATCTTGAACAGTTCTTGAAAGATGTCGTCCGATTGTGATTTTCTTTCTTTATCGTTCCAGAGGTAGATTTCCGACATCTTTCCTGTTACAGAGGCAGAAAGAACAACATATTGCATCGGGACCTCGGCGTGGTCTTCCAAGATCTTCGGGTGCAAGGCCTTGGTACTGCTGCGAAATATCAGCCTACCGTTGGCTCGACGTTGAATCCGCTTTCATTTGTCGAGAGAATTCGTGAACTAAGGCATCCACCTGTTCGTGATATTCTTACAGGTTTCGAAGGGGTCGTCAATCCAGGCGAAATGCTTCGTATGTACCCTCCGTCATTGTATAGGATCGTATAGACTAACACATACAGTGGTCCTTGGCCGTCCTGGTGCCGGATGTACCACATTCCTCAAGACGCTTTCCAACCAGCACGAAGAATTTCATAGCGTCACTGGGTTCCTTCGCTTCTCGACTTTCACGTCGAAAGAGATCAGCAACCATTTCCGAGGAGATGTCATATTTGTACCAGAGGATGATATTCACTTCCCAACCCTCACGGTGGAGCAGACGTTGAACTTTGCTGCGCGTACACACATGCCTAGCAAGAAGGCTCGTCTTGAAGGATTTTCGCGGGAGCATTATACTGAGATGACCGTGAACGCTCTGACGACGATCTTTGGTTTGAAGCATACAATGAAGACGAAGGTGGGAAATGCAATGGTTAGGGGTATCAGTGGTGGAGAGCGTAAACGCATCTCGCTTTCGGAAGCGCTCGCCGTGCGCGCTCGGCTCGGAGCTTGGGACAACGCGACACGGGGGTTAGATTCTTCTACTGCCCTTGAATTTGTGAACGGCTTGCGTATTGCAACGGGCATTCTTGGCTTCACGTCCATCATGTCCGCCTATCAGGCATCGGAGCTGCTGTACGAGTTGTTCGACAAGGTCTGCGTCATCTACGAGGGTCGTATGGTTTATTACGGACCTGCGAACATCGCGCGACAGTATTTCATTGATCAAGGCTGGCAACCGGCCAATAGGCAGACTACGCCAGACTTTCTTACTTCCGTCACTGATCATAATGCACGCACGGTACGCGAAGATTTCGAGAATCGTGTGCCGCGCACAGCTGATGAGATGGCTTTGGCATTTCAACGGCACCCGCTTGCGGAGGAGAACAGACGCCAAATTGCTTCTTTCCTTGCTGCAAACGTCATCATGGACTTTGGGCCGGATAAAATTACGGGGAAGCTTCCGAATGTTCCAGCAACTTCTAGGGAAGAGAAAGAGCTGAAACGCAGGTCATATATCGAATCCGCACAGGCAGAGCGCTCGAAGCACATGCGTCCGGAGAGTCCGTATACGATTAGCCTTTACGACCAGATATGGGAAGTGATGATAAGACGCGCGCATATCGTTCGAGGCGACTGGCAAGCGCAAGCGATCACCATGATAGCTTACGCCGTTCAAGCAGTCATTATGGGTACAATGTTCTTCGATGTTGCGGAGGCGACCAGTGCCTATTTCTCACGCGGCGGGGTTCTCTTCTTGTATGTTTCCTTCGAGATTACGGTGAGATTAAGCTCTACTGATGTTCATTCACTCACTATTAGTTCCATTGTGTTCGATGCGCTGTCAAGTATGGGCGAAATTGCTTCGTTATACGCGCAGAGGCCAATTGTTCATCGGCAAGCGAAAGCTGCGATGTACCATCCGTTCACGGAAGCTGTTGCGCTCACCATAGTGGATATACCAACTACTGTCGTCAGACTCTTCGTGTTTGTGGTTATCATATATTTTCTCGTGGGGCTTCAACAGTCTGCGGGGCAGTTTTTGTGCGCCTCCGTCCACTTCGTCGTCTCTCTCTGAACTCATATTACCCTTTTACCAGTATTTGTTATTTGTTCATTCTCCTGGTGTCACTAACGATGAAGGCGTTCTATCGAGGGATTGCTGCCTCCACGAAGCAGGAGTCTGTAGCTCAAGCTATAGGTGGTGTAGTAACTTTAGGATTGGCTCTGTACACAGGCTATGCAATCCCAAAGCTCGCAATGATTGGTGCATTGGAATGGATAGCATACATTAACGTTCGTCGCCGCACTCATTTCAATATGGAGACACTGATATGCAAATGAACTGTCCCTTCCACCCTCCTCTATGCAGCCGCTCAGTTATGGTTTTGAAGCGGTCATGGCAAATGAATTCCATACTCTGAACGGGGCGTGTTCGCAGATCGTACCCATCGGGCCGGGTTACGAGAACGTCTCGCTGGCAAATCAGGTTTGTACGACTGTCGGGTCTGTGCCTGGACAGGCAACTGTCGATGGAAATCGCTTCTTGGAACTGTCATACGGCTATTCGTACTCCAATCTTTGGAGAAATTTTGGCATCGACATAGCGTTCCTTGCGGGTCTCCTGGCCTATCTATTGGTATTCACGGAGTATAATACTACGAGCAAGATGGAGACAGCGACAACAATGTACAAGCGCAACGCTCGAAGAGCGTACGTCAGCGGATCTAGGGGGACAGATGAAGAGAAAGGCCGCGCTGATGATAACCAGGAAGAGAGAAGGCGACCGAGGCAATCCACCGGGCAGACGGAGAAGGCGATGGCAGCGACACAGCATACAATGTCTGATATTTTCTCATGGCAGAACTTGCGATATACTGTACCTATCGGCAAGGGCGATACTCGTCTTCTTCTCGACGATGTCTCTGGATATGTCGTTCCAGGCAAATTGACGGCGCTTATGTAAGGATAGATTTCCTGTCTCCGATTTGTTTTCCTACTAATTAGTTGCTTCTGGTCCTGTATTCGACAGGGGTGAATCTGGGGCCGGAAAGGTACTTATGCGAATATATCGATTCTACACGCAGCAGAATACTGATATCTTCTTTCATAGACGACTCTGCTCAACGTCCTTGCTGGTCGCACAGATATTGGCGTTGTCACAGGCGATCGCTTCGTAAACGGGCAAGCGTTGCCCCATGACTTCGAGGCTCAAACGTATGTTTTTGATTTTATTGGAGCGATCATCTGTCCTGATGAACGATCTAGTGGCTATTGTCAGCAACTGGATATGCATTTGCCTGAGACGACCGTTCGCGAGGCTCTTCTGTTCTCCGCAAAACTTCGTCAGCCAGCTTGTGTCCCTCTTGCTGAGAAAGAAGCCTAGTTCGTAGTGCGCTTATCTTTCGTCATATATTACTGATTGATATGCTATTTAGTGTCGAGACTTGTCTGAGGATGTGCGGGATGGAGGAATACGCCGATGCCATTGTAGGTACTCTTGACGTCGAGCACAGGAAGCGGACAACCATTGGCGTGGAGCTGGCCGCAAAGCCCAGGCTGCTTCTGTTTTTAGATGAGCCGACGACTGGTCTAGATGGTCAGTCTGCTTGGGCAGTTATGTCCTTCCTGCGTGACTTAGCAGAACATGGACAGGCGATTCTCTGCACGTGAGCGCTTTTCCGTTTCAGCTAATCGAGAAGAGTTGCTGATGAATTTTGGTTCGGTGAACAGGATCCATCAGCCTTCTGGTGAACTGTTCCAAGTTTTTGACCGTCTGTTGCTACTCCAAAGGGGTGGACAAATGGTTTACTTCGGAGATCTGGGACCAAACTGCTCGACGTTGATCAGTTACTTCGAGAGGAATGGTGCAAGAAAATGCGAAGAAAAGGATAATCCGTGAGCCTTATCGACCAAGCTCACAGTGTTAAACCCCATTAATTCATGATTTAGTGCGGAGTGGATGCTCGATGTCATTGGTGCAGGTGCGACAGCGACATCGACTATTGATTGGCATGATGTTTGGGAGAAGTCCGACGAGGCCGCCAAGTTCAAGATCCACCTCCATGAGATTCATGAAGAAGGACGCAAAAGGCCTCCAGTTCATGCGACACATCATCTTGAGTTCGCTACGCCCTGGATAGTCCAGCTGTATGAATTGACGAAGAGGGCAAACTTAGCCTACTGGCGAAACCCAACGTATGTAATGGCCAAGCAATTCTTGAACATCGCAGCTGGGCTTTTCATCGGGTTTACGTTCTTCCAAGCAAATAATACGATCCAGGGCACACAGGACAAGATTTTCGTATGTGAAATTACGCTTTTGACTCACGTGCGATTTTGATCAACCGGGTGAAATATTAGGGAATCTTCATTCTAACAATGATCTCAGCAGCGCATGCATATCAACTCCAAGTGCCGTTCCTGAACTTCCTCAGCATCTACCAGGTTCGCGAACGCCCGAGTCGTACGTACAGCTGGACATCGTTAGTGGCGTCAGCCCTTCTTGTTGAGATTCCATGGAATGTTCTTGGCTCTACTTTGCTCTTTTTATGCTGGTACTGGACTGTTGGATTTGATTCCGACCGGGCTGGATATACATACCTCGTGATTTCGATCTGGTTTCCCCTCTTCTATACAACGATGTCACACGCCGTTGCCTCAATGTCGCCAAATGCTGTCATCGATTCCGTACTCTTCAGCGTGTTATTCTCTTTCATCATTGTATTGTGAGTTTTATATGATCCCATTGGGCGAATGCTGATTTTTGGAGTGAATCAGTGCTGGAGTCTTGCAGCCTTATTCTCAACTCGGTTGGTGGAAGTGGATGTACCGGGTTGCGCCATTCACATACTTTATTGAGGGTGTTCTGGGACAAAGTGCGTTCCATTACCATATGCTGCAGCCTACTGTTAAACATTCCGGTGAATTCTAGCTCTTGGAGGATCCGAAGTACGCTGTTCTCCCTCCGAACTATCGATCATCGATCCACCAAATAGTCAGACGTGCGGACAATATTTGAACAATTTCATTGCCTTCGCAGGAGGTTATTTGCAGAACCCGGATGCAATATCGAATTGCGAATTCTGCCCTTATCGTTTCACAAATCAGTTTCTGGAGCTGTCGTTCAATATTTTCTACAAGAATCACTGGCGTGACTTTGGATTACTCATGGTTTTTGTTGCCTTCAATGTGAGCAAATCAGTTTAGTACACACTTTGGATGAAGGTCGTTGATGGAAATATCACGTCTAGATCGCTGCCACATATGCGTTAACGTACATTTTCCGCATCCGATTACGACACTAGAATCACATTTCTTGTAATTAATCCCGGAGATTTCTTCTTTCGCCCAGCTGTTCATAAGTGTACTGTATAATTACGCACGACTAGAATGATAATGTTGAGATACGACCTAATTTTATTTTGATATCCCAAGCTCGTGACTTGAATGATATTGAATAAAAGAGTATTGTATTGCTAGTAAGTACAGGATAGGTATCAAAACTAGGGTAATATTTCAAGAGAACTGAACTAGATTAGATTATCTTCAGCCATTTTGTTTTTCGTGCCTTTTCCGCAACACTTGTCAGTAATTGGAGGCTTTTCCGTAGGTCTTACATGGATGACGTTGATGCATTCGCATTCACGTGTTGACCTCGAGATGGATTCCGCTGACTTTCACACATCGTCGGCATATCGTCTGGTCCGTTCGCCGCACTTGTTCCAGGAGGAGAAACAGGCGAAACAGCCGTCGACCCGCTGAACATGCTTCCCGTCGTCGTATCCGTTCGTCCTTCCCGATATCCATGCTCGATCTTTGATGTACGTCGTGCCTCAGGTTCCGAATCGGAAATTATGCACAGTCCATCAAACGCCATCGTGCTGAGTGCGAACGTGTCTGATGCGGCAGCAGTAGATGCATTTGCATCGACCCCCGCTCGCCGTTTCTCGAAGTTCTCGCGAATGTTGAGGAGAAGTCGCTGAGCCATGACAGTCGAGAGTGCTACTGCGAGTCCAACCGGGATTTCACCAATACGGCCCTGACGGGAAATTAAAAAGTTAAGAAATTAGTGTGTGGAAAGACAAAGGTGCGGAACTACTTACATCATCAATCATCCAAGCTAGAGCATTCGCCAAATATGTCGCAAAGATACTATAAGCGAAAATACGTTAATGAGCTAGAAACGCCGTCACAAGACCTGACAGTTGCAAGGGCACGTACACGACAAAGTATAAAATCGAGTCCCTGATGAGCACCTCAAGTGCCTTAACCGCACGTCCAGCTCCGCTCCCGCGTGCCTTGCGACAGAACCCGAGCCCAAAGCCCGCGGCGTTTAATTCCAGCTCGTTATCCCGCACGGATTGGAAGCCCTTGAAGAGTGCCAGCGCGAAGAGGAGGGATTCAAACGCGAGGAATGGAATCCAATACAGGTATGAAAGCGGCCAGGTATCGGTTAGGATGCATGTGGCCATGTCGAGTTGCCGAGACGGGTCGGCGTTGACTGGACCTGCATGAAGTGAAGATGCTTCGGATATCGTCTTAGGGATGAGATGAGGGGAAAGACGTACCGATCTGAGCTTTTGTGGAGAGGACAAGGATGATGATTTCCGCGACGAGGACAGACGAGAAGCCTACAACGAGCGCCAGTAAAATCCGTTTGCTGGAGCTGTACATCGCATACAATCGCAGCATTAAGATGACTAAAATATTATTCGTCAAAAACATTGTTGAGTTGGCGCAGCGGAACATATGAAGAGTTTCCCACTCGCTTTCGGTCAGACCATATACAAAAATCCCGGATACCGCCTGCCAACGGAGCCAGATAAAGCCTGAAAGGAAAGGAATCATTCAATCGATTCTTGCCGCAGGTACCATGGTGTCTCTTACATCTGCAAGATAGATCAATTAACTCTAAGTAGTTCCGATATCAAACAACCACTCACAGTCGTGAACTAATAGTTGAAGAGTATAGAACTGAAGAGAGTTGGTTAGCACTATTGGCTAGAAGTGCTCAAAGCATCAATTTGGCGTACTGTTTGAGTTGAATCTGCACGATGTGGGTAAGAGAAGTCTTGTAGCCCTAAGTACACTGTACAGTACTCACAAAACAGTGAAGACATTATAATATCGACTCTATAGGTCTGAGTTAGGCAAGCATAACCAAAAGAACATCCTGTGATATCGACGAACAATTAAAAACAAGGCTTTTCCAGCGGACCATCGTGATTTCTGATTTGATAGAAGGTCAGGGTTGATCTGCATTCGCAAACAAGCCCGGCGCTCACCCAGATTAAATGAACTTCGTCGCTAAACGTTATCACTATTGATTGAAATTGCATCGCCATCAAGACTCGCTGAGCAGGTGATAAGCAAGAAATAGTACTACGAAGTACGCACGGTGATCATAAAGGATAATGACTGAGGACGAGGCTAAGAAGTAGCATAAGCAATCATCGAAGTAATAAACATCCCGATAGTGCATAGCAAATCAAAGGAACACGTACTAGTGCAGAGCCTTCCGTACCACAAACCCCTCTCCGCAACTACATCAGACACAGCTGCGCCAAGGTCCGATGCCATCAATAATACGCGTTCTTCAGTCGCACAGCAAGTTATTTATATAGTATTCCGGGCCGCCCAAGAGGACATGAAGTCGACGCCTGCGCCGCGCCAGTTTTTCTTTCTCCTGTATACGGGACAATCGAGAAAGCGGCACCGATGGTGGCGATGGTGGTGGTTAAAGTGAAAGATGCAGAAGAGGAGACAGGAGCGTGTCCTAACAGAAACAGTAACAGTAATTTGGCGATGCCATCAAGATTCATTTCTCTTCGCCATAACCTAGTCCATGGTCTGAAGTCATGGATTATTTTTAATACTCCTCGATCTTCGGAAGCCAGGGCTGAAAGCACTTTATTCCTTGATTTATTTGTTTACTTGCGGGGAGCTAGTACGTACATTGCAAGGGTCGTCGACGGAGGCAGAGTAGCACCGACACTCGAGGCGATAAGCAGGGAAAAATTTGCTTAGGTAACTCAGCCGATATCGATATCATCCAAGAACTCCAGGATGGCGATCCGTCGGGAATTATGCCCTCCAGGACTCGCACGTCCGAGTGAAATTTCTCGAGATTGCAACAGATCAGTTTGATACATTGCTACAATGCTATACTTTTGACGAAGAACATGTGATGCTACATGATACACCGTCTAGAGTAGGACATGAGGTCAGCTAAAAGAACAAACTCGATGGTGGTCTCGGGACAAAGTGAAATTATCAGATAGCTAATAATGATTCCGGATAGACTGGTATCTTCAAAGAGAAAGTAATTTCCTCTCCGTTGAGGGAGTCTGTTTGTCATCTCGCAAGACGAACAAGGTAACGAAATAGGAAACATGAACGAAAATATCAAAATGCTCACCTAGCGGTTCTTGAAGTAATCGAGCAGGACATTCAAGCCTTCACTCTCAACACCATAATCCTTAACAACAACACACGAACATCCGACAACTTTGCGCGGGTTGCCCTCACGGTCGATCTTGCACAAACCAGCCCATGTGCCGAGAACTTTCGCATCTCCGACCTTGATAAGGTTAATCTTGTGCTCTGCGCAGAGTGCCTCGATGAGTTTGAGGTACTCTGCCTCCGTGCAAGTTTCGACGAGCACGCAAAGATGTGCCTGGCGCTTGTCGAGAGCTTTAGCGCATTCACGTAGACCGCGTGCGAGACCGTCGTGTACAAGCGCGTTTTTCAGGACTTGCTGTAGACCACAACACTTTATATGCTCTTCAAAACCATGGAGCCAGAGATATAGCTACCTTAAGCGCGTCCTCAACAGACATTTTACCCTTAGGCACATCGCTGACCTCGACCTCAGCCGGGGCATCGACTTGAATTTCATCTCCAGCGTCAGACATCCTACCACATCGTCAGAGTCTGCATTCATCATCATCCCGGTATACTGACCTTTTTCGTTGAACGAGAAAGAAAGAAAGAAAGGGATGTCTTCTTCCGCTATCGTTGATGTTGAGAAACTGCGCACTTGATGGACACGCATGAAATCTTTGTCGCTGGTCCGTGCGTCGTCAACTCTCTCACGACCATGTGTAGCGTGTGATCTAATCGTTGATCGACGTTACCCTTTTGAGCGCGCCTTCACGTCACGTTCCATTGCTGCTCTTGCTCTCTTGCTGCTTCCACGACACCAATTACCGCGGCCATGGCGAAATCACCAGAGAGCTTTATGTTTACAGTCGGAAAATTGGGTAATTTATTCGTTTTGTTCCGAGAATGAGTACTGACTTCTTTGTTTTTAAGACGCCGGTATGGCGGTGAGGATAAAACAATAGTCAAATATACTGGAATCTAACACACGGTAGATCCTACTCGGCGAACGTGCGCATCTTATTGAGTTCCCTTCAATTCTGTTACCGCCTGGCGCGACAGCGGGTTCGATAGTAAACATTGCCGTGCATCGCAATCTTGCGGAGGAAGAGAAGAGAGATCAAGAGTTCTGGGATCTGCAGAAAGAGATTTACGAGACGTTTGGTGTGGATACGCCTCAGCCTCCCAAACTCGAAGTGCGTTGACTTGATAAATGAATTATTACCTCTCCAAACGAGTGTTCCGCTTACCTTCTGTGCACCGGTAGGTGCGTAACATCACACAAACGTCGGTGACCCTCGAATGGCCAGAATTACACTTGGCAACTGCAACACTGCGTTCGTTAGATATCTACCGTAACGGTATTCGCTTAGCTGCAATCCCTCAGCCGCGCCATAATACTTCGACGAAACTCACAGGGTTGGAACTAAATACAGATTATACCTTCCAGCTCATCCTACGCACCTCCGCAGGAACATATCCCAGTAACATGGTGCGCGTACGAACACACACAATGCAGGACACCTCGGGCATCAGCGTATGCTTCGGGACGGTACAAGATAACTTATTACTGGAGAATGCGAAACAGGCCTTGCGCGAAATGCGTGCGAGGTGGAGCGATAAGATTCAGATTGACACGACGCATTTTGTGTGCACTACTCCTGCCGGTGAGGGCTCAGGAGCGAACGCTGGACCGAGCGTCGAGTATCAGCGAGCACTGCAGGTTAGCATACCAATTGTACAGCCTCAATGGATCCTTGCTTGTCATTCAGAACGAAAGTCAGTTCTCTCCATTTCAAATTATTACGATGAACTTGGCTAACCTCGTGTTCTCTTGTAGGATGGTCCCGATCTCGCAGTTTTACTTGGGAACGACGCCCAGCTCGCCCTTATCATCTGCACCATTCACGAGACCTCAATCAATGTCGCAGGTATCGCTGCAGCGCTCAAACCGGGATGCAGCGACGAGTCCAACATCGGGTGCAGGGAACCGCGCGTCGATGCCACCTCCACGACGTTCGTCCACGCAACAATCTGAACCCTCAGCTTCTTCCTTCGTGAACCAAGGTCCGCCTACGAAGTCCAAGCCAAACGGCGTTACACCCGTTGCAGAAGCAGATGAGAATGACGCAGAAGAGGAGCATGTACGAGAAAGTGTTGACTCACCTTCGGGTCGGAGAAGTATACGTTCGCCGACCTCTGCTGCGGAACGACACGCCAGAAGCGGAACGATGGACCGGAACTTCAGGTTCCCACCTTCTTCGCCGACAAAGGAAACAGCGCCTCCTGTCCCTCCCCTGCCAAATTCAGCGTCACAGTCGCAATCTAGGGCCGAGTCTAAAGTCACCGTGTCACCAAGTGATAATGATAGCGGCTATGCAGAGGGTGAGGAAGAAGGAAAGAGTGCTGAAGAGAACTCAGGGGAGGAGCATGCGAAGGCTAAAGGGAAGGGGAAAGAAAGAGAAGAAACGCCATCATCTCCTCCATCTTCAGCTGTGCCTATGGAGGTCCCTCCTCCTGACCCGATTGAGAAGGAAAAGGATCGCAATGTTCATGTCGACGAGGCCGACGATGATATCGGCGCGACTGTGGAAGTTCCACTTTAAGCTGGCTGTGTAGAGTGCTCCTCAAAAATCTCTTTCCTCGCGGTTATAGCGCGTTTCTTGATACCCTTCGCCCTTCCGGTACCGCCTCCCCACTTCGCGACATCCTCGTATCCCGTCTTATGTTATTTGTG
Organism: Sanghuangporus sanghuang; assembly: GCA_009806525.1. NCBI lineage: Eukaryota > Fungi > Basidiomycota > Agaricomycetes > Hymenochaetales > Hymenochaetaceae > Sanghuangporus > Sanghuangporus sanghuang. The sequence goes on from VVIT01000003.1 coordinate 2,738,964, forward strand.
TTTGAGCTTTGTTGGTATCGTAATTCACGTTTTCTCGATTGAACCTGGCATCCTTCGATGGTCTGGGAGATTCTTTGGTCGATGAAGGATCACTACTCGCGACTTTGAATTTCACCACTCTCTCAGGCTACAGAAAGCCTTCCATCACATCGCTACTTGATGGCTACTAATTCCCATGCGAAATTTATCGTACTAGAGTACAAATGAAGACAATAAATACAGGGAAGGCGAGATTCGTGCTGCATGGGTCTTTTACTACAGATCCCATTTACTCCTAGGACACTCTGTTAGAATCGTCCCGGCAGGAGTGGGCACGACAAAGGTTCTATGCCCTTCTTCGCCTTCTGGCATCTCAAGAGAATCGCAGTACTTCTCCACTGGCTCGTCAAAAATGACACCGCTGTCCTGGTCGCAGGTATCTCCTACCTTCAGTCTATACCCGGACAGAGTGGAATACTTGTTATTAAGTTGACAAGTATCTTCGCGGATGGAATCCGGGTTCATCGAGACACAGACATCATCCTGCCTGATGAAATTGGCATCACTGGGACGTTTCAGAGTCAATCAGTATTTGACAGAAGTGAAAATATGTCGGAGTGGTTCGTACCGTACGTAGTCGTTCCGTTCGCAAGGGCAATTCTCTTCAGATCCTTTGATTGAACTAAGGTAGAAATCCTCGCTGATGCGACAATCCCGTTGCATTCTTCTGCGTAGATACCATTCCTTCGTCACAGTTATAATAACTTCAGATAAGAGTGTAACTGAGTGAGTTGGAGAATGTACACCTTATGCCCCAAGACGCATCCGTTCGGCTCGCCGTCTTGAAGATACCATTTCTCAAAGTCATTTTCCGCAGTGCATTCTTGTCGATCCAACGAAGAGAAGTCTAGAGGGATAACGAGGACTTCTAGGGATGAAATTTTAAGGTTTCTGTTTTTGTGCAAGTTGTTTTGGGGCGGAATCAGACCAATGAGGAGGAACTTCTCGGATGTCAAGATCGAGGAAGGGGAGAGCTGGAACGGAATGATTCTGTGTCCCAAGTTAACGACGTTCCTGTGTCAAAATTTAGACGAGAGTTATAATAAAGTGTATGGTAAGGTACTATGACTGTCCAGAATCTATCGAGTAAAGCACCTCGTCCGTATCGTCGACATCTTTGACGAGCGCGACGACACTCCCATGATTGGTATATGCAAATCGATAGGGACCGCTTACGATTCGCCTCCAAGTAAGTCCGGAATCAGTGCTGATGAACGTGTCGCAGTCTTCGTAAGGCGCTAAATGGGACCCTATAGAACCAACTCTGATGATAACCCCGGGCGCTGGGGAACTGATTCCCGTCCCTTCAGCCTCTTTCAGATTGAACACGAATTTTGTTAACGTGGGTTGATGGAAATGCAATGAACACGCCTCTTCTTCATTGGGATTGCAAGCTAATCTTGCATTGGCAGCATCGACCAAGGAAGGAGCGAGGCGTCTCCACGTAGAGTCTATCAATTTGATCAGGAACATTTGCATTTTCAAGAAAAATCGTAGGGCTCACCATCGTCAAAGGAAATCCGACTACGGAGCTCTTTCCTATCAAGCCCGCGCGTCTCGTTGGGATTAGCAGCGACGCTCATCATTATTACATGCTCGACACCCTCGATCCTGTCATATTCGAAGGTGCCAGACCGTCCCATGTTGATCACGTTTTCGAGTGATTTGACGAAGTTATTTCCCTTAGCATCGCTGATATATAGAGTAAATGGTAGTCCTAAATAACCCTCAAACGTGCCTAGTTTGCTCTCCGTGAGAGGAAAGGTAGAGACCGGATAGTAATGGACTCTTGGTGAAGGCAAGAGAAGTCGTTCCCAATGCTGCAGGTCGGAGCTTATGACTTTCAGGGGGTTGTGATCTTGAGGATTGTGAGATTTCAGGAATGCAATTGCGAATTTGCCTCTGGAGGTTATGTCAGTAACTTGATATGGGGTACCTTCTAACGTAATGTCAATGACTCGTTTATCATTCTGGAAGAAGTCGGTTGAAGCAAGGAGTCGACTGGATCGTTGTGGACTTTCCGATCCATCGACGACTACGCAGAGAATGAGGTCAGGATGCTCCTTGTTAGCAACGTCTCCGAGGGAACTTGCGAAAAGACACATCTGAGCGTTGCGTAAAAGGAGAGTTGGTTCAGAATCCATCCCGAGTAATATAGTAGTCTGTGTAGCAGATTTTTTCCTCAGGCCTGCGCGGTGAAGGCACGCATCGTTTTCCATCGAAGAGTACGACTCCAGGTTCTTTAGAATGGAAAATAAAATGGTTCCGGTAAGATGACGGAGACGCAGGTGGTTCAACGGGCTGCCATGTCATGGCTTGATCGGACGTTCGGTAGATGTTGCCATCGAGAGTTGTGAGGAAGGCCTGATTAGGGACTGGTCAGTAATCGTTTCTGTGAATTCATTGGTCTACACACAAAACGGTTGTCGTACGGGTGCATGGCGATGTCCCTATGCTTATCAGGAGGCAGATCTGCTTCTTGCCAAGTTCGACCTTCGTCATGGGTGACATATATGGTTCCGTCGCTAGCACTTGCTAGCAGAGCATTCTGCCAACATCAATTAGAATGACAGAAATGTATGATTAGGAAGAACATGATTACCCTCGAATTAGGGAAGAAATGCAATTCAACTTGGGCAGGTGGGAGTAGGTCACCACAGGCTCTTGGGCGATAAATTTGGCAATCACAATCGGGCAAAAGCAAAAGACGGACACAATTAGAAAGAGGCGAGCAATCATGATGGACAGAGAGGCAGAGAATCATTAGAGTGTATAGAAAAAGTCGTCCAATAATCAACATGGTTGAAAGGAGTACCAGTCCTTAGTTTTCCAAGCTTGATTTCGTCCTGATGCGCCCAAAGAACTGATTTCGAGCCTACAATTCGGCGTCTTCCGTAGAAATCCAAGTCACTGGACGAGAACAAGTAAACAAGACCAGCCATAACTATACCGCAGCGCGAAGTCCGAGAATGAAAGTATAATTGCATGAAGGGATAATGACAAAGTCTGCGCAGGAAGATTATTCGCGTTTCCAACTTCACCCCACATCCTCTCCGTACAAGAGGACTGTCATCACGAAACACAGAAAATCATCACGTACTGAAAGGCAGAACTACATTTGGAATGAATTGTTTGTTTATTTATTTTGTGTTGTTATCGTGTGTTTCCCCCCGCCTCCGCCTTTCCTGCTGCACGTGTTTTCGCCTGCATTCTGCTCGGCATGCGTCTTTCCGCCCTTTCCCAATCCCCAACGCGTCTGGTCTGGTCTTCGTTACATTCCTTCACGATTTTATAAGGCAGCAAGTTTGGCGACGCAGAAATGACCGAGGATCTAGAGGAGGGTAGCTCAAAAGGGCGGCTATCTAAGATGCCGTCGAGGAGCAAGGTCATGACTTCCTTTGAGGTGTGTCTGTCTATCACAGTGTTCCGATTTGTCAAGGAGCTTCACTAACTGGACTTATTATATAGAATCTGGTCGTCCTAGCAAATTACCAAGAAGCGTTGAGAGACGCTCGAAAGATGGTATGGAGGGATAGAGGTGAACCTGCCGTAGAGTTGCATACTTTGATGGAGTGCCTTGAACATGCTGGGCGCGGCGGCATTCGTAAGTTCCTTGTCCATCACTAAGTTTAGTTTGAAGTTGCCGATGCATACTGTACGTGTGTTTAGGTGCTGGTACACTCGGATTCGCTCTAAGATCTGGGTTCAATATTTTCGTTCTACTATTCCGCATTTCAAGAATGCCTCGGTAAGCCGTCACCGTATTTGTCTCGTAAAATATCAAGTCCTCCTGATAATGTACTGGCTCAGCCATTTTCGATTTTCGCTCGTTCGAAGAGCCATCTTTGGCGAGGACTCGCTAAGATTTGCTGCAATGCTCGGTAATTTTTAGTCCTCTAATTACCCATAATTTCTCAATCAGTTTGATTTTAGGAACCTTCGCTGGAATATACAAGTTCCTTTTGAATGCTCTACCTGTCCTCTTCCCTCCAGATCGCCATACTCCAACCTCTCCGTCCGACTCCCCGCCAACACCGTTTGATGAGGAACTGCCCGTCACGATGGCTCCAACGCGTTCGGAACGACGACGTGGACGTTTGTCTTTCCGCGCCGAGGCTCACGAAATGTGGATACGAAAGAGGACTCGGCGCTGGCATGCAATCGTTGCTGGTGCATTATCTGGCGGCCTTCCACTCCTTTTCGAAAAGAAAGGCAGACGTGTGACTATCGCTCAGCAAATGTTTGTCCGAGGATTGCAGGGCTCGTATAATGCGCTGAGCACTCGACATAATTTTAAATTTCCTCATGGAGACGTTCTTTTATTTTCGCTCTGTTGTGGACAGATTATGTACGGTTTCTTGCTGAGACCTGATACCATCCCTTCGTCGTACAACTCATGGTAAGCTGATAATTGTTGACAATCCAGTTTATTTTAGGCTCACGAGTTTTCAGGATCCAGAACGCTTCCAAGGTTCCTCCCGAAGCTGTCCGAACAAACCGCACTCTTGTTCGAGATGGTGTCTTCGACACAACTGACTTCCTCACCCTCATCGCTGATGAGAACACAACACCAACCAACCGTGCTCGTATCGCCGCTCGTCTACTGAGTGCAGAAGCATTCAATGAATTCGGTCCGCGTTACGCACCCTGCGAGGTCGTCCACCCTTGGCTAGACTCCTGCATGGTCGTTCCTGTTGACCGCTTCTTTTCCGTCGCAAAATGGATGTTCCCCATTTACGGAGCCCTGCATTTAGTACCTGCCGTTTTATTCAAATGGCAACGCTTTCTAGACGACCCATCGCGCGTACTGATCCGTGCTTGGCTCGGAACTGCCCGAAGTTCCGCATTCCTGGGCGTATTCGTCGCTATCTACCAGTGTTAGTCATAACTTGCTAACCTTCCTATCATTAATGGGAGACTAATCAACATCTACAGCGTTCTTCTGTCTGAAGCACAACATCCATCAATACCTCTCGTCCCATCGTTCCCCGCTCAAACTCCGCAAAGAATGGATCGACATCCTTATTTCGAAGCCTTCCTTCTGGCTTGGCGGATTACTCTCCGGATTATCGCTTTTCGTAGAAGCAAAGAGAAGAAGGGGAGAGTTGGCGATGTATGTGCTTCCAAAAGGTTTGGAGAGCGCGTGGAAGATGGCGAGAGGTCGGGGGTTGGTGTTCCCCGCAGGACCGTACGGAGATGCAATTGTATGTGTTGACGTTTCCTTCCCTCTATCTCTACTAACAAGTACCTATTTGTCGTATAGCTCTGCGCAGTTGGAATGGGAATGGTGATGAACACGTATCAGGTATGGTTCCTCTTACATCTAGCTCTGCCAGATGGGATGCTGACTCCTGCTACCTTGAACAGCACGATCCACAGCACCTCTCAGGCCTTGTTCGCCGCATCCTGTATCAATTTATTGGACCCAACTGAAAATATATTATATTACAATGTGCACACGCACTTGGGTACCTATGAACATTACAATAGTGTAGTTGTTTGATGTACGATCCTAGCCAAAGCAATCACGGTTTCCTTTGCTTTGAGAGCTTCGCACTTTGGTCGACCGGTTTCGTTTCACGGCGGCAAACAATCCCGATTTGAAAGCAGAGACTTTGATCATGCCGTCTAGCATTTCGATCTCGTCTTCGAGTATCAGTTCCTTATTCCGAGAACAGGCTTGTCCATTGTTTATGACTATCCAGCATCGTGTTCTTTGAAGCGGTAGGTATCTCTCCCTCTTCTATTGATATTTCCACTCCGACTTAGGATATCCTGTATCTGCGTAGACTTCTAAGGCTTTCTACCGTGCACTTGTCCTTAGCTACTAGTGCAGACGTGCATTAAGAATGCAATTAAAAGCTGTTTATTGATAATCTGTACCCTGACTACTCAGAATCCTTTATGTTTTCTTGAATATCCGGTAAGATAAAACGAAGAACATCCTCGATGAGATGAAATGACGCATAGATTGGCTCTGAAAGACCAAGGTTAAATATAAATGCCCTCCTAAATTTACGGCGGTTTTGCTGGATTGAGATACATTGAGATCGAGAGAACGAATTGTCGCTTCTGCATGCGGGATTCAGGGTTAGTCGGACGGGTAACCGTACAGGCCAGGATCCAATTCGACGGCGAAGTTATGCGGATTCGCGGAAAGTTGATTAAATATCAGCTTGGGACCGGTCTGAAGGAACTCTTTTGTTTCCCTCATAAGTGACAGAGACCGTAGGCGTTCAAGGTTGAGTCGGCTGTCAGAATACAGAAGGTTTTCACCGAATGCCGGAACGTCTACGATCAACTCCCTGAGGTTGGGTAACAGCGCGAAAAAATCGACCGTCGTTGCATTATCGAACGAAAAATCGGATGAAACATATAGATAGGTGACAGAGTGCAGAATATCTGGACTCGATGCAAACGATGCAATCCACTCCGGAATAGCTTCGTTCTCGCCCTCGATCCTGAGGTAGATACGGTATTCCTGAACGTTCGGCACCCGAATTGATCTGATGAATCGACTCATCGCAGGAGGAACAAACCAATCGTGGTAATCGCTATCGGAGACGTCAAAGTTGGAGATCACGAGCTCCTTGATGTTAGGAAGCTCTACGACGCGCAAGTTCTCCGGCATAGTAGTATCAATACCGGCCGCATCGAGACGAAGGACCTCCAGAGTTCGTGTGCAATCCAGAAAGTCCATGAGCCTTCCAAGGAGAGCTTCAGCCTTGTCATCTGTGTCCAGTTTGGTTATAAGCAAGTGGAACTCCCGTAAGGTAAGCAAACAGCTCAAAGGAGGGACTGCGTCGCTTAGCTCCAAAAAATCAAGCCCAGGAAATTTCCACTGAACGAAAAATTTGTCGTAGTCTACCTCGCCAATTCTAAATACTACATCGATCCTCTTTAAACAAGAGAATTCGACGTCCGGGAAAGCTCTCATTATATCCTCCAACCGTATTTGGCAGGACCTGATCGTAAGTTTCTGCCACCGGTCTCTGTAAGGTACAAGACGTGACAAGACCTGTTCCCAATCGCTTTTCGACAAACTGATGTCTATATGAAGGGGCGCGGATCTGCTACGCGCCATTAGGTCCATGAAATCATCACGAAGGCAATAACGCTCGTCAATCTTCGTCCAGAGCGAAACGGTATGCAAGACGGCATTCCTAAACGCGCGACAGACCTTCGAAAGCGCCTCAATAAGCGGATCGAGCTCGGAACGCTTATAAATCGGAAGGCAGCCTTCCGCGATAAGAGCAATTATATAGATGAGCAAGTCAAAAGGAAGAGATAGGACTCCTTGTCGATGTGAATTATCCAGAGATGCTCGAGCGCCTTGCATTTCTTCCTTCTTTCCTTGGTACTAAGCGAAAGCACAACAGGGACTAAATGCCTACGTTTTCATCGTTAGTATATGAAAAAAGGAAGATGCTCCGTCAACGACATACCAGTGGTGGGAGTCCGAAGCAAAGAGGACAAACCTGAGCCTCTGGTTACAATAGAACTACAAATAGTACAATATAGAGCCTCCGTACTGATCCCACGTGACTGAAATGAATACTTTTGCGATATATTATCAATACAAACTTCAAATTGAATGACCACGCCCAACTGAAAGAAGTAATGCAAATGGAAAAAAGAGGTGCAGAAAAAAAGACGGAATCGGAGCAATTCACACGATTCCGTAGTCAGTACTACGATTCTTTACGGCCTAGAAGAGAATAAGATATACTGAGGGTCAAGAAGTAATGTAGCCAGGGACCCACCTAGAATCTCCAACCATCGTCTGCTGTTGACATCTTCCCCAGGACTACCAGTTTCAGCTGAACTTATACCTGCACGCTTCTTTACAGCTGCGGCCGAACTCCTTGGTGAAGTAGCGTCATTGTCGTCAAGTTGGTCAACGTCGGCATCAATGTCGGGCTCATCTTCAGACTCAACTTCTGATCCCGCATCAACGTCGGCGTTCCGAGAAGACGCCGGATGTGATAATCTAGCTGACCCGTGGTGACCCAGAGGCGTCAGTTCACGTCCGTTTGGTTGTCGGTCATGTGCGATAGCAGAGCTTCCTCGTTTTGAAGGAGATCCAATATTCCGAGGTAGCGATCCGGACCGCGCAGAACGAGCTGCATTACTATTCTTGTGTGGAAACGTCTCATCTTGGACGGGTCGTAATTTGAATGATTCGGTTGATAATTGCGAGCCACTGGAAGTCGATGGCGCACGATCCTCACTTGCAGCACGCTGCGTCAATATTGGAGGAGCAAGAGATGATGGAGGTACCGTAGATGTAGGAGTGGTTGAAGATGCTCGCCCATTTCTTCGTCGTTTACCTTTACGAACTGAGGAGGCTCGACGCATGCTCTCGTTAGTAGACGGACCACCAGACGCCTTGGAGCTCTGATGAGATCCGGAGACGCTTGAAGGCGACGCTGATTCTACGCCTCGGTTTGCAGAGCCGCTCCCTGGAGGCTGAGCGGAGGGGACGACACCAGCAGCTTGGTCCGCAAGTACGTCTAGAGCAGACGTTCGCCTGTCGACGTTACCTACTGGTTGCTTGCCTTTGTTCTGGTTCTTTGCCTGACCGTCCTGTTGATCAACACGCCTGCGTTTCGGTGATGGACTTCCAATGTTATCAGGCGTAGCGTCTCTGCCACTTGCAGGTGGGGCGGAAGGAGAAAAAACACTCTGCGCGGCAGAAAGTAAGTTATCCATGGGCGTATTTCTGTTTGTAGGTGTTGAAGTTGACTTCGATTGCGGCGTTCTCGGCCCTCGTGCCTGTTGATCTTGTCTTGGCGACTTCGTGTTTGTTTGATTTGCATTGCTTGTGCCTTGAGTAGAAGACGGTGTGGAATTGCTTTGGGAAGCCGATGGCACAGGAGTACGTGACGGCCCAGCGACAGGCGGACTGTTCGCGGGTCGTGGTTGGGTCGACGACGCATTTGTGCCTTGGGAAGGATTCTGCACTGGAATCGGTTGACCGAATGCATATGGGCCAGGTGCATAATATGGCCACGCTGGACCGGGTATATAACCGCGAGGTGGTCCGGCATGGTAGAACGCAGGCGGAGGCATAGGTGCTCCTGGTGGCCTCGGGACGGAACTGGAAGGTACAAAGTAGTGCTGGAAATGCGCACCGGCGGGAGGTCCATATTGCGAAAATGGTGGGTTCTGCTGGCTCTTGGCGGGAGCGGCACTCCCAGCTGGTTGTCCTTGTTGCGGTTTTGACTGTTGACTCGTCTGTTGTCCGGTTGGCGCAGCCTGTTGTAGGTGTGCCGGCCATATAGCCGGGGACATCATTGGTCTAGGCTGATTCCCGTTGTTTTTTATATGCATCGTAAGACCTTGATTTGGAGTAGTGCCAGGAGGGCATGGTGGTTCTGTGGTGCGGTACATGGACTGGCTGAGCATGGTAGCGCGTTCCTTTCCGAGTTTTCGCATGGCAAGTAACAGATGCTCGGAACGAGCATCGGCAACCGTGGGAGCATGTTTGAAATAGGCGGTCACCTTCTTTTTCTTAGACTTCGGTGAACAAGTTGCAGCAGCCTTCTCTTCCCGTGCCCGGTAATAGCTCCTGCCCTCGACGTTCTCTACGACACCATCCTCTTCTTTCTTTCCAGACTTGCTTGGACTTAATACCAAGCCCTTAGAAGATGCAATGGCACTTGGCTGCATAAGTAATAATGGACGGAGTTGCGCCAACTCAGCCTCGAGTGAGTTCACCCTGCTTTGAGTATCGGCAAGCTATGGCTATTTTTAGACAGCCGACGAGGATAAGATCCAAGTGATGCGTACCTTTTGTCGCAGCGAAGTATTCTCCGCTTCGAGAATCGCGGGTTTCTTTGCACCATCCTAGGATCTATATGATTATTTCATGTATACATAACCAAGAAATGCTGACCTGGTCTCTATACACGTTATGCGAAGCAAAATTCGCCTGTAGAATGAGCGCCTCACAGACCCGTTGCATGCAGTTCTTCTCGGCTTCCCACCTGGCCCGATCGTCACTAAACCGCGTCAGTAGAAAATCTAGCTGTACTGATAAACGTCGAATAACAGTCGCTTGTTCCAGAAGCTGCGCGCGAGCAGGTACAGCAGCGGTCAGCCGCAGGACCATTTCGATTAGCTCATTCCCGGGCGAGTCCTCTCTCTCTTTACCCTTCGAGTCTCGGATTGAAAGAGCTCGAAGGCGCATAGCGAGAAGTTCCTGCTCATCAGGCGGCTCCGGGGACATGCTCCTCGAGACCTCACCAGCGCCTGTAACAGCTGCAACGGATGCGTTGAGAGGGCCATCAGCAGGCTGAGAGCTAAGACTGCTATCGATATTTAAGAGTATGTCGTTGAGGTCTAGTTGCGGTGGATCAGAGGCCATGATGGTCGGCCGCTGACGCTCGGTCGGTGTCCTGGGACCCACGCGATCGCCGAAGGATGTGTGAAAATAAACAACGCCAAACCACGCGTTGCAAGCACGTGATGCACGTAAATCCTTCAGATTTGGAAAGTATAGTCACGGTCTGTACGGACTTGGCTGGCAGCCCTCCTACAGTCAGCATCCATACAAAAGAACTCTTAGAGACTCATTATTTTGCTCGTCTAAGGCTATAGAGTTACAAGTTACACTGTCTGCCGTTCTGCGCAACTGACTGAACGCTGCTATCTTAGCCTCGAGACCGTGACTTCTTTTGCAACTTCCTGCGTTGACGATGACCACTGGTCCCCTCCTTACCCTCTCCTGTATGTTCTTTATCCTTTTCTCGGCTCTTGCTCAACCTACCAAAGAATGAAAATATCGGTGACCTCCTTTTCCTCTGCGGTTGACCGTTCTCATTTTGATGCGAGGCGCCTCTTTCTCTCCTGCTACTCGTAACGTTGCTATTCCCGACAAGTCTTGCGCGAGTTCTATCGGGATTAGGTCTGTGAGCTCCGTCTTGCAGTCCTCCGGCGGCTTGATTTGAGGCTTGATGATCTGTCCTTCTTCGTTGTGCACCCCTACGTTGCGCTGAATGATGTGCATCTTGAGGTGGGACGAATCTGTCGTTGAGCCACTAAGATGCAAATTATCAGTCAGGGAAATTGAAGAAAATGATCACGTAGTACAGACTTCATGGTCAAGGGCTAGAGATGCTGTGGTTCTTTTTCTCCGACTCTTGTGAAGTAAGGAACGCATGAATTCCTTCGCTACACATGTACTCGCATCTTTGGCCAGAGTCGAAACTGATGCGCTTACTCACCCGTATTGGACACGTTTCTCCAATGCTCCCCATCGTAATCAACGTTTCCACCGTAGATGACATTATCACAGTAGACTTGGTCCGCGTCATCGCCTCTCCCGGACGCGAAAGGGTAGACTCCTGTTAACATCAAGTGAACTATGATACTTTGCCGAATTCAGAGACAGCATCAGCATGTTTCTTCTGCAATAATCTAGAGCTTGTGCTGAAGACATACCCGACCGACCAGATATCCGCCGACGGCCGACATGTAATCGGTGCACGATATTTCATTCGATAAAGGATCTCTGGTGCAACATATAAGCCCTTTGTGGGATATCCGAGATCCCTCGTTTCATCAAACTTCCTTGCACTACAATTTAAGGTGCGCAAAAATCAGAGAGTATTTTGAGCTGGACGTGTGATGTTGAATGACGAGAGAACATACAAGCCCAAGTCTATAACGACTAGTTCTGACGATCGGTGGATGTCTCGGTACTTTATGTTTTCTGGTCTGTGAATTCGACTGACGATTAATGACAAGTCATATAATGGAAATTAAAATGGTACCCCACCTGAGGTCCATGTGGATAATATCCTTGGAATGAAGATACGCTACTCCCTCTAAAATAGATCTTTCGATTCATCGTTTATACGTCAGCATCTTCAGTGAGACTTGATAACAATTACCTCGCATCTTTTCTTGCGTCGTTCTCTCGGAAATATCTCAATCTCAGCAGTCTCTCATAGAGTTCTTCGCCGTATAGGAGCTCGGTAGAGATGTAAAAATTCGCTCTGGACTCAAAACAATCGTAGAACTTGACCTTGTGTGATTTATGTTCGAGTTAGTATATCCCAAAATGTCCAAGAGATTGTTTGATACATGCGTGAGTAGCTTACGATGTTCTCATGGCTTATTTCTCCAAGTATTGCAATTTCATTGCGCACTCTCAGTTTATGTATACTTCTAGCGCGATTCCATTTCCGTACGGCTTCGTCTCTCTCATCCTTCGCTTGCTGCTTCTCCATTTGATATTCTTCTCTGGACTTTCCCTCTCTAGAAGGAGGAGGATACTCGGGGATTTCCCTTTGAATGTGGCCCGGAGGATCTTTGCGTATTATTTTGAGAGCAGTCTGCTTTACTTCAGAAGAGTGAAAAGGACAGTGCCAAATAGCATGCTGGGACGAAGATACGGTCTTTGAGCGTACATGTTCATCATACGGGAGAAACGACCTACTATGACTGTGCCGTAAGATCCCCTTCCCAAGATCGGAGCTCCTTGAATTTGGTATTGTCGCTTCTTGACGGAAGAAAGGGGCTGAAGAACATCAAATACATTGATCACATCGTGATCCATGTACCTTTCCACCTCATCCGACAGCTGGACCATCGACGTTTATCAACGGGACTCCGACCTGACTCCGTTTTGCTGAAGATAAATTAGACAAGAGGGAGATCTGGATCGAGTTTGCAGAATCCGGGGTAAATCAGGAACGCACTTCTTTAAGGGCTTTATGTCGTATCTAGGAAATTTCTATGTCGTAATAATTCTTATTCACTTTGCGGACTCAAAGTCACTATAGTTGAGACTTCGCCACACCGGACTCCTTTTTGCGGAATCCATCGACTGAAGCTTTGCCAGAGACACGTGTGGGTGAAGCCAGCTGCGGATCGTTATTTGTTTCGTTCTTTGCCGCAGATAATACAAAGGTCGTTGATGCCGGGAGTTTAGTTTTGCATCGCAGGGCAGGTTTCTCGGCAAATGCCGTTGTATTATGCAATTTGCAAAGCTTTTGGATTGCCGGATTGCCGATGTGATTGTCAGTACTGGTGTGTCCTGCACTGCAACCACGACCTGCAGTGCACTGCGGATACTTGAGACCAATTCTGCAGAGACAGCTTGTTAGAGACGATAAACGATGCCAGCACCACCTGTGTACGTCGTCGTCGCAACAATCGTTGGTGTATTTGCCGTCGGCTTCGCATTCAAGGAGGTAAGTCGCCGATGCCGTTGATAATTACATATTGCACGAGCTCGTATCCTTTGCTTCTCAATTACTCACTGACTCTGCTCTTCGGGTCCTTCTCACGCCGCATGCTTAGTTTGTCCTCGACCCATGGCTAGAGGAAACGAGGGCGCGCCGCGAAGCCAACAGACGCGGGCGCCAACCTGTCTCGCCTCACACAACGCACGAGGCAACTGCGACTGGGTCTACGAGCGTATCCTCATCGACGCACGAGATGAAGGATTTGGGAAGGTCTGCGACCGAGTCAAGTGGCTCAACTAGAAACTTCCCGACTACCACAAGTTCAGGCATTAGAATGAGGCGTAGTAACCCGGAACCATCAAACGTTGAAGATGTAGCTGTGCAAGGCTCGGGTCTTATCGATATCGTATGTTGGGCTACTTGATTCTCTTAATTTTGATAACTGACAGTCACTCTTTAGCCCAATGATAACAATATCCCGATTACACCGCTCGCGCCAGAGCCGAACCCATGGTCAAGCGCCCAGGCACCGCGTTCGCCGACACTCTCCCCTTCGCGCTCTCCATTTGAACTTGGCACGGAGTCTCCTATGACTCTTTCGTCTCCAAAATCTAGCAACGTTTCTCTCGGTGATTCACTCGCGTCACCAGCAGCGCCGCCTCGCATTCAGCTGCCCACGCCATCCGATAGTGATGTCGAAATTATGGCACCTTCATCTCCAGAAACGCACCCTGACCCTTTCGAATCAGGTGAACCACCTCTATTCGCATCAACGCATTCGCAATTATCAACTCCCTCAGCGAGTTCAGCAGCTCTCTCGCCGGAGACAGCTTTCCACGAATTGCATCCAGATTTATATGCACCGCCAATCTCTAGGACAACAACCGGCGGAATGTCCGCCTCCTTCGTCACTGCTCAGTCCCCTTCAACCGACTTCCGCTCTTTTCCGCCCACAGAGCCAACCTCGCCCTTCTCCGAAACTTTCACCCTCTCAGGCGATGAAGACATGTATTCTCTTCCTTCTCGTTCCGACTCCGACGAGTCGCTTCCTGTCTTCGCTGCTCCAGGTGAAGAACATGGTCGACGTATAGACGATGGACTTACGTTTGTCGTTGGTGATCAATTTTCCACTGGAAATGAACGAGTTCATGATGAGCTGAGTGATTCCTTGAGTGAAGCTTCTGGAGATGTTGGCTCGAATGGCGGCTTTAGTGACGAAAGCTGGAGCGAATTTAGTTCGCCACCGACTTCACCGCGTCACTAATGAGAGGATCATTCCGATGGCGAGTTTTATCGTGACCATTGCTTTTGGTAATTCGCTAACATTGATACTTCATGATACAGATTTGTGGCCTCGAATTTTGATTGGCTCGCTTCGTTTCTTTTGCAGAGTGCGCCTGCTAGAGGTGCATCGGAAAGGTTCAGTATTTAAGCCTTGCCCTGCCGGATTGCCTTGCGTCATTTGGTCCTCACGCTTTTAAAGTCGGTTGAATTCATCAAATATCCTTTCCTTTACTCTCTCAAAGGGTTCTTCGCTGCTACCTCTTTGCTCTTCGACCTCGTTTCTCATTCTTGAATTCTCCTTACTCAGCCTTTTTCTGTACTGTCATACACGATCTCCAGGGTGTTCATGTTGTAATTCGATTGACTAGTAATTTGCCGTTGATGTAATCTTAAAGTCCGTTGCTAACTAGGCGAGCTAGAGGTCAATTAGAGAGAGATAATCTTTCCAAACTACGGCATTTCAAACAGTAAGCCAGCCTCTATAAAGCCTAATATCTCACTTATCTGGATCTTGACGCTTTACAGAGCGTAGCGTGCAAGATAGCTTGAACTTGACCGCCAAGATAATGTAGACAAGAGTGATAACTCAGAGCTTACATAACCTCGCGATGTCAGCTCTTTTTAAGGAAATGTCGATCAATTTCCGAAAACAGCGTGGTCGAGCCACAGCGATTCTTTTTGTATCCACCGTCACCAACTACCAAGCTGTAAGTCAACATCCAACGTGAATCTTTACCCTCTGGATTTACTCAGCCTGCAGAAAATCGAAGCATCTGTGTAGCGACCAACGCCTATCGCTGACCAAATCATGCATTGCGACAACAGGATGATACGCATTCCACGTAACGGAATATACAAGCTGCCAGATGAACTTCTTCTAATTATCGTGCAGTACGGTGTCTCTAGTTATGGCGATATGATTAGACTAGCCAGCGTCTGTCCGCGATTCAAAACGATAGTATGCTCTCCGACAGTTTGGTCGAAATGCTTGCTAACAGTGGACTCTGGCACGGATATCATCGAGGCCATCATCCGCGGAAGTCGTGGGGCACTTCTCAGCGCTAGCATAGTCTTAAGGATACAGGATATGTTTTTCGAAAGAAGAGGTCCAGAATATCCTTCGAACGCGTATCATGTCCTTCGCCACAGCTCGCTTTTCAAGGACGTGCATATCAATTTGTATGATCTGTTTAGCATCTCGTGGAAGAACGTCTTTATAGAGCATCCGATGCCACGACTCCTACGTCTGGAGACATCTTTTATTCCTCGACCGATGCCATTAAACATGGTCACTCAGTGCATCCTCAAGCTAATCTATGGCTTCGAGACGCAATCAGAACTGCTAGACTTTCTCTCTTCGGTCCCCGCGCTTCGTTCTCTCAAGATTACTGTTATGGAAATGCAAGCCGAGGAGGTCAAAACCCGCTCAAACAAGACAGTCGCATTGAGGAACCTCCGTGAAATGGAACTCGGTGTGGGTGAAGAACACATTTCTGACGCTGCTGGCCTTCTGGGCAGCTTAGTCCTCGACATGCTCTCGAGCCTCTCTATATCAATTTTCCGAGAAGATCGATCTGCATCTGAAACAGGCGAGATTGCCCTTGCAGTCTCCAAATTCCGTTCCTTGCAGACACTCCAGCTTGAGATGGGACATTCTCCGAGAAATGATCAACTTCCAGATGTTTTCCCTTCTAATATAACCTCACCCTCAAGTAACCCCAAAACAGATGCTCTGGGCTCTCGTACGGAGACAAGAAGGGTCGTTTGGCGTTACCACCGAGGCAGTCGAGATTCTTCGGACTCCCTTGATGTCAGTATCATTGACTCGAGCCGCATATCATCGGACACTGTGGCCAATATCGTCATCAGTGCACTTCACATTTGCGACAAAGCGCGCATACACTTTTTCCAAAGCATGTCCCTGGATCGATGAGATATGGCTTCACGAATCCTATCGAGGCACTCTAATCTTTTGGTCCGATGGCTATTCTAAGTATGTGTCGGTATGATTTTGTTTTTCCGGTCTGACGATTTCGGTGCTCACTAGACTGTGTTGCATTACCATAAAAGCAGGAGAACACTTCAAAATCGTGGATCGCAATACTAAGAGACTCATCTCAATCGGGAAGTCAAGGTCTTTCGTGGATTGTCAAGAAACTGCATTACTGGCAGGACCGGTACGCGAAGCAGCAATAATAGATTCAGTTTATAAGAGTGATCTCCTACTAACCGTCAACGTCTGGTCAAGTCCAAACCGTCTTTGTTCTCCTTGCTGAGGCACCTCTCGATTTGGAAGTCTAAGACCACATATTCGGGACTGGATTTTGGATTATTCAAATAAATTTAACGTCTCAGTTATATACGTATAGTGCACATTCAACGAGTTATCTGCTTGACCCATAGAGTTTTTACTTTGGATAATGCTCGTCCTTTCCTAGCTCCGATCTCCTCTCTTGAGTATCTATACCATGCAAAGTGTGGATTGACTCGATTGTAGTCCGTCCACAGACGAAGCGACTATCAAAGGAATATTTATTGTAGTGCGAACTTTTCCTCCAAGATCCAGTCTATATCTCACAGCAACAGTTATGACTAGGTGTGTACTCAAATTGCCTGTTACAGTGGAATACAGCTCCGACTCAAATCACATACAGATGAAGGACATTGCCGATGAAAATCATTGGCGCTTCTTTCTTATCAACCAACAAGAGACGCCAACGGTGAGTCAACATCCACCTGAAGCTTTGGTCGTCATATACTAGTAGCTGACAACCTTCAGACAGAATTTCTGTCCTCAAAATCCATACACCGCCGCGTTTGTTGTCAGTGCCTCGGCTACGGGTCAAAACCGCGCAGAAACAACGACACGATGGCACAGAATCCGTCTCAGGGAATACACAAGTTTCCTGACGAGTTACTTTTGAAAATCATGGAGCAAACGGTGTCCATGTGTGACGACGCCGTTCGTTTGATGCTTGTCTGTTCGCGGTTCAAATCGATAGCGGCATCGCCGACAATTTGGGAAAACTGTAGACTGTCGATGAATTTAAGCCAGGAGCAGATCTCAGCCATCGTTCGTCGGAGTCGAGGTTTGCCGCTTCGAGCCAGTATAATCTTTGACGATGATGACGAACACTGGACGGGCTATCCTTCTGACGCGGAAAAAGTTCTTCGGCACAGTGAGCTCTTTGAGGACCTCTAAATATTTATTCCCTCGCACTTTGACGAGCAGTGGAGATCGCTTCCTGAGATTTATCCGATGCCACGGCTTCTACATCTGGAGACATCGTTCATGCCTCGACCTATTGCCGGCAACAAGATAACGCAGTGTGGTATTGTGCCGACAGATGACGAACCGTACTCCGCAATGTTCGAGTTTCTTACCTCGGTCCCTCTATTAAACACGCTCACCATCCAAGTCGTATTGACTCGTCGGCAACCCTTGCACTTGGAATCCCTGCGTCAGCCCGTGATTTTAAAGAAACTTAAACGAATGAAAATCTCCATTGGGCCTAAGTGCCAATTGCTCGCTAACCTGTTTGATAACTTGGTTCTTGACAACCTCACCGACCTCGCAGTTGTTTTCTTTTGGGTATCAACTTTGCGTACACCGCAAGGAGCAGCGATTGCTCGTGCGGCCTCCAGATACCAGTCCCTAACAACGCTTCTCGTCATAGTCGATGCATTCCTCGGCAGTCACGCTTCTTCAGTATTCTCGGAAGACACCACCATTGACAGTTTCGAATGCGCGTTATTAACTAATATCTCAAACAACCTCGAAGAGCTTAGAATTGTCGTTCCTCCTCGTCGCTCAGTCATCAGATGGAGTTACCAGTAGGGCAGTTACAGTTCCCCAGACAGTGTTGATGTCAGCATCTTTTATGGGAAGGACCTATCAACCGATGCGTTTATCGAAATTATAAATAGTGCGCGCCGGGGCACGGTGGAGCTGCAGCGGATCTCGGCCATAATGTGTCCTGGGGTTGACGGCAACCGGATTCGCGAAGAGTATCCCAATGCTCTGGTTTCCGTGTTCTCGCTGCCAGCGGAGGTGATTGCGTACATACTTGGTGAGCATGGCCTTTTCTGCGTATTATTCGGCAATTCGCTTACGATAGTTTGTGATCCAGACAGACGAGTTAGACCGTTTAACACGGAATTCCATACACACCGGGAACAAACTCGTTCCGAGCCCTTAGAAATTTGATCGGAACGGGTGAGGGTGAGCTCTCATCCGATCGACTCTTTTCCACTTTGGGTAACATTTTCACAGTTTGGAAATGATTTTTTGCAGTGTAATAATAATTTGTCTCCCGTAACTCAAAACACTCTACGAACACTCAACCGTTTAGCTAAATTTCTAATTTCATATTCTCATTTTGAATGAGAGAAAATGGTGCAGAAATGGCCTCGGAAGATTACAAAAGGCTGACTTTGAACACCTCCATTTTTCCCCTGACCTCAGAACTTGTTATGCAACTCCAGATGATGCTCAAATATACTACGGTAAATTTTTGATGATTTTCCACGCATGAATCTGGCCAGGAATGGCTTCGCGGCTTGAGTTTATTTTCCAGATGACCAGAATTAAGAAATGAATGCCAGTTACGCTCACACAAAAAAAGTTTTCCGCCGCCGCAATACTGAACCTACAAAGCATTTCATTACTAGATATACTAATGTCCAACGAATGCAGAAATAAGAAAAGGGATGACGTTATTATCGAGGCGAAACCACTAGAAAATGAAAGAAAGGAAAGGATGGAAGAAGAGCGAGAGGAGGGAGGAGTCGAAGTAGCAGTAGTTATAGTTGTCCATAGTCCATGACATGCGATTGTGAAGCCTGAGATGTCCAGCGCGAGCGAACGATGAGAGAAGAATGCAGAGAAGAAAGAGAGAGAACGCGCAAGAGAGGTCCTGTAGATACAAATCGTGCTATGCAATATTACGTTGATAGGAGCTGGCAAGCAAAGAACGAACGACAAAGAAGTAGTGTCTACTAACTTCGCGTGAAGGAGGGGTGGGAAAGGCATGGTTCATGAGTTGCAAATACGAATGAATGTCCGAGCGTCTATGATTCCGAGAGGATCTTGTCAATAGATTGGTTAAGGAAGTCCTTGCGTGTTGATAGATCGGCTCTCGGGAATTTGGCAGCCATAGCGTCACGCGCGGACCTAGTGCAAAGAAGGGAGAAGTCAGCAAAATAGCATCAAATTTTGGTCGCCCGGATTGTGCTCACTTTTTCGTAACAGTCATCAAATCCTGAGTAAGCAAGTATTGCTGCAGAGCACTGAACAGCTCATCGTCAGACGGATTCTCATTCATACTCGGCCCCGAAGCAAATGGATTCATCGTTGTTGCCAGAGAGAACGTCGATACCGGGCGTTGCTGCATACCCATTGGCGCCATTGGTGGCTGCATCCCAGCGTTGAACCCGATCTGTGATCCAGTGCTCATCATGGGCATGCCATACATCGACGTCGCGAAGTTCGTTCCCGTGTTCATAGGCCCCATAAAGTTGCCTGCCCCGTAGTCAGACCCAGTAACAGATCCGGGTCCTCCAGGGAATGGAACATATGGCATTTGACCGAGTTGAGGGGCTCCCGAATTGAAGCCGGCTGTAGATCCTCGCCCAGTATGCTGAGATTGAACGCCCGTATGGTGCGAGATGTTGCTGAAAGACGGCTTATTCGGTAACCGGAGGTTCGGATTCGACGAGTTGTTATAAGTGAGGTTCGTGTCACGGTAATAGTCTCCCGACTGGGACGCCTGGTGATAGCTCCTGATGGATTCAGGTCTTGACGGAGATGCATTTTGCCTGGAGCGGCTCCCAGAGTTATACCCTGTGCGAGTATCATCGGAACGATGAGATCCATTCTCCCAAGCTTCAGCTTCGTATTCTGTGTCGAATATCTATCAGAACGCAAATACAAGATAATGCGGGATGAAAACACTTACCGCTGAACTTCTTGAGCGGAATCATACTATCATCAAACTTCTCATCTTCCGCCATGATGACCTTCTTGTTGTTACCTTCGCCTACGACAACACGCGTGTTACCCCAGCTAAAGTCATCCATGCACCAGAAGGAATAGATGGGAAGGAAGAAACTGTAGACTGGGTATCTAGAACCGAACATAAGTCACAGAAACCTGAGACGATGGAGTGTCTGAACGTACGAAAGAAGATAGACAACCATCCACCCGACGAGCATGAACTCTCGTTTGACAATAAAAATGATTGCCTAGTAAAGAAAAAGTGTGAGCAAAAGAATTCGGAAGCGATGGTCAATACCCACCTGAAGACCGTAGACAGCAGCTATCATGATGAGAGAGATCGTTGGGATTGCACCTGATCCGGTTGCGACAGTGACAACTAGGTAAATGAGCTAGAGAAGATATGAGTCGGGCCACTATTGACTAGGCAAGGAGTGATGACGTACATAGACAACAGTAGCAGGCAAGATCTACAAAGTTGTTTTGGACCAATGAGTCACAAAGCTGTAAGCAGAGACGATTCCACTCACAATAGTTCCCAAAAGATCGATGAAAACAACGAAACGCATCGAGAAACAACAAATACCGCAGAGCTCCGGTATGAAGATAAGCTCGCACAAATTATGCACCGTCGAGTTGATCCACCGTCGCCTCTGAGACAGCAAGACAGTCCACGATTCGGGTGCAATGGTGTGAGCGACAGCATCCGGACTGAATTTGAGCTTGAACGTCGGGAAGTGCTTGATCAGCAATGTTGTCAAGAATCGATCTTCGCCGAGCGAGAATAGATTCTTCTTGTGCAGCGTATCGACGTTGCCTTCCGAGTATTCATCGATGATGCGGTTCGAGATGATAACAGGTCGGCCTTTGTCTGCCGTACGAATTCGGTACAACGAGAAACATCCTGGAAGACACGTTACGGAACCGAACAAACTCTCGAATGCCTTCGACAAGTGGTGGGAAATGTAGTACTCGTACACCTAATAGATGTGATTAGCTTACTTATTTGGAACAACAAAATACTCCGTACGAACCTGAATCATTGTCCACCACGATCCCTCCTCATTGTCAAGCTTCGTCTCTCCACATATTCCGATAATCTTCGAGTCATCAGCAGCGCATGCAACAAGTCGATTAAGGGAGTCGGGGGTGACGGACTGGGTCAAAAAATACATTAACACTCGCAACCTAACAATGAGCGAAAGAAGAAAGACATACCGTGTCGGCGTCGACAGTGAATAGATATTCGTAGAACGCAGGATCGATACCAATGACATTCCTCATCTGATGGTAAATCTCAAGCTCCAAAGGAGACATTGGTGCATCGAAGTGTACGCGATTCAAGTAGTGCATCACAAGAATCTGGGAATCACGCTTGCCACGATTACCTGGTTTTGACCGTTCAGTTGGCTTGCCGACCTTGACAACCACGATGTATCTGTTAAGATATCAGATTATCAGGTCTTCATGGCACCATTACGAAAAGAATGTACGCACGGAACGACGTGTCCTTCGAATTCGTACAGTCCAGAGTAGACCTTCCCATAGTTAAGCTGCCTCGATCCTTCACCCACAGACTTGAACAACACAGGCTCGGGATCAAGTTTCGGGTCCACACCGAGAAGATCAAGCACGATACGAGGAGTCGGGCGGTCATTCCCGCTACCAATAATGTTCCCGTCGCAGATGACAAAGATGAGCTTTCGCTTGTCGTCGTACTTCAGAGCTGCAAGCGAGTCGATCGTTCGTCGTAAGGAGTCTTCACCTTCCGTGTAACATGGGACTTGACAGATGACGAACTTGTCCTGGAGTTCTGGATAACGCTTCGGTGCCAGCTGCAAAGCAGCAAAGACTGTGTAACACCACCAAATTCATCAGTCAAGGCTATAAACCTTTTCTTAGGGTACGGGCGACTCACACTTCGAAGCAATGATGACAACAAGGATGATAGAAGCAGCCAATAGGATGATATTCTGGACCTTGCAGCGTGCGGACTTCCTGAAATCATTCTCGCCAACATAGAACGCGTTCCGTATGCAGTTCATGTTCGCATTAGCCGTGGCAGCGTCCTTAGTCGCCAGCACTTCGTCAAGCGCATCCGAGATATCGCCCCCAGCGCCCTCCTTGAACGCATCGACAATATCATCGTCCAAGAACTTGTAATTGTCCGCGTTATCGAAGACGTCAAGCGTGTTGAGGTAGTCCGTCAAGTCATAGACCTTGCCATGGTAGAAGGCCCACATTCTGAAAAGCAACGTAAGCTGAACGTTGATGACTATAAAAAAACGAAAACAAATGGACACGCACTTCTCCTGGTTCTCATCCTCAGCCGCAGATTTTATAGCCGCTTTATCGTAAACAACGGGACCCTTATAGAACTTGTTGATCTTCGGCAGAAACGTCTCGGTATACCAATTCTCATTTGCCAGCGCCGAATTCGAATCTGTTGCCAGCGAGCCAGAGGTATGAACCGCAGTCTGTGAAACCGCAGAGAAATTCTTGTACTGGAGCTGCAACGTTTCGTCACTCGTCACTCCAGAACACGCAAGTGCGAGAGGCGGAGGGAAGTAGTACGTCATGTCTAGCCCACCGAGCTCCTCCGTAACCGCCTCACTGTTACTCGGCTCGCCGGTGATGTCGCTATGATCGTGACCCACAAAGTCCGTCACGTCGTACACACGTCCTTGGATCGCAACGAAGAAATCATCCTCGCCCGAATGCTGTGAAACCTCTTCCAGGTTCCACGCCTTGTCGAAGTTCGGACAGAGGAGCCTGCCAAATAGGATGATGTAGAACAAGATGAACGCGCAGGTGAAGAATATGAGCATGCAGATCGTGAGCTTTTCGCGCCACGCAAGACGGATATCAGGACGCTTCATCCGACCGACGTACTTGAGCACGAAGTCGGGAATCCACCAAGTGCAGATCGTGACAACGAAAAGCCAGAACCGCCGCGAGCGACTCGTTGGCACCTCCTCGACGGTATTCGGAGCGTTGTGCACGACAAGTCCAGCTTCCTTCGGCAGCGTCTCCTGCGGAGGACTACGATTTCCACCTTTCTTGTCCCACTCTGAGCCCCAAGCACTACCATCGTCAGGCTCAGTGTAAGCTGGCGTTGCCTCAATGCCAGGCGACTTGAGACCACCGGCCCCATATCTCCCGTTGTTAGGATCAAGGGCATTCAACCCAGACATCGACCTTGAGAGTAACAGGTTATCCGCACTCTCATTATAATAGTCCCCACCACCAAAGTTACTAGGCTCTTGCGTATGCTCCGTCGCCGCATCGTCAACATAGCTATCATCGTCGACCGCACCACCAACGGCCGCGCTAGCTTTCTCCTGCTCTCTCACGCCATCTTCAACAAGCTTCCACGCATCGTACGTCAAAAAGATGGACCGATGACCCAGGACGTAATCTGATCCTTCTTTCAACCCGTTCTTTTGCACGCATTGTCGGATTCT
Source organism: Sanghuangporus sanghuang (assembly GCA_009806525.1). Classification (NCBI taxonomy): domain Eukaryota; kingdom Fungi; phylum Basidiomycota; class Agaricomycetes; order Hymenochaetales; family Hymenochaetaceae; genus Sanghuangporus; species Sanghuangporus sanghuang. Next base: position 2,762,942 of record VVIT01000003.1, read on the forward strand.
CAAGGGAGTCTCGCCCAACATAGTTGGTACATAACGATCGCAGAACTCCTCCTGCTCAAAGTCGACGGCATAGTCCAGACGACATCGAGCAATGAAGTCCGGCAACAATAATGACCTAATCTGCGCCTTTACACGTCGCTTGTCAAAGGAGTTCGGAGAACCCGAGTCGTTTGGTCGGATACACGAGACGGTCCATAAGTGAGTGCGATCCAATGCGAAGAAAAGCTCTGAAAGTGTATGGTTGAGCTGTGTCGTGACGGGGTATGTCTTGGCTGGATCAAGCTGATTCGGTTCATCCTGGGAAGGGCTCCCGGAAGTGATAGCGGTAGGATGACGCAACGGTCTGGAAGACACCTGAGCCTGAACAACAATCGTCGGATCCTGGTGGTGAGTCTCAGTTGCCAAGCTCGGACCAGAGACAAGCTTTGACACGAAAGACTCCGTCGAGTTTCGGAGCAAAGCAACAAATCCAGCATCCAACAAATCTGTATCCTTCTCAATGAATTGCGTCACGTCGTACGAGCACGGTCCAGCATAGTGATTAATGCCAAAAGTGTTCTTTTCTGACGCAGCACCACCTAAGGAGGGAGTCGTTGAAAACGAAGCATGGACACCGAACTTGGTTATCAAGTCCTGCAACATATCCTCATCACGTTTGTCACCTCCCTTTCCCTGCTTGAACGCACTGCAGGCCTTGTTCATGACACCAAGTACTCCGCCAGGTTTACGGTGCGCCCGTTCGCTCAGTTGAGCACCACGTAATAACTCAACGCACCCAGAATTGTCCATGGTCTCGATAGCCGGTAATGAAACACCATCACCCGTAAGGTGCGCATTGTGCCCCACCGCATCCTCGAAGGTATTCCGAACGACATACGAATGAAGAAGCTCATCGGCAAAGTTGATGCAGAACTCTTGGAACCCATTTTGACCGTAGGCAGCGATCAGCGGTGCATGTGACGTAAGCGCAATCGAGTTCGTTCCCGATGGCGAACGAGTTTGGAAGCCCGCCTGGTCAAGAAGGACGATCTGCGCAGGTGGCGGCGGATCTGCTGCATTAGGAGCGAGCTTGTGGTTCGCCGTCTCCACGATGAAAGCGAATAAGATGGCGTACAAGTCTCGCAGGAGCTGATCGCGCTGCATAGCACTTTGTTGCGGGCTTAGAAGGACAGTGTACAATTCCTTTCGTACGTAGCTTGTCTTGTTGGTGAGAGCCTGAGCCAGGTCTTCGGAAGTCACACCGAGCAAGCGTGCCACATGATCGAGAACAAGTGGATTCGCAACATGCGCGGTATCCTCCCTTGAGACCCCCTCGACGAACTCGAGGTTACCAAGTAGAAGAATAGCGATGAGTAGGTTGAAGATGACAGTCACATGTTTTGTCTTAAAGCCCAGTGTACGCATGGCCATACGCAATTCAGTCAAAGCCGTAGCATCATCACTGAACGGGCCGCCAGGTAGACGATAGCATCCTGATGAGGCAAGCAGAGCATAATCCGACGGATCCTCCATATTCAGACGATCGCGTTCATCCGTCGTTGCACCCGCAAGAAGCTGATAGAAGACATGGAACGTGCGCTCCTCATGCGTGAGTCTCGTCAAACGTGTCTTGTCCAGTCCGTACGTGAGTACCTTAGCCGAACCGATGCGCCCGCGCTCGGTGAAGTGCAACTCTAAGTAACGACCGTGCCGCGAGGCGTTCGGATTAAGGAGCGTCTTTGCATTTCCAAATGAATCGAGCAGCGTCTGCAGGGCCTTGATTTGCTCTGCCACCTTTTGTTCCCGCTTTGAGCGTGCGGATAGACGGAGAATTTGGTTGACAAGTAATTCTGAAGTCTCCGTTTTTCCGGAGCCCGTGATTCCCCTAGAAACATTGGTGAGAAAGACGGAAACAACACATAAGCTAAGAAATGGTGCGGTAAACGCACCTGAAGAGGATTGCTTGCGACTGTTTTCGTTGCCGCATGAGCAAATACACCTTCGCCGCAAGGTCATAAGGGTGCGGCTGGGGCGGCCTGGGAGAGCCAGGCGTGGGCACACTCGTCTCTTTGTAACAGCGCTCCTCATATTCCCTCGCACTTGCCTCGTTCACATTCGCCAACGTCTTGAGCGGGTTGACAACAACCAGATTAGATGCGCTAATGCGGGCGTATGGCATGTCGGCACGAAAGCGAGCTTGGAGAACGTTGAGGATGGCATCGTCGGTCGGGTAAACTGTCGTCGACCCGGTGGAAGCGATGAGGTCTGTGAGGTCGCCCGAGCTTGCAGCGGGCGACGAGGACGTCGAAGATGACGCCATGATGTGGACGTCAGTAAGAAAGGAGGGACAGTGTCGTGATGGACGTGTACGGGAGGAGATGAGGCGAAAGGAGGGAAGCTGGGAAAGGAAAGCGGTCAGGGTGCACAAATCCCCGTCGCGAGAATTCCCTTATATGGAAGCACTCCCGTCACAAACTATTTCTAGACCTTCCCGGAAGTTTATGCCCCATCCATCAATATCAATGCATTTTATTACTCTATGTCGCAAAGACGCTCCCTTCAAACTGCTTCGTATTACTGGTACTGTTTAACATACCCTTGTTGCCGCACATACACGTGGATGATGTTAGCCACTTTTCAATATTGAATGGATGGAAAGTAATGGAATATAAATTGCATCATCACGCATCAGTCAAATAAACCATCACAGTCCAGCCTGTCTTGTCTTCATCACTTCCAAACATGCACAGCACTCGCTAGCACTCGCCGTTTCCCATCTCACCTCATCCCGATTTCTTCTCTTCTCTGTCCTCGATTCCTGGGTGTTGCCTTCTGCCAGCACTCCTATGCACACCGGTATTCCGGGGTAAAGGGCCAACTCAATGTATCCAGTCTTTCCCATGACCTGACTGTATTCCTGACATATCTCAAGCTATTCTTGGCTCCACTGCCCAGGAAGTTTCTCACCCAATGTTTCCCCGAACCCTTGTGTGAAATGATGTCAATGTCATTTGTATGGCAACAAAGTGGACCGGCTCGAATTCCAAAAGAGGACTATGATCAAGCTCAAAGGAAATTTCGCAAACTCAAAGGAGAGTGCCACCGACACGCCATGAAATGTTTTCCAATGAGTTATGCGCACTCTCAATCAAGGATGATGATCCCTGAAGAGAAAAGAAGTAGAGCCTGAGATCGCCGATCAAAACGCCGATCACTCTTTCTCACAGACAGAACTGATGCCGATTTGAATTTGGAACTGCGAAGCCTGCAAAGTCGTGATGAAAAGTATGGAAGTGATAATAAAAACATTAAAAAAATTTCGACAATCGGCTCTGTTTATAGCATCACTGAGCACTCCTGGATTACTGAACAGAACGAAAATAACGATAGAAAGGTATACGGCTTCTTCGTTGGTGACGCACCCAATCTAAAAGGGTCGCACTCCAAGAAATTTAGTCGAAGATACGGATTAAGCGTTGGAGGTATAAAATATCGAGATCCTTTTATTAGATGTGAAGGCAATTGTTTGCACGACCGTCTTTTCAAGTCGCGTGCATTGATCTGTGGTCACTTCTATACAGGAACTAGGCTACGAGGGACCGTGCTACTCACTCTGTTCTGTCGTGTATCGTTGGAGTCACCTGGATTATTCCATAAGCTCTGTTTACCAGAGGATCTCGGAATCTTGGAATCTTGGAATCTTCTCTGCGTACACTTCAGAATCCTCAAAACCGACGAGAAAAAAAAGATCCAAAATCAACGGAAGTAAAATGATACTGAAAAGGAGAGGGGAGAATTTAGGATTGAATATGACGACTCTAGATTGCTGCCTGACGGACGAGGAGTGGATTGGAGAGGAATTCGCCCACTATAAATATCGGAGCTCTCACTTCCGGCTCTCATAATATTAATTCAAACAAGACGAAAGAGCCGAGATCATTCAGCTGAATCTGATTTATTTCCGAGAACCGGCTGCAATGATCGAGACAGAGTGGACGGAAATGGTTCGCATGTGTCTTATAGTAGGTAGTATAGCCCGGAGCGGAGTCCAGACAGAGCGTTTTGTACGTCGGCCTGGACGGGACGGGAGTCGGGAACACTCTCTTTCGAGTCGGGATATGTACAGGTACGGTACCTTCTTGGCCCGGATCAAACCTTAAATCCTCTTCGTAGCCTGTGGCTAGCCAGCTCCAGGTATTACAAAATTGATATGTTACTTTCGTTTCGTTATCTCTCATTGAAACTAACTGTGGTTCGGATATTGAACGTTGAGTCCTAATTTGGTAGTACCGATCACTTTCCCACACCGGCGCGCGTCTATCCAATTTATTTGTTATCAACTGGAATTATTGTAACAAAACCACTGTCTGCGTACGTCTTCCTCAAACTCCCGACTGAACATGTACGAGGTGGATAACGATAAGATGCTGCTCTTGGGAGATACTGGCAATAGCAGGGCAACTGTGCCTGGTTGTCCTAAGCCGATTATTTTTCCTCCTTATCATCTCTGTGGCCTGCTTATCTCCAACCCGACGCCGGCCTGGGACGCGCTGTTCCATATCATTCATCAAATACATGTCCTTTTCTATCAGCCTCGGAACACCCGACTCCGCAAGGCTATTTATTGACCAGGAAGAGCCCGCAAAAATACCGTTATCCTTCCCTGCTTCTTGTCTACTCCTTTATTCATCTTCGTCGACTTCTCTACTCCTCCTCCCCTTCCTTCTTTTTCCCGACTATCACTATCGACGCGTGGGCTGAGGATTGAGAGCAAGATATCGCCATGTCAGATCCCTCTATAACCAAAGAACAGCCCCAGCCGACTCCGCCTCCGTCGGCAGGCCCACCAGGTGTCCCCCGGTCAAGTCGCTTGCGCGAAAAAGCGCTGCGCTACAAGGAGAAATTCACCACAAGGGAAGGATGGTTCGGTGATTACGACTACGTCTGGCTCTGCATGCCCGCTCTCCCCACCTTACGCGCACAGAATCAACGCCGCCTCCCACCGTTCTACTCCTTGCACGGAGAACTGCCTTTGCTCCTCGCAGCCGCTTGTGGGCTGCAGCACGCGCTTGCTATGCTTGCTGGCCTTATCACCCCTCCGATCATCTTTGCCAGTTCACTTAATCTGGATAACGAGACCAGCGCGTATATGATCAGCTCGTCGTTGATTAGCTGTGGTTCGTTTCGAGTTTCGCGTGCTCCTCATTTTAACGCGATTGTCAATGAGGGATTTTGTGTGACTAAATATTGATCCTCGTACGCAGGTATACTGAGCTTGGTCCAGATGTCGAGGTTGAATCTCAGGAAAGGATACTATCTTGGGACCGGCTTGCTCTCCGTCGTCGGGACAAGTTTCGCTACCCTGAGTACCGCTTCTGCCGTACGTAAAGTCCAAGCCTATAAAATGTTCCAACTAATGCACCTTTCTTCTTGTGCTTCTACATAGATCTTTGATGCTCTGTATAACGATGGAACTTGTACAAGTACGCTCAACGCAGACGGCACACTCACAAGAGATCCATGCCCGGATGCGTATGGACGAGTCATCGGTATGTGTTCAAACTCAAGTCTCGTTCAACTGCAAAACTAATCTGCGTATTCTCTTCCAGGAACATCCATGATCTGCGCTTTCCTCGAAATCTTCATGGCTTTCGTCCCTGTGCGCGTCCTACAGCGCATCTTTCCGCCCATGGTCACCGGCACAGTCATTCTCCTCATCGGAGCGTCTCTTATCGGCTCGTCTGGCATTGCAAATTGGGGTGGGGGATCAAATGACTGTATGAGTCGTCCCGACACGGGTATTTACCAGCTGTGCCCGAGCATCAACGCCCCGAGACCCTTGCCGTACGTCTTTACTCTTGCATGGACCTTTTGTTTCAGGACTGATGATGTTGCTTTTCTGCATATTCGGATTCGAATAGATGGGGCTCCCCAGAATTCATCGGTCTCGGCTTCCTCTCATTCGTTTCCATCATTCTTACCGAGCTATTTGGCTCCCCGTTCTTAAAGAACATCTCGATCATCGTCGGTCTTGCTGTCGGTTGTATCGTCGCAGGCGCTGCTGGATACATCGATAGTTCAAGTATTCGTACGGCACCTGCTATCACTTTCCTCTGGTACGTGTCCTCGACGATGATCTATTCACATCTTTTCTTTGAAGCTGACGACGTCCTGTCCAGGGTAAAAACATTCAAGATCCGTGTCTATCCTCCTGCAATTTTGCCCATGCTTGCAGTGTACAGTGAGTATCTTCGCTCTAGCTCATGCTCCCGTGTTTGACTAAATAGATGTCGGTAGTTTCGTTGGCTATGGAGGCGATTGGCGATATTACGGCCTCGGCGGAAGTTTCGCGCGTTGAGGTCGTTGGACGGGAGTTCGATTCGCGTATCCAAGGTGGCATTTTGGTATGTCTATTCTTACTCTCCTTTCATTTTCCGCTGTAATCATTGAAATGGATTTTATGTCTAGTCTGATGGTATCGGCGGTTTCTTGTCTGCCTGTTTCACTGTCGCACCGTTATCGTGCTTCGCTCAGGTTCGTCATCGATCCTCTTACTGTCAGACTCGCATAGCTCAATGACATTCGCATCTGTATTATATATATAGAATAACGGAGTCATCGCTATCACTCGTTGCGCAAGTCGCACAGCGGGCCGTTTCTGCTGTTTCTTCCTCATCCTCTTCGGAGTGCTGGGAAAGATTTCGGGTGTGTTCCTCGCAAGTACGTCCATCCCTCCTACTCCCTTCCGCTCTCCTTTTCCTAACCTACTCTTACTTTATCTTTCATAGTTCCAAATCCCGTTCTTCGGCGGCGTGACGACCTTCCTATTCGCATCCGTGATGGCCTCCGGTGTACGCGTACTTTGCTACCTCCGCTGGACGCGCCGTGACCGCTTCATCCTCGCCGCGTCCCTCTCACTCGGTGTTGGCACCCTGTTGCAGTCAGAGGTCTTCACGCATCTCTTCGACGGTGTTGAAAATCCCAATAAGGGCCTGCAAGGTCTTTTTGACTCGATCACGATCGTCCTCAGTACACCTTGTGAGTTTCAACCTACTCATCTCTTACTGTGTGCTAACTGACTAAATGATCGCGGCCTATAGTCCTTATCTCCGGTCTCGTCGCCGTCATACTCAATCCTCATCATCCCGCAAGAATCTCTCGAGGACATCAAGGACGATGTTCCCGAAATTGAAGAGATCTCTCAAGATCATGACCTTGAAGCAAAAGGAACGAAGATGCTCGTGCATTGAGCTGAACTATGAAAACCTTATCTTATGAAAGGGAGGGATGAATGACAGAGTGAACAACATGCTGTTCTTCATCCTACAGTCCCTCCCTTCAACTTTACCTCTATCTCTATCTCTCACTTTTTTGCATCTCATCTAACTGGCGCGCACACACCTTCTTGTCCCCGACCACCACTCAACCGAGACACTTCCCTGAAACTAATGCCTACGAACCTATCTTCCTATGTACGATTACAGATAGAAAGACCATTTTCTTATGTTCATGTACTTCGCATCTTCTGGATATAATGAAATCGGAATGAAATCGATTTTTCTTCGTTTAATAATGTGGTATCTTGCATGAGTGAGAGATACGTGTATATACAGTACGGGTAATTATACAATACATCAGCAGTGTACGCGATAAAACAGACCAGAGAGGGTAAAAGTGACGAGAGCAAAAGAGAAATAGGCCATGGCATCTATGGTATTGACATCCTACAAGTAAGAAAAAGCAAAGTAACCAAACCAGGGAAAGAAGTCAAGTCCTCATCAACCATTCATTCAACGCTGACAGCGGTGCTATCCACGTCCACATCACCGTTATTCATCCTCAAAATCGTTCGACCCCTTCTCTCGAGATCGAACGGGTCAGTCCCATCTGCACCGTCCAAGATCCCGTCTTTCGGCACGACGGTCTTAAGAACCGGGTCCCAGACCGCATTGCTGTGGAAGAACCTCCGTGCACCTCGAGGTCCTCTTGCACGAGAGTGCGAATCTTCCAGAGCGCGCGAATAGAGTATGAGCTCGGGTGACTTGTATTGTAGATGCTCATGCGTTTGGCCTGTTGATGGGGGTACATATGCTGCAGTGCTGGAGACATTCGCGCACGCCCGCCTCGACCTTCCTCGGATTCATACCCCTCGTAGATGGACCCTGGTTCGTCGTCTTCGCTCGACGAGGAGTCATTCCGCACAAGACCGAATACTCTCCGGTATTGTTCTGTCGTACATGCTCACGTTAAAGACACACATTTAGTATCGTTTGAAGAGGGTGACTTACCTCCAAGCTTCTTATCAAGATCTTCGTTCTCTTTGCTCTCGTCGAGCACCATCTCCGGCATCCCAAGATGCTCTCCGAGACTCTCGCTAGGAACTTCCTGCATCTGGACGGACGGCGCAAATGGCAACTTCGAAATCTGCCTAAAGATAGTCTCCTTTATATGATCGAGATATCCATCATCCTTCGTATTCATGTCGGCCATGTTATTCGAAAGCACCTCCAGTCGATACCTCGGACCGAACCACTCAAAGTACGCATTCCATGGTAAGTTCCTATCGATATCATCTTCGATGTTCAGCGCACACGCTGTCTCGTACGCCCATGTCCGACAGACATTCTTGACCGTATAACCGCCACCACCCAAAAGGATGAGTGGTAACCCAGACTTACGGAGGTATCGGGCGCAATTTGCGTGACCTTCCATTGTCAGGTTGAAGCAGCCAAGCTTATCCCCCGCAAGCGAATCAGAGCCGCATTGGAGTACCACAGCAGAAGGTTGGAACCATTCGAGGATTCTCTGGATGACGGGTTCAAAAATACTCTTGAAGGTTTCATCTGTAAGGCCGTCTCGCAGTGGGACATTGACGGCATATCCAAGGCCCTTCCCCCGGCCATGATCCTCCACGTGTCCTGTCCCGGGGAAATACTCTCCGAATTTGTGGAATGAGCAAGTCATAACACGGTCCGTCGTGTAAAATGCCTCCTCGACACCATCCCCATGGTGGCAATCAATGTCAACATACAACACTCGCGGAAAAGTGCGCAAGAGCTCGAGGATACCCAGAACAATATCATTGACGTAGCAAAACCCAGGAAGCTTCAGCGCTTCTTTGCATGATGCAGACCTCCCGCCCAGTTGATCGCGATGTCTGTTGCACCAGACGCAATGCGTTTCGCAGCGTCAATAGATCCTCCAGCCGAGATAGAGCAGAACTCGAATACACCATCAAATGGGGGATTATCGTCTCCTACAAGGACTATAGGCCGTTAATATTAAACAAAATATCGTCAAAAGTTCATACATACAGCGTGTCCCATGGTAAGTAAGCTCTTCTGCTGTTTCTGGCGTCACTTTGGTCAGAAAATGAATATACTCGTCCGTATGGAAGCGAGTCATAGTAGTGGAGTCTGCACGCCGGGGACGTAAAACTTGCATTTTGTCCAGCATGCCGTATGTTGCGACCAGGTCGTGTGTCATTCGGATTCGTTGCGGCTTCATGGCGTGGCCGTAACCATACGAAAACATACCGACATCATCTATAGGCAAGAATAAATTAGGAAATGCCTACTGGATGTATGAAAGAGTTAGTTTGCTGACTGTCATAATAATAAGCCACACGGCGCTTCGACATGGCTGTATGCGGGTTGAAAGCGAAACCAAACTATGCCGAGTACTAGCGTTGTAGGCAAGAGCTAGTTATTGAGCACAAGTGTCAGCATGAAATGGTTACAATTTCATGGATACAATGCATGTAATGGATGATCAAAATGCCCATACGCCAGATAAGGCTTAAATCGAGGTCGTGGTTTGGGTACTACGTTGAAGATGTTCAGAGGAAGTGCGTTTAGTGAAAGTGATCGACGCAACCACTTACCCAGGATCACGTGCCCGATCTTGTCTTTGGAAATGTTGATTGAGGACTTAAAGTCAAACAACACTGTACAATGTACATGTCTCCCTCGCTGTTGTAGAATTTCATTACGTTGCGTAGTACCCAGATATATTATCTGCTGAAAGCTGAAATGGCCTCCCTTGCTGTGCGTGACATTCTGAGACTGTTCCTCAACCAGCCATCGCATCCTTCAGCATTGAGGCATGTTGTTCAACTTGTTGATATACCTCGATGACCTGGCAAGTACCTGATTTCAATCGACAGGGAAACAAATACATGGTGCCTTTTCGATGATCCATGCAGAAAGCAAGAAGCGAAAATGAGCATCATGCACCAAGATAACTTGACTCAACCAGGCGGCATAACGGTAGATTCGGCCAGCGCGGGAATTGACTTCCAAACCTGAATTAACCCACTTTCCACTCTCAGTAGCTGACGGTACTTGGAAACATCGCTGACCTGGTCTCCCAGATCCTTCGGGTGAGTACAAATGCCATTGTGATTCAACTATGCGTCTCTGATGTCCTGATGCCAGATTTGAGGCTGTTTTGGAGACTCACCCAAGGAAGTATATTAGACGCGAAGTTTCTGCTCTCCCCCAGATAGACAGATTCTCGTAGAAGCGTTTCTCATGAGTACGGAGGAAGAGATCAACAAGCGGGACGATAATGTCGCAAAATCTTCTTCTGGACCAGGAATTACGTATCTTCCAACCGATACCTTTATGCAGATAATCGATATACTACGCGAAGAAATTGAAGGCGATGAGAAGTATGGTCGTGAAAAGCTGGACGAGTTCATTGTGCAACTCTCTGGTGTATCGAGATTTTTTCGTGCTATCGTAACGGAGAACGAATCCCTATGGACAAAAATCACCAATAACTATATACTTCGAAACGGCTTCAAGGAACGCATTGCACGTACCAAAAATGCGCCTCTTTCACTCGAGCTTTTGATCCACGAGGGTACCGAATGGGAGCAACTCCTTTCGATTATTCTACCCTATAGAGATCGCTGGCGGACGCTCTACGCCGAGGTGTTCTCCAGATCGAGGCAAATAGCAAAAATGTTCCCTGGCCTCGAGTTTCCGGATGTAGAGACCGCTGCGCTGACCTTCGATTGCGAAGAAAACTGCAGCCCCTTTTTCGCGCAATGGAAGTTCCCCAACTTGAAGACACTCAAGATATACAATACGATCCCTCCTCCGGGTACATTCGGCCACATCGTCGCATTGGAAATTTGGGGTCTTCATGTAGAAGAAGAGCTCACGAATGCCTACTTGAAGATTATCCCTAGATTCCTTGCCCATCTGCGACGCCTCGAACGACTCCTTTTGGACTTATCCAATCTATTTGCTGCTCCCATGGCGCCAGACATGTTTCCCGATACCATGCTCGCCTCGGTGAAGAGTTTTACCTTGCGCAACAGTGGTCGAGAGAATGTCAATTGGATGATTCCAGCATATCCCATTGGTCGATTGCTGAAGTGCATGAAGTTGCCGAGCGTCAAGGAGCTTAATCTGTCCCTCTGCTTCGTGAAACACGAAAGCATTGTTCACTGGGCCATGATGTTCTCTGATTACCCGGAAACCCTCTCGTCAGTAACCTCGCTCTCGCTCACCATACCTACTCCGGAAATCCACTTCACACTCGCTCTCTTTCTTTCACAATTCCGGAAGGTCGAGATTCTTGAGGTTGACGTGGAAGCTTTCGTCGATACAATAAGTCTCCCGATGTTCCAGGTGTCCCTCGGGCGTCTCCGGAAGTTTATTCTGAGAGAACCCAAGGATCTTCCGATAGATTGGAAGCAAGACTTGAACAAGCTCACTCCAAACGCAGATCGCCTTGATGTAGTGGTGGAACGTACTTCAAACCGTCATTCTTCAGTTGATGCGGATGCAGAGGAATGGAGACAACACGCACTAAGCATGTTCTGGGGAAATTGATGTCCTCTGTGAGTGGTAATGTGCATATATTTGTACTTTCTAACCACTCTAAAGCATTGATAACGCCTGCCGTAAGGGCAATTTCTTAAGGAAAGAGCCATTGGATCGTATTAGATTTCTGCTCATATTCTGGAATCCTTGAAGCATTTCTTTCTCTCACCGAGTTCTAATTCGGTCCTGAGCACTTGGTTCATACATGTGTCGGAGCAATTCATGCATGCATGGAATTTCGATATTGATTAGAGGATTTCTATCTTCCCATATGTATTGCCGTCACCGTGAGAATAGCTTACCTAAGAATATTATATCTAAATGTTGCATTTTTCTGGGTTTAACCATATCTCTAGACTCTAGTCTGCTAAGTTGCTTTTAATTCGAAAGAGCCGCGTGCGAGAAGTTTTGATTCATAATGCGCGGGCCCTTTAGTCGTATATGAGTCTGAGCAACTAACCTCGCTGGTCGAAGAAGGACGAAGAGAAAAGGCAAAGCATGTCATCAAATTGCAGCCTGATGTCTCTTCCGGACGCGAAACTTCCGAAATGCAGTAATGAACTCTGTGGCTCTTTGGACGAAGATTACCAGACTATATACGTCGGAAGGATTTCGTAGACCGCATTGCGCGTACTAAAACCGCGCCTCTCACGATTGAGTTTGATGCGTCCCCGTATTCGGAACGGGAGAAGGACTGTCAATGATTCTTCCACACAAGGACCGCGAGCTGGCAATCTTTCTACGGGGAGATCGTAATGCCGACAAAAGATGTCGCGCGGGAGTCTCCTGGTATCGAGTTTCCGGCAGTAGGGACTGCCGCCTTTTGCCTGCTCTGAGAGGACGACAACGACGAGCTGTTCGCGAAATGGAGGTTCCCAAAGCTGATAAACACTGTTCCCCGGCCAGGTTATTTCGTCGACATTGTCTCTCTCTCGATTTTGCCATTTTAGGTATCCGAGGGTGATGAATTTATAAAAAAGATCCCGGCGTTCCTCGGCCAACTGTGTCGACTCGAGAACCTAATCATGGACTTGAGCAATCTCTTTGGTCAAGACACAGTGAGGGATAAATGTCTAGCCTACATTGCCGGGCAATTGTTCAGGCTCATTAAATTACCAAACGCGAAGAAGGTACAGCTTGTTTTGTGCTTTAGGGAGTACGAGAATATTTTCGAGTGGGCAATGTCGTTTTCAATAACAGGTGCCATCGAATGTCTCCAGACCGTTACGTCTCTTTCCATCATCGTACCATGACTCGAGGACCAGTACACGATGGGCTCTTCCTGAAAAAGTTTCAGAATATCGAAGCACTAGAAGTTGACGCGACGGATTTTGTTGATCTTGCACAGGATGCCGGATCCGACGAACCTGACCCACTTGCGTACCTTTGTTTTGAAGGAAAATGAAGATTTTCCGAGCAACTGGAGAGACGTTGTGCAAGCTCACTCCCGACGTCGATAGTCTGACCGTCTCCGTGAAACAAACATCTGTACTCCGTGATGGCGTGGATAGTAGTGACCTTGACTTCGACGGGGCATTCATATGCTTGTTGCAAGGGGAGTTGATGCGGTGAGCTCCATTGCTACGTACATTTGATTGCCTTTATCACACTCAGCTGACCGATGGCATGCAGCTGACATTTTGTGCACAAACGAGACACATTCACGACACCCTTTGTTTTGCTACTGAAAGACGTGCTCGACTCATTCTTTTGACTGACGCTACGGCGAGTGATGATCTCGTGGAATCGGATTTTTTAACAGCCCTCTTCGCATTCATTCAATATACCCTCTCATATTAAGTATTCATTATTCATATATAAACAACCACTCTATGTACCATCCTTCTTATATACACTGGTAATATTCGAACCACTTCGAAGTTATTACTATTTAGCGTCGAAGACGGACGCGGAAAATGTAAGCCAATACGAAGATTGCAGCAATCTAAGTGCGACAAGTGATTAGTGCCTTTCTCAGAAGTGCGGAAAAGCTAGATGCTCACGTTGAAGCCGACATAGACCATGAGCAGTCCGAAGTCGCGCCATCGGTACTTATCGAAAATGTTGAATACCATTCCCAAGAACTGGTCTGTAAACCCATATGCACAGAACTCGCAACCTGATGTTGCATCTGCGTTCTGGAGATATCCTCCCTCAAAACCAATGAAATTGCGCAAATATTGCTCGCATGTCTGTCCATTGGGTGGCTCGATGATCACAAGTTCCGAGGGAGAACACCGTATCTCGAATCCACCAAGAGCTATTATAACAATGGTTAGCATCGAAAAACGTGATTCACAGTACTACAGGACAGACCTTGTCCTAGTACAGCCTCTACGAAGTAGGTAAATGGTGAAACTCGGTACATCCACTTCCACCAGCCGAGTTGAGAGTAAGGCTGCAAGACACCGGAACTGATTGGGCCAAATTCGTCAGCGTCGATACAAAGCAACAATATGAACACATACAAGATGATGACAAAAGAATACAGAACGCTGGTGATGACCGAGTCGATCAAGGGATTTGGCGATATTGTGCCGACTGCTTGGGCTATCGTCGTAAGATAGAGAGGGAACCAAACAATAAGCACAAGGAACGTATATGCGGCTCGGCTGGAATCAAATCCAACAGTCCAGTACCAACAAAAGAACAAGATGATAGAGCCAAGAATATTCCATGGAAGCTCGACAAGCAAAGTCGATACTATTAGTGAGGTCCAACTATACGTCCGACTTGGGCGTTCTCGCACTTGATAGACGCTAAAGAAGTCCAGGTAGATCCTTTGGATTTGGTACGCATGCGCTGCCGCGATGATTATCAGCATGAAGGCCGCCTGTCACGTCCCAAAGTCAGTGGACTTCACGAAAATTAGTCCGCCACGACGTACGAATATTTTGTCCTGCGTTCCTTGAACGTTCGGCTTTGCTTTAAAGAAGGTAAATCCGATGATGAGGCCCGCAGACGTATTCATAAACTCCTTGGCTAAGATATATGTCGGGTTGCGCCAATAGATTATGTTCGCCCTAATTGTCAGCTCGTGCACCTGGGCAGCCCAAGATGCCGCGAACTCGGATCGATATGTCTCGCGGACCGGAGGCATTCTGCGTCCTTCTTCAAGAATCTCACGGAGGTGGATTTTGAACCTGGCGGCCTCGTCGGACCTGTCCCAGACATCGTGCCAGTCAATCACCGATGTCGCTGTCGCACCCGCACCAATGACATCGAGCATCCACTCAGCGCTATCTCACGAGTCAACGAAAGTTAGGATTGTCAACTTGTTGAATGAGGCTCACGGATTCTCCTTGGATTCGCATTTCCGAGCGCCATTCCTCTCGAAGTAACTAATCAACGTCGAGCAGTTTGGTCCGAGGTCTCCGAAATACACCATTTGTCCACCCCTTTGGAGTAGCAACAGACGGTCAAAAACTTGGAACAGTTCACCGGAAGGCTGATGGATCCTATTCGCCAAGCCAGAGTTTATCAACAGTTCTTCTTGATTATCTGAAGCAGAAAAAGACTTACGTGCAGAGAATAGCCTGCCCATGATCCGCCAAGTCACGCAAAAAGGACATAATCGCCCATGCAGATTGGCCATCTAAGCCAGTCGTCGGTTCATCCAAAAATAGAAGTAATCTAGGCTTTGCGGCCAGCTCCACACCAATGGTTGTCCGCTTCCTGTGCTCGACGTCAAGAGTACCTACAATCGCATCCCCATACTCCTCCATTCCGCACATCGTCAGACATGTCTCGACACTAAACCACATATTTATAAGCAGTATGCTACGAAAGATAAACGCACTACGAACTAGGCTTCTTTCTCAGCAAGAGGGACATGAGCCGGCTGACGAAGTTTTGCTGAGAACAGAAGAGCCTCGCGAACAGTCGTCTCAGGCAAATGCGTATCCAGTTGCTGACAATAACCGCTAGATCGTTCATCAGAACAGTTAATCCGCACGTTAGAGATAAGACATACGTCTGAGCCTCAAAATCGCGTGGTAACGCATGTCCGTTTACGAAGCGATCGCCCGCTACGACACCAACATCTGTGCGGCCTGAAAGGACATTGAGCAAAGTCGTCTAAGGAAGAAGACGTCAACATCTGCCGCGCGCGGACTGAATATATCTGTGCGAATACCTTTCCGGCGCCAGATTCACCCCTTTTGAATACAAACCGAACATAAATTTGTCAGGAAATGAAACAAACCGAAAACATGAAGCCTATCCTTACATAAGCGCCGTCAATTTGCCCGGGACAACATACCCAGAGACATCGTCAAGAAGAACACGAGTTTCTCCTTTGTCAATAGGCACAGTGTACCGTAGGTTCTGCCATGAGAAGATATCAGATGTATGAGGCGTCTCTTTTATCGCCTTCTCGGTTTGGTTCATTGGTTGTGTAGATCGCTGGCCATCCTCATCTCGGACCTGACCTTTCTCCTCGTCAGCTCCCTTCAGCTCGCTAATATGCGCTTTTCGACTGGAGCGCTTGTATTGTGTTGCTGATGTCTGCGTCACACTCGCATTTTTGTACTCCGTGATAATCAACAGAAGGGCGAGGAAAAACGCGAAGAATACCACGACGATACCAAAATCTCTCCAAAGATGTGAGTGTGAGTAACCATATGAGATCTGCAAGTAACGATTTCCATCGACAGTTGACTGGCCTGGTACGGAACCGACAGTCGTGCACACTTGATTTGAAAGCGAGACGTTCTCATAACCTGGTCCGGTAGGCACGATCTGCGAACACGTCCCATCCAAGGTATGAAACTCGTTAGTCATGATCGCTTCGAAGCCGTAGAACAGTGGCTGAATTAAGAAATAAAAAAATATCTCAGTATTTGTTGAGTATGGACTTAAAGTGCTGACGAACGTTAATGTACGTGAACCATTCGAGCGCCCCAATCATAGCCGCCTTCGGGACGGTATAACCCGTATAAAGAGCTAATGCTAGAGTCGTTGTACCGCTGATGGCGTGAGCAAAAGACTCCCGATGCGTGCCTGCGGCAGAGGAACGATAGATCGCCTTCATAAGGAGCGATACGACGAATACGAGCAAATAAAAAGTGCTGGATGATGAGGAAATGTTAGTCTGTAGAACGACCATAGAACGGTAAAATGCGCACAAGAACTGACCCGCGGTCGGCTGAAGCCCGACGAGGAAGTATATGATGACCGAAAACAAGATGAGTCTGGTGACAGTGATTGGGATGTCTACTATAGTAAGCGCGATAGCCTCCACGAACGGACGGTACATAGCAGCGCTTGCTTGCCGGTGGACAATAGGTTTTTGCGCGTACAAGGAAGAGATCTCTCCCATGCTTGCAAGTGCATCAAAGAGAATAGAACTGCAATCAGCCAAATGTGCGTCAACGAAATCCATTTTGATTATAATACCTGATGAGAGACGCACAAGAAAAGTACACCACCGCGAGAGAAATAGGCTTCCGTTGCCTCTGGAACATTATAAAACATTGTGCCCATAATGATCGCCTGGATCACATAAGATATGGTTGTGATTGTCTGAGACTGCCAGTCTCCTCGGACTATTTGAGCGCGTCGAATCATCACTTCCCATATCTGGTTGTAAATACTGATCGTATATGGACTCTCGGGGTTCATGTGCTTCGATCGCTCCGCCTGTGCGGATTCAATATATGACCTTCGCTTCAGCTCCTTTTCTTCATCTGACAGAGCTGGAACGCTCGGAAGTTTCTCCGTAAACTGGACCAAATTAGAATCCATGATCACGTTTGTGGCGAGGAAAGAAGCAATTTGGTGTCTGTTCTCCTTCGCAAGTGGGTGTCGTAGAAAGGCTGAAGCCATCTCTTCGGCTGTTCGCGGCACACGTTTCTCGTAGCCTTCACGCGCGACGCGAGCACCAGGGTCGGTGACGGCAGTAAGAAAGTCTGGAGTTGTCTGCCTATTGGCAGGTTGCCAGCCTTGGTCAATGAAGTACTGTCGCGCAACACTCGCGGGTCCGTAATAAACCATGTGACCCTCGTAGATGAGGCAGACCTTGTCAAACAGCTCGTACAATAGCTCCGATGCCTGATAAGCTGACATTATCGAGGTGAGGCCGAAAATGCCCGTTGCAGTACGCAACGCGTGCACGAATTCGAGAGCAGTCGAGGAGTCTAGACCTCGTGTCGCGTTGTCCCAGGATCCAAGTCGAGCACGCACGGCGAGTGCCTCAGAGAGCGAGACACGCTTTCGTTCTCCACCACTCACGCCTCTCACCAGGGCATTTCCAATCTTCGTTTTCCTTGCGTGCTTCAAACCAAAGACCGTCATAAGAGCATTCACCATGATCTCAGTGTACTGGGTACGTGAAGATTCTTCGAGACGAGCGTTTCTACTAGGCATATGTGTACGCGCAGCGAAATTCAGTGTCTCCTCCACCGTGAGATTTGGGAAATGAACATCGTCCTCCGGGACGTAAATGGCGTCCCCTCGGAAATGATTGCGTATTTCTTCCGGTGTGAAAGTCGAGAAGTGAAGAAGCCCAGTGACACTACGGAATTCTTCGTGCTGGTTGGAAACCGTCTTAAGGAATGTAGTACATCCGGCACCCGGACGACCAAGAACCACTGCACATGTGAGTCTATTCGGTCGTATATGATAACACGGGGTACATACAAAGCATTTCACCTGGGTTAACAACTCCCTCAAAACCAGTAAGAATATTACGAATAGATGGATGTCTCAGGGTCCGGATTTTCTCAATGAATGAAAGAGGATTCAGCGTCGAGCCGACGGTAGGCTGGTACTTCGCTGTCGTACCCAGACCTTGCACCTCGAGGTCTTTGAAGACCACTCCCAGATGCCGTGGATTGACGTTACTCTTCCTCTGCCTGGGACAAGGATCGATGTCAGCAGCATGTTCCGCATTGATAAAATAAGAGGAGAATTACAATCGGACAATATCCTTCAGAAACTGCTCAAAATTGAACGCATCTGCGCCTAGAGCTTCAGCTAACGATACAACTGTGCTATCGTCTGAGTCGTTTCGTTCCTGCCCGTACTGATCGGTCTGAGCATAATCCTGCTGAACGTCGTATGGGTGGCCAGGTACGTCGACTTCTAGTGTATGTTCCGGTACGCTGTCATGTCTAAGTGGTGTGTGATGGTCAGAAGCGTCCATCTCATTCTCGGGCATGAGAAGTGAACCGAGCTGTGAAGAAGCTTGGAGGATGTCGAGATAGTGTATGTATGAAAGTCGACCGGGTAGTACGTAGCCGTGAAATGAATTTATATCGCCTGTTTCTTAATCTGTCGGCATTGTTGACAAAATGTTCTTGTGAAATGTTCGATACGGCATGTGACGTACTGCAGGATTGTCTGTCTTCCACCTCCACCGACCGATTCGGGGAAACTTATTTTCGAACCTGCAAAAATTGATCCGAAATGATTCTCAGGCCCCTCTTGTTACATACAAAATTTGGAGGAAATATAGGGCTGAACATCTTTTTGTGACATTCGGGGTAATTGTAAGGACGAGAAATGGCAATCCCCGATTATCGTGTCTGACGCCGAACTTCCCCGCTACCTGCCTGAAATGGTCATTGACCATACGTATGCTCTTTCGCAAGCGCAAGAGAAAACGGACGTGCCTCCGTTCCAAAAAGTCAGTGATGGATTAACATTACGCTGACTAAGGCTATATGAGATATAGTCCGAAACCTAAGCAGAGCAGTTATAAGAACCCTTGAATAGTAGTAATAAGTACTCGCATGAAGAATAAAGTCAAAGGTCCGAGATGTCTTTGAGCGGCGTGTCTAGGACAAATCACGCCCCCCAAAAGTGGCTGGTGACAATTCGTGTTGCGTCATGGACCAACCAAAGCTGAAGAGTATCACGGAGCATACTAAAAGCGTACAAAACTCTGGCACCAATGCCCAGTGTGTTAGCTTCAACCACGTCTTGTTCACATCACATATTCAAAGACTTGAATCTATGATGCAGACATCAAATATCAAAAAGTCAGGATGAATGTAGTTTGGTCCACGGCGGCCCTTCGGGGCGGATTTCCTATGTTTGCTTACTCATCATCGGGAATATCCGAGAAGTTAGGTAGTTGGTATTATAAAGCAACAAAAATGCACACGAGATGTTGAGTCGAGCTGACCTATTGTATGTACAGTACACAATGAAAATCATGAGAGGCGGCTGATGAGAGAGAAAGAGAATTTGCTTACAATTTCTTAGGAATTGTATTCATATCCACAGGTTTCGCTGCAATATGATCACGCTCGTGATAACTAATTATAATGGACTTTGGCAAACCAGCCAGTGGATGCGAGAGTCGGTAAATATACTAAAAGTATCAAACACTCCTTGACTTGAGTCGTAAAAACGTGATCTATGATTGAGAGGATTCTCATAGTACGGAATCGGATCTGCTAATCAAAGCACTTCTCGAAGTCACCATTGCCATCATTTCTTGCATACTCCTGACTCTGTAAAAATGCATCTAGCGTGCAAATCCCGTCATTGTCGGAACCGCAGAACTTCAATGGCTGAAGACGGTCATTCACAAGCATGCGTACAGATATTGTCCCGGAGCAATCTAAACGTTCCGTAACCAGTCGAGCAGAGAACGGGACAAGATACGAAGCAATCCAGGTCCGTTCGGGATCTGGGCTTGTCGGGTCGAGGTCGTCTGGCTGACGGAACAGGCCCAGAGCGCCGTAAACCGCGACTATTTCGTTCTCGTGAGAGAAGTCAGCGTATATCTTGCGATTGAGCGGAAAGGTCGATGGATCGGAATCGAGCGTTCTGTTTGTTTGTGTATTGTCTCGAACTGGGGACTCAGTGAGCCGAGCGATGAGCTCGTTCACATACCCAACGCCTTGAACAGGACCAAGTTCCTGACCATAGCTGAAAGCAAACTTAGATATTGATTGATAATAAGATGAAATCCCTCACCCAGTTCCGTAGTACTTCCTCAAGTCTCCATAATACTCGAAGCTCTCAAACTCGGATGGATCAAATATGCCGCAAAAATCACTGGGCTCGATATTCGCGACTGTTTCAAGTGCACAAAGCGAGATAAGATTGGTCACGTCCGCTGCGGTGACAGTTGCACCTGGCGCAGAAGCATTGAGCCGACTTGCGATGTTGGTCGCATAAAAGTCTTCCCAGATCCCCATTTGCCTGTCTGCACCGCCCGCGTTGGGACACATTCCATTGTTCAGAGTGTTGTTACTATAAGGCTAAAACTTTCAGCTCAGCATAAGTTCCATCCGACCTTTGTACAATAACTCTCACCGACTCTTCAATGATGACATTTAGTGAAGGAGCTGGATTCCTTCGACTCGCGTGCCCGAATCCTGACAAAACTCGTCATTTAGCTACCTCTATGAGCTTCTCTTTTGACACAATATGCACCTGAAGTCCAGTTTGCAGCCGAGTCAACGACTCGTTGATCTCCAGAAGCTCGGACAAATGGAACGCTGTGCTTAGATACGAGGTGTTTGTACCTTGTATAATCGTATTGACCAGTATCAAACGATCTGGGAAATTCGGCTTAGATGAATGTTCTATTGCATCGATAATTACTACTTACTGAGCAGCTCCAAATGCCACGAGGTCGTCTTCTCCCAGCTTGTACGTATAGTCTTTGATGAACTCCAAGCGTGGATCAAGCAACGCTGACGCTGACTTAAGGCTAGCTAGAGCCGCTTCAATGCTTTCCGGTTCGTTCTCATTGACGCAGGGAATCTAGCACCATGTCTTTGCAACTTGGATGCCCGTCATTGAAGGTTGTATATAGGAATAGAGGATAACTTACAATATTTACTTGAGTGATTCTGCAGCCACTCGGAGGCTTCGTGTATTTCGAAGAGGAGAAGTAAGGCGTGTACTGCGCCCAAGAATGCTTTATACTACTTGGCAACTTAATTTTCGGCGAGATAGGTTTGACCTCGTAGCTTGACCCGGAAAAAGCAGAGAAGAGAAGATTGATGCCAAGTAGGAAAAGTAGTATCGCAGCAAGTATAAGAAACTGGTTCAATTCTCTCCGAGCCGAAGTGCTTGGGCAGCGCGGCCTGAGGTTGACCTAAAAGAGGTTCTGCTTCCGCAGTGGTCATCGACGCCTTCATTTCGACTGACATCACGGATGGAGTAAGCTGTTTCACGGAGGCAGATTATCCTAGGAAGAAGCCAGGTATCAGGAAACCCTTCAGTCAGGAGGGACTGTATCCTCAGCCTCTCGACCTAGATGTACGTAGAAAAAAAAACATCGATTCTGAACGAATGTCACCAAAGAGATACAGTACAAACCCTGGCACCGCCGACTTATAGTCCTAAGAGGCAAGCAATGGAGTGAGCACGGATGATAGGGATGAATATGCTGTGAGTTCTGTTGGACAGTGCGGTTATGTGAGTAAATGTAACACTTGCAGCTCCCAAGAAGTTTAACAACACATACTTCTACCAGGAGGTGGTGGTTTGCGTCAAGAACGAGGTTTTCGCAAGCGTAAAGCGAGGCTCTGCCATACGAGTGAAGATGTGATAACAACACGTCACTACCTCACGTTCAAGCTGGACGAAACCTAGTCTATTTCATCCGAGGTCGCAGAATCTGCTCGAAGGTCCATTCTCTCCAGCATGCTTCGGACAATTCTTCCGCATGAAGTGCCTAGTTGCGAGTTTTGTGTGCTTAAGTGCTGAACGCGTCGTAGGCAGATACTTAGTAGAGATGGAGACTACCGACGCCTGAATGCCGACGCGCATGAAAGAATATTAACGCGTTTTAGTCGTGGGAAATTGAAGCATGGACAGTCACCTGACAAAAGTTTTGTCGCCCCTGTTTTTAGACAATTTTTTGAGTAATTTTCATTTCTCTTGCCCAATTCAGCTCCGCTGGGTCCAAAAAAATTTTACAACCACTCTATAATATAGACCAAGGTCCCTGCAAAGTTTGACAGTGAAAACTCGAAAATTGAACTCAGAACAGAAATAGGCCAAAGAGACTATATGCACCAAATTGACCCATTTTTCCAGTATTGTTCAACCTCCATGGACTCAACAACACATTGAAACAACATGAAATTTCGTTCTTGAGCATTTCTCATGTGCAGGAATGCCTTATGATTTTTTCAGATTTTTCCGATGAATGGGGAACACTGGGCTGCATTTGGTGGGGTCAGAAAGTGCCAGTTTTGCTGATTTTCCCTTTTGTTTTGCCTGTTTTTGGCCTCACTCAAGCTTTGTTGGCCTCTGGTCTCTTCCCCACTGGTTCAAAAAATCCAGTAAATTCACATGGCATGCATTACTATCAGAACAGCACGCCAGCAAAATTTTGTGCCAATAGCTTATGTAGAAACATTAATATGCAGGTGGGAGTCCTTGGGAGTCAGTTATTTTCCCTATATAATTTAACACCACCGAAATAAGGTTTTGAGCTCATTCTTTCATATTTTTTATGGAAATTTGAAGGTAAGTTGCTTCTTATGATGGAATGCTGCTGAATTTTTTTCAGAAGGAGAAAATGAAAATTGATAGAGAAATTTGCAAAAAACATGTAAAAAAGGGGGCGACAAAACTTTTGTCAGGTGACTGGACAACTACGCGCGTAAGTCGCATGATCTTCTTGTCCCCTTACAGCTCGGCTTCCTCAGAGTCCGCATGAAATACCGTACCACACAAATGGTTATTCTCGGTATAGAGGCTACCAGGACAGACAAGTATGCATTCTTAACCGGGTGAGAAGCAGGGTGCTTTGTGTAACTATTCAAACTTTGTCGAATCCCTCGAGGAAGAGGGATTATTGAACGCAAAATCTCAATCGAGTGGCACAGTGGGGAAGTTTTCGTGGAGAAAGGCTCAACATGGAGGACAGGAAATCTGCAAGAGAATTAGTGCATCATTTGAATCCCTCTTGAACAACGCATTCTGAGGCGAAGTCCGCTCCTCGTACAACATGTGCTCTCGAAAACCACTTGATTGAGAAAGTAAGTGTAGGTATCCGATGAAAATACAAATAAGCATTCCGTTTCCGATTCTAATATGAATACATGTAGCGGATTTCAATCCATCCATCGGAGGTCAGGCGGAACATAAAGTGCATCATAGTCTACTGACCGACAGTCAATTTTGCTGAAAGTGGGTTATTCAACTTTTGCTCAATCTGGGATAGCTGAGCGAAGTTCATCCTCTGGGATCAAAGGACTATCTCGAAGGACGATCGTCCCGGACTTTGCTTTGGCCCAGTCCATAAAAAACAGAAGTTGCTCCAGCGTCAAGGTCTTCCCATGATCAATATCGAGGTGCGTCTGTCCACCGTCAATGTGTATGTACTTCCGACACATATGAATATGGTGCAGCGGGCTTATCGATACGAATCGTTCCAAGGTAGGAGGAAGCTCACGAATGACCGAAATGAATGCCCAAATATATTCGTCCTTCGAAGGCCCCTCTGTCCCTTCCTTGCCGGTCAGTTCTTCTTCGATGTACAGTTTCATTTCCCGGAGACGCGGTATTTTCGCTATACGTGACACGATGACGGGGCCCCACATTTCAGTTTCTTGATACATCGTCACTCTTTTCGCCATGACTTCGACGTCACTCCAGCTTCGCCGTAGTTCGTCCAGCCTGAGGCTGAAGTCGGTCACGTTATCGATAACCAATCTCTCGAGAAATCGGGCGAGCCAGCTGAAGTAATCGGGTGATGAGGCTTGAAGAGTGAGTGTCCTGAGATTACGCATAATGACTGCGACTCCCGTTTCGGGAGTTAAGTACTCCGATATGTAGTCAAATCTGACATCGAGGCTCTCCAGCAAAGGACACGACGCAAGAAACTCCAAGGTGCGGTCGAGTCCGAAGAAAAGATCGCAGGACGTGTCAGAAACGTCAAGTTTGAACGAAACGATAGCCTTGCCAAGGGCTCGGAGAGGAACAAAGTTTGTTTCCAAGTGCCGAAGTCCTGGCATCTCCCAAGTCTCATAAAAGTGAGAAGCGGGGATACCCATGTGCAACCTCAAATACTCGAGCTTCAAGGTACGAAGAACTGGTAGTTTGACTTCCTTGAACAGCGGGTGCTGCATATCGGCATCTACAACTGTGATTTCCAATGTTCCGAGAAGAGATTGGTATTCAAGGATTCTTTCTGCGTTGAGTAAATCAGACTCCTGCGCGAAGCTCGACGTCAAGGAAGCCTGGAGCGGTAATCCCCGGCTCATACTAACGATGCTGGCCAGCTCCGCTGCCCTCGCAGGCAGCATTATCCAGCAATTGGTCCATAGTTTCGGCGACGAGATAGCCAAAGATCTGAATCGCGAGCAGACGCGTGTCAACGTGAATATATCACGAAACTCCTCAACGGCATAGTCCATGACGATAAACAGGAGCTCATTTGGGAGCTTGCTGAGCCCGCAGTATCGCACCGCCGAGTCAAGCTGTTCCTTTAACGATGTAGTCTCGTACTCAAGAGATGCCGTCAACTGCGCGAAAGAGCGAAACCATGCCTTCGTACTTCTTGATATATTCCCGGGGATCCCTGAACATCATTGTAAGACTGTCGTCTGGGACAACCTCAGTTCCTCTTAATAGGAAGATGAGAGGAATGCTTGGGACACAGAATACTGAAGACTTACTGCCCATCACCTAATGGACTCCAGATTTGAGATGGGCTTAGGTATGGTCCCTCGTTGGATTGAACGACCTTCGCGAACAAGGACACGACACTGAGCAAGTCCTTTGCTTGAAAACCAGCTGAAGTAGACATATTATCACGGATATGATAAAGCCAAAAGAAAAGAAAAGAAAGAACGAATGCTTTGTCTGAAAAAAGAAAAAGGATCGTGAGTGTTGTGTTGGGTGGTGTTAGTTGTGGCTTGGGAAATCGGGACATATATGGTTGATTGGCTTAGTCATCATTAGGTGTACTTCTCTCACGCGCCGCAAACTCTTTCTCTGAGTGAATCCTGGGCACGTACAAACGTTAGGTCGTGACTGTTCATCGACTCATACCAGAAGGCCTCTTCATTCCTGTTGTCTCTGACGCATAAGCTTTCTCGTCTATAGTTTATTTCGCTTTAGGATGGCCGCTCAAGATATCTCGTTAGAACAACTCGCAAGCTCACCGGTGTCTCTCGACGTGCTAAATTAAGCGATGGGACTTTCTTCGATGATGTATTTTTACCCGCCGGTGAAGCCCACGACTTCGAAAGGTGATCAACACTGACAAGAATAATCTTCCGTGTATGTCTAACAAAGGTTTCTAGCTGTGTCCGTTCAAACGAAAAATTCGAAGAATCGCGACACTGCTTGAAACATCTAACGGGCCGTCAAACTGCTCTGGAATCATTCTCGTATATCGTTGGAGAAAAGGTCCGAACGGTCGAAGAAACCGTTTTCCAGACATCGCGGCATCGCGAACGCATATCGCTTCCCGACGAGATTCTCATACATGTGATCGATATGGCGTGTAGGTGAGACCGAGAAACATCTCGCGAGGAGAGAGATAGACGACCTGATCAAGAATCTCTCCCTCATCTCGTGGAGGTTCCGATACGCTGTTTTGAATACAGTATCCTGTGGACGAGGATCGACAATCGCTATTGCCTGAAAGACGGATTCGGGTACCGCATCGCGAGAACTGCGAACAAACCGCTCGATCTACATATTGATCTTTCCAGTGAGATTGTATCGAGCCAAAGAGAGGCGATTACACGGCAGATAGTGCCACTGAAAGACCGCTGGTGGCATCTTAGGGCGTCGTTCGCAGGGCGTCATCTTAAGGCGTCAAAAGCAGGGCGAATATTTGGCATGGACCGCGAGATGTGCCGTCTCGAAATCCCGCATCTGGAATCTGCTTACATACACTTCTCTAGCATGCACAGCTACTACGAAGTTTTTAATATTTGGAACTTCATGGCCATAAAGACACTGGAACTGGTCGACGCGGTTCCTCCTGCAGGCCAGTATCGCAAGCTGACCACATTCAGGTTAAAATCGAACTCTTACAGTTATTACGGGCTCATGACATTCTTGAGCTGCGCGCCGAACCTCGAACACCTTTCTCTCGATTTGGGTGCATGGTCAATCATAAGATCCAAAGATCAAGTACCTGTTAGCCTTCCTTGTCTTTCCACCCTGTCACTTTCCAATCACGACGACTTCGATGGTGATGATGATTACGATTTGCCTGCCGGTACGGGATATCTCCGCCTTATACTAGCATCAATGAGGATTCCAAATGTCAAAGATCTCCGCCTCTGTCTCCGTCTTTACGTGGAGTTCTATTTCTACTATCTCATCGAGACCTTAATGGATCGGGTGAGGGATGCTTTCCACGCCGTGACGACTTTGTTTGTGACCTCACCCTTCACGATCGACGAAGATGTCTTAAAGAACCTTTTTGCTTCATTCCCCAACGTCCAAGAATTAGGACTTGATATACCTGACGTGCTCGAGACAATACGTGACTTGCACTCTGGACTCGGGCTAAACCAGCTCCGCTTGTACAAAACTATGACTGGGGCGAGGAGAAGAATGTTTTGCACAATCTCACAAGCAGCGTCAATGACCTCAATGTGGAGTGGAAGAATCCGGTATGCAAGGGGGTTCCGCTATAACACATACATGATTGCGGTTGCGCCTGGGACGACGACGCGGAGGGAAGCCACATCTAGAAAGGCCAAGGTCTGTGACAATCCGGACGCGCACTTCTCCATACAACAGTCTGCCTTACGTTCCTGGAGCAAGTCAAATCCGGATACAACAAATTGTTCAATAAAAGTTTATTCAAGGCGTCGAGAAGTACCTTGGGTGCAGGAAGCTACTCAGAACCTAGGAGGAGCAATCTGCATGGTCGATCGACACGTTCGGTCGCTACACTGTTTCTCCTTTTTCCGCAAATGCTGTAGGGCCACATCGACGAGAAGGCGATCGCATCCGTGTTTCTTGTACTTGCCAATGACATTCACATGGATATGTGCTGTACCCGATCCCGTAGGACTGAGCCTCGGCCCCCTATGTATAAGACCGACGAAATATCGGTCGAGGGGAGTGCCGATGAGGTCCTTCGAGTATTTTGCACGCAGGGTGGGCCACCAGGATGCGTTGACTTCTCGTTCGAACTGGGCCGTTTCAGCTGTGCCGACGACGTATCCCACTATGTTCCCTGATCCTGTTCTTTCTTTCCCGAGCGTCGGTTCTCCTCGTGTTTCCTCCTCCGGTCCTAATCCCGACTCTGACTCCAAAACCGAGTCTGATTCATGGTGTTCCGTCGTCTCCACAAGGACGAACGCAAAGCCAGAAGGAAGATGAAGGTACGGCAATGCCTGTACTTGCGCAGGCAGTTTCGGATGGCGAACAAATGTCTCCGCCGACCGGCCCTGGTATGCAGTCAGGAGGCACACCTGAGCAATTTCTGCACTATCAGTGATCGATGCAGGTCTGACGTTGAGGTGCCTATGTGCTCGCATTGTGGCGGGTCCGGCGATACGTGGAAATAAGTATGAAGCAGTGCTGAGTGTGCAAGGAGGTATTATAAACTTGGGTTCGTTGTAACTCCAGTCCTTGGATAATCGGTGTCATGAAACGTTGGGAGAGCCGCCCTGGTTCCAGACTCGAGACAGTATTTATTGTTGGAAAATACTGAAGACCCGAGTCGGCTCCTTCTTATTGTTTTGCGCTGTGAATTCTCATTCGAGCTGAGGAATCAAAGAGGGCATTCCTCCAAGGGGTTTGATTCTGCCTTGGCTAGTCCTTGCTTAGCTGAGAGCTTGACATCGGGTACCCAGGTATCTATATGTCGAGGAGTGTCTATCGCCACACTACCGACTTGTCCTTGAATGTGGACAGGTTTACGGAAGAAGTTGGCAGGAGCGCTGAACTTCGCTCTTTCTTTGCCGCTAAGGGTAAAGAATAAGTTGAAAGGAGAGATCGGAGAATCGGTAAACTGCACACAGGTGATTTGTCCAAATGCCGGACCCACAGGGGTCGACGGCGGGAGATTGCCGCTTCGTGTGACGATCAGACGGTGTGTTATCGCCGGCAACTCAGTTACAAAGGCCTTGATTGTCGAACATACCACTGCAACCATCATGGAGCATCCGGGAAACATGCGGGGTAATCTGGAAATCCCTCTCATCAGCTTCACATCAAGGACCAAAAAATTGAAAATCATACCGTAAAAAGGTGCCAAGATAGCGGTTACCCCGCGTAAGCATTGTCGATTCGTTTTCTGGTTCTTTTTTTCTGTACTTCGCCTTATCTTTCGGTAACAACTGCGCTGGAATCGCGATTTCCGGGGAGAATAGGCAGGTGACTACTAGTTCTAATGACTCCGTTCGGCAGAGTCGCTAGTCGCGGGAGGGGGAGGAGGTTTCGTCCAGCAGTATCATTATCTTCTGGTTCGGTTTCAAGTTCAGATCGAGTCAAGCTGCCGGGGGTTCACGCTGTTCAGACTCGGACCTTGAACACGTATGCGTTACTTGTTGCTTGCTTCGACATTGACGACGAGCAGGAATAGGGAATGACGCTGAGTAGCTTCTTCGATACCGCTGAGCGAGGTGCGCTCACGCTCACGCTCTCGACTAATGACCCCTTCGACGCGGCGTACCTCACGCAAGACGGTGTTCCGCTCTATCTCATCAGCACGCACAAGCGTCCGCGGAGTAGCGGCGGCTCCTCGAAACCAGGGTTGGGCTTTGGGTATCTTGACGCGGAGGTCACGACTGTCAAGCGTGTGCGCACCGATCCACCACCGTCGTCCTCGGCGTCCGGTGTGAGCGTGAATAAGCCAGATAATCATGATGCAAGAAAGAATGCGAGGAAGTCTTGGCCACCGCGTTCGTATACGAATCGCCAGCGTCCCTGCCGAGGAGCTCCGCATCTGCATAGAAGGACGACGAGCAGTAGTATGCTGAGTACGAGCACTCCGCTCGACACGATAGACGAAGTTGCAGACGGAGCTGATGTGGATGCGGATAGAGGTGTATGCTCAGATGACTCGGGACGTTCTAGTGGCTCAGGCAGCGACTCCGAGCCTGTCTCTAGATCTGACTCTTCAAACGACACGATTCTCGTGGCGACAATCGAGCGAAGACCATTCTCGCTCTCTCCCGCACGATTGCGGTTCAACGGGTGCGAGGGCCCTGCGAGCAAGTACCTCCGGCGCGAGAGACCACTTTCAAGGTACGTCCACTGATGATGGTCGTCCAAGAGAAAGAAAGAACGGCACTAACCAACGCTAAACGCTATGATTCACGTTCATCTAAATCGGTTCGAAACTTCTTTTTTTTTCTTACGCAGCACGAGATGCTTCGTCTCCATGACCGGCGATCTCTTGAAATGGCAGTTATCCACTCCAGTCCCAAAGGTATGTATGAGTTCTAGGCACCCTTATATTGATATTGCTTCTGCTTCCACTTCTAGTGCTGGTTTTTGCCGCCCATATTACCCAGCGCTTCTCTTCTTATTTTAATACAACTCGATCACTGACCTTCTCCCGTACACAGCTCTACAACTCCAACAAAGCTCGCCTAGCCAAGTACTGCGCGCCCTTCCTCCCAAGCAAGGGTATGCTCTCCTCGTCCCACGCCGTGCTCGAAATCGCACAGGGCATCGAGAGCGACAGAGTCCTCGACGAGATCATCGTCACCCTTCTCCTCACCTTCCTTCTCTAACTCGAGTCGGGCGTCATTCCGACAAAGAAGGAACACCGTATTCGAATCGAATTCTCGCTGTGGCATAATCTTATCATCTGTATATTATGTATCTACTGATGGATTTCCGTCTGCTCTGGTCTTTATTTGCTCTCACTGCATTGATGGCTCGGCGCGCACGATGAATATGTATAAAAATGTCTATTACAGCATGTACTGCTTACTACGACTACCGAGAATAATAGGTGTCCTAGTCCAATATAACAAGTCTGCAAGCTATCTACTACACGACGTATGCGTCTGTACGTGTTCTTAGACAGAGATTAAAGGAAGGGAAAAAACGAGACGTGTGAATATGGGATGATAAGTACTAATACTAACTGGTTCATCAATAAGTGAGAGGTGAGGAGCATGCATGGTAACGTCAGTAGCTAGGAAAAAGGGAGTTGAATGGAATAAAGGGACAGAAAGGAGAAAAAGAATAATATACCCGTAGCACATATGCATGAGCCAAACGGAAGCATAGAAGCCAATCAGCGAACCGTTCTTCTAAACTCCTCGCCGCTCGCTGCAAATTGCCGAAACCCAAACGGTCGGCGAATGAGCAAGAAAATGAATTATCGGAAAAATGGAGACCTGTCGGGAGAAGTAGAAGCAGAAGTAGTGGGGGGAAAATGCGGATATGCGGGTATTCGGAAACTCGGAAGCGGAGAAGGTGCTCAACAATCTCCCGAAAGTTTAATCTCGGCGAAGGCACACCTTTACCGCGCGGGCCAGAGCATCGTCTCTGCGCTCGGTTTGTCGGGCGATCCGGGCTCATTCGCGATGAGCACTCCGTCCGGGTCATACTCCGCACCAGGCTCCTCCTGTTCCTGTTCTTGTTCTGGCTCAGCGTATCCGTAAGAGTACTCGGTGGTGCCATCCCAACTCTGCGCCACGCTATCCATTGTCGACATATACGGCGTACGATGACTATGGCTCGCTTCTAATGCACCCTTCGGAAACTCATACTCTGGACTGGGGCTCACGGCATCACCGAAGAACGTATAGACAAAATGTGCACTCGGATTAGGTGTCGGTCGAGACGGACGGGAAGGGTCCCGGCTCATAGACGACGTAGTTGTCGCAACCTGACACGGCATGTAAACATTTCCTAATGGATTCCCACTGTAATAACGGGGAAAAATGAGAACCATGAACATGAAACCTTTTAATGTTAGAATCAAGATCCGAGACTCACCATTTTGAGCATCCGACACCGTGCCAGCGACATCCGCACGAAAACAATTTTGCCTGTCCCCCGCGCTCGAAATAAATCTTGTCCATCGGTATGACGTTCACCGATGCTTTCCCACACGCCTGCCATGTCCCGCTCTTAGGTCTCGGCTTCCCGCTAGAATGAATTAAAGCGCCGCAACCTGTAGACCTGCGTATCCGATGGGGCAAATGAGACGGCGTACTCGGTGGTGAGTCGTCAAACGCGGAAGGGAATAGACTCGGCTCGTATGGTTCCTCATCCCCGAATTCCCAAGTCTCGACACCGCAATATAATGCGTATCCTGAATTAGGTACACCGTCAACGTCGTCATCCGCCTTTGTCGGATCAGAAATCTCTGTAGACCAAGGTTGCTGAATCGCCGATGAGCCACCGTCTACCCACGGTGGCGGCAGCGCGGGGGCTTGCACAATCTGTCGGTTGGCCTGCTGGTATTGAGGAGCGGGAGGATTGAAGGTGGCAGGTGCATTTCCCGAATAGCCAGCAAGAGTGGACATCGAAGGTCGAGAAAGATGTCTGCCGGCTATAGCGCCACGCCTTCTTAGTCGGCTCGTCTCGCCGGTCCTCACAAGATCAGACAACGACAAGGGCTCCTCGTCCTCGACATCCAACGAGACAGTATTTGAATAAATCGAGGTGGCCATTTGGGGGCGCAGTGAAGGTCAGGTGTGAAAGGTGGGGAAAAGGCTCTTGGAAAGGCTGCCCTTTAACGCGAGTTTATGATAGGTTTACCACGAGGCCTCGTCGGGTAGCAGAGATGGCTTTGATATGAGATTAAAACTGAATTGAAGCCAACGATATGGATGCACTTAAGAGGTAGCGGCTGAAGTATGGTGAGGAGGTGGAGGTGGTGGTAGTAGCGGAATGAGTGAAACGCGCGCACTCAAGACACACCGGATATCCGTGGATTATGTAACCATTACCATCTTAACATCTGGGCATAGCAATCATTATCTATCTTGTCTTGTATTATGAACTAGAACTAATATCGTTATGGTACACGGCTTCATCTAGGGTCCAAAGCTATATCTACAAATGCACAGGGTAGTCGAGAATTATGAAAACTGTCGGGAACAAGCGTATCATACACCATGGATGTCTTGCCATCTCGAGCAAGTCTTTCCAGAGAAGCAAGTCGACAAGAAGATAGAAGCAGTCTATATCTACCAACGTAGGATGTCCTTAGATCACCGGACGCAATCAATATAACGTTGCAATACAAAAGACACATAGCTTTAGAAGAGATATTAGGGCTCCTTGCTTCCCGGCTTGATCTGCTCAAGATGTAGAAAGCTGCGCCAAAGCGCCCATCATCTTGAGATAAGTGGACGGAGAAGACGAGGCGCCTTTCCCTTCCGATCCTATGAAACTTTCAACTTTCCCGCATTCTTTGCCTTGCTGGAAATCAGCAGCGTACTTCTCGACGGAAACGCGCTTAATCCCGGTCAGTCTAGAGACTTCGTCCAGCACTCCGCTCTCATTAAGGATCTCCGCATCCGAAATTAGATTGTATATCCCCAGGAACGTCTGGCATCTGCCGTTTGCCGTCAGTAAAACAGGGCTCATGAAAAAGCGGTATGGTTTTTGGATGAAGACAATGCGCGGGTCGGATGGCGAAATTGTAGTGCCAGGATGCGAGAGATCAAGACCGATGCGAGGTGAGGAGTACACAGTCAGTTTCTTCGTCAACGCCGACATCCGCGGTTTTAAGGAGATAGAACACTTCTTCGGCGCCTTCATTGCAGCAGAAGGGAATGCAGACGTGTCCTTCGCAAGTGCTTCTCCAACTAGCTCTGCGATACTCGTGCATCCGCAGACGCGAAGCAGTTCATCTACGAGCAGCGATGGACCCGAAATGACTGCGCCATCTGAAAGACGACGCATCGATCGTAATAGAATACCTCCGCGCGGGCGCGGAGATGAGCCCGAGCGGTCCGTTTCGGCATTCGCGTCCCGCGCAAAGTAAGAGGACGAAACGGGCCCGCCGAACGTGAGGTCCATTCCCTTCCGCGTCCCTCCTCTGTACCCGCTGAGCGAAGTCGCCGAGCGCGTCGGATCTCCGGATCTCTGCGGCGCACGATGGAAGTACCTATGGTTTCATAACACAGAGCAAAAAAAAAGAGCCGGACAGGCAACATCTTTCGTCAGTTTACCCATCTTCCGAGCTGATGAGGGGGGGAACTAAAGAAAGTTTACCATTTCCCAGATTCAGTTTGCTCTGGTGCGGCATGTGTGAACGGGTCCTCGTGTCCTTCCTTTCGGAGATAGAACTCGACCTCGAGGAGCTCGTACTCGGTTCGAGAAATTTTGTCTTGGGAAACGACCAAGATGTGCTCATGCATGAGCGAACGAGCAATTTGTCCGAACCTAAAGGCCATGTTTTCGTGCGTAGTGACGGCGGAGAGGTCTAACAGCTCAGGCAGACGGGAACTCGGCGTCGAGGTGGAAGTCGGTGCACCCTCTCCATCGTTCAGATTCTGAACCTCATTCAACGAAGATACTAGTGAAGCCTCTGATTGCGTTGGACTCTGAACCTGTTGACCATTTTTGGAACGAGACGAGTCAGAAGAATCCGCAGGCGCGGTCAGGAATCGGGAAGTCGACCGCGTCAGACGAGCTCGTTTCGTTCTGTGCTCAGGGGCTTGGTCATGGGTCTTTGAGAGCGACTTCTTCCTCTCAGCCATACCCGCTAGAAATTTCATTAATTTCCCAGTGTTAGGAGCACAATTGACTTTTGAACTCAAGTACTGACGATTTATGCTAAGTTTACGTGAAAAAAGCGAGAGTTTATGAGTTCAGTGCTCTGATAACCAAGGGTTAGACCAGATCAGAGAGTTGAGATACATGATACCTTAGCATCTGATCGGGTGATAGAGGCCCATGCTGACGAGACAAAGGAAAGGAAAGGAAAGACGAAGTGACGCTCTTGTTGAACGATGGCGCGGAATCTGTTTGTTCATCAACGCCATTTCGCTAATAAATAAGCCACGTGATATCCACTATGAATTGATCCGTTCCGCAACCTATCGGAAGATGTTAATTTCATGATGTTCCATAACCAGATGAGTCTGTAATGAAAGACTCCTTTTGTCTTACACAGTCCGGGTTTTTCAATGCGTAGTGCGGATCCTTTCGATCGAATTCTCAGTTTTCTAATAACACATACAGACAATAGGCTTAAGTGCGACTACACGATGAGGAGTACTAGTTGTGGCACTTTAAAAAGAGACGTTGATGGAACAAAGATGAACAGTTAACGTGGTGCCGAGGACACTGTCAAAGACGTGGCAGGAACAGCTTGGCCAATCGAAGTCAATGACCGGTACCGGCTCAAATTATGACATGAAGCCAGAGTCTCGACGAAAAATAGCTTTTATCCGACCATTATACCGAGATCCGCAACCGGACCCCGACTTCTTTCTTCAGCAAGCTTCAGCATGCCAACACGGTCTATTCTACGCGATTTTGGAGTCTCCCGGAAGCCATCCGCCGTACTTAAGTCTGGTGGCGCGACGGAGGAGCTGCGATCGCCACTTATACTCACTCCGCGTATCCAGGTTTTATTTGCAAAATAAGACCGCATTTTATCGCTTTCAACATAGGAAAACCTTAGCCTTGGTGCTTTCCTTGCCGTGGCGAGAGGTAGGTGCGATGTGGCGCTCTGTCTAGGTCGGCACTGCTCTGCATATAAATTGAAAGTTGACGGAATGTCCGAAGTATTTGGATGTATCCTTGAGAACTGAGGGAACGGAACGAATATTAAAAGTTCGCACAGGCTCTCAACGATATGAAGATACGTAACGTACCTCACCATCAGGAATCACTATCCTCAGTGACTTCTTCAATTTCCTTCTCTGAGAAACGAGATCGTCTTTCTCTTTCAGCTTTTCACCAAGTACGCCTACACCGTCTGTTACCGACCCAAGAAGCGTTCGGCGAATGCGGAATATCGGCAAGTTGGGACTTGTGGAGCGATTAATACGAATGTGTTCATGGATCGCTTGCTTCTCGTCTAGACTCTGCAGTTCGATTTTCTCAGATGCAATTTCCGATCCTGGCCTGCGTCGGCTTGCACTATGCGAAGACGCAGCAACCTTGCCGGTGATCGACACGAGAGCGAGAATAAGGAAGTATATTAGATGGCCCATTTCTTTCCTTCCAGAGGAGGCAATGTTTGCTCAGGTGAAAGTCAGAAGGCGTTCAAGGAGATCGAATCGTATAGAATGCGCTTGTGGAGGGAAGAGAACGGTTGCCTGAAGGATAGAATGAGCAATTCAGAGACGCAAAGCCGCTGATATATGGAAGTGTTGGCAGCAGTGAACATGAAGCTGAGGTGGGCCGAGTGCAAACAGATAGCATTGCATGGCGAGAGCAGCTGCAAAGCGAGACAGAATGGCTGGAGCTTGAGTGCAATGATGTCCAGAAATATGTAGCCATGCCTGCCAGAAATTATAGTTTGCGTGTCAAGAAAGCGCTTTGCCAAATTTGCGTTCCCCATGCTGTGTCACTACTTACATCTGATGCGCGCGTAGAGACGACGTGCACCGATATACCGAAGCAGCGTCAAGAGAAAGTATCCGCTCTTCTTCATTTTCACAAGGACCGGAATGGCCTGCTGTCTCTGTATCCTTCACACATCGAAATCTGCAGAGAAAAGCAATTTATACGATGACTGCTCCAGAAATATCAGCGAACCACGCATGTTGATCCTTCGGTGAAGCCCAGTCTGCGGTATGACCTGAACGAATAGGTTATTCGATCACTTCTTAGTTTGAAGGTAGAAGACACGGACCTCCAAAGAAGCTCTCAAAATGTAGCCCTTGAATGACGGAATCTTCGGATAGCCTGATTACCAGCCCCGTCGCATGGATAACGGGCTCTCCATTTATTTGAATTTCAATCTCCCCTAAATTATTCATCATAGATATTTCATGGGACACGAAGTCGAAAAAGAACTGACCGTTGCAGTCACCGACATCGTTCAGCTTGACTCTTTCGGTGATCGTAGTCCAGACTCCTGATTTAAACGTAAATGCCCCTCTCCCAGCGGAGATTCCATAGTCAGGATTTCTGATGGACTTGGGAGGGACAGCTAGTAGTTGTGATGTGTTCTCTTCGGTGACAGGTAGGTAAGCGTAGAGCTCTCCAAGGCCACCTCTCCTAGAGATTATAGGAATAAGTTTTGCTTTGTTCCTATACCGTAGTTTTCACAAACCTCCACATCAAGCGCAAGTTGAAGCATATATCGCGGCCTTCCTTTCGACCTCCTGTACATGAGTATGCGCTATTTCCTACACCACCATCTGGTTGATAGTCAGGCAGAAGAAATTTTGCTCAAGATAAATAGAAACGTACATGCTCCAGGTAGCTTTCCTCCTTTTACCCATTCCCAATCCTCCTGAAAAAGGACAGAATACCCAAAGATCGCTTCGCTAGCGGCACGAAGCTTCTCTTGGAAGTCTTTTGGACCCTCTAAGTAGTATCCAAATCCACCTGGTACTGCACCTCTGGGATTGATACTGCCTTCGGGATAGACAGCTCTCCATGCCTTTTGTGGTTTAGGGCAAGATATATTGGGGGCCGGCACGACTTCGCAGGGCGGTCGCCTCCGGTCTACACGGCGCGCACCGAGATCATTCAGGGAGATTTCGACATTCAGAATATTCGGATTGTTAATCAAGGAGGAAGTAGACCAGGCAGATGAATAGGTGTAGTTTTCGGGAAATAGCCAACTCTCCATGACAGATTTTGGGGGTCCGAGGTAGACCGGTTCATTAAGTTGAATCAGTGGTATTTTCGGAGGTGAGTAGAAATGAGGCAGCAATACACTGAACAATATTAGAGGCAAATTCATGCATCAAGCATCTCGTCGAGGACTCCTCGAGAAAAGGTATAAGATTAAAAGTGATCGTGAGTAGGCTGACTATCCTTGTTACATAAGCTCCTTGACTACACGTGTATGACGCACGTGCACTCCCTTTCCTTGCCAACTCGTGTGGAACAGCCTTTTCGCCACATACCACTAGATAGCAATGTATTCTAAACATCGACCGTGATAGACCTCCTTTACCACCATATTCTCGCTGTGCTTTCACCACTACTTCGCTTGTATATCTGTTTTGTACGCTGTAGATGCGCCCTGGACAATCCATTCTCCAAAGCGTCGCAACTGGTTTGCCAGTAAACCGAGGGTTTCGATCGTCACGGCTCCTTTCGTTCAAGGGCTCCACAGGTTGCTCTTTCTTCAGATACTTATGAATCAGGAACACAAGGCCTATCTCACACGCTAACACACGTTAATAAATAGAAACGTCTGGCTTTCTTTTCTTCGAATAATGGTTCGCTGGAAATCATCATTCTCAATTCAATTTCTTCGCGGGTTTCCCTCGGATGTTCTTTCCCGCAATGGTTATAAAAGGCTCGAAGAAGACGACGACCACGACGAGGCTCTTCCCTCGTTTCTATCGTCTCATTCACCAAGCATCCTTCGCAGACGGAGCGCATCTGTTTGGGGCATGATTGCATTCAGTCTCATCTTGCTATGGTGTATTTGTGCCTTTCTAGGACCATCAGGGGCGTCGCCCTCTAAATTCTTCCCGGTCACGCCAAAAATACAGTTTCCCGGACATGAAAAACACACCTGGGCCATGTACTCTCCTTATTTTCCTGCGGCTGAATACAAGAATCCTCCCAGTCAATGCAAAGTGAATCAGGTTAATATTGTACGTATAGTAGCAACATGGCCATTTTTTATCGTCCGAGCGTTGTTGTAGATTTACAGGCATGGCGCTCGGTTTCCAACGTCCGGCGCTGGAGAAAGAATATTATCCGCGGTCCAGAAGCTTCAGAACGCTACTTTGTTCAGAGACGTCCGACTTCACTTCCTTCGTCATTACACATACGATCTCGGTGTAGCTGATCTTATCCCATTCGGCGCTGCACAGTGAGCATATATCGCGTGTTGCAGAGTATAAGAGCATGTCCCTCACGATTACTTAGATCCTATGACTCTGGACAGGAGGCTTTCTTTCGCTACAAAGATGTTATCGGTTCAAGTATTCCATTCGTACGAGCTTCTAGTGCCGCAAGAGTCGTAGACACAGCGACCAATTGGACGTCAGGTTTGTCCGTTCTGGCACCATTTATATCATTCGATTCATTCTTTTTATGTAACAGGCTTCTTCCGCGCCAGTGGAGGATCGTCAGCTCCAACATTGAATCTGATTCTCCAAGAAACGGTAAGTGCGACAGTGGCCCGGTTCTACTAAATCTCATCGTTTCGTAGCTGAATGATACGCTTGACAATAACATGTGCCCGAATGCAGGGAGTGGAGATGAACAGACAGATATCTGGCAAGCAATCTACGCTGTATCAGCTGCCGATCGATTGAACAAAGCCGCTCCCGGTGCAAATCTGACCGTTGCGGATGTCACGAATCTGATTTCACTCTGCGCTTTTGATACCCTCGCGAAGGAAGAGCCAAGTCCGTTCTGCGATCTCTTTGACAGCTCCGATTTCAATGGATTCGATTACTATGGAGACTTGAACAAGTACTATGGGACCGGGTCGGTTGTACTATCCCAAGAGAGCAGGAAGTTTGC
Organism: Sanghuangporus sanghuang; assembly: GCA_009806525.1. Taxonomy (NCBI): domain Eukaryota; kingdom Fungi; phylum Basidiomycota; class Agaricomycetes; order Hymenochaetales; family Hymenochaetaceae; genus Sanghuangporus; species Sanghuangporus sanghuang. The sequence goes on from VVIT01000003.1 coordinate 2,802,253, forward strand.
TGATTGGTTTGCATAGGTACGGTCAGGATCTCGGACCTGTTCAAGGAGTAGGTTACATCAATGAGCTCATTGCTCGCTTGACCGACTCGCCTGTGCGCGACAACACACAGACAAACCGGACGCTCGACTCAGACCCGTCGACATTCCCACTTGGACGATCAATGTACGCTGACTTCTCGCACGACAATCAAATGATCGCGATCTACAGCGCTATCGGATTATTCCGTCCTAAGGCAGACTTAGACCCGATGCAGCCTGATTCACATCGAACCTGGGTTGTTTCACGCCTTGTTCCGTTTTCCGGGAGGCTAGTTACGGAACGTCTTGATTGCAATGGGGAAACATTCGTGCGCATGCTTGTTGATGACGCACTGCAAGACCTGAATTTCTGCGGGGCTAGCGATGATGGGTTGTGCACTCTGGACGCATTCGTTGCTAGTCAAGGGTACGCGACGAACGATGGGGCAGGAGATTTCGAGAGATGTTTCACGTAGGATGTACCCTTTTTTTCTTGACATTCGTAGACGCGCACGAAAGACCTTGAGACAATGGCTTACTCTTGCAACTGAAGATTCTAGCTTGTTAGCCGTATGTATATGCATGAATTTTTGACACCTTGCGATATGAATTGCAGTTCATATTGCATTGGTGAGTCTTTCAGACATAAGTTGATATAGTGGCGACAGCTCTTCCTCGCTGACTACCAAGCTACCCGCTCATCGGATTTTGCGTTCTTGAACAAACCAGATGTGAACAAGCTCAAGGCCTCGGAGATACGACTTCTTTTGTACCACAGGCCATATGAAGAAGAAGAAAAAGCAGTGCAAATATAACAATCCCCATTGTTCCATACATCTATCCGATTATTGGTATTGAGAGCCTAAAGCAGAAGCGTCCTACACTTCAAGATGCCGTTCACAGCCAAGTTTCAATGGCCTTTTGATATTGCTCCACTAGTTCTATGAATTTCCAAGGTCACCGCAACTTGAATGTCTTCGTGGTCAATGGTCCATAGGCGGATCAGAGTTTTTTTATCTACATCGGACGCTGACAATGCAGAAGTCGCCGACGCCCATCTCAGACTGTGTGTCAGGACAGATAAATGGAGACGCTATCACACTGGGCAAAAACTCATTCCAAGCCCTTAGAAATTTTGATCGGAATGGGTGAGCTCTCATCTGATTGGCTCTTTTTCCATTCCGGGTAACATTTTCACGATGCGGAAATGAGTTTTTGCCCGGTGTGTATGTTATCTTAAACTACCTGCACCATAGTCGTATATGTCGTCGGTAGAGTTGAGATAGCGTAGATTGAACGAGAAGACAATTGCTTCTTGGTTTATCTCGTCAGCACGCCCTTCGACCGACATTTCGTGGTCTTGTACAGGCTAAGACTCATTCCTGTAGGGTCGTGAACAGCACATATTCGACAAATGTTATTGACATTGGATATGATCTCCTTCTCGTCTATGCTGCACTGCAGCATTTAGTGAAGAAAAAGACGAGTCGAATAACCAAATATGACGACCGATCATGTAGATTGTCCTTTCCCACTTCTAAGTAGGTTCCTGCCCCCGATGCGCTTCTCGATGCCTTAGATAAACTCATATTGTACAATCTGTTGTATCTGTTGTATCTAGATTTGATCCACTCCAGGAATACAATGCAGACTGTTGTATTAATAAGTGCATATCCGGACTGTAACAAGCCATGGCATTTCTGGATGTGGCTTCTCTCCGCCTCATCATCCTAGGCACAATCGCAATTATGTATGTGTATAGCGGAGTCCTTGCATACCGGATTCTTCCACTCCACATTGAGATCATCGACGCTTCTTGTGAGATTGCACAAAACATTCTTCTCCTCTACGCAGTCATAGGGTTGTACGCTTTCACCGAGAGCGAGCGAGCGGAGCTGGTCTAGCCCGAATCCAGAATGCAAGTCACGTATTGTCTCGAGCACGTCAGGTATATCAAGTCCTAATTCTTGGACGTTGGGGAATAACGCAAAAAAAGTTTTATGGCATCTTCGTCGACAATCGTGAAGTGTAGGGTGATAAACAAACCCGTCACGGCGCGGAAAGCATCCCTTACCCGATCCGTCAAGGTCTCGATTAGATAGTAGAAATAGAACTCCCCGTCAAGACGGAGACAGAGGCGGAGATCTTTGACATTTGGAATCCTCATTGACGCTAGTATAAGGCAGAAATATGTCGTCGCGGGGCGCATATCGTAATCATTACCGCCATCGAAGTCGTCGTGATTGGAAAGTGATAAGGTGGAAAGACGAGGAAGACTAACAGGTACTTGATCTTTGGACCTTATGAATGACCATGCACCCAAATCAAGAGAAAGGTGTTCGAGGTTCGGCGCGCAGCTCAAGAATGTCATGAGCCCGCAATACCAGTTTTAACCAGACATACCAGAGGTCACTTTTAACCTGAATGTGGTCAACTTGTGATACTGGCCTGCAGGAGGAACCGCGGCGACTAGTTCCAGTGTCTTTATGGGCATGAAGTTCCAAATATTAAAAACTTCATAGTAGCTGTGCATGCTAGAGAAGTGTATGTGAGCAGATTCCAGATGCGGGATGTCGAGACTGCACATCTCGCGGTCCATGCCAAATATTCGCCCTGCTTTTGACGCCTTAAGATGACGCCCTGCGAACGACGCCCTAAGATGCTGCCAGCGGTCTTTCAGCGGCACTATCTGCCGGATAATCGCCTCTCTTTGGCTCGATACAATTTCACTGGAAAGATCAATATGTAGATCGAGCGGTTTGTTCGCAGTTCTCGCGATGCGGTACCCGAGTCCGTCTTTCAGGCAATAGCGATTGTCGATCCTCGTCCACAGGGATAATGTATTCAAAACAGCGTATCGGAATCTCCGCGAGACGAGGGAGAGATTCTTGAACAGGTCGTCTATCTCTTTCCTCCCGAAATGTTTCTCGGTCTCAGCACACACCATATCGATCACATGCATATGTATGAGAATCTCGTTGGGAAGCGATATGCGTTCGCGATGCCGCGATGCCTGGAAAACGGTCTCTTCGACCGTTCGGACCTTTTCTCCAACGATATACGAGAATGATTCCAGAGCAGTTTGACGGCCCTCGAGATGTTTCAAGCCACTACTAGCACCAATCCAACACAACACTCACGATCCTTTTTCTTTTTTCAGACAAAGCATTCGTTCTTTCTTTTCTTTTCTTTTGGCTTTATCATATCCGTGATAATATGTCTACTTCAACTGGTTTTCAAGCAAAGGACTTGCTCAGTGTCGTGTCCTTGTTCGCGAAGGTCGTTCAATCCAACGAGGGACCATACCTAAGCCCATCTCAAATCTGGAGTCCATTAGGTGATGGGCAGTAAGTCTTTAGTATTCTGTGTCCCAGGCATTCATCTCATCTTCCTGTTAAGAGGAACTGAGGTTGTTCCAGATGATAGTCTTACAATGATGTTCAGGGATCCCCGGGAATATGTCAAGAAGTACGAAGGCATGCTTTCCCTCTTTCGTGCGTTGACTGCATCTCTTAAGCACGAGATCGCATCGCTCAAGAATCACCTTGACTCGGCGGTGCGATACTGCGGGCTCAGCAAGCTCCCAAATGAGCTCCTGTTTATCACGCTGACATGCGTCTGCTCGCGATTCAGATCTTTGGCCACTTCGTCCCCGAAATTATGGGCTAACTGCGAACTACAACTGTCTAGTCCGGCAAGGGAGGTCTCCTTGATCGCGGACATGAGCTGGGGATTACCGCTGTCGGCTACATTGCTGCCGAGCTTCACGTGCGAATCCGACCTGCTAGCCATGGAGAGGATTTTTTACTACCGCCTTTTGTTTGGAACGTTGGAAATCACGATTGTCGATACGGATGTGGAGCATGAATCGATGAAGCGCATCCAGCTACCGGTCCTTCGCAACCTAACTCTGACGCATATGGGGTGGTGCCCTACTGAGCCAACTACCCAGTTCTATGAGACTTGGGAAATGCCAGAACTTCGATACTTGGATACAAACTTCGTTCCACCTAAAACTCTTGGCAGGACTATTACCTCAGTAACGCTTGACATCGAGTACTCCGCTGATTACCTTTCCGACTTCAACCTCCTCTTGGAGTTCCTTGCATCATGTCCCTCCTTGGAGAACCTCGAAGTCGTATTTGATCACTTACTAGATGACGTCTAACCCGAACCAGGAGACGCCGTTGCGATGCGTAATCTTAAGTCGCTCACTCTTCAAGTTTCATTAGCCAAATACTTCAGCTAGCTCGCCCGATTTCTCGAGAGATTGGTTATTGATAACGTTTCCGACCTCAGCCTCAGGCTAAACAAACTACGTCTAAGCTGGCATAACGTCGATGTTTTGGCGAGAAGAATGACTCCGTATTCAGAAATCGAGACGTGAGGACTTATCATTTTATCTCGTATCGCGAAGACCCCACACCTTCGGGAAATGAAACTATACACCGAAGAAGATCGGATTGGCAAAGAAGGGGAAAAAGGTCCTTCCGAATACTTAACCATTTTATCTTTGATTTCCGTCGTTCGTGAGCTTGCTCGCTGTGCCATATCCACATGTATCGGAAGAATATGCACATTCCTGGTGGATGGACGATTCTCGATATTGATCATGCAAAGACTTTGACTCTAGAGCAACTTTTTTTTTGGTACTGATGGACTGGACAAAACCAACGTCCGGGATACTCTTCCTGCGAGACTGTCCTTCGATTCGAGAGGACCAACTTCGTCCAGTTATCCCGTAGTGGTATAAAATTGCACAACCCAGTTTGAGCAAAAATGGACTGCTGGGCAATTGTTTACAGTACAATCTTGTGTTACACCTGAATTCGAATGGATGAATTAAAATCCTCTATATGTATTCGTGATAGAATCAGAAACTGTATGATTATGCAAATCTGTATCTCACGGTGACGACATGATGCATGACTTCATTTCTCTTCGCAATGGATTCATGCGAGCACATACTGTATAGTACGATGTACATAGAGTGGTCTTCGCCTCGGAATGTATTGCTTAAGAAGTGCTCGGCATGCTATTCGGGAAAGACGCACTAATAGTTCACTAAGGTATCGCACATCATCCGGCATTTGTCTAAAGCTTGCTTGCTATCCTTCTCCGTCCCCTTTGAGATCGTACTCTTAGGAACTCCTTCAGAATATGGCTCGATTGAGACTTCGCGTTCAATTCTTCTTCCTCGAAAGCTTCGATAAATTTTGGATGGTTGCGCAAAGCATAATCGACGCGTTCTGTCATAGATGGCTGACCAGGCGCGTTGATTTCAAAATCTGCCGAGCGTCCAAATCCAACTTCAGCAACTCGTATGAGTATTGACCTGCCAGACGCAGTTCGGTTAGCAGTTGAATTATCTGAAGTAGCGACGTCTTACGCAGTGAGACCGTATACAGGTTTGATGCCTCCTGCTTCTCTTCCCGTCAGGAATCGATGCATCCGTATTGGCCTACTCTGACCGTCTCGATACCATGGATAATCATTGTATGTGTAGTATGGTATTTCATCTGCGTGCTGCTCTTGAGGAAAGGGTGAGTCTGAGCTGAGGAACGCTTTGAGAGGATGCGAAAAGAGCGATGAGACTTCCGCTTGATTAAGAACGGGCTAGAACGAGTCAAAGCCCGTCAGAGTTTATATTGTTGATGCGGTGATCTGTTCTTACTCTTATGGTCTTGTCAAGGACGAGGACTACCACTCTGTCGAATTGTTCAGGACTTCTGCTGTGAAAACAAAACAAAACCCATCTTACGGTATTACAAGCAACTGATTACCGGCGAGAAAGGGTTCTAGACTGCATAATAATGGCACTTTCTCTTTATCAAAGCTCAATCCAATCTGGGATGTTCATATTAGCAATTCCACGGACAGAGATGTTCCATAATTGATTGTACAGTACCTCTTCAAAGGCTTCGCGTCGCTGAATAATGTGAGTAAATATAAGTGATGTTGTATCTTAGCGCCATTGAAGCACACACCGCAGTGTCCTCAATGCTTCTGTCGTGAGGTTCCATTTTCCCTCCTGGAAGAGATGTATCACCGGCGTAGGTTCGAAGTGCCTTGGATCGTCTAGCGGACATATAAAGATCGAAGTATCAAGACGTATACGCATACTTACTGGCTTAGTAGCACATATACGTCTCCCATCCTTCCAATGAATAGAGCTACGAGTACGGCCGCAGTCCGAGACCGAGGTCCTTTTCTCTTTAGACCTTTCGGCACTTTATAAGCTGCCAAATTCCTGATACATCTGGAATCCCGTATCATCAACAAAGCATCTCTAGACTACAGGATGTCTGTCTGTTTACCTCCGTGTTTCTTTGTTTATTGCATTATGACCTAACTGAAGCGACGAAGGTCGATGAAAATCCAGTAACTTGCGGGTAGACATGATGAATTGAAGAGAGAGATTCACGTGCTGTGAACAGCTGTCATTTTAAAGCGGAGCTGAAAGATATTGGGTCGTGCCGATCTCGTGCCGGTTATTTTTTCAACATCAAACGCTTTTATATTGTTTTGAGTATTTCCACTCAAAACTTCGCGGATGCGATGTCTAGTAGTTCGCCGTTGGAGAATGCAGTCCGCTCGTACTCTCGATCACCGTGCGTATATCTGAATGCCTCCAGCGGACGTTTGCTGATCTGTCAAATAGTTGGCCAGCTTGGTCCTTAGCGTCAATTTGTAAGGGTTCATATGCTTGAAGCTTTTAACTTTGTTCACGACACCGTTTTCACGCCAGTTTTGGCTAGCTCGGTTCTTCCTCCAAAATACTTTCCTAAATTGCCTCCGTTTCCTCAGCGACTCGGTTTTTCCATAATAATGTATGGAGCCGGATACGTTATCTCGACTGGAGATTCTCTAAACGGGAGTGGAATATCTACGGGTGAGCTCAATTATGAAGCACTCTCAACTCTCTTCATTACCGAACTCGGGATAGCCTGGTCGTTAACTTACCTCTTTTGGAACGGGAGACGCTCCTTCACGACACTACGGAGTCCTCTCTCCATATTTCTCACTGGAGCAACTGCGCTGTCAGCTGGTCTCTATGGAACAGAATACTTCATTCTGGGGGATACAAATGGTAAACAGGATGCATGATAACGTTCACATGGCCATATTAATGCCTAGATAAAAGCCGAAAGCAAGAAACTGCAGTACTGTGGAAATAATATGATGAAATGAAGCATGAAACAACCGGAACGGGCACAAGCTTAGAAATGAAGAAGTTACAGATGATGCAAATGATAGTAATACAAGATGCTATTATAGATAATCATCGTCGTATGGCAAATGTGGATACGATCAACGCTCCACAACAGAATCCGAGCACACCGATCGTGGTCCATCTCGTGAACGATGCGAATCGAGTGGTCGCGTCCAACGCAATCGAACCGCGAAAGGCGTAGAGCACAACTCCCGTTATTAAGGAAAGGATAGACCAAGCGAGAAAGACAGCAGGTAACGAGGGTAAGATGCTGTGACCCTATAGCAAATCATCGGTGTCAGAACGATGATAACAGAACGAATCAGATGAGGCTTCACCGTCACAGCCGACATAGTCACCACAAGACCTTCACCACCATGCGCTGCCATTCGCTGTATTTCTACTTGATTCCTGAAGGCGGCTATCAGGGTCGCTCCGAGGCTGGAAAACGACGCGATGATCGCGATGAACCCGGCCGTCCTCGAGACGTGATCCAGACCGGGTAGGGCGAGGAACGTTACCGAAGCCAGCAGGATGGTTGCGGCCTTTTCGACAGGTAGAATTAGCGCGGTAAACGATCAAGAAAAATCCGAAGAGACATGCCACTATGCAAACAGTGGCCCCGACGACCACCATGGGCCCAGCTGACCTCACTATCCCACCCTCTTCGTCGAACCGATAGACATGTCGGTTGGCATACAAATAGGGTATTCCGAGACATAGCCATGCAATGACGAAGTCAAGGAAGGTCCTATTGTGTGGCGTGCTACGCTGGGGAGTCGCTGAAGTATTCACACCTCGAGGGAGAGGTTTTTCTGGTCTGAAGAAATGTTGCTTCCATTGGACTAGACAACGACTTGTGTCAATATACCTTTGCCGGGGTGTCAGGAAAGTAAACATACCGATGCGGCGGTGGATGCGAGACACGACTCTGGTCTGGATGGCCGCCTGGAGTGGAGAATCTGAGCCTACATTTCTGAACTTAATCTACGCCTATCACGTCTAGAGAATAACACACCAGATGATGACCGAAGAAGGGTCAGCAGCTCCTGACTTTCCTGTTGGGTGAAAGGAGGAGGAGCTCTCCGGTTTGATTTCAAAAGTCGTTCTGAAGTAACAATGGTCAGACTATCATCAGAGATTCAAAAGAGGCGTACTGCGTACCAGTATACGACCAAGTCAACTTATCCCAAGCTTCCGCATACGCATTGACAGGTAGAGGTGCATGTGCCGGGTGAGTCTCCATGAATGCCCAATATCTGTATTCATTATCCAGCCCTGAAATACCAGTAAGCGAGTAGCCGAGTTTGAGTTACAATGGTCAACTTACGATCATCAGATGATGCTCGCGACAAGTCCTCTGGCTTAGGAGGCGGCCAATATCCTAGCGCTCGTGCTCCATGGTCTACCCAGCACCTGACAGGAACGAACTCATCTCTCGACCTGGCTTCGTCATGTAACCAAATCTCCAGATCGTCAACTGGAAGCCCAATTTCCTTAGTCATCTTTCCTTCAAGATAGTTCATCACAGCATTCAGCTTGCGCCTCTTCTCTAGGTTGATGTCTGTTGTTACGTGCATTCCGGGATGAGAATAGTAAGTGGTCGAATCAGGAAGTGCGTGTGCAATCCATCCAGCGCTCTGAAGGTCGCGATACGGAGCATCCCCCCGTTTGCTAAAACCTACGTGAGCTCGTATTCATGGAGGACCACCAATTTCTTACCTGAATTCACCGACTGCGGAACTCTTTGGTCCAGAAAGCAGAGGAAGGGTCTCACTATGAAGGACGTGAGATGTCTAGAAAACTTCCGTCCAGAATATCACTTTACTCACTCAATCGGAACGTCATTGTGTACACTAGGAGCACGGCTGCTTCTTGCGCCTAGAGTATAATCAGACGGGACGGAGTGGAGGTTCCTTCACCTTATCATGAGAGAAAGATCTGGCTCGGTGAAAGCGTTGCTTACCCGTGAGTAACTTCATTCAGAGGCGGTAGCGGGTATGCTACTGGCATCGACACAGCCGGAGCCGCTGCGTGGACGGGCTCTACGTTCACATGGTGTTCTGACACGTCGTAGGCATGACTGTCATGTGTGTCCGGCCTGAATCACTAATTAGTCGTTTGAAGCAACTGATATAAAAACACTTACTCAGGCATGCTCTCGTAATGAGTCGTCGAAGGAGTTGGATCCCTGAATGGATCATCCAGGTCATGGCTGCATGAAATTTGTCAACCGATGTCACGGTCGCACTATATTACAAGAAAAAACATACGACTCGTGAGGTGCTTGAGGGACAGGCATTGGTGCCGAGCGGCTGAAGTATCCGTCCGTATGAGGAAAATTCTCCAACGAATCAACAGTGGACTCTGACACGTCCTTCGCTTTGCCCTTGTTTTCGCCAACAGGCGGTTCGACAGCTACGATTGGAACAGGCATTGCGCGCGGAGTGGTACCGTTACTTGTTGTCTGGCTGATAGTCGGCTCATTAATCGGAGGTGCGCGCAAGTTAGATGACGCCATTCCATTCGGTTGAGCAAACGGCATTTTGTATTCTTCCAAGGCAGACCGCTCATCTTCCAGGATAGGACTCAAATCCGTACGCAAGTTCTCTTGAGACGTGTTCAGAGACAGCGGTTTGAGATGACGATTCATTTCCGAGGAACTTCTTGGCGTAGATGCGCCTGAACCAGTTGTTCCATGGTATTCAATGTCTTGAGACGGTAAAGATGCTGAGATCGACGTTGGCGAATCAGAGACTGGAATACGGATACCTTCACCTTGAGGTTGCTCATGGCCTTCCTCGTGCTTTGGATGTTCCGGTCGAGGCTCCTCGGGTCGTTCCACTACTGAGGTTTCGGACAGCTGCACAGGGACATATTCGGGCGCATACGGTGTCTCTACAGGTTTCTGTGCCTCAACAGAGTGAGCTTCAGAAACGGTGGTCTCCGGAGCAGGACTCGATACTGGATCTATCTGTGGAGCTGCCTCAGATACAGCTGGTGTGGTCTCAACAGGCGCAGAGGACGATAAATCGCCCGGAGCGGCGGGAGCCTCCGCAGGCAGAAATTCCTTAGGTTCCTCAGTATTCTCCTGCGGCATCGCTAACGGTACCGGCTGTGACGGCTCGACGGAACGAATGGAGCTTGGCTTTGAAGTAGGAGCTTTCTTCGCTGCGCCTGCTGCATTCATTGGGTCCTCAGGATCATGACGCGCAGCCGGAGATGCAGATCGTGAAGGTAAGACGAACGACGACGTCCGGCGCGCGATAGTACCCACACGTTGCCGGAGAGACCGCTTCTTTTCAGGTGTACCAGACGGCGACGGCGACCGCTTCGAATTTGCTGCCGGCTGCGACATCATTGGACACTATAGTGTGTAGTCGATACCTCGCTCGTTATGTTACGTCCGATAAGACTAAGCGGGATATATGGCTGTCAAATAACTGCTCTCTGCGAGGCAGGGCAGAGCAGAGGGTTAGGAATGGATGGTAGGGTGGTAGGGCAGATGGGAGAGAGGAGCGTGGAGTATGAAGCATTTGAAGAGCTCCGTCGTGCATATCAGGCGCAGTGAGTCTGCCTTCAGGAAACATCGAGGCGGGGCACTCAGCATGGCACGCTAGTAGTCGTCACAAAGAATTACACGTACATCACTCAGTGTGCCGGATGAATTTTGCCGTAAGGTGCACGATTATCGTGCTGGACACAGCCTATAGTAGGTCTCGGACGGCATGCGAAGTACACGTGCCCTCGGAAATGAACCTCCGTGGATGGTGATAGAGTGATAGCCCAGACACAGTAAAGCTTAAATGCCTCCGTTAGAAACAAAGATCTATTCCGAGGAGTCACGGGGCCAGAGCTTTGCCTTTAGATATGGAATCCCATACTGGCGTAGAGGGCAGAACTGCGGGTCAGGCAATCGAATCGATTTTCGCAGCTAAGGAAGTACCGAGGGCGATTCTGATCCACGAGACCAACCCATTAGATTAGCGTGGAATAATGACCAAAAGGGTAATCTTCACATTACGCGACGTAAAATGAGATCCTCGTGTAGTTTGACAATAACGAGTCCTGGCGCGCCGACTCATCACGATCAAGATGTGAGCGTTGCTACACTTCCGGACGAGAAATGGACGTACCACGAACCATGTCGGATTGATCATGCAGCATGGGAAGGATACTACAGAAACCTCATTCCATTGCTCTATGGTACACACTAGAACTAAAAGATAATCTACCCAAAAAGTGCAATAGTCCCAAAAGTACAACAACAGCATGAAGCAGAATAAATTACGGTGTGCAAATATGTACCGTAAAGATCGTAAGGGAGCAGAGGGATGCAAGTGTGAATGTTGATGTCCACAAAACATAGCACCAGGAAGGCATAAACAAGAAGAGGATTAGAGCAGAGCAGAGCAGACGGAAACAGGTAGTGAACAAGACACGACAGCGAGAATAATGATAAGTTTACTTCGAAGAGTGGAAAAAGTTGATAAGTGCATTGGCGACGATGTCCGGGTGGGACACAGTCAAATCATGATGTCCGCCTTGGACTGTGAGAAGTGTGGAATTTGGAACGAGGCCTTGTATTTTTGCAGCATAGCGATACGGCACTGTGTTATCCGCGGTGCCCTGGCATAGTGAGATAAGCATAGCGAAGGGTATCGTATTGCATATAATGCCGCGTACCCAGATAAGTAGTAAATCGCTCTTCAACTCTGACAACATTGTGAAAGATGATTGCAATCCGCGTAAAGGTCCATGTCTCAAGGAGGATGCCAGAGCATTGTTATATCCGGGCAAAAATGCGGATTGGATACGAACAATCTATGCAATACCTCGACTTAGAAAGGCATCACACAAGGTTCGAAATCGCTCACCTCGTGTATAGGATTTGGGGAAGGTTCTCCTGCACCCAATCTTTGCAGGAAGAACTGGAGTCCCAAATTAGACCATTAATAACGGATACACCTTCATACTCACATGGACAATGCCGCTTGATGCAATGTACTGCACAACAGGCGATGACATCACCTTACTAGTCCGGGACAAATCTGAGCTCTGAGAACATCGGTATCATCGTGAGTTACTTGAACATCCTGAAACATAATCTGTCTCACCTCCATGATACCGGTGGATGCAACCAGAGCTACTTTTCCCGTTGTTAAGTTTGGAAAAGTAGCTGCGAAAGATGTCGCGATTCCACCTCCCTATGAGGAACAATGATGTTAATGCCCTGATCGAGATAGGTATAGATGATACATGCCATTGAGAGTCCTACGATATGAGCTCTTTCCCAATGCACATGCTGCATAAGAAGAGCGAGTTGCGTAGTGTAAAGACAACCAGTATAGGACATATTGGGTGCATCGGAGTAGCCTCGTCCATAAAGGTCTATGGGAGAGTCATTAGTACATGTTGAGACTCGAGGCGGAGAATCCGAACCATATACAAGCACACGGAAGCCCCTTCCCGCCAGCTGTGGTGCGACGTCTTTCCAAATAATTGCTGGGACAGATAAGCCATGCACTAGAACGATCTGAGCCATCGAGTCAGCATATACCAGAGACTGAGGGCAAAGAATTCGATACATCACCTTCTGGCCATCTTCTGGTCCAAATAACCAGTATCTGACCTATAAACGCGCGCTAAGGATAAGGTTCCGCAGCTTCTCGTAACTTAACATGAAACGCCATACTCGACCAAAGGGAAACCTAACATAGTTGCCACCTTCATAGAAATTTTCAGGATATATGCTCCAGGAGCGGGAATCTTTTGGTAAAGAAGCCAAAGACGGATAGACTGCCACATCCTCGGGAGGTAATGGAAATGCGGCGAGGAATCGAAGTAAAAGAATGAACGAAGGTACTGCAATCAAAGAAATAGAGAGATATTTCGAGCTTGAAGAGCCCATCATCGCCATAAGCAGCTTGTCAATGGGCAATGCCCAAGTGCGCTCGTTGTCGTCGTCGTCGTCGCTTGAAGCAAGCTGGGCTCAGGTGGGCTGAAGTGGGCTCATTTCGTCCGCGTTGTGTGACCGAGTGACCGACGCGACCGCAGCACGTGACTTTGTGACCAAAATATTTGTCACAGTTGTGACACATACTTCTGCCTCGACCGTGATCGACGCTGAAGCTGGCAGCGACAACGAATACCAAAATCTTGAACTCAGACTAAAAAAAATGCTGCTGGATATCAATGTATGTATTAAAGATATGACTCTATGCTGTAACTAACTGCCGGAAATTTTAGAGAAAGTTATTTCAGCGGTCTGACCGCGTAAAAGCAGTCGATTTCCATCCAACGGAACCATGGCTCTTGACCGGTCTCTACAACGGCAGCGTTAATATATACAACCATGAAACGGGTGCTATTATCAAGACATTCGAAGTCGCAGAAGTGCCCGTGCGATGCGTGCGCTTCATTCCTCGTAAGAATTGGTTCGTAGCAGGCTCCGACGACTTCCAATTACGCGTCTTCAACTATAACACGCACGAGAAAGTCACCGCGTTCGAAGCGCATCCAGATTACATTCGATGTCTTGCTGTCCACCCGACGCTTAGCATTATTCTGACAGGATGCGATGATATGACAATCAAAGCTTGGGATTGGGACAAGCAATGGAAATGCATACGTGTCTTCGAAGGACATACGCACTACATCATGAACCTCGTCTTCAACCCGAAGGATACCAATACATTTGCGAGCTCATGCCTTGACCGCACCGTCAAGCTTTGGTCCCTCGGCTCTTCCACACCCAACTTCACGCTGGAGGCACACGAAAAGGGCGGGGTAAACTACGTCGAATTCTATCCCGGCGCAGACAAGCCATACCTTCTGACTTGTGGAGACGACCGTACCGTCAAAGTCTGGGACTATCACAGCAAGAGCTGCGTTCAAACTCTGGAAGGCCATACGAACAATGTATCGTTCGCGATGTTTCACCCGAATCTCCCTTTGATTATCAGTGGAAGTGAGGACGGCACGGTAAAGATTTGGAACAACCAGACGTACCGGCTCGAGAACACGCTCAGCTATGCTCTTGAACGCGCTTGGTGTATTGCTATCCGTCCGCAGGCGAATGACGTAGCAGTCGGATTTGATGAGGGTGTCGTCGTTATCAAGCTCGGTCGTGATGAACCAACTCTCAGTATGGACCCGTCCGGGAAACTCATCTACACTCGAAACACCGACGTGCTCTCCGCCAATCTGCAAACTGCTGCTGACAGTGACGTGACAGAGGGCCAGCGCATTCCGATTTCCGCACGTGAGATTGGTACAGCAGAGATCTTCGCAACATCGCTTCAGCACTCGCCGAACGGGCGTTTTGTAACCGTTGTTGGTGATGGAGAGTATATTATCTACACCGCACTTGCCTGGCGGAACAAGGCTTTCGGGTCAGGCTCGTCCTTCGCTTGGGCTGGCGACTCCAACACATATGCGGTGCTGGAGGGTAGGACGAAAGTCCGTCTATTTAAAAGCTTCAAAGAGAAAGCTGGCGCGACCTTGAAGGGTGCCGGGTCTTGGCCGATCGAGGGTCTTCATGGCGGCACTCTTTTGGCTGCTCGTTCAAGTGGCTTTGTCGTTTTCTGGGATTGGGAGTCTGGCGAAATCGTCCGACGAATTGACGTTGAAGCCAAGAACGTGAGTCTTCCTCTATTTTATTCCTCGTCAACATTACTGACTTGATAGAAATAGTTGTCATGGTCTGGGACAGGCAGTCTCGTAGCAATTTGTGCAGACGAGTCTTTCTACATCCTTCGTTTTAACCGAGATGCGTATAACGCGGCATTAGAGTCTGGTGTAGAAATCGGTGACGAGGGCGTCGAAGAGGCCTTTGAGGTTATCGCGGACATGTCCGAGAGGTGAGTCTATCACCGAAGGCCATTCTCATTTCGTAGCTAATGAACAGAACAGTGTGAAGACGTGCAAGTGGATAGGCGACTGTTTCATCTATACTACTGCAGCGAACCGTCTCAACTATCTCATCGGCAGTGAGACCCAGACTGTCACTCACTTTGATAAGTGAGTGTTTCTGACATCTTTTTATCCACAAAAGTCCTTATGTTCGCCATAGCCCGATGTATTTGCTCGGCTACATTCCCGCTCACAATCGCGTATACCTTGCCGACAAGGATGTCAATATCTACGCATACTCGCTGTCCCTGACCCTTATCGAATACCAGTCGGCCATCCTCCGAAATGATATGGAGACGGCAGCTGAGATCCTCCCGTCGATACCCAAAGAACAACGGAATAAGGTCGCACGCTTCCTTGAAGTTCGAGGTAAGACAAGTCTCACGAGGCAACAAATGCAACCTCAAACTCATCTGATGAAATGCATCTAGGCCTTAAGGAACTTGCATTCCAAGTAACATTGGACCCTGACCATAAGTTCGACCTTTCACTACAACTCGATGACCTCGACGCAGCACTCGAGATCGTCCGCGCCTTACCCGAAACCGAAGCAGAGACAAAATGGAAAGCAGTCGGTGACCGGGCGTTGGCCGTATGGCGATTCGACCTCGCGCGTGAATGCTTCGACAAGGCGAACGATCTTGGCTCGTTAATGCTCTTACTCCTAGCTATCGGTGACCGGGAGGGGCTAACGAATCTTGCTTCGCAAGCAGGTAAGCATTCCCTCTACTAATATATATTTTCTGGTGTGATCTCAAATGCTTCTGATGATGGCCCTGTGCAGAGTCGAAAGGCCAAAATAATCTTGCATTTGCTTGCAAGTTACAGCTTGGGGACACTGAAGGATGCGTCGACCTGCTGGTAAAAACCGAGCGTGCACCCGAAGCGGCGTTCTTCGCTCGCACTTACGCACCAAGGTACACCATTTGTCATAAGATTTTTCCCCTCAGATTGCCTGACTTACTGATTCGCTCGACAAAATAGCTTGGTACCAAAAGCCGTAAGCTCATGGCGCAACGAACTTGAATCAAAGGGCCGCAAAAAGCTAGCGGCGACCATCGCATCGCCCGCGGAGGATCCGGAATTGTTTATTGAAGGTTGGGAAGAGACCTTGGAGCGGGAGAAAACAATCAAGGCGCAAGCGTCTGGCGTATCTGTGAATGGGACTGCGCCATTAACAAACCGTGAGTAGCTTTCTCTTTTGTTGTTCATTCATGATTCATAATACTCGTCCCATTCAGAATCATCACCAGTAATGGAGACGGCGCCAGAGACGCCAGAATCAGTGCCAGAGGAGTTGGAGTCTTAACTTGTCAGGAGGTCATTGTCTTCTATGTTTGTAATCTTTAGACTTGCGAGCAAACGAGAGTGCTGTTTCTCAGTGGAACTGGCTGGTGTGCTTGGGGTCGATATATGCACGGCAATGTGCACCGGTAACTTGTATTATGCGCAAACTACATTTGACTTGGTACTACAGGAAATAAGGCAAGCCATCGACGCATTCCTTGACTAGGTATGTCTGACTAGGGTATCACTACTAATATGCAAGCAATTAATAAAGTCCAGAAGGTGCGTATGCAGAAATTCAATGAAATAAGGTATGCGTAGTAAACCAAACGAGGGGAGAGATTTGAGTCAGAGTAGTCAATTCGAAAGTCCAGAAGAGCAAGTCCGTTCAACTTTGTCCGTGTCAGAGATAAGTCCGTTAGTTAGGGGTAGGCGCAGCAGCAAGGACCCTGCGTTCGAGGCCGCGACGCTTCCTGGCCGGGGTGACAGAGACGGTCGGGACGCTCTGGCAGTTGCTCGAGCTCGCAGCGGGGTGGGCCGCAGGCGTCGGCTCGACGCCCTGGTACCACGTCGAGGTGCCATAGACACCCATCGGCAAGTCATCGTCTGCATCACAGCTCTCGAACACACCTGAGTCATAGTTCGCCGGCATGTTCCACCAGCAGCCCATGACGTCGTAGATGTGATTGCAGTTGATCGCTGCGTTGGGGCCCGTGCAGGCGCGGAAGCAGAACTCGTTGTAGGAGATGAAGGATGTCCATTCGTGATATTGCAGATTCGACCCGAAGGTGTTGCCGTAGACCAGCCCGCCGACGGGGTTGCCCTTCCCGTCGGCGCCGTGTGGGTCGAGCTCACCGCCCTCGTCGCCGTTAGGAACATTGATCTTTGTAAAGTCGCCGACACCGGTCACTTGCACGTAATCCGGCGTCTTGACGAAGTGGACGCCCTGGAGAGTACCCTCCGGGATAGTGCGCGAGCCGCGCCCGGACTTCGTGCACCACGCGACCTCGAGGCGCTCGGTGTTGCCGATCGTGTCTACGTAGGGGGGCGCCCATAGACAGAAATCATCAACGTCGTTGATCCATGCAGTCTGGCATTGAGAGTCCTGCGAAGAGCCCGTGCCACAGTTATTTGTGCCGGATTGATCGGTCTGCGACTTATCGGGCAGGCTGCTGACGTGGTAGCCCGTATTCCAGACTTGGTTCGGGTTGCCGTTCCCGCAGCTCCAGACCTGAGGCAGATTGCCGTCACTCAGGTTGCCGTCTGTGAGGTCAACGCATTTGCCATGGTCCGTCCAGGCAAGACTGCAGAAATAGTCCCAAGTCAGAGAAACTAATAAGAAGTTACAAAAATGAAATGACAAACCGGAAGTCGCCGGTATAGTAAAACTGCTGGTTGGCATTCCCGTTGTTGCTGCAGTCCCAGATCTGGAGTTTCGTGCCATCTGCGTTGACTCCATCGATGACATCAAGGCACTTGGAATTTCCAAAGAGCTTAACCGAGCCACCATCGAATGTCCATTGCTGGGCATCGGCGCCTGTGCAAGCCTGGATAGAGACTTGAGCACCATTGGAGTTGCTGGCAGCGGTAAGGCATTTTCCAGCGTTATTCCCCGGCTCGATGAGTACAGGAGAGAGATAGTTTGGAGTCTGCGCACCGACGCCGACGAGGAGAAGAGATGCAAGAATAAACTTGACGGAGATCATAGTATCTGAACTGAAACGAGTGTTTGGTGAAATTACTGAGGGGTATGCGAGAAGGGGGTATGCAAAGGGGTATGCAAAAGGTGGGAGACACGAGGGAAAGGCGGGCAAACATGGCCTAAATTTAAAGGAATGAACGCCAAGATCGAGAGGGTCGGGTGCGGAGGTCGGGTGCAAGAAGCGCTCCCGCTGACCATATGGGGACTAAGAGGAATACCGAATAGGCGGGAAGAGCGCTCGTACTACTTTCTTGTGACCCCGCTTCGCCGTCTTCACTGACCGGCCAGTCCTGCCCGTCGGCTATGAAAAACATTACCTCGACATAACATTGCAATATCTACTGTTTGCAGCAAACTACTGACCTGAGAGCGCGTTGCACCAGTCTCCGAGAATTCACTCAGCCAGAATTTTTCTCTGGTGCCTCTACAAAGTATTTCGATCAGGTTTTGCCGCGCCGCGGAAATAAATCCTTCTTCTGTATGTTTCATTGTTTGAAGCCATCAGCGTGATTGATGTGGTCGGCCGAACATTGGCAGGGGCACGCATCATTTGATGTTTCGGAATTCGTCGCAAGATGCAAGAAGGGTCGTCATGAGACAATATGACTGTTCAAATGAAATGACAATTTCCGAGTGAACGCGCCAGCGTGACCGCACAAATTAAAGGAATGAACAAATACTTCTTACCGAAAACTCAAGAGAGATTTCCCCGACGATCACACTTTGAAAAAGTACCCCGATCTTTGATTCTAGGGAGAGGCAGCTGTTGCAAATACGTGAGTGCATCATGACTCGTCAGAAAAGAAATCAGGAGCCCTAGTGGAAGGGCAAGAACCTGGTCCGGTTCATCATATGTTTATAGAAATGGACGATCGCCGAGATTGACTACAAATTTGGACATTACATAACTACGAAAATAAAGCAAAACTACTCCACTCCGACAGCAAATTCTTTCAGTGTTTCCTCTCGCCCAAAATTTCCGGATACTCTGTCAAGAAGTCTGGGTGCGAAACCAAGCCGCCCCTTCAGGTTCACAAAGCTGTCTCATGCGTTTTCAGTATTAAACGTATTACAATTACGATACTAATACACGTGCACGGTTTGTATTTAAGGTAACACTTTCTCATGTAAGATAGTATATAATTACGAAACGTCTGGTACGTTAATACAACGGTCTTTCTACGTGAATTCCGTTCCTACGCTTGACCGCAAGTAACGGCTCCCTCGTTTCAAGATTCAGAATCGGCGAACCCCTTTATCAGGTCACACAAACGTCGCGCAATTCCTCTCAGGACGTAAATTTTATGAAGCAATATCCAATTAAGCTTGCCGTGAAGAGATGGATGATGTATTGTAGACGATCTCGTTAGACTAACCACCGCGCTTTCAAGTCAATGGTCTTTGTAACCGCTTCGAGTAGAGCTTGTAACATCAACCTTGATAGAGATACTCGCTCGTCTATTACTGATCTAATAGAATGGGACTGCCAATGACTTCTAGCAAAACAGGGCTTGAGAACAGCGTTGGGAAGAGCATACCAAAGTTTGCATATATAAATCACTCCGACATTTGAAGACCAGGTATCGGACACAATAGCGAAAAGTACAAGGAAATGGTGAGAGTCCTTTTGAAGCCACCTGGAAGAAGACCATATGAGCCATGACGCGACAAACAATCCGGAGGATAGATTACCAGAATGGCCCCGACCACGATGTCTCTAGTCAAATTTCCAAACGGTATTTTCAAAAGTTATCTTGAGTGCATCTGCATGGTTCGCGAGAGATTGAAATTCTCCGTGCTGAGCCCAACTTCGACGTAGAAATCGTCGACCCAGAACGACGGAGCGGAGCTGGTTTAGCTCTAGGTCGGAATCCAGATCTTGCAATGCATCCGTGACTTGAGGCGCGTCTAGCGCCAGCTTCTTTATTCTCGCAAACGGCTTGATGAGCTCCTTGAGATGAACGGCTTCGAGATTGAATGGTGCGACTATAGTCAACGTGGTCACTTCTGGTATTTTCTCTAGCATTGAGTCCAGCGCAGTCTCCAGCTCTCTGTTGTTTGTGAGATACAGAGAAAAGTCGCAATCTAGGATGTTCGGCATCTCCAATGATGCGAGTATTCGATGAAGGCGTTGTAGCATTCCCTGTCTGAAACTGTTTCGATGATAAATGGAAATACTAGTCACGAAAGGCATGCTGACTGGCATCAAATCCCTAGACTCCGTAGCGGCGCAAATATCTAGCTCGAGAGAAAGAGATCTGATGCTCGGTGCACAGCTAAGGAAGCCCATAAGCCTCTCGTACCAATGAACGCCGACCGCATAGGAGCCACCTGCCTTGAGCTCAACTGTAGTCAAATAGGCGCGAGGATGCGAAGAAGGTATCGCACTGGTCGACTCCAGCGATCGGATATTCGGAAAGATGCACTTGTCGTAGAACCAACGATTGGATTCATCATGGTAGGGGAAAGAAGCTTTGACGGAGTCCAAATTCGGGAATTGTATGAGAGGGAAGCCGGTGACAGCATTGGGTGGTAGTCTTGCATCAAGTTGTTGACAGCGGTCCCTGAGCAGCGATATCTGCGTAACTATCCTCATGCAGTTTCTTCCAGCTGCTTGGAGGTCAATATGCATGACAAGAGGCGCATTTCTGGTGCGAGCGATACGATTTCCGAATCCTCTCCTGAGGCAATAACGATTATCGATCCGCGTCCAAAAAGATATGGTATTTTCAGCAGCGTGCCGGAAATTCCAAGAGACGAGCGAAAGCTGCTTGATCAGAGTATCCATCTCATCACGCCCGAAGTCGTTCTCTGTCTCTGCACAAGCCATATCGACGATATGCATGAAGATCTCCTCAGGGAGCGACATGAGTCCATAATGTAGTGATGGCGGGACGACCATCGATCCCATTTCTTGGATAGTTTGTTGAACGTTACTCAAGATCGATTCAAGGGAATCGCGGACATTTTTAATCATACGAAAAGAAGTGCGCATAGCCGCATATCTATCGGTGGATTGCACACATCTTGACAATTCTTATTAGCTGAGTACCATCAGATGGAATCAATAATACTCACTCGTCTTCATCGTAAAGTCCGCCTCCGGGCCAGAAATAGCCGTGGATAGCACTGTTCCTTGTTAGTACGCCAAGATCATTGAGTTCCCGAAGAGTACTTGAAAGCCTTCGCAAGGAATGAATCTTCCCTGTCATTCTGCACCAAATGATCCTTGAGTGGTTCGAGATGAAAGGAAACGCAATCACGAATAAGATGAAGCACCAATGTGGGAGTGATTATCCAAATTAAGAAGTATATATTAGTCATCAAATCAAGTTCCTCTACCGTTCAGAATCGATCGCACAATATGCCATACAACAATGGTATTTAACAGAGAGGAGATAGTTGGTAACATAAAACTGCTGCAAAATTCCATTACTGGCTCAGAAGCAGAATCTATAGATTCCAAGCAGATTTGGGAGCCACGGAAAGAATGTTTTGATTACTCGTCATTTTGCATGCGTATACGGAATCAAAATCAACTTGGGAGCAATTGGATTCGGTAATCCAGATCCGGAGAACGGCATGCGGTAGCAGACCAGATATCTATTGAGTAAAGAAGTACCATATGGGCGTGGTGAATTCTACGGTCGAAACTGGATTATGTCTGATATTTGAGCATATAATGTAATGAAGTTTTCGCTGATTTAGTTCGATGTGAAGCCGTAACGGAACGATTGAGGGGATTGTTGCGAGTGTATTCGAGGGACGGTGGCGTGGAACCCCAAGTTGAATAACAGAATAAATTGTAGATATGCCAAATATGGAAGGTGGACCCGTGTTCTCTTCGAAATTTCGGTGGAGCAGCCAGCGCGGCCGGAGGGTGTCCCTGGGTAAGGTAACGCGCTTGCTTCTTACTTTCCTCCCATTACCATCTGTCTTATCTGCTCGTCGTTGGCAATAGCGTGCAATGTCTGAAGATGGGCCCGACCTGACAGCGATTTTAGACAATCTTTTCATTGGAAAGTGAGCTTTTTGTCTACGTTGACGCGTTAGGACTAGGGAGCGCTGGCAACTGAAAGGATGATCGTTTTATCATAAAGCTTGGCGGCAGCGAAAACGCTGCACGAACGTCCAGAACTGGGAATCACGCATGTACTTTCCGTGTGTCCAGATTACCCTGAAGCGGAGAGTGCACGACTAGGCGCAAACGCTGCTGACGACACGTCTTGTCCGACGGTCTGGCACCCTGCACACCGTTGTTTGTCAGTAGAAGACTCTGAGTACGAGGATATCCTCAGTCACCTCCCTTCGGCCATCGCCTTCATCAAAGGGGCATTGGAACCCTCGCAATCATCTGAGAAGCACGATAGTCAGCAGACTCAAGTTCAAGAAGGGTGCGGCAAACAGGATTCCGACTTACGGTTGGAAGAAGCTTCGGACGCTGTTCCCCGGCAGAAGCATAGGGTCCTTGTCCACTGTGTCATGGGCATATCGCGCTCGACGACTGTGGTCTGCGCGTATCGTAAGCTTATGCCTTTCGAACAACTTTACAACTACTAATCAAATGAACTCTCTCAAGTAATGGCAACCCGACATTTGTCCTTCCCATCTGCTTTGATGTTTATACGAAAACGTGTGTTCTCCTAACTTCACTATTTTTAGCCCTTATACTCATGCCGACCCATGAAGGTCGCCCACGGGTCCATCCAAATTATGGTTTCCGACGCCAATTACAGATCTTTGGGGACTGCGGGTATTTTGCGGATTATCATGCACCTATCCGGACCCATCCAGCTTTCATATCATGGCAACGGAAGAAGAAGCGCGAAATCATCAAGTACCTGAGTCGCCTTGAAGACATAGTCGAGATCAAACTGGATGATGAGAAGGATCCCGGTGTATCACTCACAGAGTGCGTTCTCGATCTCCTTCCTGTTTATCTATAGAACGACAACCTCTGACCCATACCAATTCCATTGCAAGTGATTTCCCTACGGATCAGCTAGAGGCTTCATCACTTCTTAGTGAACTCGGTGCCACACATTTGCTAACGATTGCACCCGCTACGCTCCCTTCTTCCTTGACTCCTTCCTTGGACGCGCTCCGTGCTAGGAGACCTTCTGGCCTTGTAAGCCCTTTCTTTAGTCCAGCACCTAGCGCGATGACGCCTCCAGACTCGACCTCTCCGAGTCCTTTGTCATCTCGCTCCTCTTCATTCTCAAATGCATCTCGGCTTTCATCACCTACCTCTACTCCTTCCACTGCTGCTACCTCTATTCTCTCCCTTTCTTCCTTGCTCCCTCCCTCGAAACTTAGGTTGGAAGTCTCGTCCTCTGACTCTGATGAAGAGTCCGAGAACGAGCTCGAAACTATTTCTGAACCGGATTACCTTACCCTTGCTGGCGTGGAACATCACCATATTACTATCAAGGATTCCGACCAAAGCGATCTCCTGCTTCGTTTGAGTGATGCAGTCTGTTTCATACAGCATGCTTTAGACAAAGATGGTTCCGAGTCCGAGCAGGACTTGAACCCCAGGATTATAAATAACGACCGACGAAAACAGGTTCTTATTCACTGCTCCATAGAATCACGGGCTTGCGCTGTCGCCTGTGCGTACTTGATGTCATGCAAAGGACTGAGACCAACGCAGGCGTATTCAGTTCTGGAGAAAGGTATGATTATTGTACGATTAGGGAGGTCAATTATCTCAAGATCCGTACACGTCTAGCTCTACCGCTTTTTAACCCAACCAAGTCCTTCGTCACACTGCTAGAAGTCTTCCACGATTGTGACTTTAACCCCACGCTCGACCATCCACGTGTCCGGGCCTGGTTATCTGGCTCATCGAAACCGAGAATATCGTCTTCCAAATTATCCCCATCCGTTTCGAAGAACGATACTAACGGCGTGACGAAGCCGAATCACCATCCCGCAGTAGCGCAGTGGAAAGAGTCTGACGTTGAATGCGAAGACTCAGTCTGCTTGCACTACAAGCTGGCGACACCGATGCGCAGCGGCTCGTTCTCGAACGCTTACATGCAACATCTTTCGAACGAACGTTCGAGTCGTAGGCCTTCTGTCGCTAATGAATCTACATCTCGTCCAGCTGGATCTACTGATGGTTTAGACGTAGGGTCATTGCTCCAACGTTTCCAAGGTGTCGGAGACCCAGAGTTTGCTTTCGACGTCGAGGCATTTAGAGGTGCACTACGTGGCATCGTGGCAGATACCGAGAAGAAGATGGGGCGTAGTCGTACCGCATCATGAAGATTACGTGACGGTCCGATATATCTTGTGACGGCCGTGGTCTGTTCGTATTTGTTCAAGCCGGCTGGTCCATACTGGTCGCCATTTGATACCAGCGACAGTGGGGGCACAACTACAGAGTGCTTTTTGACGTGGCGGGTCTGATGATATCTGCTAACTAGTTTTTGATGATAGGATCAACTTTTTTGTCTCGTGCCTTTCATTTCTGAGTGTCATACTTGCTGTGTAGTATATATATCCTTTCGTATCTTTCTCGATTTTTATATGAATAGTATAATTTTACCGCCAGTTGGAAATGTCCATATTGACCACGTACAAGAAGGATACCACTGCCTTTATTATGAGTGCATTGTTTACTGAGTTTACATGAAATAGCGACAGTGCCAAGAACCATTTGCGGTTAAGTAAGGCGACATTCACCTTGACGCTAAGATACAGCAACCTTCTGTACGTATGCTTCATGGTTAGAGTGGGTACACTAGTGTACCTTGGCGAAGTATGCAGAAGGAAAATCATGTCAAACATACCATGTAGAACACTAGATAGCTGACTCTGAACTCGTGAACATATATCGATAGCGTGTAATACTAAGTGTAGCTGAAAAATCACGGTTATGTAAATATTGGAATAGCAAATGGAGATGGTTCTAGGGCTACGTCAGGCAATGCGAACATCATCGGGATACCGTGTCAGCATGTCAAGGTCTCCTCTCTCAATATGAACGGGATTGGAAGTGTATGGTTCGCGAGGTACAAACACGCGAAGTTGATCCAGCTCGAGATTCTGTTCCAGACCCAGTAACGACTTGGGAATATTGTATGTCTTGAGTTCTAGAATTTGGATGTTCCGGAATAAAACAATCAAGGGATACATAACGTTATGAGAAAGGTGACTGAGTCCTTCAATAGTCAACGAAGTCACCTGAAGGTGAAGATCCTTGACGTTCGGTACAATCAAAGACTCAAGAATCCATCTCAGGTGCGAAACCGAACCTCGTGACGGAGAGATGAACGTTTTGTGGCCGAGAGTGACGGTAGAGATGGAAAGTATTGTGACTGGGACTAAGGTAATAGGCGATGAAATGCTCCAGCCTATGAAATAGACGCTAAGATGTTTGAGCTGCGGCATGGACACGAGCATCTGTAGGAGTCCCCCATGTGGGAAACCACCGACGCCCAACATTAATTCTTCCACTGCGTAGTAAGAAAGTATGCATGTGATCACTTTTGGGAAGAGGCCTGGAGGAGGAGTCGCGTTGGTAATCCGAAGCAACGTGGTGTTTGGGAAAGCCCACTTGGTGAAGAGTGAGTCCGAGCCTTCCAACTGCTCACGACCAGTAAAAGACAGATCGAGCGATTCTGTTGATAAGAACTCTGTGACAGGTACTTCCCTTGCAGCGTTAGCATCCACACGTGCGCAAAGGCGCTGGCATCGATCCTTAATCGGAATTATCTGTGAGAGTATGTTCTGCCGTTCTCCACTTCTCACTCCGAGATCAATGAACAGTGTAAGCGGCGAGCGCTTGCTTCGTTTAATGCGTTCACCGAAACCAGAACCCAGGCAATAGCAGTTATCAATACATGCCCAAAGAGAGGGAGTGTCGATGACAGCATTCCGGAATCTGCGCGAGACAAGAGAAAGGTTTACCACAAGCCTATCCACTGCATTACATTCCGAAACCCAGAAACCCTGCCCTCGAGCATCTTCGCAAGTAAGCTTAATTATATACGACAAAATTTCGTCGGGAAGAGTTACGAGATTGTGATGCCGTTCAACCCTCGGGGCCTTCTCTCGAACCGTCATAAACACTGAGTCAAGCCTAGCATAGAGGTCCTTCATGAGTCTCAGACAGGTGTGTACGCTCGCGAGTTTTTCCTGCGACTTGAGTGAGCTGCAGATCACCGTAAGCACTATAAGTCGGAAGCAGTCATAGTGAAGGTAGTTTCACTCATTCAAATTATAGAAAAGACCTCCAGGGAAGAAAGCATTTCTTAAATTCCGATCAAGAACCTTGACGGTGTCTGGAAGTTGTTCCAAGTTGAGGGTCGTTTTGGATCGCTTTGAGTGATACTGTATATCAGTAATTGCTCTTGAAAGGAAGCAACGAGACAAAACCTGACCGAGCCGGGATGGTCGTGGTTTGATGACAAGTTAGTTGGTAACTGCGCCGGTCACGCACAGCCGCGTCGCCGTGTTGCGTTTGCGTCTTCACATCCTTGTTCTTCACCATCCACGCCCACGATTGCATGTAACAGTGAGTAAAATCCAAAAGCAGCTTTATATAATAGTGAGATGGTCCACAGCGACAGAAATCGGACTTATTCTAAATCATTCATGGAACGCAACTTGCGTGACGTTCTTTCGTCCTGGTCACCGACGACTCTCCCTTTCGCCTGGTCGTCGACGACGACAAGCACACGACACGATGTCCAGGATCAAGTGCCGCTAATACCCGCTCCATTTTCTCTTTCAAAGTCTGAATTTACCGAGTCTATCGGTTCAGAGCAAATGGACCACCGCAACTCGAGACATGCTCGGCCGCCATCAGCATTACCATCGTCAGCGGTGTCTGGTAGCCAGGCGCTGTGGCTCACACTCTACTTCCTCTCGAACCTCAGCTTAACCCTCTATAACAAATTTGTCCTTGTGAGGTTTCCGTTTCCATACACGCTTACGGCACTACATGCGCTTTGTGGTGCAGTGGGTGGGTATATTCTGATGGAACGCGGTATCTTTGAACCTCGCACCCTATCGACATCTGAAAGTGCTGTCCTGGTCGCTTTCAGCGTGCTTTACACCGTCAACATCGCCGTTAGCAACTTGAGTCTCGGGTTGGTGACCGTCCCAGTACGTATCTAGCGACGATCTTGTTATTTTCGGGCTGTGCTTCTGACTGAGCTTCGCGGAATCTGTCCTCGGTAGTTCCACCAAGTCGTGCGTGCGGCGACGCCTATTTTTGTTATGGCGATCTCGTACGCCTTCTTGAGTACTCGGTACACAGCGAAGAAGCTGGTGTCCCTCTTACCTGTGATTGCTGGAGTCGGGTTTGCGTAAGTGATCACTCTACGACCTTGGTTGTCACATCTTTTGATTTTGCTTCCCTCTGATAGTACCTTTGGTGACTACTACTTCACGACATGGGGGCTTCTCCTCACTCTCCTCGGTACCTTCCTCGCTGCCCTGAAAACGGTCTTCACGAATGTCCTTCAAACGCCATCTCCGAGTAATAGCAGCCCCGGTGGCAACTCACCTTCATCATCTTCTTCTTCCCTTGGACACCACCGTGCGTCATCCGTAGGAGCAGCCCTCCCTGTGCGAACGCGGGTACGCCTGCAACTACATCCGCTAGATCTGCTCTCGCGAATGTCTCCTTTGGCATTTGTGCAATGTGTTTTTGTCGCTCTGCTTTCGGGTGAGCTTGAACGTGTGCGTGCAGCATCCGCAAGAGAGATGGGACTAGGAAGAGCACTGGCGTTGCTAACGAATGGAATGCTTGCGTTTGCGCTGAACGTTGTGAGCTTTACAGCGAACAAGAAAGTCGGAGCGCTGAGTATGACTGTTGCTGGTGCGTTCCTCCCTGCCAATCAAATGCCCAATCAACTTGATACTGATCGCCATGAAAATAGCAAACGTCAAGCAAGTCCTTACAATCGTCTTCGCTGTCTTTCTCTTCGACCTCACTATCACGCCGCTAAATGCCCTAGGCATCGTTCTCACCATCATCGGCGGTGCATGGTACGCCTCCGTCGAGTACCGAGAAAAACGGGGGCGACGTACTTCGGGAACGTAGTAGTTGACCAACAATGCTTTATTCCCAACTCTTTCTCTTAAGTTAATCATTTGGTTAAGTACCGTTGATTGGTTTTGGGACCGTTTCCGCTCTCACATAGATAAACCATACATACACCGCATCCAGCATCTATTATTTTCTTTCTGCACTTTCTCTTTGTACGTACATGAACGCGATTGCTTATCAGGTTTTCAGTTTTACGCTAGGACCACCCTGTACTGTTTCATTTTCTCGTCTGGGCTTGCATACCGTATCTTTATTTCTACTCTCTCATTTACTCTTAGAAGTCCACCTGCAAAATACAGCTGGGTGACAAAAGTGACGGTCACTGTCACGCTTGACCGTAACTCGCGTCTCGACCGTGCAACTTCATCTGCTCCTCGACCACGCAAAACAAAAAATTACGGCTTGATTTTTTGTATGTACATTAATGAGTATCTACAATTAGCTATTATGGTGTTAGTATCTAGTTGGTCCTCCTCTAGAATTAATTATTGCCTTTGCACGATGTGGTATAGACAAAATGTAATTATTTATCTTCTTTATTGGTATCTGCTCCCATGCCTCGAGTACAGCCTGTTTGAGCTCTCCGAGCGACATTGGAGGATGGGGCCGGGCCCATATATTCCGTTTAAGGTCTAGCCAGCAAGGCTCAATCGCATTGATGTCTGGTGATGAGGGTGGGTGTGGAAACCTCGAAATGCCATGTTGCTGAAACCATTGCTCCATTGATTTTGCTGTATGACACCGTGCATTGTCCTGCTGAAATGTAACCAGCCGATTCCGTCGTCACCTCTGACTGTAAAAGTCCAAAAGATATCCTTCCAAAACCTGTTCAATGTACCGTTTCGCCATCATCCCTCCACCCTTTCCACCCGGGTACTCAAGTACAATGAGCGGACCCTTCCTGCCATACATAATGCATCCCCAGACCATACACACACAGGCGACTTGGTAAAGGTTGGAATAATGCAGTCTTCATGCCAGACTTCGTCAGGGCTGCACGTACAGTAAACAGAGCTAGGGTGCGAGCCAAGATAAACATAGCATTCATCAGAAAAAATGACCGACTTTAATTCCTTCATTGTAATCTTCACAAGCTCCTTTGCGCGGGCCAGCCTCTGCACACGGTGTGACTTGTTAATGTAAGGAGCATGTTGGGCCTTCCTACGCTTGAGTCCTTCGGTCTCCAGCTCACGTTTGACAGTTCGAGGGCTGATTTTGACAGGCAGCTGCTTCGCAAGGGTTTTGTATGGTGCAAACTTGTTTTTTCTGGCATAGCGTATGAGGAGACGGTGGGCGTGACCCTTGAGCTTGCGTGGACGTCCAGTTCGCGGCTTGTTTTTTGTTGTACCGGTCTCCTTGAAGCGGGCAAAGATACGGTTCACAGTTGTCC
The DNA here is from genome assembly GCA_009806525.1 of Sanghuangporus sanghuang. Taxonomy (NCBI): domain Eukaryota; kingdom Fungi; phylum Basidiomycota; class Agaricomycetes; order Hymenochaetales; family Hymenochaetaceae; genus Sanghuangporus; species Sanghuangporus sanghuang. Next base: position 2,831,843 of record VVIT01000003.1, read on the forward strand.
GGGGCACACCAAACAACCTCGCAGTTTCAGATGCATTTTGGCCACCACACATGGCACCAACAATGTGGTTCTTCACTGGAGATGCGAGCTGCGACCTCTGAAGGCATGCCCCGGACATTTGGGAGGGTAGGTCGGTGGTGGGTGAATGATGAGAGACGGACGAAGCGAGGGCACGGCCCATATGTCACCTGATTTTTGTGACAGTGACCGTCACTTTTGTCATCCAGCTGTAGAAGGCTAGAACTTCGCGGACCCCATTTGGATTGTTTGAGATGTAATACAAATTAGTCGCCCTTTTCACTCTTTTTGTCGTGAAGTTTGTCGAGTCCTTCCAGGCCCTTCCGCTGAGGCCTTACCACTTCTTGATCTGTCTGAAAAACGATCATAACACGAAATTGCTGGCCAGATCCCACGCATTCCCGAACCATTTAATATATAAGGCGACCAACAAGACGTGGTTGAGCAACATCTGTGCAATATTACTGTCTTCAGCACCTTCGGCTCAAGTTCTGATCGTACGGCTCGTCCCCTTTTTGTCCATGCTGTTCCAGAAGTTAAATATCACCTTTTTCTTTTTAGGTTGGTTCTGGTCCAGCTGGTCTTATTCTAGCATTGACTCTCTTGAAGAATGGAGTGACCGTCCGTAACGTCGAGAAGAACACTGAGTATCTTAGCAGTGAGAGGAGAACAGCGGTTATGGTAAGTTTGATGCTCATTCTTTTCACGGTGATTCATAGTTAACGGCATTGAAGCCTCGCACCCTAGAGGTTGAGCACTTCTACTTCTTGGAGTCTATGATCATGTCAAGCGCTCCGATCTTGGGGTACCAGTTTTGTAAGTCTTCGATCCGAACTGACTCACACCGTGTAGCAAAGTTATTAAAAACAGGCTCCGTTTCAGCCTTGCAATCGTCCTTTGTTCCTTCGTAGGAGAAGAATCAAACTTATAGTTACATTCTTGAGCCCTGATATGTGTATTGCCGAGCGTGTCAACAACGGTTTCCAGACGCTGCCCATGTGCATCCCCCAACCGGTGGCCAGGGACTTAATACTAGCATCCAGGATTCAGTGAGCTTCACTCTCTTTATATTTAGTTACTTCATACTCGTACTGAGTTTATCTAGTTCAATCTCGCGTGGAAATTCGCACTTTCTCTCAAAAAACAGGCGTCACCTATCCTCCTCAACTCGTACGAGTCCGAGCGCATGCTGGTCATCGTGGAGATATTTAATATGATGGCCGAGCTGTTCAACAAACTTGTCGCATGGATGGAACAGCGTGGGCTTGAGACTACCGAGGTCCAGACCGAGGAGACAGAGAAAGACAAGGACGAAGAGACGTTCTCGAGAGGCTGGAAACGGTATCAGCCTGACGTAAACTATCGCTCGAGCGAAATCGTGTTCGACGAGCGGTTCACGAAGGACAGAGGCAGCACGAAGGATAAAATTGACGCATACATCAACGCGGAGTGCTGGTGATCGTGCACCTGAAGCTCCTGGCCTTGAGGCTTTGGGACGAATCCTTGGGTTATTCCGTCCGCTTGTCCGACATCTTCAAGTCCTATATACATACCATACTCGTCTTCAGACTCTCAACGTCCGATCCTTCTGGTTCTTCTGTCGATGCTCTCCTCGCACCAGTCTCCCGGATTGAGAAGGATTTCTGTTCCAGAGGTTCTCATTTGTCCGTCAGAGACGGCAATCTCGGACTTGAGAAGCTTGCCCCTGAATGTCGAGTATGCATTTCGGGACGCTGGGGTTCATGGTACGGGCTGGATACTACGGCCGAGCAGATAACTATAGTCATGGTGTACCCGGACGGTATGATTGGTGCCTTCGCAAGGTCATCGAACGGTGTACAAAAGGATTTGTCGCACGTATTCGACTGAGATGTTTAGAAAGCTTACGGTACTTGAAAATACTTTTATCGAGAGTAATTGCTCGTATTTCGAATTTAAACAATCATTGTTCTTGTTCCAGGGAAATATACTATAGGGTCACATTTCGTTGCAGGGTTGTGGCTTTGAGTCATTACAAATGAAAATTCAAATCAGCTAGGTCGTTTCAATATGACGCAGCGACTTGGCACGCCCTTCTCAACCCGCAACAAAGATTTTGTTGTGAACCATTGTGATAGACAATCCGTAAGCCACCAGATAATGAATTGAGTTCGGTAAGGCGTAAAGGAATATCAGAAATAGCTGTTACAGAAGCAGCGAGCCGGATTGGCTCCTATATGCGACTAATAAGTGAATGCTCAGAAAAATATAGCATCATATGGTGGCATCCTTGGCGCACCGCAAATGTACAGACTCGCTCCGACCGCAACATGATCAGATGAAGGGAAGGAATCCGGAAACGTGGACAAGGTGGAATACAATGGTGGCGACAATTTCGGTTCCGGCTCTGAGAGACCCCGACAGTATCTTCGTCAAAGCCGAGTTATGTGTGTTGTGTTCGGTATCAAGTTTGTGTCCGCAATTACTGTCAGCACGGTGGCAATCAGTCCTTCCGGGATACGGTGTTTACGAAACTGACGGCTGGCTTTCGTAAATTGCTAGGGCGGAGAAGGAGCCTGGAATATCAGAACAAAAGCAGTGGAGATTAATAAGAGCAGAAACGAGGACAATAAGGATATGTACCAACGTTGAAGATGATTCTGCAACAAGAACGGACCATCACATAATCAGGGAAATAAATCGTACTCTCTAGCCGTGAGCGATATGCCGAGGTCCATCCTTTTCCGTGTACGTTTCCATGACTCGGCCTTCCAACTCCAATTGTTCACACTCAGTTCTTCGTTAGGAGCGTGAGTCATGAGCTTATTTAGCCCAATACCCGAACCTAAGCCAGTCAGAGTCGATTCCACGCCACGGACGCGGAGTTCGAGTGCTCGAATGTTTGAAAATGGGGCCAAAAGCTGGGTGAGAGAGGAACCCCCTAGAGCGAGTCTTGAAATGATTGAAAAGGATGTTACACTTTGAAGTACTTCCTCCATATGTGCCTGTGCGTTCAGCCACTGAGTAAGAGCTTGTTTTTCAGTAAGATAAAGGCAGAGATGAAATTCTTCGAGAATCGGCATCCTGAGCGATTTGAGTATTCGACAAAGACATGTCACGCCGCAAAGTGAAGAATTTGCGCCTGAATCGTAGTTGGAGAGGTGGAGTGTCGAGACGCTAGGCAACTTGGTAATGGCAAAGTCTTCCATGCGCCAAAGATCATTATAAGAATAAGAAAGCGGTGTTTGAAATGTCAAACTGTTTAGATAGCATGTAGCATTCAGAAATTTCAGAAACGCATTTGAAAATGAAGGAGCTGAAGAGTATCTGGAAGGAAATAATTTAAGCACGGTTATTTCTGGGAAACTTCCTGGACAAGGAGGAGTGATTGGACCATAAAGTTCAACAATTCTGGCTTTCGGATACCTCCAGCTATCGTAGAACACGCTCGGGGCAGTGCCGCCGAATTTCAAGCTAAGATAATGGAGGCACGGAAAACTGGCTTCCTCGAATCCATGCATGGAAAACAAGGATAATGCAAGGTTCGCGCGAAGTTCGCCAATGTGATCTTGTAAAGGCAGAAGACGAGATAAAATGAGCTTCGCGTTTTCCGAATCCAGGCCTATATGCGCAGAGAGCAAGTGATTCCTGGTCCGCGCTAGCCTCTTCTCGAAACCTCCTTTGAGGAAGTAATTGTTGTCGATTCTCGTCCAGAACGCTGGCGTGCCCAGGACGGCTTGACGAAACAACCTCGAGATGCTGGAAAGCTGCTTGATCAACTGGTCCGTCTTGGCTCTCCCAACCTCGTCTTGAATATCCACGAGAGCCGATTCGATTATCTCCACGATTGTCTCGTTCGGGAGAGACATGAGACCGGGCCCAGGAGTAGATTGGTGGCTAGTACTCGTCTCTCGAACTGTTTTGTTAATGATGCCGCTATCGTTGTGTGTTAGCAGAGCTACTTGAATGATGTTCTGAAAGGCACACAATGGGGTTTCACAGCCTCGGTCAGCCATTGTACAGGCAGCGAAAGACAACAAGAGACCTGTGGGATCGATGTTGATAGTAGCAAAGTCATTAGGACAGGACGTCCTACGTAGGGGTGGGGATAGATTAGCCTCCCTCCCGGGCTTTGCCGTTCTAAGTTCTGTGACCCTGAGAGAATGATCGGCATGATCGATCGACGCTCCCGAATATGACATCACAAGGAAAGAAGGAGCGTCAAGGGCACGAATTCTACCTACCCTACCGTACGTATATAAGCCGACGGCTCTCTTCCTTCCACCATCGCATTCAAAAGACTTTCGTAAAGCTAGCTATGTACTTTCCGCGCGTCTTTGCTGCAAACGTACCAGTCGGTCGCGTCCGCGCTCTTCGCACGTCTCCTCGCGTGTTCTTGGCAACAAGGACAAAGGGCCAGGCACCCAATGCAGCACGCGATCCGGTGGAAGACACTCTACTCGAGCAGAATCCGCATTTGAAACATGCAGCGTCTTCTCAGGGCGGGCAGGAAGGTCGCGACTTAGGCAAGGGCAACGCTGCACCCGAGCCTGAACTACCTTCGCACAAATTTGACTCGTCATCCGGACAAACGCCTTCCTCCGGGGCGAAGGGTAGTAGAGGAAACGGAAAGCGTAAATTGCATACGTCGGCTTTGTTGCGGGATGAAGCTGACAAGGACAAGGGAAGTGGGGCGGGTACAGAGCATACTGCAGATAGCTACTTCAAGGAAGTGGACGAGAACCCTCCCGCTTCGGACAAGACTTTCCGTGTTGATGGAACAAGCGAGGCGACGCACAGACCGCATCAACAATGGGCAGACCCGGAGAAGGAGTATGCCACTGTCAGCAAAGACGAGCCGTACGAACCCCCGGTCGAGACGAATAACGGCGAGAAGCCTGAGCAGAAGGACCAGAAGATGAGGTATGGAAACACGAAACGAGATGCCACGAGAAATGCCCCGAAGGCAGACGAGGGACCACAGGCAAAGGATGCTGGTGGATTGAAATCCGGTGGTCCAGTTCAGCCTTGAATTACTCTATGAGCATTGTACCATGTTTTATTTGAACTGCAATAGTTTATATTTATAGAATGAATGTAGTGTATCCGAGCAGTCGCTCACGCTTTCATGTATCAAGTTTTCATAGAATTCCCGTACTGCAATAACAGACGAAGGGCAACTGAAGAGGGATTGTTATTGCAGCGATCTTTAAATCATATTCTACTTCAAACCCTCCCGAGAAACCATCCATTTCTTTCGTATCTACAATAGAGTACGTTTGCGATAGCGATAGGTTTCGCAACTGAGTAAAGCGGACTTACGTGTTCGCAGAAAGCCGAATAGATGGATCTAGGAATGGGGAACTTCCAAGGGCATGAGTGAACTATGGTGTACCGATGAGGAAAAAATTATTTCCCCCCCCCCCAAATAGTACGCTTGCTAAATTTAGTAATTATACCTCATGTGACACAGAAAAAAAGGGGGGGAGGATTTGGCCCCCCCCTCCCGGTTTTCGGGCCCCCCCCCTTTTCTCACAACCCCCCCCTCTCTTTTGGATGCCCCCCCCTTTTTGGAGCACCCCCCCCCTTTTGGAGTGCCCCCCCCTTTTAGAGTGCCCCCCCCTTTGGAGTGCCCCCCCCTTTTCCAGCCTCCCCTCCTTTTAGGCAGTCTGCATCCCTTTAGGCTACAACCCAGCCATGCTATCTTTGCTATAGATAAACTCCAGTAAGTTTGACTGTATTTTTGTATTCACTGGTTATTGACTTTCTTGGTACCACATAGGGCTGCGTTGAAGGCTGCGGAAGTTAATTCTGCCACTGTCTGCAGTCATGTGCAGCAATTCCAGGAAATCAGCTAGGCTAGTGAAACTGCTTTGCAGTTATTGTCTTCCGCACATGATGAGTATAAGGCATCAACTGAAGCTCAGATTGCACAAGTCGAAGTATGGGAGCTTATTCATCTTCCACATCATATGCTGATCTTCATTGCATCTAGGCTGAATGGAAGGCACTTGACGAGAAGGCATCATCTCTGCAGGACAAGATGATGCGACTTAACACAAAGAATGGTGAACTCTAGCAAACACTTAAAAAGGAATGCAAAGCATACACTCAGGACAAGAAGATGCTGGAGGACATAGTTGTTGATATCAGCAATGCTGAGATGAGCTCGCACACTGATTAAATATGTTGTGAAAATGAGATACGAGAGCAGATGAAGTATGCCAAGGTGGGTTTATTATGATGCCAAGAGCATTAGTGAACTTATCCACTATATAAAGGCCACTGAAGAGAAATATTCTTGTGAAATTGTTGATCATGCCAAGTCAATCAAAGTCGTGAACACTTTCAAGAATGAGCTCAGTGAGGTATGGGCTTCTTTACACGAGAAAAGTTTAAGCTGAGACTGCTCAGGTGAATTCAACCAAATCGGAAGCTAGTTGGAACCAGCAGCAAGAAATTTTTAACAAGGAGATTGCAGATCTCACAGCCTGGTAAGCATAGCTATTCGTTCTCTTCCTCATAGATCTCTAAGCAAGAATATAGTTGCAAAGATCTTGTGGCATAAATGGCCTGCTTCACCAGCACCTAGAGTCTGTCAGTTCTCAGTCCTCCTGTATATGCCAAGTTGCGAATTCAAACATGAATGTGTCAGAGTCAGGTGATGGTGACAATATGGATGGCTGTGTGGTGGAGCTGTGTTCTGTAGTTGCCTATCTGCACAAGGAGAAGGAAATCATTGACCTTCAACTGGAGCTCTCCAAGCAGAAGAATGCATAGCAAAAGGCACAGATCAACCATCTTAGCCCCAGGCTCTAGAGGAAACAAGGTCAGCACTGTCAAATGTTCATCCATACCATTCTGCTTATCCTTACAATGCAGACTAACACTTTCAAAAGGAGCATGAAGAAGCAGCAAAGACCATCAGTAATTCTGCTGAGCATGCCGAACTGTTGAAGAGGATCAACCTACTCAATATTCTCTGTGAAAGCAAGTCACACTTCGTGCAGAGAGTGAAGCATAAGCTCGCAAAGCACACCAGCTTGAGATGATGCTCAATCACTTCCAATCAGAACTTAATCTGCTTAAAGAAGAAGTGAAGATACTCTGTGCTGAGCTCTATGCCAGGAAGTCTCAGATTCATGGAGATGAGAGCCATCAACAGAAGGAACAGAATGCTCAGCTTCTTATAAAGGCAAGTTAACTGATCTGAATTTATAGTATTTATACTTGAACACTTATTGACAATGACTAGTATGATCATATTGACCTAAATGACATCCAAGCTCTCAAGGACAAGACTAAAGACTTACAGATCGATCTCTGTAAGGCCGAGGAAGAGAAGGCGGTTTACACTGCTGAGAAGGATGCTTGGACTAAACTTGTATGTTTGGCTCACTTTCGAAGCAGACAGTTCGCTGACCAACTGACCTTACAGCTTGAGGACATGCAGGCTACACTTGCCGATTTCCGAGTGAGATACTCATCTCTAGGTCAAGAATCTCACAACCAACTTGGGCAACTAAATCATCAGATTTCCAAGTTGAATAAGACTGTTGCTGAGCTGCGAAAGCAAGTCAAGGACCTGTCCAATGAAAAGGAACACCTCGCCAGTCAGGCTGCAGCGACAACATCATCAGATTCTCTGAAGACTCAACTGGCAGCTGCAGTCTAGGAGAAAGAGACATCAGCAAAGTTACTAGCCAATGAAATGAGCAAAGATGAAGGCTGCCACTGATCACGAGGCTGCTTTGATGAGTGTACCGAGTTTTGACCACCAGCAGTAATTTCTTTAGATTTTGTCTAGTCTGCTCCCCATGACGAGAGGGACAAGTTACTCATGGAGAAACATAAGCAGGAGCAAAAGCAGGCCGTGACCACCGCTACTGAAAAACTGCAGGCTGAACTGCAGAATCCGGGTGCAGATGTAGTGGAGATCATGCAAAGGAATTCTGTGTGTTGGAAGCAAGACTCACTGCTAAGCATGAGGAGGAACTGAATGCCGTGATTGAAAGGACACGGAAGGAGGCTAAATAAGAAGACATGAAGGTAGGTGCCGCTGCTTCTTTAGGTACCATGCAGGATATGATCTCGAACGAGGAGCTTGAGCAGGCCTTTAAGGCAGCAACCGAACATGGCACGATGGAGTCTGCGATGAAGCTAAAATGAAAGGATGGTATGCTTCAGAAATCTCTGGAGGGCGTGAAGCATCTCGAGGCATAAATCAAAGGGTAAGGCATGGTGGGGGATATTTACGTGCAATACTGTTCAATTTTGAGAAGAATGTGAAATGAAATACATTTGTCTTTTTTTATTTATTTATCTTTTATAAAAATACCCCATGAAAAAAAAATGGAGAGCCCGAAGATGGAAAGGAAAATCTCCATGGAGAGCATGCCCGTCACAGAGGATGCCTTCAGGAGGGCTTGCTAAGCAGTGCCAAGGCAGCTTCACTGTAAGGGGCAGGTAGACCCTTTGCTTATGGTACACAGGTTCAGCATCTCCTGATCAAGAGATCAATCACGTCCACCCCACCCCAAAACCAGTCTCTTGACAAAACAAAGCATATATATGTGTACCATATGTATCTTGTTCTACACATATATTTGTGTTACAAAAGAGATAATGCATGTGTGTGTAGAGACGAAGCCTCTCGTAGATGAGAATAAATGATCTAGACGAGACCTTCGTGGTAGGTGAGCACGCGTGGATGGACCACAACCGCTTCATCTCGGGCATCTGGCCACTCTTCCTCAACTATGGATTATCCGAATTCCGTGTCAAAATCCTAGTGGAAGATGTGCAGCAAGACTTGTACTATCTGCTGATGAAGCCATATACTTGCATGCATGTGAGCCATTCACACAAGATTGTCTTGTGGCAGGCTCCCAGGAGGAGGAGGCGACTTCGGTAAGAAATGAAGGAAGTGGCAAGTCCTGGTTTCTCCTCTTTATCTATCTTGTTGTCCTCATTGCACGACGTCCATTTCCTTGCTACTTGTTCTCGTCAATTGATGATTGTATTGTGTCTGTATTCCAACTTCCTCATTTACGCTACTCTTTTGCCGTGCTTTCTGACTTGCTTTCATCTCGTTTTGAGTCTTGTCTCCTCCCAATTTGCTCTGATGTTCGAGATCTTGTGATCTCAGTTTTCTTGTTCTGGATGTTGATATCTTGATGCATGATTGCATGTACAGTATCTTCATGAATATGGTATTGCAAGTCTTGGCTCTCTCCAGATATTTGTGTGAACAATTAATGTTTATTTTCATAAGTCGAGGTATGTGATCATTCTTCCATTTGTTCAAAATAACCAAGCATTTTATCAAGTGAGAATAAATGATCTAGATGCGACCTTTGTAGGTGAAGTACACTAAGTGCTCATAGTTCCACCTAGATCATCTAGTGTAAGGTGTTCTACTGATGTGTAGAACTTCTGAGGGCAGTCACCAAGTAGATAGGAAGTACAATACACATGCCCAGCATGTAGAACTGAGTCTGGTACCATGTCGAAATCTTCTCAACCTGTCCCACATTCAAATCCCACACAAGAATCACACCAAAAAAAACTGTTGTTCCACCTGTTCGCAGAAAAGAAAAGTAGCAGGCACACAGGAGTCCGCCGCAAAAATGTGGGTGAGGTAACATTAAAGGTCTAACAAACAGAACAGCGGGACATAATGAATAATGTTGCGACCACCGCCATACCATGCCATCATATGCGCGCACCAACTGAGGAGATAACGGCGACTCCTCGTCAGGGGTGGGGGAGCATAGTGTATATAATTCGCAGCTGAAGTACTTAGAGAGGCCGGAAGGAGATGGAAAGTGAACATAGACCGACCGCTACATAGGACCAAGGGATGGATAGTGAGGGACGAGGAACTGACAGTGAAAATATCAGGTCGAAGATCAGATACTTGCGACGACAGAAGATCAAAACGAGGACCAAGCCGGAAAAGATGAAGCCAGTGAGTCGAACGGACATCGGGTTAACTCCGCTTAGGCGGATGCCTCTACGGCTGCGGCAGCCGCTAGAGACTCCCGGAAGTCAATTTCATTAAGGACATTCACAGCCTCCTTCACCCTGATCGCGAGGGCCTCCTGGGGGTCAAGTAATCCCATAAGGTCATCTTCGTCGAACTCGAGTAACATGCCCGATTCAGTCCTAAAAAGAAAAGGGTAAATCAGTGGCTCAATAAAGAAAAGAATTTAAAGAGTCCACATACGCGATCTTCGTATAAAGCACCTCACCGAGCATCTGCTTGCGTTCCTGCGGAGATGCAGCTGTGGGAACCCGAGGATTGTTCCTAGGAATCTCAGCTTGAAGCTCGGCATCCTGAGCAGGTGCTGCAGCCTGTCCAGCTGAGACGGAGGATGAGGGCCACAAGAAACAGGTGCGGCAAGGGGTTTGTTAAAGGCCTGCGGACGAGATGCAGCTAGCGCATTCATCGGCGGAACACGATTTGGGATGGCACCCGGAACCTATGGACCAGCAGGGTGGGCTCCAGCACCATTAGGAGATGGGACGCCCGGCCCGCTGCAGAGAGGTGGGACAGGAGGAAACTGTCCCGGGCCGGGGCACTGTGTGGATGCAGGAGGAGCACGAGGTCCACCACGAGGTGCGCTGTAGCGGAACAGGCCCAAATCCCTGGGGTGCTCCTTGTAAACATCTGCCGTTCCGGTGTAAAGAGTAATCCCAGGAAAAGGTGCAGAATACACGATATATATTCTTGATGCTGTGACCCGTACGATTATATCATCAAATGTACCCGTTTTCGCTGGCACTAATATGATTTTTAACTCATTTAAATACTTGTTTCAGTTTTTCTCGACCAAACTATTAATATTGAACCTCGAGATCAAATTATTAAAAAGTAAGAGGTATCTCTGAAGCTGAATAGTATTCTAAATTGACAGTTTGACTTGCGTTGCTGTTTGAGACGCGAAAAATGTGCGTATGACTCCTCCGAAACGGGAGTCTCTCATCTTGCTCGGATATATGCAGTATTCTTTCACGCTTATACAGCTTCAACCATAAAGAGCATTTAACATCAATCACTAGAAGATCATCATTGAGATGGGAAGACCATCCAGATCAAGGGTCCAAAATGCACATGTCCTCTTCAACAAATTAAACTAAAATTTTGGGGCATTCATCATAAGCACTGGTCAGATAAGCATCATTCGATTTGGGGCCTGATGCTACATCTTGACTGAGCAACTGATAAAGTCACGTGACAGAACTGCGACGCTTTTTCCACTGGAAAAAGCGTCGCACAGTCAAAAACAATTTCTGCATTTTGGAACAAGGATTGACGCCATTTCAAAAATGACCAACGTCATGAATATTTGGGTTTCTCTCTGTAATTGCAAAAATTGCAGGACAAATGTTAAATTACTTGGTTTATGCGAACGAATCATTTAGTCATCTCACTGATTCCATGGATTTGGATCTGGAAATGTTACGAATTTGCTTGGTAGGTTATTCCCCCCTATGTTCGGAATCATAAAGAGAATTGCAAGAAGGAATTAATTACTGTCGGCCGTAAGTTTCCTTGCGAGGAGCTTTAGTGAAGAGAAGGTCCGAAGGCTGGCTATTCCTCACCACAAAATACAAAGTGAAAAAGCTCTCAAAACTCATAACGTATAGCATCTTTTATTTACAGAGTTCAAAATCAACAGAAATGAAAGGCAGAAATGCCGATAGAAGGTAAAGTACGCGAGGATCACTCTCCGAAAAAAAAAAAAAAAGAAACTACGACCGTTCTTCCGTAGTGTGACTACAGCGGCTACATTGGACAATTGCAAAAAATGAACAGCACCGATAGTGTTGACTTTGACTTAAGATCTAGTGCAGCCTATTCGCATGAAAGATCACGCGAAACGGTAGTTCGTTGTTGTGTGCTGCTAATTTCCGACGTTGACCTACAAATATATCAGTAGTAGAAATTCAGTTACAATAGTGGTCTTACTGTTTCACATAAAACATTATTCCTCGCACACCATTCACACGTGGTTGGTGGCGTTGTCTGTGGTCTGCGGCACTATTTTATAGCTTCAATCCCAACACTGTGAGTTTCAACCGTAACGCCTACTCCTCTCCTTGCCTGCCTGCAGGAACTGCATGCCACAGGCCGACGTGGCCTCCCGTTTGTCGCAGCCAGTGAAGATGGGTCATAATTGATAAAAATGTTTTGGTAAAAAGCGGGAGGTGTCTGTTGGTCTGACATACTTGTACAAACAGATGATTAGAGAGGCGGAAAAGCTGCGTATGATG